>OZ007589.1:16975810-19475810 GCA_963931845.1 Maratus michaelseni
TCAAAACTTTAGGAGATATTAATAAAAATATATTAAGAAATTTGATTTTTTTTAAAAATCGGTGCTTTCTTGTTATAGGAGCTTCCGAAGTTTAATCGTCAAGCGACCAAGATACTTATTCTATTACAGAAATTAATCTGAAGACGATATCATTCATTTCACAGAATTAAAAATCATCAAGATCTAAATATTTATATAGCTAGCTACAGTACGAACGCACCTCATTTGTCACGTTTGACGTACAATTTCCAGCTTGTTAAGATTATTATCAGTAATAATAAAAATTAAAAATATTTAGATAAGAGAAAATTGTCTCCTACTGGTCAAAAATGCAAAGCAAAAAGACAAATTTAAACACAAACAATTAAGTTTTTGGCTTTCAATAGAAATTGCAGCTTAATGTTTCTTTCTAATTGAGCTATTGACAACATTTATCAAAACCCACCCAAAATTAAAAGATTTTTTTTTTTTTTTTTTACTTGTCTTGCGACAACCACAATACCAATAGTGATACAGGGTGCTTTTTAAAAAGACTAAATACACAAACACCATTAACAAAAAATTTCAAAACTGAAAAGATTTTCCTCATTTTATTTTTAATTTATTAGCCTTCAAAACTGAAAAGATTTTCCTCATTTTATTTTTAATTTATTAGCCTGAACTATTGTATTGCTAGTTAATCTTAGAATCGAGCTAATTGATAGCCATGTTATTTCAAGCATACTTGACAACATTTGTAAATGACAATTTTTAAAGTAATGTATGAAGAGTATTTAATGCAAATGCTTTTTGATTTGAACATGACCCATGTAATCCATTTTTTAAAGACATAATGCATGATCATTGTAAACCGATAATATACTGATGACCATTATAATATTCTTTTGACACTGAAAACTGAACTCATTTTTTGACAATAAACAACTCTTTATATTTACAGGGCTCCCACTTTTGCAGTTAAAAATGGAAAAAGGGGACCAAAAGGGACCACATATTTGTTAAGAAAGGACCTACTCCGGCAAACCACAAATAAAATAAACACAGAACACACCCCCCCCCCTTATTTGTTACTTATTTATAAATGTTCAAAGTAATTTGTTATATTTGTATATTTGTTCCGATTCAAATTCACTTAATTCTGGAATTCATTATCTGAAAGCCATTGCCTATATTATGTATTGAAATGTATTTATTGCAATAAACTGATTTATGTTTTGTGCCACGCTATCCAAAATCATAAGTAAAATTTATGTAAATGATTATTTTGCGTCATATTATCCACTTACATACATTTCCCTTTGTTTGGATAATATGACGCAAAATAATCATTTACATAAATTTTACTTATGATTTTGGATAGCGTGGCACAAAACATAAATCAGTTTATTGCAATAAATACATTTCAATACATAATATAGGCTCAGTGAAAGTAATATATTTAACAGTGTATTGAAAAATTAAAAGTATTGTTTGTATGTGTAAATATACATTAGAAGACAAACGAAAAATAATTTAAATTGAATTTTAAAACAATCCTACTAAATTCACGTCAAGGTGTCACTCAAATTTTGATATCATTTCTTTTAAAACCCATATTTTGAATTCCTGAGAGATCTGAATGAAAAAGCATCAGCGAATAAATTTTACATATTTTTTCATGTTAAAATAATAATTGCACCTGTGAATATAAATAAAACTAAAAAGAAAATGATGATTTAAAAAAAATTAACATAGCGTCACTCAAATTTGATATCATTACTTTTAAGACCCATATTTGAAATTCTTAGAGCCAAAAGAAAGTGCTGCGTCACAACTTTTAACCCGTTAAGGGTTTTTGTACTGATAAATGATTTACATGCCAAGGCCATTCCAATAATTTCTTTTAAATACACTATGTGTATTAAAAATATTTTTAATAAAACTTTTATGATAAAATAACTTCATGTATACTTTTCTTATACACTTTTTTTTCTACTCTGTTCCATTTCCGAAACTTTATGTCTTGGGTGCAGTAATATTTTAGGAAACTTCTGTTTTCGATATAAAAGGTAACTGGAACTCCTCAGCAGAACAAAGTTTTTAGGATATATTTAAAAAACGGTTCCAGTAGACCATTAATTGAGTTGCACGTTTTACTGAGTTATACGTTTTGTTTTCCGGTCCCGAGCAAAACGTATAACTGGAGTTCCACTGTATACAAATACCCCATCAAATAAGTTTTTATGTTTCATTTTAGTTTAATCTTTTCATGTAAGAAATAACTAAAGTAAATGTTTCTTTCTCATCAAGACAGAATCATTAAACGCTCTCTAAAATGAAAAAGATTATTCTATACTTCCATCACGAAACTATAATATATTACATATTATAGTTTTCCTACATAGTAATTAAAGTACAACATAAAAGTTACAAAACAAAAATTTAGTACAATTGAAATAGTCTTGAAACACCCGAATTACAGATTCAGATATCAGTTAAAATTATGATTAATAAAACACCTATTAAAGCTTTGACAAGATTTATTACGAATTCTATAGAAATTATTTGTCATATTCAAGTTTATAAATATGTACATTAAAAGTAAAAAATTTTAAATTAAGCAAGTACACATAATTAAAGTCTATGTACTATAATTTTAGGATGAAATACTTTAAATGAGAAAATGCTGAAGATCAAAAAAATATTTTAGATGTTTTAATTTTATCAGACATTTCAAGATTGAAATATCATATACATATATAAACCTAAACATTCAAATGACATCTTTAAACTGTATATATTCATTCTATGGAAAGAAACTGATGTATAAAAAGAACAAATCATCACCAAGTTTAAGAATACACAAGATCATTCAGCAGTAACAAAAATGGTAAAAAAAAAAAAAAAAAAAAAAACCTAAATAACTGCCTTCAGTCGAACAAATCATCACGTTTCAGACCGCCCTGTTCATAAAATCATCACACAGCAGTAAGAGAGGAAATTAACTCATATTATATTAGCAAATACAGGATGCTTTTTAAGAAGATTGTATTGCTTTGTTACTAATGAAAATATTTACTTAAGAAAAAGTGATTTTGTTTATTTTGATTAAGAATGCATCGCACAATGCAAATTAAATGTTCCTGAAAACATTTGCTGCAATTATGTGAAAGAAAATAGACCAAGAGTATAATTTGTATTTTTAATATTAGCATAATCAATCAATTAGCGAATTTTTCTGAGTTATTGACAATATTGGTCCAAACCTACACAAAATTAAAGAATATTTTTCTATTTCTCTTGCGACAACTAATCTATAAACTGTGATATATATAGTGCTTTTTAAGAAGATTAATCGTTTAGAGAAAAAAAGAAGGTGGACTTCGCGTACTAAATAAACTTTTAAGTAGAATATTCGTAATACTGAAGTTATTTTTATTAGGATTTAATTATTTTATGAGATTCTTAAAAATATAGCATGATTTCAGCTTTACTTGAGAATGTATAGCAGTGACAGATTCAGGAGGTATTCTGGTGAAATAATTTCCTTCAAACCCTGCAGAAGAGTTTTTATGCTTATTAACATTTTAAAAAGAGAAATCTCCCCCTCCTCCTCAAGAGGAAAATTGTCAGATTGATTCCAATATTGGTTGGTGTATGCTGTATAACAAATAATCCAATAGGAAGTGTAACGAAAGTGCCCTTTTACCCAATAAAAATGCCTTTGCAATAAATCTTTCTAAAAAAATGCGAACACTAATGAAGTAAGTTTTATTTGTTTCATTTCAGTTTTAATCTTTTGATGTAAGAAATAACTAAAGAAACTGTTTCTTTCTCATCAAGACCAGAATCATAAAATCCTCTCTAAAATGAAAAAGATTATTCTATACTTCCATCACGAAACTATAATATATTACATATTACAGTGCTCATAGGAAGATAACAGAAATAAACTCGCTGAGATATATATTTTTTTCCTATATAGTAAATAAAGTACAAGGGAAAGTCAGCAAGTAGGTTACAAACCGATATATAAGAAGTCCAAAATTAGTAGTAAATGGTTTTGAAATATGCCAATAGGTGACAGCACTATCCAACTGTAAGATGTTAATTTTGAATTTAAGAGACAACCGTTGTACGAGAGGAGCAGCTAGCTGCATTTGAAAATGGAGACTGTCCTCGAGGAGTTTACACTTGAAGAGCAGTGAAATGTTGTGTTCAACTTCCACCTTACAGCCCAGACTTAGCTCCAAGTGAATTACCACCTGTTCGGTCTGCTGAAATTGTATATGATGGCAAGCGTTACGCGACTGATCCAGACGTTGAATGTGAGGTACATACTGATGACTGAGATTAGAAAGACTCTGGTATCGGTCTCGGCTCTGTCCTGTTGCCATGGTAACTGGTAAGTCGATTTTATTTTAGGGAAGTCTGTGATTTTATGTTCTTGGAAATTTTCTCCCGTTCAATAGCTTATTAGTATAATATCAGCCCTAGGAGATATTTCAGGATAGATCATGAAGATACAATATTTCAGGACACATTTTGCTTGGCTTACTAACCGAAAAAACCCTCAACTCCCTGTTCAATACATTTTATCATAAATAGTACACTATATACACAATTTTTTGCTTTTCTTCACTGATCGACAAGAATTGCAAAAAATTTCTCTTAATTCTTTATAACTGACTGGTAAAAATTGTGATTTTTTGTGACTGACAAACTAAAATAGCAAACTTTTTTTTTAATGACGATAAAAAGTGATTTTTGATAACTGACCACCAAAAATTGAGATTTTTTTTTTTGTACAAATCAACAAAAATCACTATTTTTAACGATAGACTGAAGAAAATTACAACTTTTGTGATCATTTTGCATCAGTAAAATTCAAATGCCGATATAACACAAAACTCTCAAAATTTTAGGGGTATTATATGACAGACTACAATATTTTAGGACAATTTAAATTCTTTTCAGGAATATCAAGACAAGTATGACCCCTGCTTATTCCAAAAATTATCAGTCTTTGGTCCTTCCACTCCTACTGAATAAGTTCCCTTCCATACAAGTTTAGCAGGGGTCGATTCAGGTTTTTTTTTTTTTTTTTTTTTTTTTTCTTGGGGCTCATTTTGTGCAAAGTAAAGGTTCTTTTTGCGAAATTTATTATATTTTTGTGAAAAATGACATTTTGTAATGAAAGTTGAAATCTAGTTACTCAAATTTGAACCTAGCATTTATTAACAAGAACTTTATTTAATCTTTTTACTGAAGTTTACCCGTCTGGTGAACTTGTTTGTTTACAAATTATATATTTTAAAAGTCACAAAATAATAAGTAATTAACAAATAAGTTTTTATGGAATGAAATTTTGTGAAAGGGCTTAATTTATTAAAAGGAATTTTGTGAAAGGAACCATTTTATCCAATTGATTTTTGTGAAGGGGCCCTATAGGCTCTAAATTTTGCCAGGATCAACCCTTGTTTTGGAGCCTTCGAAAACAAGAAACATACCATATCTCTAATCTGAGACACACAGTAGATGGCTGAGAGAGCAATCCAAAGACTTATGCAGTAGGTATTGGAAAACTCAAAGAGATAGGACAAATGTTTTAATGTAAATGATGATTATATAGAGAAATAAACATGCTTTTCAAGTATGTATCTTGGTTTCCCTTTTTTTATTCGCTTTTGCAGGGGTAGTACTAGCCCAGGAAATATTTCAGGACATACTTTTTACGATATTTCAGGGCACATTTGATTGAAAACTGAACCGAAAAAACCCTTAACTCCCCGTTCAATACATTTTATTATCATAAATAGTACACTATATACACAATTTTTTTGTTGTAAAAGTATACATTAAAAAAAAAAAAAAAAGTAATTTTACCAGAACTCTTTGACCAAGCTGCTAAAAAACTGCAATTTTTGCATTACTAAAAGACAAAAATCTCGATTTTTTTTTCTTCACTGATCGACGAAAATTGCAAAAGACTTTTTTTTTTATATAACTGACTGATAAAAATTGTAATTTTTTGTGACTGACAGACGAAAATAGCAAACTTTTTTTATGACTAAATAAAAAATATGATTTTTGGTAATTGATCACCAAAAATTGTGATTTTTTTTTTTTTTTTTTTTTTTTTTTCAAATCGACGAAAATCACTATTTTTAACAAGACTAAAGAAAATTGTGACTTTCATGATCGTTTTGCATCAGTAAAAAGGTACACCTACCTCCTATTTGATGATTTCAAATACCGATATAGCACAAAACTTGCAAAATTTCAGGATTATTAGGACAGACTACCATATTTCAGGACATTTCAGGACGTTTATTTTTTTCAGGAATATCAGGAATTACAGGACAAGTACTACCCCTGCTTTTGTAACTTACTTACTGACTTGTCCTCGTTCAACACAAAAGTTAAGTTACAAAATAGAAAATTTGTTACAACAGAATGTCTTGGCATTACAGATTCAGATATTATAGCTAAAATTATTAACCCTCTGACTGCTTATCTCACTATTTTCATGTGCCATTTGTAGAAAAATGTAAAACAATTTTTGAAGCAATTTTGTTTTAAAAATTCCACAGTCAAAGGGTGAAAATGCAAATTATAAATTTATTGCATATTTCAAATGCATGATGGTTTAAAATGGGTAATAATACAGGAGATACTGGTTGATTACACATTGTTCAAAAGGATTTGGGGAAAAATTTAAGCAGTCAGGGGGTTAATAATAAAAGGCCTATTGAAGCTTTGACAATATTTATTATTCATAAAATTAATAAAATAAAGTTTATTATAAATTCTATAAAATTAAATATCTACATTAAAACTTAAAAGTAACAAATTTTAAATTAAGAAAGTATACATAATTTTAGCACATATGATATATTAATTTTATACACATAATTAAAATCTAACTAACACTGTAATTTTAAGATGAAAAGTCTTAAATGAAAACAAAACAAAGTTCAAAATTTTAAATCAAGTTCTTAAACTGTTTTAATTAATTTGATGAAATAAACTGCTGTCAGAAATGAACAAATCATCAGGTTTTAAGACCACTCGTACACAAGATCATCAAGCAGTAGCAAAAATCAAGCATGTGAGGGAATTTTAGCTTTTTTTTTAAAATGCTAAATCAGATGGAAAATGGAGTCATAAATACATCATGGTTAAATTCCAGATTTAAAAATTTAAACAATTATAACACTGGCAAATAAATGTAAGAGCTATAAAAAACATCAATAACTGCTATCAGTTGAACAAATCATCATGCAGTAAGAGAGGAAATTAGCTCCTATAATATTAGCAGAATTTTTATATTTAAAAAATTATATGCTACAAACTTGCAGTCAGAACAAGTCCAATCATCATAAATATTATGAGGCCCGGAACACAAATGCATCATGCTGCTTGTACTACAATACTATAACAACATTGCAGACCAGGGTTGGCTTTTTGCGGGAAGAAAATGCATTTTTGCAAGAACAGTGTCAAAGTGGAAAAAACCAGACAAAAATGGAAAAAATTAGGAAGAGTGGAAAAATAAAATTTGAATGGCACTATATATTTCAATTTTCACCCTTTAAATTTTTTGCACTTTAATGAATTATTTTTTAAAGATTTTTTAACTTAAAAAGTATTTATAATTAATTAATAATAAATGACATAACCATATAAATAAAACTACAAATCTACATTTTTATTTTATGAAAGTAAAAAACAAAGAAAGACATATTTCAAAGTCAAACAGAGCACAAAATTACTGCATTAGTTTCAATTTGCCATGCAGTGTTAAAAAAAGTTTTGTGGAAGATTCTAGAGAAAGTTTGAATATCAGAATGAGTAAAAGTAAATTTGAAAATGTTCTTTCAACAGCAGCAGAACTTGGGCAAATTAATTTTCAAATGAGTATAATTAGTTCACAAAAATTCTTTTTGATATGTCACAAACCGATGAAATACTTTCCCACCATTTGTGAGCTGTAACTGATTCACAGGGTTGAAATTTTGACTGGTCAAAACTGGTTTTAATCGTCTAAAACAGGTCAAAATTTGTTTTAACCACTCAGAAGTGGTCAAAACTTAAATAATTTTAGCTAACATAAATTGCTCAAATTGTATAGTTAAGGGGATATTAATATTATGTCATACATAATAATTAATATTATTTTAATTTTTAAATATAGCTAGAACACTTTTGCCTTAAATGCAATGGCACTTCAAAAGAAACATAGTTCTAAATCTTATATTTCTTAAGATTAACTAATACATTATACTTGAAAGTTGGATGGTAGTAAAGAAAAGCTTGAAAATAATTATTTGAAATATATAGATTTTATAATGCACCTGATGAACAGTTTTGCTAACTCTTCATTGGTAGGAAAATTATTTTTTCAGTTTGGTCTGATCCAAAATAGCTTAATAAGCGAGATTTGTTATTTGTAATCACTTTCAAGTTCTAAGTAAAAAATTTAAAAATATTTTTGTTTAATGTGATTCAGTTTCCTTCACTTTTTATATAAAATTAGATATGCAATCAAATTTTAAATATTTCAATACTTACAATAATTGTTTAACTTTAGAAATTTTTGTACAGTTAAATTATAAAGTAATGGAAATCACGAGTACAATATTTGCAAACCCTTCCAAATGTTGTATTAAATAATGTTAAATGTTATTTTAATAAACCTGTGCAAAATTTATCATTTAACGAAATAATCTCTTTTCTCATTAAAACGAGTCTAGACCGCTGGTTATCAAAACATATTTTGACCAGGATTGTTAAAAACCACCCATGGTTAAAACCATACAACCCTGCTGATTCACATTAGCAGTAAAGTATGTTTTGGAGGCGATTCTTTTATCTTTCGTTCCTAATTCAATAATTCTCCTCTGTATTTTGGGTGTAATGATGAGGGGTGGGGTAAAAATGAGATGACTGAACGCGGGCGATAAATCAAAACTTAGTTTTGTTTCTGACATAATAAAAGTTAAATCAAAACAATTTAACTTTTAATATTAAATATCAATAAATTAGTCAATAAAATTAAATAATGTGTTTATAATATAATAAGTAAATATGGATGAAAATTATTTTGGAAATGAGAAACAAAACAAATATGTTTTGATTTAAAAATCAAGATGTTCCGTCTTTCTTATATATAAACATGATACAGCTTAGATTGAAGTTTATTGCTATCTGATCAGTGCTGTTCTTAAGAAGTATGAAACAGGTGCAGTTGCACAAGATATTGTCCCAGAAAAAAGAAAGTTTAATACGAAATATTTAGATATGTTTAGCATTCATTTACTTTTGTTAGTTATTTCACAATAAAATTTACATATTTAATAATGTTTGTCTATAAAATGTTAGGTGCAAGCTACGGGCACTCAAGAGCAGAACATCTTGCTTGTAGGTCCTACCAAATCTTATAAACTCTAGCCTAAGGTAGCAGCTGACAAGTCTATGTACTTAATATGAACTATTAAGAGGCTGGTGATAATTTTGATAAACAATTATTATTTATAATGTAATAATATATATATTTACTATTCTGCAAAATTAAAAGTTTTTTTTTACCATTAAGTCCCATATTTTATTGTAAGGTACAAGAAACTTTTATAACCAAAATATATGCAACTTTAAAATCATAGTTACCTTAAGCTTGCCATATCTGTCACTCTGGTGACGAACAAATTTCTTTAGCCTTTTCTTCACAATTTTATGCCTTACTAAAGGTTGAAGAGCCATTTGTTAATTCCTAAAACACAAGAAATGAGTGTTACCATGGTATTTTGATTTCAAGAAAGACATTCACCACCATCAATTGCTAGACATAAAATTGAATGTTCTCCCTATGAACCATTTCACCAAACAACCTACAAGATACTTTTAACTAATATTGTGCTGTCTTCTATAATACAGGATGGCTACAGAAACTGCAAAAAAAAAAGTTCCCCCGATTTCCTTTATCAAATTTCCATTATTTGATACATGCATGGCTTTTTTTTAACGTATGCCGCTTCCTCGTATAACACACTTATTCAGCTTGCTAATACCTCATTTAGGAGAAAAAAAAAGGAAAATACATAAAAATTGCACAATATTCATAAAGTACTGGTTCACAGTTTCATAAATCCGGACTCAAAATTTAGCCCAACAATTTCATATAGTGACCAATGAATATCTCTTCATTTCATGAAGAACGTTAAAGTTCAATTCTAAGACATATCTATAAGCTGACGGGATAGTTAATTGGATTATACTGGCCACCTGGTCAGCTTATGCTAAACGTATCATAAAATTTTCAAAAATAGGTAAACTGTCTTCAAAATAAGCGCTAACCACAAAAAATGAGAACATCTGATCACCTTAATTTGTGTTAAATACTAAAAACTCATATGCATCTTTTTAAAAATTTATAAAAATTTCACTTTTCTTTATTGCATATGATTTCTTTATTGCATTATGATTATTGGCTTAAATATCACCTGTTTGTTAGCGAATCAGTCTTGTGCAAAAACAAATATTTTCACATATAGACAAATTTCCCTGATTTTTAAGTACTTTTATGAAATTCCCCGATTTTTCCAGATTGATACCCCCCCCCTCTGATTTTTCCCTCCCGATTTCCAGAAATTATATCCACCCTGTAATAATAAAAAATATTTTTTGAAATTTTCTATACATAAAGTTTAATAAATATAGAATTTAAACATAGCTAAATTTTTACAGCTTGTTCTGACTAAGATTTTAAATGTTGGGCATTTTTCATTTTATTACAAAATGGCAACCAATTGAGCAAGAATTAAAAAACACTTTTTAAAAAAATAACTTGTTACCGGGAAAAAAAAAAAAAAAAAAAAAAACACCTAACATAATCAGCTGAAAATGAAGCATTTTATTACATACTAATGGTTTGACATGTAGATCATTCTAAAATTCTATTATAACAAGAAAATCTGTAAAAATGAAGGTCATGTTTTGTCAGGATTCTGAAATTGTTAGTTTAAATTATTTTAAAACTAAATAAGCACTCAAGTATTTTTATTATTGTAAATGGTGCATAAAAACAGAACAAAACAAAAAAATTGACTTTAGTGAAATATTTGATGTAGTTCTAGTTTTTTTTTTAGGGAACACTTCACTGTGGGTTTTTAGCACTTTCCAACCTAGTTGAAAAGTGCTTATGACTTCGGTTTGTCTGCCATATGGCCGTGCTCTAACTCCCGTAAATATGCTCGGATTGCTCTGCAATTTTTATATGTTATTGTCTTTATCTATAGCATGTTCCCTATTGCAACAGAAGTGTGTAGCACTTCTAGTTTTTTTACAGGGACACTCAAAATAATTCAGTTACATTGCGGTCTATGGGGAAAAATCATTTGCGGTTTATTTAAATAATGTTTCACTATTTTAAACGCATTGAAATTTATATATATCACTAAGGTGCATTAGAAGAAGCTTAATATGGAATAGGGTGTGCATAGCACTTATAGTTACTTGACAGGGACAGTTAAAAGAATTCCGTTACATTACGTCTAAGGAGAAAAATCATCTGCGGTTTATTTAAATAATGTTTCACTATTTTAAACGCATTGAAACTTATATATATCAATAAGGTGCATGACAAAAGGCTTACTACAGAATATTGTGTGTATAGCAGTCATCGTTCATTTACAGGGACACACAAAATAATTCTCTACTGTCTTAACAATAATTCTTGGAAGTGCGTTTTAAGTTACTGAACACGATTTTAATTTTAACTCACTTTTATTCTATTATGTGGTGTGTATAAATTCTGTAGATCCTATACAGGGCAGCACAAAAGTTCACGAACACATTTCCGTTTACTGACAGAAACTCCAGAAGGATAATTTTAAACTGTGTTATGCGTCTCCTAACTAAACTAAAATTTAGTATCCTATGTAGTATATACAAATCTATAGATCCTATACAGGGCTGAATAAAAGTATTCGGATATTTTTCCGAATATTGTATATGTTGGAAATTCCTGAAATTATGTTTTTAAATATGTTATGCGTTTTCCAAATTGTTTACTTAGATGTTATCTTTTAGCTTATTAAACGGTATGTTTTGTAAAATTATTTTGGAAGCGTTGAAAAGTGCTACATAATCTATGCTTGAAGCATGATTTTTCGTTCTTGTTTAAAGATAACAGTACAATAATTACCAACCTACGACTTTACCACACTTTTCTATTAAAAAATTATTTATTTTTTTAACAACTAGTTATACTTTGAAATACATAGGACAAATAAATCATTCTATTAAATCTTACACAAACATCTACAGAACATTTTTAATTTAAAAAGTAGATCAGGGAGTTAAGTTTTGGCTTTATTCTTAAAATTATTTTAACATTCTTAATTTATTTTATTGAAGTGAAAATTTAATTCTGGTGTCATAGGCATTTACTAAACTTTGTAATGCAATTCAGTAAGTTTTAAAGCAAATGTCATAACCAGATGAACACTTTTAGTTCACCCATTGAATATTAACCAAAATGCACTTTAATGAGTATTTTGATTTTATGTGTACTTGTATTGTTTTTCATATATTCTAAAAATCACAATTAAAATAAAAACTATTAATTTGCTATTTATGCACTTCATTATGTATTTTGCACTTAAGATAACTGATTTCAACGGAAAGTTTTATTAAGCAAAGCGGGTAGCCAAGGTTGGTAGAGAATTTTGTAAAGTGTAGAAGGGTGGCAGTATAGGGAGTTTGGGTGGAGAGGCTCAAGTTTTCTGAACTGCAGAAGTTAGACAATGTTTTGAAACGGACCTATGGGGAAAATTGGTGACCACTGCTTTAGAATATCAAACAGGGTGTCATTTGGTCAAATAGTACATAGGAGTTAAATTTGGAACTCCTTATGTTAAATTTTTTTAAACATTGCAAAACAGGTTGCAATTAGGGATGCACCGAATATTAGGTATATATTCAGTTAGCCCAATATTTAGCCAAATAAATAATTCTGAAGTTAAATCAGTAGAGAGCAGTGTCTTTTTTCCTACTACTGCAAGAATAATCACAGATATAGTTGATCATCTCCTTGCACATAAATTATGTCAATTTCAAAAGGCTTCAAATAAGAAGTCATATATCTATCTGTCACTTTTTTTATGGACATGATAACTTCAATATTTCTGCACAAATCTCTTCCAAACTGATGCATAAAATCTCGGTCAAGTTTGTTAATGGGCAAAATAGAACCAGGGGGGGGGGGGAATGGGAGGACTTTTTCTGAAAACCGAAAAAACCCCATAGCGTCTTATTTATGATGTGTATCGAATCTGTTTTGACGAAATTTGCAGTTTTATTCGGCGAGAGATCGACAAAATTTATGGGATTTTTCCGTGACTGTTTTCACGAAGTTAGAGACCAATTGACAAAATTCCAGATTTCTTTTCATGACCAACTGATAAATTCATTAAAAAAATAATTAAATGATAATTCGAGAAATTCGGCTAATTTGTGGAAGAATCACATGTCAATATCTATGTCTAATTGTAAGAGCCTATCTAAAAAATCCAGTCACAGGTTAATTGAGGTATGCCGCCGCAGAGTTTATTTGCAGTGCATTTCAATATGATTTGTTTTCTAAGTCCGAGGACATATCAGATTTTCTTTCTTTTTAAAGAAGAAAATGGGAAATTTGCAGATTGGCGGAAATACAGCATCCATGTTCAATCATACTTATTAATTATGGACAGTAGAAAAAAGAAAAAGTGTTAAATATCACAGAATTATGGAGGACAATCCACAGATTTGATATAAAAAAGCGCAAAAGGGACATCCCTGTAAAACACAAGGCGACTTACATCGAAAGTTAGTAGCCAAAGAAAAAATGTTAGTCGCCACGTGGCGACCATGAATCTGCACGGCAAAATCCTCAAACAAGGGCGACCCCCGATTTGGCGATTTTTTTGACACGCGCCAAGCACTGACGCGCGCCAACCCAAAACTCGGCAACCTCCAAATTCCACCCAATCAGAACGCATGCTTCCTACGGCAAGCCTCTTTACAAAGTAAACATCGATTTTATTCCTTTTTTCGAGTATTTACAAAATTTTAGCAATATTTTCTTTACGATTTTTCGATTTTTACAAACTTTTAGCAATATTTACCTGCGTATTTATATATTTTTACAAACTTTTAGCAATATTTCTTCCGGATATTTAGATTTTTTCAAGCATTTAGCAATATTTTCCCCTGTATTTTTACAAAGTTTTAGCAATATTTTCCTCCGTATTTTTCTATTTTTACAAACTTTTAGCAATATTTCCTTCGAATATTTCAATTTTTACAAACATACAGTTATTAACTTACATATATGTACGATTCACGTACATTTTTCGAAAAAAAAAACCCCTTGATGCATGGAACTCAACGTGCCGCGACTTCTAGAATATATGAAACTCGTACAAGCAGCGATTAGTAACTTATATATGAACGCTTCGCGTTCATTTTCCGAAAAAAAAAACACCACTGGATGCATGAATCTCTATGTGCAGCAGTCTCTAGAATATACGAAACTCGTACAAGCAGCGATTAGTAACTTATATATGAACGCTTCGCGTCCATTTTCCGAAAAAAAAAAACACCTCTGGATGCATGAACCTCAGTGTGCAGCAGTCTCTAGAATATACGAAACTCATACAAGCAGCAATTAGTAACATACATGTACGCTTAGCGTACATTTTCCGAAAAAAAAAACACCTCTGGATGTATGAACGATAACTTGATGAAGTCTCTAGAATACGTGAAATACATTTTATCAAATAAAATCAACAAAAATTAACTTACCTTTTGCTATTTTTGTTTCTATTTAACCCATATTTTAATTAGCAATAATAAACATATACAAGCAAACGCAGCGGCATGTGTGGAATAAAAAATAAACGGTCTTGTTGCCAAAACAATAATATATATATAACTATATAACACTCATATTTCTCATCTTTCGGTTTTTTTTTTATTATTTCACAGGAATTATCCTTCTATGACATACGACAAAACGTCAAATCATTAAATTTCACAAAATACATTCCACAAACGTAATTCAACAAATCCGACACACAATAATCCAATCATAACCTTCCTACATCTTTGCAGGGTGATTTCACAGTATTGTGCACGTTGCGGACATGACATTTGCAAGTTTCGATTAATCATAACTAAACAAAAAAATTAATTAAGTGAATGGTTTTATTTTTTATGAAATCAGTATGAATTATACCTTTAAAACATAGCATATTTAAAAATTTAAATGAATTTAAACTCATTAAAAAAAATTAAAATGGAGTGTTGCAGACATGACGCAGAGAAACCTTACTTTTGAATATGTTTTAAATGTATTCAAAATTCTCTGAATTTTATGGAATAAATTAAAACTTTTTTTATGCTAAGATTTCAGTGTATATTTTTGTACAGGAAAACAAGATTAAAAAAAAAAAAAATTATTTTGTAGAAACTTACCCAATTAAAAATAATCTGTGTGTTGCGGACATGACGTTGCAGACATGACAGAAAGTTTACCATTTGGTTTTCTGTTTACAATAACCTCATTCTTAGGCATATAGCATTAATATATTATTTTTCTTCATAAATAGTTTAAATATTAAATAAATTGAGACTGTTGACACATTTTTAATTGTAAACTTAGGTTTAATAAAAAGTAGATATTCAAGTATTTTCAAAGTAAACATAAGTGGCACATATACAAATATATTACAATTTATTAATTATATTATTTATCTTTAATGCAATTTTTGAATCGTAGGAAAAAAAACGTGCAGAATGATCAGGTGATGGATCACATGGCAAAGTAGATAAGTAGGTATCAACAGAAATTGTTTCTAATTGTGGCTTCTCCAAGTATTTGAATTTATTTTCTGCTACAGGCTTGAAATGATGTTTAAGTGTCATGTTTTTGTTGTTCACTGACATTACTTGGCCAGGCCACCAGTGGTCATCAAAAAGTACAGCTATCCATTGGCCTTCTTCAAAAACCTTTTCAGAAGTTGATGTTGAAGCCAGATTAAGTGATGTAGTAGCATGCTTTGATGTTATTTTGGAAAATATTGTGGCTTGATGCATGTTTTGGGGACTTGAAAATGGAGAATTTAAGGAAAATTCAACTGAGAGTGATGTTGTAGGGCGAATGAAATGGAGTGATCTGGTATTGGGTATGGATTTGCACATGCTAAACCGTTCTTTTAACCTTAGTGTCTCTCTTTCAACAGTATCTTTGCTTATGAAAACTATTTTGATCGTACCATCAGAAATTTTGCTAGCTACATTAAAAAAAGACTTAGCATCGACAACGACCTCTTTTCCTTGCAGAACTGCTCTCCAAACTCTATTTTTTACAGATCCCCCTATGCCATCAACAGCACCTTTTCCGTGCGCTGTTTCAAAGAATGACCAGTCAGCCTCTATTTTTAGTTCCTCTTTATGATACATTAAATTAGCAAACATAAATCTGTTTTTAAACTGGCTGGCAGCACCATCTGACCAGTAGTGAACTTTTGTTATCGCGCTTATCCTTTGTTTTAATTGTGATAAAATTTCTTCATTGAAAACTTTTACTGAATCTTTACTATGCGATAAGTCATCAGAGATAATTGCATAAGACTGATGATTTAAAGAATTTTCTTCCTTAAAATAGGCAACACAAGTGTATACTGTTACACTATCAGATGCCCAATGAGCACTCATGATCTCCCGATCATGCTTTATTGCATAATTTTCTGCAAAATCGATATGCATTATGACTTCATTATCTGGAAGATTTTCCTTTAAATATCTGAATTCAAAGTGTTGTTTCGATGCATTGTAAATATGCCTTGCAAATGTTTGTAACTGAGATCCAATTTCTTCCTTAGCACAACCCAAGTCGGTAACAATTTCTCTTTTAACAGTGAAACCAAGCTCATTCTGTTGCCACTGATAATATTTGACTGTGTAGTCTAAATTATCCTCTGATATTTTGACATCTAAATATTTTTCAACACCACACACACTACAGGCTCTATCTATACAGCTGATATGGTCATCATCAAAAGCACAAACACTTTCCTTAGCAATTATTTCTGGATTTTTCGGAAGATCAGGGCAGAGAGCTCCTATTCCTGAAAGAATCATACTGATGTTTTCGTGATATATACACATACAGACTTCCTGATCTTTTTTTCCAAATGGGAGAACATACTTGGGACAAAGTTCATGAAACTTGGTCATTCCAATGTTTAAATCGGGATTTTCACTTAAAAACAGCTTGTGTGATTCTCCAATGCTCATCACTAGGTAACGTTTTTGGTGTATTTCTCTCCCTGTAGGTGTTTTTACGGATATTACATCTTTTTTCCCTGGACACATACGGCTAATATCATCTCTAACAAAAAATTGTTTTACTTTCATTTCAGTTTCTTCTGACAATTTATCACTCCTTAATCTGCGGCTACTATTAGAATCTACTTTTAAAATTTGTTCTTGTTGTCTTTTCTTTTGAAATGAACTTTCAATTATTTGCTTTCTTTTCAAAGGAGACATTTTTGATATAACATTTGTCAACACATGAAGTTTCTTGTTTGGGGATTTTGGCAGGGCATTATTTATTTTCTTTACAGCCTTTCCCAAAGATTGTTTGCTTGAGTAGCCAGGGGAACTCATATTCAATTTTTCTGCTTCTACCTTTTTCTTCCTGCATTTTCTTTGTGCCTCTTTATTTTTTGTTCTTATGTGCTCCTTTTGCTTTTCAGTGAGAACCTTAGAATGTCTGTATTCTTTCTTTTTCCTGCTTTCTTCAGCTTTTATAGCTTCATATTTCACTGCATCTGCTTTCAACTTCTGTCTTCTAATGCGAGATCGTTCTGTACTTGTTAATGGCATGATGAATTTATGGGGGGAAATGTATAACAAATTTTTTTTTTTTTTAACTACTTATAGTAATAAGTAATCAGATTTCATTAACATTCAAACAAGTACTATATTTTAAATATACCTCTAAGAAAACTTTCATCTAGAAAAACACATGGACAGGAAAAACATATGCAAATAAGCATGTGTCACACACTAAATAATTTTGCAAAATTATCATAATGTTGCCATTTATAACAACATAATTTAAAGCATGTTTAAGTGTTGCCATAATAACTAATGAAATTGTGTTTTGTTTGATAAATATGAATAAATCACAGTTATAAAATATCTTATAAGGTGTGATTTAATATTTTCCAAAATAATCAACCTGTTGCCATTATAATAACATAATTTGATTATGTTGATGCAACAGGTAGATAATTTTGGAAAATATTTAGTTTGCAGCACATGTTATTTCTATTAAGTTGAAGTTTTTCTTGGAAGTTTGCAAAACATAGTATATTTGTTGTCATGTCTGCAACGTTGTGGACATGACCAATTTAAATTTAAAAAAATATATATTAAATAACAAAAATGATAATTTTTTTTAAATCATAGTGTTATAACATAGTAAGTAAGCAGAGGAAATAACATTTTTAAGAAAATAAACAATATAATAACAATAATACAATAAAAATTAGAAAATTTTTGTATTGAAACACAAATATATTCTTATAAAACCTTCCATTATAATAATATAAAAGGTAAATATGCAGTGTTTTTAGTCACTAATTTTCCCATTACAATGCATTATTTAATATATCATGTATAATTATAAAATATTACGTCTTTTAAATGGCAAGAAAGGTTTTTTTTTGTTTGTCATGTCCGCAACTTTGAGACACTATTTTTTTCATATTTTATGAAATTTAAAGATTTTTTTTTCATTATTTTTTTTAAGTAATTAAATATTCATAAACTACATTAAATTACCTTTAATTTGATATATAATACTACTCAATTTCATGACATTTTTTTTTAAGCACATCAGGCTACAAATACTGTGAAATCACCCTGCATTGAGCTCAAAATACAATCCAATCTCCAGAACAAACAACAATAAACCAACCAATCAACCACAGTAGGCGTGGAAGAAACATAACAAACGAACTGGTAGCAAGAAAATCTCATTTATCGCTTCACCGGCGTCCTTGTTTGAGGATTCAACCATCTGCACTTATACTGATCAGATGATAGGCATTTTTGAGACACATATAAATTTATACTCGTTGCAGTTTGACACAGAACATTCTGCTACTGAATATTGAATAAGAATGTAACAAGTATTCAACACAATTAACAAATACTATTTAATGAATATTTAGATAATTTAAAATAAAAACATTTCTTTTTTTCAACAATGCTTTTCTTAAATACAAAAATGCTACTTTCTGACGTACTGATCAGGGAGTAAAATTAGAAGGGAGACTCCCTTTCAACATTTATAAATGGAAGGGACTGTAGATAGTTTACAAGGAGAGAAGGTATCAACATTATTTGGTTTTCTCTGTTTATGTATGACAAGCAAAATTTTGTCACATTTAAAATTTTATGGCACATGTTCTTAAAATTCATGCATATGGCAGTTTTAAAAGACCATTTCTTAAAATATGCATTAAATTCTGATTAATTAGTAAATTCTTCATGTGTAACACTGCACACTGAAATTGATGACTTTTTTGTAAATTTATATTAAAAAATGGCAGATTCTTTTGCATAAAATAAGCATTAACTTAGTTTTCTTAAAGTATGTTTGATTCAAAGTCACAGATAAATTAAAAGATCAAACTGCTATTTTAAATTCATTAGTGAGTAACATATTGCCTGTTCAGTAACAATTAATCTCATTAGTAAGGTTAAAACATAGTTTTTACATTAGCTTCCCTGGAATGTTCTTGATCCGTCGCCTTCTTGTTATAATAGTTTTCAAAAAGTTTGACATATATGAAAACGTGTTCATGACCAATTTTATTTCAGTATATTAACCCATGTTTTTAAATAGATGTGCTAATTACATAAATTATAGCAGCTTATCTTCCATAATAGAATCCACTACTAAGGGTTTGTCAAGAGATGCAAGGAATTTTGAGTGAAATTACCAAATCATGCCTATTAACTGTTGTCCCGACTACAGAAAAAGCTCATGATGTTTCTGATAGCAGTCATTTAAAAAACGATTCAAATAATGGTTATCGAAAAATACGAATTTAAGTAGATTCTGCCACGGAAGCAAGAAAAAAACTTCATTTTTTGTATTAAAAGGAGATCAGTGAGAAAGTAATTATAAACTTGTTCAGAGAACTGTCATTAATAGTTATATCACAATAACAAATATGAAAATAGATAAGAAAAAGCATTTGTTGTAAAAATGAACAAAAGTAGAAATGAAATCGATGCTCTGATTTTTTATGAGGAAAAAGGTATGATACAATATTAGAACATAAATAAAGAATATATTAGACAATAAACAGATTACAACAAAGTTTGAACTTATATGCATATAAATTTGAAAACATATTAAATTTATATTTATATTTTTAAATATTACCTATATTTATATTTACTTCTACAATAAGGAATTACACGTGCAAAAGGAACTTCGTTTCTCTTCTTTCTCCTCAATCCGAGAGAGTTGAGTTGTAGAAATAATAGACCAATGTAGGTTGAAGTTAAAGGTTTCTTCTCTCTTATTTTTGATTTGATACTTAAAATAAAGAATTGTTCAAATCAAAATAATGTACCTTTGCAATCTATATTTTTGCAATAGTTTTGATTTAATAGTAAAAAATTAAGACAAAACAAATTATTATTTATAAATAAACAAAAACTATTTTCTTAAAAGAAAGTCACAGATTTCCTCAACTCAACTTTCATTAAAAATCAAAACAAAATATTTACACAACGGATCTTTTATTTTTGGCCGAACAGCAGAAGTTTATCATTAATAATAATAAAATAAAGTAAGAAAAGCTACTTTCTCTTTCAAGCTTTAACACTTGAAAGTGAATACCGGTGCACGTCAGATTGTTCATACTTCTTTGTAAAAATGCCAAATTCGGTTTATAAAAAAACATCTTTGAAAGGAAATTTTTGTCGTTTTTAATGGTCTTGATACTAGTGCAAGATGCTGCAGCTAAAGATTTAGTTTTCTTTTTCATATTCACAATTTAAATTTTGGCTATGATGTCATATACTCACGCACAGTTTTTCCTTTTTTTTTAATCGGTTATGAAAAGGAAAAAGTCGCCAAATTTAATGGATTTTTTTTCCTTTAATGGCAACCTAGCTATTGTGTTATGTTATTGGTTTGGCGCGGGCTTGAAAATCGCGCCAATCAAAAAGTCTCCAAACATCGGTGTGTGAGTGTAACACATCTGTTCCTAAATTTTTATAACTTGCTCTAAAATTTTTAAGTTGCACTGATTACTTAAATGAACTTGGGTTACCACCAGGTCTTTAGAGATTTGATCTGGTAGCCAGCCAAAAATTCTAGTCGCTATTAAAAAAATTTTCCCCCCTCCCCTTCCCCCAAAATTGATTTTCAAAAATCACAGAAGTTTTTTATGAATTAATTGAGAAAAATAATAACTTATTAGTTACATAGTTTAGAATAAACACATAATTTAGAAAGATAATATAAATTAAGTTTTCTAATAAAACTTATCAAAATTAGGCACAGATGTCATATACGCACCACATTGGCGCAATTGCAACAAAATGGCAATTTTATGCCAAACGTGGTAACCTGGTTATTTTGTTTATGTGTTAATAAGTGTTAATATTTACGATTTACTGTGATATTTATATTTATTATTATGTTTATTATTTATAACTGTTTATTTATTATTGCATGCTATTTGTAACTAATATTCAAAAACAAAGTTTTTGCCAAATTGGCGGGGGGGGGGGGGGGATCGCACCAATGTGGGGCGTATATGACATCTGTGTCCAAAATTATATATCTCTAAGAAAAAAAAAGAAATACTGTAAAGGCTGAATTAAGCGGCATGTTTGGGAAATACTGATTGCCGATTGTATCAAATGTCCAGATAGTTGAATGCTATGAAATATACTATATCTGATTGGGGGGGGGGGGGAGAGTACAGTCATGGATGAAATAGTGGAGAAAATTTCCATATCCTGTGCCCGGATAATAATCTTATTGTATGTGCCCAACAATATAAGATTTGTTGAGTTTTTTGGGAAGGGTCGAATGTTCGAATTGTTGTTGCCGTCTCCAGTCTTTGGGTTGCTTTTTTTTAAAACTATATTTTTCTGTAGATGTAATATTATGTAAATATATTTTTTGTGCATTATTTATAGCTATTTCTTTATTTTACATATATAGAGAAGACTGGTGTACAGTGGACCACTTTTTCAGTTAATTTTTTTTTTCTCTTTAACGGACAAATCGATCTGCATGAAAATATTTTTGAATATTCCTTAAACCTTAATACATTCATCATAATTTTCTCAGAAAATAGTTTTCAATACATTTTTCATAAAAAAATCTTTTATGTGCATCCGTAAAGTGGACCAGTGTGCCCCAGAAGTGGGGTACACTGGGGCACAGTGGACCGCTATTAGGTATTATCTGAAATACAATATAAATCTATTTTTCATTTATCTAATTCTTTTTAATTTTTCCTTTAGCCGTAAAATAACATAGTAATATAAATTTACAAGTAACATTTTGAAACAAAAAGAAAAAAAATAATTATATTTTGAAAATAATAACAGATTAATACAGGAACAATTGCAATTTATGTTGAAGTTATTACCCAAGTATACAAAAAAATCAGCACACATTAAAATTTGCAAATGAAATTCCAAAATACTTATGAGTAAGATTGAGCCTGGAATTTTCCTGAAATACTTTTGTGTCTGGGAGCAACATTATGAAATCATTGACATCAACAACAGATTCATCAACAGTTTCAGGAAAATTAAACTTATATCCATTCAGTTTGTGTCTCATGAATCTTACTTGAATTGAATCATCACCAATTAGACTACAGTTATATTTATCAAAGGCAGTAAATACAAAACAAAATATTTCTTATTATGTTAAATAAATTGTTATTTTTCTTTGTTTGCTTTATTTTACAGTTAAATAACTACTTTAAAATAATATTTCTTTATAGAAAATAAGCAAGTATTAAATATTTTGAACATTTTGCATTACAGGAGCAGAGTGGATTGTAGACCACTGTGCCCCGGGAGTGGGTGGTCTACTGTGCCCCATGTTGAAGTTCAATAAATAATCATATTAATATTGTTTATAGCTTTCTTTTAAACATATTAAATTTAAAGTTAAATAAAAACAAGTATCTTAGCTTTGCAAAAAAGCTGCTTTATCTTATTTATCTACAATCTTTAATTATTAAAAAAATAAAAATATGATGATGAAAAATTTTACTTTTAGAAGCTCAAAAAATCCAATGAGGATAAAGTAGTTCAATCTGAACTAAACATATTTTCTGAAGGTTATGAATAATCAGTACAGTGCTGTTGTCTATTAGGATAGAAGAGAAGATTTAAAAAAAAAATTAATAAATAAAATATTAGGGGGTGGTCCACTGTGCCCATAGGTCCAGTGTGTACCGGTCTCCCCTATTTTCTTTAATTGTAATGGCAGTTGTGAATGAGATTTTTACCTTTTTATCTGTGCCTTCAGAAAAATTGAAAAAAACAAAAAAAAACAGAAAGAAAAGATTAAAATAAAGCATATAAATTTTTGCATTTTTATTTAGACCACTTTTCTATTTTATGATTTTAAATGCTACTTATAATGAGATATATCTTTCCTGAGATTCCCACAAGTTATTTTCTGTAAGTTTTTTCGTTCGTTTATCGATATTTTAAAATTTGCTTCCCTTACAATAACACTTATTTATCACAAAAAGGCCTCTTAGGTTTGTTAAATATGTTTATATATTTTCATTGCTTGTTAAAATATTGAAAATGGAGATAAAATTTTGTTTTAGCATCGTACTTATTTTTCTAAGATGGCATAAAAACATGGTTTTATAAATATTTGAAAAACATGTTTTTCTGCCATCTTGAAAAATTTTATAAGATTCTAAAACTGTCTTTTGGCACTTTTGGCCAATCGCGCCAACTGGCACAGGATATGGAACTCTTCTCAAATAGTGAAGTGGGAAAACCGTTTTGGTACTCACTGGCGCCTGGCTAACATAAAAGTACCATATAATTTTTTGCCTATTTTCTTGTAGAAGTTGATTAAATAACTCTTACTTCATTATTTTAAAATTTGTGTTTGATGAACTTGTCTTTACCAAATTAAAAATAAAAGTTAAATTTTTTTTTTGTTTGAATACTATAATTTCTAAGTTTATTTCTTAATATTTTGTAACTTCACAACATTTATAATGAGTTATCTGATGCGAATTTTAATTTGTGACTAAGATGAGTAAGAGATGCTGCTCTTGATAGAAATTGTAGCCAGATAATTGCCGTAAACATATTGATTGTAAAAGATGCTTGGCAGCATTACTATCATGGTGCAAACTGGCACCATGATACAGTATAGGATCCATTATACGGCGTCCCGGTACCCGGAACGCTCCGAAAACCGGAATACAAAACACTAAACGAAAAAAAAAAATCATTAAAAAAAAAGTAAAAATTTAAGTGTCAGTATAAGAAAAAATAACAAAATGATATTGCCTTCATTCCAGGGGTGATTCTGGTCCGTATTTTCTGAAAAATTAAGGCAATGATTTCCGAAAATTAAAAAAAATATCGGTCATAAATCCGAAAATTCGGACATATAATGTATCGGTATTTCGGCAAATGATCGCCGAAAAAAATCAATCCCATCATTTGTTCGAAGAAAAGTCGTCAATTTTGTCAAAGTATCGCGGGAAAACGTGACTTTTGTCAGAGAATCGTGAAAAAACGGCAATTTTTGTCAACAGATCGCTCGAAAAATGTGACTTTTGTCAGAAACTCGCGAAAAAACGGCAAATTTCTTCAAAAACATTGTGAAAAACGGCAAATTTCGAAAAAAGATCGTGAAAAAAAACCGTCAAATTTCGTCAAAAACATTGTGAAAAACGGCAAATTTCAAAAAATGATCGTAAAAAAAACCGGCAAATTTCGTCAAAAGATCGCGAAAAAACGGCAAATTTTGTCAACAGATTGCTGGAAAAACGTGACTTTCATCAGAAAATCGTGAAAAAACGGCAAATTTCGTCAAAAACATTGTGGAAAACGGCAAATTTCGTTAAATGATCACGAAAAAAACAGTAAATTTCATCAAAAACATTGCGAAAAACAGCAAATTATGTCAACAGTCCGCAGGAAAAACGTGACTTTCGTCAGAGAATTGCGAAAAAACGGCAAATTTCGTCAAAAGATCACGAAAAACAGCAAATTTTGTCAACAGATTACGAAAAACGGCAAATTTTGTCAAAAAATTGCAAATTTTATCGACAGATCTGAAAAAAACTGCAAATTTCGTCAAAAGATCGCGAAAAAACGCAAATTTCGTCAAAGGGACTCAAGAAAAAAAGTGTCGGGAGTGGACACCCCCCCCCCCCTCCTCAGTTAACTTTTCAGAAAATTTGCTGTGAATTTCAGATTTTTTTTTTACTCAGAATCACCCCTGCTTCATTAATGAATTTATAAATTCAATAAATAAATATAAAAAATTATGATATGAAAAACATTACGATAAGAAAAAATTAAAAACAATTACATTAGAAAAATAAAACATGGTACAAATTTTATTTGTTACAAGTTTCATTAAAAAAAGTTAAACGTAGTTTAATGCCATGGTGTTATTCCGGAGAAATATGGTGAGCAGAAAACTGACTAACATTTCTTTTTTGTTTTGTAAAATTCAGCCTAGAAAAATTATTTCTATGATAAGAATCGGCGAATCTGCCATTGCGATCAGCATCAATAATAACAGGTTATGGGAAGTTGCCAGGTTACGCATTGATTTTAACATTTCCTTTTTATACATAAAATAATAGTTACTTGATAATTTGTAAATTTAGATTTGAAAATTTTTTCACAGTCAGAGGGATTTTCTCTGAATAAAAAACTAAAATTCTTTTTTAGAATATACTTCCAGTAAATTTTATATCACACTCCAGTATGCGCAGCCACCTCCAGCAGATGATCTTTAGTCTCAATCTAGGGTACTTGTATAACTTTTAAACAAGCTGGATAAATGACGGCAGTTGATGCCGTCACTATCTCCAAATCAAAAGATTCTGCTCCCAACTCCCAAAATGAAATTTTATTTATTTTTTGTAATTTAGAATGTTTTTTTTTTTTTTTTTTTTTTTTTTTTTGCAAATAATGTATTAAATGAACAAATTTATAAGTAATGTATTTACATATATTATTCATATTTATCACTATTTTATGAAATTATTTCGTACATTTTTTATACTTATAAAGAAGTGTTCCGAATTATGGAAAAACCCCTTATCCAGAATGCTCCATGTCCCAAGCATTCTGGATAACGGATCCTATACTGTAGTAATGTTGCTAAGCATTTTAAGTGAAAAAGAAATAGTTTAAATATATACAGTGTCTCACAAAAGTGATGGGACACTTGTGCTTTATAAAAAGAAACTGCAATAAAATAAATAAACAAACATGTGCAAAAATTTTTTGGGTGTGTTTCATATTTAAAGTTAGTAACAATTATTACATAACATACATTTTGTCAAAATATTAAAATATTAATTTAGTAAAAATACAATTGTTCAGAACGGAGCAAAAAATGGCTCACATAAGTGATGGGACACTTACTTTTCCATCAAATATTTATCCAAAAATTTTACTTTTTAAAAGGTTTTAATATTTTGTTGGATTTCCTTTTACTTTTAAAACATGATTTAATCTTTTTGGGATGGATTCGACTAATTTTTTTGTGATTTCTGGAGTGATTTTACCCCATTCTTCTTGAAGCACCGATTTTAGTTGTTGTTTTGAAGAAATGGTGTGTTTGCGAATTCTTGAAACCAATTCTTGCCAAATATTCTCTATGGGATTTAAGTCTGGAGATTGTGGTGGTGTTTTTATTATTTCAGGACAGTTATATAGCAGCCAGAGTCTAACGTTCAGAGCAGTGTGCTTGGGGTCATTGTCCTGGTAGAATTTAAAATCGTTATGAAGGTTCAATTTTCGTGCTGAAGATTTCAAATTTTGCTTTAAAATATCAATATACTTGTACTGATCCATTATACTGTCAATAAAAACAAGATTACCAACTCCTGCAGACGACATACACCCCCATACCATAACTCCTCCTCCACCATGTTTTACTGTTGGTACCAAGTTCTGTTTGCGAAATTCTTCCCTGGGTTTTCTCCACACCAAGATTCTACCGTCAGAACCAAATATATTAAATTTACTCTCATCAGCAAATATAACTTTATTCCAGTAATCAGAATTCTTATTTATGTTGGATTTTGCGAAAGCTAGTCTGAGTTTTCTATTCTTTTCACTTACGAAGAATTTTTTCCTGGCTACTCTACCGTGATATCCAGCAGATCGAATTACCCTTCTAATAGTCTCAGGATTAACAATTATTCCATATAATGCTTGTAAATCAGCAGCAAATTTTGAAGCACTATTTCTTGGATTTTTTTTAATATTTCGAACGATAATTCGCTTTATTCCATTGGATAGCTTTGATGGTCGGCCAGGTCTTCTTTTATCCTGAATCATATGATTCTTTTTATATCGTTTAATGATATTGAAAACTGTTGAACGACTCAAGTTAACTGTTTCAGCAGTTTTTCTAATAGATTTTCCACGTTCAATATGCAAATTAATAACTAATTTTCGAATTTCAGGCGAAGTTTCTTTTCGTTTAGCATTCATGGCTACACAGAGCTAAAAAACACAAAAATTCCAAAACAAACTGGAGAGAAATACTGCAGACGATTTTATAAATTATTGCCAATTGCTTTTAAGTAAAAATAAAACCCCAAAAAATATTTTTATTGCTTATTTCAGACGATTTTTGTTGCATATATAATGGTGTCCCATCACTTATGTGAGCTATTTTTTGCTCCGTTCTAAACATTTGTATTTTTATTAAATTAATATTTTAATATTTTGACAAAATGTATGTTATGTAATAATCTTTACTAAATTTAAGTATGAAACACACCCACAAAAAAATGTGTACATGTTTTTTTTAATTTATTTGATTAGTTTCCTTTTGTAAAGCACAAGTGTCCCATCACTTATGTGAGACACTGTATATTGTTCTTTAATTTTATTACAATTAATCATTCTTGAAATTTTAATTAAGTTTTATAAATTTACTTCAAATTAATTACTTATAATCATTTTTATATTATTACTCTTTAAAATGAATGTGATAGATTAATCAGTTTAGTTTTGAACACAAAAATCTGATTTGAAAGTTGCTTAAGAAAAAAAAAAAAAAAGAGTATTTTTTAGCATTGTATCCATTTTTAGATTCCACTGAGACTGAATTGACACTATTTCTAACAGTTTTATTTTAATTTTCCCCTCACCTCACATTCTAACTATGTGACATAGTAGCTGGCTAGAGCGGAAAAGAATTACATTTCCAGTGCATGAGATGGAAAATACCCTGTAGTAACTCCTCTATACCGACCCGATAAAAGATGGTGAGTGGTAGCGAGATCGGATCGTTGGCACAGAGAATTTCTCGCATAAATTAGAAAATAGAATTTTATTGTATAACAATGTTAATTCTAATGAAAAATATGTACAAGAAAGTTAATTACAGCATTTAATTATTTTTCGTGAGTCAATCGCTTATAAATTGATGACCTCTTGACTCCAAGTGTAACTGAAACAAACAAAAGTCTCTAAACATTACAGTCAGTCGTGACTACAAAATAAAGTTCATTCGGACCAAGGCTCGTCCGTTCCTTCTCTTCGGAAGATCTACTAATACTCGTTAATTCTGAGTCTAAGAACTCTCACTCTCGCACTTGGTGTGCTTTTTCACTTCGCTGGGATTTTCACCGGATACCTGCTGTATCAATTCCAGAGGTCGGACCTCACTAGCGCTTACACCACGCTGAGTTAGAAACTGACGTTTCCTTTTCCCTTCTCCAGAGAGTCAACACTCTCCTTTTCGATCTCTCCAAAAACTGTCCTCTCTCACTTTTTCATTCTCGCAGGAGAACTTCTTCTGGGGGCGGGGGCTTTGTCGAGGCGGGCCCCTCGAAACTCTCCTGCCTCTTAGCAGCCTTGAGATCCCTCTGTTTCGTTTTCACTAAGTCCGTCATTGGACGTTCTAAGACAAAGGGCAAAGTTTCGGGCGCAAACCTAAAAATCGTGTGCAGAGATCGCTTCTCTCGCAGATGAACTCTTTCCCACGAACTCGGCAAGGATCAAAGCATAAGACCCCTCTTTGGGTAACGCCTTACCACTTCATCACTGTCCGAACTTTCCGCTCACAGTACAATAGAATTCGGCGTCTGCTAGTCTTCAAGGCAAAAATAGCGAGGGAAGGTATGCAGTTAAGTGTACTCACAGGAAATGCTAGAATGACACATAGTGCAGCTGGATGTCGAAGCTCAATTCTTTACAGCACCTCCTCCTCAAACGATTCTTAAGGGTGAAACACTAAGAATCTCTAAGAGTCGGATAAAGAATTGCAAGCTCAAATTACATCAGAGTGGCAAGAAATAAAACATACATGAATAAGATAATACTACCTTCCTTTTTTTTTTCCGCGCTCTGATAAGAAATCATGAACATATAATGAAATAAAACACAGTGAAATAAAAAATAAAAAATCTTAAAATAATTATATACAAAAGTTTATCAAGAAATCTCCTTAAACTCGACTCAGACAATCAACATGCGGAATGTCTTTGCCTGCGCGATGAGAAATGGCATAATTATAAGGTTGCAGAGCTAAGGACCACCTTAATAATCTGGGATTATTTCCAGAATTTCTTTTTAGAAACACCAAAGGATTGTGATCGGTTTCGATAGAAAAGTTTTGTCCATCAATATAATGCCTTAACTTTTTTATCGCAAAAATAATCCCTGCACACTCTCTTTCAGTGGCGCAGAAACTTTTCTCACTATCAGTAAATTTTCGACTTAAATATATTATGGGGTGCTCTTCCGATCCCTCTCTTTGAGCCAAAACCACGCCAATACCTAAGTCACTAGCATCAGTTTGTACTATGAATTCTTTCTGAAAATTAGGAGCGTAAAGCACCGGTTCTTCAGTAAGTTTCATTTTCAAAGTCTCAAAGGCTTTTCCCATTTCGTCGCTCCATGCAATCTTTTCTTTTTTATTTTTCCCTTTAAGCGCCCTCGTTAATGGTTCTACAATCACTGCATAATCTTTTATGTACCGGGAATAATATCCAGCCATTCCCAAACATCTACGAATTTCAGTTTTCGATTTCGGAACCGGTAATTCCTTAATTGCCCTTACTTTCGCCTCAGCTGGCCTCCGTCTGCCCTCACCTACAATATGCCCAAGATATTTTACGGTTTTCTGAGCGAACTTGCATTTCGCCAATTTGATTTTTAGTTTCGCGTCATTCACCCTTTTTAATACTATTTCTAGATGACGCATATGGTCCTCCCAACTGTCTGAAAAAAATGTCGGCGGCGCAGTTTATTTAATGTGTAAAATAGTTTCTTTAATTGTATAAAAACAGTACTTCAAAAATAGAGTTAAGTAAGCATGCATTCGCTTACCTGATTTAAGGTGAAACCTTCGTAAAGAAATGTATATCCGAATCGAGCGCTACGTCTCCGTTAATTCACACATAATGGTATTCCATTGTATAGTCGCACATTATCGTAATCCATCGATCTGAAACTTTATTACTTTGCTGAAATTAAAATGTTTATTAACATGTGTTTTAATTAAATTAAGCATCCTTCACTTTTATATTTATATTATATTTAAACATTTTAACGGTATCTTGATTACAAGTTAACAGAGCATTTACATCGCTCTGACATTTTCACACGCTACATTTTAAAAGAAATTCACACAACAACTGACTAAAAAATCTAAAGAGTTTTTTCAGTCCTTGGTAGCCTTGGATGACGTCACTGGGAAAAGCACATGATAGCACGTGATAATCATTCTTTCACGTGGGCGTTTATTCCATGTACTTAGCTGAGTTGAAAACAGTTTATGAGTTGGTATATCCGACGAGATAATTAAAGTTGTTTACTGCAAATTTAAAGTACTTTATTATTATCTGACGATTGAAGAGTAGTTGATTCCGAATAGAAGATTACCCTTTAATTGCAATTTCCGTCACTCCCCCTTAATCTTCTATGTAGGATAAGGAAGTAAGTTCAGATTGTTTCGGTGTTTAATGAATTCAGGTTTGGGGTTGGGCTTGGTGAGTGAATCTGCGGTCATAAATTCTGTGGGACAATACTTTAAATCTATTATTCCATCTTCCTTGAGTTGTCTTATCGCGTGGAATCTGATATCTATATGTTTACTTTTTCGAGTATGTTTTTCACTTTCAACCATTTTTATACATGGCTGATTGTCCTCGTATATTGTTATGGGTTTCTGTTGTGGTAAATTTAAATCTTCCAGGAGTTTTATCATCCATAGTATTTCCTGTGCTGCGTTACTTACAGAAATGTATTCAGCTTCTGCTGATGACAGAGCAACGCATGTTTGTCTTTTCGTTGTCCAATGTATGGGACATTTTCCTAACATAAATATATTTCCGCTGGTGGATCGTCTAGTTTCTGGATCACCTCCCCAATCTGCATCTGCGTAAACTTCGAGAATAGGCTTATTTTTCGAACTTAGCGTCAGGTTGAGGTGTTTTGTGTTGTTTAAGTATGTTACGATTCTTTTGACTGCTTTCCAGTCTTTTTCTCGAGGGGTTTCATTTCTACGGCTGAGTATGTTGACCGCTGCTGAAATATCTGGCCTGGTTAATGTTGAGATGTAGAGTAATGTTCCCGTTGCTTGTCTGAATTTGATATTGTTAGGTAATAGATTTTCATCATCGTTGAGTCGATTGTAACCTGCTTCCATAGGTGTGCTGTAAGGTTTTGCGTTTTGAAGATTGAGTTTATCTACCAATTCTTCAATTTTTGAATTTTGGTTTAAGTAGAAATTTTTATCGTCTCTTTTTATATTTATTCCGAGATAGTTATTGACTTCTCCCAAATCTTTCAATTCATATTCCCTTTTGAGATTGTTTATTAATTCAATTATATCTTCGTTTTTTCCGGCGATTAACAAATCATCCACATATACTATAATGTATGTCGAGTTTTCACCATTTTCGCGTATAAAAAGACATGAGTCAGATGTACTTTGTACAAAATTTAATGCTTTAAGACTTTCAGAGATTTTCGTGTGCCATGCTCTGGCGGCTTGTTTAAGCCCGTATATTGCTTTTTGTAATTTACATACTTTGTTTTGTTGATTTGGAGCTATATAGCCTTCCGGCTGTTTCATGTATACCTCTTCTTGTAGGTTTCCGTGTAAAAACGCTGTATTCACGTCGATATGATTAACTTTAAGGTTATGATTTAATGCTGCTATGAGAAATGCACGGATTGTGGTATGAGAGACAACTGGAGCAAAGGTCTCGTCATAATCTACTCCGAATTTCTGACTGTATCCCTGTGCCACGAGTCGTGCTTTATAGGTTTGCACTTGGTTTAGGTTGTCGCGTTTTAATTTAAAAGTCCATTTTGAACCTATCACTTTCTTGCCTGGTGGCGGATCGACTAATGTCCAAGTTTTATTTTTAGCTAGGCACTTGATTTCATTTTCGGTGGCTTTGAGCCAATTTTCCCTATCGTGTGGATTTTTCATTTCCATGATATCGTTCCAATTCTTTGGTTCATTTGATTGTGTGTCTTTAACTAAACAGACAAATCTATCTGGTGGTACTTCTCTGTTAGATCTATTTGACCTTCTTGGTTCTATTTGTGTTTGTTTGGACTCGCATGGTTGTTTTTCTTTATCATTAATGTCAATTTCAATGTAATTTTTATTCTTCTCTTCTTGATTTCTATCATCAGTGGAGATTTCTTCGAGATTTGAATCTTCCTCAATGTTGTTTGAGTGTTTTATTTCATGTTCTATGAATTTTACAGTCCTGGCAATTATTATTTGTTTGTCTTTTGTGTGTATGCGATATCCTTTGGAACGTGTGTCGTAACCTAGAAAAATACCTTCTTGCGCTCTATTATCTAGTTTTCCTCGATGTATTTTATTAATGTAAACAAATGCTTTACATCCAAAGGTTCTTAAATGTTTGAGATCGGGTTTGATACCTTTCCATAGTTCGTATGGAGTTTTGTCGTTCGCTCTTGTTGGCAATCTGTTTTGTAAATATGTCGCTGTGTGTATTGCCTCTCCCCAAAATTGTTTATTTAAATTTGCTTCTAAAAGCATGCTACGTGTCATATCGAGTAGGCTTTTATTCTTCCTTTTGTGCCACGCCGTTCTGGCTCGGGTTGTGTGGAATTGTGAATTGGTGTAATATCCCGTTTTCCTTTAGATAATTGTCTATTTCGTTGCTATTATATTCTCCTCCATTATCTGATCTTATTTCTTTTGGTTTTCTACCGAATTGATTATTTACCATTGCAATGTATTCTTTTAATTTATCAATTACTTCGCTTTTCTTAGATAGTAAGTATATAGTTGTATATCTCGAGTAATCGTCGATGAATGTGAGAAAATATTGTTTTTCTCCTAGTGTTGGTGTACTTATAGGTCCACAGACGTCGCTGTGTATTAAATCGAGAACTTTGTTTGCTCTATTTGTAGCCGATTTTGGATATGGCGCGTCGTTTAATTTAGATTTGATGCAGGTTTCGCATAATTTATTATTGTGTCTGCAGTTTTTAATTTTTATTCCGGTAGCTAGCTGTTTGTTAACAATTGTTTTGATTGCTTCATAATCACGGTGTCCTAGTCTTCGATGCCATACTTCTAAACATTCTTTATTATTATTACAGCTTAGTGTGACGTTTGCATAGTTTTCTGCATTTTCTAAGTGGTTTGTTTGTTCGATTATGTATAAATTATTTTTGTTCTTCGCTCTTATATAAATTTCACCGTCGAACGTTAAGTCGCACTTGTCATTTTCAAAGATTAATTTGCATCCATTTTTAGTTGCTTTGCTTACGGATATTAAATTGGATTCTAGTTCTGGGACGTATAGGACTTCCTGTAGTCTTGTGAGTTTTATTTCTCCATTTGGGGATTTCGTTTTTATTAAAACGTCGCCTGAACCGAATGCTTCGAGTTTGTTGCCGTTTGCGATGGTGACTGATGATTTTTCAAAATTGTTAAATTTATCAAATAACCTCTTATCATTTGCAATGTGTGAGGTACTGCCACTGTCGAGTATCCAGTTCTGTTTTCCTAATTTTTCTGTTATTAGCACGCGATCTTTGGATTGATTAGTTTTTGAGCTTATTTTCTGATCATTCGCGTTATCGTGACAGTCAGTATTCTCTTTATAATTCTCTGTGTTTTCATAGCATAGTGATGATGAGAAAGGTTTAGCTTTATTTTTATTATTAAAGTTATTCACATTTTGATATGTGTGTTTGTTTTTGTTGTGCTGTGTGTATCTGCTCTTGAGGTGATAGCACTCGCTATTATTATGATTCGTCATCTTACAGTGACTGCAATATTTTGAATTTCTTTTGTAGTCGTTATAAGTGTGTTTTCTTTGTGTTTTAAATGCCTTTTCAGAGCTGTTGTTTTGTTCAGACATTTCTTGTCTGCGATTATACTCATCTATGAGTTTACTTCTGATAAAATCTGGGGATAATTCGGCTTCGGGCCTTGCCTCTAATGCTGTGATAAGCGTGTTGTAGCTGGGCGGTAATGAGCATAGAAATAGTGCAGATATGTGTGAGTCATTTATATTCTCGCCTATGGCGGATAATTTATCTACTATTTGTAGAATATTTGTTATATGATTTATCATATTACCGTTTTCGGGCAGTTTAGTACTGTACAGTTTTCTCAATAAATACAGTTTGCTACTCAAATTTGCTCTTTCATGCGTACTTTTGAGACCTTCCCAGGTTTGCCTGGCTGTGGTAAAATTTTTTACATGCACAATTTGTGCATCATCTATGCTTAGATTAATTAAAGCTCTTGCTTTTCTATCTTTTTTGTTCCAATCCTCATTTAAAGGAGTTGGCGGTTGATCACTTATTACTTCGAATAAGTCTTCTTTAATGAGAAGCATTTCGAGCTTAAATTTCCAGTTGGAATAATTGCTCGAATTTAGTTTCTCGATGAATTGGCTTTCTTTGAATGTAGCCATTTTTATTTTCTATCTTTAATTATTTTTAAAGATATTTAATTTAATTTTATACGAATCGCTTTTCTTTGCGTTCGTTTTTTATTTTCTATAAAGCGAGTTTTTCCAGCATATAGCTAATGTGCTTAAAATTTTTATTTAATACATACTATCAGTCTTTCATAATCTGTCGGCGGCGCAGTTTATTTAATGTGTAAAATAGTTTCTTTAATTGTATAAAAACAGTACTTCAAAAATAGAGTTAAGTAAGCATGCATTCGCTTACCTGATTTAAGGTGAAACCTTCGTAAAGAAATGTATATCCGAATCGAGCGCTACGTCTCCGTTAATTCACACATAATGGTATTCCATTGTATAGTCGCACATTATCGTAATCCATCGATCTGAAACTTTATTACTTTGCTGAAATTAAAATGTTTATTAACATGTGTTTTAATTAAATTAAGCATCCTTCACTTTTATATTTATATTATATTTAAACATTTTAACGGTATCTTGATTACAAGTTAACAGAGCATTTACATCGCTCTGACATTTTCACACGCTACATTTTAAAAGAAATTCACACAACAACTGACTAAAAAATCTAAAGAGTTTTTTCAGTCCTTGGTAGCCTTGGATGACGTCACTGGGAAAAGCACATGATAGCACGTGATAATCATTCTTTCACGTGGGCGTTTATTCCATGTACTTAGCTGAGTTGAAAACAGTTTATGAGTTGGTATATCCGACGAGATAATTAAAGTTGTTTACTGCAAATTTAAAGTACTTTATTATTATCTGACGATTGAAGAGTAGTTGATTCCGAATAGAAGATTACCCTTTAATTGCAATTTCCGTCAAAAAACGCCATATCATTTAGATACGGTAAACAGAATTCCTCAAGTGCGTTTATTTCCCGCGTTAAGATATCTGCTAACTCCACCCGTTTTCTGTAAGGCTTTACTAAACTCAAGTGAGAAATCTGGGATTTCTGTCGCCTCCCAGGAACATTCACAATATAATTTGTTTCCGAGATTTTCGATTCAATTTTTCCCGGCCCTATCCGTCTATCTGACATTTTAATTGGCTTTCTGGTAGTTAAAACTAAAACCTCATCTTTCACATTAAGCTTCCGTTTTACCGCCTTTCTGTCAAACCAAAATTTCCTCTTTTCTCGTTTTTCTGACACATTTTCAACGGCTAAAACTCGACCTCTTTTTAACCTGTTCGTGAGATTAAACACACATCCCTTCACGAATTTATTTTCCTCCGTTTCTCTTATCCATTCTCCAAATACTAACGCTATCAAAAGCTTTCTAACTTTTCGATGCCAACATGCAATACTATCGCTTATTGAATCTCTCATCTTAACACAGAACCGTTTTAGAAATGCGGTCTCTAAATCATTTATCAATCTTTTCCCAAGGTCCAAGTATTCTGACACATTTCCTTTAACCTTCCCTTTCCCTAAGTGTAATGACACTTTTTCTAGGCACGCGCCAAAAATATCTACCTGATAAGGCAATGGGACAAGCACCTGCTTCCTCCCACTCACGCGATTTTCTCTGGCTTTTGCCACTATCAAAGAATCTCCTGCATTACAAAGCGATTCTTCACCTTCCGTTTTTTTACTAATCCCTTTGAGAGATTGATCTCTGTCTAAATCAATTTGACTATCTTTCCCTCCAATTTCTGCTAAGATCGAAGATCCCTCACATATCGGCAAAGGCGATAATCCCTTATCCACACTGACCAGTTCAATAGGGTTTTCTAGGTTTTCACCCTCTAGTTTTGAATTCAACGCTTCCGCTTCACTGCACTCGCGAAAAATTCCCCCTTCTCTTTCTTTTACTGAATTCAAAGTTTCCGTTTCAACATTCCCGCTAGAAATATACTCTTCTTTTTCTTCCTCGGAAATCAAAGTTTCCGCTTCAACATTCCCGCTAGAAATTTCTTTTTCCCCCTCGGAAATCATAATTTGTTTATTTACCGGATTAGGAGCTGGGCCACCCTTTTCTCTCGTTTGAGCGCGGGTCAAAACTGCATTCATCAATTCGGGTTTTTTCTTCGCCTGTTCTAACAATTTCTGAGTGCGATTACCCAACAAATAGTAGTACATATCCGAATTTAGATTACATTTTTTTGCCTGTCTCTCGAATAAATTCAAAAACAACGAAATATCCGAATTCTTTTCATCAAAGCGATGCATAATTGTTTTTAGGGGTAAATGATTCGTTCTAACTGAGATGCTACTGGATGCGGTACTCCGGTCATCTGACTCTTGCGTCGCTTTTAACATAGCTAACTCATGTTCGCGCTCTTTCTCTTTTTGAAGTCTATCGTTCTCTTCCTTCTCTGTCAATAATTTATTTTCTCTATCTTTTTCTAACAGTTTAATTTGCGCTAAGGCTAGCTCTTTATCAAATCCCTCTGACGACTCTATCTTTTTTATAATTTTCGGTACTGTATCATTCTCTTCTAAAATGACCTCAAATTCGTAAGCTAACGTTTGCAAATCAGCTTTCCTAAAATATTTAAGCTCGAACATTTTTAAAGTTTAAAATTAGAAATTATCTTTCCCACAATTATAAAACAATACAATAAGATTAAATGTGATTTCTACCAAGTGCACTAAAATAATACTGAAATATACACTCATAAAAAGTACGCATAACAATAATATAGGAAATATGCAACATATAAAGATAAGCAACTCTATCCTAACGTCTACATTCACCTTGGTATTTGGTTATAAAATACATATGGGATCAATTTTACACAAAACAACAATTTCAATTTCAAAAAGCACAGTAAAAATATTTTAAATTGCAAAAGTCTCATTCAATTCCTTTATTTTTTTAAATCAATGGTGGTCTTAATCTCTGCATCCACTCTTAAAAAATTGAGAATAATTCACAAAAAACATATAAAATCAGCTCTGTTATCGTAAAATATGAAATGCGTTCGATACTTTTTTTTTTTCAATGAACTCTCATTTATAGATTCAGCTAAAATTTTGTAACACTGCACAACTCTCAGTTTGCATTAAATTAATTCAACAATAATTTAATTTTTAACTACAAAATTTGTCTATTAAATAAGTTACAGTTATATCGGAAATATCTCATCATACTTTTTTTTTCTACTGGAAAAATTTCTCAAAATATTTACTCTCACAAAAATAAACATACAACTTTTTTTTTTTTTTGAAGCCTACAACACCTATACAAACACTAATAACAATTAAAGCCACTCTGAGTATAAAAAGAGCTTACCTCCATTACTAAGAGTCTTTCAGGGCGTCAGAAGCACAGACTTCAGAGATTCTCAGGAGCACAGACGGAGTTTCTATCACACTTTTCGGATGGGGACTCTTCCGGATGGGGGAACACTCTCCAGAATTCTTGGTAGATTGCTCTTTCTGATGGGGGAACACTCCAGAATTCTTGGTAGATTTCTCTTTCTGATGGGAGAACACTCTCCAGAATTCTTGGTAGATTTCTCTTTCTGATGCTGTGTTGATCCACAGGGGCGTCTAAGGAGACTCAGGTCACAAGTCACAAGGAGACTCTTTCTTGGAGCACTTTGATGATTTAAATTTCAGAGTCCACTCTTTGTCTTTAGAGAATGTCATTAATTTTTGCTAATTAATCCATCACCGCAAGCCACCAGTTGTAGTAACTCCTCTATACCGACCCGATAAAAGATGGTGAGTGGTAGCGAGATCGGATCGTTGGCACAGAGAATTTCTCGCATAAATTAGAAAATAGAATTTTATTGTATAACAATGTTAATTCTAATGAAAAATATGTACAAGAAAGTTAATTACAGCATTTAATTATTTTTCGTGAGTCAATCGCTTATAAATTGATGACCTCTTGACTCCAAGTGTAACTGAAACAAACAAAAGTCTCTAAACATTACAGTCAGTCGTGACTACAAAATAAAGTTCATTCGGACCAAGGCTCGTCCGTTCCTTCTCTTCGGAAGATCTACTAATACTCGTTAATTCTGAGTCTAAGAACTCTCACTCTCGCACTTGGTGTGCTTTTTCACTTCGCTGGGATTTTCACCGGATACCTGCTGTATCAATTCCAGAGGTCGGACCTCACTAGCGCTTACACCACGCTGAGTTAGAAACTGACGTTTCCTTTTCCCTTCTCCAGAGAGTCAACACTCTCCTTTTCGATCTCTCCAAAAACTGTCCTCTCTCACTTTTTCATTCTCGCAGGAGAACTTCTTCTGGGGGCGGGGGCTTTGTCGAGGCGGGCCCCTCGAAACTCTCCTGCCTCTTAGCAGCCTTGAGATCCCTCTGTTTCGTTTTCACTAAGTCCGTCATTGGACGTTCTAAGACAAAGGGCAAAGTTTCGGGCGCAAACCTAAAAATCGTGTGCAGAGATCGCTTCTCTCGCAGATGAACTCTTTCCCACGAACTCGGCAAGGATCAAAGCATAAGACCCCTCTTTGGGTAACGCCTTACCACTTCATCACTGTCCGAACTTTCCGCTCACAGTACAATAGAATTCGGCGTCTGCTAGTCTTCAAGGCAAAAATAGCGAGGGAAGGTATGCAGTTAAGTGTACTCACAGGAAATGCTAGAATGACACATAGTGCAGCTGGATGTCGAAGCTCAATTCTTTACAACCCTTTAAACTTGATTCTTCCATTAAAAGTATGAGAGAAGAAGAAGATCACTGGTTGCTATGCACAAGTAGGAGTGAGGGAAAGAAAAAATGCAGTTTGTGCTAATTTCTTAAGTCAATTTTTGTACCAAAAAAAAAAAAAAAAACTGCTAGATTAAATAACTTGGTCGCCAGTGGCAACCTGGATGCTGTTTTTGTCAAGCCATGGTTATCACTGTGTAGCAGGGTTGATCATTTTGCCAGGATAGTGGCAAAAATACCATTTATTTTATTTTGTGGCTGTTTGCATGTTTGAAATGTAATTCTTATGAAAGAAAGTTTTATTGCTCATATTTCATTATATTATATTTTCAGGCAACATGATATTTGGTCAGCTTGTAATTGGCCCTCCTGGTTCTGGCAAGACAACTTACTGCAAAGCCATGGGCGAATATGTTAAAGGCCATGGTAGAAAAGTTGCTTTGGTAAATCTGGATCCAGCGAATGATGTGCTTCCATATGATGCCGATGTGGATGTCTCCCACTTAATCACAGTTGAAAATGTTATGGAACATACTAAACTTGGTCCTAATGGAGGCTTGGTTTACTGCATGGAATTTCTAGAAAATAAATTAGATTGGCTTTTAGATGAATTAAAGAAGTATAGCGATTGTTACATTTTATTTGACTGTCCTGGGCAGGTATAATTGTGAGCTATGATATGTTTGCTTATACAATAAAACCTAGGAAAACAGAACATTGTGTATAATGGAATCTTGTCTTAATTGGAAAAAAATTATGGTCCGAGCGTATACAAAACCATATAATTATACCTGCTTAGATAGAAATGTGTCAATCACTTTCCAGTGATCAGCAATTTCGTTTTCACAGGTTTTACTGTATTTAGTTTTCTTTTCTTTTCATTGTTGTTTCTTTTTAATTAATAGATTTTGGTGTGTGTTATTTATGACTAGACTCTGCACTTTTATGAAGTTTAAACTGTGCATTCTACATATATATATATTCTCTATATTCATTAGAATGATCCATCAAATTAAAAATTCATTAAAGTTAATTCATATTCATTAAAATAACCAAATTTTGCATACATTCTTCGAAAAAAGGGAATTCCTCCTTTTTGAAAGTGATTTTGGATGTCTTCTGTATCAACACAAAAATGCAAAGAAAATATCAGGGTTATATAATCGAGGGGGGGAGGGGACTGCCTAAGAAATTAAATTCTCAGACCTATTTTTCAAACCTTTGAACTTCATTCTGTTCCTTTTTATTCATGCACTGCAAAACTGTGAGGTTAAAATTAGTTTATGTTATGAGCATCTGGAAATCATGTGATGGTGAAACAGAGGTTAAAAGGACTTTAACAGGAAGGGGAATTTGTACAAATTTTCTTTTGAGATAGTATATTTTGTCCCATTTATATATAAACACTTTTGGACAGTTTCAATGCTGGGATAAGGGTGTCATCGACGTAGTAGTATTTAGCATAGTGATTATTTTTTTCTCTATAAGAAAAAGAAAGATCTGTATTCTCAAAATTAAATAAAAGTTATGGATTTTATTAGGCAAGTAGTAAATAGAACACTTCTGTTGTCTAAATATCTATTAAAATAAGATTAAATTACAGGAATTTATCGCCATTGTATAGCATGAAAAATCGTCCACCTTTTTTTCCATCAACACTTTTATGCCTGATTACATCCTACAGTAATCCCTCATTGCATTTCACATTTCAGGAGGCATGATATAATGCAGGAATGCATGATATAATGAAGATAATAAAAATTAAGAAACATGATAATCTACAAGTAAATGTTTCAGATTTGTATCAAAAACAATAATTTCTTTATGAAAATTAAAAATTTCGGTACTTTTGGGCTATAATGGCCCTCGAAAATGAATCAACAAGCAACTGAGATTTATCACCAAATTATAAAACATATATGGATGGACATTATAACAATATATGATGTACATAACATTTCATGACACATTTTACAGTCGTATATGGCATGCTAATAAGATGTGTATATGGCATATGAGACATAAATAATATGTATGTAATGACATATATGGCGCATATAATCATTTGGAGTATATATGCAGGGGTCTGTCCAGACTTTTTTCCCACGGTCCTGTTTTTGTGAAATTGTGAACAGCTTTTTATATAAGTGAAAAATCTAGTCATAATTTTGTGAATTTGAAATGATCGTTATATTCAGGTTCTTGTTTATACATTCTTAAGAAGATATATGGATGTAAAATACATATTTTTTCTTTATATGTGTAAAAGTGACAGGTCAGATTTTACTTTTAAATTATTAATTTGTGAAATGTTCAGTTTAAAGATGAAAAAATTTTGTGAAAAACCTATTTTTAAGATATAGAATTTTGTGAAGGGTCCTGTTTTAGGAAAAATAGTTTTGTGAAGGGTCCTGTTTTAAGGAAAATAGTTTAGTGAAGGGTCCTGTTTTGAAATTTAAAAAAATGTGAAGGGTCCTTTAAAGGACCCAATTTTTTCCTAAACAGATCCCTGATATATATATGTTTTGCTATGATCTGGGCCAAATTGTAACTGCAATCTTGGCATAATCATAATTGTGGGGGGACGGCATAACCTAAAAGTACCGAAATTTCTTAACAAAATTGAGGATACCAAAATAATTACTTTTATTGTAATTGACTGAATAAATTCATTAAATAAATGTAACTTCTAATTGCTACTAAAATTACCTATTGTTTTTCCCTTCAACTGGATTATTTTAATATTTTTTTTTAATCATAAAGAGTGACTTGTGCTATAAATCTATATTTTTATATATTAATTAATTTAATTTTTAATACCTAAACTTATTTTAAAAATATTAGTTATTTTCATTTAATTTGTATAAAATATGTGAAATCCTTTAGAAAAAGATTTTTTTTTTTTTTTTCCACAATTGAATTTGAAAAATTACAATTTGGCGTAGCTTATGGGCTCTGTTCATGTTTGATTAGAATCTAGTGGGATTGAGTATTCTGTGGTCATTGGAATCTCTAGTATTTACACATTTTCTCATTGTCCATAGAAGTTTCATTTCTTTAATTAGAGTCCATGATTGAGTTTAATATGTCAATGGTTTTTCTTGTAGCATCAACAATTAGTTGAAGTGAATGGTATCACTTTGAAAGAATTTACACATTTCCTTCACAGAAGGTAGTATATCAAAATTTACTTAAAGTAAAAAATAGAAAAACTTAAACAAAGTAAATTCTTTATAAATGCAGCTTGCAATTGGATTTTTGGAAGACTTTTCCTCGTCAAACTGAAGCAATCCAGTAGATCTCTTATTTTATTGTTGGTAAATGCTGGATTAGCAACAAAGTTGGGAGAGCAGACAACATTAAAATACATTTGAAAGGGCATTTTCTTTCTTTATTTTTTTTTTGGATCAGAGAGTTTACATATCAGCGTTTGACTCTGTTATAAAATTTGATTCATGTGACTTTTCTGGAATTTTCTAGTAAAATATCAGTAAATGCAAATCCATAAAAAAAGGTAGATATGCTAAAATTATTCACATAACTTATATGATAAGTTATGTTATGAATTATAATATTGTAGTATGTCATGATGATGTTCAAAGATTCTTGTAGCTAATGACTTGTTTGTACTATGTGCTTGAGTTTAATTTAGATATAGGCTAAATGCTTTTGTTTTATATTTGAAAATTCAGTATATTTATGTTAGCCGTGTGCAGGTGATAAATCGACAAATATGGTTCCAATTGCCATCATTTGTATTGCATTAGTTTCATTTAAAATGTAATCCATTCTCTCATTTCATTTGAAATGGATAACATTAATTTAAAATACATATACTACATGCATGTAAAATACATTTCATTCATTTAATTTTAAATACAAAATAATACCATCTATATATATATTTAAAGCTATTGTACGTGGCACAGAAATCGCGATTATTTGTTAATTGTTTAATGACAATGCCGAATGAAATGTATCTCATTGGTTATTGTGTAAAAGTCCTTTGGCAGGATTTAAGCCGAGGTAAATTGGTTTATTTACATTTCACTCTTTTGCTGCAATTATGGAGCTTCAAAATATCATTAGAAATGCCCGTAAAATATCTCGCTGAATGCTTGAAAGTGAAAAAGAAGTAGAATTAAGAAGAGAAAATTGAAATAGATTGGATCGAGAACGTCGTCAAACACAGAGTTTAAGCGATCGCCAAAATAGGCTTAATAACTGTCATATGCACGAACGCATTGCTTCTGAAATCCAAATTACTGATTTAAATGTTCCGGGGCATAACTGTGGGACTTTGAGTGAAATGTGTAATTTCTGCCAAGCACTGTATTGGAAAAGCGAATTAAACAACAACAAGAAGTTTACAAAATGTTGTCATGACGGTAAAGTAATTTTGTCTCCCTTATCAGAAACTCCCAATTTGATAAAAGATTTGTTGTGTCAAAATTCACTTGAAGCCAAAAACTGTAGAGAGCATATCTGGCAGTTTTTTTTTTTTTTTTTTTTTTTTTTTTTTACAAATAGATAACAATATTTTTTTATGAAAATTTTACACAGGCTGTAAAACCGTTTTATTTATAACCAATAAAGATTTCAAAGAGTTTGGACAAAAGGCTTTATTTTTAAACTATGAAAGACCCTATGTGAAAAAACAAGAAAATGAGTGCTTTTATCACTAAATATCAATATTTTTTTGTGAATTTTTCATTTTAAAATATAATTTCATTCAAAATTTGGGTTATAAAGATATAAAATAATAAAAACTTTATTATTTTTTTAAAAATTTTATTATCATGGCCCCGGACAATGCCAGGCGGGTCAGCTAGTATTACATAATATAAAAAAACTGAAGCATTTTATTTTTCAACATGAAAGCACTGTTTCTAATTTACACTCATGAAAAATAAAAGCTGGTATTAGCAAGGGAAAAAATTCTATTGGGCAGATTTGTGCCCGGCTAACATAAAAGTAACGAATTTTTTTTATATCTAAGAGCTCTTACATAAATTATAATGTATTTAGTATAAAACATTAACATGATGACAACTTTTTGTATTATTCTAATGTTTATTTTTTGTTTTTCTGGTCTATTTTCCATTTGCATTCTCTAAAGTTTTGTATATTTATTACTATAGGTTGAGTTGTACACAACAAATAATTCCATGCAGCACATAGCGTCTGTCTTACAAAAGTCAGGATTTATGCTAGCAGCAGTCCATTTAGTTGATTCTTATTACTGTTCTGACCCAAACAACTTTATTGCAGCGTTGATGACTTCATTACAAACTATGATAAAAAGTAAGTTTATGTATTCATCATTATAGTATTTTTTTTCATATTGTTATTTTTATCTTTTTATATATGTTTTAATTTATTGTTTGTTTTGATGATTATTTACAGTTGTAATTTCTGTTTAGTGAGTTTTTATTAAATGAAATTTTCTCTGGAACCTTGATCTTGAACTGAAATAGCATAAGAAAAAAATAATAATTACAAAGGGTAATTTCTAGTTAATGAATGGTTTCGGGCCAAAATTTTAAAGATTTCAACCTACTAGCAAAGTCATGTTTCAAAAAATTACTTAATTTTGCTTATCATGAATATATCGGGAAGGATATATTTAGGAATATTCGTGGATCTACTTTCCCTTTTAACAGCACTCAAATAAGTATAAATTCAAAACAATTTGATGTTGGTTAGACTTTGTTGTGATTTAAAATATTTAGCTTTAATTTATTCATCTACTACAAATATTTCTTAAAATTAATAATACAATAGATGAATAATTCATAATCAGTAAATAGTTTAAAATCATACATTTACCTTTCAAAATATAACTTTTTAGTTCAAAATAAATTAAATATTAATTTCATTCTTCCTTTTAAATTAATGATTCATATTTACTTCTTTCTTTAACCCTCTAAGCGTTTTGCTCGTATTTTTCCGTTTCACAGAAACAACGTAAATTGGCTGTAGACAAAAATATTTTTAACGGAATTGTATTTTAAGATATATGTATCATAAAGAGATATGAAGTGTATTTTAGAAACAAACCGTGAATGAAAATCTCAATTAATATTAGTTTTATGAGCGTTTATGTGAAAATGCAGGAAAGCCCTCAGATGCTCTGAGGGTTAATTTCAGCAAACATTACTTCTAGTGTATTTTAACTTAACAACATTTTAATATTCTTAAACTTCTTTTATTTAAATAAATATCTCAATAATACAGCATATTTCCTTTTAATTTATTCAACTAAAAATGGTTAGTTGTTATTTTAGTAATAACAGAATTAAAGTTCTTTACCTTTTTGAGATTTTTCAAAAATTTGGTTAATAATCATGATGTTCGTTCCTTATTCTCTAAGTACAAAAAATACTTTTTTCAACTCTTTTAATTTTAATCATTTCTTTTTCAAACCATTTCTAATGGAAATAAATATATTTTTTTTTTATATCCAGTGTCAAATTGTCAGCTCATTTAAATCATAAGTTTAAGACTTATGGGTCTTTGTTTATTTTTCATCTTTTTTTGTTTTGAAAATCCTTCGATTCTTTCACGATGCCATTGCTTCTGCATTCCTTCTTCCTCTCAAAAATACAACTACTTTTCATCCATTTAGCGTCCATCTTCCTTCAGGTCATTGTTGCTGAGGTTAGCGTCGCGGCATTCAAGGGCAAGATCAATAGATCTGGATTCTTCTATCTTAGACTAGAACAAATTTTAAACAAAAGTAGAAATGTTTGTACGGCAGTGATGGCCAATTTTTCAAACGCGAGCGCACATTTGCTTGGGGAATGATGGAGTTTTACTTTTTCATTTTCGGCAAGTGGTCCTAGTGTTGCATGTGTTTGTGACGTAGAAACCTTTTTAAGCACCTTTTTGTTCTTCCACTATACTTTACAGCTATTTTGTGAATTTTTGGTATAGGGTTAGAGTATAATTTATTTTAGGTACTTTTTGATTCACTCCAGTTCTGGCAACTGGTGAATCATCATTTAATTAAATTCTCTCCTTTTATACTCTGTGCCTTATCCCAAAATTTCATTATAGAATTCTTTAAGGTATTCCCAAAAATGTGTTTCAAACACTTAAAAATTTTTAAAAAATTTGTGAATGAAATTAATTTTCAAATTTCTATTCAAAGCCAAATTACAGGTTACTTCAATGGCAGGGCTTGACAAATGCAGCCGCCAGGTCGCCATTGGCAACTAAGTTATTTAAACCAGATTTTTTTTTTTTTTTTTTTTTGTACAAAAATTGACTTAAGAAAGGAGCACAAACTGCATTTCCCCCCCCCCCCCCCCCCCGCAATATTAAAAAAGAAACTCGGAAACTATATTCAAACAAAAAATATTTGTAACTATTATTTTCAATTTCAAAAGAAAAAATAAGTTCAACAAATACAAATTTTAAAACAATAAAATCAGAATTATTTGGTTGATTTTGACAGGAAAATAGACAAAAAATTGATTTTCCTGCTTCACTATTTCATCAATGCCCCCCTTGTCAGATATAGATTTTCTAGCATTCAATTATCCAGATATTTAAAGCATTTTAGTAATCAGCATTCTCCAGAAATGCAGGTTAATACAGCCTTTACAGTATTTCTTTTTTTAAATCTAATATTGGTAAGTCTCATTAGAAAACTTAGTTTATATTATCTTTCTAAATTATGTAGGGGAGAAGGGGGCACGTTTGAAATTTTTTTTAGAAAATCAACATATTTCTTACTTGAATTATATTTATTGCATTTTAAATATTACATGAGAAAAACAAAGTATTTCTTCATCATATGAGCCAAAAATTTAAAGTTTTCCAAATGAATTTAATATGTTGTGAGACTTTAAAAAGCTTAGAGATTTTGTTCAAACCTGCCCCATGTAGGGGTACCTTTGAACAAGCTAGGGGCACCTTTGAACAAATAAACAAAATATGGAAATATTAAGAGTTTTTATGAAAAACTACATATCTTTAAGAAATATAAAATATTCAGAATAAAATTAACTACATTTTACTGAAATTACTGATTTTTTATTATTTAATTATTAGCCTTTTTTTTTTTATGAAACTCATTAAAATATCACACAACATAAAGAAAAAGTTTATTAATAAAAATATAAAACCCTTATACAACTATGCAAAGCTTCAAAATTGTTTTTTTCATATTTAAACCTATAATCAACTTTTAATCTTGTAAGGTGAATAGACATTTTTAATTAAAATAGGCTACATGAAAAGATAAAAATTTGTCTAAAACGAAAACTAAACTGAATATTTTTATTTAAAATATTTCATGCAGTATACAAAGCCCTGCACATTTTAAATCATAATAAAATTTATATATGTTTAAAAATGAAAAAGAATCCAAAAAGATGACAAGACAAGAATCTCTCATGTTAAAAAACAACTTGACAAAAAAAGTGTCGTTTCTACACCTAAGGTGTAGTAGTTGGCAGCCCTGTATCAGTATTTTGTTAAGTTTAGATTGTAGAAAGAGAAAAATACATACCTTGCATAGACAGTAGTGTGCGTGCAAAATGGTAAAGCTTTGTATCCTTCTTGCATTGAAATATTTTTTACTGCCGACTGGAATTTTTTGCTGTCTACCAGATGTTATCAAATTTGTAAAGCCCTGTTCAGTGCTATTGCTGTAAATATTAAAAAATAAAATTTTGAGAAATTGAAGCTCTTTTTTTTTATTAATGAAAAAAACAGTCTGAATATAATATATGTAAAAGATAAAGCGTTACAACATTAGCACTAAAAACAGGTCAGTAAATTTTCATATGTGAAAGACATCTGATTGAATTTCAATTTAACAAAATTTTTGAAAGGAACCATGAGATAAGTTAAATAAGAGTTCAACTTTATATACAATACATATTATATTATTAGAAGTTTTGATACTTTTATTTATATGCAAGTAAATAATAATTTGTTATCATCAACATTGCAATCATTTTTTTCCCCTAAGTGTATGTATTGCAAACACTGATATCATGTTTAAATTAAATGTTTTTGGTTTACAATATTATGTTTCATTAAAGTAGTTGTTTGTCTTTGTATTTTAAATGAAACAGGTAAAAGTTGTTTTGTTTGTTTTTCAATTGTGTTGCATTTTCCACACTGCTGAATGTATTTTAATCCTTTAACTAAAAAAAATGTGTAGTTTGCCATCACTAAATAAAGAAAATCTAAAGTGTTTCAACTCGATTTTCTGAACATTTTATAGAATTCCATGGATTCAGATAAATTTCTGGCACAATAGAATCAGTTGGATTTGAAAAGTAGACCTCTCGTTATAAATTGGAGATGTTGCCTCTGAGCCACTACTGCTTGATTATACCACCGTAATAGTGGGTGTCTATGCATAATTCCATAGTGAAAATCGAGTAAATTTCAAACAACAATTTTAATCAATCAAATATGTTCCATAACTTTCTGCCATCTCTCCATGAGCTTCGTGATCCCTCTTTCATAGAAATCCTGAGATTTTTCAGCAAAGAAGTGGTTTTTGAGGACATTCAGGGAACTGAAGTTCTTGTTATTCAAATTGTTCTATAGTGCCCAGAACAAGTGATAATCTGAAGGTGTTATAAGATACGGTGGGTACATCAAAATATCCCATCCTAGCCGCAATAATTTTTCCCAAGTCATCAGAGAAACATGCAGTCTGGTGTATAGTGGAACACAATGCCCTTTCTGTTTGCCAATTCGGGTCACTTCTGGTTAATTGCTCGCTTTAATTGGTCCATTTGTAAGCAGTACTTGTTCGAATCAATCATTTAGTTGGGTGGTAGCAACTCATAATAGATAATTCCCTTCCAATCCCACCAGATACAGAGCATGATTTTCTTTGGGTGTATTCCAGACTTTGTGACTGTCTGAGAAGTCTCTCTGCACTTTGATCACGATCTTTTTCGACTGACATTATTGTAAACAATCCATTTTTCATTACCAGTGATCATCCGCTTCAAAAATAGTTCATTTGTATGGCATTTAACCAACGAATAACAAGACCTTCATTTCCCTGGACGTCCTCAAAAACTACTTGGATGACTTCTTTGCCCAAAAATCTCAGGATTTCTATGAAAGAGGGATAATGAAGCTGGTGGAGAGATGGCAGAAAGTTATTGAACAGAATAAAATATATTTGATTGATAAAAAAAAATTTCATAAATATTTTGCATTTGAAATATACTCAATTTTCACCGTGGAATTATGCATAGACCCAATATTATTTGTTTATACTCTGTCACATTTCATTGGTGATTTTCCCTATAGAAGTAGATGCAGAATGGTTTAAATACTTAATCTGTTGGCTAATTTGTACAAAAATCTACATCATTCATGTACTTGTGGTCTATAACATATTCGCAAAATGGGAGCTCAGTGGGAAGGACCATTTGGAAGCTATTGTGTTCTCTCACACACATACATTAGAGATGAGTTCAGTCTCGAAACCTAATAATTTAAAATCCGAACCCGAAAAATTTTGTGTCAATAGAACCCAAGCCCAATATTGAAAACAAGCAATAGATAATTGTGAATAAAATTTAATTATTTCAAGATTAATTTTCTCGTTTAAAAAATCTCTGTATCTAATCAAGGGTCGATCCAGGCAAAATTTGGAGCCTATTTAAGGGCTCCTTCACAAAAATTTATTTAATGAAACAGGCCCCTTCACAAAAATAAATTTAATAAAATGGGGCCTTTCACAAAAATAAATTTGATAAAATGGTCCCCTTCACAAAATTCTTTATAATAAAACAGCCCCTTTCACAAAATTCCTTTTAATAAAATAGGCCCTTTCACAAAATTCTATTCCATAAAAACTTACTATTTATTTATTTATTATTATTATTATTTTTTTGTGACGTTTTAAAAATGTGTAATTTGTCAACATACAAGTTCAGCAGAGAGGAAACCTTCAGCAAAAGGATTTTAAAAAGTTTTTGTTAATGAATTCTTGGTTTGAATTTGATTAACTGGATTTTAACTTTCATTACAAAATGTTATTTTTCACAAAAATAACCTTTATTTTTCTAAAAATGGGCCCCCAGAAAAAAAACTGCATTGACCCCTGCTAATGCATCATACTAACCTAATACCATTTCATATTCTGCTCTTCCATTTTCCAAGTAGCAGTACTGTCCTTTTTTCATAGAAAGACATTACTTGTTTACCACTGGACATATATATATATATATATGACCACATGTGTGTTTTAATCAAATAATTCTTTAACTAAAAACTTTTATTGACTCATATATTGCAGAAACGGAAATAATTCATTAAAGACAAATGAACATTCAATTAGGAAATATTTTATTTGTAAGAGACTCTATACCTCAAAAATTTGGAAATTTAATAAAAAAGTTTTTTTAAAAAAAATAAACAATCATAAAATACATTTCTGTAAAATTTCAGAAACCTACCTTCACTAGAAAGTAAACTACAGCTATTGTTACAAACACCTATCACATGTTTTATGTTTTCTGCAGTGAACAAAATATTTAAATGTGTATACCTTAGTTTTTATTCAATTCTTATTATTTTAAAATTGATAAGGTTTTGTGAAATTATTACAATATTGCTCTTTTTTTTTTTTTTTTTTTTTTTTTTTGAACAATGTATTATATGTAAGGGATTTAAGTGTTATATGTAAAATATTTTGAAAATCATTAAAAGAATTAAAGCATAATTGTTCATAATTTTTCCCATCTTTTTGTAGTTTAATATACACATATATAATATGTATAGCAAAAAATGCTGTTAAACAAAATCCGGTATTTAAATTATTACTGACAACTTATCAAAATCTTTAAAAAAATAAAACCAGTCATTTATTAAACTAAAATCACATTATTGTCACAAAATAAAATAAATTACTGTAGACACTCCAAGTTTTATACATTTTTATTATTTTTAAATTGATAAGGTTTTGTGAAATTATTACAATATTACTTGATTTTTTATTTTATTTTTTTAATTGAACAATGTATTATGCATAAGTGATTTAAGTATTGGATTTAACATATTTTAAAAATCATTAAAAGAATTAAAAGTATAATTGTTTATAATTTTTTCCATCTTTTTGTGGTTTATTATATATATTAAACCAAATGCTATTAAACAAAATTCAGTATTTAAATTATTACTGACAACTTATCAAAATCTTTTAAAAAATAAAATACCAGTATAAATGGCAATTGAAAATCAAAGCTATTGTTTATACATGTTAACGTTTAAAATATGCATTTGAAATAATAAATGACCATTGAGTAGACGTCACAGTAGGACTACATATTCTGGTGAAATATGTGGTCTTACTCACCAAACAATAGCTTTGGTTTTCAATTGACATTTGTACTGATCAGCAGTAGCACCAACTTTTGTAAAATATTGGGTGGGCTCAAAAACATTTTTGTAGCACTCACTGTAGAATAATTATACTTTTAGTAGCTCGGGACTGAAAGAATAGTTCTTTTATAACTCCAGAAATAAGAGATTGCTGGCATTTTCACATAGTTTATTATTTCTTGACACAAAACACTTAACAAAACAGCACAATACACGTATATATAAGACTTCACTTTCACATTTCCGGAGAACAAGAACACATCACGTTCTATTTACAACACCGCTCTTCAAAAAAACATACATCCATCGGCAAAGCTCACATGTCAACTGCACGAAAGTATTTTTAGATCACGTGATGCGTGGCGCGTTTCGCCGGGAAGAGTCAATTTTACTGGAAGGGGCTTTCTGTGTTACATCCTCCCCCTCTGTTTCTGACATACGTCTCGGAGAGGAAACAGGATGTTTTCTAGGTCTCCTCTTTTTCTCAGAGGTCCAACTGGAGTAGTTTCAGTTTCTTGGAATGGTGTCAAGGCTGAAACATGATAAGATCCAATTCGCTGAGTAGGATTGTCTAGACTGGCAATGTCATATGTCACCAGTGATTTTTGAGTCAAAACTACATATGGCATAAATCTTAGGCATAAATTTTGCTGTTTTTTGGTTACTTGCCTTGCTCACAGGGTGTAAGGTAACCCATACTTTTTCACCAGGTGTAAAATAAATTCTTCTACGATTTGTATCATAATATTTCTTACGCTGATCTTGTTTTATTTCAACTCGCTCTTTCACTCTCTTTGAGACATCTGCAAGACGTTTAAGATATAGAGTTATTTCAGGAACAAAATTGTCATTTTCCACAACTGCTCTAAAATCGTTCACCACATCATCGATTGTCCTTAGTTCTCGACCAAAATGCAGATAGGCAGCAGTTTGGCCTGTTGTATCAGATTTGGCAGAGATCATAGCAAATCTAATAAAAGGAAGTTTATCAATCCAGGAATCGTGTTCATCCCCAACAAGGATTGCTATTCGAGGTTTCAAGTCTCTATTTTTCTGTTCGACTGGGTTGGCTTGAGGGTGGTACAAAGGTGTCAATTCCAAGAATGTAACAAACTTGTTGTAGAACAGCGCTCATGAACTGAGGGCCATTATCACTTAAAAGTCTTCTTGGGATACCATAACGAAGGAAAATCTCTTCAATCAGCGTAGTCGCACATTCTTGAGCAGTGGCAGTTGTTAAGGCAAACAGTTCTACCCATTTAGTTGCACAATCTTCTACTATAAAAATCCATCGGTGCCCATCTTTACTACGAGGCAATGGTCCAAAGAGATCAATGCTGAGGGTCTCAAACCGCTGAGCATAAGCAGGTGTTCGCAATAAACCGGCTGGTTTCTGATTTGTTGATTTATAATGAGCGCATTCTGGACACTTCTTCACGTATTCAGAAATGTAGGATCTCATGCCTGTCCAATAATATCTCTTAGTAATTCTCTGATAAGTACCTGCTTCACCATAATGTCCGGCTGAGGGGTCGTCATGATGAAGTTTCAAAATGTTTTGTCTTTCTTGTACTGGAATGACCAGTTGGGCTTCCTCGGCGTCTGATTCAGGAGCATACCGGTAAAGCACACCTTGATTCATCAGGAATCCTCTATCAGTCCAATTGGCGAAGTCTTCACTTTTCTGTTCGTCTTCAAAACAATCTATAATCTTTTTAAGATTTTCATCTTGCAACTGAGCTTCTCTGATATCCTTTGGGCTTCTTGTTGGCATGTCTATGCTGACAAAGTTGCATGTCTCACAGAAAGCAGACTGATGACTACAGACAGGACGTGATAGCATGTCAGCCACAACATTAGATTTTCCAGGTTCATATTCTATTTTTAATAAGAACGATTGTACTTGTAGTGTCCAACGGGCTAATCTCCCCGATGGTGACTTAATGCTCAGAAGCCATTTTAAAGGTTGGTGGTCCATAGCTACAACTACTTCTTGACCTTCCACATAGCCATGAAATTTTCCTAAGGCCCAGACTACAGCTAATGCCTCGCGTTCCGTAGTGGAATAATTTCTTTCAGCACTTGTAAGAAGACGGCTAGCGTATTCTATGGGATGTTCAGAGGTCTTGTCATCACCCTGTAGAAGAACAGCGCCAAGAGCATAGTTACTAGCGTCAGTACGCAGAATAAATGGTTTGGTCCCATCAGCTTGCTTAAGCACAGGAGGTGTTATGAGACATTGTTTTAGAGTTTCAAAGGCTGTTTGCTCTTCGTTTCCCCATTTCCAAATAACTTTCTTTTTCGTTAGATTACTAAGGGGGGCCTTGAGATATCAGCAAAATTTGGTATAAATCTTCTGTACCAAGAACAGGTCTGTAAGAAAGACTGGATCTCTTTCACATTTTTAGGAGGAGGTATCGCTTTAATTGCAGATACTTTGTCTGGATCTACTTCTAGACCATTTGGTGTTATCCAGTGCCCTAGGTACTTGACCTTTTCGCAAGAGAAATGACATTTTTCGTGCTTGGCATCTAATTTAAGTTCTATCAGTCTCTCGAACACAGCCGTAAGATCTGAGAGATGTTTCTCAAAGGTGCCTGATAAAACGATGATGTCGTCTAGGTATGACAAAGCAAGGACATTCTTAAGACCACTTCTAAATTAATCTATCATTCTCTGAAACATAGCAGGAGTCCAAAAGGCATTTTTAAAAAACAAAAAGTACCGAAAGGACAGACAAATGCAGTTTTATCTTGATCTGGTGGGTAGACTCGGACTTGGTGATATCCTGAACGAAGATCTAAAGTTGACATATAAGAAGTATGCTTGGCTTCATGTAAAAGGTCGTCCATTCGAGGTAATGGATATTTATCTGCCACTGTAACTGCATTTAATTTTCTGTAATCAATGCATCACCTCATACTACCATCCAGCTTTGGTACGAGAACCGCCGGTGAAGCATAAGGTGATTCACATTCTTCTATGATTCCCTGAGCTAGAAGATTATCTATTTCTTTCTTAAGAATTTCTTTCTTAGCAGGAGTCATCCGATAAGGTGGCACAGCAATAGGAGCACTATCACCTGTATTGATACGATGCTCTACATACGGGGTTGTCTCTCCCCGTGGTTGAAAGTATTTTTCATACCTTTTTAGAAGACCATTCAGTTTTTCTCTTTCGTCAGAATTTAAATTTTTTCCTTCATCTTCACGTAAGGCGTATGGACTGACTTCGACCGCACCAGCTGATGAATTATTTTCTTCAACGTATTCATCTACAAAATGAAACTTTTTCTGAGGTTTATTAATGAAATACCACGTTTTGTTGGCAGTATCTAACACCATGTTAGCATTGTGCAAAAAATCCATGCCTAAAAGCGTTCTATTACCCTTAGCATTTGGTAATACAATGAACTCCGTTTTGAAGACTCGACCTTCAATCTCTACTGGAACTGTAGCAGACAAAGTTTCTCTGGCTACTGTAATTCCGTCAGCCAACGTGACATCATGAGTATGAGGTTTCAGTGCAACACCAGTTTTTAAAAATAGCTCATACATACGTTCTCCTGCAACGGACCGATTTGCTCCCGTATCTGCACAGACTAACACTTTCTTATTGCATATCGTGATAGGCACATTTGGAGCTGAAACTGTTGAAGTATTTAAACTATACAACTTAAGACGATGTGCTTGTACATTTTCCTTTTTAACCGAAGGTGCTACAATTTGGGCATTTCTTCTTTATAAATCCCACTTTACCACAACCATAGCAAACAATATCCGATTCTAAGCGTCGATTAGCAAACTTAGGAGGAGATCTGTCTTCTTTTGGAGGGTTATTCTGCTTCCAATTATTATCTCGACGAGGAAATTCTTTTTTCACTTGGGGTACAACCGGATCTCTTTTTGGGAACGTACTTCGTATAATTTCATAGGCATCTAGTTTTTCGGCGAGGTCGACTGGCGAATTTAAATTTTCCCAGTCATCTAACATATGCTGTTTGCATTCAACAGGCACGTGCCTTTTCATTTGATCAGCTATGATCAGATCCTGGAGTGCTTCAAAAGATGTTACAGTTAACTCTTTAAGCCAGTTTTCAAAATAATCTCGAAGTTCGAAGTAATAATCTCGCCAAGAGATTTCTTTTACCTTGCGATGAGCAAAGAACAGCTGCCTGAATTTTTCGGCACTAATTTTAAACCGTTTTAGTAGTAAATCCTTAACATGCGAAAAATTTGAAGCGTTTTCTTCCGATTCACGAGCGATAAGCGTAGAAGTAGAAGATGGGACAACACTGAGTAAATACGATACCCATAGATGCTCAGGTACCTTCGAGAGCTTTAACTGGCGTTCCAGTAGTACCAAAAACAAGGTTACATCATCAGTTTCTGGTCTGAATGTAGGCAACAACCTTTGGACATCTACCTTACTTTCCGTGTGAGATAGTATCCCTGTCGCATTACCACCTACCACTCCACTGGAAACACTTTGGCTCTGAACCTGTAGCTTAAGCTTCTCAAGCTCAAAATTCATCTCAAGCTTTTTAAACTCCATCTCTTCTGCCCTACGCTTCTCTTCTAATTCCAGCTTATGCTTTTCTAACTCTGCTTCTTTTTGTTTATCCTCTAATTCCCGCCTACGTTGTTCTTCTTCCCGAGTTGCAATTTGATTCCTGACTAATGAATTCACAAAATCAACATCGAACGAGGGGGAGGATTTAATTTTTCCCCGCAATGTGACAACGGTCATACTGGTTTGCACATCTAAATTCATTTCTAACGCAACCTGGAATAAATCCTCTTTGCGAGCTTTATTAAGTTCAGACATTTTAAATTTTAGCAAAACAACCAGCCGAAAACCCTATAAATGCCAAAAATTCTTTTAAACCGTACCCCAAACGTGAGCTTCGCCGTTACAAATCATATAACTTTTAATAAAACAAAACAGTGAGCTTTAACCATAATATGAACTCTTACTACAAAACAGAACAAACATTAAAAATAAACTGGATTTCATAACTCGACACATTCAAAACAATATTTCAAATGAAATAAACTGTAACTGAATAGTTGTCACTTAAGTAATATTCTAAATGAAAACAAAACACATAACTGAATAATTGTCACTTAAATAATATTCTAAATGAAATCAAAACACATAACTGAATAATTAAATTCTCAACCAATATTATTTTTAAATTACTAAGACAGCTTAATATCGGTTTTGTTCAGTACAATTAAAAAAAAAAAAAAAAAAACTTTCTACCTTAAAAAAATCAAAACAACAAAACTTGCATAACTTACTCATTCAGTTTTAAATTCCACAATAATGGTTCTTTTTTCAATCGAGAACTCGGAATTAAATACTTACGTTCAATATTAAATAAGAACAAACATTTATATCGAAACTGTACTCAATTATTTTAAAACCAATAATAAAAGAAAAACAAAAAGTAATCAGTTCCTTTAAAATCAATAATAAAAGAAAAACAAAACATCTTTATAACTGCGATAAATTTACGAATACTTTATATTAATTTTACCTGAAACTGATAATATAATAATTTTACTTGAAACTGATATCAGTTTTACTTTTTTTTTTTTTTAATCAATAAAATATTACACAGTCACGATAAACATTCAAAAATAAAATCAAAAGTAGGGAAGGCAGGAAGGGGAAATAATGTAAGAATAAAATAAAACATAACAAAATAATGTAAGAAAACCAAAATAATGTTATGAATAATGTAACTGAATTTAAGAATAATCAAACTGAAGTTAATAATGAACCAGAATAATATTAAGATTAACCAAACTTAAGTTAAGAATATCCCAATGATGATAAGAATAATTAAACTGAAGAATAATCCAACTGATGAAAAGAATAATCCAACTGATGAAAAGAATGCATCCTTTGTTTTTTATAAGAAAAATTTACGGATCCGTTTTTTCGAAGACACGCATGAGTTACATAATTTGTAGAAATCTGTAAACACATATAATGCACAATTTTCTTGGGCATACACAAAACAATTTTTAGAACTTTAAAACGAATAACACATATCATACGATGCAATGACGACGATCCTTTGCGCCATTTCTTGATTGTAGCTTATGAAATCAGAACAAGCTCTGTAAGCTTCCTTCTTTATTTTAAAACTAAATCACTGCGGATTTGTAGTTGTAGAAACATAGCACTTTTTCACTGTGGATTCATGCCCGAGTTGGGTAGCCAATTTTTTTAGCACTCACTGTAGAATAATTATACTTTTAGTAGCTCGGGGCTGAAAGAATAGTTCTTTTATAACTCCAGAAATAAGAGATTGCTGGCATTTTCACATAGTTTATTATTTCTTGACACAAAACACTTAACAAAACGGCACAATACACATATATATAAGACTTCACTTTCACATTTCCGGAGAACAAGAACACATCACGTTTCATTTACAACACCGCTCTTCGAAAAAACATACATCCATCGGCAAAGCTCACATGTCAACTGCACAAAAGTATTTTTAGATCACGTGATGCGTGGCGCGTTTCGCCGGGAAGAGTCAATTTTACTGGAAGGGGCTTTCTGCGTTACATTTTGGTAAAATAGCATTGCCAGATTTTTATTCTTCTTTGAAGGGTTGACGGGTGTGGAAAGATGAAAACTGTAAGATATGTTATCCAATTTTGAAGTAATATATAAAGTTGTAATTCAAGGTGGTCACAGACCTGGAAAACATGGAAATATCAGGTAATTTTATTAACCTGGAAATATCAGGGAAATTCAAATTAAACCTGGAAATTCATTGAAACAAATGTTAATTTTCACTATGACTGCGGTAATCTGAAAGAAAAAAAAATAATCTCAGCTCTCGGGCTCAGTCCGTGCCTGAAACCAGCTTGGACTCTATTTTTATACCAATCTTCAGGCTCAGCCTCATGGTAAAAATTTTATTTATACAAAAATGGAAAAAAAAAAAAAAAAACTCATTATTTGAGAAACAAGAATGTAGCCTAAGTTTCTTATAATGTTTTACAATCCTTTAAAAACTGAAAGTAAACTGAATTGATAATAATGCGATATAAAGGAAAATATTCTTTCTTATTTTGAAACCTGTTACGTGACGGCTATGTATTAATTCTATTTTTAATATTTTAAAAATCTTTATTTTAAATCTTTTATAATTTAAATATTTTTCAACTCAATATCTTAATAAGTACAAATTTAAATCATTCTAAATTCTTTATTTCAAATATTAATCGTAAATTTTTCATTCAAATTATTCGTCATTGCAAAATTACTGTATTAAATATATCATGTTCCTAAAATATTTTAATTCCTAAAGCTTGATTCTAGTTGATCCATTTTAACCCAGACGTATGTAATATTCTTCCTCACTCCTTCTTCAAAAGCGATGCGTTTTTAGAAGATAACGTTCGTAAGAGGTCAATGACTCTTCCTCCTTCACATTTTGTGTTTTGGCACGAATTTTCGATTGGCCTGTTCGCTTTAGGAATGTGTGGATGATCTCGGAGCTTGGAAACTTCGTAACTTTTCCCGCTCTCTTCCTAAAAAATCTTCAAGACGATTGGACGTAGTTTTGTCCGCGTCTACAAAATTTTCGGCATATCGGGCGGGGACTAAACAGGTTCTCGTCCGATATAGCCATGTAAATAATAACTTATTAATTAAAATATTAAAACAATAGAAATATTAAAAAACCCCAAAGAATTCTGTATTGTACGTGGTTTATTTGAGCCTTCACAAGTCTGCTTATCAACGATGTGATCCGGATGCCACAGTTCGTGAAGATGCGGAGTGACGTGCCGTTATGTTACGATGACGCTAAGTCCCTGTGAATGAGTGTTAGTTACTAATGTCCATACGATGTTTGCGTAATAGGTTCTCACTGGCAGGGTTGGCACGGTTTAAACCAAATGGTTTTTTTCTGAAAAAAACCAATTGGTTTTTTTGTTAATTTTTTTAAAGATTTTTTTCTTATATAATTAAGTTTTCAAATTATTTGATGTACAAATAACTTCTACTTCTAACTGAACAGCTCAACTCATTTCAGCAGTCAACCTGCATAAGTCACAGTTGCATCATAGTTGCACCTGTGTATGCACCTGTGTATGAATGGTCCAAGAGTTAGCATTTGAGAACAAAAAATGTCTAATTTTGGTAGAAGAAAAGATTTAGTTTGGTTATATTTTAATGAAGTAAAAAATGATAAAAGGAAAGGTTGTAGAGCTAGATGCAAAAATTGTAATAAAGAAATGGAAGGTCAAGTAGCTAGGATGAAGAAACACATTGAAACTTGTAATAATTCTCATCATCATTCTGATTCTGTTGATAATGGTAAGTACTTATTTTATCATTATTATTGCTGCTATTATTTTTAATTTTGAAAGAAAATTGTTAAAAAGTTGTTAATAAGTTAAATATTTGTTAAATTCAAAATTTTTAATTTATCTGTAAAATTACAAGTAATGCATATTGAGAACACATTATGTATATCTTCATTCAGATGATTCTAAACTCTTATAAAAAATTACATTATTATTTGAAATGCTATTTGATTGAGAAGATAAATTATAAAAATCACATATATTATTATTTAATTTGCATATGCTATTTGATTTTAGAAAGTTATATTCTGTGAAATAAAAAATATTTATGTAATTCTAAGTAATGAAATTTTGGAAAAAACAAGAAAATTTTAAATAGACATTTTTTTGTTAGAGAACTTTATTTTGATAATCTTAAAATTACATTTGATAAAAGTTTGAAAGTTTTACAAATTAATCATACTAGATGGAACCCGTCAAAATTTGACGGCAAACAACTTGATACTACCATAAAAATAAAATTTATAGTTGCTTTAACTTGACAAATTTCATAGTAGGGAGCATAATATAATTAAGCGGTCACAGACCTTTCCATCAATATATCACATGAAGGGTGTGTGCAAAATTTAGAAAGCACCCCTTGGGGGGGGCAAAGTGGGGAGATGGACACCGGAGATGCATAATATGATTAAGTGGTCACAGACCTTTCCAATGATATATAACATGAGGGTTGTGTGCAAAATTTAGAAAGTAAGGGGGTAGGGGGGGGTAGGCAAAGTGGGGAGATGGACATCGGAGATGCATAATATGATTAAGCAGTCACGGATCTTTCCAACAATATATGAGATGAGGGGTGTCAACAAAATTTAGAAAGTATCCCTGGGGGGGGGCAAAGTGGGGAGATGGACATCGGAGATGCATAATATGATTAAGCGGACACAGACCTTTCCAATGATATATAACATGAGGGTTGTGTACAAAATTTAAAAAGTACCCCTTGGGGGGGAGATGGACATCAGAGATGCATAATATGATAATATGATTAAGCAGTCACGGACCTTTCCAACAATATATGACATGAGGGGTGTCAACGAAATTTAGAAAGTATCTCTTGGGGGGGGGGCAAAGTGGGGAGGTGGACATCGGAGATGCATAATATGATTAAGTGGTCACAGACCTTTCCAATGATATATAACATGAGGGTTGTATGCAAAATTTAGAAAGTACCCTTTGGGGAGGAGGGGGGGGCAAAGTGGGGAGATGGACATCTGACATGCATATGATTAAGCAGTCACAGACCTTTCCAACAATATATGACATGAGGGGTGTCAACAAAATTTAGGGGGTGGGGGTAGTGGCGGGATGGACCACGGAGATACATAACATGAATAAGTGGTCAAAGACTTTTCCAGCGATATATCACATGAGGGGTGCGTGCAAAATTTAGAAAAGTGTCTCACTTGGGAGGGGGGGGGGATGGACCCCAGAGATGCATAACATGAAAAAGAGGTCACAGGCGTTTCAACTTGCAACTTTTTTCTTGAAGGCATTTGACAATATTAAATTTCTTTTTACCTAAGACAATTTAACGATATTCTTAATATTTTTGCACAATTTGTCAAATGTTCATGGAAAAAATCATGAAATTCGCTAATCAATAGTTGATAAATTATGAAATTCACCAATCGATAACGGAAAAATCACGAAATTCATCAAATGGTCTGCACACTGATGTGATGATCAAAAGGGTTTTGAAGTATAGGACAAAATTAGCTTTTGCCAAACAGCGAGTAATACTGAAAATTTGGCAATGGACTTTATTGCCACCACTGGTCAAACATAATAGTCACACTCACCAATTACGATGATTGAATGGAAAAAGATTCTTTTTCTCTGCTGTCGCTCGACAAATTTCGAAACCATTTGGCGAATTTCACGATTTTTTCCCCAAAATTGACGGATTGTGATTTTTTTTTTCGAAGCCATTCGACGATATTTGAAAACTTTTCCCCCCGAAACCAGTTGATGAATTTTGTGATTTTTCCACTGTCGATTAATGAATTTTGCAATTTTTCCGCTATCGATTGACAAATTTAGCAATTTATCGACTATCGATTAACGAATTTCATGATTTTTTCCATGAACGAACAAATTGCACACTTTCTTCCCGCTAATGTTTGACACATTTCGCCCTTTATAATTCAGCCAATGAGTTGAACGTTGTTTCTTTCCAGAAATGTCAGGAATGAAACAATTATTCTTCAGGATGAATTCCCTTCGCTCGATGCCCCATGTGTGCGATGCAGCAACGGACGTCACAGACTTTTTAGGGCACCTGCAGACTAAAAACATCTAACCAATCTTCGCGGGTGAAAAAATCCCAGATTTCGTCAAATGATTGAGGGAAAAACACTAAATTCATCAAAGGATTATGGGAAAACATGACTTTCGTTAAAAGACCACAGAAAAAACGTGAATTATGCAAAAAGATCGCGAAAGATAAGCAAATTTTTTCAAAGAATCGCTAAAAAGGAAATTTCACCAAAAAATCATGCTTTTTTACTAAATTTAGTCTAAAAATTGCAGAATAAAATGAATTTTATCAAAGAATCGCTGGAAAATCCGAATTTCGTTAAGGATCGCGAGAAAAATGCGAAATTCTTCAAAGGATCACTGAAAAAACATGAATTTCGTCAAAGAATTTCTGAAAAAACATGAATCTCGCCCAATAACAGAAAAATCATGGTTCATAATCATTATATCATACATTATCAAAAAAGGAAATTTCACCAAAAAATCACGCTTTTTTACTAAATTTCGTCTAAAAATTGCGGAATAAAATGTATTTTATAAAAGAATCGCTGGGAAACGCGAATTTCATAATCGATCGTTAGAAAAATGCGAATTTCTTCAAAGGATTGCTGAAAAAATGCCAATTTCGTCAAAGGATTGCTGAAAAAACATGAATCTCCTCAAAAGGAAGCAGAGAAAGTGCAAATATCGCAAAGGATCACAGAAAAACGCAAATTTCGTCAAAGGATAGCAGAAAAAATGTGTATTTCGTCAAAGGATTGCAGTTAAAACATGAATTTTGTCAAATGATTGCTGAAAAAACACAAATTACGTCATAGGATCGCTGAAAAAATCATTAATTTCATCCATCGGCACATAAATATCATGAATTTCGTCTATCGGGGGCATAAAAATCCTTAATTTCATCGGTCGGGTAGAGAATTTTTTTTTTTCATCAATCGGGCGTGTAAAAATCATGAGTTTCATTTATCGGTCACCTAAAATACACAAAATTCTTGATACGGGCACATAAGAATCAAGAAATCAGTTGATCAGGCACGTACAAATCATTAATTTCCTCTATCGGCACATAAAAATCACAAATTTTGTCTATCGGGTGCATAAAAATACTTAATTTCATAATCTTTTACCAAATTTCGTCTAAAAATTGCAGAATAAAATGTATTTTATAAAAGAATCACTGGGAAACGCGAATTTCATAAACGATCATGAGAAAAATGCGAATTTCTTCAAAGGATCGCTGAAAAAACATGAATCTCGTCAATAGGCAGCAGGGAAAGTGTGAAGATCGTCAAAGGATCACGAAAAAAGCAAATTTCATCAAAGGACCACAGAAAAACACAAATTTCGTCAAAAGATAGCAGAAAAAACACGAATTTCGTCAAATGATTGCTGAAAAAAATCATTAATTTCATCCATCAGCACATAAATATCATGAATTTTGTCTAACGAATGCAGAATTTTTTTTTTTTTCATCAATCGGGCGTGTAAAAATCATGAGTTTCATTTATCGGTCACCTAAAATTCACAAAATTCTTCAAACGGGCGCATAAAAAGCAAGAAATTAGTTGATCAGGCACGTAAAAATTATTAATTTCCTCTATCAGCACATAAAAATCATGAATTTGGCAATCGGGTGCATAAAAATACTTAATTTCGTCAGTCGAGTGCAGAAAAAAAAAAAATCGTCAATCAAGTGTGTCAAAATCATGAGTTTCATTTATCAGGCATGTAAAAATCATGAAATTCTTAAATCGGGTGCATAAAGATCATGAATTTTGTAGGACGGGCACTAAAAATCACAAATTCATCAAGTGGGTGAGTGAAATCACGAATTAGTCAAGTGGGCACATAAAAATCACAAATTTCTTCAATTGAGTGCATAAAAATCGTAAATTTTGTCCCTCAGATGCAGAAAAATCATTAATTTCATCGATCGGGTGAGGAAAAATCCTGAATTTTGTCAAACAGATGCAGAAAAAACACAAAAGGAAAAAAGAAAATCAGAAAATCCTGTATTTGTCCAGTTTTTTTCATATTTTTAATCGCCAGTTTTCTAAGTTTTATCGCCGAGTGCTTATTTTCACCTTTAGGTGGCAATAAAGTCAATCGCCAATTTTCAGTATTGCTCGCTGATAGGCAAGTGCTATTTTTATCCTGACAAAATGGTTATCGTATCAATGGATGGAAAAGGAAAAGTGTGTAGTGTATATAAATGAATTCTGCATTGACTGTCACCTTGTATAATGACAATTGTGTACAATTTATCGCGTTTGATGGAGTTTTTAAGTTTCAAGTTTAGATTATTATATTATTAGGTAGTTTTTCATTTTATCTTTATTTTATTTTATTGAATCATTGAAGGTAAAACAGATATCTATTTCTGTGTTCATGATTGAGTTCTTTAGATATGTTTTGATTCTTCGTATATTGTTAGCAAAATTATTTAGTGCACATAATATAGTTGTAAAGCATGCTTTATATACATTCTGGTGCATTTTATTAGTTGAAATTTGATACATTTTTCGAAATGATTGTTGAATTTTGCCATCTTTTTTCCCGCAACCAATCAATAAATTTCATGATGTTTTATTGGTGATTGGTTGCAGGAAAGTATTGTGAAATTCAACAATCATTCAAGAAAATGTAACAAAATTCTACTAACAACAGGAGCCTCTAAACAAACCAGTTCAAAATATGCATTCATATACATTAGATGCTGTACCATCTGTCCATTTACATATTAAAATGTGTACTAAATGATATAAAACATTTTAAAAACTGAAATTTTACACTTACATCTTAATTGTAAGTTTCATTGTTTACATGAGTGGATTTTAAGGAGTCTACTGCATATATATATACACATATACTAAAATTATCTATCTAAATCCATTTGAATCATTGAAAGTTTTGTTAAGATTTGATCGTATTTCAATCTTTAGAATGCTTTTCTATTACCCGACATAATACCAATAAATTGTCATACTAAAGTTCCAAAACCTTTAAAAAAATTGTCAACAAACCAAAAAATTCCATGCAAAACACATCCATACACACTATCATAACAAAATCATCAAAATGCACAGGTGGTAAAGCTGTTTAGAAGCTCCTGTTGTTAGTAGAATTTTGTTACATTTTCCCGAATGATTGTTGAATTTTGTGATCTTTTTCTCGCAACCAATAAATAAATTTCACGATGTTTTATTGTGATTAAACTATGAATTTTGTTATTTTTTTACATATAAACACAATTGCCGACTCAGCAAGTTTCTGGATTTGTCCATGTTAGTGAAACTTTTTTTTTTTTCATGCAACTGCTGGTCAAATTTTTAATCAATTTTTACAGCCGAATGCAACTATTAAAACATCTGTAGTATTATATTCAAAAAGGTAAATTTCAGCTTTATAAATCCTAATAAAAACTCGACCATTACTTTTTAGTTTAAGAAATTTAAAGTAGCAAAATATACATACGACATATCCAAAGAATTCAATCATGAACACAGAAATACATATGTGTTTCTATGTTCATGAGCTCAATATAACAAAATAAATAAAGATAAAATGAAAAAATACCTAATATTTATAGTAATCCAAACTTTGAAACATGCTGCTTACGATGACTCCCGACTAAAGATCTCTAGAGACAGGAAATGCCCTCACCTCATTGGCTGAAACAAATCTGTCTGTAGAGAGTAAAAGCCTCTAGCTGATTGGCGGAATGCTCGCGCATGCGTATAAAAGTCAAATTCGCATGAAAAACGAAATACCAGGTTAGCTTTAAATATATGGATTATTAAGAACAAATTATGTGATCAGAACTGTTATTAAATGAAATTGTTAATTTTTAATTTACGCATGGCTCTTAGAGATTAACTAAGTTTTCACCAATCATAAATATCCAAAATTATAAAAGACATGGTAATTTTATCTCGAGTATTAAATAAATTATCAAAAATAAATATATCAATATGATAGAGATGTTTACTTTGCAGTAAAACAAAGAAAAAAAATGTCTTTGTATTGAATTATTGTTAATTATATGATTATGATTTTTGAAGTAATATGTTCTGTATCATTAAGCAATTCTTATTTTTATTTTTGTGTAGATGATGTGTCAGTGTCACTATCCAGTATTTCAAGTTCTTTGGATTCAGCAATAACACAAAGAGCAACAAGTGAAATTGGTTCTTTAAAAAGGAAAAGAGATACTATGGACTTTTTTGTCAGTAAATCAACACCATCTCAAAATCAAATGTTTGATGAACAAGTTGCTAGGTTTATATATGCTACAAATACGGCATTTAGCACTGTAGAGCATCCTGAGTTTATTAAAATGGTTCAGAGTTTCCGCCCAGAATATTCTCCACCATCAAGAAAACAAATTGCTGGGGATTTATTAGATCATACTTACAGCAAAGAAAAAGAAAAATGTGCAAATATATTAAAAAATGAAGTTGTCACATTAGGATTAGATGGATGGTCAAACATTCACAACGAACCTGTGATCTGTGTTACTTTAACAACAAAAGACGGGAATACATACTTAGCAGACACTATTGATACATCGGGAATTGCTCATACAAGTGAAAATCTGTATGATATTGCGACTACAACCATTAATAAATGCCAATCGGAATTTCAATGTTTAATACAAGCATTAGTGACAGACAATACTGGAAATGTCCGAAAAATGAGGGATATGTTTGATGAAAAAGAAGAGTTTAATATTATTACTTATGGATGTGCAGCCCATATTTTAAATTTACTGGCAAATGATATAAGTTATCCAAATGTAAAAGAACAAATTTTGCATGTAATCAAATACTTCAGAAACAACCAATATGCAAATGCGTGCTTCAGAAAAGATGCAAGTACATCAAAACTAATAATGCCTTGTGAAGTTCGCTGGAACTCATTTGCTGACGCTTTAGACAGCTATCTGAAATCATGGTCAGTTCTTGTAACTATATGCGAAAATAATAAAGACAAAATTGATAAAAATATCCAAAGTCTAGTTTCAAACATTTCATTGAAAAGAAATGCTGAAGACTATTTTCAACAATTAAAGCCAATTAGTGTAGCTTTAGATAAAGTACAAAGCCAAAATTGTACAATTGGAGAAACTGTTTTTCTTTTTAAAAATTTAAAAAAACAGATGGAAGATTTGAAACTGAATAAAGACATTATGAAAAAACTAGATACTCGTTATAAAATGGCAATAACACCAGCCCATCTTCTTGCTTATCTGTTGGATCCAAGAGCCAAGGATGCTGATCTCGAATTGTCATCGGAGGAAAAAAAAGAAGCATTGGAATATGCTAAAACAAAATTTCCCAAAAACAATTTATTATCTCTGATACTAAAATTTTGTGCCAAAAGTTCTCCATTTCAAAGATATCTTTTCGAGAATGATTTTAGTAAAGATGTATCAGCTATAGAATGGTGGCATATTCAAGAAAATGAAATCAAAAAGTTCAATGATGGTGTGTTGAAAGAAGTTGAAACGATTCTTACTGCAAAAGCGACTACTGCAAATGTAAAGAGAATTTTTTCTTCATTTGGTGTTGTACAATCAAAGTTACGCAACAGACTGGGTTTACAAAAAGTGGCAAAACTTGTTTTTTTGTTTAAAACATTAAACCCTAATAATCCTGTTTATTAACATAGAATCTTTATAGACATGTGTTGTACTTCCATTTTCTTAAAATTTTGAAAATTTATTCAATTTCCATGTTTTTAAAATGTTTCTTTTATATATATTTTTTAAATATATTTCAATTTAATTTTCTTACTGAAATTCAATTTGTTTTTTTAAATTGAATAAAAAAGTAAGTCTCACTTTCTTTTCTTTGCATTATTTTTATTTTAAAAAAAAATTAGTATAGCATACCAAGGTAAAATTCTACATTATATCTTTATATTCTTATGTAACACAACTAAGTGTTGCTTATTAAAATGAAAAAATATAGGAAGGCAATAGATTAAGTCTTTAAAGAATTTAATATAAATCTTGCAATTAAATACTATTAAAAACTTTTAAGTATCAACATTAAGATACAGAATCCATTCTATAAATGCAATATGAAATACATAAACATATTAATATGTTTTATAAGTGTGCTAAATCATTTGGTAAACATGAATTACAGGTTGCATTTGGAAATATGTATATATAAAACAGCAATTATTTCTTCAACTTTTTTAAAAAGTAATCTTTAAAAATTATTTAAAACTTATCACCATTACTGTAGAACCTGATGGCACAAGTGATCATGTTCTATGTATTACATAGGAAACTTTTTATATATATAACTGTTTTGAATTTGAATGTAAATGATGTTAGCTCAGCTCTAAATAAAATTTAATGATTTGAATTTGTACATAATTAATAACAATTGTTTATTTATTTTGTTTAAACTGTTTTCAGAATATATATATAGTTATTGTAATATTAATCATTCTTGTCAATGTTAAATTTTATTTACTGATGTGCATATGTGTAATTAAAAAAGATACAAAAAAACCCGGTTTAAACCAAAAAAACCTGGTTTAAACCAAAAAAACCGGTTTTTTTGGTTTTTTTAAAAAAAACCCCGGTTTTTTGCCAACCCTGCTGATGTGCATATATGTAATTAAAAAAGATACAAAAAAACCCGGTTTAAACCAAAAAAACCTGGTTTAAACCAAAAAAACCGGTTTTTTTGGTTTTTTTCAAAAAAACCTGTTTTTTTGCCAACCCTGCGTCACTGGAGTGTACTCTGGTATGTTACTATTTTATTTTATATTTCAATATGAACACCGCACAGAGTGATATGTGCAAATATGTACCAGAGATAAGCGATTAATTAGCATATATATTTATGCAACTCTGTGGACCTTCAGCACAATTGAGATTTGAGTAGGACGTTCATTTTGGAACAATTCTATTCTTTGGAGGATATGGTTTAGGACGTTCATTTGAACAATTCTGAATTATTGGAGAATATTGTTTGAAGAAAATCCTTTTTTTATTGTAGCGATGCAACGATCTAGTTTGATGTTAGCCTGACTTGTGAAAGTATTTTCAGAAAATATGATTGTCATACTATTTAAATATTGTATTAAGTTCTTGATAGGGGTCTGCGCAGATTTCTTTATTATGATGATTAATAATATCATGCAATAAATATAATTATTCTGTTGAAATATTTATTTGTTTTATTTATTTTAGTTGTGTGATTTATATACACTAATTTCAAGATATATATATATGTGCCGTAAATTCAATCTAAAGATATGATTAAGAACTCAATTTATGATTAAATGATAATTCAATAAATGGAAACTTTTCAGGATCCATTGGCAAGATATTTATAACAAATAATATGAATATAATATTAAACCAACTCTAATTAAGATTTATCTACAGTAACATAAGTAAAATTCATATTAAATATTAAATACTAGCTAACCCGCCCGGCGTTGCCCGGGCCCGAGATAATTACAAATTCAGAGAAAGGCGTTAACCCCCTCCCTCCCCATACCCGCAAATATAATGATTAATTTGTTCAAGAGAACCACCGTCACGTACATTAACGCGATCATTAAAAAAAGAATTACATTTTTCTGATAATTAGAACATAACGAAGACGCTACGCTAAAATAGCCGGCAGATGACACCCCTTCCCGACCTCAATTTCAAATCTATATCTTAATTAGTTACCTAAATATTTGTTCATTAGTAAAATTTGGCATTTATTTCCTTTCATTTTCGCAAACTAAATGAGAGGGATCGGCCAGAGAAACAGATCTCTTTGTAGTTCAGTTTTTAATGAAAGCCGATCCCTGTCTGAAAATTTCTCGGATCGTTTTCAATGGCGCCAGCAGATTTTTGGCAGTCTTTTGCATAAATTTAAAAAAATTACCGACCGAATTTTTCAAAAATCACATAGTCAGATACAGAATATTTTTTTACATATGCTCAGAAATTTCTAATTTGATATCTCAATTAGTTTTCTTAAAATTCGCTAATTAGTTAAATAATTTCGAATTCGTTCATTTCCGTTTGTAAATCCAATGCGCCTGTCCGTTTCTTTCGCCATTTTGATTTAAAAGATGATATTTTAGAAGCGATGGTTAATGAGAATCTAATTAATATCTAGGCTAATTATCAAAATATTAAAATTCTGAGGCTCAGGTGCACATGGCCAGACCTTGGACTATCTACACCTAAATTTCCAACCTTATAGGTGGTCTAAATTTTCCTAGCCATCGCCAACAGATAGACACACACACACACACAGAGCGAAACTTTCTTTTATTAGTATAGATTATTAGGCACATCTTTGTTATAATTTAAGTGTGTATTTCAGCATAGGAGATACGTACATTTGATGTATTTACTATTTTTGAATCAGGTAAGATGATATTTTTATATTATTCACCATGAACGTTCTTTTAATCAATATTTTCCATGTATTACCACTATACTTATAATAAATTTTTATCACTGGCTCATCTTCAAAATTCAAGTTCTTCTCCTTTTAGTAATATTCAAAATTTAAACATTCCCCCCTTCTTTTTGCTCTATCCCGTTTTTAATTATCCTTTTATTATCTCAAATTTTTAATTTATTTTAATTTAACTGCTTCATCCAGTTTTCTTTGTAACAAAGCTTTTGCACAGTCACTGTTAGTAACATAAAGAATCCCTGCAATATTTTTCTTCTGTTTGAAGTCCTTTGTTTATTGGACAACAGAACTAATGTCTTTCGGCCATAGTTGTACAATGATATTTTAGCAGAATGAAAACAGTGACTTTCACAGATTTTTGCCAGTGATTAGATATAAAAAACAAATTGTCATTTTAAATTATTTTAAAAAAAATTGAGGCTAATAGTAATCTTGAAACAATTTTAAAATGTTATAATGTTGTTAACAAATTTCTGCCTTGTACTTTCAATATTCAGCCAAAAAAAAAAAAAAAAAAAAAAAAAAAAAAAAAAGTCTGAACACATCTCTAGGATGAAAATGAATGATTGTATTTTCCTTGTACAAATCTTTAATTGGTGAAACTTCATATGCGAGTCATTCTCAGATAATAGGAAATTTTATGTTCTTCTCTAAAAAATATGAATTAATCAAGTCAACATGAATTAATCAACTATGAATGCTTGGTTTTTGTGAGCATTTGTGTTTAAGCACTCACTACATTATGTACTTTAAATATAAAAAAAAAATCAATATCTAAAAAAATTGTAAAGTTGTAAATGTCATTGCCAAGGCTTGTCCCAAACTTCAAATTTATTAACCCTTTAAGCAGTTTGCCCGTACAGTGTACGTGCTACCCGAAATTGGCCTCATCTGGTTTGCCCATACGGCATACGGGCATCGATATTTTCTCCTTTCCTTTTCTGGTTTGTCCGCATTTTTCATTATTGAAAGAGACTATTTAGTATTATTATTTTTCAACAGATGGCGTGGCTTGTCCATGTAAATGAAATACTTTTCATCCGGGTTTTTCTATGTAGCGGGAAAGCGGGAACTTTTCTTTGAAATTTTTGTTCTACTGTATGCCGTGCTTGTGAATCTTATGGAAATTATGGATGGAATAGACGACAAAAATACCTTCTTGTTAGATGATGAACTACATTCTGATACAGATACAGATATTTCTTCTAATTATTTGGATTATTCCTCAGATGACTCGTGCAGTGAGCTCAGCTCTGATGAAGATTTGAGTTCTGCCAGAATTTTTACCGAGGTTGATGTGAAAAATCCACCTGTTCCGTGTCCTCGATTTAAATTTTCTGGTATTCCCTCTGTGCACGTACAATCTTCTGATGTTCTACAATTTTAAGAAACATTCATTGATTTTTCACTCATGAGTAAAATTGTGGAAGAGACAAATAAATATGCTAAACAGTGCATCCAATCAGTGTTGCAAGACAATTCTCAAAGAGTAAATTTTGGTTAGAAACTACTGTGGAAGAGTTGCATGTATTTTTCGCTCTCAATATACTTCAAGGAATTGTAAAGAAACCTCGAATTGATCATTATTGGAGCAAAAGATATTCAACTAATACACCTTTTTTCTCTAAAATAATGTCTCATCGCCGATTCTGCCTTTTGCAACGCTACTTGCATTTTTCTGATAATGCAGCATTTGACCCACAAAATCCCGAATGCCCAAAATTAATAAAAGTTTGGCCAGTTCTGAAACATCTCAATGAGAAATTTAGTGAAACAGTGACACCAGAGCGAGATGTAACAATAGATGAGAGCCTTATGCTCTTCAAAGGACGACTAGGATGGAAACAATTTATTCCACTCAAAAGAGCTAGATTTGGAGTAAAATGTTTTATGTTGTGTGAATCTATTTCTGGTTATGTCTGGTCAATAATAATATATACAGGTAAAGACACTATTCTGAAACCTGAGTATTCTAAACTCTGCTTTTCATCACAAATTGTCCTGACAATGATGGAGCCTTTGCTTCATAATGGATACTGTCTTACAATAGACAATTATTATTCTTCGCCGGAATTAGCAGACAAACTTGTTTCATGTCGAACGGACACATATGGCACACTAAAACTCAAGAGAAAAGAAGTCCCAAAGGAAATGCAGAAAAAAAAATTGAAAAAAGGAGAGATTATAGCTTTTCAGAGAGGAAAAGTTACTGTGATGAAGTGGATGGATAAGAAAACAGTTTCATTACTTTCCACAATTCACAATACTGAAATGGAACAAATTCAAGTCCGCTCTGAAATGAAAGAAAAACTGAAAATTGTCATGGACTATAATAATACTATGGGAGGAGTAGACCGCATGGACCAAAATTTGAAAAGTTTTGAAATTATAAAGAAAAGGGGTAAAAAATGTTACAGAAAGATTTTTTTTCCATATTTTCGACATTGCTGTATGGAACTCATATGTTGTCTACCGTAAAAACGGAGGAAAAAACACGCAACTAGAATTTAGACTTGATCTCATTGACCGTGTAATTGAAAAATATCATTCGGGACTAAATTTCCACCGTGGACGACCAGGTTTGGAGTCTAATCCTCTGAGATTGACAGAGAGACACTTTTTGGAAATAATTGCTCCCACAGATAAAAAACTGAGACCTGCAAGACAATGCACAGTGTGCTGCTCGAGAAGAAATGAGAATGGAAAGAGATACAAGTTGTATGATTGCTTTACCAATCTGAAATAATTGTGTTAAAAAATAATCTAGTGAATGGAAAGAGAATCCGAAAAGAAACACGTTATTTCTGCCCTGATTGTGATGTAGGACTTTGCATTACACCATGCTTCAAATTGTACCATACACAAAAAGACTTCTGAACTGTTTGGAAAATTGTAAACTTCAAAATTCACAGTAAGTATGAGAGAAATTTTTGCAGAACTTGTAAACCATTCTTTACTGCATGCAGAATGTACTTGAAAAAAGCAAACATTTAGGGGGTGTTGTGTCCAAAATTGTAAAATAAAAAATTTTGTAAAAGCATTAAAAGTGAAAAAAAAAAAATAAAAAAAAAATTCTTAATATTCTTATTCTATTAAGTATGGTACTTAATTATATGCAATAAAAAAATATGCCTTTTTTGGAAGCATTTCTGGTAAAATAATTGACCGCTTAAAGGGTTAATTCAAACCCTTATTTTTAAGATTTGGAAAGCTTTAGAAAAAATGCAATGATTATGTTACTATATTTCCTGTCTCTTTTTTACACATTTGACACTTTAGTGAAAACAGAAAATATTTCAATTAATTATCTGGTTCTTGTCTATTACCTTCTCGACCACTTTCCGTTAAAAAAAAAAAAAAGAAAATGAGTGCCAAAATATAATGTCACATAAACAAATTTAAGAATGTTGCCATTCCAAACTTTTGTATGTAAGAATGTTGGGAGATAGCAGCAATAAATAAAATCATCTTTTAAAACGCACTATATAAGTATTATAGACCTTTCACGAGAAGAGACCTGTCAATCATCCGTGACGTAGCAGCGGACGGTACTATTACCTCCAAATAGGCATAGGGAATAAATTGGAAGGTTGCCATATTTCCAGATCTTCAACATTTTGGCGTCATTTCTGTATTATTTATTATTATTGTTGACTTAATAGGGGAATTCGTTTTAAGATGACTAAGATATTATTAAACGTTAAAAATTAATACATAAATTATGTTACAAAATTCTAAATAGTGACGATAATTATTTTTATTTTAAGTATACTTTATTACAAACTTCGTTAAAAATACTATTTTTATTTCTTTTTGTTTTTTAATAATCAAAGAAACAACTATTATATAGGACGAAAAAAGAAAGAAAGAAAGAAACAATAAAACTAAAATCTTGCTCTTTGCCTTTCTGAACTCCCGAACGACCAACTAATAAAATAAAGTTTTATTTTTTTTATACAAAAATCCACAATACTTGAAAAAACCGCAACTGTTATTTTAAAAATTATTTAAGTGATTCTAATTATGGAATCTACAAACTGAAGAAAAATATACGTACGGTTTAATTAATTTTAAGGCGATTCTCGAAAACTACTCCCCCCCCCCCCACACACACACACAAAACAACGCGAAACTTTGACACATTTTCAAACATAAGAGCATGATATTTGATTATTGAAGTTATTTGTAATCGAACAGTTTTTTTTCCCGATAATTGAATTACAGCTTGAGTTGTAAGCTATTGTACTCTCAGGACGGCAGTTTTTTTTTTACTTTCCTGCACTGTCGAGTCCAGAAATTTGGTTCAAAATGCAGCATTTTCAGAAAAGTCTTCTGTCTTTACCGAAAACCGGAAAAATAGTTCGATTACATAGCTAATGAATAAGAGCACCTGATAATTTTGATACATTTGTGAACAAAAATGAATTTTAAAAAATGTGTCAGAAAGTAGACAGTTTAGATTTGAGAACAGTCCTAATGTAAAATTATCTCTTATTTTTATTATTTTATGAATTGTTTTCCCTTTTGAGGACATTTTTGTTAATAAAATAACAATTTCTTTTGAAAAAAAAAACAGTTTGAATATTGCAAAATAAGTTAAAAGATAGAGAGAAAAATACGACACAGCTAACCGAAGGCAGGAAAACAGGTTTCTGAAGAGTGACATAAAAAGTTTTGGCGCAAATGGCGAATATTAATTTCATTGCAACCCTTTATTCGACGCAATGATTGGTCGACACTGAAAGTGCAGGGTGGAGTTTTCCTGCCAGTTTCATCGTGCATACCTTTCATAAAATAGACTCTTCCAAAAAATGGGTGTTCCAAAGTCTCATCTTGTGATGGGTCTATTATAACGCTTATTTTGGAATATGTTGCAGATATGCAATGTGGTGATACAAAGGGTTAAGGCTGTTCTCAAACTGGCTACTTTCTGACACATTCCTGAAGTCATTTTTATTCATTAATGCAAAAACTTTACAGGTGTTCTTATTTTGAAATTATGAACCCGAATAGCATTTTGCATTTTTCAATGAAAGCAAAAGATATTTCAGAAAATTATATCAAAATTGGGGTTTTGAAATGGACATGACTGCCGATACAGTGCAGACTCTTCTCTGTCAATTGTTATTTAATTAGTCTCAAGGTGTCTGTAGGATGTTCAGAGGTTTTACTATTATGAACAGAGCTTGACAAATGCGATTACCAGTGGCGTCCAAGATTTTTTAAATGTGTTGACCAAGTAAAGGTGAAAATAAGCACTCACCAGTCACTACTCGTCGATTAAACTTGAATAACTGGCGATTAAATATATGGAAAGAACCGGCCAAATGCAGGATTTTCCATTTTCCTTTTTTTCTCTAAAATTCACGATTTTTCTGCACCTGTTTGACGATAGTCATGATTTTTATGCTCCCAATCGACGATATTCATGATTTTTACGTGCCCGTTCCACGAAATTCATGATTTTTACGCGCCCGTTTGAAGAAATTCATGATTTTTATGTCCCGTTCGAAGAACTTCCTGATTTTCCTGCGCATAATCGCCGAAATTCGTGATTTTTACGCGTCTGATCGATAAAATTCATGATTTTTATTTGCTCGATCGATGAAATTCAGGATTTTTATACATTTGATGGACGAAATTCGTGATTTTTCCGCACCCGATTGACGATATTCAGGATTTTTCCATGCCCAATCGACGAAATTTATGATTTTTACGCATGTGATTGTCGAAATTCATGATTTTTATGGGCACAATCGACTAATTTCATGACTTTCCCATGCCCAATCGACGAAATTCATGATTTTTATGCACCTGTTTGACGAAATTCGTGATTTTTACGCTCCCGAGTGACGAAATTCATGATTTTTCCGCACCCGATCGACGATATTCGTGATTTTTCCACACCCGATCGACGATATTCGTGATTTTTCCGCGCCCGACCGATGAAATTCATTATTTTCACGTGCGTGATTGACGAAATTCATGATTTTTACACTCCCGAATGACGAAATTTGCAATTTTTTCCGAAACTAATTGGCGAAATACACACAATTCCTGAATTTCTGGCGATTTTGGCCCGCTGGCCACAGGTTGTGCATGTGTAATACATATCTCATTGTGGGTTATTATTTAGTGCATAAACATACCTATTTTATTATTGTCAGACCTTAATTCTAGACAAATAATTTTTTTAAAAAGTGTATTTACGTTGTTAGCTACACAAGTACCTAAGCTTAGTATGACTTATGTAGTTAGCTACATAAGCAAGTTGTGTATAACTTTGCTGTTAGCTTATTTTAAAATTTCAAATAGATTGGAAATTAATATCTGAAGTTTATTCAAAACAATATAAATTAAAATATTTTTATTTAATACATAAATTACTTTTTTACTGTAAAGTCATTATATTTAAAAAAAATTAAATATTCAGTGACAGAAATGTACTTTCTGGCTCCTAAAGAAATTATTCTCACTAGCCAGTAACTAGCTACTAAAAAGAATCAACCTACCGGCCAGTGGCTACTAAGCGAAATTCTTTATTTTCACCTTTATGACCAAGTTATTTAATCTGGCGGTGAATTTATTTGTTTATTTATTTTGTATAAAAATGAACATAAATGGAATCCCCCCTCCCCCCCCCATTATTAAGAAATAAACTTAGAAACTATATTCAAACAAAAAAAAAAAAATTCACTTTTATTTTTAATTTGGCAAAAATGAGCTCATCAACTGCAAATTTTAAAGTAATAAAATCAGAGTAATTTGACTGATTTTGGCAGGAAAATAGGCAAAAAGTTGTTTTCGTGCTTCACTTATCAATGTCTCCTTCATCAGATAGAGATTTTGTAGCACTCAACTATCTGGACATTTGAAGCATTCGACAATCAGCATTTTCCGAACCTGCCGATTAATTGAGCCTTTACAACATTTCTTTCTTTCTTTCTTTCTTTCTTTCTTTCTTTTTTTTTTTTTTGTAGGGCGGCAAATATTTTTTATGGACGACTAGAATTTTTGGATGCCTACAAGATTTTATCAAATTTTTAAAGCCCTGGTTATGAATAATTTTAAATTAACCATTGAAATGAAATTTACACTTTAATATTTTACACTTCATTTCATAATAGCAGTGATTTTATATTCTTTTTATATTTTTATATTACAGTGGAAATGCCTCAAATCAATGTATTTTCTAAAGCTGACCTAATTGAAAAGAATGGAAGGTTACATTTCAATCTTGATTTCTACACAGAAGTCCAAGACCTAACCAGATTACGTGATTATCTCTCAGTATGTATTATAACTTTGATATTTTCTATTTTTTTTTTTATATATAACATTTGTTCTGCTGTTTTATGTTTTAACTAATAACATCCTAATTATCCGATTCCTAGATTAAACTTTTATAAGTGTTTGTTGTATCTTTTTAAAGTACTTTTATGTTAGCTGGGCACCAGTGATAACTCACCAAATCTTGTTTCAATTAGCATCATTTAAACTGCAACCCTTATATAACGCAAGTTTCTATTTTTGTGTATATAAAATTAGATATAATGCTTTTATTATGAAATATTTTAGTTATTTTTAAGGAAGTTTTTAATGATATTATATTGCAATGTTAACTAATGTTAAAAGATTGGCGAGAAAAAAACTGTTGCCGAGGAGATACAAAAAATTTTGGCGATCACTGCCGCCCAGCTAAAAAAAAAATACTTTTTTTAATATTATTAAATATTTTGGTACTTTTATATGACGTACATATATGACATGTCTATAAGATGTATATGATGTATATATGGCATATAAGATGTAAATAACATGTATATAATGATGTATATGGCACATATGCCTATGAGCAATTGAGGTAATGTCTAGTCTATTGTATATAAGCATATATATATGAGGCTTATATAAGCTTTGCTATGATCTTGACAAAATCGTAACTCTGATCTTGGCATAATGGTAATTGTGGGGGCCGCTGTAACACGAAAGTACCAATATTTTGGCTCACTACCATTGTTAAAACAAATATTTTAATAGCTGACTTTGATGAGTCATTCTCCCACTTTTCCTTCTTAACTGTGTCTGTTGCTCACACATTACTTATTGTATGAATAGTTATAGTTATCCACATGTTTGTTTTTGTATAGATTTTAGAAACATAATTTGCCAAATATATAAATGTATTATTATTAGTTTTATAAACTAATCTTTGAATTTGCAAGATTAAGATCTGTTTTGCTACAATTACTAAATGAATTTAACATTAAGAGTTCCAAACTTTAAACCTGCATAATTCCTAAACTACTTTATAGAATGACTATCTGGTTTGTATCATAAAGTAAAATTTACTGAAAAAATAAATAAATAAATAAATGTGAAAATTTTATAGTTTGGTGCAATTTCGGTATGAAGACAACCCTAAACTTATTTATTTAGCAAAAAAGAAAAAAAAACAATTTTCAGTTGAGTGGTTATTTCTGGTTTGTTTTTTTTTTGTTTTTTTTTTTCCTAAGACAATTTAGCAATTAAAAAATATGGGGGTGTTCTTTATTTTTTTCTTTTCTTTTTCCCCCTTGATCAACTGTACATTTAGTTTTAGGTAGATTTCGTAAGAAATACTACCTATTACATTAGGGGTGCACAACCTGTGGCCCGCGGGCCAAAAGTGGCCCGCGATCGGATTACTGGTGGCCCGCGGATCAATTTCGCCGATCGGACGCGAAAAAATCACGAATTTTGCCGATCAGGTGCGTAGAAATCGCGAATTTTGCTAAATTTCGCCCATTAGGTGCGTAAAAATCGCAAATTTTGCCGATCGAGTGCATATAAATTGCGAATTTTGCCGATCGGGTGCATATAAATCGTAAATTTCGCCGATCGCCTGCGTAAAAATCGTGAATTTTGTCTATAGACTGCGTAAAAATCGTGAATTTTGCCGATTGGGCTCTTAAAAATAGCGAATTCTGCCGATAGGGTGCGTATAAATCGCGAATTTTGCCGATCAGGTGCGTATAAATCGTAAATTTCGTCGATCGTATGCGTAAAAATCGCGAATTTTGCCGATCGGGTGCGTAAAAATCATGAATTTCACCGATAGGGTGCGCATAAATCGCGAATTCTGCCGATCAGGTGCGTATAAATCGTAAATTTCGTCGATCGTATGCGTAAAAATCGCGAATTTTGCCGATCGGGTGCATATAAATCACGAATTTTGCAGATCGGGTGCGTGTAAATTGTAAAATTCGCCGATCGTCTGCGTAAAAATCGTAAATTTTGCCGATCGGACGCGTAAAAATCTCAAATGTTGCCGATTAGGCTCGTAAAAATCGCGAATTTCGCCGATCGGGTGCGTAAAAATCATGAATTTCACCGATAGGGTGCGCATAAATCGCGAATTTTGCCGATCAGGTGCGTATAAATCGTAAATTTCGCCGATCGGGTGCGTGTAAATTGTAAATTTTGCCGATCGCCTGCGTAACAATCGCAAATTTTGCCGATCAGACGCATAAAAATCGCAAATTTTGCCGATCAGACGCATAAAAATCGCAAATTTTGCCGATTAGACTCGTAAAAATCGCGAATTCCGCCGATCGGGTTTGTAAAAATCATGAATTTCGCAGATAGGATGCGTATAAATCGCGAATTTTGCCGATCAGGTGCGTATAAATCGTAAATTTCGTCAATCATGTGCGTAAAAATCGCGAATTTTGCCGATCGGGTGCGTGTAAATTTCGCCGATCGTCTGTGTAAAAATCACGATTTTGCCGATCGGATGCGTAAAACTCGCAAATTTTGCCAATCAGGCGTGTAAAAATCTCGAATTCCGCCGATCGGGTGCGTAAAAATCATGAATTTCGCCGATCGGAGACGTAAAAATCCCCAATATTTCCGATTAGGCGCGTAAAAATCCCCAATTTTTCCGATTAGGCGCGTAAAAATCCCCAATTTTTCCGATTAGGCACGTAAAAATCCCCAATTTTTCCGATTAGGCACGTAAAAATCCCCAATTTTTCCGATTAGGCGCGTAAAAATCGCGAATTCCGTCGATCGGGCGCGTAAAAATCACGAATTCCCCAGATCGGCACGTAAAAATCGCGAATTCCGCCGATCGGCACGTAAAGATCGCGAATTGAGCCGATCGGCACGTAAAAATCGCGAATTGAGCCGATCGGCACGTAAAAATCGCGAATTCCGCCAATCGAGCGCGTAAAAATCGCGAATTCCGCCGATCGGGCGCGTAAAAATCGCGAATTCCGCCGATCGGCACGTAAAAATCGCGAATTCCGCCAATCGGATGCGAAAAAAATTGCAAATTTTGCCGATCGGGCGCGTAAAAATCGCAAATTTAGCCGAACGTGTGCGTAATAATCTTGAATTTCGTCAATCACTAGGAAAAAACTATGAATATTGTCAATCGCGCATAGATAAAAAAATGCAAGTTTTTTCCATCCTTTCCAACTTAATTGAGTTATGGTGACTAAGGAGGTGGTTGAGTATAGGGAGCTAACCCTCCTTTTAAAATTAGTATTTTTATGAACTTTTAGGCCGACCCCCCCCCCCCCCCCACACACACACACACCTCCTTGTACGAAACAAAATTTTGTCCACCCTATGGATGTTGGCTCTCTACAATCCAGTCATTTTTGAGACTGTCCCTTTTCTTATAAAAGTTGTGCACCCCTTTGATATCCATATTTTATGACTCAATATGTTAAGAAGTATAATTTAGAATAATATATGTTTCGCCTCCTCCCCATCTTCATTCATGAAAGCAGAATTTTTTTTTCGGCACTGGCAATCTTTAAAGCTAAATTTATTCCTTCAAATAAAGTCAAGGAGTATTTTCACTCTTTGAAAATAATCTTACCTATATCTCTTGTATAAATACAAACGTAAACTGTTGATATATCATTGCCAACAGAACTGAATACGTTGACTGGAAGGAAGGAACCTAGGGGGCTAAATCTACCCTTCCGAAATTTGTTTTTTTAATCTGATCCCCACACCCCTCCCCCGGTCACATCTCCTCGAAACAAAAATTTTCTGATGGTGGCCCTCGACAACCCAGTCATTTTTGTAAGTGGCCCTTCGCTTAAAAAGGTTGTGCACCCCTATATTACATTCTCACCTAAGTTGGAATTTTTGAAAAATTTTTGCAGATCTACGCCGATCATGACTCCCAGAACCCAAAACCACCCCCAGTTCAAAACTTTATATATCTATCTATCCATCTATCTATCTATCTATGTCACTTTTTTATGGACACGATAACTGCAATAATTCTGCACAGATCTCTTCAAAACTGATACATAAAATCAAGGGGCATAAAATCTCGGTCAAGTTCGTTAATGCTCAAAATCGAACCAAGGGGGGGAGGATGCGGGGGCTTTTTGTGAAAACAGAAAAAAACCATTGACTAAAAATATAAATAGACAACGGACCAGCAACCCTTTCTTGAAGAAAATATGTCCTTTCCTCCAGCAGGTGTAGAGGAAGAATATTATGCCAAACAGGTTTTTTTTCACGCCAAACTGTCACGGAAATTCCATAGCTCCCGAGAACGGAAACAGAAAGTTGCCAAGAAAGGGATTACCGCCAGAAAGCGGCACCCTTTCGCCTTTTTTTTGGCGATGAAAGGTGAAAGATATTTTCTTCAAGTCTGTTGGAAGAAAAGAAAGGCGTCCGCTGTCCATTTATATTTCTAGTCAATGAAAAAAACCCATAATTTCTTAATTATAATACGTATCGAATCCGTTTAAAGTTATTATTACTTCAAGGAGAAGGGCTCAAAATGTATGTATGACAGATTTTTGATATAATTAAAAATGGCCCCAAGGGGGGGGGGGGAAAGGGGGTGTTTTAGAAGAAAAAAATTCATAACATCGTCAATTCACAAGATATCAAATCCGCTTGAATTTATTATAAATCCTCTTAATATTATCTAAAACTTTTATATTGACAAGTTTTTTATAGGACCAACCCTTATAGCAAAAAAAAAAATTAAAAACAAAAAAAATCCCTGCCGGCTCTGCCTGTAAACAAGTTATTTTTCGAAGTAGGCGGTTCCAACTCCCGCATCTTTTCAAAACTGATACATAAAATCAAGGGGCATCAAATCTTGGTCAAGTTCGTGAATGGACAAAATCGAACCAGGGGGGGGGGGGGGGGGGCTTTTTGTGAAAACAGAAAAAAAACTATAATTTCTTAATTATGATACGTATCGAATCCGTTTGAAGTTATTATTACTTCTAAGAGAAGGGCCGAAAATTTATGTATGACAGATTTTTGATGATATTAAAAATGGCCTCAAGAGGGAGGGGAAGGGGGGTTTTAGAAGAAAAAAATTCATAACTTCATCAATTTCCAAGATTTCAAATCCGCTTAAATTTATTATAAATCCTCTTAATATTATCTAAAACTTTTATATTGACAAGTTTTTTATAGGACCAACTGTTATAGCAAAAAAAAAAAAAAAAAAAATCTGTGCTGGCTCCGCCTGCAAACAAGTTAGATTTCGAAGTAGGCGGTTCCAACTGCTACATCATGGCAAAAAGGTCATTTCTTCTGCAATTCCCAACAAACAGGCGCCCCACTGTCTGCGTCTTCGAAACCTACCAGTGCCTATAGGCCGAGCCGTCAAGGATTTTTTTCTTTTGCAATGTAATGCTGCTCTATGCCAACATGTTGGTTGTTAAACAAACTCTATCTCCACCAATTTGCATGGATCAACAAAATTCGCAGAGGCAGGCGTTACTTCTGAATGCAAACTTTTCTCCCTCTATTTTGTCCCTTGGCAGAACTGTGTATCAGCGATAGTTCCTGCATCTTTTGGCTGAATGTTTTTCTCCCGCCATAGTAATGACAATGTGTTTTTGAACTGGTTTGCAGTGGCAGAAAAAGCAAAAATAAGTGAGGGTGGTGCTTTTTAAATTATTGTTCAAGTTTTTCTCGGCTGAGAAAGTGCTAACCTAAGTAATAATCATTTTTCATTTTAAAAGTGCAAGTTACAAAGGATTATGTCCGTTCCCCACATCCTTTGGAAGTTTTAGAGATGACGGAGTTTGAATCATCAATTTGTTTCTTCGCCTGATTACATGTTTGAAGTAGAAAAATATCTTACAATGTTTTCATCACTCCCGACAACATAGCAAGTGTGTAATGACTACTATAGTAAGGCCAGTTCTGTAACAATATTTTCCACCATCAAGTTGATCAAGAAGATCTAAGTTGTTAATTGCATATTTTTTCGTAATTGTTTCAAGAAATACTATGTTCAGTTGAAAACTGCTACAAATCACATGTAGCCAAACAGATCGGCTAATTTCTCAACGCTGTGTTCAAGTTTTTCAGTGAAGTGAATTGTGTTCAAGTTTTTCAGTGAAATGATATGTGTTCATGTGATAATACAAGAGCTTACAATAAAAAAACTATAAAGCTAAAGAATATCAATTTATAATAACCTGATGTAGTTAGATATCTCAGCTAAAGGTTGGTGTGTTTTTTCAGTGATTACAGAATGATACGCATAAAGGATATTCACATGTGTCTTTTAGTATTGCAATACAAGTTTTTTCATATTCTATTTAATAATATTTTCAATCTTTTTATGTCTATTTAATTTTAATGTTTGCAAAACATGAATTATCTTTTCATTTTTTAATAAATAACCATGAATTTAATATAATGTTTTTTTTATTGATCTTACTTTTGCATGAATTTCCTTATATCCTTATTTCCTTATTGTCTTTTAACTGATTTAGTATTTCATACTCAGGAAGAATGTGGTTGTTATTGCTAGCAATGTTACTTCTTCCAAATTACCCTATGTGGCATTTTCTATAATAATTAATTCTTCCACGGCATAATTTTTTAATATTAATTTTCCCTGTTCTTCAGTCCCTTTAACTCCAGTTTTAATTTAGTAATTTAGTAGTTTATTAATCCCTATTAAGTAATCTAATTGTTAGCATGAGCGAAGCGAATCCTCTACTAGTCTACACAAATTACATTTTGTCGTACACTTTACAAAAAAACTATTCAGTATTTTGACTTGAAATTAAACATAAAAATAAATTATGATACGTAGGTTTGCACAATATTTTTTTTTTACAGAATAACCTGAAAAAAGTTATTACTTTAATTAATTTATTTTACATGTATTTCCATTATGGACGCATTTTTGCAAATAAAAAATGAAACACGTATATTTTCAGAAGAAAAAATAAATCATGGAAATAGTAATTATAGATAGAATCATGATTAATTAACCCGGCAATAGTCGCACGTTGGTCATTTCCCCGCCAAAATTCGCTGTCTTCCTATATCTCATTTCTCCTTAAAGCTATAATAATGAAATGCAGTGTAGCTGACCTTGACTGTTGGTTCTTTTGTGTACTAAAGTTGCAAGGCATTCTAGCGTTTTCTCAGAAATTTATTGCATTTTAAAGTTGAAATCGGTCTAAAAGACCGTGGCGCGAGCACTGCGGTTCAAGTAATTTTTTCCCCTCCCAGTTCTTCATTCCCGTTTCCGCGAATATCTCGGCAGGAAAGTTTCTGGGAAGGGTTGGATTCTAGTTTTCTCTTTCATTCTTCTTTTCATCTTTCTTTGAATAAACTGTTATTTATTATTATTTACTTCATATATACGATTATTATTTACTTCATATATACGATTATTATTTACTTCATACATAAGAAGCTTCTAACAAGAGGTGTGACTCAAGAGGCCTGCCTCTGTCCTGAAATAAGTAAAAATGGATCTTCATAAATTTTCATTTCAAAAAGGGCGTTTAAGCATAAAATTGCTAATACTGCCCCCCCACCCCGCACCACATACACACACAGGCAGCAGCACACACACACACACACACAAAAAAAAACTGCTGCCTTTATATTAATAACTTCAGAGTAAGGAGTTTTATCTTCTTTATTATTATTTTTATATAGATATAGTGTAAGAAAAAATAATAAAATAGGATATTGATATAAGTTAGTCGATGCAGATGTTTTTTTCTTGGGGCCCATTTTGTGAAAAATAAAAATTAATTTTGTGAAATTTATTATATTTTTGTGACAAATAACATTTTGTAACAAAAGATGAAATCCAGTTACTGAAATTTTAACCAATAATTTATTAATAAGTTATTTAAGTCCTTCTGCTATAGTTTTCCTTTCTGATGATCTTGTTTACTTTGCAAATTATACATATTTACAAACGTAACAAAATAAAATAAATTAATGAAGAGTATGTTTTTATAGAATGGAATTTTATGAAGGTGCTTGTGTTAATAAAAGAAATTTTGTGAAGGTCAGGGGCTCTTTTATTAAGAGGATTTCTGCAAAGGGACCTATTTTATTAAGAGGAATTTTGCGAAGCAGCCTATTTTCTTAATTTTATGAAGGGTTTTGTGTTAATAACAGAGTTTTTGTGAAGGAGCGATGTTTTATTAAGAGGAATTTTGTGAAGGAGTTTGTCATATTACATGGAATTTTATGAAGGGGCCTGTTTTATTATGAGGAATTTTGTGAAGGGTACTGCTTTAGTAAAAGGAATTTTGCAAAGGGATCTTTTTTTGACAGGAATTTTGTGAAGGGCCCTGCTTTTGTAAGAAGAATTTTGCGAAGGGACCTTTTTTAACAGGAATTTTGTGAAGGGTCTTGTTTTATTAATTTTATGAAGGATCCTGTGTTAATTAAACAAATTTTGTAAAGAGGCCTGTTTTATTAAGAGGAATTTTGTGAAGGAATCTGTCTTATTAGATGGAACTTTATAAAAGGCCTGCTTTATTAAGAGGAATTTTGTGAAGGGGAAAGGTTTATTAAGAGACTTTTTTAAAAGGAATTTTGTGAAGGGTATTTTAATTTTATGAAGAGTCATGTGTTAATTGAATAAATTTTGTTATTAAGACGAATTTTGTAAAGAATATCTGTCTTATTACATGGAATTTTATGAAAGACCTGTTTTATTAAGATGAATTTTGTGAAGGATCCTGTTTTATTAAGAGGAATTTCGTGAAAGGATTTGTTTTATTACATTGATTTTTGTGAATAAAAAATAAATAGGTCCCAAATTTTGCCTGGATCTACCCCTGGTTATAAATAACATGTCCTGAAATACACAATTGAATGATTATTTAAATTGCATAAATGAATAATGTAATCCGTCTCTTTTCAAGTTCAATTGGCTCCTAGTTCCAGTGCACTGTCAAAAACCAGCTTACTGCGGTTCTGACGACTTGATAGAAATAAAATATTATCTGTAGATTCTGACAATATTATTTTCTTATTGAATGATTTTAAAAAAACCCATTTAATTCAATTATTTACATTCAATTATAAAAGTATTTTTCAGTGTTAAGAATTCAAATACATAATTTATTCTTATTATGTGAAATAATTTACACAGACAATACTTGCGCATTTTAAAAGAATTATATTATGATTTTTTTTGTAAAGTGGCAACAAAAGAATTTTAAACAAATAAAATTAATTGTTAAATTCGTTATATTAATGAATTGAAGCTTACAGTCTCTTCCAAAAAGCAAACAGCATTTATTTAAAGATGCAATTAGACTGTTTGCAACAAATAAAGATGTAAAAGAATATAATAATGAAAAATTAAAAGAACTGCATCAACCTGTTGCCTTGATTCAAGCTCTTCATAATTGTACTAAAGCAAAATTGGCCGATTCTGAAATGACAAATGCACTTGAACCATTTCTTAGTTTATCAATTGGGTCTAAAGTAATGTTACGTTCTAATTTGTGGACCGAAACAGGTTTAGTAAATGGGGCTTTAGGTTATGTTGCAGATATTATTCATGAAGAAAATCACGGGCCACCAGTCCGATGCCGCGAATAATCATGGTTAAATTTGAAAACTACAGTCATTCAACTTATGAGAATGGCTGCATTCTGATTCCACCAATAACTAAATTCTGGAAAAATGGAAATATAAATTGCTCAAGAAAACAATTTCCTCTGCAGTTAGCTTTTGCTGTTACAATTCATAAATCCCAAGGTTTAACGTTAGATAAAGCAGTTGTAGATATTGGGGATAAAGAGACATCAGTTGGCTTAACGTATGTAGCTTTGACAAGAGTGAAAACCCTTCAAGGTTTAGCATTCAATAGAAAATTTCCTTACGAGAGATTCTACAATATCAAAAATTTTCATATGCTAACATGCAGAAAAAAAAAGAAGAAATTAGAATGAAAAGTTTTACAGTTAATAATTCTTAGTATCAATGAGAGCAGATTTCAAATTTTTTTCCAGAAAATAGAATTTTGAAGAAGTAACTTTCGTCAAGCTCTCTTCGAATGTATTATTTTAAGATTGCTATCAAAGATTATTTGATGTGAATTACAAAGATTGAAACATACCTATTTCAAACCATTTGAGAAAACACCAGAGGCTATTGGAAAATGTAAAAACATCTTTAAAAGAGCTTTTAGTTGAAAATTTAAAAATATTTTGTAAAATTTTGAATCGAAAATATTTTTATTTATACCAGTCTTATATCATAAATAAAAAATTGCGAGAAAATTCTTAGTTATTTGGCTGAATTTACATTTCTAAAATTAAAATATGCCAAAACATAAAATAACCTTTTTGCTTAATACAGATGCAAAAATAATATAAAAAAATATTGTTACAGTTGAAGCACTTTATAACGAAATACGATATAACGAAATGCTCATAACCATTTAGTTGGTCTGTGTGTTAAAGAATACTGAATTCGAAAAGAACGATATAACAAAAGCAATTCGAGCATGAAAAGTGAAATAAAAACGATATAGCAAATTTTTCATTTTTTTTTTTAACTTAACGCGGGAAATAGGATCCAAAAACATTATTTCTTAAATACCACCTTTTTTTCCATGACATAACATTCAACATTTTTCTCTACGGCCAATCACATATTTTCAATACTTCCAAGAGAGGTTTGAGGGAGGGGCAGTGTTTTAAGACAGACAGAGAGGCGACAGTTTATCTGAACTGTATTGTTCTTTTTTATTCGATGACTGATTTCATTGACATTTGCTTTTCCTGTGAATTTATCGCGTGTTAATTTTTAAAACTCTTTGTTCACTGGCTATGTCTGGCAAAAGAAAATGTTTGAGTTTAGACGAGAAAGTGGAAATTATAAAATGCGTCGACAATAATGTTAAAAAAAGTGATGTAGCAAGAAAATTTGCGATTCCAAGTAGCACTCTTAGCACAATATTGAAAGATCGAGAAAAAATTCTTAAAATTTTCGAAAAGGGTGCAATTTCCTCATCGTTTAAACGTATACGCACAGCGAAATATGCAGATGTGGAGGAAGTATTATTTTCATGGTTTAAAGATGCAAGATCCAAAAACATCCCTATTAGTGGAAGTATTTTGCAAAAAAAAGCATACGCATTTGCCGAAAAACTTGGATATAAAGACTTTCATGTAAGTGATGGTTGGCTGAGTAAATTCAAAAAAAGATATGAAATTGTGTGTAAAAAGTTATGTTGAGAAGCAGCTTCTGTTTCAGAAGAAACAATTGAAGAATGGAAGAACAAAAACTCTAAAATATTTGAGGATTACGATAGAAAAGATATATTTAACATGGATGAAACTGGATTATTTTTTTGTTTGATGCCTGATAAAACTCTAACTTTAAAAAAAGTGACTTGCCACGGTGGGAAAAAGAGCAAAGATCGACTTTCATTAGCAATATGCTGCAATGCTGACGGCTCTGAAAAGCGAAAACCTCTTGTAATTGGAAAAGCAAAGAATCCACGATGTATCCCAAAAGACGTAATGAAAGTTTTGCCTGTAATGTACAGGCATAACTGCAAAGCTTGGATGACAAAATGTCTTTTTGAAGAATGGATTTTAGATTTTGACAAAGAGATGCAAAAAGCCAAAAGAAAAGTTCTGCTTATTTTAGACAATGTATCCTCGCATGCGAGTTCTGTTTGTCTGAAATGTATAAAATTACTTTTTTTGCCACCTAACACTACATCCAAATTACAGCCACTAGACCAAGGAATTATTCATTCGTTTAAAACTAAATACCGGAAGGTGCTTGTGAAAAAAATAATCGTGAATTCAGATGACAATAAAGAAACAAAAATAGACATGCTGAAAGCAATTTATATGATGAATAACGCTTGGTGCAATGTTTCGAAAGAAACTATTGTTAACGCTTTTGCAGTTTCGGGAATATTCCTATCACCTTCAAATAGTAATGAAACTGTTTCTTTACCTGAATTGGAAGATGCATATGAACTGATATCTTCCTTCAACCCGACTTCTGACTTTAACTTTGATCAATACGTTAACGTTGATGAACACATAATAGCAAATGAAGAGTTCAATGAAGAGAATATCGTTAACCCTTTGAGGAGCGGTGGTATATATTATATACCACCTAATTTTAATCCGATTCAAACCAGAAACTTTTAATTAAATTTTACTTTTTTAACTTTGACGAGAAAAAGTTGAAAAATTGATTATTCTTATTTTGAACTAAATTCTTTCCTAAATTCCAGTGGGAATTCAACGTTACAGGAGCATAAGTGCTTGCCCCTGAAAGGGTTAAAAAAAAGTGCAGAAAATGAGTCGTCCGATGGCAGTGTCAGTGAGGAAGAAGAATTTATAGAAGCTGGCGAGAAACTTTTACCATCTGATGCACTCGAGTATTTACAGAAAATTGTGTGTTACATGCATAATGAAAACTTCTTAACGGACGAAATTACCATGTATGTTGACAAAATAGAGCGTACAATATTAGATAATGCTGTTAAGAAAAGAAAGCAGAGCTTGATAACTTGATTTTTCAAACCTATATAGGTATGTAAAACTACAATTTAAGAAAATTAAATCAATATTTTTTTTTAGATTTAAATTTACCCGGTTTTTTCATGTGTAGCATACATATTGTATGTGTGTGTATGTATATATATATATACTGTTAAAATAATACAACAAATCTCTAATTATCTGAAATCCAGTCATCCAGACCTATAATCACAAAATTTTAATTTTATGATATGATTTGTACATATATATTTGTAAAAATATAGTTATCTTGAAATTACTTTTTAATTTAATGCTTTTCTTCTTTTCACATTTTTTAGTAAATGTGATCTTTCCTACGAAGGCTTTAATTTAATATGAATACATAAGACCTAGTTTTTTTTTATTAAACAAAAGCAATTTTATGGGATATCTTTATGTAATAAATCGCCCTTTTTAACACTTTCCAACCTAGTTGAAAAGTGTTTATGACTTCGGTTTGTCTGCCGTCTGTCCGTGCTCTAACTCCCGTAAATATGCTCGGATTGCTCTGCAATTTTTATATGTTATTGTCTGAGTGCAACGAAGACTCATACACAGCGCAGTATTACTTTGCCCCATATATAGCTACGATAGATATTAAAACCTTTCGTCAAGCATAACTCAAAAAATATTTAACGGATTTCGTTCAAATTTTTACAGCAGGTACCTATAAAGGTGACAACGACGTCTATTTATTACCAAGAATAAATGTCAAACCGTTTGGAAATTATATTTAAAAAATAGATAAAAAAGCACAATTAAAGTACATACGTCACTAAAATTTAGTACATACGTCATTTTCACCGGCGGAGATTTTCGTAAATAATAAGATTTTAAAAGTTCATGGAGTAACATGGAGCAAAAAAATATGCACGCACAATACAATACAATATCAGTACAATAAAACATATTTCCATTTATTAAAAATGGAAAATTAATCTGGATTTTTTTCTGTTTGAAAGAAAAAAATCCGCAATAACTTTGTATTAGAGATTTGGCGCAAATCTCAACATTGGCAGCTTTTTATTTCGCACGTGTAAATGGGAATCAATTCTATGATGTTTAAATAAAAGATTTTGATTTGCGACATTATTTCTTTTTATTTTCTTCTTAGTATTTTAAATGGAATTAGTGAAAGGCATGTATTTTAAATTAAATGAGTGGAAGACGTTGGCGCGATTTTTTCCCCCACCAATTTGGCGAAAACTTTGTTTTTGAATTTTAGTCACAAATATCAGGTAATAGCACGTGATTTTTTATTTCAATATAAAAATAAAATAACGTAATAAACGTAACTTCTACTATTTTAAAAAAGGAAATAAAAATAAATAAATAATAGTTTGATATCAATAAATATTGACATACATATAAAAATAATCTATAGAATTAAAATAAAAAATAAAAGTAAATAAACACAACAAACAGTTTTTGCCAAATTGGCAGGGGGAAAATCGCACCAACGTGGTGAGTATATGACATCTTCGCCGGGAGTTTTACCCTTTTATCTGTTCTTTTGGAAATATCAAAAAATTAAAAACTATTTATATCAGGCGTATTATGTTTTACATTTTTATACGGACCACTTCTCCATTTTAAGATTTTAAAAGTTATTTATAATTCCCACAAGTTATTTTCGGTAATCTGTTAGTTCGCTTATTAACTGTTTACAATTTGCCCCCCCCCCCCCCTGACAACAACAATTATTTATCACAAAAATGTCTCTTAGTTTTGTTATATATGTTTGTTATGTATTTTCATTAAAATATCGAAAATGGCAATAAAATTTTATTTTAGCATCGTACTTATATTTTTAAGATGACGCAAAAACATGGTTTAATAAATGTATATTTGTAAATACTTGAAAAACATATTTTTCCTCTCTCTAGGAAATTTTGGTAAGATGCTAAAACTGCCTTTTAGCACCATTTTTAATTTTTTTCGCCAATCGTGCCAACCAGCACATGATACAGAACTTTGCCCCATTCAGATACACAAACAAGGTTGGTCTCAAACAAGAGTAATGCTAGCAACAATATTGTTTTAACTCTATAAGAGTTACAAACAATAATGATATTAAATTCTCTGATTAGCTTTGGGCCCGTTTACGGAAGTTCCTCCTAGAAAAAAAAACTGTGGAAGAAGTCTTTTACATTTGTTTCGAATGAAGCTCAGTCATAATAATACAAACAACACTAATATTAACATGGAGGTAATACTTTGAATTTAAGTGTAAATATTTGGAACCCCCCCCCCCCCCACCCGCCCTCAAAAAAAAAGTAAAAGGAAGTTACAGAAATGAATTTAAAATGGCGTTAAGCCACGCTTTCTGACATAAGCAATTGCTGCGAACTCGATTACGAAACTTTCACTTAACTTAATAACATGTATACTGTAGCCCTTAGGGTACTTTTCCTTCCCAGTTATACGGACCTTGGGGCTTTTTTAAAAAGCTTAACGCAGTTCGGTTTTAATAAGTTCAGATTTACTGCCAAATGACATAAACTACAATGAAAATAAACCTGATGAATTATTATGCTGGTATATGTATGTATTTAAAAAAATTGCATCTGATTACACTTATTAAATAAATTACTTCTGTTTGTATTTAATAACAGATGAACAGCTTCTGTATACTAAATTGTTTAAATATTGGGAAGGTGGCGAGATGTATAGAGACGTGTAAACGAACGGGTAGAGAGACGGGTAGAGACGGATAGCGATATAGATAAGCTAACGGGTAGAGAAACGAATAGACAGACGGGTACTGAGACAAAAGAGGGTTGACAGAGGGGTAGCGAGATAGGTAGGGAGATGGGTACAGACACGAGTAACCAGGCCGGTAGACTGACATGTAGAGGGAAAGGTTGCGAGACGGGTAGCGTGGTGAATAGAGAGACGAGTACAGAGATGAGTACAGCGACGAGTTGACAGACGGGTAGAGAGAGGGGGTATATAGATAGACAGACGTGTCGAGAGACGGATAGTGAAACGGGAAGCGAGACAGTTAGAGAGACGGATAGACAGATGGGTAGCGAGACGCTTAAAGATGCGGTGGAAAACACATGGATAGTGAGACGGGTATACAGACGAGTAGAGAGGCAGTCGACAGATGGGTACGGAGAGAAATATAGTATAGACACACGGCTAGACATAAAAGTAGTTGTCTGAGTGCAACGAAGACTCATACACAGCGCAGTATTACTTTGCCCCATATATAGCTACGATGGATATTAAAACCTTTCGTCAAGCATAACTGAAAAAATATTTAACGGATTTCGTTCAAATTTTTACAGCAGGTACATATAAAGGTGACAACGACGTCTATTTATTACCAAGAATAAGTGTCAAACCGTTTGGAAGTTATATTAAAAAATAGATAAAAAAGCACAATTAAAGTACATACGTCACTAAATTTTGTGCGTACGTCATTTTCACCGGTGGGAAATTTTCGTAGACAATCGGAATTGAAAAGTTCATGGAGTACATGGAGCAAAAAAATATGCAAGCACTAATATTCAGCACAATGAAATATATTTCAATTTAATAAAAATGGAAAGTTAATCTGGAATTTTTTCTGTTTGAAAAGTATTAGAGATTAGTAAGAGTAGTATTAGTATTAGAGATTTGGCGTAAATCACACCATTAGCAGCTTTTTTATTTCGCGTGTGTATGTTAGGAACAATTCTTTGATGTTTAAATAAAAAGTTTCGATTTGTGGCATTATTTCATATTTTCTTTTCCTTTTTAGTATTTTAAATGGAATTAGTGAAAGGCGTGTATTTTAAATTAAATGAGTGAAAGACTTGTATTTTTAATGTATGTATTTCAAATGAAATCAGTGAAAGATTTATATTTAAATGAAATGAATGCAATATGAAGATGTTATGAGAAAAATATTTGGCGATTTATCAACTGCGCCAAGTTAACATAAAAGTACCAATACATATGTGGGTACTTCTCTGTTATCCCTTCGACCACTTTTCATAACAAAAAACTATCGCCAAATAAACGAGAGAACGTTGTCATTGAAATAGCAAAATAAATAAAATATAAGAATTTAAGGACACAATTGTTATTTTAATGAATGAAATAACTAATAAATCAGTAAAACATAATAAAAAATACACGCAAATGTCGCGTTAAAAACCACTTGATGACGTAACAAACACGTATAATGCTTCTGATATCAAGTAAATGGGACTGCATTTTTGGCGTTTAATCTAACAGTTTGGCGATAGTTTTTTGTTATGAAAAGTGGTCGACGGGATAATAGAGCAGTACCTCTATGTGAAATGAAACAAGGCACAGATGTCATATACACACCACTTTGGCGCGATTTTTCTCTCCACCAGCTTGGGGAAAACTTTGTTTTTGAATATTAGTTACAAATAGTGTGACAAATAGTACACGTGATTTTTTATTTCAATATAAATATAAAATAACGTAATAAATGAAACAACTTCTATTATTTTAAAAAAGGAAATAAAAATAAATAAATAATAGTTTTATATAAATAAAGGCGCGTATGTCATATACGCACCACATTAGCGCGATTGCAACAAAATGGCAATTTTATGCCTCACATGGTAACCCGGTTATTTTGTTTCAATTGTTGTTTATTAACTTTTTTTTTAATTTTAATTATATAAATTGTTTTTATTATATATATCAATATTTATTTATATCAAACTATCATTTATTTATTTTTATTTCCCATTTTTGAATAATAGGAGCTATTTCATTTATTACGTTATTTTATTTTTATATTGAAATAAAAAATTACGTGCTGTTATTGTATGGCATTTGTAACTAATATTCAAAAACAAAGTTTTCGCCAAATTGGCGGGGAAAAAAAAGCGCCAATCTGTTGCGTATATGACATCTGTGCCTAAATTAATATTGATATACATATAAAAATAATCTATAGAATTAAAATAAAAAATAAAAGTAAACAAACACAACAAACAGTTTTCGCCAAAGGGGCGGGGGAAAAATCGTGCCAACGTGGTGAGTATATGGCATCTGTGCCGGGATTTTTACCCTTTTATCTGTGCTTTCGGAAATATTAAAAAATTAAAAAATTCTTATATCAGGTGTATAATGTTTTGCATTTTTATACGGACCACTTCTCCATTTTAAGATTTTAAATGCTATTTATATCAGATATTTCTTTCTTGAGATTCCCATAAATTATTTCCGGTAATTTTTTTAGTTCGCTTATTAATTGTTTACAATTTGCCCCCCTGGCAATAACAATTATTTATCACAAAAATGGGTACTTCTCTATTATCCCGTCGACCACTTTTCATAACAAAAAACTATCGCCAAACTGTAACGTTAAATAAACGGGAGAACGTTGCCATTCAAACGTTGAAATATCAAAATAAATAAAATATAAGAATTTAAGGACACAATTGTTATTTTAATGAATGAAATAACTAATAAATCAGTAAAACATAATGAAAAATACACGCAAATGTCGAATTAAAAACCACTTGATGGCATAACAAATACGTATAATGCTTCTGGCATCAAGTGAATGGGACTGTATTTTTGGCGTTTAATCTTAGTTTGGCGATAGTTTTTTGTTATGAAAAGTGGTCGACGGGATAATAGAGAAGTACCCAAAAATGGCTTAGTTTTGTTAAATTTGTTTGTTATGTATTTTCATTTTTTATTAAAATATCGAAAATGGCAATAAAATTTTATTTTAGCACCGTACTTAATTTTTTAAAATGGCTCAAAAACATGGCTTAATAAACGTATATTTGTAAATATTTTAAAAAACGTTTTTCCGCTCTCTAGAAAAATTTGGTAAGATTCTAAAACTGCCTTTGGCACCAACCAGTACATGATACGGAACTTTTCCCTATTCTGATACACAGAAGAGGTTGGTCACAAACAAGAGTAATAATTCTAGCTACAATATTGTTTTAACTCTATAAGAGTTAGAAACAATAATGATATTAAATTCCCCGATTAGCTTAGGGCCCGATTACGGAACTTTCTCCTAGAAAAAAAAACTGTAGATGTCTTTTACATTTGTTTCGAATGAAGCTCGATCAACAAAGTATTAATTGATAATACAAACAACACTAATATTAACATGGGGGCAAAAGTTTGAATTTAAGTGTATATATTTGGAACCCTCTCCCCCCTCAACCACCCACCAAAAAAAGAAAAAGAAAGTTACCGAAATGAATTTAAAATGGCGTGAAGCCACGCTTTCTGACATAAGAAATTGGCTGCGAACCCGATTACGAAACTTTCACTTAACTTAATAACATGTATCTAATAGCCCTGAGGACAATTCCCCTTCCCAGTTATACAGACCTTGGGCTTTTTTAAAAAGCTTGACGCAGTTCGGGTTGAAGAAGTTGAGATTTACTGTCAAATGACATAAACTACTATGGAAATAAAACTGTTGAATTATTATGCTGGTTTATGTATGTATTTAAAAAAATTGCATCTGATTACACTTTTTAGATAAATTACTCCTGTTTGCATTTAATAACAGATAAACGGCTTCCGTTTACTAAATTGTTTAAATATTGGGAAGAGTTGGCGAGAGATAGATAGACGTGTAAACAAACGGGTAGACAGACGGGTAGAGAGACGGATAGCGACAGAGATAAGCTAACGGGTAGCGAAATGAATAGACAGACGGGTAGCGAGGCAGGTGAAAAAAAGGGTTGACAGAGGGGTAGTGAGATGGGTAGGGAGACGGGTAGCGTGGTGGATAGAGAGACGAGAACAGAGACGACTTGACAGACGGATAGAGAGAGGGGTATATAGACAGACAGACAGACGTGTTGATAGACGGGTAGTGTAACGGGAAGCGAGACAGGTAGAGACACGATTAAAAAGTCGGATAGAAAGACAGACGGATACTGAGATGGGTATACAGAAGAGTAGAGAGACAGTAGACAGATGAGTTCGGAGAGAGACACAGCTAAGACATACGAGTAGCTAGACTGGTAGACACGTTTGTAGCAAAGCATGTTATCAATGTGGTTTGAAGTATACGAGTTTCTATAAATAGTTATACAAATAAACAAAAGAAATTTTTTTAATTTAAATATTAAATATTTGATTTAATATTTCAATATTTAATATTTTATTTTTTAATATTTTAGATATTTGTCACAAAGAAAATGTTGCAAAAATTAAATTAAATTTGCGTTAAACTACGCTTGCTAAAATACGCTATTGGCTGCAAATCAGATTATGTGACTTTAAAAATATCGTTTTAAAAGATCCGGTGGTTTTTTTTAAAGTTTTGGGCAATTCCCGCTTAAGAAAATGAGATGATTTGCCAAATGTTATAAAAAAATGCATATGAAAACATAACAGTATATGAATTTATATATGATATTTTGTAATTATATCATTTAATTTGCTATTTTTCATATGTTGTATCTTTATCTATCTCTTGTCTATCATATGCTGTATATTCACTTAGATTCTTGTTGATATCTTCTTTATATCGTAATTGTTAACTTTATGTTCTCAGCAATATCACTCAGTCTAATCCCTTTGAGGAAAATCCTAGTTAGACAGCCCCATATATAGCTACGATAGATATTAAAACCTTTCGTCAAGCATAAATCAAAAAATATTTAACGGATTTCGTTCAAATTTTTGCAGCAGGTACCTATAAAGGTGACAACGACGTCTATTTATTACCAAGAATAAATGTCAAACCGTTTGGTTATATTATATTTAAAAAATAGATAAAAAAGCACAATTAAAGTACATACGTCACTAAAATTTAGTACATACGTCATTTTCACCGGCGGAGATTTTCGTAAATAATAAGATTTTAAAAGTTCATGGAGTAACATGGAGCAAAAAAATATGCACGCACAGTACAATACAATATCAGTACAATAAAACATATTTCCATTTATTAAAAATGGAAAATTAATCTGGATTTTTTTCTGTTTGAAAGAAAAAAATCCGCAATAACTTTGTATTAGAGATTTGGCGCAAATCTCAACATTGGCAGCTTTTTATTTCGCGCGTGTAAATGAGAATCAATTCTATGATGTTTAAATAAAAGATTTTGATTTGCGACATTATTTCTTTTTATTTTCTTCTTAGTATTTTAAATGGAATTAGTGAAAGGCATGTATTTTAAATTAAATGAGTGGAAGACGTTGGCGCGATTTTTTCCCCCACCAATTTGGCGAAAACTTTGTTTTTGAATTTTAGTCACAAATATCAGGTAATAGCACGTGATTTTTTATTTCAATATAAAAATAAAATAACGTAATAAACGTAACTTCTACTATTTTAAAAAAGGAAATAAAAATAAATAAATAATAGTTTGATATCAATAAATATTGACATACATATAAAAATAATCTATAGAATTAAAATAAAAAATAAAAGTAAATAAACACAACAAACAGTTTTTGCCAAATTGGCAGGGGGAAAATCGCACCAACGTGGTGAGTATATGACATCTTCGCCGGGAGTTTTACCCTTTTATCTGTTCTTTTGGAAATATCAAAAAATTAAAAACTATTTATATCAGGCGTATTATGTTTTACATTTTTATACGGACCACTTCTCCATTTTAAGATTTTAAAAGTTATTTATAATTCCCACAAGTTATTTTCGGTAATCTGTTAGTTCGCTTATTAACTGTTTACAATTTGCCCCCCCCCCCCCCCTGACAACAACAATTATTTATCACAAAAATGTCTCTTAGTTTTGTTATATATGTTTGTTATGTATTTTCATTAAAATATCGAAAATGGCAATAAAATTTTATTTTAGCATCGTACTTATATTTTTAAGATGACGCAAAAACATGGTTTAATAAATGTATATTTGTAAATACTTGAAAAACATATTTTTCCTCTCTCTAGGAAATTTTGGTAAGATGCTAAAACTGCCTTTTAGCACCATTTTTAATTTTTTTCGCCAATCGTGCCAACCAGCACATGATACAGAACTTTGCCCCATTCAGATACACAAACAAGGTTGGTCTCAAACAAGAGTAATGCTAGCAACAATATTGTTTTAACTCTATAAGAGTTACAAACAATAATGATATTAAATTCTCTGATTAGCTTTGGGCCCGTTTACGGAAGTTCCTCCTAGAAAAAAAAACTGTGGAAGAAGTCTTTTACATTTGTTTCGAATGAAGCTCAGTCATAATAATACAAACAACACTAATATTAACATGGAGGTAATACTTTGAATTTAAGTGTAAATATTTGGAACCCCCCCCCCCCCCCCCCCCACCCGCCCTCAAAAAAAAAGTAAAAGGAAGTTACAGAAATGAATTTAAAATGGCGTTAAGCCACGCTTTCTGACATAAGCAATTGCTGCGAACTCGATTACGAAACTTTCACTTAACTTAATAACATGTATACTGTAGCCCTTAGGGTACTTTTCCTTCCCAGTTATACGGACCTTGGGGCTTTTTTAAAAAGCTTAACGCAGTTCGGTTTTAATAAGTTCAGATTTACTGCCAAATGACATAAACTACAATGAAAATAAACCTGATGAATTATTATGCTGGTATATGTATGTATTTAAAAAAATTGCATCTGATTACACTTATTAAATAAATTACTTCTGTTTGTATTTAATAACAGATGAACAGCTTCTGTATACTAAATTGTTTAAATATTGGGAAGGTGGCGAGATGTATAGAGACGTGTAAACGAACGGGTAGAGAGACGGGTAGAGACGGATAGCGATATAGATAAGCTAACGGGTAGAGAAACGAATAGACAGACGGGTACTGAGACAAAAGAGGGTTGACAGAGGGGTAGCGAGATAGGTAGGGAGATGGGTACAGACACGAGTAACCAGGCCGGTAGACTGACATGTAGAGGGAAAGGTTGCGAGACGGGTAGCGTGGTGAATAGAGAGACGAGTACAGAGATGAGTACAGCGACGAGTTGACAGACGGGTAGAGAGAGGGGGTATATAGATAGACAGACGTGTCGAGAGACGGATAGTGAAACGGGAAGCGAGACAGTTAGAGAGACGGATAGACAGATGGGTAGCGAGACGCTTAAAGATGCGGTGGAAAACACATGGATAGTGAGACGGGTATACAGACGAGTAGAGAGGCAGTCGACAGATGGGTACGGAGAGAAATATAGTATAGACACACGGCTAGACATAAAAGTAGTTGTCTGAGTGCAACGAAGACTCATACACAGCGCAGTATTACTTTGCCCCATATATAGCTACGATGGATATTAAAACCTTTCGTCAAGCATAACTGAAAAAATATTTAACGGATTTCGTTCAAATTTTTACAGCAGGTACATATAAAGGTGACAACGACGTCTATTTATTACCAAGAATAAGTGTCAAACCGTTTGGAAGTTATATTAAAAAATAGATAAAAAAGCACAATTAAAGTACATACGTCACTAAATTTTGTGCGTACGTCATTTTCACCGGTGGGAAATTTTCGTAGACAATCGGAATTGAAAAGTTCATGGAGTACATGGAGCAAAAAAATATGCAAGCACTAATATTCAGCACAATGAAATATATTTCAATTTAATAAAAATGGAAAGTTAATCTGGAATTTTTTCTGTTTGAAAAGTATTAGAGATTAGTAAGAGTAGTATTAGTATTAGAGATTTGGCGTAAATCACACCATTAGCAGCTTTTTTATTTCGCGTGTGTATGTTAGGAACAATTCTTTGATGTTTAAATAAAAAGTTTCGATTTGTGGCATTATTTCATATTTTCTTTTCCTTTTTAGTATTTTAAATGGAATTAGTGAAAGGCGTGTATTTTAAATTAAATGAGTGAAAGACTTGTATTTTTAATGTATGTATTTCAAATGAAATCAGTGAAAGATTTATATTTAAATGAAATGAATGCAATATGAAGATGTTATGAGAAAAATATTTGGCGATTTATCAACTGCGCCAAGTTAACATAAAAGTACCAATACATATGTGGGTACTTCTCTGTTATCCCTTCGACCACTTTTCATAACAAAAAACTATCGCCAAATAAACGAGAGAACGTTGTCATTGAAATAGCAAAATAAATAAAATATAAGAATTTAAGGACACAATTGTTATTTTAATGAATGAAATAACTAATAAATCAGTAAAACATAATAAAAAATACACGCAAATGTCGCGTTAAAAACCACTTGATGACGTAACAAACACGTATAATGCTTCTGATATCAAGTAAATGGGACTGCATTTTTGGCGTTTAATCTAACAGTTTGGCGATAGTTTTTTGTTATGAAAAGTGGTCGACGGGATAATAGAGCAGTACCTCTATGTGAAATGAAACAAGGCACAGATGTCATATACACACCACTTTGGCGCGATTTTTCTCTCCACCAGCTTGGGGAAAACTTTGTTTTTGAATATTAGTTACAAATAGTGTGACAAATAGTACACGTGATTTTTTATTTCAATATAAATATAAAATAACGTAATAAATGAAACAACTTCTATTATTTTAAAAAAGGAAATAAAAATAAATAAATAATAGTTTTATATAAATAAAGGCGCGTATGTCATATACGCACCACATTAGCGCGATTGCAACAAAATGGCAATTTTATGCCTCACATGGTAACCCGGTTATTTTGTTTCAATTGTTGTTTATTAACTTTTTTTTTAATTTTAATTATATAAATTGTTTTTATTATATATATCAATATTTATTTATATCAAACTATCATTTATTTATTTTTATTTCCCATTTTTGAATAATAGGAGCTATTTCATTTATTACGTTATTTTATTTTTATATTGAAATAAAAAATTACGTGCTGTTATTGTATGGCATTTGTAACTAATATTCAAAAACAAAGTTTTTGCCAAATTGGCGGGGAAAAAAAAGCGCCAATCTGTTGCGTATATGACATCTGTGCCTAAATTAATATTGATATACATATAAAAATAATCTATAGAATTAAAATAAAAAATAAAAGTAAACAAACACAACAAACAGTTTTCGCCAAAGGGGCGGGGGAAAAATCGTGCCAACGTGGTGAGTATATGGCATCTGTGCCGGGATTTTTACCCTTTTATCTGTGCTTTCGGAAATATTAAAAAATTAAAAAATTCTTATATCAGGTGTATAATGTTTTGCATTTTTATACGGACCACTTCTCCATTTTAAGATTTTAAATGCTATTTATATCAGATATTTCTTTCTTGAGATTCCCATAAATTATTTCCGGTAATTTTTTTAGTTCGCTTATTAATTGTTTACAATTTGCCCCCCTGGCAATAACAATTATTTATCACAAAAATGGGTACTTCTCTATTATCCCGTCGACCACTTTTCATAACAAAAAACTATCGCCAAACTGTAACGTTAAATAAACGGGAGAACGTTGCCATTCAAACGTTGAAATATCAAAATAAATAAAATATAAGAATTTAAGGACACAATTGTTATTTTAATGAATGAAATAACTAATAAATCAGTAAAACATAATGAAAAATACACGCAAATGTCGAATTAAAAACCACTTGATGGCATAACAAATACGTATAATGCTTCTGGCATCAAGTGAATGGGACTGTATTTTTGGCGTTTAATCTTAGTTTGGCGATAGTTTTTTGTTATGAAAAGTGGTCGACGGGATAATAGAGAAGTACCCAAAAATGGCTTAGTTTTGTTAAATTTGTTTGTTATGTATTTTCATTTTTTATTAAAATATCGAAAATGGCAATAAAATTTTATTTTAGCACCGTACTTAATTTTTTAAAATGGCTCAAAAACATGGCTTAATAAACGTATATTTGTAAATATTTTAAAAAACGTTTTTCCGCTCTCTAGAAAAATTTGGTAAGATTCTAAAACTGCCTTTGGCACCAACCAGTACATGATACGGAACTTTTCCCTATTCTGATACACAGAAGAGGTTGGTCACAAACAAGAGTAATAATTCTAGCTACAATATTGTTTTAACTCTATAAGAGTTAGAAACAATAATGATATTAAATTCCCCGATTAGCTTAGGGCCCGATTACGGAACTTTCTCCTAGAAAAAAAAACTGTAGATGTCTTTTACATTTGTTTCGAATGAAGCTCGATCAACAAAGTATTAATTGATAATACAAACAACACTAATATTAACATGGGGGCAAAAGTTTGAATTTAAGTGTATATATTTGGAACCCTCTCCCCCCTCAACCACCCACCAAAAAAAGAAAAAGAAAGTTACCGAAATGAATTTAAAATGGCGTGAAGCCACGCTTTCTGACATAAGAAATTGGCTGCGAACCCGATTACGAAACTTTCACTTAACTTAATAACATGTATCTAATAGCCCTGAGGACAATTCCCCTTCCCAGTTATACAGACCTTGGGCTTTTTTAAAAAGCTTGACGCAGTTCGGGTTGAAGAAGTTGAGATTTACTGTCAAATGACATAAACTACTATGGAAATAAAACTGTTGAATTATTATGCTGGTTTATGTATGTATTTAAAAAAATTGCATCTGATTACACTTTTTAGATAAATTACTCCTGTTTGCATTTAATAACAGATAAACGGCTTCCGTTTACTAAATTGTTTAAATATTGGGAAGAGTTGGCGAGAGATAGATAGACGTGTAAACAAACGGGTAGACAGACGGGTAGAGAGACGGATAGCGACAGAGATAAGCTAACGGGTAGCGAAATGAATAGACAGACGGGTAGCGAGGCAGGTGAAAAAAAGGGTTGACAGAGGGGTAGTGAGATGGGTAGGGAGACGGGTAGCGTGGTGGATAGAGAGACGAGAACAGAGACGACTTGACAGACGGATAGAGAGAGGGGTATATAGACAGACAGACAGACGTGTTGATAGACGGGTAGTGTAACGGGAAGCGAGACAGGTAGAGACACGATTAAAAAGTCGGATAGAAAGACAGACGGATACTGAGATGGGTATACAGAAGAGTAGAGAGACAGTAGACAGATGAGTTCGGAGAGAGACACAGCTAAGACATACGAGTAGCTAGACTGGTAGACACGTTTGTAGCAAAGCATGTTATCAATGTGGTTTGAAGTATACGAGTTTCTATAAATAGTTATACAAATAAACAAAAGAAATTTTTTTAATTTAAATATTAAATATTTGATTTAATATTTCAATATTTAATATTTTATTTTTTAATATTTTAGATATTTGTCACAAAGAAAATGTTGCAAAAATTAAATTAAATTTGCGTTAAACTACGCTTGCTAAAATACGCTATTGGCTGCAAATCAGATTATGTGACTTTAAAAATATCGTTTTAAAAGATCCGGTGGTTTTTTTTAAAGTTTTGGGCAATTCCCGCTTAAGAAAATGAGATGATTTGCCAAATGTTATAAAAAAATGCATATGAAAACATAACAGTATATGAATTTATATATGATATTTTGTAATTATATCATTTAATTTGCTATTTTTCATATGTTGTATCTTTATCTATCTCTTGTCTATCATATGCTGTATATTCACTTAGATTCTTGTTGATATCTTCTTTATATCGTAATTGTTAACTTTATGTTCTCAGCAATATCACTCAGTCTAATCCCTTTGAGGAAAATCCTAGTTAGACAGCCCCATATATAGCTACGATAGATATTAAAACCTTTCGTCAAGCATAAATCAAAAAATATTTAACGGATTTCGTTCAAATTTTTGCAGCAGGTACCTATAAAGGTGACAACGACGTCTATTTATTACCAAGAATAAATGTCAAACCGTTTGGTTATATTATATTTAAAAAATAGATAAAAAAGCACAATTAAAGTACATACGTCACTAAAATTTAGTACATACGTCATTTTCACCGGCGGAGATTTTCGTAAATAATAAGATTTTAAAAGTTCATGGAGTAACATGGAGCAAAAAAATATGCACGCACAGTACAATACAATATCAGTACAATAAAACATATTTCCATTTATTAAAAATGGAAAATTAATCTGGATTTTTTTCTGTTTGAAAGAAAAAAATCCGCAATAACTTTGTATTAGAGATTTGGCGCAAATCTCAACATTGGCAGCTTTTTATTTCGCGCGTGTAAATGAGAATCAATTCTATGATGTTTAAATAAAAGATTTTGATTTGCGACATTATTTCTTTTTATTTTCTTCTTAGTATTTTAAATGGAATTAGTGAAAGGCATGTATTTTAAATTAAATGAGTGGAAGACGTTGGCGCGATTTTTTCCCCCACCAATTTGGCGAAAACTTTGTTTTTGAATTTTAGTCACAAATATCAGGTAATAGCACGTGATTTTTTATTTCAATATAAAAATAAAATAACGTAATAAACGTAACTTCTACTATTTTAAAAAAGGAAATAAAAATAAATAAATAATAGTTTGATATCAATAAATATTGACATACATATAAAAATAATCTATAGAATTAAAATAAAAAATAAAAGTAAATAAACACAACAAACAGTTTTTGCCAAATTGGCAGGGGGAAAATCGCGCCAACGTTGTGAGTATATGACATCTTCGCCGGGAGTTTTACCCTTTTATCTGTTCTTTTGGAAATATCAAAAAATTAAAAACTATTTATATCAGGCGTATTATGTTTTGTATTTTTATACGGACCACTTCTCCATTTTAAGATTTTAAAAGTTATTTATAATTCCCACAAGTTATTTTCAGTAATCTGTTAGTTCGCTTATTAACTGTTTACAATTTGCCCCCCCCCCCCTGACAACAACAATTATTTATCACAAAAATGTCTCTTAGTTTTGTTATATATGTTTGTTATGTATTTTCATTAAAATATCGAAAATGGCAATAAAATTTTATTTTAGCATCGTACTTATATTTTTAAGATGACGCAAAAACATGGTTTAATAAATGTATATTTGTAAATACTTGAAAAACATATTTTTCCTCTCTCTAGGAAATTTTGGTAAGATGCTAAAACTGCCTTTTAGCACCATTTTTAATTTTTTTCGCCAATCGTGCCAACCAGCACATGATACAGAACTTTGCCCCATTCAGATACACAAACAAGGTTGGTCTCAAACAAGAGTAATGCTAGCAACAATATTGTTTTAACTCTATAAGAGTTACAAACAATAATGATATTAAATTCTCCGATTAGCTTTGGGCCCATTTACGGAAGTTCCTCCTAGAAAAAAAAACTGTGGAAGAAGTCTTTTACATTTGTTTCGAATGAAGCTCGGTCATAATAATACAAACAACACTAATATTAACATGGAGGTAATACTTTGAATTTAAGTGTAAATATTTGGAACCCTCTCCCCCCCCCCCCCCCCCCCCACCCGCCCTCAAAAAAAAAGTAAAAGGAAGTTACAGAAATGAATTTAAAATGGCGTTAAGCCACGCTTTCTGACATAAGCAATTGCTGCGAACTCGATTACGAAACTTTCACTTAACTTAATAACATGTATATTGTAGCCCTTAGGGTACTTTTCCTTCCCATTTATACGGACCTTGGGGCTTTTTTAAAAAGCTTAACGCAGTTCGGTTTTAATAAGTTCAGATTTACTGCCAAATGACATAAACTACAATGAAAATAAACCTGATGAATTATTATGCTGGTATATGTATGTATTTAAAAAAATTGCATCTGATTACACTTATTAGATAAATTACTTCTGTTTGCATTTAATAACAGATGAACAGCTTCTGTATACTAAATTGTTTAAATATTGGGAAGGTGGCGAGATGTATAGAGACGTGTAAACGAACGGGTAGAGAGACGGGTAGAGACGGATAGCGATATAGATAAGCTAACGGGTAGAGAAACGAATAGACAGACGGGTACTGAGACAAAAGAGGGTTGACAGAGGGGTAGCGAGATAGGTAGGGAGATGGGTACAGACACGAGTAACCAGGCCGGTAGACTGACATGTAGAGGGAAAGGTTGCGAGACGGGTAGCGTGGTGAATAGAGAGACGAGTACAGAGATGAGTACAGCGACGAGTTGACAGACGGGTAGAGAGAGGGGGTATATAGACAGACAGACGTGTCGAGAGACGGATAGTGAAACGGGAAGCGAGACAGTTAGAGAGACGGATAGACAGATGGGTAGCGAGACGCTTAAAGATGCGGTGGAAAACACATGGATAGTGAGATGGGTATACAGACGAGTAGAGAGGCAGTCGACAGATGGGTACGGAGAGAAATACAGTATAGACACACGGCTAGACATAAAAGTAGTTAGACAGCCCCATATATAGCTACGATAGATATTAAAACCTTTCGTCAAGCATAACTCAAAAAATATTTAACGGATTTCGTTCAAATTTTTACAGCAGGTACCTATAAAGGTGACAACGACGTCTATTTATTACCAAGAATAAATGTCAAACCGTTTGGAAATTATATTTAAAAAATAGATAAAAAAGCACAATTAAAGTACATACGTCACTAAAATTTAGTACATATGTCATTTTCACCGGCGGAGATTTTCGTAAATAATAAGATTTTAAAAGTTCATGGAGTAACATGGAGCAAAAAAATATGCACGCACAATACAATACAATATCAGTACAATAAAACATATTTCCATTTATTAAAAATGGAAAATTAATCTGGATTTTTTTCTGTTTGAAAGAAAAAAATCCGCAATAACTTTGTATTAGAGATTTGGCGCAAATCTCAACATTGGCAGCTTTTTATTTCGCGCGTGTAAATGGGAATCAATTCTATGATGTTTAAATAAAAGATTTTGATTTGCGACATTGTTTCTTTTTATTTTCTTCTTAGTATTTTAAATGGAATTAGTGAAAGGCATGTATTTTAAATTAAATGAGTGGAAGACGTTGGCGCGATTTTTTCCCCCACCAATTTGGCGAAAACTTTGTTTTTGAATTTTTGTCACAAATATCAGGTAATAGCACGTGATTTTTTATTTCAATATAAAAATAAAATAACGTAATAAACATAACTTCTACTATTTTAAAAAAGGAAATAAAAATAAATAAATAATAGTTTGATATCAATAAATATTGACATACATATAAAAATAATCTACAGAATTAAAATAAAAAATAAAAGTAAATAAACACAACAAGCAGTTTTTGCCAAATTGGCAGGGGGAAAATCGCGCCAACGTGGTGAGTATCTTCGCCGGGAGTTTTACCCTTTTATCTGTTCTTTTGGAAATATCAAAAAATTAAAAAATACTTATATCAGGCGTATTATGTTTTGCATTTTTATACGGACCACTTCTCCATTTTAAGATTTTAAAAGTTATTTATAATTCCCACAAGTTATTTTCGGTAATCTGTTAGTTCGCTTATTAACTGTTTATAATTTGCCCCCCCCCCCCCTGACAACAACAATTATTTATCACAAAAATGTCTCTTAGTTTTGTTATATATGTTTGTTATGTATTTTCATTAAAATATCGAAAATGGCAATAAAATTTTATTTTAGCATCGTACTTATATTTTTAAGATGATGCAAAAACATGGTTTAATAAATGTATATTTGTGTTATGACAGTTGAGTTTTAACTGTTTTATAGTTTTAAATGTGCTTTTTCAGTTTTCTTCTACCCCCCCCCCCCCTCCCCCCGTTTTGTAAAAATTATATAAATAAATAAATAAAATATAATAAATAAATAAATAAAATTTAAATAAGTAAATAAATAAAACATTGTGTAAAGTTTAGCCCACAATTTGTATAGGGAGCAAAATTTTTCCTTCTCTCAAAATTGTATTCGTTTTAGATGTTACGGGTGGTGGTCGATGATTTCATCCCCTCCTCATAAAATTTTACTTGTAAACAAGATGTTCTCACGGGAGAGAGTGTGGCTCTTAAAGGACCACACAGTAGATATTTTTCTTTTACAACAGGAGTGGGAGATTTTATTGCAAAAACGTTTCAAGTAACAATCGCCTGTTTCTCTAAAACTCATAAAAATAAGGTTTGTTGTTCGTGTGTATTTAAAAGTGCATCTAACTGCATGTTATTGCTTCAGTAATGGGTAGGAGCTCTCATCATAAATTCAACAAGATTTTTCCATGAAACAGGGACCTACAGGGTTGTTTTATCACGTGGTTCTTCGGGGTGGACCCTAGCAACAACTTTGACCCTGTGTGCACCCTTGACCAATAGGGCACTCTCAGTTAAATGAATGCAAAGAAGGGTGGAAGACACAGAAGGCTCATTGGTTAGGCAGATGGAAGAGATTTAACGGGGCTGGTGTGTATGTCAGTTAGGAGGTTTGAGACGAAGATGAAAAGGTGATTTTTGACAGAGAACGGGATAATGAAGTAGGCAGCACAGGCAATGCGGCTGATTTTAAGAAAACGGGGCTGGTACGGCAATATGAAAGTTTCTGGCAGCAGGAGTTATGCATGAGCACCGGTAGATGAATGCGGTGGGCCCTCGTCCCTTGAAAAGTCTCGCAAATTACGGCGACTGCGGTATTTAGCGTAACGTGCCGCAGAATATTCAACCCAAGCGGCAACAGACTTCATGCATTCGGTGGCCTTCGTCCGAGTTATACGCGGCATGTCGGGGGAGATGTGAGCATTCCGATGCGGGATAACTTCGATGACTGACGGAAAGGCAACGGGAGAGACGTCAGGAAGGGGTCCCTAGACCTGGTCCTCAGCGGAGAGAATCCTGGTAAATACTGGCGTGGAGAGCGCTACACTAAAATTTGACGGAGACAGGCGGCTAGATGCCTCGGTAATAGACTGATAAAATGAACGCTGTGCCCAGCCGATAAACGGCGAACACCTATCAAGACTGGCTGGTGAGTGCGAATATAAAAAAAAAATTATATATATATTAATTGTTGTATTAAATGTTGTTAAGAAAACATCTTGTTCATTAATGTGATAATGTTATTTATGTAATTGTGTGTTTACGTAGGTTTTATTTGAATATTATGGCTCTTATCTCCATTCAAAATATACTTGTCTAGAAAATATGAGCACATTAGTGATGGTGCTCTGGTATAAGCTCATGGCTTCTTGTGTTTATGATCTAATTCTATGATCGACGATTTTGTTTTCAAGTAATAATCATTGTGGTTTACCCTCTAAATTGTATAGTTGATCTTATAAGAATTGATGAGACTAAAAAATATACTTTCTCTTTTCTTGAATAAATTTTGTCACTTTGTTCATATAAGTGCTTGATTTTTGTCTCTAGACTAATTTATGTAATTGAAGCGTTCTGTTAGTTCACAAGATTTTTAAGGAGGGGTAGTTCCCCCTATTTTGAGAGTCAAGATCAAACTTTGAAGAGTATTATTTTATACTATAAGATGCACTCAGTGTGAGGAACATTGCTAGTTTACTACATACTTTCATGGCTTCTGCAATTTACATTTATTTACTCAAAACTGTCAGATAATGAGATAATTTAACTTAATATTATACTTTAATTTTCACAACGCAAAATTCCTTTTGTACTCATGTTTAAGACTTCAGTAGCACTTATGCAAAATTTTGGATGTTTCATGCTTGCCATGAAACAGAGTGTGCTTTTGTGATTTGCTCTTCTTGTGATCAGGTGCTGTCTTTAGCCACCACTAAATTATTCTCTTCACCTTAATTTCAGGTGGTTTTATTCAAAATTTAAAATCTTGATCGCACCTGTCATCTTAATGTTACTTGTGGATTCTCGGTTGATTATCACAAAAGGACACAATAGATTGTAATCTCAATCTACTATTAGAGGATATTAAGCATACTGACATTCATGCATGTGAAGGCTACTGCTAATTGTGAGTAAACTTAAAGAAAGGTAATTAGTAACAATTAAAATTAAATTAAGAGAAATAATATAATAAAAAAAAAACACATCTAACAATTGGTACCGTGACAAAAAGAGATCTGTGTTATTGCTATAAAAAAATAAAATGCTGCACTTTTGAAACAATTGATTTAAAATATAAATAAATTAATTAAATAAAATTAAACAAATAAAGTCTCTATTCAAATTATAGAAGTTTAGATATATCTGTATATGTATTTAAAATATGTGTTTGTGCATTATATGTCTGATGTGGCTAAGGTTTTAAACACGATATATTGGATTTTGATAACTTTCATTGGCTTTTGGTTAAATTTGTCATATGCTTTGGTTTAATATTTACAAAAAAAAAAAAAATTGTGTTAGTATGATTTTTGGAAATATAAGTAGTAGAGAGCAGTAGTCTGCAGACATATATACACAGACATATGCGTTTGTGACTTCTGTATGTTTTGTGTAAAATAAATGATTTATTTTAGTGAAAATATTATATTGTAAGGGTCAACGGTGTTGTGGTGGCTATTTTTATCTACCCCATATACTGTGAATTTTGGTTCTGAGGTCTTTTAGGAAGCATTTAGTTAGCAGACTCTTCAGGTTCCCCTTTCAATGTTCTATTACTTATTGTATTAAAACTTTATATTACTAGGTAGAATTATTACACAGTCAATACATGTGACAGGCATTCCAGTTGTGACTCTAACTTATAATTGATTGGGATTTTAGTGCTATTTTCATAATCAAACTGTCGAAATCATGGCTTTAACAGAGGCAGAAAAGGCAATGGCGGGCCTTCAAAGAAAAACGGCGTTAGTAGACCACATAGGTCTAATTCCGACATTCAGTGGGGAAGTTGGCTCTATTTCTTATGGAGATTTCAAAGCAAAAACATTTAAAGATCTTACAGATATTTTACAACACAGATACTGTAGAAAGGACTCGCCAGCAGTGACACTACAAAAATTCATTAACTTTAAGCAAAATCAGGGAATGTCGGTACAAGAATTCTTTGACAGGGCGAAGCAATTATCTCTATCTGCGTTAGTTGTTGACGGGGGAGATGAAGCCTTGATCAATAAGACAAGGACGGAAATGTTGAAGTCAATGCTCTTAAACAATTTAACACTGGAAATAAAGAAAGGAGTAATAGCGAAAGATCCAAAAGATCCGGACGAAATTTTAAAATTCGCGTTACTGGAAGAAAAATCGTGGGAAGCAGTTAGGGTGGAACCAGTTTCAAATGTGCTTTTAACTTTACCATCGACATCTGCTTATGAGCAGGCAACCACTCATGTGGTCTGTGCGTCTTCACATAGGGATGAGAGAGGACAAAATGATATTGAACAGCTTAAGGAACAAGTAAATATGTTAGCTAAGCAGGTAGAAAGCCTTGTAACAATGAAAACCGCAGAAACAATGAATAAGAAAGAAAATCTCTGCTTTCGGTGCAATCGGCCAGGTCACTATACCAGGGATTGTTTTAGTCGTACAAATCAAAGAGGCAACTGGAGGGATAACAGGGGTTATGCGAATGGTAGAGGTGGTTCTCAGAACTACAGGGGAGGATCGAATGATTTTAGAAGAGAGAATAGCAGCTTTCGGGGTAATGGTCGAGGCAGTTTTAAGGGAAATAGGGGTTATCGGAATGACAACAGAAATATGAGGAACAATCAAGAGGATAGCAGACCACAGCCAGGGGATGCGAATAACTACAATAATGCAAATGAAACGAGAGATAGTACTTTAAATGTATAGGGCCTGAGCGTTATTCGACAGAATCGACTCAAACTAGGCCGGAAGACTGTCAGAATTTTGTGTTTTCCATGTTCCCAGGGTGTAATGCCGAGTTACCTTTTATCTCAGCGACTTTAAATGGGACATCTTTAAAATTGTTAGCGGACACGGGTTCATCCATCAATTTAATTTCTGATAACATGCTAGAGAGTTTAACAGGTACTGATATTATCAATGTTAAAATTCCAATACTGACTGCTAGTGGAGACACCACTACTTTACATAGATCAGTAAAAATTAACTTTAAAATCCTAAATGAAGAATTTTCAGATACCTTTTATATTATTCCTGGGAAATTTATGAAAAGTTTTAATGGAATTTTAGGTATGCCATTTTTGAATAAAAACAATGCAGTGATTTTTTGTGCGGATAATACTATAAAATTGAGAAATCAGATCAGCCCAGATGTAAACAAACAAATTGTTGATTCCCCTCAGCCGGTTCTGACTACCCAAATACCAGATATGCAGGAGGAGACCTCTAATCATAACTTAGTACTTAACGTTGATGACATAAACAAACAAAATACTGAATCCCCTCAGCCTATTCCCCCTAATCAATTACAAAATATACAGGAAGAGACCAATGACAAAAATTTAATACATAAAAATAATGACACTTCACAGGGTAATACAAATACTGATATTTATGCATATACAAAAAACAAAGTAAACATTCCCCCATTTTCTAAACAACTAATTGAACTTAAATGCAGAAACAATTTAACTAATTTTAATTGTGATTTTGTGTTAGAACCCTACAGATACAAATTGATGGACAAAATGTTAGTTTCGAGAACTATTTGTTCTGCGGAACATGGTATGTTTGTGTCTGTGATTAATTTTAGTGAGGAGGAATTAGCATTAAATAAAAATATGACTATGGCGAAATTAAATTTTTGTAAAAAAGAAGTTCAAAAATTCAACTTTTGTGGCAATGTAGTGAATGATAGCTCTGATGTGAGTTTTGATCATGCAGATTTGACTTGGGATGCGGATATTAATTTAGATCACTTGGATGAGAATAGTAAGAAAATAGTTAGGGAATTTTTAGAGAAAAATAAAGATGTTTTTGCGGCTTCAGTGCGTGACTTGTCGGGGTGTAATACTATTCCGCATGTAATAAACCTTAAAGATGATACACCAGTCAAATCAAAGACATATCGAGTACCGATAAATTTGAGAGAGGAATTAAACAATCAGTTAGATGCATTACTTGAGGCGAACATCATTTCCTCATCTATGTCAGAATTTTCATCGCCGGTCATACTGGTACGAAAAGCGGATGGTCAGTATCGGTTAGCTGTTGATTATAGAAAATTAAACAAGAACTTAATTAAAGATAATTACCCTCTTCCAAATATCACAGATTCAATTGACTCTTTGGCAGGCTCAGTTTTTTTTCAACATTGGATTTGACCAGTGGATTTTTCCAGCAGATAATTCGACCTGAGGATCGCCATAAAACTGCTATCATTACTCATCGCGGTTTACATCAGTTCAATAGAAATGCTTTTGGTTTAGCCACTTCCAGCAGTGCATTTCAAAGACTGATGAATTTCATTTTTGGAGATTTAGCAAACTTGGGAATTCTAGTATATGTCGATGACATTATTATTTCCTCAAATGACATAGAGTCACATCTTGCAAAATTACAAACAGTCTTCGACAGACTACGTGAACATAACTTAAGACTTAAGCCTAGTAAGTGTAAAATTCTCACAGATAAGATACAATATTTAGGATATGAAATTTGTCGTAATCAAGTTGCCCCCATAAACAAGAATATCGAGGTTATAAAAAATTTCAATATTCCTCACAACCGTAAGGCAGTTAGAAGTTTTTTGGGCACATTAACGTATAATAAAAGATTTATACCTGATTTTAGTAAGAGAGCAGTTAATTTAACCAATTTAACGAAAGAAAATGGCATCTTCAGATGGACGCCTGAGGTCCAAGCTGAGTTTGAGGATTTAAAAGAAGCTTTGAGTTCCAAACCGTGTGTTATCTTGCCTGATTTCTCAAAAGAATTCCAGTTATACACGGAAGCCAGTGGCGAAGCGCTTGGGGCAGTACTTATGCAACTAGGTACAGATAACTTACTCCATCCGGTTGCTTTTGCGAGTAAGAAACTCAAAGATGCAGAAACTAGATATTCAACAACAGAGAGGGAACTTTTGGCATTGGTTTGGGCTACAGCTCACTTTAAGTGCTATTTAGCTAATACCCATTTTACAATTTATACCGATCATGCCCCTCTCACTTTTGTGTTGAAAATTAGGGATCCTACATGCAGAATTGCTAGGTGGATCTGCACACTATCTGATTTTAGTTTCAAAGTTCAATATATCAAAGGAAAATTCAATAGTGTGGCAGATTTCTTGTCGAGATATGTGTATAGTGTAAATAGTGTTAATTGTGTGCAAAATGTAAATAGTAATAATAATCTTGTATATATTTGTGAACCTTATAATGATTTAATCAAAATTATTGGTACAGCACAGAAAACTGACAGAAAATGTGCGGAAATTGTAGAAAAGCTGGAAAAGGGTATGAATATTTCTCCAAATTATCTAAAATTTTATTTGGAGGGAGACCTCTTAGTGTGTAAGGATACGAGGGACTCCATGGTGATAAACAGTGGGAGAAAAGTTGTTGTACCTTTGGAGGTGGTTCCAGAAATTTTCAAGATGACTCATGATTCTCTGGCAGGATGTCATCAGGGTTACTACAAAACTATAGAAAGAATCAGGGAGCATTTTTACTGGCCAGGGATGACGGCTCATGTAAAAAATTTAGTAGAATCTTGCATCAGCTGCCAGCAGAGAAGGGCTCACAAGTCAAAGCACTTAGCACCTTTGCAAAGGATGCCTACCCCTTCTAGTCCATTTTCAGTGGTTCACTGTGACTGTGTGGGTCCCATGACGCCAACCATGTCAGGCAACCGATTCATCATCACCTATATAGATGCATTTAGCAAGTGGATTGAAGCATACCCTGTTCACTCCATTGTATCAGAGACAGTTGCAGATACTTTGGCAGATTTCATATCACGACATGGGTGTAGTAAAAAAATAATCACTGATCGTGGGAAAAATTTCTTGTCAGATGCTATGGAATCTGTGTATGCTCGTTTTGGCGTAAAGCATAATCGAACCTCGCCATATCACCCCGAATCGAATGGGAAATTAGAGAGAGCACATCGCACGTTAATTAACGCCCTTTCACACTTGGTTGATGAAAATCAACTTGATTGGGATATAAAGTTAAAATTTGCACTCCTTGCCATGCGTACCTCGGTTCACGATTCAACAAAATTAACACCGGCGGCTGTAGTCTATGGTAGGAATTTAGTGCTCCCATACTCAATTTTTGAGTCACGACTTGAGAGTAAATATGTAGACGCCCCATCTTTTTGTGAGTTATTGATTCCTGCAATGCAGAAAATCTACTCAAGTGTATACAATAGGTTGGTAGAGGTTTCAGAAAAACAAGAGAAGTTAAGAAACAAAACGGCGGTCGACAAATGCATTTCAGTGGGTGATTCAGTATGGTTATTTTCGCCTGTAGTAAAACCAGGGAGAAGTAAGAAACTAATAAAACCGAATGTAGGTCCCTATCTCGTGTTAGAGAAAATCGGTGAGGTAAATTTTAAGATAGCCCTCGAATCCAAACTGACAAAAACTCAAATTGTCCACGTTGATCGTCTCACGAAGCAGAAATCGCGGATGGAGTTTCCTCCTGCAACTTGTAAACAAGACGCGACTACCGCTGACAGCTCTCCCGCGCCGATCGATTCTGTCGGGAAATTCGATTCAGCTCAATCAGTCGTTTTGGGTGAAAGAGAAGCGTTCGATACGAGTGGGAATTCTGCAAGAGTACAAGTGCAGACAAGAGAAGGGGATAACGTATTTCCGATTAAGCGTTCGCGGAGGTATATTATTCCGAGTAATAATCGAAACGCAGCGAGATTCTCGCGTGCTTCTGGAAGAAATTACTGTTCGCGATATAATTGGAGATGATTTCGGTAGTTTTAATTTGTTGTCAATGAGTATTCTCCTTATTTTGGTATCTTTGGGAATGTTTTAAATACGGGAAGGGTGATAAAACAGGTTTTATGCGTTTAGATATTTGAAGCGATAGTTTGTCTCTGTTATGCGCGTGCCAAACAATGGATTTCGTAATGTTTATCATTACGTTTTACGTTGGGATACGCCTATTACTAGTATATAAGGTATGTTCTTGAAATTAATTACGTTTTGTGTGAGTATGTTAATGTTCGGTTTTCAAAATTTCCGTGTATGTGTACATAAATTGTAAATAAATTTTCAAAATTATGTTATATTGAATGCTCTTGTATCGTCAGGCAATATTTTGTATGGTAAATTTCAGAGGATGTGGTTAATGGAAGTCTTCACAGCTTAATGACTGGCAGTAAATAATGTTTAGGGGCAGGGTTGTTATGACTTTGAATAGTTGGGTAGGTGATGTGTGGCCTCTGGATAGCTTAAAAAAAAAAAAAAAAAAAAAAAAGGAAAAATGTGAAAATTAATTATATATAAAAATAGTAAATAGAAATTTTTTTAGTTATATGTCCTGTAGCGGCCACAGCTCTGTTGACTTTTGTACTGCTCTATACCAAATGGAGTATTATGTAGAATAATCTCAATTTTGTTTTACCCTGTTCATTTACAATAGACTTTGGAACTTATTACAAGGGTAAATTTCAGATATTGCTTGTCATCTATTTATATTGCATCTGTAAAATGTTGATATATATGTAGTATGTGTTGATATATGTAGGTAGTATATTCATACAGTGTTAGAACATTCAATACTGCATTGATTATCTGAGTGAATATTTGTGTTTTAACTGTGACAGACAAAGTCTGTGATGCTAAATATATGAAAGGTATTTTTATTGATTTTCCGAGTAAACAATTCATTGTTTCAGAAGCAGGTTGATATGTATTAACTGTATTATGTATTTAATGTGTATTTGTTTTGTTTTAAAATTGAGTGATGCCTTGTACGGCATTCCTAAAAGGTTTAAGAAATGTTTCATTTTCTTATCTTATTCAAAAATTATATGCCTATGTTTCATAAAATTTTCACACTTTCTATATTCATTGAGAGCATTTGAGTATTTTCTGTTGATATGTTATGTGTTTCGGTAGATTAGTCCAAATTGATGTTTCTCTAAATACATAAATTTTCTTCTATCCTATCTTTTGGTAGCACTCACCACAGTTTTCTAGGTGTTTTGGCAGGTAAGTTGTAGTGTTTGATGGAGTTTGGCTTCTGTGCTATGGAGTTGGGCATTCATGGATGTTAGGAGGGATGACATACCCAGTGGTTTGATAATTGTCTTGCATTTTAGTAATTGAGAGTGTTTCAGTGCAAAGATTGACTAGGTGATGGTTAGAGTGATGTGCGGGAGGTAGTTGAATATTGATGCAGGTCTTGTGGTTGCACTACCGGTATGCTACTGTGAGATTGGTCTTGTCTTCACTTTGGAGCTCAGCCTTGTAAACGTGTCGGTGTCTGATAATTTTGCAACTTTGCTCTACAGGGAGGATACGGCTGGCAGATTTAACCATATTATTTCTTGTGTGTCACTTCTGCTTACTGTCTAGTTATGTCTGGGGTGAACTTTTTCATGGTAAGGGTGGCCCTCACCATTTGGTTTTCGGATTTATAGCTTTGGAGGTTTTGCAGTGTGTAAAAAAAAAAAAAAAAAAAAAAAAGATATTTTGTGTTGTGGTTTAAAAAAAAAATATATATCTTTTTTTTGCCTGGCATGGGGAATAATATGTTATGACAGTTGAGTTTTAACTGTTTTATAGTTTTAAATGTGCTTTTTCAGTTTTCTTCTACCCCCCCCCCCTCCCCCCGTTTTGTAAAAATTATATAAATAAATAAATAAAATATAATAAATAAATAAATAAAATTTAAATAAGTAAATAAATAAAACATTGTGTAAAGTTTAGCCCACAATTTGTATAGGGAGCAAAATTTTTCCTTCTCTCAAAATTGTATTCGTTTTAGATGTTACGGGTGGTGGTCGATGATTTCATCCCCTCCTCATAAAATTTTACTTGTAAACAAGATGTTCTCACGGGAGAGAGTGTGGCTCTTAAAGGACCACACAGTAGATATTTTTCTTTTACAACAGGAGTGGGAGATTTTATTGCAAAAACGTTTCAAGTAACAATCGCCTGTTTCTCTAAAACTCATAAAAATAAGGTTTGTTGTTCGTGTGTATTTAAAAGTGCATCTAAATGCATGTTATTGCTTCAGTAATGGGTAGGAGCTGTCATCATAAATTCAACAAGATTTTTCCATGAAACAGGGACCTACAGGGTTGTTTTATCACGTGGTTCTTCGGGGTGGACCCTAGCAACAACTTTGACCCTGTGTGCACCCTTGACCAATAGGGCACTCTCAGTTAAGTGTATGCAAAGAAGGGTGGAAGACACGGAAGGCTCATTGGTTAGGCAGATGGAAGAGATTTAACGGGGCTGGTGTGTATGTCAGTTAGGAGGTTTGAGACGAAGATGAAAAGGTGATTTTTGACAGAGAACGGGATAATGAAGTAGGCAGCACAGGCAATGCGGCTGATTTTAAGAAAACGGGGCTGGTACGGCAATATGAAAGTTTCTGGCGGCAGGAGTTATGCATGAGCACCGGTAGATGAATGCGGTGGGCCCTCGTCCCTTGAAAAGTCTCGCAAATTACGGCGACTGCGGTATTCAGCGTAACGTGCCGCAGAATATTCAACCCAAGCGGCAACAGACTTCATGCATTCGGTGGCCTTCGTCCGAGTTATACGCGGCATGTCGGGGGAGATGTGAGCGTTCCGATGCGGGATAACTTCGATGACTGATGGAAAGGCAACGGGAGAGACGTCAGGAAGGGGTCCCTAGACCTGGTCCTCAGCGGAGAGAATCCTGGTAAATACTGGCGTGGAGAGCGCTACACTAAAATTTGACAGAGCCTTGCGGCTAGATGCCTCGGTAATAGACTGATAAAATGAACGCTGTGCCCAGCCGATAAACGGCGAACACCTATCAAGACTGGCTGGTGAGTGCTAATATAAAAAAAAAAAATTATATATATATTAATTGTTGTATTAAATGTTGTTAAGAAAACATCTTGTTCATTAATGTGATAATGTTATTTATGTAATTGTGTGTTTACGTAGGTTTTATTTGAATATTATGGCTCTTATCTCCATTCAAAATATACTTGTCTAGAAAATATGAGCACATTAGTGATGGTGCTCTGGTATAAGCTCATGGCTTCTTGTGTTTATGATCTAATTCTATGATCGACGATTTTGTTTTCAAGTAATAATCATTGTGGTTTACCCTCTAAATTGTATAGTTGATCTTATAAGAATTGATGAGACTAAAAAATATACTTTCTCTTTTCTTGAATAAATTTTTGTCACTTTGTTCATATAAGTGCTTGATTTTTGTCTCTAGACTAATTTATGTAATTGAAGCGTTCTGTTAGTTCACAAGATTTTTAAGGAGGGGTAGTTCCCCCTATTTTGAGAGTCAAGATCAAATTTTGAAGAGTATTATTTTATACTATAAGATGCACTCAGTGTGAGGAACATTGCTAGTTTACTACATACTTTCATGGCTTCTGCAATTTACATTTATTTACTCAAAACTGTCAGATAATGAGATAATTTAACTTAATATTATACTTTAATTTTCACAACGCAAAATTCCTTTTGTACTCATGTTTAAGACTTCAGTAGCACTTATGCAAAATTTTGGATGTTTCATGCTTGCCATGAAACAGAGTGTGCTTTTGTGATTTGCTCTTCTTGTGATCAGGTGCTGTCTTTAGCCACCACTAAATTATTCTCTTCACCTTAATTTCAGGTGGTTTTATTCAAAATTTAAAATCTTGATCGCACCTGTCATCTTAATGTTACTTGTGGATTCTCGGTTGATTATCACAAAAGGACACAATAGATTGTAATCTCAATCTACTGTTAGAGGATATTAAGCATACTGACATATTCATGCATGTGAAGGCTACTGCTAATTGTGAGTAAACTTAAAGAAAGGTAATTAGTAACAATTAAAATTAAATTAAGAGAAATAATATAATAAAAAAAAAAAAAACACATCTAACATTTGTAAATACTTGAAAAACATATTTTTCCTCTCTCTAGGAAATTTTGGTAAGATGCTAAAACTGCCTTTTAGCACCATTTTTAATTTTTTTCGCCAATCGTGCCAACCAGCACATGATACAGAACTTTGCCCCATTCACATACACAAACAAGGTTGGTCTCAAACAAGAGTAATGCTAGCAACAATATTGTTTTAACTCTATAAGAGTTACAAACAATAATGATATTAAATTCTCCGATTAGCTTTGGGCCCGTTTACGGAAGTTCCTCCTAGAAAAAAAAAACTGTGGAAGAAGTCTTTTACATTTGTTTCGAATGAAGCTCGGTCATAATAATACAAACAACACTAATATTAACATGGAGGTAATACTTTGAATTTAAGTGTAAATATTTGGAAACCCCCCCCCCCCCCCCCCCCCCCTCAAAAAAAAAGTAAAAGGAAGTTACAGAAATGAATTTAAAATGGCGTTAAGCCACGCTTTCTGACATAAGCAATTGCTGCGAACTCGATTACGAAACTTTCACTTAACTTAATAACATGTATATTGTAGCCCTTAGGGTACTTTTCCTTCCCAGTTATACGGACCTTGGGGCTTTTTTAAAAGTCGGTTTTAATAAGTTCAGAATTACTGCCAAATGACATAAACTACAATGAAAATAAACCTGATGAATTGTTATGCTGGTATATGTATGTATTTAAAAAAATTGCATCTGATTACACTTATTAGATAAATTACTTCTGTTTGCATTTAATAACAGATGAATAGCTTCTGTATACTAAATTGTTTAAATATTGGGAAGGTGGCGAGATGTACAGAGACGTGTAAACGAACGGGTAGAGAGACGGATAGCGACATAGATAAGCTAACGGGTAGAGAAACGAATAGACAGACAGGTACTGAGACAAAAGAGGGTTGACAGAGGGGTAGCGAGATAGGTAGGGAGATGGGTACAGACACGAGTAACCAGGCCAGTAGACTGACATGTAGAGGGAAAGGTTGCGAGACGGGTAGTGTGGTGAATAGAGAGACGAGTACAGAGATGAGTACAGCGACGAGTTGACAGACGGGTAGAGAGAGGGGGTATATAGACAGACAGACGGGTAGAGAGACGGATAGTGAAACGGGAAGCGAGACAGTTAGAGAGATGGATAGACAGATGGGTAGCGAGACGCTTAAAGATGCGGTGGAAAACACATGGATAGTGAGACGGGTATACAGACGAGTAGAGAGGCAGTCGACAGATGGGTACGGACAGAAATACAGTATAGACACACGGCTAGACATAAAAGTAGTTAGACAGCGATGGTTAGAGAAACAGATAAATGGGTAGAGAAATATACGACATGTAGCGAGACGTGTAGAGAGACAGTCAATCGGGTAGAAGAACGGATAGGGAAACAAACAGATTGTAGAGAGAGACAGACAGACAGGCAGAAGAAAAGTCTGAGGTTTGAAGCAGTAAAAGCGCAGGGGGTAGAGTCTCCTAGAAAATAATCAAGAAGTATTATCTTTGAAATATATGTATTTTTTTCAATTTGATTTTTACAGAAGTCATTGAAAGATTTTTTTTATATTACTTTAGTAGGAATTTAGGCTTCGTAATCAGGTTTGTAGTAAAGCTTGTTATCAATGTGGTTTGAAGTGTATGAGTTTCTATAAATAGTTATACAAATAAACAAGGAGGAAAATTTTTAAATTCAAATGTAAAAATTTGTCACAAAGAAAATGTTTCAACAATGAAATTAAATTTGCATTAAACTACGCTTGCTAAAATACGCTCTCGGCTGCAAATCTTATTACGTGACTTTAAAAAGCTTGGCGTTTTAAAAAAAATCCGACTTTTTATTGTTGTTGTTGTTATTTGTTTGTTTTTTAAATTTTTGTGCTATTCCAACTTAAGATAATGAGATTATTTGCCAAATTATATATATATATATATATATATATATGAAAACATAACAGTATATATGAATTTATATATGATATTTTGTAATTCTATCATTTAATTTGCTCTTTTTCACACATTGTATCTTCTTTATATCGTAATTGTTAACCCTATGTTCTGAGAAATATCACTCAGACTAATCCCTTTGAGGGAAGTCCTAGTTGTCGTTATCTATAGCATGTTCCCTATTTCAACGGAAGTGTGTAGCACTTATAGTTTTTTTACAGGGACACTCAAAAGAATTCCGTTACATTACGGTCAATGGGGAAAAATCATTTGTGGTTTATTTTAATGATGTTACACAATTTCAAATACATTATAATTGATATATATCACTAAGGTGCATTACAAGAAGCTTAATATGGAATAGGGTGTGCATAGCACTTATAGTTACTTTACAGGGACAGTCACAAGAATTCCGTTACATTACGTCTATGGAGAAAAATCGTCTGCGGTTTATTTAAATAATGTTTCACTATTTTAAACGCATTGAAATTTATGTATATCATTAAGGTGCATTATAAGAGGCTTACTACAGAATAGTGTGTGTATAGCAGTCATCATTCATTTACAGGGACACACAAAAGAATTCTCTACTGTCTGTTAACATTAATTCCTGGAAGTGCGTTTTAAGTTACTGAACGCGATTTTAAATTTAACTCACTTTTTGTCTATTACGTGGTGTGTATAAATTTTGTAGATCATATACAGGGAAGCACAAAAGTTCACGAACACATTTCCGTTTATTGACAGAAACTCCAGAAGGAGAATTTTAAACTGTGCTACGCGTTTCCTAACTGAACTAAAATTTAGCATCCTATGTAGTATATATACAAATCTATAGATCCTATACAGGGCTGAATAAAAGTATTCGGATATTTTTCCAAATATTTTGTAAGTTGGAAATTCCTAAAATTATGTTTTTAAATATGTTATGCGTTTTCCAAATTATTTACTTAGATGTTATCTTTCAGCTTATTAAACAGTATGATTTGTAAAATTATTTTGGAAGCGTTGGAAAGTGTTACATAATCTATGCTTGATGCATGATTTTTCGTTCTTGTTTATGACTGTCTTCATTAACCGGACTGCTGCACTCAGATTACGTTCAGATCACATTAGTCCGGATAATTGGAGTTCTTACTGTATAACAATATAATTCGTCCTAACGTTTTAACAAAATAATTCGTTATAACGTTTTAACAAAATAATTCGTTATAACGATTTAACGAAATAATTCGTTATAACGTTTTAACGAAAGCACGTTATAACGAGCAAATCTTTGGAGCACTTTCGATTTCGTTATAAGGTGCTTTGACTGTACTTTCAAATATTTATCTTATGAAATAATGCGTCGTGAATCCAAACAAAGCATGGTTTTTGCTAGTTACAACAAATAAATATCTTCTCTGATTTTGATAAATACGATGTATGTTATGATAAAAACCCTTTGCTGTCTCTTTGTTTTCCAGGATGATCCTTTCCTTGCAAAGTACAAAAAATTAAATGACGGCTTAGTGGACATTATTGAAAATTATAGCTTGGTGTCTTTTTGCCTACTCAGCATTAATGTAAGTTGTCCAGTTTTCTTAATGATTGCTTTTATTTTCATATTGTTATACGCATAATTATACTAGTTGACCCGCCCAGCATTTCCCGGGCCCATGATAAAAATGCTCAAAAGAAAACATAAAAAAAAGCTTTTGTTGTCCAATCCCTTTGAAATTTTTAATGGTTATAAATAAAAAGGTTTTACCACCCGTATAAAAATTGCGTCAGAAATATTGTTATCTGGTTGTAAAATTAATATGTTTTCTTCCCTAGAAAATACCCTATTTCAAATTCTATAGAAGGAGAGAACTCCTCTCTCCTCCCATTTCCCTTTCCAGCCTTCAAAAAAAGTGAAAGTGCATCTCTCCATTTCCCTTTTGTTCGCACCTCTGTCAAACAGAAAAAGTGTAAGAATGGATGCTTCCTCCAGGAAAAGGGAAATAGAAATAGAATGAAGAAGAATTTAGAAGGAGTATTTTCTAGAGGTAGGGTTTTAAACAGTGAATAGGTGAGCTATTCTTTCTCCAACACTCTTGATTCTTCTTAATTTTATTTCCTGCTGTATTCACCCTTAAAAAAAGTTGAGGCATGTGCACTAAGGTCGAATTTGCATTGAAAAATTAAGACTTTTTCCTTCTCGCTTTAATATATTAGATTATCTCATTCAAAAATTCGGTAGTTTTATGTTAGCCAGGTGCAGGTAATAAATCACCATATTCATACTGCATTGATTTCATTTAAAATATAAACCTTTGACTGATTTCATTTAAAATACATGCTTTTCACTAATTTCTTTTCATTTCACTAAAAATAAATAATACCATAAATAAAAACATTTTATTTTAACATCAAAGAATTGTTTCTAATTTCCACACATGAAATAAAAAAGCTGGTATTGGCGAGATTTGTGGCCGGCTAACATAAAAGTACCAAAAATATCATTAATTAGCAAGTTACATTTGCATTGAATAAAATCTTTTGATTTTTAAATCAAAAAAAGAAATCTTATTTGAATTCTACCTTAAGAAAATATTTTTTATATTAATTTTATTAAATTTATTATTATATGCAATAAATCATGTTTATAATGTAAATGAACTGAGAATTACAAAATTTGCAAGTTACATGATTTTGCTTCAATTATAGTAGAATGTCTTTATAAGAAAAAAATGACATATGGATAATAAAATCCCATTGGACGAGAGGAATTTGTATAAAAATTTGTTGAACTTTCCATTATTGCCATGCTAATGTTCATTTCCTTGTCTAACTCATTTAAGCAAATTCATCTAGGCGAATATCGTCAATTTCTGTAGTGTGAGTTGTTGTGGGTTGGGACAAAAACTTTTCATCTGAGCATATACCCTGTACATGTGTTCCAACTGCATGCTCAATACGCCATGTTCTATCATAGCTCATCATATCATTTTACATTTTAAACAAATACAAAAAATATTATTCCATACGGATCAATGATTAAGTCAAATCTCCTTAAGCACCATATTCAATTTAGTGATAGTATGCTGAATACCAGATATATTAAATTTCGTCAAAAGTAAGTTTGTGTCATTATTTTTAATTACATGTAATGTAAAGAGATGAAATAAAGGTTTATTTATACTATACAAACAGAAATAAGGTTTGAAGTTTCAATCTTCATCGCAGATGGAAAACTAATGAGTTTTTTTTTTTTATACGTATTGCCATGTATTGGGTGCAAAAACAATCATTGCTATAAAGCCCATACAAAACCAATCACAATAGCAATTAGCAACATAAAAAAACAGAGGCTTAGAACATTGCAGTCTGGACTTAAACTGAGGATCTACGCTCATTTGTCCTGGTATTTCAAATAGTAAGAGTTCATGATGTACGCTGGTATGTCGTGATGCTTAAGGGGTTAAAATCATTCAGTTTTTTATAACTTTTAAAAATGTAAAATTAAGTCATATAAATATTCTTTACATTACAATTTTTTGAAAGAGAATGTAAACTAAAAATCATTAAATCAATTTATTCAAACAAAACAAAAAGAAAGATATTTAAAAAAAAAATTCGGATAGCAGACAATATCCCATTATATACCTTTCTTTTTCTTTTCTCTCCTTCTTTTCTCTTCTTAGAATGGAGTTATTTAGTTGCCTTTTTTAGAGAAATTTCATTAACAGTTACAAAATAATTAATATCGGGCAAATTAAGTCAAATCTTAAAATTCTGAGAGTTTATACAACATCCTCAGATCCATGTGGATAACTGGTGTTAATTTCATTGCACTGTGCTTCATATTCTTGGAGGAGTCATTTTGAAATACAATCAAAGAGTCAGATTTTAATATAATAGGATGCTTTAACAGAGATTTTTTTTCATTTTTTTAATTTATCAGAATTTGTTAGGGAAAAAAGTTATTCAAACAAATTATTAGTTTTAAAAATACGTATAAAATAACTTTATATATTGTTCATAAATTTAATGTATTTTAAAAATGTTTAAAAAATATTTTTTACTATTTTATTAGTTTCCTAACTAGTCAAGAGGGAATAAAAACAGTTTAGATATTTCTGAGTTGTTTCATTTATTACAAAAAAGAAAAAAAAATTACCTGTTTTTGTTGATGTTTTTAACTTTAAAAGGGATGAAAATTTTTTCAATTGTTTTTGTTTTAATGAAGAAATTCCTTTTCTTAAATATTAATTTCAATTTCCTATCTTTATTTGATTTTTTTAAATGAAATTGTTATCAAACTTCGTTTTATCTTGGCTATTTTCTTTTTCTTATATGTATATAAATAATAATAATAATAAACTTTTTTTTTCAGTATCAACCTTATAAATTTTCATTATTATTATTTGGTATTTTTATTACATTTAATTAATAATTTTCTCTGTTACTATTATAATCTTCATCATTAAGGTTATTTTGCTGAACTTTATATTATAGCTCTGCATGGGTCGATATTTCCAGGCTCAGGCTCGGCTGGAATGAAAACTAACTTGGCCCAGCCCACTTATGATTTTTTTATTTACGGCCCGGCCTAACTCATGTAGAATTCAATGAAATCAGAACCAGCCCAACTCAATTTCTACAAAAAGTTCTGTTTTTTCCATACAATTAAGATTATTTTAATGAATACTGCATGCCTATTTATGGGGGAAATTTGCAGTATATTTTAGATTACTATATGTTCACAAGCTGTAGAATACAGAATAGCAACATTAGTGATCACTTAGGCTCTAATACTATTGTATACAAATAAAGACATTAAAAAAAATTAATGTAGTTTAGAATAAAAGAAGAAAATGGTTAAAACATGATAACTTTTGATGCTGTGTAATAATAATAAAAAAAAAAGAAAAAAAGAGTAGATTTTTTTAAAATGTTTTTCTATAATTAAAGTATATATCCAAATATAATTAATATATATATCCAAAGCTTCTATTAAGAGAAGTTCATTATCGCCATTACTATTTTTACAAAACAAATTGCTTGCTCGACATATCCTGGAAACAATTAAATCGAATTCCAGCTCGGCCTGACTATATAGAATAAATAAAATGTAATCCTGATCCTGCCTTCGCCTGAGTCGGCTAAAAAAATTAAGACTAGACTTAGACACAATGTAACTGTCATATGCCGATCTCTACACTGGACATGATATATTTCTGTATTGCTGTTGTTAAGCTAACATCGGCTTGTGCTGCACATTTATACCTATTCTCGTCCCAGTCATGTCCATTGAAAACTGTTCATATTTTACCAGCTTAGTTTGATCCTTTTAAATTTGTTATATTGGGCCGGTCGGCCCACTTAATTTTTTTATCAGCTTGACTGACCTGTTTAATTTTTTTTATCAGCCTGACCTGGCCTATTAAAAAAATTGCCTTTATCCTGCTGGCCTGTTTGAAAATTTGACTTCATTTCGTTAGACTTTATATTGTTCAAAAATTTTAGTTCCTGAATGAATGCTACTTTTGGCAAGGAAAAAGAAAGTTCTGTTACCAAATTCTCTTAATAAGAAAAACCTTTGAAATATCAACTGTCAAAATATATGATGATATAGATAGAAGTTCGCTGGTTTGAAATGGCACTTGTGGCAAAAATTTATCCTGACTCTTTTTTTTTTTTTTTTTTTTTTTTTTTTTTTTTAATGCAAAAAAGTTTTTATGATTCACTGAAATTAAATAGTTGTATTATGCATTTTTATTTATTTATTTTGTATTAGGAGTGTTCTGTTTTGTGTAATTAAATTGTTGAAATTTCATAATTATTATTTTTCTTTTCAATGCTAATTTGTTTCTGTTCCAAAAATAATATTAAATAATACATTTTAATTCTTGAAATTATCAGTTTTATTCAGTTAGTTGGTGTTCACTTCAATTAATCATTTCAGACATTATTGTAGAAATTAGATTAAATTATGTATGTTTCACTTTTTTTTTTTTAAACAATTGTATGATTTTAATATCATTTATTATTATATCACTTTTAAAGTGTGTTGTAATTACCTCACATATAAATTGTCACTGATTTTAATTATTAAAATACCATATTTACTCACATAATTTACATCCCTATGTAATTTACACACCCCATACAAAAAAAAAAAAAAGATTTGCATAATTTTTGCATTTTTTACTTCTAAAAGAAAATTTAGGTTAAAAAAAATAACTGGAAATTTTCAGATGAAGCATCTATGGAAAAAGTCTGAAATGGTGAAGTAGGATTTCAAATTACTCTGACTGCTTATATCCTAGCAATTTTGATGTCATAATCTGATTTAAAATCAATTTTGAGTTTTGTTCTGCATATCAAAAAGAGCATATTCCGTTCATTTTTCTATCCCGCTATTTTCTATTTTCACCTGCTCCAAGAGTGCAGTGTATTTTATGACCATTAATGCTGCTTCAACACATGTATGATATATTAGAACATCTAGTCGAAAATTATTAATCAGTCTAAGTTAAGACATTTGATCATATTCTTAATGCTTTGAAATTAGAATAGCTAAAAAGTAAGTTTTACTCCAGACTTTAAATTTAGAGCAGTTCACTTTGCGTAAAAAGATAGCAATAGAGTTTTAAAATTCTACTAATGTTCTCTCGCTAATTCTCTTTTATTTTATTATTATTATTATTGTTATCGTTATCTTAGAATGGTTCACCCTGTTTCAAAATGCCACTTAAATAACTGCTGCAACTGTGCTTAATTTTTTTAATAATATTATTATTTGTTTAATGTTATAATTATGTTAAAGAGAGACATTTCTTTAATTAATTTAAGTTTTTCTCCAAGGAAATCTACTATATATATATAAAACACAAACGGAAATTTCGTTCCGTTGCTTTATAACTCGAGTTCTGCTGAATGGAATTTGATTAAACTTGCACTGTTGGATAGATAATTTTTCAGGGAAGGTTTTAGTATATAACACATAGTTCTACGTATATTAGTTATATAATTATGATGGAAAGTTCTGTTATTTTGGATGATAAGGTTACCATAGGTCATTTTTTGGCGACCATTATCGTTGGCGAAAGAATTGAAACGGCTCTATCAGAAAATAATGCAAACACATACAAAAATAAAAGAAAAATTCTGTTATTAATTTTATTTAAAATCCCCCTCCCCGCAAAAAAAAAAAAAAAAAAAAAAAGAAAAAGAAAGAAAAAAAAACTGTTTTAATGAGGCATAATATTTAATTTAATGCTTAAAAATATAATTTGTAATGTAATTTGTAATAGTTTGTAATGCTTAAAAATATTTGCAATGCATGAGATTGCAATTCAAATTAAGTCCATATTTCGCGAGTTATCGTTTGCGTCAGGTTAAGATGCATCTGATAATTTGATTTAATTAAATATGAGTAAATTTTTTTTTCCTCTTTTTCTTTCTGTTATTTTTTTTATATATAACTCCCCTATCATGTGTCTTACAGGAGGAACTAGCAGATGTTAATGTAAAAATGACTGCATTTATAAGTTACATGTTATTTGTTTATTTACGGTTTTGATTTTACTTTTGTAGCCAAGCAATGTGATTTTAAGCCAAAAATGCATAAGCATGACATCAGCTTGAGCGGTATTAGCAATAATAGTGTTTTTTCGTGTATACAAGATACTTTTTGGAGTATATTTTTATATTCAAATGCAAATTATATAAATAGCAGTTATTGTTATAAATATGGGATCAAATATTTAAATTTTTGTGAATGCCTGCCACTCAAACACATATTGTAAAATAATTAAATTTTAGACATTTAAAAATTTACTACGGAAACATGCCAGTTTGTTTTCACCAAACATATTATTTTTATAGCCTCGAACTCAGACCAGCGAATATTGTCTATTCTATTATTTTTATTTTATTATTTTTTTAATATATCGCCAATTTCACTTATAGAAATATTCATTGTTTCAAAAGTTAGGAACCAAAGAATATTATTAAAGACATGTGTGCATTTATGCGTTATTACTATCACAAAAGGCTACATTTTGCAGTAAAAATTGTTTACTGAAATAAATTTTCGATGCTATTTTTGGTTCGTCATTTCTTTTTAGTTTTTTCTGCATATCTTTCTTCCCTTCTTTCAGGAAGGTTTTTAAAAGACATTGGACTAATTGTCCGTATTCCGGTCACCTGCCAGTTGGCATTTTTATTATATTGTTGGATGTTTCGTTTATGTTTGAAGGTTACTCTGGACGACGATTCAGATTACAGAAGATTAGACGACTTTTGAAAATAGCGAGTGCTAAATTTATGGGTTTTTTTCATTATGAAACAAAGTTTTACCAAAAAAAGCAATGCTTCCAATGTACGGTTGGTTGATTTTATGACGGTCGATTATCTACACGAGGGATATAGACCCTGGGGTAGTGGCCTCCGTGGGGGTCTTTCTAAGGGATCCTAACCCGTATTTACGCCAAGGTTCGAAGAAAACCACGGAAAACTCCGAACGGTTAGGTCAACGAGCGCGACAGGGGTTTGAACCCAGCACTTTCCGTATGCCAGCTTTGAGAGAAGAACATCTCAGCCACTGTTTTGGCGCTTTCAATGTACGGGAAAACTTTGTAATGTCAATGGTGGCGAATGGAATAAATAATATTTGTCGATTTATTATTTCAGGCTAGATAAGAAAAAACGAGTACCTGAAATTCTGATTAGATAATTTTTCGATCATTATAAAGCCTTTTCGACCTATACACAGCCCTAGCAGCTAAACATAGTGAGAAATGAATTTATTTCTGCGTGTTATTATGCTCTTTACAGAAAAAAATCGTCCGTATTGCTTTAAAATACATGCTCAAATCCGTTGATATAATTTGTTTGAGTCAAGGTTCGTTTGAAAATATTTACTAAGGTAGCATCTGTAGGTGAAGATCCACATTCCTTTAAAATACAAAGCCATTTCGTTTAAGGTACATTTAGAAAAATGGCCCAGCGCAGCGGGCGTAGCATGCTAGTTTATTATAAAAAAAAAAAACTTTTTTTTTAAATAACCAGTATATTTTTTGCACCATCTACTTTTGTCACCAAAGAAATTGTAATAAAAAGTGTGCAAAATTTACTAATAAATACAATACTTTAATTAAAAAATAAATAAATAAATAAAATAAAATAAATAGTGATGTTTTAATAGATATGTGCACTGTAGTGGAAAGGAAAATTTGATACAACATAATATATCTTAACATCTTAACTTTTATTCTGTTTGTGTTCTTTTATTATTATTATTATTATTATTTAATTATTTCTATTTTGAAAACATTACAGTCATAAAGTTCTTTGAAACATTCTTTCTTTTTAATTCCACCCCCCCTCTCTCCTCCCACAAAAAGGAATTCAAAGTCATTTCTGTGTGAAAGATTATTATTATTTGTTTTGGAAGAATTTTTTTTTATTATTTAATTTTGTTTAAAGGAATTGTACAGTTTCTTATGAATGTTTATTAAACAGTTAATAATCCCTAACCTGCATAATAATAATGTTTTTGAAATGCTCATATATATTCTCAAACAAAAATGCAATGTAAAGTTTGCATTTTCAATCAAAATGTTTACACTTCCAATCAAACAACTTCATTAGTTTAAGTGAAGGATTTCCAAACTACAGACCGTGAGTTCCATGAATCTACCCATGCTGGAAATGGCTTGCATCAGGCCAGTCATATAGATTTAATTTTTTTAATTATACAAAATAATTATCCACTTTTTTGTGTGCTGCTAGATGTTTAATCATTTACTTATATATCCTTAAGGTGATTAGACTTCAAGGAACAAAAATTGAAGTACAAATTGGAAAAGTTGTCTCCCTCTCCCCAACACTCCCCTAGCCACAGAATTTAAAAAAAAAATCACTCTCTTGTCTATCTTACACCCCCCCCCCCCCCTCCCTCAAAAAGAAAAAAAAATCGTTTCTTTACAGTTTTCAAATAATGAAACAAAAATCTTGAATTTACATTGATGATTTCTAAAATCTTTTCCCTAAATATGTTGCTTATTATTTCTTAAAATAAATGAGTGAAGATAAAGATAGTTTGTTTTTTATTTTTACTTTTCTGTCAAATGTGTTTTTAAACATAGAGTTGTCCTTTTGAAACAGTTTGTCAATAGAAAATTTTAATTAAAATTTTTCTTCTTACACTTTTTTCAAAGAATTAAAGTTTGTTTAAAAATTTTAAGTTAAATTTCTGGAAATTAAAATAATTTATTCGGTTTGTTAAAAACCAGTAAAGTGTTGGGATGCTGGGCCTATCCCCTCAAAAAAAGACTGGGATGTATAGTCTCTTGCTATCTCTATAGAATAAATCCGTAATAGAATCCGTATTGAATAAAATCTGTATTTAAAAAAAATAATTATACCGTCTATTAGAAGAAGGTTTCAGCTCTAAGAGCATATGTTTGGTTTGTCCGTATCTCTAAAATTGTGCTATTTAGGGGTGTTGGCGTCAGGGAGAAAACATAAGCCTGGGAAAACGACCCTTTAAAATGTTTTTCAAAGGGTTAACATTTTTTTTTTTTTTTTTTTTTTTTTTAAATTGATTACGGCATTGGAGACGTAAGAGTGTGATCTTTCAGAATATGCTTTTCGTTCTTAAATAAACCAAACGGTTTACTTGATAGAATTTAAAATAGAATTGCAAAATAAACGCATTCTTCATGTAAATGGTTCTTCATTCTCGTGCGCTGTGCTAAATTGGGTTCTGGGTATCCACGAGTTCTGAAAGCCGGGTCGCAAAAAAGAGATGAATTATTTCTCAGTTTTTAATTAATATTTTTGTTAATTTTTAAAGTATTAAAATTCTGAGACTCAGGTGCACCAGGCCAGACCTTGGACTATCCACACCTAAATTTTCAGACTTCTAGGTGGGCTGGATTTTGCTAGTCATTGCAGACAGACAAACATCCACACACGCACACACACACACAGAGCAAAACTTTCTTTTATTATTATAGATTTTGAATAGCATATTTTAAAGTATAAGTATGAATAGATGTACAAAGTATGTTGCGCAGCTGCAGTTTGAAAAAATATATCATATGATTGTATGGTCAGCATTGTACATTTTAATAGTTGTTTAAATAATCCATATATTCTGAAATAAGTATGAAATAAGATTTCTTAAAAAAATAATTCCTCTTAAGAACTAAAATCCACTTACATTTTATTGCTGTGTACTCATATTTGTGTTGTCTCTGTTTCTATACTGAAAGGACAGGGGGTTGATCCAAGCAAAATTTGAGGCCTATTTGCCCCTGCACAAAAATCCATTTATTAAAGCAGGCCCCTTTATAAAATCCCTTCCAATAAAATAGTCCCATTCACAAAATTCCTTTCCACAAAACCATCCTCTTCATTATTTGTTTTTATTTTATATTTTTTGGTTTTAAAATGTGTAATTTTTAAACAAAACATGTTCACCAAAAAGGAAAACTTTTGCAGAAGGACTTAAAAAAGTTACAATTAATAAATGCTCGGTTTGAATTTGAGTAACTGAATTTCATCTTTTGTTACAAAACGTTATTTTTCACAAAAATAAAATAAACTTCACAAAAATAACTTTTACTTTTCACAAAATTAACCCCCGAGAAAAAAACCCTGCATCAACTACTGAAGGAAAACAAATTAAAAAAAAAACTCCTTATTACTAAATTTGAACTAAATTGTCTTTTTGTGTACATAAAAAATATTGTCAACTGTTTAATGTTCTTGCTGTTTTTTTTTTTTTTTTAAGTGATATAGAAACCAAAATCTACATCTGAATGAAGAGTTTTTTTTTAGTATAGCACAAAACTTTATAAATTGACAAGTAATATCTATTCAAAAGTATACTATGAAAATGGATCTAACTTACCATGCAATTATACTACAACTTATCATGAATTTGAAAATAGTTTTGATTAATTTCTTGTATTAGCAATTTTAGAGAAGTAAATAAAATACCCCCCCACCTTTTCATTTACTGGCATGAACTCAGATTATACTAGGTAACAATAAAACTCTAATTGATAAGCTTTATATTTGAAGAGGTATTAAGGATGTTGCTAATGCAAAATCAGTCGATAAGTTGATAGATAAAAAGTTTTTCTGTCAGTGAATTTCCTGGATTTTTTTTTTCAATAAATTATTTTTAAATCTATTATAAACTATCAAACAATAGATGTTTAGAAAATAAATTATTTGTGTGTATATGTGTGATTCAATTTTTGCAAGAAATGTTTGGGAAAGATAATTATGTTTTCAGAGTTTCCAATTTTATACTGTTATGATAGTAATAACTTATGAGAATTGTGCAGTTGTTGATTTTTCCTTGAAAATTATTAAAACTTATTTTATAAAATGTACTTATGCCAATTATTCAAAGAGATTTAAATTTTTTCATCAGTTAACATGGAACTGTAGATGTTTTTAGTATGTTATTCCATTATAATGAATTTTCACATAGATAAGTAATTAAAGCTCACATAAATTTATGTAACAGTTCACTGTGTGTCCATAGAATACTCTTATAAAAATTCCATATTTTTCTTCAAGAAATTGTGATCATAGATAAATGATAAATACCTAAAACAAAATTTCAGGGTTTGCTCTATTTGCACTCTGATTTTATCCTATAAAATAGTTTTTTCTATCTCTTTTATCCCATGACACACTTGAATTTATAGTTAAACCTCTGTGGCACATTTGAGTCCATATTTGAACTTTCGCAGCACATACAAATTATGGTGATTAAAAAAAAAAATCAAAAGGTGTATACTTTTTTAATATATTTGTCAGCAAAAACAAAATACTTCAGCATGGCGAAAATATTATACACATGTATATAAATGCTAAGTAAAGAAAATGAACTAGGCCTTTCAAACAAATTTTAGCTTTCTTCATCAGGCACAAAGAACATGTGCTACCACTTTGAAAGTAAGAGCAACACTCAATTTTTTTTTGTATTGTTTTTGTCTTGCTCTTGCTTTCAAAGTGGTGGCACATGTTCTTTGCACCTGATGAAGAAAGACTTTCAAAAGGCCTATCTCATTTCTTAATTTTTATCATGTTATTAAGAAGGAGGTTTTTTACCTTATTATATATTATTTTTAAAACAAAATACTTCAGCACGGCGAAAATATTATATACACATGTATATAAATGCTAAATAAAGAAAATGCACTAGGCCTTTCAAACAAACTTTAGTTTTCTTCATCAGGCACAAAGAACATGTGCTACCACTTTGAAAGTAAGAACAACATTCAAGGTTTTTTAGTATTGCCTTTGTCTTGCTCCGGCTTTCAAAGTGATAGCACATGTTCTTTTCACCTGATGAAGAAAGACAAAGTTCTTTCAAAAGGCGTATCTCATTTCTTAATTTTTATCATGTTATTAAGAAGGTGTTTTTTACCTTATTATATTGCACCAGCTTGTTCAATATATTAATTTGAATTTCATTTAAAATAAAAGTAACTGATGATAATTTGGCCAGGTGTTGGATATTAGGTGAAATTTGCAGACAAATACAGGGCCATCTGGCTGCAGTATTTTTCTCTCTCCCTTTATTTATTTTTACTTATTTTTAATGATTATTTTTGTTTAGATTAATTAACTATTATTTTTTTCTTTATAATGTTTATTTTTTAATTTTCAGTTAACAGTGTTTTTTCTGATAATTTTTATATTTCAGTACAAATATAATAATTCGATAATAACTATCTATATATTTAAAGCTAAAAGAGCATTTTGTCACATTTGACATTCACAAGAAAGTGACCCATTTGCGCATGTGTAAAATTAAATCTGAACTTATCCAATTTTAGAGTACACTCGAGCAAGGAAAGGATGGCCGAGTGGTTTAAGGTGTGATGTGTCGTCGTTCAGTTCGATACCCACTCCTGACAGAATGATTTTTCTTATTTTATTGGCAATAATTCATTTTAATAATGTCATATTTAATTCAGGAGGAAAAGTTATATAATTTGTATTTTTTTTTTATTATTATTCGAATGCTTCATAATTAAGTAAAATTTAACACCCAAGAATACTTTGTACTAAATTTATATTAAAAGTATTTAAATTAAAAGATTGTGTATGTAATTATCAATTAAATAAATTGAACTGGTCTACAATTTTTGTTATATTTGGTATGACTTTTATCAAGGTGTCATATCTATATTATAAAGGTCAAACGTGTCTGTGCATAACACATACGTCATTTTGCGAATGGCAACAGCTGACGATGAAATTTCGGTTTTGTGATTTTTGCTATTGCAATTTTTTTAATTTCTAAACATAGCACATTTTAAATTTTTACACTGTTACGGAGGAAAAAAAATTTACTTTCAAATGCAATTTGTTTGAAAACTATATCTTAATTGCCTGATATATTATGGCTTATAAAATAATTTTTAAGCATGAATTTTGAAACGCCCAATAAACAAATGGAAGAATGCTGCCATTATAAATTTTTAATTAGTTACAGGTAGTAAAATTAATGAATTTTGAAATAAAAACGTCACAAGAATAGAGTGCCTTTATATGAGAGTAGCGTTATACCGGATACAAAATTTGATTAGTTCAGACGATTTTGGTGAAAAGGAAGCTTTGTAATAATTTAAAAATTTTAAAGAAAATTATTTGTTTACACCATAAACAAACATCGGATATTTTAACAGATAATTTAAACAGAAGATATTGTTTTAGATATTGCATTTTTATGAATAAAATATAAAAAAATTATTTCACAAATTTAATAAAAATGCATATAAAAAGTTAATATGAGCAGTAAGAAACAACGTTTTAATTCGTATTTCATCAGTATTACAAATAATGTTAACGGTCATTGCGAAGTTGGAAAAAACGAATATACATGAAATTCGTTAATATCGCGATCACTATGTCGCATGCATAAGATGATGAATAATAAATTAACAAAGAAGCATCACTGGATGCAGCGAACTCCCTGTATTAATAATACCAAAAAAATAAAAAATAAACAAAACCCTTGAAATTCGTTAATGTCGTGATCATTATATCGCATGTATGAACGCTTAGTACAAAAAAAAAAAAAACTGGATGGATACCGCATGTATGAGCACTTCCCGCACAAGAAAAGCAAAGAAACCAGTAAAAAAAATTCACTAAATGTAGCAACTTTGACAAATAAAAATATGAAAAATCTATTAGATTTAGGGAAAAAAAATGGTTTTCGCCTGAATTCTGTAACCCGGGAAGCCCGGGTTCGATTCCCTAGTATATACTAAAGATAAGTATGTGATTATTTTTCGTAAAAAAAGAAAAATAAAAGGAGATAAAACAAAAAGAAGGAAAAATATTCATACAGGAACTCTAAATTATCTTGATATCCATGATTTAATAATTAAACAATGTATGAAAATGTAAAATAAAATTCAAGTAATTAAAAAAATATGTATTATAAATCGTTAGCTGCAAACAGCAAAATTTAAATTCAGGGTTTTAGAATCTAGACTAATAAAAATTTAAAATAATTAAAAATAAATAAATCAGAAATACTAAATATTGTTATTTTTTCAAAATATTGGGACTGTGGTAAATAAAATTTAACAACCAAAAATATTTTTGTTAATTACTTATTTTATATTAAAACTGTTTAAATTAAAAGATTTTGTATGACCATTATCAAGCAGATATATTTGCATAACTAAGAAAAGTATATGATTATTCTCCTTAAAAAAAGAAAATAAAAGAAGAGAAAAAAGAAAGAAGCAAAAATATTTATATAAGAATTATAAAAAAAATCACTTTGATGTCCATGGTTTAGTTTAATATATAAATAATGTATGAAAATGTAAAATAAAATTAAAGTAATTAAAATATGTATTATAAATCGTTAGCTGCAAATTGCAAATTTTAAGTTCTGGGTTTTAGAATCAGGATGATAAAAATAAAATTAATAAAAAATTTTAAAGGTTGCATAATTTAAAAAAAAAATTAGAAAATACTAAATATTGATATTTAAAAAAAAAAAAAAAAAAAAAAAAGAGAGAGAGAGAGAGACTTTAGTAAGTAAAAATAAATCATTCAATTAATATTTTTAGTTAAATTCTTGCTAAATTAATTCAAGCATAATAGGATGTAAATTAGAAACTTAAAATTATTTCACTTCATTAGTTGAATAGACTGGTCTGATAACACAATCTATCATCTTATATCTATAGGAATCACTTACAAATATAACAATTCATCAAATTTTCAATACCTAATTAATTTAAAAGCAACTAATTAAAAATAAAAGCATATTTCTAGAGGAACTTTCAAGTTAATTACTGTCAAATCTTGACGGGTACCATCTAGTATCCTTTTAAATCATAAGTTATGTAAGTATAATAATTAGTTTAGCAATGGTAAATTATTTTCTTAACTCCTTATTAAATAAATAAATAAAGTTACTTCTGTTTTTTAAATGGTACAAATCAATATTTTCCCTGTAAAAATTTTAAAATAACATTCTTAAAAAAAAAAAAAAAAAAAAAAAAAAAAAACAATTTTTCTCATTGACTAATTTCTCAACAGTTGAAGAAGTACAAAAGAAACAGAAAAAGCATTTTTTTTTTCTTTTAGTGTGTGCAATTTCCAAGTTTTTAAAAATGAATCATAAATATAAAAATTGTAAAAAAATCTCTGAGAAACAGAATTTAATTAAAAAAGAAGTAAGATGTATGTTTTAATATTACTATTATTAGTTATTTATTTTCTGAATATATAACTTTAGTGTGGATGTTTTGTGAAATAATCACATTATCCAGCATATTGGCCAGATGGGCTGTGTACTCACCAAATATCTGTTGCATCCCTAAACTAAATGTTTAATGGAATGTCTTATCTTGAAATATTTTATTTAGCTGTTATTATATTTTGATTTATTTTACAAGTTAGTGTGTAATATTTTCTATTTAGATCCCGAAGACTATGTCGAGAGTTCTTCAAGCTGCAGATAAAGCTAATGGTTATGTGTTTGGCATCAATGAAGAAAACAGAAATGTGACAAATCTCTTATCTTCTGCCATGTCTGCTGAATTTGAAGATGCTAAGATTGCAGAAGTCAGAGAAAAATATATGTCTAGTGAGACAGACTCTAAAGAACCTTATGTATCGTTAGGTAGATAACAAATGTTATGTTACTTGTGTATATTATTTATTAAATATTTTAAACTATACTAAGTTTTATTATTTACTGTTTGTCTTCTGTTTTTCAGTTTAAAAATTGTTCATATATAGGGTGTTTGAGAATTATTGGAAACAATACAAAATTATTAAGAACTTTCGTGTTTATTAATGTCACACATTAATAACATGCCTCTGAATTTTTTTTTTTTTTTTTTTTTTGCAGTTATTGAAGTTGTTGCTTCCTAGAATTTTACCCAACAGATGGATTGGTTGTGGTAGTCTGATTCCATAACTTCCTTTATCTTCAGATTTAACTCTGTTGGAATTTTTTCATGCTGGTTTTTGTGAGGAGTTGTGTTTGTGTGTATCAGACGCCCATTATTAATTTGCAGGAACAGAAGCAGTGTATCACAGCTGCTATTCAATTCATAACTTCTCATATACTTGCAAATACATGGAATGATATTGAGTATCACTTGGACTTGCTACAGCGATCTCACATAGAGATTACGAGCAGGGAAGACCGAGCTATGCTCGGTCAAAATTAAATTTGAGTTCAAATATAATGACCCATGATCAAAATGACCCACTAATTGAATTTTCTCGAACATGTGACTTAGCCCAACGGTCTTCTCGTGCCCGAAAACTATAGGATGCAAAATTTAGTGTAAATAGTCTGAGACGTTTTTAAGATAAAATAGCTTGACCCATAATGACCCATGACCAAAATGACCCACTAATCGAAATTTCTTGAACACATAACCTAGCCTATTCGTCTTCTCATTCCCTAAACCTGTAGAAACCTGTTATATTTATTTCAAATCCTCTGAACCGTTTTTAAGATAAAATAGCTTGACCCCTAATGACCCATGACCAAAATGACCCACTAATTGAATTTTCTCGAACATGTGACGCTAGCCCAACAGTCTTCTCATGCCCGAAAACCATAGGATGGAAAATTTAGTGTAAATTGTCTGAACCGTTTTTAAGATAAAATAGCTTGACCCATAATGACCCATGACCAAAATGATCCACTAATTGAATTTTCTCGAACATGTGACCTAGCCCAACAGTTTTCTCGTGCCCGAAAACCATAGGATGCAAAATTTACTGTAAATAGTCTGACTCGTTTTTACGATAAAATAGCTTGACCCATAATGACCCATGACCAAAATGACCCACTAATTGAATTTTCTCGAACATGTGACCTAGCTCAACAGTTTTCTCGTGCCCAAAAACCATAGGATGCAGCAAAATTCAGTGTAAATAGTCTGAACCGCTTTTTAGATAAATTAGCTTGACCCACAATGACCCAGAAATGATCCACTAATCAAATTTTCTTGGACATGTGACCTATGCCAATGATTTTCTCATGCCCGAAACTCGTAAGATACAAAATTTAATCAAAATCGTTAGAGCTATTTTTTAGATAAAATTAATTTGACCCGCGTTGACCCAAAAATGACCCACTAATCGAAAGTTCTCGAACATGTGACCCAGCCCAATAGTCTTCTCGTGCCCGAAAAGGGTCGGATACAAAATTTTGTCAAAATCGTTTGAACCATTTTTTAGATACAATTAGCTTGACCATGACTCAAAATTACCCGAAATGACCCACTAATCGAATTTTCTCGAACATGTGACCTAGCCCAATCGTTTTCTGGTGCCCCAAAACCGTAGGATACAAAATTTCGTCAAAATCGTTTGAGCCGTTTTTAAGATAAAATTTGCATAACCACACACACACACACACACAAGATTTGCTCGTATTAGAATATATGATTAACTTTTGTACTTCTATTATAAGTTAGTAAAGATATTTTGTTTCTATACCATCTAGTTTTTGTTTTACATAATTTTGTAATGTCTCCAATAATTCTTGGACATCCGGTATATTAAAAAGAATAATTTAAAATATGTTAGATGCTGGGAAATTCCTAATCATATGGAATAATTTCTAGTGTTGTAATGGAATATTTTAAAAATATTTTTCTCTTGCTGAATGTAATATTTATTTATTACATTAGCAACAATATGGTGGCCCTTTGGAGGTTTAACCTCTTGCAACCTGAAGCTAAAATAATACTGCAAATACTCATTCATTACTTTTGCACAAACAAAATGGCATCATAAATGCAAGAAAAAAGACTTTTGTTTAATTGACATTTTAAGGGATTGGTAATTTAGGTTCACACAAATATGGATCTAAAATTACTAGCCTCCTTAAAATATCAGTTTTACTATCAATAACCTAAATTCACACAATCACAAATTTAAGGGATTTAGAATCAAGTAAATGAGCTACAAATCCTCAAATTTTTTTTATTGTGAAACGTTTAAGTTAAATAATGATGAAAATGACTTACTTTCTTGGCCACAGAGTCTTGAAGGCATTTTGCAAATTCTGATGAAAATAACATTTATTTTATGAGGTAATTAGCATCGATGCTGGCATTTATTAGTTTTGTTTTAAAGCAAAAAACATTCAGCTATATAGAAGTGAAGTCAAAATGTAAAAAAAAAAAAAAAAAAAAAAAAAATTGAAACAGTTTAGTTTTTATGAGGGAAAAAATAGAGGCTCACATTTGTGTACCTTGGGTATGAAGAAGTTAAATTATGCTGATATGCTTTCCATAATATTGAAAAGTGAATTTGTCTGATGACAGTCAAATCCTGTAACAGGAAGATTCCTTGCTGTAAAATTTGGCACTGAGGTACTCTAGTACCTCCTCCTGACTAGTGGGGCCAAGATCACTTTGAAGAGATTTTTTTTCTTATTTCCTTTCTTTGCCCTTTTTTCTTAATTGAGATACAATTCTTTTCCTGTAATTGAAGTTTCTTTTTCTTTTTTTTTTCATAATCGGGATTCCATTTTTAAAATTATTGTGGGGAAATATTTTGCTTAGTTAGTATCATGAACGAAGTAACAGCTAGTCTAAATTAAATAAATAAAATACCTCTGAATAACGAACATCTGGGGAGCGTGGAATTTGTCTGCTATTTAGAGGTAAAAATATGTAACTCTATAGCAGTTGGGGATCAAAAAAGTGTTCACTAAATAGAGGTGTTCACTATTCAGGAGTGTCCATTACAGAGATTTTACTGCATTCCATATTTGCTTGCATATTTTGTGCACTTTTTTCAACATTTCTTTGATTCTAAAATTAAGGAGATGGATGAAAAATATGCGAGTATTTTTATAGTAGTAAAAATTTTTCTCAAAGAGTAATTTAGAATAAAAAGAGAAATGACCTTCAAGATGAATATAACATTTTAATTTTTTAATGAAATTTAATTTTTTTAAACATTTTAATAAATTAGTAATTAAAATTAAACTAAACATATAACAGTTTCAAATGTTTGTAAATTATTTTTTGAATTGAGACAATATAATCTTTTTTTAGTTTTCTGGAGCATTCTGCGAGAAGTTTTAGAAAGGTAAAGATGCAATGCCACATACTCATTCAAAAAAAACTCTTAATTGATAAAATGTTCATTACAAATTACTTACTGGTATGTGCCTTATTTTTTGACATAATTGCTGTCATTGTCCAAGTATTTTTTAAGTCTGGGTGCAAGCTTTTGTATCCCACAGTCATAGAAGTTTACCACCTGTTGTCGAAACTACATTTCATCTTCAATTTTGATATCATCATCGTTTCGCACTGCAAGATGTTTCTTCAGGTAAAAGAATAAATAGTAGTCACTGGGTGCTGTAAGGTGGATGGTTCTTCATGAGCATTGGTCCTACCTCCAGAGAAAGCATAACACCATTTTGTTACATTTTGTCGATTCATAATGTTCTTCCCATAGACAGAAACAATTTCTTTGTGAATATCTACTCACCTTTTGCATGGAGAAAACATATGATGGAATGTAATGTCCACATTTGGTGGGATTCTGAATTGATGCAGCCATTATAAACTACACGAAACAGACCCATCATACAAACAATGAATGAGTGTGAGGGAAAGGTCAAATATTCAAGGTTGCAATATGTGTTGCCAACATGCTCATTAAAACTTTTTTTTTCCTGCTGTCTGAGGTGCATCTTTACTTTTTGAAAACATCTCATACAATAAAATATGGAAAAATCCCTTTAATGCTTTTGAAAAATGTAACCTTTTCAGTATATTCTATGAGATGTGTTTTCGAGATTTGCAGCCATGAAATTTATTTTAAATTATTTTTCTTAGCAGAAATTACTGTTCATGCTGAATGTTTCATTCATTATGAATTCTCCTCCATCTGCAATTTTACTGTTTTATTCAACAAAATACTCTACCATGAATAAGAAATTTTCAGTGTAAACAAATTGACACTGATGTATCACAATATTGATGGTATTGTTTTAATCAGTTATAATACCATCTGCACAAAGTTGTGCTGGCTGATATTTTAAAAGAAACAACTTTATTTTTTTACAGTAATACTAATTGAAAATTATACAGTATTTTCTTTTTTACTGTATATCCATGCATATCTTTTGAAAGGATACATCAGTTTTGATAATTTTTTGGTACTTTTGGGTTCAAATAAACAATTATTCTGATAATAATCGAAGCTTATTATTATTATTTTTTTTTTTTTACACTAATAAGTGGAATTTGTTGGTGAGAGAGTAAATAGTTTTCAACGCTGCATTTATTTGAATATGCTGTTTAAATTAATCATAAGCATTAACACATAGCAAAATATCATTGATAGAATTTACATTAACAATTCAAAATAACAGTGTTAAAAGTTTAGTTTCAATTTATTTTCATGTTTTTAATAAAGTTTTATATATGTCTATTTTTAATTTTAACCAAATGTTATCTACCCTTAATAATTGGGATTCATTCAGTTTTTATTCCGAAAAATGGTGAAATCCTGCCATATGTCACTCTGAATTTCAAGTCTTGATAATAATAATTAAAAAAGTCTTTTGATGATGGAAGGCTTTTTCCTTCTCTAAAGAATCATTATTGTGTATCTACTTACATTAATAAAATAAATTCAGCATGTGTTAATGTTTCAAATTAATTTAATTTTCGTGTTTGTGAATTTTTGTTTACATTTTGCATTTAATAAAACTGCCATTCTTTTTATTAACTGTATATACCAGCATTTCTCCTTTTTTTTTTTTTCAATTTTGAACCACATTTAACTGTCTGAAGTTTCTACATCAGATTCTGGTATTTCCTTGATTCTCTGATATGGATTTGAGAACTTATATTTTCCAATTCTTAGATTTTGTGATAAGCATTTCATTTGAATTTTAGTTTTCTGTCCTTTTTAAAAATCTAAAAGGGCAGACTTTAAGGAACACTTGCCATCCGCAGATCACAGTTTAGTAAATGCTGGTATATACTGTTATTGCCAAATGGTAACCAATAATAGAAAAGTACCTTTTTTGGTGTAATGATTTGCTTTTCCTTTGGTTCTATATAAAAAAAAATTTAATTGCACATAGTTTATATGTTATGGAAAAAATATCAAAAATTGTAGAAAAAAAAGTTTATTCTTAAGTGCTTGAAAGTCCTTGAAAATTGAAATTTAGCCATCAAATTTCGTTTGATGACCTTATTGTCATTTTTCGCTACTAAGTGAAAGAAAAAATATTGAAGGAAATTATTCAACTTTCATTTTCTTTTTAGTCTTATCTTAAACTGTTTCTAGGTACAAAATGTTATTATAAATGGTAAATAACAGTTGTTTAATTAGGAAAAACTTAGTTTTAGCTTACTCTTTAGCTTACTTTAAATCTTGAAGTAATATGTTTTAGAAGTAAATCTTTAAATACAGTGGGTGATCGGTTAACGAACTGTTCAGTTTACGAACAGATCGGTTAACGAACACTTTCGCGAGAGATTTTTATGTTCGGATAACGAACACATGTTCGGTTAACGAACACCTCACAAAACAAAGCCAAGAAGAAGCAATGCTTTGTTTCAAATTTGCAGAGCTGTAGTTAATTTCATCTACTATTTTCGGCTTAGAGAACATTTTAACAGTTGTATACTTATGGCCTAATTAATTTAAGGGCTACCGGGGGTTCAGGCCCTACATCTTAGGGCCCTCAAATTAGAATGAACAGTACAAAAGCATTAATTTTTATATTTTGCGTCCCCTTTTTAAAGAAATATTTTTAATTGGAAGCTAATTATTTTAACTGAAATTTAGTTCCTAAATTATTAACAGGCTCTAAGGCTCCACGTGAACTGTATCGGGCTCTGCAGTAAACACGATCTTTTAGAGAACTAATGAAGTTTTTGACATGTCAAAGTGATAAACTGATATGATTTAATGCTGTAGTCAATGAATGTGATCGTTAAAGTTTTTACAAAGGGCATGTCATAGATTTTTTAAGTACGGCACGACACGGGCAAAGCCATGAAACTGCGATCTGTCCATATTATATGCGGACGTATATTAACCCTATTAAAATGCGGAGATTGAAAACTCCAGAAAGAAAAAATAAGCTTTTGTAAAATATCTAATGCCCCACAAAGTCAAAAAAAGCATGATTCAAGGAAGGACAAGTCTATATGTATGTAATGTATGTTTTATTATTATTGCATTTAAATAAATTTAGGAAGAATTTATATTAATTGTTTTATATTATTTAGCTGTTAAGAACGAATTAATTGAATTCCCATACAACTCTATGCTAAATCTATGATCGGTTAACGAACAATTCGGTTAGCGAACATTGTTTTGGAACGGATTAAGTTCGTTAACCGATCACCTACTGTACTGGTAAAAATGAAATATTGTAAAAATAAATTTCACTTTAGATGTTACTTCTGCTCTTATGGTGATGTCATGTCTTTTCTTTCTCTTTCCTTTTCTTTCTTTATTTCTCAAAAAAAAAAAAAAAAAAGACCAAGCTGTGTTTTCTTAACTCTTTATGATGTGTGAGTTTTCTTTTCATGGTATAAATATACCTTACAAAGTTAAAATACTTTATTCTTTAAAAATTCCCTTATATGTTGTCTTGAAAATACCTATTATATATATTTTTTAAAGATCTGATAAGAATTCTTGAATATTTTTGAAAAATGCTTGCAATTTATTTGTTATCAAATGTATGAACCATGTTGCCTCATAATTCACTTATGTTCTAACTGCTTAAAACTGGTTTGATTGTTAACACTAACCTATCACAACAGATCAAATGATACTTTTTAAACTTTCTGGCAGAAAGTGGTTTACATATGGTTTACATACACCATTATCGCACCACCATTTGACTTTATGACTTTTATTATAATTTATATCCAATGTGTGGTTCAATACTTTATTTTTTACTTATTTATTCTTTTGTCTATAAATATATGCAAGTCGACTTACCTATCCTGATGGTTCATTTGACCCATGTGATTGATTGTACGCATAGCTGCCAAATTATACAATTTTTTGTCAGCACTTATTCGTAAATAAAAACCTTTGCTCTAATTAATTCTTGGTTTATGCGATTAAATAAGGTAAAGATTAGTTTTCAGAAATACTGATTTGCACATTGTCAGTTTCTAAATTCAGGAATATTTCAAAATATGTTCTTAATTGAATAAATAAACAAATTTGAATAGTTAATTGAACAAAATTGTTTTATTCATACATCCAAGATTGTACAAAATGACATATTTTCCGTATACTTACATTTTAAAATATGATATTTTGAAGATTGATCTTTTGACCCTTGTTTAGTTGAAATAAGTATGCATAAAATTTCGGTACTTTAATATTAAGAAAAGTTGAAATTATACTGTTGAAATGAAATGAAGTGGTTTCTGATTTGAAAATTGTCATCGTAATGTGCATGAAGATGCTATTTAAAGGAAAGATACTTTACTAAATCCCAACTGCTAAATGAGGCAACATGAATATCTTATGATTCTGTGTATATTTTCTGGAGAATTGATCATAATTTGTCAATACTTAACCCCTTTGCAACGAGCGTCCTTTATAGGATTTTTAATCTTTTACTGCCAAATTTTCAAAACAGAAATTTTTACCTAATTGAATTCCAGAAATGCTATGATTTAATGAGGCAAAACTTACAATAAAAAATAACTGGTGGGAATAATCAAGGATTCTGAGCATCTTATGCGGCACGTATATGTGTCGCTCATCCCCAAGAGGTTAATGCAAAAATGTGTTACATAAATGACTAACAAATAATAATGCCATATTTATTCATATATTTTACGCATTCCATACTTTTAAAAGGAAATCAGGGTAAAAAATAAAGGTTTGCATCAAGATTATGAGATGATAAAGCTGCCTCATAGTTTTCATTTTTAACACTTTCCAACCTAGTTGAAAAGTGTTTATGACTTCGGTTTGTCTGGCCGTCAGCCGTCTGCCGTCTGTCCGTGCTCTAACTCCCGTAAATATGCTCGGATTGCCATGCAATTTTTATATGTTATTGTCGTTATCTACAGCACATTCCCTATTTCGACAGAAGCGTGTAGCACTTATAGTTTTTTTACAGGGACACTCAAAAGAATTCTGTTATATTACGGTCTATGGGGGAAATCATTTGCGGTTTATTTAAATAATGTTACACAATTGCAAACACATTGTAATTGATATATATCACTAAGGTGTATTACAAGAAGCTTAATATGGAATAGGGTGTGGATAGCACTTATAGTTAATTTACAGGGACAGTCAAAAGAATTCCGTTACATTACGTCTATGGAGAAAAATCGTCTGCGGTTTATTTAAATAATGTTTCACTATTTTAAACGCATTGAAATTTATATATATCACAAAGGTGCATTACAAGAGGCTTACTACAGAATATTGTGTGTATGGCAGTCACCTTTCATTTACAGGGACACACAAAAGAATTCTCTACTGTCTGTTAACAATAATTCCTGGAAGTGCGTTTTAAGTTACTGAATGCGATTTTAAATTTAACTCACTTTTTGTTTATTACGTGGTGTGTATAAAATCTGTAGATCATATACAGGGAAATACAAAAGTTCGTGAACACATTTCCGTTTATTAACAGAAACTCCAGAAGGAGAATTTTAAACTGTGCTACGCGTTTCTTAACTGAACTAAAATTTAACATCCTATGTAGTATATATACAAATCTATAGATCATATACAAGGCTGAATAAAAGTATTCGGATATTTTTCCGAATATTGTATACGTTGGAAATTCCTGAAATTATGTTTTTAAATATGTTATTCGTTTTTCAAGTTGTTTACTTAGATGTTATCTCTCAGTTTATTAAACGGTATGATTTGTAAAATTATTTTGGAAGCGTTGGAAAGTGTTACATAATCTATGCTTGACACATGATTTTTCGTTCTTGTTCAATACTTAATTTAGTTATTTAATTTTTTTTCCCCCCTGCAATCTCTTTCCTTCATCTGCTTCACAGCTGTGTGCAGGTGGTATTATAACTAATAAAGTAATATCATCAAAACTGTTAATTCTTTTTCACTGAAAATTTCTTATTCATGTAGAGAATTTTATTAAATAAAACAGTAAAAAGGCAGATGGAGAAAAATTAGAAGATAATGAAAAATGTTTTTTAAAGATGAAGATGATTGGTTAAGTTTTACAAAGTTTTCAGATGTTAGTTTATCATGTTTATGTTATTTTATTGCTTTTGTGTTATTTTCGTTTACAAAGTGAAAAGCTTTTTTTTTTCCCTTGAAAAAGAACAACAAAGAAAACAGCTGAATTTTAATATTAAGTACATATTAAAACTGTGTTTGAACTCATATTCATCTAATACTATTATGAAACTTCTGTGAAAATCATATAAAAATATCTTTTGTTGAAAATGTCATTTGGCAAGATTTGGTTATTAATTTTTTCTTTTAAATATCATAATTGAAAATACATAGTGCATAGTATTATAGTGTGTGGTACTATAGTACATAGTACTATACATAATACTACATTTGCAATTATTCGTATAACTCATAGCAGTCTAAGGCATTGGCATTATTTTTATAAATTACTGATAAATTATGAAGAAAACACACATGATGACAGTCTGGAAATTTATCTTACAAAGATAATGGATAATAATATTTTATGACAACATAACTTATTTAATATGTCAACCAGTAAAATACAGTATGAATCAGGTAATTTTATGGTTAAAATATTCTTTTCATCATACAAGTGGGCTTGAAAAAAAAAAGAAAAGAGGGTATAAGCTAAAGCAGGGGTGTTAAACTGTGGTCTGTGTAATACCAGAATACTTTAATAGTATTTAGGGATGAATTGATGCATTTTTTCCTGAGAAGTCATTTTAAAGTTTCAGGGAGAATAGTATAGCATTCATGTGGTAGGGGGGAGGATTTGTACTTTTAGACCATTACCAAATACAAAATCTAGTCTTCTGAGAGGGAAAGTCCTCCTGGGCTCACCATCACAATTCATCACCTGAATTCATCACTAATAGTAATCATCACCTTATTTAATCACAGGAATTCTGTGATTAAATAAGGCAAAGGTTACTTTTAAAAAAATAGAGGTATCCCTCAGAGGTATCCCTATAGCAGTGCATAGCCATAATTTTTCCATGAGGGGTGGGTAGTGTACCTCAGCCCCTTCCCTGGAAATATCAAAATTATCAGTCGGTTGTCATGTTTTGTACTTATAAATTTCATTTTGATGACTAAGAATTTAAATATTGTCATTTTTTTTCTTTGATAAGTTTGGGGGGAAAAAATGTAAAGTTTACTTGATAATATTTTCCAAAAGTAAAATACTAATCTGATTTTTAAAGGGCATCTGTTTTCTTTAACAGTCTTTGTAACAGAGGGAGATTTTACAACGGGGAAAACTCTCACCCAATACTTATTGAGAAAGATATTCCTTGACAGTTTTATCTTTTGTATGTAGATTCAACAAGTGCAAACACACTGTAAAACATGTTTTCCAAGAAAACTTCAATCTCATCTTGGTGTTCCTTAATTTCTGAATAGTAAATTTTACACTTAGTTTTACTTAAGAAACGGGTGGTATACAGGGTATTTTGAAATAATAATTATAGTGTTATACAATGTCACCAAATTGGAGAAATTTTTTACTCAAAATACCTACAACTAATTTAGAATAGTAATCTTTGTTTTATTTAACGACAGACATTCTGCGATTAAATAAAGAGAAGATTAGTCAGAAAAAAATAGATAGTTTGAATAAAAAAAATTTCCAGTAGGGCAATGTTTGGTATATGGCGTATACCTTTCTATTCCCTCTACTTCACATGTTTGTATTAATATGTAAATTTCTGTGTCTTTCTGTATTAATATCAATTCTGGCAACACAGTGCAAAACATCATCCGTTAAGAATGAAAATTTTCTATTTTACCGGTCAAGAAAAAAATAATTAACAGATTGAAAGAAAATTTACATACATCTTTGCTGTAACCAGCCAGAGAGGGCGTTGAAATTTTTTGATGGAGAAAATTAACATCTGACATTTTTCTCACCATTTTAATGATAACTAAATGTAGACAGAAGTAAATATCAAGTCCGTCTGCCAGAAAATTTTTAATTATAAAGTTTTAAAATATTTAAAACTAATATTGATACTATTATTATTAAAATATTATTAAATCTAGAGGGGGCTCAGCCCACCCTGCCCATATCTTGTTATGGCCCTGGCATACATTTGACTATGTAAAAGAATTATTGTATCAATTTAATTTTAATGCCAAAAATTATTTGATACATAAGTAAAATAAGTTAATAAATTGCTAAATGGAAATTGAGGATGTAATTTTCTTGACCGTATTTAATAAATTTTGAATGCATGAATAAACAATATACATGACTTCAGAAGTGTTTTACCAGAGACTAAATGCAAATACTGAGGCAGTCTTTTTTTTTTTTTTTATATAAACTTGTATGCAAGAAACTTTCTAAGACTTTTTATTTTTTCGAAAAAGGGGGGGGGGGGATCTTATTAGAAGCCTGGTCTGTTTAAGGACATTTATGGTTTTTTATTTTTTTATTCAAAAGGTATATATATATATATATATATAAAAGAAAAAGCCTTATTTGGGGTCCCTATATACATGGGTCTCAGGTGCATTGTATCCCTCCCCCCCTGTTTTATGACCAGCCTTGTATAAATGTCATTTTGCATTTTTAATTACACTGTTCAATAAATCCTAATAAACTTCCTATTTCTCAATATCCATTCTATGTTTCAAGTAAAATTTAGAGTGCTAAAGTGGAAAATGTTGTTACATATTTTCTATCCCCTTTTAATTAAAAAAAAAATTCAATTTTTAAATTATATGAGCATTTGTATCGTAATTAAGATAACAGTACATTATTATCTCAATTATGTTTAATCTACAACCACATACTTCAACTTATTATCTTAATTGAATATGTAACAAGAAAGAAAAAAAATGTATATTATATTTTGGTTATTTTATTTATAAAACTTTTAGGAATTTTTATACTGATTTTCAGTTATGTTTATGAAATTTCTCCTTAATGTTTCTAAAAAAAATAATTAACACTGTAATTTTTCAATATTGTAATCTTACTTTTCAGTTATGTAGGTGTTCATTTAACCATTTATTTTTTTTACTAAACTTAAATGACAAAATTCATATGTTATATTTCCCAATGAAAAAATTTATTGGAATTAGCATTTTTTTCCCTTCAAAATCTGTGCACGATGGAAATTTTCCAATGCTGTATTCTTTTTCAGCATCCTCTAAAATATAAAAATTACCACTTAATGAAAAACACGTACCTTGTCGAGGAGTGTTATAAAAGATAGAAAGTGTTACAAATAATATAATAAAATCACTTGTTAACGTCAAACTAAAGATGTAATTAATGCTTAAAGTAATAAAAACATTACACAAAAAGGCTTATTTATTTCCCATCCATTATCCATGAATCAATAGAAATAAACAAGAACATATGCAATGAATCAGCCTCTTTTGACCTACCTAAAATTTGTCATGAGTTGATTTACAAAATTAAAAAAGCAATAAGTAAAATAATGATTTTTTCACGTTTACAGTTTAACCATTTTAAGCACCTGATTTCATTATACATGTGATCTCATGTTTTGTGTTTATAATTTTCAAAACTTTGCAAAAAAAAAAGTTTACTTATCATTTTTTATCTTGAAGAAGTTGTCATTTGAGTGTAGGAAACATGTCATCTATATATTAAAAGGTATTTTAAGCCTTTATGCGTAATATTTTTATTATTTTCAGCACTAATCACATCTTTAGTTTGAAGGTTCTGTATTAACAAATCAGCTGTTTTAGTGAAAACAATCATTGGTTGCAGATTTTTTTTTTTTTTTAGAAAACTTAAATATTGAATAACTTGAAATTTGTATTTTGTTTATTAGTTACCTTGTTTTACACATGGGTCCTTCAGTTATGAAAATAGAGCAGTTTGCATGCACATCATTCTACCTTTGTTTGTTATTTTTATTTCTCCCCCCCCCCCCCTCTCCCAAACTTTCAGCATTTGACAGAACTACTCTTATTGAAAAACAGAAAAAACTGAGCAGCAACAACAAAACACACCTTTTAAATGAGATTTAAAATATACTTTTGAAATGTGGTTTTCATTTAACTGCAATCATGATTAAAAATAATTAACTTTTGTTAAATTATTTTGAAAAAAAACTAAAGCATATAAAATAAAATTATATATATTATATATACTGCAATTAGTATTGATTTTTGAACAATCTACATAATTAAAAACATTATAATTAATTAACCCTTTCCTTCAAAAAAAAAAAAAAAAAAAAAAAAAAAAAAAAGAGAGAGGAAAAAAAAAACAAGATCCCAGAATAAAAAGTATGTTTCTTTTATAACACTCCTCGACAAGGTATGTGTTTTTCATTAAGTGGTAATTTTTATATTTTAGAGGATGCTGAAAAAGAATACAGCATTGGAAAATTTCCATCGTGCACAGATTTTGAAGGGAAAAAAATGCTAATTCCAATAAATTTTTTCATTGGGAAATATAACATATGAATTTTGTCATTTAAGTTTAGTAAAAAAAATAAATGGTTAAATGAACACCTACATAACTGAAAAGTAAGATTACAATATTGAAAAATTACAGTGTTAATTATTTTTTTTAGAAACATTAAGGAGAAATTTCATAAACATAACTGAAAATCAGTATAAAAATTCCTAAAAGTTTTATAAATAAAATAACCAAAATATAATATACCTTTTTTTTTCTTTCTTGTTGTCTGAGTGCAACGAAGACTCATACACAGCGCAGTATTACTTTGCCCCATATATAGCTACGATGGATATTAAAACCTTTCGTCAAGCATAACTCAAAAAATCTTTAACGTATTTCGTTCAAATTTTTACAGCAGGTACCTATAAAGGTGACAACGACGTCTATTTATTACCAAGAATAAATGTCAAACCGTTTAGAAATTATATTAAAAAAATAGATAAAAAAGCACAATTAAAGTACATACGTCACTGAATTTTGTGCGTACGTCATTTTCACCGGCGGGAGATTTTCGTAGACAATCGGAATTGAAAAGTTCATGGAGTACATGGAGCAAAAAAACATGCAAGCACTAATATTCAGCACGATAAAATATATTTCAATTTAATAAAAATGGAAAGTTAATCTGGATTTTTTTCTGTTTGAAAAAACAAAACCCGCAAAAACTTAGTATTAGAGATTTGGCGTAAATCACACCATTAGCAGCGTTTTTATTTCGCGTGTGTATATTAGGAACAATTCTTTGATGTTTTAATAAAAGGTTTCGATTTGTGGCATTATTTTTTATTTTATTTTCCTTTTTAGTATTTTAAATGGAATTAGTGAAAGGCGTGTATTTTAAATTAAATGAGTGAAAGACGTGTATTTTTAATGTATGTATTTCAAATGAAATGAGTGAAAGATTTATATTTAAATGAAATGAATGCAATATGAAGATGTTATGAGAAAAATATTTGGCGATTTATCAACTGCGCCAAGTTAACATAAAAGTACCAATACATATGTTAAATGAAACAAGGCACAGATGTCATATACGCACCACGTTGGCGCGATTTTACCCCCCCCCCCCCCCCCCCCCCCCCCCCCACCAGCTTGGGGAAAACTTTGTTTTTGAATATTAGTTACAAATAGTGTGACAAATAGTACACGTGATTTTTTATTTCAATATAAAAATAAAATAACGTAATAAATGAAACAGCTTCTATTATTTTAAACAAGAACGAAAAATCATGCGTCAAGCATAGATTATGTAACACTTTCCAACGCTTCTAAAATAATTTTACAAATCATACCGTTTAATAAGCTGAAAGATAGCATCTAAGTAAACAATTTGAAAAACGCATAACATATTTAAAAACATAATTTCAGGAATTTCCAACATATACAATATTCGGAAAAATATCCGAATACTTTTATTCAGCCCTGTATAGGATCTATAGATTTGTATATATACTACATAGGATGCTTAATTTTAGTTCAGTTAAAAAACGCGTAGCACAGTTTAAAATTCTCCTTCTGGAGTTTCTGTCAATAAACGGAAATGTGTTCGCGAAGTTTTGTGCTGCCCTGTATATGATCTACAAAATTTATACACACCAAGTAATAAACAAAAAGTGAGTTAAATTTAAAATAGCGTTCGGTAACTGAAAACGCACTTCCAGAAATTATTGTTAACAGATAGTAGAAAATTCTTTTGTGTGTCCCTATAAATGAACGATGACTGCTATACACACCATATTCTGTAGTAAGCCTCTTGTAATGCACCTTAGTGATATATATAAATTTCAATGCGTTTAAAATAGTGAAACATTATTTAAATAAACCGCAGACGATTTTTCTCCATAGACGTAATGTAACGGAATTCTTTTGACTGTTCCTGTAAATTAACTATAAGTGCTATCCACACCCTATTCCATATTAAGCTTCTTGTAATACACCTTAGTGATATATATCAATTACAATGCGTTTGCAATTGTGTAACATCATTAAAATAAACCGCAAATTATTTTCCCCATAGACCGTCATGTAACAGAATTCTTTTGAGTGTCCTGTAAAAAAACTATAAGTGCTACATACTTCAGTTGAAATAGGGAACGTGCTATGGATAACGACAATAACATATAAAAATGGCAAGGCAATCCGAGCATATTTACGGGAGTTAGAGCACGGATAGACGCCAGACGGCCAGACAAACCGAAGTCATAAAAACTTTTCGACTAGGTTGGAAAGTGTTAAAAAGGAAATAAAAATAAATAAATAATAGTTTGATATAAATAAAGGCGCGGATGTCATATACGCACCACATTGGCGCGATTGCAAGAAAATGGCAATTTTATGCCTCACATGGTAACCCGGTTAATTTGTTTCAATTGTTGTTTATTAACTTTTATTTTTTATTTTAATTCTATAAATTGTTTTTATTATATATATCAATATTTATTTATATCAAACTATCATTTATTTATTTGTATTTCCCTTTTTTAAATAATAGGAGCTATTTCATTTATTACGTTATTTTATTTTTATATTGAAATAAAAAATTACGTGCTATTATTGTATGATATTTGTAACTAATATTCAAAAACAAAGTTTTCGCCAAATTGGCGGGGGAAAAATCGCGCCAATCTGGTGCGTATATGACATCTGTGCCTAAATTAATATTGATATACATATAAAAATAATCTATAGAATTAAAATAAAAATAAAAGTAAACAAACACAACAAACAGTTTTCGCCAAAGGGGTGGGGGGAAAATCGCGCCAACGTGGTGAGTATATGGCATCTGTGCCGGGATTTTTACCCTTTTATCTGTGCTTTCGGAAATATAAAAAAATTAAAAAATTCTTATATCAGGTTTATAATGTTTTGCATTTTTATACGGACCACTTCTCCATTTTAAGATTTTAAATGCTATTTATATCAGATATTTCTTTCCTGAGATTCCCACAAGTTATTTCCGGTAATTGTTTAGTTCGCTTATTAATTGTTCACAATTTGTCCCCCTGGCAATAACAATTATTTATCACAAAAATGGGTACTTCTCTATTATCCAGTGGACCACTTTTCATAACAAAAAACTATCGCCAAACTGTAACGCTAAATAAACGGCAGAACGTTGCCATTGAAATATCAAAATAAATAAAATATAAGAATTTAAGGACACAATTGTTATTTTAATCAATGAAGTAACTAATAAATCAGTAAAACATAATGAAAAATACACGCAAATATCGAATTAAAAACCACTTGATGGTATACCAAACACGTATAATGCTTCTGGCATCAAGTAAATGGGACTGTATTTTTGGCGTTTAATCTTACAGTTTGGCGATACTTTTTTGTTATGAAAAGTGGTCGACGAGATAATAGAGAAGTACCCAAAAATGGCTTAGTTTTGTTAAATTTGTTTGTTATGTATTTTCATTTCTTATTCATGACAATAAAATTTTATTTTAGCATCGTACTTAATTTTTTAAAATGGCTCAAATACATGGTTTAATAAACGTATATTTGTAAATATTTTAAAAACATGTTTTTGCGCTCTCTAGAAAAATTTGATAAGATTCTAAAACTGCCTTTGGCACCAACCAGTACATGATGCGGAACTTTTCCCCAATCAGATACACAGAAGAGGTTGGTCACAAACAAGAGTAATGCTAGCAACAATATTGTTTTAACTCTATAAGAGTTACAAACAATAATGATATTAAATTCCCCGATTAGCTTAGGGCCCAATTACGGAACTTTCTCCTAGAAAAAAAAACTGTAGAAGTCTTTTACGTTTGTTTCGAATGAAGCTCGATCAACAAAGCATTAATTAATAATACAAACAACACTAATATTAACATGGGGGCAAAAGTTTGAATTTAAGTGTATATACAGTGGAACCCCGATTTTGCGTTTTTCAAGGGACCAGCAGAAAAAAACGTACGAAACGGGAAAACGTAAAATCGGGGTCAAATTGAGAAAAACACTTTAAGAAAACAAATTATACAAAAATAAACTTACCAATACCATATTAGTATTTTAAAAAATGTGTAATTCTTTATTGCGTTTTCTTTTTAAGTTTCACATGTACTCTATTTTCAATACATGCAAGTTTTTGCAATTTTTTTCTTAATTTTCATGTCTAGTTAAAATTTCTTTAAAATTTTTAAACTCGCAATGGCCTCTGCCGATGAGGGCACGATGTGTTCTGGATCTTCATCAATATCACCCTCCCTTCAATATTGCGAAATCAAATCGGAAATAGTCTGAATGTCTGTGGTAGCGATAACATCCTTATCGCAATCAATGTACTCATCAACATTGATATCTACAAGTATAAATTCATCCTCTTTTGTGTAGTCCTCCATAGAGAGCTCTTCCGTCGGCACTTCACCGTTAATTTCGGATTTTGAAAATTCTCCCTTCAGAAAAGCATTTGACATGCATTTTTCATCTACTCAATCCCACGCCGATGAGATGAAATGAAAAGCATCCGGCACATTTAGCTTTGTTTTCCAAGCACCTTGAAGCTCACCAGAATCAAGTGAAAAAAGGCCTTTTCTGACCAGTTGCTTTATATAATGCATTTTGGAGAATCTGTTTATTCCCAAGTCACATGGCTGAAGTAAACTGGTACATTTGGGTGGGGAAAATTCTGTACGCACATTCTTTAAATTCAGATTAACATGAGTGCATTGGTCTATGAATAAAATAGCTTTTGTAATCTCATTTTTATATTCAATTTTCTTACAAAATCTTCAAAAAGATTTAGAGTCATCCAAGCATTGTGGTTGGCATTGAAATCTGTCGACAAACTTTTAACGTTTTTGAAGCATCGTGGCTTCTTGGATTTACCAATCACAAAGGGTGTTAACTTTTCAGTTCCGTCTGCATTCGGAAATAACAAAACTGTTAATCGCACTTTTGATAGCTACCGACTGTGACACGTTTCTCCTTTCACGGCGTATGTTCTATCAGGGAAGAGATTAAAAAACAATCCAGTCTCATCTGCGTTAAAGATGTATATTTTGAGTAATTACACACAAGAGAAGGCAACATTTTTTCCATTCATTCCTGAACGACCGCAGTATTTACTCCATCTGCCTCACCACAAATAAACTTGTAAGATAAATTATACCTCTTCTTGAATCGGTCGATCCAACCGTTGGATGCCATGAAATTCTGCATTTTAAGTCGAGAAGAAATTTCAAGAGCCTTTCTTGCAAAATTGAGCCATTGATTGGAATCTTAGCAGCACGGGCTTGTTTAAACCACTCGTACAAAATCTTTCAGAGTTTCACAAAAATAGAGGTTTTCAATGTTTTTCTTTTCTTTGACAAATTTCCCAAGTTTTCATATTTCAATTCCACAGAGACCTCTTGTTTTAGGATGGTTTGTAACGTGGAACAAACGACACCGAACTTTTGCGAGATCCACTTTAGTTCCTTTGGAAATTTTGGATTTTTCGATAATTTCTGCCTTTTCGGCTACAGAGAAACATTTTCTTTTAGACATCCTACTTTTGACAAATAATAGTTCATCGTTACTTTCTCACGGGAGTATTAACGTGGAGGCGAAGAACTGTTTTTGATAACAAACAACCAGTTGACCAAGTGGAAATCTTTTTTGTTCTTTTGAAAATTTTTCCATGAATGAAAAAAGAAAAAAAATTCCTGAGGTAGTTGGTCAAAATGACGTACCAAGCGGGAAACATTAAAAGTAAATAACGTAGAATCGAGGTACTTTTAACATTATCTGAATAGGAATTTTCTGGGACCGACGAAAAATAACGTAAGAAGCGGGATAACGTACGAAACGGGTTACGTAAAATCGGGGTTCCACTGTATTTGGCACCCTCTTCCCCCCCAACCACCCACCAAAAAAAGAAAAAGAAAGTTACAGAAATGAATTTAAAATGGCGTGAAGCCACGCATGCTTTCTGACATAAGAAATTGGCTGCGAACCCGATTACGAAACTTTCACTTAACTTAATAACATGTGTTTAATAGCCCTGAGGGCAATTCCCCTTCCCAGTTATACGGACCTTGGGGCTTTTTTAAAAAGCTTGACGCAGTTCGGGTTGAAGAAGTTGAGATTTACTGTCAAATGACATAAACTACTATGAAAATAAAACTGGTGAATTATTATGCTGGTTTATGTATGTATTTAAAAAAATTGCATGTGATTACACTCTTTAGATAAATTACTCCTGTTTGCATTTAATAACAGATAAACGGCTTCCGTTTACTAAATTGTTTAAATATTGAGAAGAGTTGGCGAGAGGTAGATAGACGTGTAAACAAACGGGTAGACAGACGGGTAGAGAGACTGATAGCGACAGAGATAAGCTAACGGGTAGCGAAACGAATAGACAGACGGGTAGCGAGGCAGGTGAAAAAAAGGATTGACAGAGGGGTAGTGAGATGGGTAGGGAGACGGGTAGCGTGGTGGATAGAGAGACGAGTACAGAGACGACTTGACAGACGGGTAGAAAGAGGGGTATATAGACAGACAGACGTGTTGATAGTCGGGTAGTGTAACTGGAAGCGATTCAGGTAGAGAGACGATTACAGAGTCGGGTAGAAAGACAGACGGATACTGAGACGGGTATACAGAAGAGTAGAGAGACAGTAGACAGATGAGTTCGGAGAGAGACACAGCTAAGACATACGCGTAGTTAGACGGGTAGACACGTTTGTAGCAAAGCATATTATCAATGTGGTTTGAAGTATACGAGTTTCTATAAATAGTTATACAAATAAACAAGGAGGAAATTTTTTTAATTCAAATATTAAATATTTGATTTAATATTTTAATATTTAATATTTTATTTTTTAATATTTTATTTAGATATTTGTCACAAATAAAATGTTGCAAAAATTAAATTAAATTTGGGTTAAACTACGCTTGCTAAAATATGCTATTGGCTGCAAATATGATTATATGACTTTAAAAATATCGTTTTAAAAGATCCGGCGGTTTTTTTTTTTTTAAGTTTTGGGCAATTCCCGCTTAAGTAAATGAGATTATTTGCCAAATGTTATAAAAAAAAATGCATATGAAAACATAACAGTATATGAATTTATATATGATATTTTGTAATTATATCATTTAATTTGCTATTTTTCATATGTTGTATCTTCTTTATATCGTAATTGTTAACTTTATGTTCTCAGCAATATCACTCAGACTAATCCCTTTGAGGGAAGTCCTAGTTACATATTCAATTAAGATAATAAGTTGAAATATGTGGTTGTAGATTAAACATAATTGAGATAATAATGTACTGTTATCTTAATTATGATACAAATGCTCATATAATTTAAAAATTGATTTTTTTTTTTTTTTAATTAAAAGGGGATAGAAAATATGTAACAACATTTTCCACTTTAGCACTCTAAATTCTACTTGAACCATAGAATGGATATCAGAACCTTCAGTTAACCATATGTAATATTTTTTGTCTGGTAGATTTTATTTTATTGGATTTACTGAATTTTAAAAACAAAACCTTGTTGTGCATATTTAAAATCTATGTTTGATTATGTAGGCATCTATTGAGTAATAAATAAGCATTGTTCTTCTAAAAGGATGTGAGAATGCAGATAAATGATGATTTATATGAAAAAAAAAGGCAGATACTATGTTTTACACTTGACCCGAGTCCCTCAATTATGAAAGGTCAGAAGAAAAAGTGAAATCTTGAAGTTCAATTAATGATTCCGGGCATCAGAAAGAGTAGGTATTTTAGTTTATGGAGTTGTTGAATGCAAAAGTTGCAATATTACGTGTTAAACAACTGACATTAAAGTACCTTTTTTCTTGGAAACTACTAAAGTTATTTTATTACTTAAAAAAAATAGTTTTGGCAATAGCTAAACTAAAAGTTGATCATTAAGCAAGAAATAAAATTAAAAAATGCAATAGCTACACGATTTTGTGAACCAAAAAAAAAAATCACATGTAAAACAGCTGACATATTGATTTACCTTTATCTCGAATACTATTGGTGTGATTTCAATATCCTTTTTACTCTCCGAACGAACATCTATATATTTAAAACGCTAAGCGATTTCTTTCGACAATCCGTGAGAACAAACTACTGCATCAAATTACACCATACTTTTTTTAAATGAAAGATATTTGGACACAGATTTGTTATCGTGCATTCGTTTGTTCGAAAATTTAATTAATTAGCCGTAATTTTCAATTAAACTTTTACTTCTGCTTATGACGTCATAAAGTCGGCAACTCCTATTTTTGCGAGGCATAGAATTTATTCTCTGAACTCTGTGGTTTGCCAATCTTTTGACATTAGCTAATATCAACTAGGTAATATTTTAACATTGTAATATAAAATATTAAAAAAACTTACTTAAAATTAGTTAGAATATAATCATAATAAAATATCTAAACTTAAACAATATGAATAACAAATCAATATGAATAACAAATCTCACATAAAATGTTGCAATTTAAATGATTCCAATTGAAACAAGATTTGAAGAGTTATCCCTGACGCCCAGCTAACATAAAAGTACCTATTTTATTTTATTTATTTACACACATATTCAATTTTATTATAAAACACCAGGTTGCCATACAAAGCAAAAATCGTCATTTAGGCGCCAAAAATGAACCCCGGTGCGTCTGCGATATCTGTACCGATTTAATCAAAATTGTTTTGGTTGCACCGCATATTGCAAAATTAATTAAATACATGATTATTGTTTCTTTCTCGGATTAAAAGTAAGAAAATTGGTACTTCTCTATTATCCCGTCGACCACTTTTCATAACAAAAAACTATCGCCAAACTGTAACGCCAAATAAATGGGAGAACGTTGCCATTGGAATATCAAAATAAATAAATAAATAAAATATAAGAATTTAAGGACACGATTGTTATTTTAATTTATGAAATAACTAATAAATCAGTAAAACATAAAGAAAAATAGATGCAAATGTCGAATTAAAAACCACTTGATGACGTAACAAATACCTATAATTCTTCTGACATCAAGTAAATCGGACTGCATTTTTTGCGTTTAATTTTACAGTTTGGTGAGAGTTTTTTGTTATGAAAAGTGGTCGACCGGATAATAGAGAAGTACCAGAAAATTTAATGCTTAACGAAATTCAGTTATTTGATCGATCGCAAATTTTGGTACTTTTCCGTTATATTGACACCATGCCATACATGTAAATATATGCTTGACGACAATGGTGTCCGTATAACAGAAAATGACCCAAATTTTTCTTAGTTCGGGCTATACCAAAAACAAACATTTTACAGGTAACAAAAAAATCGCCAAAAATGACTGCTTCATCAGCAGTTATGACAGCAAAGTTGGATAAAATAACCTGAATTTTACAACATTTATGCGAAACACCACAGAGAACACACGCTATTTTTATATAAGTAGGGTATATTTAAGCGAATAAGAGAACTAACAACCTTCAATAATATAATGCATGAAAAAGTAAACAAATAAGTGATTCAGCAAATCTTAAAAATATGTATTTCTTAATATAACTATAAAATGCAGAAAAATATTCTGGTACCATCAAAAATATTCATTATCCTGTTGTCCCATTAAGAAAAAAAACTATATCCAAATTAGGTACTTTTCGATTAGCTGGCGCCAGTAAAATATATAAATATAATATATATATATATATATATACACATTATATATATGTGTATATATGTATGTATATATATATATATGTATATATATACATGTATATATATATATATATGTATATATATATCTATACTAATATTATAAAAGAGTAAAGATTGTTTGTTTGTTTGTAGGGGGTAATCTCTGGAACTACCGAACCGATTTCAAAATTGATGGTGACAACCCCTGCTCCAACATAAGCTATATTTTATGTTGGTGCCACTACCCCGGGGGGGGGGGGGAGGGGTACAGGAGCGAAAAACGTTCTAAAATTGCGATCTTTTCTATACTGAAGCAGCTAGAAATTTGAAATTTGGCGTTGTAGTTACTTATAAGATGTAAATGCTCTCTAAAAACAAAATAAAAAAAAAATTGAAATTTAAAAGGGTGAAATGAGCGAAAAGCGTTCTAAAAACATTCTAAATTACAATTTCTATGGAATCTCTAGAACTACCGAACCGATTTGAAATTTGGCGTTGTAGATACTTATAAGATGTAAATGCTCACTAAGAACAAAATAAAAAAAAATCCGAAATTTAAAAGGGTGAAATGAGCGAAAAGCGTTCTAAAAACGTTCTAAATTACAATTTCTATGGAATCTCTAGAACTACCGAACCGATTTGAAATTTGGTGTTGTAGTTACTTATAAGATGTAAATGCTCTCTAAGAACAAAATTTTAAAAAATTCGAAATTTAAAAGGGTGAAATGAGCGAAAAGCGTTCTAAAAACATTCTAAATTACAATTTCTATGGAATCTCTAGAACTACCGAACCGATTTGAAATTTGGCGTTATAGTTACTTATAAGATGTAAATGCTCTCTAAGAACAAAATAAAAATAAAATTCGAAATTTAAAAGGGTGAAATGAGCGAAAAGCGTTCTAAAAACATTCTAAATTACAATTTCTATGGAATCTCTAGAACTACCGAACCGATTTGAAATTTGGCGTTGTAGATACTTATAAGATGTAAATGCTCACTAAGAACAAAATAAAAAAAAATCCGAAATTTAAAAGGGTGAAATGAGCGAAAAGCGTTCTAAAAACGTTCTAAATTACAATTTCTATGGAATCTCTAGAACTACCGAAACGATTTGAAATTTGGCATTGTAGTTACTTATAAGATGTAAATGCTCTCTAAGAACAAAAAAAAAAAAAAAAAAAAAATTCGAAATTTAAAAGGGTGAAATGAGCGAAAAGCGTTCTAAAAAAATTCTAAATTACAATTTCTATGGAGTCTCTAGAACTACCGAACCGATTTGAAATTTGGCGTTGTAGTTACTTATAAGATGTAAATGCTCTCTAAGAACAAAGTAAAAAAAAAAAATCCAAATTTAAAAGGGTGAAATGAGTGAAAAGCGTTCTAAAAACATTCTAAATTACAATTTCTATGGAATCTCTGGAACTACCGAACCGATTTCAAAAGTGATGGTGGCAAATTGATGGTGACAACCCCTGCTCCAACATAGGCTATATTTTATGTCGGTGTCACTAACTCCAGGGGGGGTGCAGGAGCGAAAAACGTTCTGAAATTGCGATCTTTTCTATACTGAAGCAGCTAGAAATTTGAAATTTGGCGTTGTAGTTACTTATAAGATGTAAATGCTCTCTAAGAACAAAATTTTAAAAAATTCGAAATTTAAAAGGGTGAAATGAGCGAAAAGCGTTCTAAAAACATTCTAAATTACAATTTCTATGGAATCTCTAGAACTACCGAACCGATTTGAAATTTGGCGTTGTAGTTACTTATAAGATGTAAATGCTTTCTAAAAACAAAATAAAAAAAATTCGAAATTTAAAAGGGTGAAATGAGCGAAAAGCGTTCTAAAAACATTCTAAATTACAATTTCTATGGAATCTCTAGAACTACCGAACCGATTTGAAATTTGGCGTTGTAGTTACTTATAAGATGTAAATGCTCTCTAAGAACAAAATAAAAAAAAATCGAAATTTAAAAAGGGTGAAATGAGCGAAAAGCGTTCTAAAAACATTCTAAATTACAATTTCTATGGAATCTCTAGAACTACCGAACCGATTTGAAATTTGGTGTTGTAGTTACTTATAAGATGTAAATGCTCTCTAAGAACAAAATAAAAAAAAATCGAAATTTAAAAAGGGTGAAATGAGCGAAAAGCGTTCTAAAAACATTCTAAATTACAATTTCTATGGAATCTCTAGAACTACCGAACCGATTTGAAATTTGGCGTTGTAGATACTTATAAGATGTAAATGCTCACTAAGAACAAAATAAAAAAAAATCCGAAATTTAAAAGGGTGAAATGAGCGAAAAGCGTTCTAAAAACGTTCTAAATTACAATTTCTATGGAATCTCTAGGACTACCGAAACGATTTGAAATTTGGCATTGTAGTTACTTATAAGATGTAAATGCTCTCTAAGAACAAAAAAAAAAAAAAAAAAAAAAATTTCGAAATTTAAAAGGGTGAAATGAGCGAAAAGGATTCTAAAAAAATTCTAAATTACAATTTCTATGGAGTCTCTAGAACTACCGAACCGATTTGAAATTTGGCGTTGTAGTTACTTATAAGATGTAAATGCTCTCTAAGAACAAAGTAAAAAAAAAAATCCAAATTTAAAAGGGTGAAATGAGTGAAAAGCGTTCGAAAAACATTCTAAATTACAATTTCTATGGAATCTCTGGAACTACCGAACCGATTTCAAAAGTGATGGTGGCAAATTGATGGTGACAACCCCTGCTCCAACATAGGCTATATTTTATGTCGGTGTCACTAACTCCAGGGGGGGTGCAGGAGCGAAAAACGTTCTGAAATTGCGATCTTTTCTATACTGAAGCAGCTAGAAATTTGAAATTTGGCGTTGTAGTTACTTATAAGATGTAAATGCTCTCTAAGAACAAAATTTTAAAAAATTCGAAATTTAAAAGGGTGAAATGAGCGAAAAGCGTTCTAAAAACATTCTAAATTACAATTTCTATGGAATCTCTAGAACTACCGAACCGATTTGAAATTTGGCGTTGTAGTTACTTATAAGATGTAAATGCTTTCTAAAAACAAAATAAAAAAAATTCGAAATTTAAAAGGGTGAAATGAGCGAAAAGCGTTCTAAAAACATTCTAAATTACAATTTCTATGGAATCTCTAGAACTACCGAACCGATTTGAAATTTGGTGTTGTAGTTACTTATAAGATGTAAATGCTCTCTAAGAACAAAATAAAAAGAAATTCGAAATTTAAAAGGGTGAAATGAGCGAAAAGCGTTCTAAAAACATTCTAAATTACAATTTCTGTGGAATGTCTGGAACTACCGAACCGATGTGAAAAGTGATGGTGTCAAATTTATGGTGACAACCCCTGCCCATAGGCTATATTTTATGTCGGTGTCACTAACACCAGCGGGGTGCAGGAGCGAAAAACGTTCTAAAATTGCGATTTTTTTATACTGAATGAGCTAGAAATTTGAAATTGTAGTTACTTATAAGATGTAAATGCTCTCTAAAAACAAAATAAAATAAATTCGAAATTTAAAAGGGTAAAATGAGCGAAAAGCGTTCTAAAAACATTCTAAATTACAATTTCTATGGAATCTCTAGAACTACCGAACCGATTTCAAAAGTGATGGTGGCAAATTGGTGGTGACAATCCCTGCTCCAACAGCCTCTTTAATAAAAAACTATGCGTTTCTGACGACTGGTTTTTTGCTAATTGTTGCCACAAATTAATCTCGGAAAATGAAACATTTGAAGTTACTGAAAAAAAAATAGTAGCTCGAAAAGTATTTGTCAGAAAATTGTTAGGCAAACTGCGTTTGAAAGGTAAAAAATTGTATTTTTCTTGATATAAATTTCAAATCTAATGATTATGCCATTTTTCAAATATTGAATTTGAAAAATTACCAAATTTCACAATGGAGTACCATAGCAAAACCTTCATGCGTAAAAAGATAATGATAAGGGCGACGTGTCCTGGCGTGTATATTGGCTATACACGAGTCACAACTTAGGTAGCCTTATTATTGTGTTAAAATATAAAAGTGAATTATGAAATGTCAATGTTTTGTTGGATTAAAAGTTCGTTATAAAAAATTGACCAGCGTAACGGGCGTAGCTTGCTAGTACTATATATATATATATATATATATATATATATATATATATATATATATATATATATATATATATATACTTCACTGACGCCCGGCTAACCGAAAAGTAATTCAAATAATTCGCCAAACTGTAGCGCCCAATAAACGAACGGAAGAATGTTGCCATTAAATCTCAAAAATAAAAATAATAATTAGGAAAAATTTACAATATATTAATGAAAACAGAATAAAAAATATTCTTGGATATTTATTTATTTACATTATTTATCTTAATTATGGAAAAAGAATAATCATCCTGATTATGTAAAGGAGCTGAAGAAACCATACAAATAAATTACACTTGAAAATATTAAAAATCTCGAGTATCTGCAGATTGATTTATTATTGTAAAAAAAATTCTTCATCTTTACATAAAAATTGATTAGCTTAAAACAATGGATGCGTTTCAGAAGATGTGGATTTGAAACGAACAATGATTAAAGAAGACATCTTAAAAATTTTGATCAAAACATTTTAAAACTTTTTTTTTCAACGTCGAATTTCGACGGTGCGTTTGGGGAGATGCAATGCACATGCGTATCGGAGCTCATTCGGTTGCATTATCACAGGGGTGGGGGAGATGTGTGCTTTATTTACTATGTTCTTTTATTGACTGAATATGAGATGAACGTAGGGATATACTATTTGTATGATACTTCATAGGTCCAGGAAATTTTCTTTCTTGCCGTGGGGAATATTTCGGTAATGTCAAACTGATTTGCATTTTGTTTACGGATTGTTTGTTTGGAGTTTGCATCGGAAATAGTACTGTAATTGACTGGGGGGAAAAAAACTTTTAAAATAAAATATTTGAAAGACTGTTTCATAAGCACCCCTTCTTATGTAATAAAGAAACTTATTTTACTAATATTGTTATTCTAATTTTTTTCCGTCAAGTTTTGACGGGTTCCATCTAGTATGGTATAAAGAAAGCATTGTAATTATAAAGTAGTGTGTGTGTTAGTGAACATGATAGCTTATAAACTGTATTTCCGATTGAGCTCTCATTTGGCGAATATATTATAAACAACTGTTTCAAAAACAGTATAGATTTTTTTACAAATTGGATGACGGATTATATATTTTCTCCTATTTTAAACCATTTTGCGATCGATTCTATGAAGAAAATCACCAATGAAGTACGACAGAGTAAATGTGATAAATCAAGACCTACAGTGTGTGTAAAAACTCTTAAGGACAGCAAAAAATTGTAAAATTTTTGATAAATTTAAAATGAGGTAATTAGAATGGAAATTTAATGTTGATCATAAAGTTGAAATACTAATATAAAAGTCAACAAAATGTATATGTGTGCTTTTTATCGCAAAAAAAAAAACTAATAATTATTCAAAAAACTCCATTTTTGCCTGCTTAAAAACTTTAAGGACAGCACTATATTTTTTATAGAAATATTACCTATAAGTATTACTGATTTGTACGTTTAAAACTCTTGTGTATGGGAATTTTTCTAAAGTTTTCTATTAAGAGTTTTGTTTATTAGGTAGCTTTCAATACTAAAAAGTCCTTCCGGCCTGTACCGGGAGGAAAAGGTAGCTTTCCTATATCTTCGTTTTAAAATTTTAGCTAATGTTACACGAAAACAGCAAGTTAAAATGCAAAGAAACGTTTACAAAAGATTCGTTAATACTGAATTTGAATAAGAAATTCGCCAAATTATTGAGCTATAGCCAATTTGGCTTCATTTATGAAGACTTATTTTGGTCGCCAAATTTGGCGATATTTCGCCAATTTTGGCGAGAATTTGGCGCTAACGGATATGAATATATAGTTTTATGCGTATGATTGAAAAAATTATTACAACAATGAAAGAAAATAATTTGCGAGTAATCGCGTTAATGTGCTGTTTTGTTTCAAAATGTCAGCCACCCTAGAACTGCTCTATCTCAACCATTTTTTAAGATAGAGGTAAACCAAAAAATGCTTTGGAATCCTTGTATCAAGGCCTAACACGTAATTAAAAAATAAATTTAAATTTATAACTTTTTTGTATATTTATTTTAGTTTTAAATTTTTAAATGGCGGACCAAGCTGGCCAACGAACTCGGTCGAGACATTGGTGAGCTTAATACATACAATTAGTTTCATCAAAATTGATTTATAAATACGAACGTTATTGTATGACATAGGTCAGATATATATATATATATATATGGAGATATATCTACCCTATATATATAAAATCCTAATGAAACGAATTTATGAAACGATTTTATGAAACGACTGACTAAACGACTGATTGTGTTTCAGGGCTATTTTTAATAAAATATTAAACGCTTGATGGTGAAATTAATACCAATTGTCCATAAAAATCCGCGGATGTCAAAACTGGTAATAGAATTTTGAAATTGGGATTAGTTTTCGAGATATTAATTTTTTTCTAATTTTAATGACATTTCTGTAATGATGGCAACTAATTACTCAGTTTTTTTTGTGACAAAAAAGGGAAAAAAATTGAAAAGGATCCCGATAGGGATTATTGATTTCTTTTTATTCGTCATTTTCAAATTGAAATTGAATTTATCTTTTATTTCAATCGATAATGAAGACAAGATTGTGATTAAATTATGTTTTTCAGGAAAATTTGAAAAAAATCACATTTCTATCGTCAGGATTCAATCGTCTGTCAGCATTTAATTTAATTTATAAACTGAAAATATTTTGAATAAATTCGTCCAAATGACGTCATTTATGTAAACGCAAAAGAAAGGGGGGAAAGGGAATTAATAGTAATTAATATTTATTGATATCATTTTGTTATTTTTTTGTAAAATTTAATTAAACGAATTTATAAAATCACTAATTCGGATATTTGAAACGAATGTATAAAATAATAATTACCCAACTGAACGGAAGGAGAATAAAATATCCTGCTTGGTTTTCTATCCTGCTTAGTTTTTTCCACCAAGGTTTTTAAAAAAGCGTCAAGTCCCCTATAATAGAAAAGCAACAAAAGTTCATTGGGTTTGTTTTCATAACTTTTGCCAACAAATCTATGTATATTAACGAATCTATCCCTTTTTGAAGCTCGAATTACGCCAAACCTAAAAGCAAAGGATCCTATACTGGAAAAGTACCCGATTTTCTTATGAACAATATGCAAGTGACATAACATGGTGTAAAATTATCACGGATAGCAAATTTGTTTAAATATCTCATCAATTGATGCCGAATAAATGCAGGCATGCATGCACAAAATATTTAATTAATTTTGTATGGTAAATAATTATTAGAAAATTCGTATATACATATTAATTAAAATAAATAATTTACATATTTAAAATAACATGAAAATATGCATGATGGTGCACTAAAATAGAGAGAAAATTAAAACCTGTTACTGAAAATGTCTATAACATAGTACTTTTCAATAGCGTGGTTCTTAATGTTATTCACAAGCAGATGGAATTTTTCTCATGCTTAAACGCAAATTAAGAATAGAATACAGATCGTTGTTATAAAAGTCCGAGAAGTAGCCACAATTTAAACCTAACCATTTTATACAAGCTGGTTTTCAAGTTGTAATTGATTTTACTTATCAATCCCGAAAACAGTCGTCAGTTGTCGCAACAGCTGTGTATGAGGCCATGATAATGAAAAATGCCCCATTAAAACGTTAAAAGCATGGCAACCAAATTACAGATTTACCAATATTTTTAAAATATAGCACGCTGTCATGTTTTTAGAGGCCTCGAAGTCTGTGCGGGGGTTGGCGAGCGTAGCTCGCAGGGGGCAGGCCCCCTAGTATATATATATATATATATATATATATATATATATATATATATATATATATATATATATATATATATATATATATATATAATTATAATATCTATGAATTTCAAAAAAACATATCAAGTTCTATTATCATTCTACTTAAATCTCCAAAGAGATAATTAATGATATTGTGTATACAGAATACCACATAGCTAATAATTAACATGTGCAAACATAATATTACCATAGCTTGTGCTTCAATGGTAATTGGCCAAATTTTACTCATACCTAAAGAATATTGAAAAAAGAAAAAAGAAATAGAGAGAAAGGGAAAAAAAAAAATTATAAATTGGAGTTGCAATTAAGTAAATACAAATGGATTAATAAACTAAATATGAACCATATACAATGGAAAATTGGACCACATGAGAATTAAATATGAATTAGATATGAAAAAACACATGCACATGTACTCATCAGCCTGGATGCACCCACATGTGTTTTAAATAATAATTCAGTGTTTCATAATTCTACTGGCATAATGCTAAGATCAGTAGAATCATCCAGGTACACTGAATTATTACCAGACAACAATTGGAAATATTAAAATTTGGAAATATTTAAATAGGAAATAAAAACCATTAAGAATATACAATATATTTCACTCACATCGATTATCCCAAGAACTGTATTTAACACCTCACGAAATTACCACGAGATAACAGTTTTGAAATAATAAAATTGGAAATATGAACGCGTAAAGTGTAGATAAAATATTATACTCACAATAATTATACAGAATCCTTAAAATGTCACAACTTCTGCATAATATTCACATCCACATGGCAATGCATCATACATGTTGACTAAGTCGAGTTGAGAGAAATGATTTGAAAGACAAGTTGAGAGCACACTTTTTTTAAAACACAACCCCATCGATGACACCCAAACACAAAATGATTCAAAAACACACAAAATAATTCTGGTTTTAATACACTTATAACAAAATTATATCCGTGAATATATATTACTCCATTCAATTTTAATTCCTGAAAGTAAAATTAATATACAATCAATAGCTCCCTCTATAGTTAAATTAAATATAATATTAACAATATTATCAACAACTACCTGAAAGGTAAAGTGTCGCCATCTATTGGTATTATAATAATTCATAATTAATATTTAGTTAGATATCCACTTTATTAGTTACATACTCACTTCATTAGATTTAATTATATAAATAAACTTTAAAAAACAATACTAACTTGTAGTTTTACTTTAAATTCAAATAAAATATAATACTACTATATGAATAAATCTACACAGAATTAATTCAACTTGCACAGCATTTCAGATATTCTTAACAAGAATATATTATGTAAAAGATATATTATTTTAATTCAAATTGTTTTTGCTGCCAGCTGTGTTAATCCACTGATATTATAGACATATTATTAAATAATTAATGTTTTATTTTTACTATTACTTAAATATATATTAGACTTGTTATTAAATAATTAATGTTTAATTTATACTAAATTGTAAATATATTTTATATTTCATAGATTAATTTAAATATCTAATTAAATAATTCATAAACAATTCAAAATATCTCAAAATTTATAAAATTGATAATTAATAGTATTACTACTGTTTTTCAATCAAATTAATGCAATGCAGTAATTAAAATACTTGTTAAATTTAATTATTCATAGACAAAAATAAAAACTATATATATTTATATTTATATATATTGCAAATAGATATGTTTATTAGTTATAATCACCAATGTTATCCATGTATAATTTAATTTGTTATTGTATAAGTTAATTTATAAATGTATGAAAACTGCACATCAATAACACCTTAAACAGAGGTGATCGGCAACGCACAATCACAACTATACAAAATGTATATAATGTTCAATCAAATATTAAATTTCCTAATATGTTATAATTGTAATTATGTATGTTATAATTGTAATTTTCTATATAAAGTGTATATAATGTTCAAACAAATATTAAATATTAAATTTCCTAATATGTTATAATTGTAATAATGTATGTTATAATTATTATTTTCTATATCTTTTGTTATATGTTATCGCACACTAAAACAATAATTTATTACATACCATGTTTATATTTAAATTATATAATAAATGCTATTTAAAAGAGTTGATGATTGAATTTATCATAAAAATTGGATAACCATATATTTTTGCTTGATCTTGAATATATCTAATATTTTTGTTTTTATTTATATCTGAGCATAAGTATTTTATACGATGTAGATAATTGATAATTATATTTTTATAAACAGATTTATGTAAACATGAAGCAAAATTGGTAAAAATATTTACTTTAAACGGGAAATCAAATCTCTTATCATAAATATCAAAAATTAATTTATAATTATTAGTAATATTAATTTTTAAGTCAAGAAAGTTTATATTATTATTAATTAAATCATTTTCGCTTAATTTAAGCTTAGTAGGATAAAAATTGAGTGGTGATGTGCAATTTTTTTCATTGAAATAAAATATGATAATGTCATCAATATAGCGATAAAATACATAATCATTGTTCGGACTTATATTTCTTTCATAATAATATAAGTAAAGGTCAGAGAGAATACTAGATGCGGTTCCGCCCTGCGGAATTCCCTGGCATTGTTTATAGATAATATTGTCATATATAATGTAATTATTATGCAATGTAAAATTTAGTAAAGTTTTAAAAAAATTTACTGAAATATGTTCTTTTAATTTTAATTGAGATATAAATTCTTTAAATAATATACACATTGTTTTATGTAAGTCTTTTATATCAATGTTATTAACTAAATCATTAAAATCCAATGTTTTTATGAATTTTACCGGATTGATATTATGTATTTTATTAATGAGTTGAAAACTATTTTTTATTAATGAGTTATATATATATATATATATATATATATATATATATATATATATATATATATAAATCAACATTTGAACGGAGGGTGGTTTTGGGGTCTGGGGGTCATGATCGGTGAAAATATATCGAAATTTTCCGGAACTGCTTTCCTCCGAACGGCTGCAATAGGTAGCTTTATACTTTTTTGTATTGAAAGCTACCTAAAAGTATAAAGCTACCTATTGCAGCCGTTCGGAGGAAAGCAGTTCCGGAAAATTTCGATATATTTTCACCGATCATGATCCCCAGACCTCAAAACCACCCTCCGCTCAAATGTTGATTTATATATATAGATATATCCATATATATATATATATATATATATATATCTGACCTATGTCATACGATAACGCTCGTATTTATAAATCGATTTTGATGAAACTAATTGTGTGTATTAAGCTCACCAATGTCTCGACCGAGTTCGTTGGCCAGCTTCGTCCGCCATTTTGTTTCAAGATGGCGGCCATTTAAAAATTTAAAACTAAAATAAATATACAAAAAAATTAAAAATTCAAATTAATTTTTTAATTACGTGTTAGGCCTTGATACAAGGATTCCAGAGCATTTGTTGGTTTACCTCTATCTTAAAAAATGGCTGAGATAGAGCAGTTTGAAATTCTAGGGTGGAAAATCATTTTGAAACAAAACAGCACATTAACGCCATTGCTTGCAAATTATTTTCTTTCATTGTTGTAATAATTTTCCCAATCATACGCATAAAACTATATATTCATATCCGTTAGCGCCAAAATTGGCGACATTGGCGACAAAATGGGCGACATTTGGCGAAATATCGCCAAATTTGGCGACCAAAATAAGTCTTCATAAATGAAGCCAATTTGGCTATTGCTCAATAATTTGGTGAATTTCTTATTCAAATTCAGTATTAACGAATCTTTTGTAAACGTTTCTTTGCATTTTAACTTGCTGTTTTCGTGTAACATTAGCTAAAATTTTAAAACGAATATATAGGAAAGCTACCTTTTCCTCCCGGTACAGGCAGGAAGGACTTTTTTGTAATAATGCTAAAGGCAAGTAAATTGACTGAATATGGAAATGATGCTTTTGAATATTTTTCATTGTTTGAAATTAGTTGTTGGTTTATTGAAAAAAATATAGGAACATCTAATACCGCCCTCAACAATTTTTTAATGATAAAAAACAAGTATGGAAAAAAATACTGGAGGCAGACCAAAAGCCTTGTCATCCAGAAAGAAAATGAGAGTTTTAAAGTCAGCATCAACTGGAAAATACTCAAATAAAGAAATTTTACGGACAACTGGCTTCAGTGTGGGCAAGAAAACAATCGTTACTCAATCTAGGAATTTCCAATACACAGCAAAATTGAGAAAACCCTCTTTACTGACTATACACAAAATCCAGCGTTTACAGTTTGCAAGACAAGTCATGACTTGGGACTCCAAATGACTGCAGATTATTTTCTCTGATGAAAAAATGGAACTTAGATGGCTGGAAGTATTACTGGCATGATTTGAGAAAAGAAAAAAAAATCTCGAAACGTCAATTACGTAAAAGATCCATTATTTCGTAGGGCTGCTTTTCGTTTATAGGCATGGGGTCACTTGCATTTTTTTCGGGAAAATTTAATTCGAAAGCATATCTAAAAACTTTATCTGACAATCTTTCACCTGCTGTAACACTTCTGGCAAGGGAAAATGGATTTAACATCAAAATAATGCATCTAATCATACAAGCTGTATGTCAAAATTTTGGTTCCGGAAGAAAAAAGTTTAGCAATGGTCATCCAGAAGTCCTGACCTAAACCTCATCGAACTCTTGTGAGAAGATCTAGCAAGATCAGTTTAAGAAAATGGAAGGCATTTTTCCTCAGCTTCAGAACTCCAGATGTGCGATTTTGAAGATGAACGATATAAAATTAGTCCCGATCTGTGCCAAAAATTAATAATGTCCATGAAAGCTACAATAATTGAGATCATTTAAAGCAATGGTGTGTGCAGAACATATTAAGTATTTGTTTCGTCATTACTGTATTGTTTTTATTTTGGTGTTATTAAAGTTTTTACACAGGTAGAAATAGTGTTTTTTCTGTATAGTTATCTTATTTTCATAATAAAATATTTAAAGATAAATTCTGTTGGCTTTTTATTAGCTTTTCAACTTTATGATACACATTACAGTAAACTTTTTTTCATATAATTTGAAATTTATAAAAAAAAAAAAAAAAAAATTGCTGTCCTTAAAGTTTTTACACGCACTGTAATTATCATAATAACAGTAAGATAAGGGGTTCTTGGTATTGTGGTAATGTAATCAAGAATTACTGATGCTGGGGTAAAGTCTCTGATTTCAAAACGAGAGATTCAGCATTCGAATCCAGCCAATTAATTTCATTGTGTTGGAAATCTGTAAAATCCTCCCCCTCCACCACCTCCTTGTCTACTTTCAGTGACATGTGCACGGCAGTATTCAGAAACTCAAATGAAGTTGTCACTCCAGAGCTTTTAGAACAGTTTTGGAAGTAGTTTAACTAGGAATTCATTCTTCAGCAAAAAATAAAAATAAAAAATGCAATAATTATTGGTATGTTAATTAAAGAAAAATAAAAAGTCTAGGTATATTTTGTTTGCAATATTTTTAAAATTAACATAGCCATTGCTTTTTTGCTGAATGATCAATTTATAGCTTAGCTGCTCTGCCAAAACTTTTTTTTTTTTTTTTTTTTTTTTTAATATTGAATATATAACAAATATGAACACCCAGAGATAATATGCTTCATTCATCGATAAAAAGTGTTGAATAAAAATCATAAAAACAGTAAAAAAGTTTTTTTATATAAACCATCTACATGTTTCGGCTTCGCCGAATCCTTTATCAAGGATTTTCAACAATTGCACGATGTATAATGCAATGAGTTGAAACATCATCATTCATCTGTTTCATGTTCTCTCTCAGATTACTAATGTTTATTATTATTATTATTATTATTATTATTATTACTTTGATGTTTTTTTCCATAACTCAAGTCTTAATTTTGGTAAGTTAAATAGTGCTGTATCGTCACATTGAATTTTTATGTGTTACAATTTCAGTTTTTTATCTTATAATGGGAATAATATAGATTTGAAGAAAAAATTAGTTTGTTTTCACTGAAATTTATTTGGATGGATTATTTTTTATATAATCTTGCAAGTGGTGTGGTTTTAGTGTTATAGAAAAAACGCAGTACTTCCGAGATTATATCAAGCCTTTCCATCAGTCGCAACAAAACAAATAACATCATTTTATTTTTAAACAAATAAAGGTGAAATATGTACACCATGTGTGAGATATGGTGTTGCAATCGACATCAATGAATGCGGCGTCATTGTTGGCATTAAATCACTTTGTTTGGGGACATAGTTTAGTTATCATAAATGGTTCACAGAAAAAAATAAACAAGTATCCAATTTTCTGCCACAAGAGTTACTATACTATTTCCAAGTGCATGTGGGGTCATTCTAAGGAAAATATTGCTTTTTTCATTTGTGGTAGGTAATTTTTAACAGAAACTTTCTTAAAAAAATATGTTATAGTAGATTTATATAATTTAACATATTAAAAATATATATTTGATGAAGACTAATGATTTGCGACTTTTATTTATTTATTTATTTGGTACTTTTATGTTAGTTAATCTCACTAAGAGTATTTTTTTTCTTGCCAGTAGCAGCTTTAATTTTTTGCATGTGTAAATTCGAAGCAATGCTTTGTTGAAATAAAATGGTTTTGGGTATTATTTCTTTCTTTCTTTCTATCTTTTTTTTTTTTTTTTTTTTTTTTTGTGCGTTGTGTGTTTTAAATGAAATAAGTGAAAGGCATGTGTTTTAAATGTATGTAATATATGTATTTTAAGTGCATGTGTTTTTAACTAGGGTGACCAAAAATTCATAACTGAAGCACAGCAGGCTAGCTTGTGTCTGAGAACTTATCGTATCACAGCTTAAAGTACCTCTTAAAAGAATACAGAATTTCAAAGAAAATACTTTATAAGATTAAAATGTAGAAAATAGATACTACTAGATTTAAATTTCATCGCTAAATTATTCCTCTCATTGTGAATGACCGATGTCTGTGTACACTGTCTAGCCAGATTACTGAAGATTGTTTGGAAGGTGGCACAAATACAAAACAGCCCATCAGAAATATTTTAAAGTCATTTTCATTAAGTAAAAGACATCAAAGAGTGGTTTAAAAAGGTTTGAAACGTTTAATAATCGACAACCGGGGTGGCTTCGAGCTGATTCATTGCTCTCTGTAGTGGTAGGGGAAGGGAGTGTCAACAAACACCTATATATACACTGTAGTAATATTTAACTCGATTATCGAAGATTGTTGCACATAATGTGAACATTAGAATTTTTAACTTTAATTTCTTGAGTCATAGATCTTAAAAAAATCAGAATACACTACTTCTGTCTTACTAAGATCTGTGTTTGTAGTAAGTTGCATTGTAACTTGATCGAGACATTGGCGTTAAATCTTGTCCAATTTCATTGTCAGATTGTAGTAGATACATAGCTATCTTTGCTTACCTCCGACTCTCTTCATTTCAATTAAAGTAATGTATTTTAAGTGAAATGAGGAAAAGATTTATATTCAAAATGAAATTAATGCTAAGCGGTCCGAACAATATTTGGTGGTTTATCACCTGCACCCAGATAACATAACCATTACATAACATGTACCATTTCTTTTCCTTTTATTTATTTCTTTTTTGTTTTTTAATGAACAGAGTGATATTTGTTACAGAGCTTCGTTACATATCACAACTTATTTCTTTTATTAATGTTGTCACTTATTTTGTGAATGCAATAAGCATATTTATTATTCATTCAGTAAAATAATTTTTTTCTTCTTGAAATTTCTTTATATGTAATTTTTTTTTTTTTTTTTTTTTTTTTTTTTTTATGAAAAACAAAATACATTGTTTCCAAAATTATGTTTTCAATTACTGTCACAAGTTTTTCTTGTATCTTAAGTTTCAATACAATTCTATGTGTAATAATTTCTAAAATAAAGTAGCATTTGTTACCTAATAAAAATATTCACAGGCTATTCGAAACAATATTTCAAAGAAATGATTTGAGTAGATATATATTTGAGTCAATATTCTACGCCTTATAACTACCAAATTAGTTTATTAATTTGAGTAAACGATATCTTTCTAAAATTTATTAAATTGTAGAAGGGAAAATGCTTTGGAAAGAGAAATTTTCATTAATTTATATTATTTGGACATAAAAGGCTAAATTAAAATAGGAAAAAAAAAATAAATTACAAAAATTCCACACAGTGTACACTAATGTAATACAAAAATCTGAAGAGTTATACAAAATCTATAGTGAAATTAATAAAGCTTAATAAATTATTAGTGAAATCAGGACACATCATCTTGATTGATCATTAACTAAAACATATTCAAGAATAACTGAGACACATTTTATTACGTTATTTTCAACATGACTTATTTAAAGCTGTATTTATTTCTAAATTAATTAATAATTTATTAAATTTTATTCAAAAATTCTGGTAAAAATTTTGATTAAAATTAAGTGGTTTAAATAATAACCACTGCCCTTCAAAGGGTTAAATGTTAAGTTCTATTATCACCACAATGGTGTATATAAATATAAAAGAATTATAAAAAAAGTCAAATATATCATCTTTTTTTTTTTTCATTATGTAAGAAAAAAATCATAATTTAATCAAATTACTTTTTCAAAATTTTTGCTACGTACATAGTTGTACCTGATGGATTTACTGTTGCTGTTATTTGGTCTTTTGGACACAATATAGTTGTTGAATCTGGGTTAAGTACATCATATACTTTGTAACAAGAAGGACTGTCTAAGCCAATATCCTTCAGTTGTACTGAAACTTTTGTTGGTCCTCCTAAAGTATTGCGGTTGAAAAATAACACTGCAAATGAATATTTGCCATCCTCGACTGGAGATATTGGCCTTGCCCATATTTCAGTGTTACCTTGTTTGTGAATCCTTTTTCCCGTTTTACCTAGTGGATCTTGATTTATTTGTATGATTTCTTTGTTTTTCAATAAGTCGCCGTATTCTTTTTTGATATCTCTTAAGTCGTTAGACATTAATAAGGGACTAGCCATAACGGCCCACAGCATAAATTGTGCCTTAGCTTCATCATAACTCAATCCAAAATTTCCTGCTAGAACCATGTCAGGATCATTCCAGCTTCCCGGGCCCGCTACAGCTACTAAATCATCCTGATGTGCAGCAAAATAATCTACTATTGACAAAATGCTCCTCCAAGAATCGTCTACATCACCGAAATATCTCCACATATTACAGTATTTTGCTATCTGTGTATAATTAGGTTTTATTCCAATCTGTTGTTGATAGAGTGGCCATTCACACGAGAAAAGGATGGGTCGGCCTGTTTTATTCACTTCTTGTGAATAAATTGGGTATAAATCATCCATTTCCTTCGGATCTTGAAAGCAACCATCCACTTTCAAGGAATCCACTTCCCATTCTGCAAATGTAGCCGCATCAATATCATAATACCCATGGCTTCCAGGATATTGAGCACAAGTTTTAGATCCAATATCCTGATAAATTCCCAGTTTCAGTCCTTTAGAATGCACATAATCAGCTAGTGCTTTTATTCCATTGGGAAATCTTTTATGATCTGGTACCAGCTTACCATTTGCATCTCTTTCGGGTTCCATCCAGCAGTCGTCTATGTTGACGTATTCATAACCAACATCTTTGTAACCGTCTGCAACGATTCTGTCGGCCATGTCCTTGTAAAGTCTTTCACTAATGCAGTTTTCAGGTTCATTTTCACAGTCAGTGATGCATGTAAATCTTTCCCATGACAACCATCCCATAGGTGGGGTGAGGGCTAAGCCATTGTCGAGACAATTTACTGTCAAAGGAAATACACATCCAATTAATAATAGTAAAACTTTCATGTTTTTCTACTTCAGAAAAGATCTGCTTTCGCTTACTAAAATAAATGTATAAATGGCGTAACACATTACAGCATATTCAGAATATTATAGATTAAATTATCTAACGTTTATCAGTATCCATTGTTAACCCTATTTGTTGATAATGTGAACTTAAATTATCTGCTTATATTTATTATTGTTTCCTTATCATACGTTAGTAAGAGAATGAATGAATTATTATCACTTATGACATTGAAAACGATGTTCTTGAAATGGTTTTTGAAGATAACTGCCGATAGAGTTATGTTTTTAGTACTTATAGAAATTCTTAAATATAAATTCTTATTTTCTCAATTTCTTTTTTTTTACTTTTTAATGAAAAGTTTTTATCTTAATAATAATAATAATAATAATAAAGAAACAAATATTTAAACAATAATTAAAAAATTGCTTTTGTTGACAGATTTTATTAAAATTGTTAATAAATATATATTTTTAAATGTTTAAGTTATTTTCAAATTGAATACAATCGACTCCCGTTTATCCGACATTCGCGGGACCAGGAATATGTCGGAAAATCGAAATCGTCGGGTAATCGAGAGTACATATATGTCGGATAAACTATAATAGATTTCCGATTATCTGACACTTATGAGATTAGGAATGAAACATCATTGATAGATGTCAGTTAACACGTTCACGTCCGGGTTAAAATTAACGGATTTTTTTTAAATTCAGAAATTCTAGATTCATACCAGAAAATACTAATATCAATATTTGCTTTATTTAATGACAGACATTTCGCAATTACATAAAATAAAAATTCTTTCAAAATCTCCGGTGTGAATTCGTAATTTTGGATTAAAAATGGAATGTCAAATGAGTGACGAAACGACGCGACGCCACGTATTCGTCCTCGGCAGCAAACGTGTTAACTGGATGTCGGATAATTGAGAGTCTACTGTACTCTATACTTAACCCTTGAGAGCCGAGGTTAAAATAATACTACAAACACACATTCTTTGCTTTTGTACAAATGACGCCATAGATGACAGAAAGGTTCCTTTTTTCTGAAATTGGCACTTTAGGGAACTGGTAATTTAGGTTCAAACAAATATGGATCTAAAACTATTAGCCCCCTTAAAATATCAATTTAATTATCACTAACCTAAATTTACACAATCACAAATTTAAGGGCTTTAAACAAGTGAATGTGTGTACTAACGCTGCAAATTCTCAAAATTTTTCATCGTATTGCGTTTAAGTTAAATAATAATGAAAATGTTGTTAATGCATTATTTTCATATTTGCATACCTTATTTCCTTATTTATATGCTTAAATACATATCTACAATAAATCCATCATACAGATACAAATCGCATACATATAAAAAATTTTAATGCATAGAATAGATATAACAACCTTCTTATCAAATGAAAGTACCAGTGATTATGTGAGGAGCAGAGAACCTGAGAATAAACCGGGTTTTTTTTAAAATAAACTATGTTTTTGGGGAATAAGCGGGTTTTGCACAACTGTAGTGAGGAATCTTTCACAATCTCAACATTTTTATTTCAGATAAATAGCGTAAAGAAATAAATCAGTAACAGATTATCCTCCGCAATAGTACAATGCTTTCTTTCTGTGATCGAGGTGCTTATATCGTAAATGACTTATCATCTTTCCGGCGATTGCAAACAACAAGTGGGTAAGTGTGATCGAAGATCGCTCAAAGGGTTTCGTTTAATATTCCTTTCAAAACACTTTATCCTTTACCTTTCTTTAATAAATCCAAATAAATTTCATTTAGCAAGAAAAAAAAAAAGTCATGTTTTTTTATAAAGTAAAAATTTACCGGTCTATTTTTTCGTTTTTTCGAATATCTAAATCAGTCCGATAGCGGGCAAAGCATTTTTTTTAAATTTATTTATTTTATTTTATTTTGTCATCCTGGAATAATTCGATGCTTCACAGTTTTAAATAGTGTGGACGATAAACAGTGACTTTCAGAATTAAAAATATGTACGTGGGGAGGAAAAAAATACAGAAATAGTTTAACCATGTATGCATACTAACGCTGGTATTCACAATCTGCCCCCAACTTCCGGTTAAGGGGCCGCTTCACTGTGAAACTCCCAGGTTGCGAAATCCCATGTTAACGGGATAACGACAATTTGACGGGGTATTATCAATCAATAGTGTGAAAGGGTGCGTCAACTACCTCTTTAACCACAAGGCTGCCAGTAACTCTAGCGGACTGAACTATTTGCATTTACGCAAATTTCTTGGTTGAGATAGTCCCTTTCAGAGTCGCAGAGCAATGATAATAAATACCACATGTTCTTCATCTTTAGAAACTAAAAATGATTATTTTAACTTCCGTAAAAGGCACTTGCACACCTAAAAAGCACTCTTTCTCTGTTTTGTTAAAATATTTCCTTTTTTAGAAAGCTTCTATAACATTATCTTTTAAACATGAGTACTGAAATAGGAACAAATTCTATTTGAGACGAAATTGTTAAATTTTAAACTATTATATTAAGACTATTTTTTAAACATTATTATTAAAAGTGAATGAACTTAGGTTTTATTATTAAGCTTGGATGTTGGATATTGTTTCTTGAAAACACTTACACCCGAAATAGTTGATAAAATTTCAACTAAAGCGTAAATGCTTTTAAGATTTAACACCGTTTTCACACATCTAATTAATGCCCAGTTTTTTTTTTTAACTTTTATTTTATTTGCTCTTATATCTTATGTTTTTAAATAATGTAGAATGTATTTCTCACACCATCATTGAAGATTTATTAGGATAATAATAAAAACATTTTCTTTTATTATTAATTAAAGGTCATGTTTTGTGCTAATACTAACCTAGAATGGATTTATGAAGATTGAATATCATTGCATCAATGAATCATTACGGATTGTATCAAAGATCTTTTTATAAAAAAATTTCATTTTTTTTTTTTAGTCTGGTGTTCAAGTAATTCCACATGTTTTAACATTCAGAGAATTTTTCAAGAAAATAAGAAGAATAGACTTAAGGTGTTGATTTACATTATTTAGACTTTTATTTCAAACATGTATTTCATTTTATAAACAGGCACTTTTACCTTAAAACATTTGTTTGAGGGAGAAGAGTCAAGGGATAATATACTACACATGAATCTGGAAAGGTGTGAATCAATTTAAACCTATTATGCTAATAACTGGAACATTGACATAGGAATATTGTACAAAGTCACTTCTAATATACTTGTATGATTTTATTAAGTATATTTTGGACAAATACTTTTAATGATTTAAAGAAAAAAAAAATACAGACTCTGCGTTATATTTCAGACATGCAAGATATTTGGTAAAAAATAAAAATATAATAATAATTAAAAACTAAAACTTAGAAAGCATTAAACTGTATAAACATGCGTAGTTACTTTATCAAGTTGTGGAATTTTAAGTTGAATAAAAAAAAAGTAAAGATAAAATAATTTATGATACTATGAAAATTGATTGTTTGTTGAAACTGAAATAAAATCAGTTGACTACATAGATATTCTTCAAAAATTCTCTCAACGAAGTCATCGTTAAAATTTTTCTCAGATTTTCTGTAAATTAGAGTAATATAATTATTGTAAATTATAGTAATGTTTTTATATGACAAGCAATTTCGCCTCGAAGTACCAGAAAAATACCATTATTTACCACTTCGAATTATAATGAAAAATTGTTTCACTTCTCTTTGTCAAATTTATGTTCATTCGCACTCTGAATGTCTGAATTTCAGTAAAAATACTTGTGTAATAATGAAATTTGATTGTGTTGTAATGCTCAGATGAGCCGACATATATATGAATCCATTTTTGCTCGCAAACGCATGAGATTGGCAGATGTTATTCAGAAACCATGTTGTTCGGGAACTGAATAGCTTTTCCATTCTTCGTTAAAAATAGAAGGCCTATCAGAAAAACTTGGTGAAAAATTTCGTTTTTAACAGAATTTCTGGATGCGACAGCCCGATAAAGGTCGTTGTGAGACAACAATTGCTTATAACTCAAGATATTCCTTTCTCGAAAAATGAAAAATATGTATTCGATTTCAAATCACTGAAATGTGCTAGAGTTTTGCATTATTGAATCGGGATTTTTTTTCCCCCTTCAGAAGCGCCTTAAAAGCAAGGTTCGTGATTTTTTTTATTAAAAAAAATAAAATAAAAAATAAATAAATCGAATTTTTTTAATTCGGATTTTTGTTTTATTTAGTTCAGATTATTATTATTATTATTATTATTATTTAAATAACATTTTAAAGTAAAATAACCTCAGAGTAAACATACCTGTATGCTTACTCTGAGAAAATAACCTTTACAAAATCATTAAAATTAAAAACTAAAATAGCTCTTTTAAATTTATTTGAAAAAAAAAAAAAAAACTCATTCACTTGGTTAATTTGAAATATTTTAATCATATGAATAATTAAATATTACAGTTACAAAAAACGAAGCAATAGAAACAGATTTAATTTGAAAAGGTGAATTATCTTTTACTTTTGAAAACATGAAATAAATAAAACGAATTATTTTGTGTTAGCTGATCACTTGCTTAAACTGCAATTTAACAAATATACTATTCTATATAAAATATACATACCACTTTAAATTACCCATTTAATAAATTAAAAATCATATGCACCCTTTATTACTAAAAGCTAAAAATTTTTAACCAAATTTTTTATTAAAAATCTTAAAATACAAAAGATAATTATATTTATAAAACAAGAAAACAGTTATGAATGAAATTTTAAACAATATATTTCAGATCGGTACTGAATTCCTTCAAAAGCATCTATTTCAAATTATATACAATATTCTGGAATATATACAATATTCACTTAATGAATTTTGAGAATGTATTATACATACATAAAGATGATCTCTGATGATGATTATATGTTACAAATTTCAATGGATCTGAAAAAAATGTATTCTTTGTTATTAAAATATTTGAAAAGAAACCAATTTTCCAGCTGAGTTCCTGAGCAATTACTGAGTTTAGACTGAATCAAAGTTGGATTTATTTAATTTAAATTTAAAAAAAAATTAAATCAGATTTTTTTTAAGACTATAAAAACTTTAGTTGTTAATTAGCTTACATTTATAAGTAACTAAAATTTAAATTTTTTTAACAGGAACAAAAAATCATGCGTTAAGCATAGATTATGAAACGCCTTCCAACACAATCAGAATACTGTAACAAAACTTCATAGATTCATAAGGTGAAATGTGATATCAAAGTAAACAATTCTCGAAAACGTATGTCATATTCGAAAACCCAGTTTCAGTAATTAAAATTAATAATTGAAAAATATCTGATTTTTTTTTTTTTGTACATTATCAATAGATTTGTATATATGCCACACAATATGCTAAAATTTAGTTCAGTTAGGAAACGCACAGCAAAGCTCAAAAATTCCATTCTTCAATTTCGGTCAATGAAAGATAATGTACTCGACATCTTTTGCGCAGCCCTGTATATGATCTATAGAATTTATATACACCAAGCAATATGTAGAAAATTAGTTACATTTAAAAAAGCGTGCCACAACGGAAAAAACGCTTCTAGAAATTAATGTTCACAGACAGTACTGTACCGAATTATTTTGTATGTCCCTGTAAATGAACGATAAATGCTATGCTCTCTATAATCTATGATAAGCATAAAAATTGTAATATAACTCAGTGATATATATCAATTTCAATATGTTTGAGATATATTAACATCATTAAAATACACCGCAAACGATTTTGCCTCATTCGACCCCATGCGATTTCGACCGTAATGTAAAAGAATTCTTTTGAGTGTGCCTGTAAATGAACTATAAGTGCTACATACTTCATTTTCAATACCGAACATGCCATAGTTGACCTAAATGACATATATCAGTTGCGGGGAAATCCGAGTATATTTACGAAAGTTAGAGCTTGGACGGACAGACAAACCGAATAAATAAACACTTTTCAACTTTGTTGGAAAATGTTAAAAATATACATAAAAACATTTCAGACTATTACAAGCCATGAAATCCTTTTATTTTCCAAACCTTTGCATAAATAAACTTACATTAGAATATTGAACCACTTGTTATTTACATGTGGAAGTAATGAGATATCTACATAAATTTAATTAAAAAATTTTTTTGAATGGCCTATATTTATTTATTCTAATGTTTCCCCATATCCTCACAGAATGTCTCCATGTTTTTGTATTAAAAAAATTACATAAGATTTAGATGTTTTTTAATAGATAAATAATATTCATTAATCTTTTAACGTTTTTCAGCTAAGATTCTTTATTTTTAAATTGGTATTTTTATTTTAAAGTGTGATATTTGATTTAAATAAAATTAAAAATCATGGATTTTGAGTTCTCAGTCTCTCCGTTTCCTTAAATTTACAAACTTTTTATTACTATTATTTTTTTCAAAACATAATATTTATTACAAAATATCTTGATCTAAATTTGAAATAAAATTTTTACTAAAGTTGTTTTACATCAATGATTAAAAAAAAAAAATCATCTTAATCTTAATTATGATTAAAATCAATCTGATTTAAATGAACAAACCCTGCTTAAAAGAATTTGTTTCCCAGATTCAATTTAAAAAATCGAATACATTATTTTTTTTATGAATTGTTATATTTTACGTGCATTTTGAAGAGGTTATGCTTTTTACAATTAAATTAAGTAAGCTAGATTAAATACTAAAACCAGTGAAACAGAACGTATGTAAAGCGGAGAACTTTTTTAAACGGAAAATTTCATGGTCTCGGTGAAAATAATATAAACTATAAGGAATAGTGTACCTGCTAAGATGAAAACCTGTCTATAGTGGAATTTTATTCGGTATCTTGTGAGTTCGTCTTAAAAGATTTTACAAAACTTTTTACTTCAGTTTGTCTGTCTGTCTGTGCTTCAATTTTCGTAAATATGATTGGATATTCACAAAATTCCTGCTCTGATAATGAGGTTTACTATACCATTCTTCGCTATTGAAAATGAAATGTATTTTAAAACATTTATTATTATTTTAAACGGGACATATGAAAGAATACCAATACATTATCGTTTATAGGTGGTTTTACCATTTTTTCCAGAAAAACACAGAAAACAGAACAAAAACAGAAAACAAATATGCAATGTACTGTATGCAGTATTTATATGTCCTAGAAAATACCTCATAATTTTTTTAAAATAATACAGTGAGCAAAGCCTTTGTCTTATATGTTACATCATATACACACAGATTTTATTTTTTTTTTTGTTTAATTTTGTTAATGTTAATTTTGTATTTCTATATTTCCTATTATGATAAAGTATATTAACATTACATTCATCTTTTTCACTGATTTGTTTTAATAATTATTATTTTTTAATGATTTATGTGAAAGATTATAGTTGTTTTTGCTTATGATATATATATATATAGTACATTAATTAATTTTATTATCTAAAATCCCCACCCCTGCATTTTTTTTTCTTTACAGAACTGAAAATGAAACAGTTTTCAGCAATTTAAAAGCAATATATTTTTTTAATGATTATTTATTATTATTGTTTTAAATCAGTTTCGCGCATTGTTTTGTTATTATTACATAGTTAAATCAATTGACATAATATATATAGAGTAAATTCTGGCTTATTTGGAAGTGAAAAATTCGAATAAAATAAAATAAAGAGATAGTAAAACAAAACACTAAACATAAATGACTACATTTTGCAAACTTAAACTTTCGAAATTTTACCTATAGTTTTTTCACTAATTTGACCATGTTTCAAAAAATATATATTCTCAACAAATTATGTACTTAACTTAAAAAAAAAAAAAAAAAAAAAAAAAAAATCCTTAACGACAGCTATTTAATTAACACATTAAAAATAACCAAAATGTAAACACATAAATAGTATTAAAATAGCCATAAATATCAGACCGCAATAGATTTCACCGAAGATAGTGAATACAGTCCATTTTAAACGTTTGTTGAAATGAAATTCATAGTTGCTAAAGTTTTCATCAGAATTTATCTCGAAGTGTTAAAATATTACGCTTTTAACACATAAAATATTAAATTAAGCAGATATTTCAGAAATATTTTGGCAACTAAGGCGGAAAAAACATCTTTTAAGAAGAGTACGAAAAAAAAAAAAAGAAATTAAAAAATTTAATTTTATGAGGAGATTTTTTAAATGTACGGTGCATTCTTCTACGCCCATATCTTTAATATTGGCGAGGAGAATTAGAGAGCTGACTGAGAAACCCCCTTAAGGATATTTTCAAATCCAAACTGTCTACTTTACGAAATATTTTTTAATTTACTTTTGTTCGGAAACTTGTGAAATTGGCAAGTGTTCTTAATTCAGAAACTTTGTAATCGAAAGGCGTTTTCCATTTTTTGGTAAAGGCCAAAGATCTTTCAGAAAATACAGCCAAAGTCAGCGTTTTGAATCAAATTTCCGACGCAGCACAAGAAAGGAGAAAAACGTGTTGTCACGTAGCAAGAATCGCTTATAACTCGATAAATAATTTATTTATCAAAAAATGGAGGACTATGATAAAATGGATGACAAAAAATGGATTCCAAATTGTTTCAATACCCTGCTATTTTTATGCCTTTACGTTTAAAAATGAATCACAAAATGCGTCAGAAAGTTTCGTGCTGTTAAGCATATTATTTGAGAACCATCTTAACGGAATCTTGGGATATCATTGATGAGGAAATAAATAAACAAATGTTCTAAAAAATGTTTGTTCAATTATATTTTTTACATAATACATTTCTTGTTATTTTTTAGGCCACACGAAATTTATTATGGTTTTTGCTCATGATACAAAAAGCTGAATTGTTTAGTTATAATTTTTATAAAACTTTTATATGCAGAATGTTTTTTTTTTCTTTCTGTGATTTGCACTTTGAAAAGAGTAGAGGCTGTGGAATTTATCTACAAGAGGAACTGACATTGAAGAATGAATAATAATGGATGGGAGGGGGGGTTGTGATACAGATGTCTTTTAATGAGCAAAAATGTTTCTTCGCTTTATCTCCATTCCAGGGGCCCGTATATCAAGGATTGTTTGTAAAGAAAGACGAGTAAGGATTGAATCTGGCTACCTTTCTTATTTACAAGTCGCCAGGCTGTTAATTGCTTTTTCGTCTCCCTCATTTCCCCCTACCCCGTCAAATTGTCAGTAAGTCATGTTAACCTATTGGGAAAAATTAGAATCACGATGACTCATTACCTAATTGTATAATTATTAAAATACGGGTTTCACCATCAGAACGTGCACGCAAATGCCGATGATGTGCATTTTAAAAAACTATCTCCTTAAACTTTTTGATGAAATTTTTATCATCTTCTTAAAAATACTGAAATTTTACGGAGACAATTTTTAAAAACGCACATCGTCGGCATCTGATGTGCACTTTCTGATTGTGAAAACCGTATTTCGATAATTATACAATTAGCTAATGAGTCATCGCGATTCTGATTTTTCCCATAGGTTAACATGGGATTTCGCAACTGCTCAACAAGTCAAAACTTTCTGACTTATTTTTAAATGTAAATGCATAAAATTGGCAGGCCTGGACTATTGAAGCGATTTGGAATCGAATAGCGTTTTCCATTTTTTGATGATTTACTTATCGGGTTATAAGCTATTCTTGTCAAGTGACAAGTTTTTCCCCTTTCTCGTGCTGCCGCGTAGGGAGTTCGGTTCAAGACGTCGACTTTGACAGTATTTTCTGAAAGATCTTTTGTCTTTACCAAAAAATATAAAACGTCTTCCGATTACATAGAGTCTGGACAAGAACACCTGCCAATTTCATGCGTTTCCGAACAAAAATGAATTCAGAAATTGTCTTTTGGATTTGAGAACAAACTGCTTTAAGTTAATTGGACCTGATTGCCTCCGAAATTCAATCAGGTTAATAGTGGATACCATTTGAACGTTTGATCTAACTTTTCTCGCATAACCGAGATTTGAGGTAGATGGTGAATACGCGAGGTTTAACCCCTTCGCGACAAGCGTCCTTTACGGAATTTTTCATCTTTTACCACCGGTTTTTTAAAACAGAAATTTTCGCCTAATTGAATCGCAGAAATGTTACCATGAAATAAGGCAAAGCTTACACTAAAAAAGTACTGGTGGGAATAATCGAGGATTCTAAGCATCTTATGCGTCACGTATACGTGTTGCTCGTCCCAAAGGGGTTAATGATACTAAGTTAAATGACTAATTAAGAAAACTAACTAAACTAAATAAGAAAAAATTCACTGAATTAGTTTGCATTAGGTATGGACAAGCCTTTGTTTAGTATATAAAATGCAACGAGAAAAGGGATTTTTCTGCTTCATTTCTTTCTATTTTTACTTTCTTCTATCTTTTCAAAAAGAAAGTATTAGATTCGTGAAAAATTTCGACTTCAGTTTTTCGACGAATTTTTACATTTTAGAAGGTCCTGAACAAGATTTGACTTTTTTTAGAAAATGTCTGTATGTGACATAAATTTTGTGAGCGCTCTGTCTCAAAAACTAATGCACGGGATTTAATCAAACTTTAGATTCTGTTAGACCTTGACATAAATTGATGCTGATTACGTTTTGGTGTAAGTTGTCCAACAGGTTGCGCTGCTATGCTGCATTCTTCACGATTTCCACGATAGCTTTATCTCTAGAACTAATGCACGGATTTTCATCAAACTTCAGATTCAGTTAGACATTCACATAAGTTGTTGCTGATTGTATTTTGGTGTAAATCTCCCTACAGGTGGCGCTGCTATGCTGCATTTTCCAGGATTTTCGCAATAGCTCTATCTCAAGAACTAAAGCACAGAATTTCATCAGACTTCATATTCTGTTAGACCTTAACATAAGTTGGTACTGATTAGGTTTTCGTGTAAATGGTATAACAGGTAGCGCTGCTATGCTGCACTTTTCACGATTTCCGCGATAGCTATATTTCAAAGCTAATGCACGGAATTTAATCCCATATTCCGTTACACTTTTAGATAAAAGATCCTTATTAGGCTTGGCTGTATACTGCCCAACAAGTGTCGCTTTTATGCTCTTTGGATTGGGAATTTTGGTTGCAGACATCTAAGAGGGTGGGTGCCGAAATTCAATGATTTGTTTGAAAGATACGATGCTTATATCTCCCTTTTAAACGAACACAATTTAACAAACATATACCTTTAGAATCCTCATGGCGGGCATAGGTTGTCACGATAGGAATAGATTGTCATTCAATTTTGGTTGCGGTCATCTAAGAGAGGGTGCTGAAATTCGATGATTTGCTTGAAATAAGCGATGTTTATACCACCAATTCAAATGCACAAAGTTCAACTAAACTTCACTCTTTTCATCCTCAATATGGGTCCCTTGTGTAAAAAACATATTTGCTAAATTGATGTAATTTCTTGTACTATTTAAATCATTTAATTGATTTTATTTATAGTTTTGTGGTGGCCACAACATACTAGTTATATTGTGAGAAATCTACAATATATCACTCGAAACCCTTGTATACAGCTCAGAAACCAGCATAGGATTTTCCCATGTAAAATTTACTTTCCTCAGATTTTCAACAGAGTCCACAAATCTTCCGGTAGCTATCAAGCGATCCTATGCATCATAACCCATCTTCCATTTTGAAGCTACAGAGACAATTACCACAATGGAACGAGCCTGGTAGATTACCTTTCATCCTACCACGAGACCCGACAAGCAAAACACGGTCGCGGATGACAGCGAAACTAGAGATAGCAGTGACATCATGCGAAATCTTATTCTCCAATGAAAGGAGACTTTCTCAGTGACATCACTTTTCAGCGCTACGGCTGGTTGGAGAAACATTTTTTGTTCCGTACGATAAAACAGAAGATATATTAGAGTAAGAGTGTGCAGAGACTTTTTAAGTCAGTTAATGAAATATAATCAGTTGATTCAAACCTGCAGGGTAAAGTCTTAACTCCGAGAAGGAAGCGGAGATTTCGGGCGGTTAACCCCCGTTGGAAAAAGTCATTCTCGGCTAATGCTTTGAGGTGGACGCTGTCAACCTGATCTTCACAGTAAGAAATCTTCCTGATTTCTTTAAGACAGTGAGAACGTGCATCTTCCGTCCATTCGAAAGAGTTTCTTGCTTTCGAGATGCTTTTGTGAAGGGAACTTTTGAGGAAAGATTAGTTCGTCCTCCCGACAAAGCTTTTAGGAGAAATTTTTAGAAACTTTCGTGCCGTGAGCATAGACTTGGTGAAATTTGGACTAGATTAGAAGCTTAAAGAACCCCTTTTTAGGTGCGTTCGTAATTATATAAATACGTAGCACCTATAGTCGTCGTCTGGTCCGTCCGTCTGTCCGCATATAACAGCGCAAAAACTACCCAACCGAATGGTTTGAAATTTAATATATGTAATTGTTGCAGAATTTTGTCGAGTCATTTATGAATTTTTTACACAATTTTATGAAAATCAAAACTTTAAAAATATTAATAAAAGTTTTCTTCATTCCATTAACTCCTTATCATACATAATCTATATAATAAAAGCGCAAGTCATGTGACTGAGGAAAACAAATAGCGGCCATTTCTTTTTTTTTTCATATGCCAGGCGGTCATTTTTATTCAAAATTATTTTTTCGAATAAAATTGCATAAAAGTTACATTTTTAGAAAGATCGTTGAAAAAAATTGTTTGCTTGAGAGATGAGTTACATTAAAAAATGTGTAGATTCTGAAATAACTTCAGTGGAAATTAGATTAAACGCCGAATATCTCAATCCATTACAGTAAATAAACAAAAGAGATTCATTCATCTTGAGTCACAGAACTATTAAATCATCGAGGTAATCATTCGCAAAGCAAGACCTCCATGGTGAAATTTGCAGTGCTGTCTGGTGTCGAAAAATAAAATTCGCATGTGTAAACGTCGCATACATAATAAGAGAAAAGAAAGACAAGCTCATTTTGCTCATAACAGACGATATAATTCATTTCACTGAAATAATAACGAAGATTTTTTTTTTTACATTGTAAAACTTAGTTATAGTAAGAACGCACCTCATTTGTCACGTTCAACGTACAATTTCCAACTTGTTCAATTTCATTTATCCAAGAATATGTATTTTATTGTTGCCATACAGAATACAATAAATGCATTTTTGCTGTAAATGAGAGCGGATCAACGCTACTACTTCAAACCATAACATCGGACCCGTCACAATATGTTAAAATTGTAAACCTTCAAGGTAATCCTGGACAACGCTGGGCGGGTCAGCTAGTAGGTAATATAATTACAAGTGAAAATATTAAAACTAATTATTATAATAGATGGTGTATCCTCTAAGGCAGCCATACTCAACCTTTTTTTCTCGCGGGCCACAAACATATGTTTTCAACGTTAGGCGGGCCGCAACATACTTATAAATAGGTAAAAAAAAAAAAAAAACAAGTTGGAAATTGTACGTCAAACGTTACAAACGAGGTGCGTTCGTACGCACGTTTTAGAATTAAATTCATGATATCCCGTGTGTAGAACGGGTTAAACAGCTAGTTAAGTATATATTTTATGACACTGTTCATACAAATATCTTAACTAGTTATATAAATATTCAGATATATATGTATCAGCTAGTTATATAAATATTCAGATCTTGATGATTTTTAATTCTGTGAAATGAATTATATCGTTTGCAGATTAATTTCTGTAATAAAATAAGTATCTCGGTCGCTTGACGATTTAACATCCATCGGAAGCTCCTATAACAAAAAAGCACCGATTAAAAAAAAAAATCAAATTTCTTAATAAATATTTTTATTAATATCTCCTAAAGTTTTGATTCGATTTTAATAAAATTTGAAATGTCTCGACAAAATTCTGCAAAGATAATATATTTTAAATTGCAAACCATTTGGTTGGGTAGTTTTTGCGTTGTTATATGCGGACAGACGGACGGACAGACAGACAGACAGACAGACGGACGGACAGACAGACAGACAGACAGACGGACGGACGGACGGACCAAGCGACGACTATAGGTGCTACGTATTTATATAATTACGAACGCACCTAAAAAGAGTAATCATAATAGTAGGATATAACATAAATAGTATAACAAAGGCATGTTACAAATTTAATACTATGAGTAGGGAAGAACGTTTGACGCGGAAGAAATGTTACAAAAAATTTTAACACCATTATTTATAAACAATAATCTTTGTGGTAGACTTCTATTGCAAATGTTGTAGAAATGTACTGCGAAGTTTTATTGCTTGAATGTAGTGATGTAAAAAATTTTTGGTACCAATTTTTTCAGCGGCGAACATTCATTCCTAAAAAGCAGTATTATCAGTCTAATAAACATAAAATGTAATAATATAACAATGAAGATTTTCCAAGTTTTAAACAGAAATAATCTGGTGATTTTCTCTAATAAATCAACCTTTTGCTCACTGCAAAAACGTTACTTTGATTTTAATTGTAGAAATATATAGTGCAAATTTAATTAATTTCGAAGAATCTGTAATTGGTGTTGAAGATTAAGACATGTATACGTCAATGTAGAACAAATATAGGATTGACTACATGTAAAAAGAACTTTTGACTCAGAAAACGGCATTTAAGATTAATTTACCTTAATTTTTGAATTAATTGTAAATAAAAGAACAGATTTTTGTATTTCCATGAAAATATATAAAACATCAATGAAGGTCATAAATACTTTTTATGCACCAGCTAAATTAATTTGGATTTATAATTATATGTATCGGGCCGCACATAAAAGGTCGCCGGGCCACATGCGGCCCGCGGGCCGCAGGTTGAGTATGGCTGCTCTAAGGAGAAAACCCATCTAAAACGAAAATTATCTCTGGTAACTTGCGATCCCGTCTAAGCAAGTATCGCTGTATTTTAATTTGTTTTAAGCTAAAAATCTATTGGATTCTTATATATATATGTCTCCTCTTTGAAAAACATTTTTTTTTTTCTTTTTAACACTTTCCAACCTAGTTGAAAAGTGCTTATGACTTCGGTTTGTCTGGCCGTATGGCCGTCCTCTAACTCCCGTAAATATGCTTGGATTGCCCTGAAACGTTTATATGTTATTATCGTTATCTATAGTATGTTCCCTATTTCAACGGAAGTCTGTAGCATTTATAGTTTTTTTTTTTACATATATAGGGACAGTCAAAAGCATTCCGTTACATTAAAGTCAATGGGGAATAATCGTTTCAAGTGCATTTTCATGACGCTACGTCATTTAAAACATAATGAAATTGATATATAATTATGAAGCGTATTAAAACATGCTTTTTGTAGAATATGGGGGGGGGCAAAGCATTTATTATTAATTTACAGGGTCAAACAAAAGAATTCTGTTACATCGTTCTATGGGGGGAAAATCGTCTGCAGTGTAATTTAGTGATATTTCACTATTTTAAACATAATGAAAATTATATGCATTACTGAGGTGCACTATAAATGGCTCTCTTGTGTGCATTGCGTTTATTTACAGGGATGCACAAAAGATATTGGTTACAGTACAGGTGCGATATTTACAGTCTATGTGTGATAAGGGCATTTTTCAACTTTGGTTTGCGTTTTTACGTTTAACAATTTTTTTTCTTAGTACGTGTGTGTTTATAAACTCGGTTGATCATATACAGAGCTACACAAGGGAATTCGTAAGTATTACAGACTATGAGAGTGAATTGCTTCAGGGTAATTTTTAATTGCGTTACCATTTTCCATTTGAACTATATATTTAGTAGACTAATAGAAATTTGTGGAATATAAATAAATTCATATACAGGGCTACGCAGAGTAAATGATACATCGTCGTTTACGGTTGGTAATTGCTGAGAGTGAGTTTTAAGTTGCCTTTTAGCTTAATAAGTGGTGTGTACAAAAGTCTTTAAATAATATACAGGGCTGTACAAAAGATTTCGAGTGCATTTCCATCGATCGGAGAAAGTTGCTAAATGTGAATATTCTAACTGAACTAAATTTTATCATTCTATATATCCATATCCATTGTTCATATACAGGTGTGCACAAAATAATTTGACTACTTTTTTGATACTGGAAGGTAATTTCGAAAACTGTATTTTTCAATGTGTTATGTGTTTTCTAAACTGTTTACTTACATATCTTCTTTCACCTTATTTATCGGTGAAGTTTCGTTACAGTTTTCTGGCTGTGTTCGAAAGTGTTTCATAATCCACGCTTGACGCATGGTTTTTCGTTCTTGTTTTATTTTATCGACAGATAATTTTCTTTTCTGCTGTTTTTGTGATAAAATCTTTCACAACTATACGTTAAACGTAGTATTTTAGTCAAACGTACTTCGCCGGCTAGAGAGGCATAACTGCCATAATTTTTAACTTCAACGCAGTCTATATACGACGTCGTTAACTATTAAATCTCCATGCAGAGTCTTCTTAAACGATCATAAAGTTTTATGAGCAAGACCGTTATACTTTAATGTGAAAAGTTCGAGACATATTTCTTTAAACTCATCTATCAAAAAAAGTACATTAAAAAAGGGTACGTGAAAAAGCAGGTCTCGAAAACAGTCTATTACACGTGTGAGAGTAAACTGCTGTGCTATAATATAGCTCGCAAAATATTGGCATTTCCGTATTACTCTAATTAAATTGGAATCTGTCGTGTTCAGTCTCGGAACTGTAATACTGTGCAAAGGATAGGTTTAAATAAATGAACTATGCTTCATTAGAAGAACTGTAAATTACAATTTAAGACATTTATCGACATATACAGTGAAATTTTGAATATGTCAAAAATGGGGATTATAAAAATTCAGGGCTTTCCTGCATTTTCATAAAAATATTTATAAAAATTAAAATAATTTAAATTTTATTTCCCCGTTTTTTTTTTCTAAAATACACTTCATTTCTCTTTATTTTACATATATCTTAAAATACAATTTTGTTAAAAATATTTTTGTCTAGGGCTGATTTAAGTTGTTTTTCGGAAACGGAAAAATACGGGCAAAACGCTTAGAGGGTTAAGACTTCATGATTTTTTTTTTTTAAACCAGTTATTGTATATATTTAATAAAACAAAAGAATTCGATATGATGTTTTTTCGAATGCCGAAATTAAAGATAAAAGCATAGAATAATTTCAGGATATAACAACAATAATAGAAAATAATTATAAAAGTAGAAATAGTTTTTTTATTACACTTTTTTTTTTATAAGCATTCAATGTTCATCTTAAAAATAACACTTAATTCCATGACTGCAATTCATGATTTTTCCAAAATAAATCAAAAATAACCGTTATAATAAGTTGATTTGCTGAGGGTACCGAAGAGATATAGAAAACATTGTTTTTTTTTTTTGTTTTTTTTTTTTCTTTTTGCGCGAATTTGTGAATTTATTTATTTTTTAAATTATAATTTTTTTTTTTTTTTTTTTTTTTTTTTTAATTTGGCAGCGGAGGAAAAAAGTATTATTTTAAACAATTTTAGAATTTCTTAAATTGATTTCTCAGCATATAATCATAATTTAATTAATATGAAACTATTAATTGATTACAGCGTTATCTTTTAAAAAACATATGTTACACTTTGTTTTTTATTTGTATTTTATACTTTTTATTTTTTAAAATATTTCGTTGTTGCAGCTTCACAGCCAGTTGGCCATTTTTTGCGAGCGTGGTGTGGCTTATCATTAAATCCATTGTTGTTGTAATTCTTTTACAATTGTAACCATAAATAATATTTGGCGATTAATCACCTGTGACGGGCTAATGAAAAAATGCCTTAAAATTAAGTTATTAATATTAATTTCTAAAAATATTGAAATATTGTATTGTCATCGGAAGTACACCTATTTACTTCTTCTTTTTTTTTTTTTTTTTTTTTTTTTTTAATGTATAATTCTAGCATATCAGGGATGGTGTTGAAATTTTATTACAAAATGTTATTCTTACATACAAAAATCAAGTTGAGTTAATAAAAGAAAAATGTAAATTATGTAAAAAAATGCCTCATTCGCAGATTTTATTTGCTCGCCAGAGTGGCGGGGTATTAATATATGCTTTTTGTTTTAAAAGATATATTCTGCAAAATAACATACACATGTTCTTTTGTTGACAAGCAGTGTTGCCAGCCTCTACCAAGCATATTCCCCTAGACACCAATCCAAATTCCCCTAGATTTAGATGAAAATCCTCTAAAAAAATCTGTAGCACCTCCTGCATTAATTACTGCATAATATAGAGAACGCTGACGTGGATATTTCTCCAATGTAACTTCCTAGCCGACAGTTTGGTTGAGAAAAATTAATACAAGTCATATAAATGCGAATATCTAATTGGATTTCTATGCAAGAGAGTAGAATTGCACCTACCAATCATCCATAGAATAGCTAATATGTATTTAAAATGCAAATTCAAGTCTCTCGACAGTCCATGACAAAAAAGTGTTTCATCAATTTATTTATTTTACTTTGGACTTAACAGGTTGAATTGGTGCCGGTGGGAGTTGAACCAGGGGTCTCATCAACAGTAGGCGAGCGCGTTAGCGTCAAACAAAAGACCAAACCAGTTACTGTACCCTCTTTATCTCTTTATCTTATTACCGGCACAGAATCCGCGGAACGCAGCGTTTCGTGTGATGGTCCTTGCTACGTCCCTTTTATACCGAGACATTAGCGGAAGCCAGGAAAAAAGAAGAAAAAATTCTGAAAAAGTGAGATCGCTACATCACACTCCATCCCCAGTCAGGAAAACGTCTTGTTGACGAGCGATATTTGCACAGTATACACCCAAGCCTAATAAGGATCTATTTATTTGAAAGTGTAATAGAATATGAAGTTCCATTAAATTCCTTCAATTAGCTTTTGAGATATAGCTATCGCGAAAATCGTGAAAAATGCAGCATATAGCAGCACCACCTGTTATATGATTTACACGAAAACACGTAATCAGCACCAACTTATGTCAAGGTCTAACAGAATATAAGGTTTGATGAAATTCCGTGCATTAGTTCTTGAGATATGACTATTGCTAAAATCATGTAAATCGTGAAAAATGCAGCGTAGTTATGCCACCTGTTGGGAGATTTACACCCGAACCTAATCAGCAACAACTTATGTCAATGTCTAACCGAATCTGAAGTTTGGTGAAAATCCGTGCATTAGTTCTTGAAATAGAGCTATTGCGAATTCGTGAGAAATGCAGCATAGTAGCGCCATCTGTTGGGAGATTTACACCAAAACCTAATCAGAAACAACATATGTCAACGTCTAAGTGAATCTGAAGTTTGATGAAAATCCGTAGTTCCTAAGATATAGCTATCGTTAAAAATGCAGCATATCAGCGTTACCTGTAGGGCGAGTTACACCAAAAACTAATCAGAACCAATTTATATCAAGGTCTTACTGAATCTGAAATTTTATTAATTTCCATGCTTCCGTTCTTGGGATAGAGCGCCCACAAAATGTTTGTCATACACACACACAGACAGACAGACATTTTCTAAAAACAGTCAAATCGTGTTCAGGACCTACTAAAACGTATAAATCCGTCAAAAACCAGAAGTCGAAATTTTCATGAATCCAATACTTTCTTTTTGTAAAGTTAGAAGAAAGTAATAATTTATACTAATAGTTATAACAATAAGTTTAATTATTCATGTTAAAGTAAAATTATATAAATGAGTCTGTTAAAAATTTTATAAAGAATTTCCATTATATTTTTTTCCGGTTATTTTCGTGAAAAAGTTTTGTTATTTATCTTTAATAAATAGCAGAACTTCTGATAACAAGCAACATTTTCAATATCTTTCTAGGATATTTCTTCCTGTATACAGTCTATCCGTAAAATAATAAGCGGAGAGGGGGAAAAAACTGGAATTCATAACTTTTGGATAAAAGTAATTTAAGAGAAGACGTAAAATTCCAGTTTAATATCCGAAAGATAAATCGTCTGTCTTATCTTTAATTTCATCTAGCACTTTGAATCAATTTGTTTCCAAGCGAGAGCGAGCAAATAAATTGCCAAGGCAAAACGATAATTAATTTCCTATAACGAAATCTGAACTTTGTGAATGAAGTACAAATGTTTTTTTCCGGTTATTATATATTACAAGCATTAATTTCCACTTGAAACTAGTTGTTGCTTTCAGTTCAAGCAGTTTACTTTAATCTTTTAAACGAGAAGAGGAAACATTTAATACAAATAAATTGTGATTAAAGTATTTCCATTCGTCATTTTTAGCGTTTTAAACTTTAACTTTTGGAAGTTTTCTTTAGCTGCTTTGAGATGGAAATAATTAACTTTAATGTATTCGCTTGTAATGTTGTCGCTGTGATGTATTTCCTACCAGCTGACCTTCCCCGTTTGCCCGCGCTTACCTTGAAGGTTTATAATTTTAACGTGTAAAAATTAAATTTATATCATGTGAAAATAAAAACATGTAAAACAAAGGCGAAATTTGCACTCCCTTTTGTGGACATAAATCGTTAATACGCAGATCACTATAACAGATATTCTATTCTTTTCGTCTACGCATTGAAATTTTTCATTTAAGTGTCTTCACACTGTATTTCTTCATTCTGTATACTAATAATTTTCTTAGTACATCAGAATTTAGCACAATATCTCCAAATTACAAAATTATATTATAAACCATATTAATAAACATAAAACTCAGGGCAAATTATACAATGTTACCATGAAACATAAAATTCAGGGTAAACTATACAATGTTACCATGTTATTTGATAGTATATTAACATTTTCAAATATAATTTATTACTTAGGAAAATAAAATAAAAATTTCTTTCATTTTTAATGCTGCCTGTCATTATTATAAAAATCTTCCTAGTTGGAAATTTCATAATATACTAGTTAAGTTAAAAATATATTCAAAAATGAATTCAAGAGAAGAATTTGGAATGCATTTATTTTAAATTCACAGATTCCATAGTGGAACAAAAATATATGAATATGAGGTTTCCAAATTTCTGTAACTATTTATTAACCGTCCAATTTCCCAACGTATCATGTAAAAACAAGATTAATTTAGCTATGTTCGGCAACGCTTATATGATATCTGGCTATGAGTCCCCCTGGTTGGTCTCGAATCAACCTGGCTTCGGCGCAGGAAAATGACCAAGAGCTCAGTCAAGGACGTCGTAGCGGCAACAACCATTTTTGGAGGCTTGATTAAGCACAGTTCCTCATGGGGACTTGTGTCGATGGATCTCCACGTCCCGTCTTATGACTACGTCATCGATATCACGTGCGTCCATGGATTCCGTCTTCATGGCAGCATCGTGTGGAACTTTTTCGTTAGCTATTCAAGTTAGAGCGCGAGGCTAGACATGCTCAAATAGAGGGAAACAGGTGGCTGTTTATGGAGCGGATGAGCAAACGGAGAATAGGCAACCCCAACCGGTCCGGCTGGACCAGTATTTTTGCTGTGTATTTTTGCTGTCACGAGAAGAGGAAACATTTAATACAAATAAATTGTGATTAAAGTATTTTTATTCGTCAATTTTAACGTTTTAAACTTTAACTTTTGTAAGTTTTCTTTAGCTCCTTTGAGATGGAAATAATCAACTTTAATGTATTCGCTTGTAATGTTGTCGCTGTGATGTATTTCCTACCAGCTGACCCTCCCCGTTTGCCCGCGTTTACCTTGAAGGTTTATAATTTTAACGCGTAAAAAATTTAATTTATATCGTGTGAAAATAAAAACATGTAATACAAAGGAAAAATTTGTGGACACTCTCTTTTGTGGACACTCCGGCCTGCCGCATGATGAGAGGGACTAATTTTTCTATTTTTATGCTATCTTTCGTTTATTTTTACTAATATTTTATGTGTTGTCCTGTTTTGTCCGCTGGCAAAAATTTGGAGGGTGTAGGCAGTAGAACCCCCAACACTAAATCCCTCCCGTAGAAAAATGTCTGAACTCAACACTTTTTAAGATATATTTTGGGTTATTTTTCCGGACCCTGGTAACGCCGATCGAGTCGGATAGTATGTAAATAGTATATATATATATATATATATATATATATATATATATATATATATATATTATTTAAGCGTATTATTTAAAAAAAATAGTTAGATTTATTTAGAAACATTTGTGAGAAAGCTGAAAATTGATTTTCACATATACAATTATAATATCTAAGAAGTGTTGATGTACCGGATGTAAAACACCGATATTTCGATATATATTAAGAGTCTAACATCGATATTTGATCCGATATATCAAGATATATCAATATTTTGCGGCCATTCTTAAGTGTACATAAAGTCTATACTTTCTCCCGTCCCACCTAAATTCAGACTGGAAATGTCATTACGACGCAACAATGTGGACTTCATGAAGTGCTGACTTAAACATTACACTGCTAAAAAGCTTGCATGCCACTTTTATTCCATCTTGAAAGACTTTTCAAATAAATTTGTCAGCTTTCACCTATTTAATTTCATTCATTACAGCGTGAACTTTAGTATCACACATTTGTGTGTAGAGTGACACAATCTCCATTTTGTAAATATGGGACAGTTTCAAAATTTGCTTAACTTTTCACATCGTTTCTTTATATCAGTTTTTTATGAATAGTTTTATGAGAAAATAAAATGTCCGATTAAATTCAATGACTAATAATTAACTTTTCGATTAAATCAACGGTATTATCTATACTAATATTATAAAGAAGTAACGATTGTTTGTTTGTTTGTTAGTTTGTAGGGGCTAATCTCTGGAATTACCGAAGCGATTTCAAAAGTGATGGTGGCAAATTGATGGTGACAATCCCTACTCCAATATAGGCTATATTTTATGTCAGTGCCACTAACTCCAGGGGGGTGCAAAAGCGAAAAATGTTCTAAAATTTCGATTTTTTTTATACTAAAGGAGCTAGAAACATGAAATTTGGCATGGTAGTTACTTATAAGGTGTAAATGCTCTCTAAGAACAAATTCTAAAAAAATTCGAAATTCAAAAGGGTGAGATGAGCGAAAGCGTTCTAAAGTCATTCTAAATTACAATTTCTATGAAATCTCTGTAACTACCGAACGGATTTTAAACGTAATGCTCGCAAATTTATAGTGACACTCTGTGCTCTAACACAGGTTATATTTTATGTCAGTGCCACTACCCTCAGGGGGTTGCAAGAGCGAAGAACGCTCTAAAATTGCAATTTTTATTATACTCAAGAGATTAGAAACTTGAAATTGGGCAAGATAGTAACTTATAAAATATACATGCTCTATAAGGACAGTGTTTAAAAAATTCGAAATTTAAAAGAGTTAAATGAGGGAAAACTGTTCTAAAAACCTTCTAAATTACGATTTCTGGAATTGTTAAGGACATAAACTTGAAATTTAACATGACTGATACTTTTTAAAACAGAAGTGCACACACAGAACAGTTTATATATATATATATATATATATATATGGGAATTATTAGAAGTAACAGCAACAATAATATGAACTCAATGAATTATTACTTTTCACGAGCAGTGATAAAAGCGATGATCACGCAAGACCAAGGAAAGCTCGCCAGCACGAGCAGTTGTTCCATAGATTTGAGCCATAGCAGTGGATAGATTTTTGACGCAATGCTCAGGGAAGCTTGCAAATGTTTATATTAAAATACGGAAGTTGGTACGTTCATAAATAATAATACTGTTTGATATTTGTATTTGAATCTTCAGTTGTATATGCTGTTATTTTATTAAACCTTTTTGTTTATATTATATTTGAAGAATCTTCTGATCCTGACTTGATTAGCAAAAAAAAAAAAAACTTTTAAAACTAAAACACAATCTTCACAAATAAATGATCCACTTAGGTAAAGATAGAGATCAGGAGCGATTTAAGACACGTCCGTTCACTAAAAAGCAAATCAACAAATGACGCGAATCACACTTCTCGCCCGCTATTTATACCCCAGACCCCTCACGACCACCCACGTTGATCATAATCTGGCGACAAAATATTCCACTTGGTGAGAAAGCATAAAATTGAGAAAGCAATTTATCTCTTATAGGAAGACTCACAATATGAATCAGTCTTTCACCACTACTCATGTCTAAAACTGTATCCGAGAAACACTCACTAGACGCCTAAACTAGAAGATCTCAAATCGAACCTCGCCTAAGCAAATAATAACAATATTTTCCAAAATACTTCAAAAACATCTCATAGATAACGCTTTCAATCTTAAACTATAAAACGAATTCTAATTTTCAAAGACAGAGAAAAAATCTGAGCAATTAATTTATCCCACTCATTAAAACTAAAAAAAATTATAAAGATACTAAATAACTCACCGTTAAAAATACTAACACACGACTGAATCAGTCTTTCCCCACTACTCATGTCTAAAACTACACTGTAAAAAATTTTCGGAACGTTTCAGGAAATTATCCTGAAATATTTCGCATATTTTACCGGAATTTCGAATTTCTTCATGTCCCACGTCAATTACGGCAATAATTCGTGTAATATTTTTGGGAGGTTTCAACTTTTACGTAAACTACATTCTGCGCATGCGTGCTTCATGTTTTATGTTCCATTAGCCATTTTGATAACTAAAGAAGAATAAAAAACAGCTGCCTAGGTAAGTAGAGACAAATGCAATCTGAACAAATGTTATTCTTTGTTTGGATATCTACCGATAAAGTACAAGTAACTAATTTAAAACTGCTTTGCTTTATTATTTGAATTTCCATTTTACCTGTAATACGAAACTTTAAAATTAAATTGCTTAACCCTCTGAGCGTTTTGAAAAAGGGTAAAATTGTAATGTTGTTTTCTCTCATTTTGTTTTAAATGCTAAAAAAATATGATTCTTTCAGCATCTCTATAATAAAACCGTAAGTCATGTGACTGTCATCAACAATTCCGGAATGCCCGCTTCACGTTTTCATATGCCAGGCGGCCATTTTTATTCAAAATTATATTTTCGAATAAAACATAATAAATGTTACATTTTTAGAAAGATCGTTCAAAATAAATTAATATTTGAGAGATGACTTACGTTCAATTATGTATATATTCTTCAATAACTTCAGTTGAAATTAGCCTCGCTATTCAAATTCTCTATCCATGAAAGTAAACAAACAAAAAAAAAAAGATTCATTCGTCGTGAAGGTTTAAAATATTAAACCATTAAACCACGGAGATAATCGTTCGTAAAGTAAGTTTTCCGTGAAAGATTTTTTGGAGCGCTGCCTGGTGTCAAAAACATAATTCGTACCAGTGACACAATCAAAATTTACCATAATTATGTGCTATACAACTCACCTTCATTCTTTATCTTTTCTTAGCTGAATGTAAACAAATACAACTCCTGTAATGATATTTAATGAATCAAATTTCGAAACAAATTGTCAGTTAATTTGGTATTTATGTATTATACGTGTAAGGAAGAGAGACCACTGAAAATGATTGTTAATCACCAATCATATTTACCATTATTAATGACCAATCGCTTTCAAAACAGTAATTTAATATACATTTACAAAATACATAACATCATTAAGTACTTTTGTGTTATTTGGGCGCAAATCTCGCCAATAGCATATTTAAAATCGCCAATACCAGCTATTATTTTTCGCGTGCGCAAATTAGAAACGATACTTTGATTTTGAAATCAAATGTTCTGATGGAACAGCTGTCGTAGACGCACCGGGGCACTATATTAACTATAGAGTTGCAATATAGAGAGAAAAAACGGATTGCTGTAATTAGAATTATAGGCGGTAATGTTGGCGTGGCGTATTTACAAGTTACGGATCTTAATAGTCAGTAGACATTAAGCAGAAATGCCAAAGTAAGGGAATTATGCAGTTATGAAAACTCCTGAACTATATCAAAATAGGAGAGCAGAGAAAAACAGAGTCGAACAGAGATCGGCATCTAGAAGGAAGTTTGTGAATTTTAATGAGATTCTACGCCACGGGTCAAAAGTGCTGACAGCAAATATGGTTTAAAAGAAATGTGATTATCAAAACTGGCTTCCAAAAGTTCAATGTTTCACCAAACCATACTCGAAAATTACGTGTTATAATATGCACCCCGATTATGTCTCATTATTCAAGACGTTTTAAATGAGAATAATGATAGATTTTCTGATCTCCCGTAATCAAGTCTACAGCCAAAGGTAGCGAGAAACAAACAAACAAACAAAAAAATATTGGCAACAATATGGTTCAATGTAAATGCGGATATCATTAAAGACTTTCACAAAATAGACTTCAATGCACCAAATCGTATTAACTAAAATACGCCATTTGGCAATGGATCCAATTACGGAAAACTACTTAATATGTTTAAGAATCTCCTCATTAGCAAACATATTGCAACTGATAAGCAAACGGATACGAAGCATAAACGCTTAAGTTGGTTAAGCGGTTTTTGTCAAGAAAGATGAAATACATAACAACAAAAAATATGCGAAATGCTACCATGATCGCAAAAGTTTTTGATTTGTCTATTAGAATATTCCGGTTTCGCGAAGGATTACGGAAAAAAATAAATTATGAATAAAAGTAATGTGTTATAGTGCTTTTAACATACATTTAAGGGAGACCAAACTGGTCGCGAGTGGCGGCTAGTTATAAATAAAACTTAATTACAAATAGGAATGTAACCCTTGAGACTATTAATCATTCTTCAATGTTTTGAAAATTCATTAAATCCATAGAATTATATTATCTTAAACATTACATATATTGCAGTGAAACCTGGAGCATAGTGAACGGAATATTACGTTCCACACGCTTAGAGGGTTAAATAAGACAATGAATAAAAAAATATATTATGTTTTATAATGTCTAATTATGAAATAATTATTCTTTGTAATAAAAACTGAATGTATCTGCCAATTGAGAAAATGCTTTTTATTAAAATGTATAGATAAGTAAATTTTTTCTATTTTCTTTTGAAATAAGATTTTACTATTTAATACGAATAATGCATTAATAAGTTTAAAAGATTATGAAATTTATTTTTTAAGATAAACATCATAATTTATTTTAAAAATTTAGAATTGCATTTAGCTTTTTAACACTTTCCAACCTAGTTGAAAAGTGTTTATTGTCTGCCGCCTGTCCGTGCTCTAACTCTCGTAAATATACTCGGATTGACCTGAAATTTTTGTATGTGATTGGCACTTATTATGGCATGATCCCTATTAACATGAAGTGTGTAGCATTTATAGTTTATGTACAGGGACAATCAAAAGTATTCAGTTACATAACGGTCAATAGGAAAAAATTGTTTCAAATGCATTTTGATGATGTTATGCCATTCGAAACATAAAGAAATTGATATGCAATTATGCAGCGCACTAAAACAGGCTTTTTCTAAAATATGGTGTACAAAGCATTCGTTATTCATTTACAGGGTCTCACAAAATAATTCTGTCACACAAGGTTCTACGGGAAAAAATCGTTTGCCATGATGTAATTTAATGATGTTTCAATGTTTAAAACATAATGAAATTTATATATATCACTGAGATTCATTATAAATTGCTCGCTGGATAGCATGGTGTGCAGTGCATTGCTTTTATCGTTCATTTACACGAGCACACAAAACAATTCGGTTACAGTCTTTGTTCAATAAATACAGTCTATGAGTGATAAATGCGTTATCAATTTTGGTTTGGATTTTTAGGTTTGACTAAATGTTTGCATAGTACGTGGTGTGTATATATTCTGTTGATCATATACAGGGCTACACAAAGGAATTCGTATTACTAACTATGAGAGTAAATTGCTTAAGGGTATTTTTAATTGTGTTACGCATTTTCCTGCTCAACTATATTTAGTACACTAATAGAATTTTATGGAATATAAATAAATTCCTATACAGAGCTAAGCAAAGAACAAGATACGTTGTCGTTTATGGTTGGAAACTGCTGGAAGTGAGTTTTAAGTTGCCTTGTGCGTTTTTTACCTGAATTAAATTTTAGCTTAATATGTGGTGTGTACAAAAGTCTTTAGATAATATACAGGTCTGTACAAAAGATTTCGAGTGCTTTTCCATCGATTGGCGAAAATTGGTAAATGTGAATTTTCTAACTGAACTAAATTTTATCATGCTATGTAGTTTATATACAAGTCTATAGATCATATACAGGGCTGCACTATATAATTTGACTGATTTTTGACTATGGAAGGTAAATGCTAAAACTGGATTTTTAAATATGATAGATGTTTCCTAAACTATTTAATATCTTCTTTCACCTCATTTAACGGTGAAGTTCCGTTTCAGTTTTCTAGATGTGATGGAAAGTGTTTCATAATTTATGCCTGACGCATGATTTTCCGTTCTTGACAACCTTTTAACAGATGCCATTTGCATGGCACAAAAATAAAAAAATCACAAATTTGCTACAAGTATTTTCAAATAGAAATTTTTGCTGTTCTATTTTGGAGATTTTACATGTTAAAATTATTATAGAAAAATACTGGTTGTAAAACATTGTACTTTTGACATATATCGGTGTCCTTCAAAGTATTAATGCATTTGGAATTATAGAGGAAAAGTTGTATTTTTATTTATTTATTTATTTATGTATTTTTTAAATAAGTAATAAAATCAAGTCCATGTTCAACTTTTTTTGTTATCTTTCAAAAATTTATATATTTTATTAATAAGTTTTTGTATTTTCTTTAATTTATAACTTAATTAAAATGTCCTTTAAATACATCATTAAGCCTATGTTATATGTAAATTGTTTTCAAAAATCTTGTATCCGTTAATAGAACCATATACTGTCTTTTTTTTATCGTTTAATTAATTATAAACAAAATGATTTTAATAAATTTGTGTCTTAGGGGCAGTTGAAATAATTTTGCCTATTTATAAAATATGATATATGCAAAATAATTGTAATGTACTATTTCTCTCATTTTATTATGTAAAATTTTAAAAAAAATAAAAACACATAAAAGAAGTTTTTCGTCGCTTTATACTCATCTTTAGTATTGCTTATCGAATGTTCTAGCAAAGATGTAAATTATCAAATCAGAAAAAAATAATTAAAAGGAAAATTTATATTTTTTAAAACTTATGATTTTAATAAAGGAATAAAAATAATGTTTGCATTTTTAAACTAGTCGGATGTGACAATCCCAAAAATTTCTTCTATCTCCCACAGGTTTTGCATACACTAAAGACGAATCAGCACCCATTTATATCAAGGTCTAACTGAAATTAAAGTTTTATTAAATTCCGTGCATTAGTTCTTACGAAATGACTATTGCTAAAATCATGTAAATTCTGCAAAATATAGCATAGCAGCGCCACCTGTTGGGAGATTTAAACTAAAACCTCATCAACCACAACTTATGTCAACGTCTAACTGAATCTGGAGTTTAATGAAAATCCGTGCTTTTATTCTTGAGGTATAGTTATCGAGTTAATAATGAAAAAGTAGCATAGCAGCGCCACCTGTTGAGTTATTTACACCAAAACGTAAGCAACATCTATTTAAGTCAAGGTCTAACAGAATATAAAGTTTTATGAAATTCCGTGCATTAGTTCTTGAAATATAGCTATCGTAAAAATCACGAAAAAAGTGCCACCTGTCGGGATATCTGTACCAAAACGTAATCAGTGTCTATTTATGTTAAGTTCTAACTGAATCTGAAGTTTGATGAAAATGAGTGCATTATTTCTTGAGATAGAGCTATTGCGGAAATCGCGAAAAATGCAGTATAGCAGCGTCACCTGTTGGGCGATATTCACCAAAAGCTAATCAGCAACAATATATATCAGGGACTCACTGAATATAAAGTTTTATTAAATTTCGTGCATTAGTTCTTGAGATAGAGCGCCCGCAAAATTTTTGTCATATACAGACAGACGGACATAGCAGACTCACAGATAGACATTTTCTAAAAACAGTGAAATCGTGTTCAAGACCTTCTAAAACGTATAAATCCTTCGAAAACCGGAAGTCGGAAATTTTCCTGAATACAATACTTAAAGGATTTTCCGGAAGGTTCCGGAAAACAAAATGGCATTAAGATGCCACGGCTTTTTGCTGTTACCTTTCACAACTATCTTGTAAAGATAGAAGAAATTAAAAATATAATTAACAATTTTACACTTTATTTATTCGCGCAAGACCGAGCTCGGAATTCAGTTTTAGCAAATATTGTTTATATGTTTAGTCATGAGTTTCGATTAATATATTTTTGTTATACAGCTTTGATTTTGTTACCTGATAAAAAAAATAATATTTTCAGAATTTAAAAAAAGGTTCCGAAAAACGACGCTCTGTGAAAGTAGAACATTTCAGTATTTTGATATGAAAGGTTCCGAAAAAAGACGTCCCGTAAAGTTGGAATGTTTCAGCATTTTGACGTGAAAGGTTTCGGAAAAAAGCGTATCGTGACTCTGAAATATTTTAGTATTTTGATATGAAAGGTTTCGGAGTATATATTACGGAATGTTTCGGAAAAATTGGAATGTTTCACTACTTTGCTATGAAATGTAACAGCAAAAAGCCGTGGCATCCTAATGCCACCATTTTTTTCCGAAACCTTCCAGAAATTTTTTTACAGTGTATATCTAAGAAACACTCACTAGACGCCTAGGCTTCCTAAACAAAAAGATCTCAAATCTAACCCCGCCTAAGCAAATAATAAAAACATTTTCCAAAATACTTCAAAAACATCTCATAGATGGCGCTACTGAAGAGAAAAAAACCGAAACTAATTTAAAACACTTTAAAAAATAAATTCTAAACTTATTTCACACCATCTAAACTAAAAGATCTCAAATCGAACCAAGCCTAAGCAAATAATAAAAACATTTTCTAAAATACTTCAAAAACATCTCATAGATGGCGCTACGACAGAGAAAAAAAGTCGAAACTAATTTAAAACACTTAAAAAAATAAATTCTAAACTTTATTCACACCATCACAAAGTAGAGGAAAATGAGGTGGAGGGCCGAGGGCAGGTGCTGCACTTCGAGCAGAGGAGCTGAGCTGCACCTCGAGTGGAGGAGCTGAGGAGCCCTCCCTCCTCCCTCCTCTGGCTCCTCAGCTCCTCCACCCGGGGTCGTGCTGAATATAAAAAATGAGCGAGTCATCTATTATCGACCTTATGAACATGATATTAAATTAGGCGGTGTAGAATGCCCTGTACCTCTTCAGAAGATACCTGTTATTGAACAACTCAACAATTTACGGGTTAATGTGTTTGGGTATGAAGAGGATGAAGTTTGCCCTCTGTATATATCTGAAAAGAAGGATCATGATGTGATTAATTTGTTACTAGTCGACAATGGAGAAAAACAACACTATTGTTTGATAAGAAGTTTTTCAAGACTTTTGAGTGATCTTACCAAGCATAGAGCCGCTGTCTATTATTGTTATCGATGTTTACATCGATTTTCAAGACAAGACCTGTTGGATAAGCATAGCGAATATTGTTCTCGCCATGTAGCACAAGCTATAAAGATGCCTAGTGAAAATGATATCATATTAAAGTTTTCAGGTATTCATCTACAACATCCTGTGGCCTATACGATTTATGCGGATTTCAAGAGTCTACTTATACCCATTTCATTAGCCTCACCCTCTTCTAAAACATCCTATACTGAGAAAACAACCTATCACTTACCGTGTGGGTACGCTTATATGGTTATCGGATCCGATGGAACATGTGTGAAGAAAGCACAGGTATATCATGGTAGAAACTGTGTTGAGCATTTTTTAAACCAAATGATGCAAGAGAAGGAAATATTGGGACAAAAGTTATTAGATGTGAAACCTATGAAGCTTTCTCCCCAGGAAGAAAAGGCATTTCGAGAAGCAGAGTTTTGTCATATTTGTAAAAAAGCTTTATATGAGAAACGTACACGTGACCATGATCACCTGTCAGGTGTGTATAGAGGAGCTGCACACCCATATTGCAACCTCAATTTCAGACAATCAAAGACAATAAAGACAATTCCTGTTATTTTCCATAACTTAAAAAACTATGATGCACACCACCTTATGACGAAGTTAGGAAAATTTAAAGATATTGAAATTGATGTTATTGCTACTTCTATGGAAAACTATATCACATTTAAAATCAAAAAGCCTACATCTTCTATTCAGATGGTGTTTTTAGATTCTTTCCAATTTTTGCCTACGTCATTGGAAAAACTTGTTAAAAATCTTCGAGATGATCAATTCACCATACTTAGAGAAAATTTCCCACAAAATAATAATTTATCTTTACTGACACGTAAAGGGGTTTACCCCTATGATTATTTTACGTCTTTTGAAAAATTTGAAGAGAAGCAGCCCCCCTACCTTCAGCATTTTTTAATAGCCTGACCAATGAAGATATTCAAGATGAGGATTATCAGCATGCCCAGAATGTGTGGAACTCTTTCAGTCTTAAAACTTTGGGGGATTATCACAATCTGTATGTGAAGACAGATGTTCTACTACTTGCTGACGTGTTTCAAAACTTTAGGAAATTATGTCAGCAGTATTATGAAATTGATCCTGCTCACCTGTTCACTGCACCTTCGCTCGCATGGCAGGCGAGTTTGAAGATGTCTGAAACACCTTTAGAGTTACTTACTGATATAAACATGTTGCTCATGGTTGAAAATGGAATACGTGGAGGCGTCAGTATGATAAGCCGAAGATATGCTAAGGCAAACATACCCGGTACGCCTGATTATAGAGAAAATGAGGCACCCAGCTACATCATGTACGGGGATGGTAATAACTTATATGGGTGGGCTATGAGCCAATTTTTACCCTATGGCGGATTTGAATGGTGTGAAACTAGTCATATCACAGAAGATTGGATTTTGTCTCTACCTGATAGTTCTGAAATTGGGTATCTCTTTGAGGTGGACCTCGATTATCCAAAACATTTACATCCTTTGCCCAATGAATACCCTGTCGCCCCTGAGAGAGTAACTGTGGAGGAACAAATGCTATCTCCCTATGCACGAAACTTGGTGAATAATAATAGAAAATTCATAGGAACCCCTAAACTTATACCCAATTTGAATAATAAAAGGAATTATATAACCCATTATCGCAACTTAAAATATTATTTGCAGCTTGGATTAAAAATTACTGCTGTACATAAAGCCATAAAATTTAAACAAGCACCTTGGCTTGAGAAATATATTAATTTTAATACTCAAAAAAGGAAAGAAGCAACATCTTCTTTTGAAAAGGATTTTTTTTAATTATTAAATAATTCTGTTTTTGGTAAAACCATGGAAAATCTTCGAAAAAGGCGAAATATTGTATTGTGTAATGATGAAAAAAGAGCTAAAAAACTAGTGGCATCACCCTCATTTAAATCCTTTAAAACCTATGATGAAGGCTTGGCTGCTGTAGAACGGCTTAATACTAGTATCTTAATGAATCGACCTATTTATGTCGGATTCACAATTTTAGAGCTATCTAAATTATTAATGTTTCAATTTCATTATGGGTATATAAAAAGCATATACAAAAATCGAGCGACACTTCTTTTTACTGACACAGACTCCTTAGCTTATCATATAAAAACAAACAATATTTTTGATGACATGAAGCAACATCGTGATTTGTTTGACTTCTCCGACTATTCAAAATCCCATAATTTATTCTCTGATGATAACAAAAAGGTGATTGGTAAGTTTAAGGACGAGCTAAATGGCGAATTAGCCCTTGAATTTGTTGGCCTCAGGGCTAAAATGTATTCATTAAAATCCATGAAAGAAGTAAAGAAGCGAGCAAAAGGTGTTTCAACACAGATTGTTCGTCAGAAAATAAAGCATGAAGACTATTTGGAGTGTCTACGACAGCAAAAAACAAGTATGGAGAAGCAGACGAGGATCGCCCAAGATAACCATCGTCTATACACACTAACTCAGAATAAGATTAGTCTAAGTCCTTTTGACGATAAGCGCTACTTGTTAGATGATGGGATATCCAGCTTAGCGTATGGACATTGTGACAGTAATGAAGATTGTAATAAAGAAGAAAATGCTGATTTGTATTGTTAATGCAAAATCGAGATGTAAATACTCTACTGTAAATAAAACTTTCTGTATTTTTTGTTTTAATAAAAAAATGTTAATTTTAAATATGTGTACTTATTAAAAACTTCTACACAAACATTTCTCGTAGAATGCTATGTATATGAACTTTATTGAAACCTATTCTACCCATACGTATAATCATCCACATATACAAACATATGTATTTTTATTATAATATACTTTTTTAAAACTTTTTTTTAATATTTTGTAATTTTTTTTTAATATTTTGTAATTTTCTAATATATATATATATATATATATATATTTAATACTTTGTAATTTTCTAGTTTTTTTTTTTTTTAATATTTTTTTTTTAGGTAGCCAAAATTCTCTATGTTATTTAAAGCAGACAGAAAACAAAATATGTTTTACTTATAAAATTCTTAATTATTGTTAAAAAATAACTAAAACATTACGTAGAAAAAAACTTACTTGAATATTCATATCCGTTGAATTTTCAGCTTGGCTATTTGTAGACATTTTAAGTATCTAATTGATATTTAAATAATTTATCGTAAATCTATGTATCATTTCATGAGGAGTGCAGAGATAGGGTTCTTTACTTCATAAGATTTTGACTAGTACTGACTCGTTTTATCTAGCTGTCGCGCGTTGCTCTTCTGATAAGAGATATAGATAAGATATTGTGGGGTTTTCTCAGACCTATGAATCATACGATAATACGTCTTTGTATACTGTAATAAGACTTCTTAATTAAGCTATTATAAAATGAAAACTTAGGTAATTAAAACTTTTAAAGGGTGGATTTTTTCTTTGGTTTTCAATAATTCAATTTCGGAATCTATATGTACGAAGAAATTTATATTTCCACTTTTAGGAAACGGTATTTAAATGAACGCAGAAATAAGATATTCCAATTAAGACATTAAGTAATTAATACATTATGTAATAAACTTATTTAAAAAATTCTTTTACTATTTTTTGAATGATATATTTACTCATGTACATACATACATAGAGAGAGTTTAATAAATCCGCTTTGCCAGGATAGTACCAGACATACACGAATATATATATAGAGAGATTATTAAATCTGCTTTGTCATGATAATATCAAACAAACACACACACACATATATATATATATAGAGAGAGATAAATAAATCTTCTTTGCCAGGATAGTACCAGACGTATATATATATATATATATAGAGAGAGATAAATAAATCCGCTTTGTTCTATAATATTAGACACGTATATATAGAGAAAGATAAATAAATCAGCTTTGCCAGGATAATATCAAACATAGCATTGGAAAAATAAAACTAGTGATAAAAAGAGATCAGAACCTTGTAAAGATACTATGACGTAGGAGTCCGCTCTACATCTGATGTTGAGCTCTACATTGCGAATGCGCCTGTGGCCGTTGAACCCCCACTTTCCATCTACTTTCGCAATGTAGTAATGGAAATAGCACTCAAATTAATAATTCCAGCCAATATTATAGGAGCCGAAATTGGCGATCATCAAATCAGAAAGATGTAAATTGCGCAGTAATCAAAAGCAAAAATAGCGCCAAGGCAGATCGAATGATAGATATCGATATTAACGGGTAACAGGCGCACGTCCTAATCGACACAGGAAGTGACGTTAGTTTAGTGAGCTATGAATATTATACAAAGATCGGATCGCCAAGATTATTTTCAGTTAATATCTCTTTATCCGGTATAGATGGAGTTGTCTACCCCAAAGGATATTTCTCATATGAATTTAGTATTGATGGTTTTCTAATAACAGCAAATTTATACGTTTTGAAATCTCTTGCATATGATATTTTAATAGGATATGAAGTAATTAGCAAATTAAAGTTGGCGATAGACGAGAGAGGAATCAAAATCGTTGGCAAACGTGACAATATTCAAGTAGGTTACATTTAAGTTCTGAAGAATTCTGTTATAAAATTGAATCATGCTGCCAGAAGTAATGATGAAATGAAAGCGTCAGCGATAGATAATTCACGTGATGAAAATATTTTAGTTGCAAACGATAATAATACAAGAGGTAATTTTTTGATTAATTTAGCGAGTGTCATAGATGATAACGAAATTGAATTGAATCACGTGGGAAATTTGAAAATAAGAAAAGAAATAAAGAAATTGGTAAAGGAATACAAACCAAATACGTCAAAAGACATAGGATTACGGATGAACATAATTTTATCAGATGAAATACCTGTTTGTGAACGTCCGCGGAGATTTCCTTGGAAAGACCAAGAAGTAATAGAAAATCAAGTTCAACAGTGGTTAAGCGAAGGAATAATAAGACGCAGTTTTTCCGATTACGCTGCACCAGTGGTTTTAGTCAGGAAGAAAGATAACTTATTGTCTGAGTGCAACGAAGACTCATACACAACGCAGTATTACTTTGCCCCATATATAGCTACGATGGATATTAAAACCTTTCGTCAAGCATAACTCAAAAAATATTTAACGGATTTCGTTCAAATTTTTACAGCAGGTACCTATAACGGTGAAAACGACGTCTATTTATTACCAAGAATAAATGTCAAACCGTTTGGAAATTATGTTAAAAAAATAGATAAAAAAGCAAAATTAAAGTACATACGTCACTAAATTTTGTGCATACGTCATTTTCACCGGCGGGAGATTTTCGTAGACAATCGGAATTGAAAAGTTCATGGAGTACATGGAGCAAAAAAATATGCACGCTCTAATATTCAGCACAATAAAATATATTTCAATTTAATAGAAATCGAAAATTAATCTGGATTTTTTTCTGTTTGAAAGAAAAACCCCGCAATAACTTGGTAGACTTGGTATTAGAGATTTGGCGCAAATCTCAGCAACAGCAGCTTTTTTTATTTCGCGTGTGTAAATTAAAAAAAAAAATTCTTTGGTGTTTAAATAAAGGGTTTCGATTTATGGCATTATTTCTTTTTTTTTCTCTTTTTAGCATTTTAAATGGGATTAATGAAAGGCATGTATTTTAAATTAAATGAGTGAAAGGTTTATTCTTAAATGAAATGAATTCAATATGAAAATGTTATAGGAACAAAATTTGGCGATTTATCAACTGCGCCAGGAAAACATAAAAGTATCAATATATCAAACGGTATGTAGTACGTAAATGAAACATTTATACTATAATCACCAATCGTACAAGAAAAAAAACTAATATTCTGCATTCAGAGGGGAAAATCCATTTCCTGTGCTGTAAGATTTGGCGAGTTCTTTTTTGGTGATAAGTTTTTCGATGTGATTGTTGGGATCTGCAGAATTTGGCTTACTTTTTCTAAATCGTATTTTTTTGCAGATGTAGTATTATGTAAATATATTTTTTTGCAGATATTTCTCTATTTTGTATATATATATATATTAAATTGTAATGGCATTTGGAAAAGAGATTTTTACCTTTTTATCTGTGCCTTCGGAAATATTAAAAAATAAAAAATAAAAAAAGATTTACATATATCAAGCGTATAATGTTATGGTTTGCATTTTTATACGGACCACGTCTTCATTTTTAACACTTTCCAACCTAGTTGAAAAGTGTTTATGACTTCGGTTTGTCTGTCCGTCTGTCCGTGCTCTAACTCCCGTAAATATGTTCGGATTGCCCTGCAATTTTTATATGTTATAATCGTTATCTATAGCATGTTCCCTATTTCAACGGAAGTGTGTAGCACTTATAGTTTTTTTACAGGGACACTCAAAAGAATTCCGTTACATTGCGGTCTATGGGGAAAATCATTTGCGGTTTATTTAAATAATGTTTCACTATTTTAAACGCATTGAAATTTATATATATCACTAAGGTGCATTAGAAGAAGATTAATATGGAATAGGGTGTGCATAGCACTTATACTTACTTTACAGGGACAGTCAAAAGAATTCCGTTATATTACGTCTATGGAGAAAAATCGTCTGCGGTTTATTTAAATAATGTTTCACTATTTTAAACGCATTGAAATTTATATAAGGTTCATTACAAGAGACTTACTACAGAATATTGTGTGTATAGCAGTCATCGTTCATTTACAGGGACACACAAAAGAATTCTCTACTGTATGTTAACAATAATTCCTGGAAGTGCGTTTTAAGTTACTGAATGCGATTTTAATTTTAAATCGCTTTTTGTATATTACGTGGTGTGTATAAATTCTGTAGATCCTATACAGGGAAGCACAAAAGTTCGGGAACACATTTCCGTATTATTTAACTCCAGACGGAGAATTTTAAACTGTGCTAAGTGTTTCCTAACTGAACTAAAATTTAGCATCCTATGTAGTATATATACAAATCTATAGATCCTATACAGGGCTGAATAAAAGTATTCGGATTACTTAGATGTTATATTTTAGCTTATTAAAGAGTATGATTCGTAAAATTATTTTGGAAGCGTTGGAAAGTGTTACATAATCTATGCTTGACGCATGATTTTTCGTTCTTGTTAGATTTTAAATGCTATTTATTATTTACTAGCCGTTTATTAATTGTTTACAATTTACTCCCCTGACAATAACAATTATTTATCACAAAAATGCCTCTTAGGTTTGTTAAATAAGTTTGTTTATGTATATTCATTACTTATTAAAATATCGAATATGGCGATAAAATTTTATTTTAGCATCGTGCTTAAATTTTTAAGATGGTGCAAAAACATGTTTTAATAAATGTATGTTTGCAAATATTTGAAAAACATGTTTTACCGCTCTCTTGAAAAATTTTGTAAGATGCTAAAACTACCTTTTGGCACCATTTTAATTTTTTTTCGCCAACCGACATTGGATACAAAACTTTTCCCCATTCAGATACACAGACAAGGCTGGTCTCAAACAAGAGTAAAGCTAGCAACAATATTGTTTTAACTCTATAAGAGTTACAATATTGATATTAAATTCTCCGATTGGCTTTAGGCCCAATTACGAAAGTTTCTCCTAAAAAAACTGTAGAAGAAGTCTTTTACATTTGTTTCAAATGAAGCTCGGTCTACAAAGTATTAGTTAATAATACAAACAACACTAATAGCATGGAGGCAAAAGTTTTAATTTATATGTATATATTTGAAACCCTTCCCCCCCCCCCCCCAAAAAAAAAAAAAGAAAAGAAAAGAAAGTTACAGTAATGAATTTAAAATGGCGTTAAGCCACGCTTTCTGACATAAGCAATTGGCTGCAAACGCGATAACGAAACTTTCACTTAACTTAATAACATGTAGCTAATATAGCCCTCAGGGTACTTTGCAGTTATACAGACCTTGTGGTTTTTTTAAAAAGCTTCAGACAATTCAGGTTTAAGAAGTTGAGATTTATTGTCAAATGATATAAACAACCATGAACACAAAACTGATGAATTATTATTCAGGTTTATGTATGTATAGATCAGTTTCAACTGACGTCACACCCTAGCAACCACCTTAGCAACCAGATTTGTTTTTTGTTTGCCCATCAAAGATGGTGGATTGTGATTGGTTAGCTCGTAATACAGTCTACAAATCCACGATTATGATTGGTTGATAACTTTTGGTGGGCTGGTGATCACGTGGTTGAAACTGATCTATTTAAAAAAAATTGCATCTGATTACACTTATTAGATAAATTACTTCTGTTTGCATTTAATCGGCTTCTGTATATTAAATGAATTGTTTAAATATTGAGAAGAAGTGGCGAGAGGTAGAAAGACGGGTAGAGAGACGAGTAGCGACATAGGTAGGCTGACGGGTAGAGAAACGAATAGATAGACAGCTAGAGAGAAAGGTAAAAAGAGGGTTAACAGAGTAGTAGCGAGATGGGTCACGAGACGGTAGACAGGAATGTAGCGAGAAAGCGAGACGCGTAGCGTGGTAGATAAAGAGACGAGTAGAGAGATGAGTACAGAGACGAGTTGTCTGACGGGTAATGAGATTGGTAGCGAGACGGGTAAAGAGTCTGGTACAAAAACAGACGAATAGTGAGACGGGTATACAGACGAGTAGAGAGGTAGTAGATGGGTACGGAGATGGATAAGAAGATGGGTAGAGAGGCGTATAGCCAGACGGGTAGAGAGACAGATAGACAAGTTGTGAGACAGATAGACAAATGGGTAGAGAAGTGGATAGAGACACGGCTAGACATACAAGTAGTTAGACGGATAGACAGACGGTTAGAGAAATAGATATGCGGGTAGCGAGACCGGTAGAGAAATATAGACAGGTAGCGAGACGTGTAGAGAGATAGACAATCGGTTAGAGAAACGGGCAGAAGAACGGATAGGGAAACAGACCGATTGTGGAGAGACAGACAGACAGGCAAAAGAAAAGTCTGCGGATTGGCGCAGTAAAGGCGCAGGGGGCAGAGCCGCCTAGAGAATAATCAAGAAGTATCTGTTAAGTTTAACTTTGAAATATATATAATTTTTCAATTTTGCCGATACGGAGATTTAATGTAAAAGTTATTTTACAAAAGTCATCGAAAGATTTTTTGTATACTTTAATAGTAATTTAGACTATAGTTTTGCAATCTGGTTTGTAGCAAAGCATGCTATCAATGTGGTTTGAAGTGTAAGTGTTTCTATAAACAGTTATACAAATAATAGATATATAATTAAGGAAGAAAAATTTTAAATTCACACACAAAAAAAGGTGCAACAATGAAATTAAATTTGCGTTAAGTCACGCTTGATAGAATAATATATTGACTGCAAATTCAATTACGTAACTTTAAAAAGCTTGGCGTTTTAAAAGATCCGGCGGTTTTTTTTTTTTTTTTTTTTTAATTTTTTTTTCAAGAAAATGAGATTCTTTGCCACATGTTAAAAAAAAAATATGACAACACATCTGATGAACGGTACTTCTTTTCTATTTTTTTAACAGTGTATATGAATTTATGTATGATATTTTGTAATTCTATCATTTTATTTGCTCTTTTTCTTTATATTGTAATTGTTAACCCTATGTTCTCAGCAATATCACTCAGACTAATCCCTTCGAGGGAAGTCCTAGTATAGATTATGCACAGACTATCGTAAGTTGAATAGGAAGATAATCAAAGATCGGTTCCCATTACCTTTAATTGAAGATGTTTTAGATAAATTAGAAAAATCAAAAGTGTTCACAACCCTTGATTTAAAGAATGGTTTCTTTCATGTTGAAATCGAGGAGAAAAGTAGGAAATACACCGCATTCGTGACACACGAAGGAGAATACGAGTTCTTGAAATGCCCCTTTGGATTATGTACATCAGGAAACTGGTTCCAAAGATATGTAAACACTGTGTTCAGAGATTTGTTATGTGACGGCACTGTAGTTGTTTATATGGACGACTTTATCATTCCATCGCAGACTGAAGAAGAAGGTTTAGAGAAATTGAAACGAGTGCTTGAAGTTGCGGCAGAATATCGGCTAGAGCTTAATTTAAAAAAATGCAAGTTTTTAAAGAAAAGAATAGAGTTCCTCGGTTATGTGATTGAAGATGGGACAATACAGCCATCTGAATCGAAGACATCAGCCATCCGAAATTTCCCTCAACCAAGAACGGTAAAACAAGTGCAATCATATTTAGGATTAACAGGTTATTTTCGTAAATTCATTCCAAACTACGCTCGAATAGCCAAACCATTGAGTGATCTATTACGCAAAAATGTCGCATTTAAGTTTGGTACAGAACAAATACAGGCATTTGAAGAATTTAAAGAAATATTATCGCAAAAACCAGTATTGCATTTATTCAAACAAGGATCAGCACTAGAATTACACACCGATGCCAGTAGCCATGGTTTCGGAGCAGTACTTCTATAAAAAGCGGGTGATGTAAAATTCCATCCTATACAATATATGAGTAAAAAAACAACTCCACAACAAGAAAAATATTGCAGTTATGAATTAGAGGACTAGCAATAATTGAAGCTCTAAAGAAATTCAGGAACTACTTACTAGGTACGAAATTCAAAAGAGTAACTGATTGTGAAGCATTTCAAAAAAGCCTAAACAAAAGAGAATTGCCTCCAAAAGTCGCAAGATGGGCTTTATTCATTGAAGAATTTGATTATGAAATTACGCATAGAGCGGGAAATAAAATGAAACACGTAGATGCTTTGAGCCGTAATACTGTTTTAGTTATTACAAGATCACAAAGTCAGATGGCAACTAGAATATCTATAGCGCAGGAGAGGGACGAGCTGTTAAAAACAATAAAATCTTTAGTCGAGAAGGGTGAGAAAAACGAATATCTTATCAAGAATAATGTATTGTACAAGTTCGAAAATGGAAGAGATTTACTCGTAGTGCCTGAAGAGATTCAAAGAGAGATTATTCGTAAGACACATGATGAAGGACATTTCGCTATAGCCAAAACAGAAGAATTGGTAAAAAATGAGTTCTTCGTCCCTAATCTTAGAAAACAAGTTGAAACTGTGGTATTAAATTGTATCGAGTGTATTCTATATAACAAAAAAAAGAGGTAAATCCGAAGGTTTCCTAAAACCCATACCTAAGGAGGATATACCATTAAGCACTTATCATATTGATCATATTGGGCCATTGCCATCAACAAATAAGAAATATCAGCATATCTTCACAGTTGTAGATGCCTTTACTAAGTTTGCATGGTTCTATCCAGTGAAATCCACAACAGCGCAGGAAGTCATCGAAAAGTTATCCTTACAACAAACAGTGTTCACAGTGTTCGGGAATCGCAGCAGAATAATAACAGACCGGGGACCAGCGTTCAAATCAGATGAATTTGCAGAATACTGCAAGGAACAAGGGATACAACACGTCAAAATAACGGCGGGAATGCCCAGGGGGAACGGACAGATCGAAATAAATCATAGCATCCTGATTCCTGTGCTAGCGAAACTAGCAGGTAGTGAGAGCACGAAATGGTATAAGTATGTATCAGATGTGCAGAGAATCATCAATAGTACGGTTACAAGAAGTACAAAATACAGTCCATTTGAATTGATGATTGGTGTAAAAATGAAAAATAAAAATGACATAAGAATTAAAGAAATACTAGAAGAGGAACAGTTGAACCACGTGATGACAGAACGCGAAAATGTAAGAGAAGAAGCGATAAAAAACATTTTGAAAATACAAGAAGAAAATAGAAAGCAGTTTAACAAGAAGAGGAAGGAACCTAATAAATATAAGTTAAATGATCTCGTGGCAATCCAAAGAACGCAGTATGGCACAGGACTTAAATTAAAGGAAAAATTCCATGGACCGTATAAGATCACTAAAGTAAAGCCATGCGACCGTTATGATGTAGAGAAAATTGGGGACCATGATGGTCCCAACAAGACATCAACTGCTGCAGAATATATGAAGCCGTGGAGTAACTCGTCTGCATAAAGTGGGATGTTTTCGTTTTATGCTTATCTGTTTGTTTGTTTGAATTTGTGCCTAAATTTTTATGAGAAGTATTGAACTGTCGAGGTCGCCATAACGTCAGGATGACCGAAAATGTGGGAATTATTAGAAGTAACAGCAACAATAATATGAACTCAATGAATTATTACTTTTCACGAGCAGTGATAAAAGCGATGATCACGCAAGACCAAGAAAAGCTCGCCAGCACGAGCAGTTGTTCCATAGATTTGAGCCATAGCAGTTGATGGATTTTTGACGCAATGCTCAGGGAAGCTTGCAAATGTTTATATTAAAATACGGAAGTTGGTACGTTCATAAATATTAATCCTGTTTGATATTTGTATTTGAATCTTCAGTTGTATATGCTGTTATTTTATTAAACCTTTTTGTTTATATTATATTTGAAGAATCTTCTGTTGTATTGAAACTACATATTGGTTATCATAATCCCATATATATATATATATATATATATATATAAATTTAAAAGAGCGAAAGAGGAATAAAAGTTCGAAATTACGATTTTTTTTATTAACAGGATTAGAAACTTCAAATTTGACATGGCGGTTACTTTTAATGTACAAATGCTCGCTAACAATGGTTTGTAAAGAAATTCAAAATTTCAAAGGGTGAAATGAGCGGAAAGCGTTTGAAAAGCGTTCTAAATTGCAATTACTATGGAATTGTTAAGGGTAGAAACTTAAAATTTTACATGGCTGTTGATTTGGTCGCACAGAACGATTTGAAAAAAATCGAAATTTAAAAGAGTGAAATGCACGAGAAGCGTTCTAAAAACGTTCTAAATTACGATTTATGTGGAGCTATTAAGGCTAGAAACTTGAAATTTTGCATGGCGTTTACTCATGTAAATGATCACACAGAACAGTTTACTAAAAATGCGAAATATAAAAGGGCAGGAGCAAAAAAAAAAGTTCTAAAATTGCAATTTACGTGATACAGCTGGTATAGAAGCTTCGTATGGTGGTTACTCTTAATGGGTTGTGGTTGTTGTATGTTGGTATGATGGTTACTCTTAAAATGCAAATGCTCGCTAATATCGGTTTCTAAAAAAATCGAAATTGAACAGGCTGAAATGAGCGGAAAACGGTCTAAAAACGTTCTACATTATGATTTAATTGGATTTATTCAGGTTAGAAACTGGGAATTTTTTAGTATAGTTGTAATTTTTAAGATGCAGACGCTCGGTATAAAAAATTCGAAGTTTGAAGGTGTAAACTGAGCGGAAAACGTTATAGATTTTTTTTTTTTTTTTTTTTTTAATTGTTAGTGATAGAAACATAGACTTTAACATGTCTTTTATTTTTTATACGTAAATGCTTCCACAGAACAGTTTTTACAAAATTCGAAATTTAAAAAAGGTTCAGAAGCAAAAAACATTCCAAAACTGCAATTTTAGTGATGATGCTAGTATAGGAAGTTGAAATTTTAGCATGGTGGCTATTTTTAAAATTTCAGTACTCCCTAAAAATGGTCTAAAAATAATAATAATAATAATAAAAATCGAATTTTAAAAGAGTGAAATAAGTTGAAAAAGTTCCAAAAACCTTCTAAACAATGATTTATCTGAAATTGTTAGGGATAGAAGCTTGAAATTTTACATGGCTGTTACTTTAGAGACACAAATGTATCCATAGAACAGTTTTTAATTTTTTTGAAATTTTAATGTGAACAGGAACAGAAAAGTTTTAAAATTGCAATTTCTGTGATATAGTCATTACAGAAATTTGCTTAATTAGTAATTTCTTAATTATCTGTAGCAGTAAAATTTCCTCTAATGAAAATAGGCCATCGAATACCACTTGGCATTTTTCAAGTATTACGGGAGCAACTTGGTTTTTGTAAAATTCTTGTAAAATTTGTGTATTTTGTAAAATATTCTTGGTCAACTTGGTTTTTGTATGAAAAGATTAAAAAAAAAAATAATAATAATCATTTTTCTACTCATTTCCTGATAGGCTAGAATTATAAAAAATGTGTACAAAGATTGGTTTCTTATTACAATACAGCATTTTAATATTTTTAGAACTTAATTATAAATTAATGGATTAATTTTAAGGCATTTTTCAGTTATCTGGCCGCGGGTGATAAATCGTCAAATATTCTTTAGGATTAAAACTCTATACGAGTTACAAAAACAATAGAGTTCACTATGCGCCAAACTACGCTCGCCAAAATATGCAAACTGCCTGTAAAACTGCAACATTATAAAAATTTAAACACTAAACAGTAGAAAAATTTAAGAATAATAATTATCTTAAAAATACGCGTTAATCAATTAATAGTTTAATATTGAATTATGATTGTACATTTAGAAAACAATTTAGAATTTCTGAATAGATAGTTTACAAAATGCTTTTTTCCCCTTTCCTGTTGCCATATGTTAAAAAGGAACAAAGCAATAATTTTAATTTCTTAAAATAAATTCATTAGTTTGCTCTTTCTACCAAGCGTAAATCAAAGTGGTGAATCTTTCTTAATCAGGATCCACGCCAAATTAACGTACTGTAACGAAATACTTTTGGAACGAGATAAATTGTGCTCATGAAATTAGGCGTGATTTTTAACACTTTCCAGCATTAGTTGAAAAGTGTTTATGAATTCAGTTTGTCTGTCTGTCCGTCTGACCGTTCTCTAACTTTTGTAAATATACTCGGATTGTCATGAAAATTTTATACATTATTGAATTTTGCTATAGAATGTTCAGTATTGAAAATGAAGTCTGTAGGCATTAATAGTTAATTAATTTACAGTAGTCCATGGGGGGAAATCTTTTGCGGCGAATCTTATTATTGTTACTATATTTTAAACATAATGAAATTAATATGCAGTACTGAGATGGACTAGAACATCCGAGTCTGTGCTGCCAAGCTTTTCTCGTAATCCAACGGTGAAATTTTTATCAGTGAAGTGCTCTTTCCGCTGTGATATGCAATTTTATGTAATTTTTAGTGTATTATGTGCTGTTTACAAGTTCTGTAGATCATAATATACAGGACTGCACGAAAGACTTCGAATATAGGCAGTAATTGCTGAAAATAGATTTTTACTGAGTTAGGTATTTTTTAAATTGCTTATTTAGATATCTCATTTCAACATATGAAAAAATTAAATTTCTTAATAATATTCTGTTAGTGTTGGAAAGTGTTTCATAAGATATGCCGGATGTATGATATTTCGCTGTTGTTAAGATACACATCGAATGCTTATAAAAGCAAGTTTTTATTATTAGTTTTTCCTTTATAGAAAAGTAACGTTTCTTTGTTAGTATTGCATTCATTAAAATAAGCTTAAAATTAACTTTTCTTCAATTACTAAGATTTTGTTTCAGTTCAAAATTCTTCATTGAAAATAATAATAATAATAACTATTTTAAATGGAATTGCGTCGTGGGATCTCCACTCTAAAAAAAAATTAATTCTAATATTAAATTAAATTCACCGGTCAAGTTAAGAAAAATGAATTATAAACGATCAACCGCTTTTATGACAAACTATTCTTCACTGAGTCTTCAATCATTTCGAAATCCGTTGCGTTTTCTTCCAACAATTAATATTTGAAGAAGTTTTGACGTCTAATCTCCCTCCATTTTTTAAAATTAGTGCCTCGCTATTCATCAAAAAGCGTAACGCGTGGACAGTTTTAATATCTGGAACTAAATTGCTATTTTCGGTGACCAATTGCGATGATGAAGGGTTTTTCATTTATCATTCAATATTATTAATCGATGCCCGTGATAAAAGATTAATGTTAATCGATTCCTAGTTGTCTTTGTCTTTCTTTAGCCGGAGATTAAAAACTATTTCTGGATCTTTGTACTGTAGACAGAGATATATATTTTCTTTCTGACGTTCCATGCACACAATTAGTTTATGTGTAAGGGCAATATCGTCGTTTTCTTTGACAAATTAATGTACATAACATTAGTACGAGAGTTAGTTTAGAGTGCAGGTTTTTATAAACAGAGCTGAACATTTTGCATCTTTCAGGGTTCCCAAATGGTCCGCCAACTTAACACCAATATTTTTTAACAGAAAATTTCATAGTAGGTTTCTACAACATTTATGCAAAAAATTACCTCCGAAGGTGGTTTCTGCGAAATTTGCAAGAAAAATCTAAAAATAAAAATTTTTAAAGAAAATACCGGTACTCAAAAAGCTGACTATTTGGAAGTCCCGAATTTTCACCAGGAAACTTTGGATTAGACAGTTATTTTATATAAAATATTCCCTTTGTAACTTTTTTGGTAGACATATTAAATAATTATTATACAATGAAGAATGATGATTATAACGCCTGTATTAAAGATGAGACGGTCTCAGCCTGGGTTCAACCGGGGCCTCCGAGATGACGCTGTGTGTTTTCTGAACCGGGCCCTCTACAAGTGGCGTCACAACCTGCTGACGTCAAAACAGTGATCCATACTAACTTAAAATTTTTCATGTACTTTGTTCGTTTGTATGGATTGTTTACAATAGTATTTTGATTTTATTTATCCTAATCCTAATAATATTATAAATCTGATTGTGCGCAAATGTTAGGCTGAAGCCAGCGTCAAAATGGAACCTTTAATGATCCTGTATTTTTGCATACAGATTGATTATAACCCTCATTTGAACATAGGCTGGTTTCTGTTTATTTTATTCAAATATTTTTCTTAATAATTCAAAATTTCGTTTTTTCATAGAGAGTAAATGGACATTTTTTTCGTATAATATTTTAACATGGTTAAATTTACTTTACCGTTGCTAATACTTTATCGTTGCCAAAACTAATTCAAATTCCGGAATAATAATTTTTAGTCAGCAATTTAGTTTCAATGGAAAAATGTTCACGTGAAAAATAAAAATTAAATAAAAAAAAAATAAAGAATTAAAAAGATGATTAAATAATATTATTAGAAATAAAACTTACTTTTTTTTAGTTTTTGATAATAATACAAGGTTTCAATATGAGTAACCATAGGAAACAGGCGAATATGACGCCATACATCAAAAATAAAGCGGATATCTTTGATTGGTGAAATAAAATGATCTTGGGTTTTTTTTCTTCGCTTTTTTCTTTTGTATGGTAATAATTCTTGGCGTTTTACCGTCTGCGCAGGGCTAATATAACTATACCGTATTTTTTATTTAAATTTTAAAAAAGTAAAAAGAAGTTTCAAAAGAAAATGGTCAGCAAATGTCAATAATATGCTCCGCAAAATTATCCATATCGAAAATGATGTCATGGATAGCGAGAAATATTTATTTTCATTCTTAAAACTAAAAGAAATAACTCGATTACCTAAAAAAAAATTACGACTGTTAATAGTTCCATTTTTGTTGATAAAAACTAAAGATTTAATGTTATTTCGTTAAAGCAACATAATTTCACCTATGCCAGTACTGAAATTAATTGCCTGGAAAAGAAAATTAACAAGAATTATGTCATTAAAAAGGGATTTCTCTGCGGGAAAAAGAGGCGTCATATTTGAAATAAAACGGGAATTTTCCAATGTATTTTAAAATGAGTGTGAATCAATTCCTTACATTAATAATACAAGGATCAGTAAGTATAGAAAGTAGATGAGTTTCACGCCATATTTATAACGAAAAATTTAAATGTTTTTTTATCTATACTGATTATTAAGCATGAATATCCGTTATATACAGATGAGAATTTTCTGCTAAAAATCGCATCATAATTTTAAGAAAAGGAAAATGAACACGAATCTATGTTTGTATTTCGCAACTACTCCTCACTGTAAAAAATTGCTGCAGTAAAATTACTGCAGCAGAGATTCCAGGCAATGTCCATAAGAAAACCGGTTTTGTGACTAGATAAACGAGCTTTGTTATTAGATAAACGGTTTTTGCCCGTAAAAACATGAAGTTTACTGAAATGGACCGTTTACCTTGAAAAGGGGGCATTTCCCGTAAAATTACGGCAGCAATTCACGGAGAATGCCCGTGAATTTACAATTTTCATTTACAGTGCCAGAATATCGAACGCAACGAGATTTACTTTATACCGGTTATCATTGATCCGAGGATGTTACACAAACTGTCATAATTTTAAAAATTAAATTAGATGCCAAGATTTTTTTTTCTTTTTTGTTAATTTTAACGAAGTTTCTCTAAAAACGGAAAGTAAATTACTCCATATTTGTGTATAAAAAAAGGAGAAATAAAATAGATCTGTATATTTTTTACACCATTTTCTCATTAAAACTGAAAAACAGAATTAATTTTCACTTTGAATAGATGGTGAAAACAAAATCTTGATTTCAGTAAATTATCCGAAAAATAAAAACATATTTTCACATATTCAAACTTCATGAATCAATTTATTCTGGAGAACAAAAATTGCCTGTCAACATACTGTCATTTAGAAAATAAGATTTGTTTCAGCTATACATTAAACCAAGGAGGCAGAACTGAATTTAAAGAAAAAGCATGTACTATTTCCAATTAATGTTTTTTTGAATGATGGCTGTTAAAACGTTTCACAAAGGCGTTAAAAGAAAAATTGTTTATCAGGTAAAATTGACATTTGTTTTTACCCAATTCGTCTATTTCCACGATTTTATTTGGCCCTCCTTTTTGCATTGGTTACAATTTCATTTTCGCGATTATTTGGCACAAAATTTCACTTTTTAAAGACTGAGTTATGTCAAGGTCCCTATAACAAAAAAATACCGTATTGTCGCCTATGAAATGTGATAAATAGTTAGTTAATTTTAATGTTTTTAATTATCGGGAGTGAAATATTTTCTTAATTAATGTATTTATTCTTCTTTTAATGTTGCGTGAACGAAGTCACGGGTAACAGCTAGTAATATTATAAATCTGATTGTGTGCAAATGTTAGGCTGAAGCCAGCGTCAAAATGAAGCATTTAATTATCCTGTATCTTTGCATATAAGTTGATTATAACCCTCAAATGAACATAGAATGATTTTTGTTTATTTTATTTCAATATTTTTCTTAATAATTCAAAATTTCATTATTTTCAAAGAGAATAAATGGACATTTTTTCGTATATTTTAAAATGGTTGGTTGGTTTGGCCCAAAGGGCCCGGTTTTGCAGCTTTTTTTAAAATGGTTAAATTTATTTTACCGTTGCTAATACTTTATCGTTGCCAATATAAAATAAAACCCCTGAGTAATAATTTTTAATCAACAATTTATTTTCAAGTGAAAAATTTCCACGTGAAAAATGAAATGGAAAGGAATTATTTAAGAATTAAACAGAATATGAAATGATGTCAAATTAAAAACAAAACGTGCGTTTTCAAATCTTTGATAATAATATAAAATGCATAAATACGAGTAAGTATGGAAAACAAGCGAATATGATGTCATATATAGAAAAATAAAACAGATTTGTTTTGATGTTGAAATAAAATGATCTTGGGTTATCAAATTATTTGTGATTAATTTCTCTTTTTTTTTTCTTTTTCTTTTTGACATGAAAGGAATTATTTTAAATGTACGTAATATATGTATTTTAAATGTATGTGTTGTAAATTAAAGTTCTGTGTTTTAAATGAAATGAGTGAAAGATTTATATTTTTAATGAATTCAATACGAATGATGGGATAGGTTGGCGATTTATCGTCTGCACACGGCTAACATAAACATACCATATTTTTAATTTAAATTTTAAAAAGTAAATAAAAAAAAAATATTGGATGGCAAATGTCAATGATATGCATCGTAAAATTATCCGTATCGAAAATCAGAAAATCTTAATAAAAATAACTATAATTTTTAAAAGAATTGCTTTTTTCATAAAAGCTAAAGATTTAATATGATTGTGTCGAAGTAACAGCATTTTTCCTCTATCATTTTTCCACAATCGGAACACATTTGTAAATCGTCGTTTCGAACCAGAATTTAATTTTACATTTATTTTAGTTTTAAAATAGGAAAAACTTTGTTGTCGTTTTTAAATATAGCTTTTTTTGAAGTTGTTTCATAATAGATTTTTGTAAAGTCTTGTAGGATAAGAAAAATTGCATAGATTTTAAAGCAATGTTTAAGTAAAATAACAATATTTCTTAAACTTAAAAAACAACAATGTTATCGAAAAGAAAATCGATTTTACCAACAAATTCGCGTAATGCAAAAGCAAAGAAAAAATAAAAAAGTAATGAATCTTTTCTTCCAGCCGAATTGTGTAAACTTGAACAAGTCGATCGCGCCAATTCATAACATTATAAACGTGAAAGCGCGTTCTATATAGTAGAATTTTTTTTACATATAGGTAGAAAATTTCCGAGAATAACAAGGTTAGGGGTCTGTAATTAAGTCCATAGTCAATTTGCTTTTTTTTTTTTATCAAATGACATTTGGCGTAAAATTAAATACATTGTTGTAACCAGATTTGTTTTTTGCGTGGTAAACACTTAATGGTATTTTAGATGATCATTTCCCCGCTCACCTTTGATGCCAACTATGACTGTAAAGCATATTAAAAATTATTAGCCGATAATTTTCTAATTTTCTTATTGCTTCATGATGGTTCATACTTTAAACCTGAATCGGTCATGCCATTGTCGTTCAATTTTTATTCCTAATCCTAACCCTAATCGTATCCTATCCTAATCCTGATAATAACTTTAAAGAATATTCTTTGACACGAATATGTAAATTAAATCAATATCCATAAATGGAATGAATGGAAAATAGAATAAATTGAAATGGCAAAATAAAATAACAAGAAAGTACATTTATTCGACACCTAACCCTAGAGAAAGCGTAAAAAATTTCAAGCGCATTAAATAAATTAAAATAATCCTATATATACTAACAAAAATATGTAAATTTAGATAATAAGATTTGTGTCGTCGGTATTTATTTGCTAATAGTGTTCTTGACGCGATAGAGAAAATATCGAGGTTAAATTGGGCAGAATTTAAAGTACTTTCTAGCAACCTATTTACATTTTAGAATCGCATCAGATTGTTATATCTTTGTGAAATATCTATCAATGTATAAAATCCACAAGCAGTTTGTTCACTATTTACACCACTTAGCGTGAAACACTTACTTTAATATATACATAAACAAGATAATGTAGTAAGAAATATATAACATATGTTTATGCAAATATACAATATAATAATGCGCATTTAGCAATGCACACATATACAAATTGTACACCAAATACCACCTGAAATGCACTGTTGTATAGAAGAATTCTGCCAGTGTTGATTTTCGTTTTACGAAAAGGAATTCCTCGATTTTCACGATTTTACTGGGTCCTCCTTTTTTCATTAGTTGCAGTTTCATTTTCGCGATTGTATATATTATTTGGCATGAAATTTCACCTTTTTAAGACTGGGTTATGTCAAGGCCCCTATAGCAAAGAAATACCGTATGGTCTCCTATAAAATGTGATAAAGCTTTGGTTAATTATATATGTTGTTAATTAACAAGTGAAATGTTTTGCTAAATTAATGCATTTATTCTTTTTTAATGTTACGTGAACGAAGTCACGGGTAACAGCTAGTTGTTTTATATAGTAATTAATAATATTTTTCAGTGTATTTAGATTATAACGCTATCAATAATTATTGATTATAATTATTAAAGAAAGTGTAGATTATATCTATAAAATAATGAGAAGAAAATGTTGTGCTCCTAGTTTCTAATCTAAGTCTTCAAATTCGCTACTGATAATGAAAAGAAGAAATTTTAGCTACGAAAATTACCTTGTGATAATTTTACTTACATTTCAACAGAAGTGGTCTGCATTAAATGTTTCGATATATGTTTCATAATTCGTGAAGCTAGAATTAATATGATGGTATTGAACTTGTTGTGCAGACATAAAAAACCCTAACAACGAATGTCTATCCTACTATGATGGAAATATTCTGGCATATTTGAATGAATTTGTACTTCCAAATCAAAAAGAGTCAAATGATCTTTAGAAAAAAATAAATAAAACGAAAACTGCCCAATTAAACTGAGGGCATTGAGCTCACAGGCTATTCACACTAATTGCACATTATACTCGTATTTCAAAGAATTTGAAATAAGCCCCTAGAAAAATAAAGAAATTGACAATATATTAAGGGGGGGTCATCCCCCCGTTACCCCCTCATAGTTAACTAATGAACCCCTTAAACTAATCAGGGAAGCCTCTTATTACAATGAATATATATATACAAAATTTGAAGAAAATTGAATAATGCTGCAATTTATCTAAATTGAGGGGGGATTAGCCCCACCCCTTCCCCCTTTATACTTAACCAATGAACCCCCAAAACTATTCAGAGAAGCGCATTATCACAATGAACCTATATACAAATTTTGAAGCAAATGGGATAATTCTGCTTGAAAAACCCATTGATATAAATTAAGGGGGGATTAGCCCCCCCCCGTTCCCCCCCTTATACTTAACCAATCAATCCCGAAAACTAATCAGGGAGCCAATGAACCTATAAACAAATTTTGAAGAAAATGGGATAATTCTGCATAAAAAACCCATTTATATAAATTAAGGGGGGATTAGCCCCCCGTTCCCCCCCTTTATACTTAACCAATCAATCCCGAAAACTAATCAGGGAAGCGTTTTAACCCAATGAACCTATAAACAAATTTTGAAGCAAATGGGATAATTCTGCATGATAAACCCATTTATATAAATTAAGGGAAGATTAGCCCCCGTTTCTCCCCCCCCCCTTTATACTTAACCAATCAATCCCGAAAACTAATCGGGGAAGCGTCTTAACACACTGAACCTATAAACAAAATTTGAAGGAAAACGGAATAATTCTGCATGAAGAACTCATTTATATAAATTAGGGGGGATTAGCCCCCCATCGTTCCCCCCTTTATACTTAACCAATCAATCCCAAAAACTAATCGAGGAAGCGCCTTAACACAGTGAACCTATAAACAAAATTTGAAGGAAAACGGAATAAATCTGCATGAAAAACCCATTTATATAAATTAGGGGGGATTAGCCCCCGTTCCCCCCTTTATGCTTAACCAATCAATCCCAAAAACTAATCAAGGAACGGCCTTAACACAGTGAACCTATAAACAAAATTTGAAGGAAAACGGATATTTCTATGAAGAGTTATCGCGTTACGTACATACGTAGATACATACAGAACCGGCGGGCACATAAGCTCTCAGGCCTTGATAGCCTGTGAGCTAAAAAGAAAACTGCCCAGTTAAACTGAGGGCATTGAGCTCTCAGGCTATTCACACTAATTGCATATTATACTCGTATTTCAAAGAATTTGAAATAAGCCCCTAGAAAAATAAAGAAATCGACAATATATGAAGGGGGCGTCATCCCCCCGTTACCCCCTCATAGTTAACTAATGAACCCCTTAAACTAATCACCTTATTACAATGAATATATATATACAAAATTTGAAGAAAATCGGATAATGCTGCAATTTATCTAAAGTAAGGGGGGATTAGCCCCACCCCTTCCCCCTTTATACTTAACCAATGAACCCCCAAAATTATTCAGACAAGCACATTATCACGATGAACCTATATACAAATTTTGAAGCAAATGGGATAATTCTGCTTGAAAAACCTATTTATATAAATTAAGGGGGGATTAGCCCCCCCAGTCCCCCCCCCTATACTTAAGCAATCAATCCCGAAAACTAATCAGGAAAGCGTTTTAACCCAATGAACCTATAAACAAATTTTGAAGAAAATGGGATAATTCTGCATAAAAAACCCATTTATATAAATTAAGGGGAGATTAGCCCCCGTTCCCGCCCTTTATACTTAACCAATCAATCCCGAAAATTAATCAGGGAAGCGTTTTAACCCAATGAACCTATAAACAAATTTTGAAGCAAATGGGATAATTTTGCATGAAAAACCCATTTATATAAATTAAGGGGGGAATAGCCCCCGTTCCCCCTTTATACTTAACCAATCAATCCCAAAAACTAATCAAGGAAGCGCCTGAACACAGTGAACCCTTAAACAAAATTTGAAGGAAAACGGAATAATTCTGCATGAAAAACTCATTTATATGAATTAGGGGGGGATTAGCCCCCCGTTCCCCCCTTTATACTTAACCAATCAATCACAAAAACTAATCAGGGAAGCGCCTTAACACAGTGAACCTATAAACAAAATTTGAAGGAAAACGGAATAATTCTGCAGGAAAAACCCATTTATATAATTTAGGGGGGGATTAGCCCCCCGTTCCCCCCTTTATACTTAACCAATCAATCCCAAATACTAATCAGGGAAGCGCCTTAACACAGTGAACCTATAAACAAAATTTGAAGGAAAACAGATATTTCTATGAAGAGTTATCGCGTTACGTACATACGTACGTACATATATACATACATACAGAACCGGCGGGCACATAAGCTCTCAGGCTTTGATAGCCTGTGAGCTAAAAAGAAAACTGCCCAGTTAAACTGAGGGCATTGAGTTCACAGGCTATTCACACTAATTGCATATTATACTCGTATTTCAAAGAATTTGAAATAAGCCCCTAGAAAAATAAACCCCCCTTTACCCCCTCATAGTTAACTAATGAACCCCTTAAACTAATCAGGGAGGCCTCTTATTACAATGAATATATATATACAAAATTTGAACAAAATCGGATAATGCTGCAATTTATCTAAATTAAGGGGGGATTAGCCCCACCCCTTCCCCCTTTATACTTAACCAATGAACCCCCAAAACTATTCAGAGAAGCGCATTATCACAATGAACCTATATACAAATTTTGAAGCAAATGGGATAATTCTGCTTGAAAAACCCATTTATATAAATTAAGGGGGATTAGCCCCCCCCTTCCCCCCCCCTACTTATACTTAACCAATCAATCCCGAAAACTAATCAGGGAAGCGTTTTAACCCAATGAACCTACAAACAAATTTTGAAGAAAATGGGATAATTCTGCATAAAAAACCCATTTATATAAATTAAGGGGGGGATTAGCCCCCCGTTCCCCCCTTTATAATTAACCAATCAATCCCGAAAACTAATCAGGCAAGCGTTTTAACCCAATGTACCTATAAACAAATTTTGAAGCAAATGGGATAATTCTGCATGTAAAACCCATTTATATAAATTAAGGGGGGGATTAGCCCCCCCGTTCCCCCCCCCTTATACTTAACCAATCAATCCCGAAAACTAATCAGGGAAGCGTCTTAACACAGTGAACCTATAAACAAAATTTGAAGGAAAACGGAATAATTCTGCATGAAAAACCCATTTATATAAATTAGGGGGGATTAACCCCCCCGTTCCCCCCTTTATACTTAACCAATCAATCCCAAAAACTAATCAAGGAAGCGCACAGTGAACCTATAAACAAAATTTGAAGGAAAACGGAATAATTCTGCATGAAAAACCCATTTATATAAATTAGAAAGGGTTTAGTCCCCCGTTCTTCCCTTTATACTTAACCAATCAATCCCAAAAACTAATCAAGGAAGCGCCTTAACACAGTGAACCTATAAACAAAATTTGAAGGAAAACGGAATAATTCTGCATGAAAAACCCATTTATATAAATTAGGGGGGGATTAGCACCCCCGTTCCCACCTTTATACTTAACCAATCAATCCCAAAAACTAATCAGGGAAGCGCCTTAACACAGGGAACCTATAAACAAAATTTGAAGGAAAACGGAATAAATCTGCATTAAAAACCCATTTCTATAAATTAGGGGGGGATTAGCCCCCCCGTTCCCCCCTTTATACTTAACCAATCAATCCCAAAAACTAATCAGGGAAGCGCCTTAACATAGTGAACCTATGAACAAAATTTGAAGGAAAACGGATATTTCTATGAAGAGTTATCGCGTTACGTACATACGTACATACATACAGAACTGGCGGGCACATAAGCTCTCAGGCTTTGATAGCCTGTGAGCTAAAAAGAAAACTGCCCAGTTAAACTGAGGGCATTGAGCTCACAGGCTATTCACACTAATTGCATTAATTGCATATTATACTCGTATTTCAAAGAATTTGAAATAAGCCCCTAGAAAAATAAAGAAATCGACAATATATTAAGGGGTTCATCCCCCGTTACCCCCTCATAGTTAACTAATGAACCCCTAGAACTAATCAGGGAAGCCTCTTATTACAATGAATATATATATACAAAATTTGAAGAAAATCGGAAAATGCTGCAATTTATCTAAATTAAGGAGGGATTAGCCCCACCCCTTCCCCCATTATACTTAACCAATGAACCCCCAAAACTATTCAGAGAAGCGCATTATCACAATGAACCTATATACAAATTTTGAAGCAAATGGGATAATTCTGCTTGAAAAACCCATTTATATAAATTAAGGGGGGATTAGCCCCCCGTCCCCCCCTTATACTTAACCAATCAATCCCAAAAACTAATCAGGTAAGCGTTTTAACCCAATGAACCTATAAACAAATTTTGAAGAAAATGGGATAATTCTGCATAAAAAACCCATTTATATAAATTAAGGGGAGGGATTAGCCCCCCCGTTCCCCCCCTTTATACTTAACCAATCAATCCCGAAAACCAATCAGGGAAGCGTTTTAACCCAATGAACCTATAAACAAATTTTGAAGCAAATGGGATAATTCTGCATGAAAAACCCATTTATATAAATTAAGGGGGGGGGGATTAGCCCCCCCGTTCCCCCCTCTTTATACTTAACCAATTAATCCGGAAAACTAATCAGGGAAGCGTCTTAACGCAGTGAACCTATAAAAAAAATTTGAAGGAAAACGGAATAATTCTGCATGAAAAACCCATTTATATAAATTAGGGGGGGATTAGCCCCCGTTCCCCCCTTTATACTTAACCAATCAATCCCAAAAACTAATCAAGGAAGCGCCTTAACACAGTGAAACTATAAACAAAATTTGAAGGAAAACGGAATAATTCTGCATGAAAAACCCATTTATATAACTAATGGGGGGGATTAGCCCCCCCCCCCCGTTATCCCCTTTATACTTAACCAATCAATCCCAAAAACTAATCAGGGAAGCGTCTTAACACAGTGAACCTATAAACAAAATTTGAAGGAAAACGGAATAATTCTGCATGAAAAACCCATTTATATAAATTAGGGGGGGATTAGCCCCCCCCCCGTTCCCCCCTTTATACTTAACCAATCAATCCCAAAAACTAATCAGGGAAGCGCCTTAACACAGTGAACCTATAAACAAAATTTGAAGGTAAACGGATATTTCTATGAAGAGTTATCGCGTTACGTACGTATGTACGTATATACGTACATACATACAGAACCGGCGGGAGGATGTCTCAGGCTTTGATAGCCTGTGAGCTAAAAAGAAAAGAAGCAGACGATAAAAAATTTTAAAAAATGATTTTGAAAGAAATACTGTATTAAATTGAATGAAATCTGGATACATTTAGTTAGAAGTGAGTGTGCTTTGTTTATAAAATTAAAAGTAATACCCACTGATTTACACAACTTAGTAGTTCTACGTAGTTCCATTTAACATTTCAGCTAACTTAAGTGTACAAATATATTACGAAAATAAATCTTTTGATAAGTTAATTTGAGTGATTGTTAGGTCCTAGACCCAAGTACAATAAATAGACAATTTTTAAAATATTACAAATAAGTTACAAAGTTAAGATAGAAAATTGGGTACTTTTCGGTTAGCCGGGCGCCAGTGATATATATACATACACACACACATATATATATATATACACATATTTCTACACACACATATATATATACACTTATATCTACACACACATATATATACACACATATATGTATGAATTATATATATATATATATACTAGGGGGCCTACCCCCTGCGAGCTACGCTCGCCAACCCCCGCTCAGACTTCGAGGCCTCTAAAAACATGACAGCGTGATTTGTTTTAAAAATATTGGTAAATCTGTAATTGGGTTACCATGCTTTTAACGTTTTAATGGGGCATTTTTTTATTATCATGGCCTCATACACAGCTGTTGCGACAACTGACGACTGTTTTTGGGATTTATAAGTAAAATCAATTACAACTTGAAAACCAGCTTGTATAAAATGGTTAGGTTTAAATAGTGGCTACCTCTCGGACTTTTATAGCAACGATCTGTATTATATTCTTCCTTTGCGTTTAAGGATGAGAAAAATTCCATCTGCTTGTGAATAACATTAACAACCACGGTATTGAAAAGTACTATGTTATAGACATTTTCAGTAACAGGTTTTAATTTTATCTCTATTTTAGTGCACCATCATGCATATTTTCATGTTATTTTAAATATGTAAATTATTTATTTTAATTAATATGTATATACGAATTTTCTAATAATTATTTATCATACACAAAATTAATTAAATATTTTGTGCATGCATGTCTGCATTTATTCGGCATTAATTGATGAGATATTTAAACAAATTTGCTATCCGCGATAATTTTACACCATGTTATGTCACTTGCATATTGTTCATTAGAAAATCGGTTACTTTTCCAGTATAGGATCCTTTGCTTTTAGGTTTGGCGTAATTTGTTGCCAAAAGTTATGAAAACAAACCCAAAGAACTTTTGGTGCTTTTCTATTATAGTAAACGCTTTTTTATTGACGCTTTTTTAAAAAGCTTGTCGGAAAAAACCAAGCAAGATAGAAAACCAAGCAGGATATTTTATTCTCCTTCCGTTCAGTTGGGCAATTATTATTTAATACTATATTTATTATATTATTGCATATATTCGTTTCAAATATCCGAATTAGTTATTTTATAAATTCGTTTAATTAAATTTACAAAAAAATAACAAAATGATATCAATAAATAATAATTACAATTAATTTCTTTTCCCCCCTTTCTTTTGCGTTTACATAAATGACGTCATTTTGACGAATTTATTCAAAATATTTTCAGTTTATAAATTAAATTAAATGCTGACAGACGATTGAATCCTGACGATAGAATGTGATTTTTGTTTTCAAATTTTCCTGAAAAACATAATTTAATCACAATCTTGTCTTCATTATCGATTGTAATAAAAGATAAATTCAATTTCAATTTGAAAATGACGAATAAAAAGAAATCAATAATCCCTATCGGGATCCTTTTCAATTTTTTCCCCCTTTTTGTCACCAAAAATAGAGTAATTAGTTGCCATCATTACAGAAATGTCTTTAAAATTAGAAAAAAAGTAATATCTCGAAAACTAATTCCAATTTCAAAATTCTATTACCAGCTTTGACATCCGCGGATTTTTATGGACAATTGGTATTAATTTCACCATCAGGCGTTTAATATTTTATTAAAAATAGCCCTGAAACATAATCAGTCGTTTAATCAGTCGTTTCATAAAATCGTTTCATAAATTCGTTTCATAAAATCGTTTCACAAATTCGTTTCATTAGGATTTTATATATATAGGGTAGATATATATATGTACAGGGTGATTTTTTTTAAAGTTGTGAAAGTAAAACACTATAAGAAAAGTACCACTGATCCAAATGACCTGAAATTTCACGAGTATGCTCCCAAAGCAAAGGGAATTTTTTTAGCATTGTTAAAAAAAAACTTAAAATTGCACCGACAGATGGCGCTGTAAGGTAGCAGAAACAAGGAATATCGTCTGTGGGAGGAAAACAATGGACGGTACTTTGAGAAACCATCTTCCGTAGGCCCTCTGTCGTCATTGGACCTTTTCTTAAATTCTTAAGTGTCCTAAATCTCCTAAGAGCTGTCATTATTCTGATAATACAGTTTCACTAACAACGTACGGTCCGTCAATGGCACAGTCATTGCGAGGATTTCCGTAGAAGAATGAACACGAGGTGTGCGTACTTCACGTTTTTACGCCAATGTGCATGTGCCGGGTGCAAGTTCGTCTCCCGACTTTACTGCATGTACAGCGCCATCTGTCGGTGCGATTTTAAGTTTTTTTTAACCACGCCTAAAAAGTCCCCATTGCTTTGGGAGCATACTGGTAAAATTTTAGGTCATTTGGATCAGTAGTTCTTTTGTTATAGGGTTTTACTTTCATAAGTTTAAAAAAATCACCCTGTATATGTATCATTGGCGCCCGGCTAACCGAAAAGTACCGAAAAGGGCTCATGGCGAGAGAAGGAAAGTTGGCAACATATTTTCTGGCAACCTATTCTGAGTTTCGTATAAATAAGCATTTTTTTTCAATATTTATATAATTTATTTAATATAAAGAAGCCATTTATCTCTTTTTATATACAGGTAGAACAGAATTGTATATATAAATAATTTTATATATAAATAAACATAAAAGTTCATTAGATTTGTTTTCATAATTGTGTATATAATTTTAAAACATATCTAACTTTCTGAAGCCCGGATTACGCCAAAGCGTTAAAAAAAGTGCCAAGGTCTCTATAGTTAAAGAATGTCGATTTCTCTATTTAAATTGACATTTATTGTGTTTTGGTGGTTAAATTATGGTATGTAGTTGTAAAATGGAGGAATGGCATTGATTTTGTAAAGTTTTTGATAGATTTATTATATATTTTGTACGTATATTTATTGTAAAATAATGTTTTTAGGAAAAGGTAAGTCAATGGGTTCAATCTGATCTATTAATCTTAGCAATTTTTTTTATTTAAAACTTTTAATTTCCTTTTATAAAACAAGTGTATTATTCCCTTTTATTTCACGATTATGAAATTTAATATTATTTATGTAATCACAAATTGTAAGTGCGGAAATGCTCTTTTTATTACATCTTTCTGCTGCGATACATTGACCAAAGTGGATCACTATTGTGACGTCACTAATACTTGTAGCAGGCCCGGTTCAGAAAACACACAGCGTCATCTCGGAGGCCCCGGTTCAACGCCGTCTTCGGCTCGAGCTCAAAGTAAAGTATTATTTATTCACAAATTTTAAAAAACACTTGCTATTTGAGAAACAACAATGCAGTCAGGGGCGTAGCTACCGTGGAGCAGTTGGAGCAAATTCTATGTCTATGTAGGACCTGGGAAACACAGGCCATGTTGGGGTCCTCTTCTCAAGAAAACTGCATTATGAACATGACCGGTTTCACCGGCTGGATAGTATAAGTTTATATTTTAAAGTAACTGACTGATTAAGAACGCTATCGTTATATATTTCGATATTGAATAAGTTGTTGTTTCCATGGCAATAATACTGTTCTCTTGTCTTTGACACTAAAAATATCGAAGTCGAATTTACTGTGCTCATAATCGGGCCATAATTTTGAATTTGAAACAATTTTAATCAATTTAAATTTTGTTCTAAACCGTATTAACGATTGTTAAATTTAATTATATATACATATAAATGTATATGACAAAACTGTAGTCAGGGCCGTAACGACCGCCCCCATACTCTCCATTTGGGGGGAGGGGTTTGACAAAGTCAGCGGCCCTATTACAGACCTTTAAGCCGAATAATAAACTTTAACTTTTAAAATTATGTTTTTAAAATTATTTTTTAATAATAATATTTTAATTTATGTTTTATTCAAATATATATATATATATATTTTTAATCAAAGATCTTGATCAAATTTTGAAAAAGATCAGGAGTTTTTTTTTTCTTCTCTGGGAACTTTCTACTGTTAAATTCCTTCAACCAAAACAGATAGGCGCTTTCTTTCTGTAGCAACCATTCTTTTTTAAAAATGACCAGATAAAAAAAAAAAAAAATTGGAAGCTGTAAATTCTATTTCAAAAATAAAATGGTATTTCAGTGTTTTAGGGGGGCCCCTAAATGCGTGAGGAAAAGTAGGCTCAGGTTTTAAAACTTTTATGAACTATTTTTTTTTAATTCAAAGGTTTAAATAAAATTGCTTTTTAATCTCGTTTCGGGCCCAATCAGAGCCTGATCATCATAGGGCCACACAGAGCATGTGCCCCGAGTTCACATTTTCAGGGTGCCCCTAAAATGCGTTTTGTCCACTCTCTGATTAATGCAAATTTCCATTTAGAGTTTATAGGAAAAAATATTTTTTCCATTCATGTAAACTAAACTGTTTCGATTCGTCACTAACACCAATGAAATGCAATGTAAACTTCAAAATTTCGATTCATTCAATTTATTAAGTTTAGAGTTCTACTCACTCTAAAAAGAATATAGTGCAGACGATTTTACTTTCTCATAATTTTTTTTATGAATTTTTATAAGATGATTCAATAATATATTCTTTTTAATACTTTCCAATATAGTTGAAACGTGTTTGTGAATTGGTTTGTCTGTCTGTCCATGCTCTAGCTCGGGTAAATATATTCGGACTGAAATGCAATCGATATATGTTATTGAGGTTTACTACGTCATGTTCGGTATTGAAAATGAAGTATATAGCACCTATAGTTTTTGTACAGGGATACTCATAAGAATTCCGTGACATTACGGTCTATGGGAAAAAAATTATTTGCGGTTTATTTTAATGATGTTACACAATTTCAAACACATTATAATTGATATATATCACTGAGGTGCAATACAAGTGGCTTAATATAGAATAGGGTGTGCATAGAACTTATAGTTACTTTACAGGGATAGTCAAAAGAATTCCGTTACATTACGTCTATGAAGAAAAATCGTTTGCAGTTTATTTTAATAATGTTTCACTATTTCAAACATATTGAAATTGATATATATAAACGAGAGGCTTACTATAGAATATTGTGTGTATAGCTTGCATCGTTAGTAGTGTATATTTGCGGGTTCAGCATCACCTGAGTCGAGCAGGTGGAAGGTGGAAGGTGGAGGTGGAGCACTGTGGAGCTGTGGAGCTGTGCAGGTGGAGCACAGGTGAGCGGTGGAGCAGGTGAAGGTGGCGATAAGAGCATGAGCACTGATAAGAACGGAGGGTTCGATGGGAGGGGGGTGCGATAAGGATTTCTACTATAAGATAAGGGGATTATTCTAATGAGTTTTAATTGGGGGACTTAAGAAATTTTTCGAAGCAATTTTTTTTTCAACGAGAGTAGGGTATTCGATATACACGTTAGTGGAGAATTTTAAAAGTCAATAATGGTTTAATTAAAAATGGTGATTAATTTTAATTGGGGAACTTAGACATTTTTCGAAGCAAATATTTTTTCAACGAGAGTAGGCTATTTGTTATACATGTTAGAGTATATTTGAGGAGAATTTTAAAAGTCAGTAATGGTTTAATTAAAAAGGGTCATTAATTAATTTTAATTGGAGAACTTAAGAAATTTTGGCGAGATTTTTTTCCCCCTCAACGAGAGTACGCAGTTTGCATGTGCAGTAGAATGGTAGATGCTAGTAATTAAAAAGGGTCATTAATTAATTTTAATTGGCGGACTTCAACATTTTTGGGGCAAACAGGCGCGTTTTAATGAATTCGATATAGGTTGTGGTAAAAAGTACAGGGTCCCGTATGAATTATACTGTATTAAATTTAATAGCTCCCCCTCCCCCTTCCCCTCGCCACTTTTTTTACCCAGAGGGCCCCTTCGATAGACTAACAATACGCACTTCAAAAAATACATAGTGGTAAAAAAGAAGAATTTTAACGTATATATAAAAGTGTAAATAAACAAATATGAAAAATCATGCGTAGCGCCATAATTCATGAATCACTTTCCAACATTGTCGAAGTGTTATATGAACAAAACATAATTTTACCATCGAGTGCATAGCGAACCGATCCCCTTTTTAATAAAAAGGCGGCCTTCACAAAAATCCAATTATGCATAAGAACCCTTCCTAAAATCAGATAATTTACACCTTGCCTTTTTTTTTTCAATTCAAGTTAGGCTAAAAGTACAGCTTACGCATCGATAGGTTCAAAATACAGGGACCCTTCGAAGTGTGAACTCGCATTAGACTATAGGGCCCCTTCATAAAATAAATGAGATACATGCCCTATTCGAATAAAAAAAAGCCCTTCACAAAAACTGTAGGGGTTCCCTTTTGGAATAAAAAGACGCCCTTCACAAAAATCCAATTATGCATAAGGACCCTTCATAAAATCAGATAATTTACACTTTACCCTGTTTTTTTTTAATTCAAGTTAGGGTAATAGTATAACTTACACATCGATAGGTTCAAAATATTGAAATCCTTCAAAAGAAACTAGAAAAAGTTAAAGATTTAAGCCCTGCTCATAAAATAATGCGACTATCCAGCGGCCTTCACAAATAATATAACCTTATTCGAATCTCAGGGCCCTTCACAAAATAAATCCAATAGATTCACGTTATTTTACAGCGACAGAAATATTAGGGATATTGACCTTTCATAAAAATGCATGGTCCGCTGTTTTGAATGAAAAGGCACCCCTTCACAATATACCCTGTAAAAATATTATGATTCCACAGATATTTTAAGAAATAGAGTACTAATCTCAAATGAATACGAATTCATGCAATGTAAAAAAAAAAAAAATAGGTTTTACACGAATACATTTTTAGTATAACGTTCAAAATATAGATTTTAGAAAAAAAAAAGTACATATTTCACCAAATTTATCATACAAATCTGTAAAATAGGGTAGAACGTTTCATGAAAAATAATTGAATTTTCGAATGATTATGCTTTAAAATACATATTTATAACTGCAACTAAGATTTGAGTGTTACCCCCTCAACATGCATATCACTGAATCATAATGAGTCATAGTATCAGACAAGCGAAGATCTTGCTTTGATTTCACCCCGTATGCGATAATGGGTCACTCCGCGATAAGAAATACCTGAGACTCGTAATTTCTGACACATTTTTTGTAGGTAAATGAACTATTTAAAACCGTCAATGTATACGAATTATTTCGTGTAGTCCTATATAATTATTAATCTGTTAAGTTTTAAAATGCTTCAATGAAAAATAAGAACTAGTCATTAAGCGATACCCTTAAGAATTTTGAGGCAAACAAATGTTTAAATGAATTTGAACCTATTTAAATGTACCTGTGTTTAAATGAATTTGACGCATGTTATGGTAAAAAAAATACAGGGTCCCCTATAAAATATAGGAATTAAACTTTAAATATTTTAAAATTACATTAGTCTATGCTTTTTTTGTATAGAAAAATTATACTAAATTGTGTTTTTAGTATTTTAACTTAAAAATTTCTTTTGAGGAATGAATATAATAACTAAGCTTTGTTTTTATAAAATATATATTGTACTAAATAGTTAGGATATTATTTAAAAAAATTTTGTTTTTAATATTGAAAAAAAATATATATATATAAATGTAGCTTACCTAAATATTTAAACCATAAAGTACTGGACTGGACTTCATCCAAACTTGACTGCATGCATGTCTTAAAAGAACTAAACGATATAACATGCTTGTTCAGGGCCTTATCAGCTAATATAATCAGTGATAAGATTTAAACAAGTGACGTCACTGTTTAAGTGATATCACGTGACCATGTGGTATCATTCAATATGTCACCAGTGACGTCAGAGATCACGTGAGTAGGTCATAAAAGAACCAATTACTAATTGCAATTAACAATTTACCTCTAATTGATTTGTATAATATATATAGATAAATTAATACATGATTTTTCTATTATTTCGTAAAACATAGTACATGTGCTATGTATTACGAAATAATAGAAAAATCATGTATTAATTTATCTATATATATTATACAAATCAATTAGAGGTAAATTGTTAATTGCAATTAGTAATTGGTTCTTTTATGACCTACTCACGTGATCTCTGACGTCACTGGTGACATATTGAATGATACCACATGGTCACGTGATATCACTTAAACAGTGACGTCACTTGTTTAAATCTTATCACTGATTATATTAGCTGATAAGGCCCTGAACAAGCATTCACTTTTCTCAGAGTCTTGGTGTGAGACGATTGGGTGCTTAGCTAGCTGGCGTGTTAAGTAAGAATAGTATTTGTATATATATTTTTTTAATATGACTTTAAATTAATTTGATACCTACTATGTAAAACGCTATGAATATGTTTTGAATATTATAACTAAAAAATAATACTTTGAAATAATAGACTTACTAAACAGTAAAATTTAAAGCTATGTAGATAAATTTCCTAAAACTAAGTTTAAATGAAAATGGTAAAAGTTTAGTCAGTCTGATGTTAGTGTTTATCATATTAAATCTACAAAAGAAATGTTTAAGTGTGAATACTAATAATCCAAGTTACCATATAGATATTATAAGTTAGTAGATTCATAAACTAATAAGAATGTATATAATTTTAATATACTATGCTGATTTCTACAGATATTTAATAAAATACAAGTGAGTTTTCGAGGGAAATGTATAGAGTTTACCAATTTACTTCCGAGCTTTATCTTACCATAGGCAATGGTCTAAATCAAGTCAGGACATATACCTTGGAAATCATATTCATGTGACTAAATAACCTGGGGCTCACTCAGTCCAGTAGTTAGCGTAATGGCTATAAAATACCTGGGGCTTAATCAGCCCAGTAGTTATCATGGTAGGTATAAAACAGCCTGGGGGTCACTCAGCCCAGTAGTTAGCTTGGTGACTATAAAATAAGCGGGGCCTCACTTAGCTCTGTGGTTAGCGTGGTGGCTATAAAATAAGTGGGGGCTCACTAAGCCCAATAGTTAGTGTGGTGTGTATAAATTAGCCTGGGGGCTCACTAAGCTAAATAGTTAGCAGGGTGACTATAAAATAAGCTGGGGCTCACTTAGCCCTGTGGTTAACGTGGTGGTTATAAAATAAGCGGGGGCTCACTCAGCCCTGTGGTTATCGTGGTAGCTATAAAATAAGCGGGGGCACACTAAGCCCAGTAAACGTGGTGGGTAGAAAATAGCCTGGGGCTCACTCAGCCCATTAGTTAGCATAGTGGGTATAAAATTGCCTGGGGCTCACTCAGCCTAATACTTAGCATGGTGACTATGAAATAAGCGGGGGCTCACTTAGCCCTGTGGTTAGTATGGTGGCTATAAAATAAGCGGGGGTTCACTAGGCCCCAAAGTTAGCGTGGTGGGTATAAGTTAGCCTGGGGCTCACTAAGCCCAATAGTTAGCATGTTGACTATAAAATAAGCAGGGGCTCACTAAGCCCAATAGTTAGCGTGGTGGATATAAATTAGCCTGGGGCTTACTAAGTCCAATAGTCAGCGTGGTGACTATAAAATAAGCGGGGGCTCACTTAGCCCTGTGGTTAGCGTCCTGGTTATAAAATGACAAGTCTGATTATATGTTTGTGGGTTCGAAACTTGTGCGGTTTAGACGATGGGATTTCGAGTATTCAGAAAAGTCTAAAAAATCATGATGGTGCTCCATATCCTTATAAATATTATGTGTTTGAATATGATAAGTTAAGTATTCTTTATAAAGTTATAATGGAAATCATACATGCAAAGTTTAGAGACCTCTAGTATAGCAAACCCAACATATATAGGCCGATTCAATAAAATACTAGTTTTCAATCTCTCCAGAAGAATCAGGTCTTTATTGTAAAAGAAGCCTTATAATTATATCAAAGTGAAAAAAAAAAGAAAGAAACGAAGTCTGTAATTTTTTTTAAATACATTTCCAGTATGGATTATTTAATCTAATTCACATATTTCAATAGTTTTTTAAAGTAATAACGATAGTCCCATTTGGAAAGTGTTTCATAAAGTATACCATGACGCATGATTTTTCCTTCATATTTATTTATAGTTACTTACTGTAGATTCTATTTTTTAATTTATGTTAAAATTCTTCAGTCATTCCTACCCTTTTTCTGGGCACTTTGTATATATTTTGTATGTATTGACAGTCTAAATTTTATCGAAGGTATTTTTGTGATAATATAAGTGGGGTAGTGCATTAATGCAGTATAATTAGTGTGTATTATAGGGGATCCTCTATTTTCACTATAATCTCTATTTTAAGAAGACTTGTATCGAATTAGATTCATTATCATATTTAATTAAAACTGATCTGTTCACCCAAAAATTTTATTAGTCCGAACATTAGCATATCTCTTAATTAATATTTGTTAGTTGTTATTTTTCATTGAAATTCAATGATGCATTTTAAAACTTACCAGATTTAGTATATAGATGTATATATGGTGAGTAGCATCTATACAGGGCTATACGAAAGAATTCATATATATTAATGGTTTTAAGTATCAATCTCGCTTTAGATAGTCACGTGACATACATTTAAAAAAAATCCCTATATGCCATGATAAAATAAAGAACATATGCGATATATCTTAAAGTCTGCATGAATATAACTAAAAGGATGTTTGCGTTTCTGTAGGTGTAAGTCTTTATATTACTAAGGATTAAATTTAATATTTTACGTTTTAATTTTTACTGCCCTACGTAAAGAAAAAAATAACCATTTCTTTTAACACATAATAAAAAGTACTTTAAAAATATATTACTCCTAACCTACTACATACCTAGACCTCAGAACCAACTCCTATACTTGCTTTAGAAGAAATGACTTGATATGTGGTCTTATCAGTAAATCTTATCTAAAATATTATCGCGATCAGTGATGTCATCGAACCACGTGAAGAATCTAGTTGAATTTGGGTTAAGTCTAGTAAATCATGCTTGAAATTCTTAGGTAACGATAAATTTTTATATATTTATATATATATATATATATATATATATATATGTTTTGTATAACCAATATGTATTTAAATCATGTATTAATAGTTCATGTCATTATATTTTTACAGGACTTGTTAATATATTTTATGCGATAAGAGAAATTATATTTTGCATAAGTAGTAGTACATATCGAATTCCTGTCCTTCTTGTGGTCACTATGTATTTTTTGAAGCGTATATTGTTAGCCTAAATTATATTGAAGCCATTTCTATGAAAATAGGGGAAGGTACTATTAAATTTAGTGGAGTATAATTCATATATTGTAGGGGACTCTGTATTTTTAGTGTAATTTCTATTTTAGTAAGACTTGTATCGAATTAGGTTCATTAACCTATTTAATTAAAACCGATCTCTTATTCCAAAAATTCTTAAGGCTACCTTTTAATTACTATTTTTAATTTTATTTCTTAGTTATTATTTTTCATTGAGGCATATATAACGAATCGAGTTGAAGCTATAGAGGATAACATGAAGGAATTCACATACATTAACGGTATCAATCTCGCTTTATTGTATGAATCTAACTTTGGAAAAATATTTCAAAAACTATGGCATACTGTATAAATATTATCATGTATTTTCATAATGTATACAAAGTTGTAGTTGTGAATATGTTTAGGAATAAATTGTCCATTCTTAAGTCATTTCAAAACAGGGTCCTTCAAACAGACCTCTTCACGAAACTTTTAACCCTAAAACAGGACATTTCACACAATGTTTCATCTTAAAAATAGACCTTTCACAAGCATACTAATGTATATACTTTTAATAGGAATTAAAAATGTTAAATGATATAAATATTAGATCTAAATATAAATAATTTTTTTACATTCAGTGAATAATTCTAGTCAAAATTCACGCATTTCAAGCCTGTTGGTTAAATATAACATACACTAATAAGATTCGTTGATGATTCATTTTCTCATATAGGCAATAGTAGCAATCATTTCACATACTACAAGTGTAAAGTATGCAACATTTATGATTCTGCTTTATAATACCTATTCATTCTGTATTCTACCCTATGCTTTATACATGACGTCACGATATCCCGTAATTTTAAGAGATAAGCGAACATGTTATACCGTTTAGTTCTTTTAAGACATGCATGCAGTCAAGTTTGGATGAAGTCCAGTCCAGTACTTTATGGTTTAAATATTTAGGTAAGCTACATTTATATATATATTTTTTTTTCAATATTAAAAACAAAAATTTTTAAAATAATATCCTAACTATTTAGTACAATATATATTTTATAAAAACAAAGCTTAGTTATTATATTCATTCCTCAAAAGAAATTTTTAAGTTAAAATACTAAAAACACAATTTAGTATAATTTTTCTATACAAAAAAAGCATAGACTAATGTAATTTTAAAATATTTAAAGTTTAATTCCTATATTTTATAGGGGACCCTGTATTTTTTTTACCATAACATGCGTCAAATTCATTTAAACACAGGTACATTTAAATAGGTTCAAATTCATTTAAACATTTGTTTGCCTCAAAATTCTTAAGGGTATCGCTTAATGACTAGTTCTTATTTTTCATTGAAGCATTTTAAAACTTAACAGATTAATAATTATATAGGACTACACGAAATAATTCGTATACATTGACGGTTTTAAATAGTTCATTTACCTACAAAAAAATGTGTCAGAAATTACGAGTCTCAGGTATTTCTTATCGCGGAGTGACCCATTATCGCATACGGGGTGAAATCAAAGCAAGATCTTCGCTTGTCTGATAATATGACTCATTATGATTCAGTGATATGCATGTTGAGGGGGTAACACTCAAATCTTAGTTGCAGTTATAAATATGTATTTTAAAGCATAATCATTCGAAAATTCAATTATTTTTCATGAAACGTTCTACCCTATTTTACAGATTTGTATGATAAATTTGGTGAAATATGTACTTTTTTTTTCTAAAATCTATATTTTGAACGTTATACTAAAAATGTATTCGTGTAAAACCTATTTTTTTTTACATTGCATGAATTCGTATTCATTTGAGATTAGTACTCTATTTCTTAAAATATCTGTGGAATCATAATATTTTTACAGGGTATATTGTGAAGGGGTGCCTTTTCATTCAAAACAGCGGACCATGCATTTTTATGAAAGGTCAATATCCCTAATATTTCTGTCGCTGTAAAATAACGTGAATCTATTGGATTTATTTTGTGAAGGGCCCTGAGATTCGAATAAGGTTATATTATTTGTGAAGGGCGCTGGGTAGTCGCATTATTTTATGAGCAGGGCTTCAATCTTTAACTTTTTCTAGTTTCTTTTGAAGGATTTCAATATTTTGAACCTATCGATGTGTAAGTTATACTATTACCCTAACTTGAATTAAAAAAAAACAGGGTAAAGTGTAAATTATCTGATTTTATGAAGGGTCCTTATGCATAATTGGATTTTTGTGAAGGGCGTCTTTTTATTCCAAAAGGGAACCCCTACAGTTTTTGTGAAGGACTTTTTTTTATTCGAATAGGGCATGTATCTCATTTATTTTATGAAGGGCCCCTATAGTCTAATGCGAGTTCACACTTCGAAGGGTCCCTGTATTTTGAACCTATCGATGCGTAAGCTGTACTTTTAGCCTAACTTGAATTGAAAAAAAAAAGGCAAGGTGTAAATTATCTGATTTTAGGAAGGGTTCTTATGCATAATTGGATTTTTGTGAAGGCCGCCTTTTTATTAAAAAGGGGATCGGTTCGCTATGCACTCGATTGTAAAATTATGTTTTGTTCATATAACACTTCGACAATGTTGGAAAGTGATTCATGAATTATGGCGCTACGCATGATTTTTCATATTTGTTTATTTACACTTTTATATATACGTTAAAATTCTTCTTTTTTACCACTATGTATTTTTTGAAGTGCGTATTGTTAGTCTATCGAAGGGGCCCTCTGGGTAAAAAAAGTGGCGAGGGGAAGGGGGAGGGGGAGCTATTAAATTTAATACAGTATAATTCATACGGGACCCTGTATTTTTTACCACAACCTATATCGAATTCATTAAAACGCGCCTGTTTGCCCCAAAAATGTTGAAGTCCGCCAATTAAAATTAATTAATGACCCTTTTTAATTACTAGCATCTACCATTCTACTGCACATGCAAACTGCGTACTCTCGTTGAGGGGGAAAAAAATCTCGCCAAAATTTCTTAAGTTCTCCAATTAAAATTAATTAATGACCTTTTTTAATTAAACCATTATTGACTTTTAAAATTCTCCTCAAATATACTCTAACATGTATAACAAATAGCCTACTCTCGTTGAAAAAATATTTGCTTCGAAAAATGTCTAAGTTCCCCAATTAAAATTAATCACCATTTTTAATTAAACCATTATTGACTTTTAAAATTCTCCACTAACGTGTATATCGAATACCCTACTCTCGTTGAAAAAAAAATTGCTTCGAAAAATTTCTTAAGTCCCCCAATTAAAACTCATTAGAATAATCCCCTTATCTTATAGTAGAAATCCTTATCGCACCCCCCTCCCATCGAACCCTCCGTTCTTATCAGTGCTCATGCTCTTATCGCCACCTTCACCTGCTCCACCGCTCACCTGTGCTGCACCTGCACAGCTCCACAGCTCCACAGTGCTCCACCTCCACCTTCCACCTGCTCGACTCAGGTGATGTTGAACCCGCAAATATACACTACTAACGATGCAAGCTATACACACAATATTCTATAGTAAGCCTCTCGTTTATATATATCAATTTCAATATGTTTGAAATAGTGAAACATTATTAAAATAAACTGCAAACGATTTTTCTTCATAGACGTAATGTAACGGAATTCTTTTGACTATCCCTGTAAAGTAACTATAAGTTCTATGCACACCATATTCTATATTAAGCCACTTGTAGTGCACCTCAGTGATATATATCAATTATAATGTGTTTGAAATTGTGTAACATCATTAAAATAAACCGCAAATAATTTTTTTCCCATAGACCGTAATCTCACGGAATTCTTATGAGTGTCCCTGTACAAAAACTATAGGTGCTATATACTTCATTTTCAATACCGAACATGACGTAGTAAACCTCAATAACATATATCGATTGCATTTCAGTCCGAATATATTTACCCGAGCTAGAGCATGGACAGACAGACAAACCAATTCACAAACACGTTTCAACTATATTGGAAAGTATTAAAAAGAATATATTATTGAATCATCTTATAAAAATTCATAAAAAAAATTATGAGAAAGTAAAATCGTCTGCACTATATTCTTTTTAGAGTGAGTAGAACTCTAAACTTAATAAATTGAATGAATCGAAATTTTGAAGTTTACATTGCATTTCATTGGTGTTAGTGACGAATCGAAACAGTTTAGTTTACATGAATGGAAAAAATATTTTTTCCTATAAACTCTAAATGGAAATTTGCATTAATCAGAGAGTGGACGAAACGCATTTTAGGGGCACCCTGAAAATGTGAACTCGGGGCACATGCTCTGTGTGGCCCTATGATGATCAGGCTCTGATTGGGCCCGAAACGAGATTAAAAAGCAATTTTATTTAAACCTTTGAATTAAAAAAAAAATAGTTCATAAAAGTTTTAAAACCTGAGCCTACTTTTCCTCACGCATTTAGGGGCCCCCCTAAAACACTGAAATACCATTTTATTTTTGAAATAGAATTTACAGCTTCCAATTTTTTTTTTTTATCTGGTCATTTTTAAAAAAGAATGGTTGCTACAGAAAGAAAGCGCCTATCTGTTTTGGTTGAAGGAATTTAACAGTAGAAAGTTCCCAGAGAAGAAAAAAAAAACTCCTGATCTTTTTCAAAATTTGATCAAGATCTTTGATTAAAAAAATATATATATATATATTTGAATAAAACATAAATTAAAATATTATTATTAAAAAATAATTTTAAAAACATAATTTTAAAAGTTAAAGTTTATTATTCGGCTTAAAGGTCTGTAATAGGGCCGCTGACTTTGTCAAACCCCTCCCCCCCAAATGGAGAGTATGGGGGCGGTCGTTACGGCCCTGACTACAGTTTTGTCATATACATTTATATGTATATATAATTAAATTTAACAATCGTTAATACGGTTTAGAACAAAATTTAAATTGATTAAAATTGTTTCAAATTCAAAATTATGGCCCGATTATGAGCACAGTAAATTCGACTTCGATATTTTTAGTGTCAAAGACAAGAGAACAGTATTATTGCCATGGAAACAACAACTTATTCAATATCGAAATATATAACGATAGCGTTCTTAATCAGTCAGTTACTTTAAAATATAAACTTATACTATCCAGCCGGTGAAACCGTGTAAAATTAAATAACTTCAGCCACACACAACTTGTATATATTATATAAGCTTATAGAAATAATAATAAACAATTTCACCGTTTAAGTTTAAATTCATTTAAAGTACGGTACATTTAAACACTCATTTAACGTGGCACTTATTCACGTGGAAAAAAAAATGATCCAAACATTTCTCTGTGCTAAATTAAACTTTGGTGCTCAATATGAAACCTCCATTTTTATGAATTTATATAATAATAATAATAATGTTTTCCTTCATATCCGAAATTTAAACTTTTCTTCTGTTAAAATTAACTTTTTCATTCTGCTAACTCTTTTCTGATTAAAAGAAAAATGAAAAATATCTTCATCTATCTTCCGCCACGAAATTTTTTCCCCCGTTAACTCGTCTAGTTCATCATTTGTTCTTGCCCCATCGGGTTCCAAACAATCAACATTTCGGCATCCAAGAAAAAACAATATAGAAAAGCCACCCCTACCCCCGTTTTTCTTGTCCTCAGATCAATGCTATTGGGTCTTGAAATCCCACTTTAATATTGAGGGAAAGGTTGTTCCACGAACGTTTAATTGCATCCAATAAGTTATTGCTATCTTTTCTCCTCTTTTCCCTCATCTGTCAGGAAAAAGTTGCTAAAATAAAAGGAGAACTACGATCAATTTCTACGGGGGGGGGGAGGGGGGGGAATGCTAAAAGAAAAAAAAATTTAAGGAGAAATGACTTATACTGTTGTGTATGTTAAATGTTTTCCATTGTCAGATTGCTTTTACTTGAGGTTGTTCTCAAATCCAAACTGGCTACTTTATGACATATTTTTTAATTCATTTTTGTTTGGAAACGCGTGGAACTTACAAGTGTTCTTATTCAGAAACTTTGTAATCGCAAGACGTTTTCCATTTTTTAATAAAGGCAGAAAGTTTCAGAAAATACTGTCGAAGTCGACGTTTTGAACCGAATTTTCGATTCCGAGAAATAGGGAAAAACGTGTCGTCACGTGGCACGCATCGCTTATAACTAAATAAGTAATTTATTTATGAAAAAGAAATGGAAAGCTCACTTCCATTCCAAATCGCTTCAAAAGTCTAGCCTGTCAATTCTATAAGCCTTTGCGTTTAAAAATGAGTCAGAAAATATGTAAAAAAGTTTCATGTTGTTTCGAGAACGTTTTATCACCGCGTAGCATTTCTGCAACCCAAAAGTCAATGTTACTTATACAGCGAAATTAAAAAAAAAAAAAAAAAAGATTTTATTTATTGCTGCTGTTTTCTAACACAACAGTTATTATAAATTATTCATAAAATTCCCAACAGACGGTGATACTGAGTTAATTTTTCACGCCGAAGGTTTATTTATTTTTTATATTTAGGAATTTTTAGAATTAATAGTTACTTCGATGTAAGGAGAGAGTTTTAAATAAGAAAACTAATCTTGAAACAATTTTTAAAAAAAATAGTTCTTAACAATTTTCTACAGCGTATTTTCAGGCGGATTCGGGATTTGATAATACGAATTTTTCCCGGCTGGAACGCCGGAAAAAAAGAGCCTGAATATCACTATATCTCTATAGTACTATTTACTCCCAACTCACACAATTTTCAATTGAATTCTTGAGTTAATTAATTTTCCAACGGACAATTTTAGTGTCGCCAACTTTTCTTGGCTTTCGACTTCACATATACACTGTTAAAAAAATTTCTGTGAAATTACAGAGATTAGGAAAACAGAGAAATTATTCGGTAAATTCCCAGAGTCTGTTGTACATTTTTCTGTAAAAATAATCTATATTATTATATATAAAAACACATAGAAGACGCCGATTCTACGCCAGCTGAGGAAACTAGCAACAATTTTTCGAAAGAATTTTAATTAGCGCAATGCAGTACATAATTTTTAAACGAATCGCTTTGATCATAGCCAGGTTTTGCACCCTAGTCATCTGGGTGGAAGGTGAACAAACATCATAACACCAAAGACAACTCTTACCATATTTGTTATCAATGTCTCAGTGGTTGAGATTAATGAGGTAAAATGTCTTGCTCTAACCGACTACTAATTTTGTAAATCCTCAATGCTAGTGTTCTCCCTTTGATGTATTGCTTTATTAAATCTAGGCAAAAGGGGAAAAAAAAAAAAGAAAATTTTCTAGATTTTTCTGGATCTGCGATTTTCGGTCTACGGAAGAGGCTACAGCAGAGCTTCAAAATAAGACATTTTCGTGCAGTCTGTTCTGAAGTTGGGTGAAAACATCGCAAATAAGTAAAAGAGGACATATCAAAATAATGATAAGACAGAAAAGTACAGTGTGTAGATATACTTTTCGGTAAAGACCACCTCACTGGGATTTCAAAAGTTATTTTTAGAATCACTGAATTGTTCCTCTTCACAGCAGTCTTTAACAACAGGAGAAGATTAAACAGCAGTCTGAAAAGAAACAAGAATGTTCACATGACTTGACGGACGATAATCATATCCAATTGTATATTTTTTGGAATTATTGGTGTGATAGACTTAAATTTCTTCACGAGACTTTGCACCGAGGAACCCTGAATGGATAGAGACTGGACCATGTCCAAGGCTCCCAATTGGTCCGCTTTTTGAATACCAGTATTTTATAAGAATTATTCTCGTGGTACGTTTCTACGTCATTTGCAATAGGAATTAGCTTCAAGGCTGGGTTTTGGAGAATTTGCAAGAAAAATCTAAAAGGAAATTTTTTAAAGAAAATACTGGTGTTCAAAAAGCGGACCATTTAGGTCTTGTGTGTCCTTAATTTTTTTTCGCACTATTCTGAGAAAGAAAACGTAGTTTTTCTTAGATTTCCTTGAAAAATGATCAGCCGGAAAATAAATAACATTATTAATTTTTTGGAACAGATGCTTTACACTCACGCACGGTTGTTTGGCGATTTTTTTTGTTGGCGCGATTTTCAAGCCCGCGCCAAACCAATAACTTAATACAATTGCTAGGTTGCCATTAAAGGAAAAAATCCCCTAAATTTGGCGACTTTTTTCCTTTTTTATCCGATTAAAAAAAAAAAAACTGTGCGTGAGTGTATAACATCATAGCCAATTTTTTTCCCCACTACCCTTAGTTTCTTATACTTATCTGAACAACTGTAACTATTATAATTTGGCTGTTTTAGCATTGAACACTTATAAAAAGAATAATAATTGAGCATACTTTAAAGCTCTTCTCTAAGAATATATATTATTAAAGCTTAGCTTAAAATCTACACTGAACATTTTCTTATTTTATTTTCTAAATAATCTTATGGCTACTGCTATCGCTTAAAGGAAAAGAAAAATCTAAACACACCGATCCCATGAATATAGTATTAGAATGAGTAATAGTACTAAAACTTTGATATAAATTTTAAAAAGAATTAAAATTAAATGAAACACTGTTGGTAAGTGAAGCAAATTGGAAATAGGACGACTGAAAAACATGAATTTTGTATATAAACATTCGATAGTTAAAAAGTCGGTAATTTATTTACTTATTCAAGAAATTAATATATTTTATTCAATAAATAAAGCAATCGAATTTTTAATTTAATAATTAAAAAACATAAAAATTTCATAATTCAATTAACATTATTGGGTTATAAATTTTAATATTATCTAATGTTAAGACAGGGTTCGTGCGCTCTTACCATAATTTTTTAATAGAAAATTTTGTCTTATTTAAATGCAGAAAAGTTATTACAAATCCTAAAATTAAATGGCGTGTCTGTAATTTAAATACTAAATAGAAAAATTCTATTAAAAAATTGTGGTAAAAGCGTACGAACCATATAAGAGAGGGTTAAATGTTCAATAAAAAATTAATTCTACAAAGTACATTTTTGTATTGAACAACACATTTTCGTTTTACGAAAGGAGCAGAAACAGAAACGCCAACTTCAGCTACAGCATACTGCAATTGTACTGTCGGATAATATATTTTAATATTTTTAGTTTTTACACATTGCACCGAGCATTACAGAAGGGCAACGTCTCAAGAAGACAGTTTATAATTAGATATTAACAGTGTCTGAACAGTCCGAACAGTAGAGCATCGGTTGAGGGGCTTCCTAGTTGCGATCAACTTAACGCTCAGTCTAGTAATTAAATGTCTTGCTTATAAAATTGAGCCAATGGGAAAAAGATGAATTGTAGTTTTAAAACTACAAGGAAGGGATATAATAATGGTTAAAATTTAAGAATGGAGAAGGTAGGGAAATTTAGAATATAAATAGTAAAGTTAAAAAAGTTAATGGCTAGAAACTAGCATGATAATTAAGTAAAATATAAAAAACATGGTATAGCTGTAGTTTTAGAAACTACTGTGGAGAAAAATAAATAAAAGAAAATTCGGAATATGTTCGTACCTAACAATTGAAAATGCCTAACAGTCAATAAAACAGAGGGTATATATATTAAAAAAAACACTTTAAAGCCATTTTTTTTTCAGTATAATGGAAAATTAAAAGGAAAATGGTAAAAATATAGTGATGGTGAACACTAATTCTAAGGGTCTATAATGTGGAATATTTTGGCGTCTTACGGTGGCGATGATCGAAGGCGTCATAGTCCGGTAATTCCGCAATAATTTCATTAGGAAGATCGTAGATCTTGTCATAAAATGTTTTAGAGAGGTGGATAATCATTTTCTTAACAGTAGGAGCATTAAGGTCACTTCTAATAGTACTGTTACGCAGGTAACGGGAGGCATTCCTAACAATACGGAGATTTTTGTTGTGAAGCTTGCTTAAGTTGTCCATTGAAGTTTTGCAGATGAATCTCCAGATCGGACCTTCTTTAATCAGAAACCTTGAAAGTGTTTTTTAGGCAACTTCAAACATAGATATCCCAGTTCCCAGATTAAAGATGTGATATGTTGTATCCCATGTCAACAGTGCAATGCAGTTTATATAGGGGAGACGGGACAAACATTCGAGTTAAGACTCAAGGAGCACACGCATGCATTTGAAAATAAATATTTAAATTCAAAGATAGTGGGCCATGCATTAAAAAATGACCATTTTTCAGATTTTGCTAAATATTTTATTATTAGATCGAAGTGCAGCAACTACAGAACTCGTACTTTCCTAGAAGCATGGTATACTAGAATTATAGATTTAACTCCTAACGAAGCAGTTTCAATTCCGAATGATTACTCAGTGCGAATATAACTGTAACTTTCGTCTCGACAGTTTGTAGCAATATACTTCCTGTGTGTCGATTTTTTACAGCTTCTTGTGACTTACGTTGAAAATTTTGCTGATGAGGGATTTTGTGTAAATCCGAAACGTCCAATTTATATATGTTTTTTAACATTTTATGTAATTGTAATGTAACGTCTGTAATCTTAATGATTTTATATAGTTATACCAAAATAATGATAACACAGGAAAGTTCAGTGTGTAGTTGGGATTACCGGGTTGAGAGACTTAAATTTCTTCACGTATATTTTATACCTGTTAACCCTGAATGGACTAGACCATGAACTTAAATTTACTTTCGCACTATTCTGAGAGGAAAGAAAAAGTAGGTTTACTTAGATTTTCATCTAAAATTATATTAGCCGAAAAATAAAAAAAACATTATTGATTTTATTTCCAATGCCCTTAGCTTCTTATACTGATACAGCGCCTAGAATACATAGTGTGGAAAACAGCTACAAAAAGTACTAAAAAATTGAATCTGATAAATGTAGAACGATGCTGAAAAGATAACGATTCAATCGCAGCGACATCTTCTAGCAGTGGCGTAGACAAGGTGGAGGTCCAGATGGTTTGAATACCACTAATTTTATAAAAATATTTTTGATATATCTAATCGGAGGATTGTCTGCGATATTGAAGCCGAAGAAAACTTAATAATATTACTGATTTCCAGAGCAGTTGGACCCCTCCCACTCTCTGGCTACGCCACTGTCTGCTAGCTCTTTTCAACGCAAACTTTGTATAAGAATCGAACTGAGGAAACGTTTCAGCTGGTGTTAAATATTTTAAATAATTAAATTATACCCTATTTCCTTTGACTTGAATAGGGATTTTCATAAGCTTTGAAAATATGAATGATATTGATCACGGCCAAAACACGTGATACGCATTCTTTTGTGTCTGGTTGCAGTACTCGATACAAGACAGCAAACTAGAAACTATCCCTATTTAGCATACCAAGGGATAAATCTCTGCTAGAAGAGTGGGAATGATTAATTTCCTGATATGATAAAAAACTAACTTCAAAATCAGTTAGGTCTGAAATATACACTTACAAGAAGATTTTATTAACATAAATTATGTTCATGTTGTCAATAGTGAAACGGTTACTTTTACTAGGAGTAAATCTATTTTAAAAGCAGATGCCGCTGTGATCGCCTTATTATTGTACCGCATCGTTGCACGTTTATGGGCTACAATTTTTTAGCACTTTTTAAAGCATTACAAGTTTTGGCTTTTTTTTAATTCCAAAATTTCGCATTAATACCAGAAATTACCTAAAATGTTCTTTTGATTACTTAATGGCAGATATTTCGTGTCTTCTTAAAATAAAAATTCTTGTTTCAGAATTTCAGACTTGAATTCGAAAATTTTGAATTAAAAAACTAAAACCGTTTTCCACACTATTTATTCTAGGCGCTGTAATACTGATCTGAACAACAGTAACTATTATAATTTGACTGTTTTAGCATTGAACACTCATCAAAAGAATAATAATTGAGCATACGGTAAGCATTCTTCTCCAAGAATACATATTATTAATACTTAGCTTAAAATCTATACAGAACACATTTTTATTTATTTTTTCTAAATAATCTTCTGACTACTGCTATCGCTTAAAATAAATAAATAAATCTAAACATACAGTCCCCCTAAATATAGTATTAGAATGAGTAATGTTACTAAAGCTTTGATATAAAAATTTAAAAGAATCTTATTTAAATGAAACACTGTTTGTAAGTGAAGCAAGTTAGAAATAGGACGACTGAGAAACGTGAATTTTGTATCTTCGTAAAATATGGGTTGGGATTGCCATAATCCCAATCTTTTTCACACCCAAAAGCAAAAATAGAGAAGTCATTAAGAGCTACTTACACACTAGATGTCTTGCCTGCTTTCAAAGCAAAAGTCAGTTTTAGGGACTATATCAGTTCGCATTAGGGTAAAAGAGACCGATAATCCCGATTTTGATTTGTGAAAAAAAAAAAAATAATAAAAATAAAAAAAAATAAAGATTACAAGAGAAACAGCTTGTCATAGTTTGAATTTCTACTCAGTTTCATTCACAATTTCTCCCTCCGCTCCGTGTTAAACTTCACATATTATAAGATAAATATTAATCAGTGTAAAGCGAAAAATCATACTTAACTTTACCCACATTTAAATATAAGCATACCCGTAAGGCATGGTGACATCACGGCGACGTCACTGTGAAGTCACACTGTGACTTTGTGACAGTCGTCGTGACGTCACGTGACGTCGATGTGAAGTCACTGTGACGTAAATGCGAGGTCGTTATGGCCGTTTTCAAGGCTTTGTGACTACTTTGTGACTACTTTGACTACTTTGTGAAGTCACCGTGCGACTTCAATGTGAAAAATGTGACGAATCTGCATCGGATAGGGTGACCAGATTTTACCCGAATCCTATACGGATTGTTCGGATCAAAATTTTTTTATGGTTCAAGTTTGTGACGTTTGTGACGACACTGCACCGGGTCGGGTGACCAGATTTTACCCGAATACAATCCAGAAACTTCGGATCGATCTTTTTGGATTTGTTTGGCTACAGAATAAATTTGGATTAGTTGTTGTGTGACCTGATTTTCGTGAACCCGATCTGACCCGAGTAGGGTATAATGTTTTGTTCAGAATAGAATCTTGCATACGACCAAGTAACCAGATTTTATCAGAAATTGTGTTACGATACAATTTCTGATGTCGGCTCGGATCTAGAGTCATGCACGAATCCGGTTATATACTTCTTGAACATGATTGAATGTCTACTTGAACATGAATGATGGTTGACTGAAACTATATTTACATTCAACCCGTAATCTTACCCTAACCCAACAACAACAACAACAAAAATTCTGTAGGCCCACAACCCGACCGAACCTGATAAATGATTTCGCATATATTCGGATAACAAGATTTCACCAAATACGGATAAGATCGACGATAAGGATTGGATCGTCAATCATTTTTTTTTATGCAACTCTTATTCAAATTAAAACTTTGCATCTGATTGGGAAACCGGCTAATGTATCCGTTAAACAAGAAAATTATAAATGTAAAAAACGCATAGTACTAATATAAAAATAATAGATGAATCCATTCAAAATTATAATAAAATTAAATATTTTAATAATATGAAATTCTATTGTGCAAATAACCACTTTTAAAAATAACTTCGACTTCCATTTGTTTTATGTAACCACCAAAAATGTTGACAATAATTAAAACTATGCTATTTTGCTTTTAAGTATTGAAGTTTTTAAATGTGTATACTTTGCCATATTTCCCCTCGTTCAGTATCACGAAACTTTCTGACACATTTATGAACAAATTTTTAAACGCTTGGCACTTGCATGCCTGATTATTAAAGCGACTTGGAATGAATAGCGTTTTCCATTTTTAGATAAATGAAATGCTTAAGAGCAATTTTGGTCACGTTTTTTCCGTTTCTGACGCTGCGCGTCGGAAATTCGGTTCAAAACACCGACTTTGATAGTGTTTTCTGAAACATCTTTTGTCAAAAATGGAAAATGCCATTCTATTACATATTGTTATGAATTTTGTAAATATTTCATTCTTTTTAATTTATTTTATTTTATTATTGTGAAAATTGCAGTATTATTAATGTATTTCCTATTGAGCATCATGTAACTCAATGCTAAAGGCCTCAGGTGCTTTGCAAGGAAAACAACCTTACAGCATCAGTTTTATAATGGAGTTCTATTGGAAAATCGCCAAGGAATGGGTTTTTCGCCAAGTTGGCGATGGTTTTGGCGACTTATTTTTGTCGCCAAATTTGGCGATATATCGCCAAATGTCGCCAAGTTGGCGACGGATTTGGCGACTTTTTGTGCAACCACACCCCCTTATACCTATACATTGGGATCCTTTCTTGCTTGGGTTCTCTATCGAAAGTTAAAGCACTTTCTGGTAATTTCTAGCATCTGAAGGCTCTGGAATAATCTGGAAAGATCTCTGAAACCTATATAAGGACCTCCATCAGTTCAGTTGAGTGAGTTGTCTGTCAACTGCGATTGAATTCATACGAGAGGCTTTGCATTGAGAACTGTGTTACCCGGATCGATTTTGCCGTTGATACGTCGTATTGAACGCATTGTTTCTGTGTGAAATTTTGCTGCGCTTTTATTGGATTTGAAGATTACTGAATATCTTGTAATTTTCAGAAGATATTTGTGATCGTATTGCACTGTTTATAGTGAATAAAGCCTTTTTATTGTTCTTATATATTGGCATCAGTCCTTTCGAACCCCGAGCTCACAACAATATATTCTGAATAAGAACACCTGCCAATTTCATGTGTTTCCGAATAAAAATGAATTCAGAAATTAGTTATTTTGATTTGATTACAAATTTAATGAAAATAAAAGTATAGATTTTTAAATAAGCATTGTGAAAAATTTATATTAAGAATCCATTTAAATAATAGATCTACCTATTGTGCGATATTATTAAATAATAAACATTGTATCAAGTAATAAAACATTTTTCGAAGCAAATGAAATTTAAAACTTCGGATCATAAACGCAAAGAAAAAAAAATATATTTTTTTTTCTTTACAAATTATTTTATTTATAGTTTTTGATAGAATACTAAATGCAGAGCTTAAATATAAATTTTTACTATAGAAAAAATTCGATAACATAACTGGAAAAATTACCTTAACTGAATAGCTGTTTTATTGTTTCATCAATATTCATTATTTTTGTGCACCTAATATTGACATATCTTGACAACTAAATTTGTAATGAGTTAAATTGTCGCAATTATTTCAAATATACCAGAAAATTATTTCTCAAAACCTCCACTAGCTAAGAAATTTTCAAATTGTAAATCAAATATTAATAGTTTTAAAAATTGCAATGTTTTTAATTACAATGAATAACTATGAAAATTGAACTGAGAAACGCAAAATATAAATACATTCCTCGTTATAAATAACACTTTACATTTAGAATATATATTGTTAGTAAATACTTAAAGCTTTTTTCCAAACTCTCTATTTAAAACGATTTAAAACATTAAAGATAAAATTTTATACAAGTGATTAAAAAAAAAAAAAGATTTAAACATCTTAACATTTAAATAATGCACTATTAATGTACCATTACTAAATATGCACTATTAACAAAACTGCGAAGACATTAAAAGTTACCTGCTAATCTATAAGTAAAACCACCAGTTCTAGGGATTAAGTTTTAATGGTCGTTGACTGCTTCCTTTTCATTGAAAAATGAGACTCAAATCCACTGCTTTAATTTTCAAAGTGTCCAGCTTAGGTGTGTTCATAGATCTGAGATATCAAATATCACGCAGACCTTAATAACGCACCCAGCTAGACATAAGGATAGGTTAAAATGGATGATTCACTTTAAAATGTTAATTTACTTTCACGGTATAAATTCCACAATATACTTCCACAAACTTAAAAGCACCACACACTCTAATCCGCCGATGAGAATAATCGTCTGCCCTCAACATCTGCGATCATGATCTGCGCAGTAATGTTTACCTCAAAGTAACATCTAGCAGGTGTTTCCAGAAAAAGAATAGAAAGAAAACAGTTAAATAAAGACATTTCAAATGCTTTATAGTTTATATGGCTGACAAATAACTTCTAATAAAACTATAATATTCTGTTTTTATATGAGAGGGTTTAATATTCTTGGAAATAAGCTGTGAAAATTTAAATTTTTATATATTTTTTAATCAGTTGCATTTGTTTTAGGCGTCCAAAGTAAACATAAATTTTAAATAAAAATGGATTTAATAGTCTTTATAAAATAATTACGACATAAATATAAATACTATTCTGCAATCCGATTTCCTAAATACGATTTTTTCATTTTTTACACTCTATTGAAAAGAGCAATATATTTAACAGAGGTGATATCTTATTAAGCACTGACCAGTTTTGGAATAAATTGCTATAGGAATGACATATTTTTAATTCGTTTTTGTTCGGAAACGCATGAAATTGGCTTTTGTTTTTATTCAGAAACTCTGTAATTGAAAGACGTTTACCATTTTTTAGTAAAATCAGAAGATCTGTCACAAAACAATGTCAAAGTCAGCGTTTTGAACCAAATACCCGACGTAACAGGGAAAGAAAAGAGAAAAACCAGTCGTCACGTGACACGAATTGCTTATAACTCAATAAGTAATTTATTTATCAAAAAATGGAAAACTCATTTCGATTCCAAATTGCTTCCATAGTCAGTCCTGCCCATTTTATGCCTTTGTTTTTAAAAATGAGTCAGAAATTATGTCAGAAAGCTTCGCGTTGTGGAGCAGGTCAGTTGAGAACCACCTTAAATATTCAGTACAAGAAAAATCTTGAACGCGTTCGACGGTCACCCCGAGCACTCCCGATGTCGAACTCGCAAAAATAGTGTCCTCACTTTTTAAACAGAAAGCTGATGATTGGGTTGAGTGGCCCCTCAAAATAATAAGAGATTGGAGATATTAAAAATATTTTTAGTATCACAAAATTAGCAAATGAGTTCTATGCGGTGGTAGGAAAAAAAATTAAATGTTTGTATTTAAAATGCTAATAAATCTCTAAATCGCTAACAGTTTTATTAGAATGGGAGATCTATTTCTGAATTACTTTCCGCCAAAAATTTCCTACGCTACTAAATTTCTATTTAAGGATTTTTACCTGTGTATTATATAGTATATTTTGTTAAATTTCATGAAAATGGCAATGAAAATTGTAAAAAAATATCTGCCTCATATATGTAGACAAATATTTATTTATTATTTTATTTTGGAAATACAATATATTTAAATAATGTGTGACAATGTTTTTATTAATGATTTAGGTACATGACATAATTCAATTCTATATTTTATGAGTTTTTTTCCAAATTCTCTCTCCGATCACACTGTAAAGTCACAGAGTGTTGGCATTTTGGTCATAGGTTTTACGTGACTTATGTGACTTGCAGTGACGTCATTGCAACGTCACAAAAATTTTTAAAGCTGTCAGAAAGTAATTTTCTTCATGCCATAAGATGTTCTAAAGTTTATTTTAAGTTTTTTTTAGATCTTCAAGACGTTCACATTTTGATCACAGTGTGACGTTACAAAGTGGTGTCATTTTGGTCACAGATGTGACGTGACGTACGTGACTCACAGTGACGTCAGAATCACGTCACTGTGACTGTGCATGCTATGCGGGTATATATGTATAATATTTTACGTTTAAGTGTATATTGAAATAAAAATTACTTTTATGATTTCATAATTCTTGCACCTTTATTTGCAAAGAAATTTAGACGCATTTATTTTAATAAATTTAATTTAGCATAGAATAAATTCTATTTAATGTAAATATGATAATAATTAAGATTTTTACCTTAAGATAACTTTTGTTAAGGAAACAGTCTTCTTGTCGACGCATTTAGATTTGATGCCTACGACAGCTGACCTTCTTTATGGGGTAGATATTCTTCGGTCCTAGGAAAATCACGTGGCCGATTTGGTATGAAGCGTGCCGGGGTTGATGGAAAGACAGCTAAACGAAATGCTTCCAGCCCCACCGACAGGGCCTGATTATCCAAAAGGCACGTGAAGCACATGCTTCCCCTCTAAAATTTAAAAGGGGCTCAAAAAGACAGTGAAGAGGGCTCTCTAATTCCCTTTTTTATTTTATTTTTTTACATTGTATTTTTAATTTTTTTGGAAAAGAAAGTTTGCTTAATCCAAGAGGAAATCCACGCACTACTTGACAAAACAACAGGGAAATATGAGTGCCATCAATAGGATGTTAATTAATCATATAGCATCCTGATGTGCCTGTTCAGAAATCACCCGGGAAATTTAGCATACAGCTATATGTACTAAATATGTTTCAAGTATATACAGGGAACATAAAAAACACATTCAGAGACACTTCGGAGGTAGACACCAGTGAGAGAGGACGTAGGGAGAAGCGCTTCGTACTTGCATACACGTTCTTCTGGCTAGAACTCCTATAATAGAGGCTGACGCATCCTCACAGATGTGGCATCCGAATTGGAACCCAGCCGAAAAACCAAGCTAATCAGAATCGGTTCAGCCAATCAGAACCGAGTCTTAGGCAACCCCAACTCCGGCTGCGGTAGATTGATGCTGAACTGGATACCAATAATCCGAAACAAAATGGATATGCGTCAGCTCCTATTATAGGAGTCTTACTTCCGGCTAGCTCCTTCATTCTACGGCATAATACACTGAGCAGTGTAGGTGCCCTTGTCAGGGCTATATGACGAACTTCCTGAGGTATTACTCCTATCCTGCTTGCTATTCTCATCGACATGGCCACGATCTCCTTCGACATTGATATGGATGACAACATCCCCAGGATTGTCAAAGGCATTGAACAGACTGATTTCCGCGGAACTTTCAACGAATTCCCCACGGATTCTGAGCTCGCCAACGAAGTTTTACGTGAAATATTTCATAACATAGATATCCACATCAGACAAACCCTACAAACGCCTGGCTATCATACGGACAGCTGCTTAAAAGAAGATGTAACTAAAGTTTACCAATTCGCTACGAATATGTTAGGTGAGCCAAGTCTCGAACTACCTCTCAGCCCTGGCTATCATAAATTTCTAAATTATGACAACCGTAGTGAGTTGATGATTAAACTTTTAGATCTTACGGAATTTATCACAAAAACTCCTCCCACCCCCGCAAAAGGAAAATATCTGAACCGGAATGTTCCATTCCACTTAAAAATAAATACTCCGATTTATCCTCGGAAGTGAATATTGATAGCTTTCAAAATTTAGAAACCCAAAAAGATAGTCAAAATTCCGAAATGGAAGGTGACGATACTGAGTCGCATAAGAAAGTTGTCCATCCCATCTACATCGAATTTTCAGACAACGAGTGGCGTAATACCGCACAGGAATTGAAAAATATCGATGCTGACAACGCTCCCAAAGTGAGTCTAAACTAGTAAATCTGCAGATCAGGAGCCTCCACTTCAGCTCTAAAAGTCATTGTTTTCTAATCTCACTTTTCATATTATTTAGCATCTTACAATTCGCAATTTAATTTTTTTTGAAAGATACATATTTATAGGCATACTAGGGGGCCTACCCCCTGCGAGCTACGCTCGCCAACCCCCGCTCAGAATTCGAGGCCTCTAAAAAATGACAGCGTGCTTTGTTTTAAAAATATTGGTAATTCTGTAATTGGGTTGCCATGCTTTTAACGTTTTAATGGGGCATTTTTTGATTAGCATGGCCTCATACACAGCTGTTGCGACAACTGACGACTGTTTTCGGGATTGATAAGTAAAATCAATTACAACTTGAAAACCAGCTTGTAAAAAATGGTTAGGTTTAAATTGTGGCTACCTCTGGGACTTTTATAACAACGATCTGTATTCTATTCTTCCTTTGCGTTTAAGGATGATAAAAATTCCATCTGCTTGTGAATAACATTAAGAACCACGATATTGAAAAGTACTATGTTATAGACATTTTCAGTAACAGGTTTTAATTTTCTCTCTATTTTAGTGCACCATCATGCATATTTTCATGTTATTTTAAATATGTAAATTATTTATTTTAATTAATATGTATATACGAATTTTCTAATAATTATTTATCATACAGAATTAATTAAATATTTTGTGCATGCATGCCTGCATTAATTCGGCATCAATTGATGAGATATTTAAACAAATTTGCTATCCGCGATAATTTTACACCATGTTATGTCACTTGAATATTGTCCATAAGAAAATCGGGTACTTTTCCAGTATAGGATCCTTTGCTTTTAGGTTTGGCGTAATTCGAGCTTCAAAAAGGGATAGATTCGTTAATATACATAGATTTGTTGCCAAAAGTTATGAAAACAAACCCAATGAACTTTTGGTGCTTTTCTATTATAGGGGTCTTGACGCTTTTTTAAAAATCTTGGCGCAATTCGGGCATCAGAAAGTGAGATTTGGTGCCAAATCTCATAAACAGCCATGGAAACAATTTCGACGATTTCTTTGTTTACATGCGTATTTTAATTATACGTATATTATTATTGTTTTTTCTATACAAATTACTTCTTATTATATATAAAATAGGATAAATGACATTTTACGCTAAACAAATTGTATAAATATTTTTTTTCCTTTCTTTTGCGTTTACATAAATGACGTTATTTGGCGTTATTATTATTATTATATATTTTATATTCATTCAAAATATTTTCAGTTTATAAATTAAATTAAATGCTGACTGACGATTGAATCTTGACGATAGAAATGTAATTTTTTTTTCAAATTTTCCTGAAAAACATAATTTAATCACAATCTTATCTTCATTATCGATTGAAATAAAAGATAAATTCAATTTCAATTTAAAAATGACGAATAAAGAATCAATAATCCCTATCGGGATCCTTTTCAATTTTTTCCCCTTTTTTCTCACAAAAAAACTGAGTAATTAGTTGCCATCATTACAGAAATGTCATTAAAATTAGAAAAGAATTAATATCTCGAAAACTAATTCCAATTTCAAAATTCTATTACCAGTTTTGACATCCGCGGATTTTTATGGACGATTGGTATTAATTTCACCATCAAGCGTTTAATATTTTATTAAAAATAGCCCCGAAACATAATCAGTCGTTTAATCAGTCGTTTCATAAAATCGTTTCATAAATTCGTTTCATAAAATCGTTTCACAAATTCGTTTCATTAGGATTTTATATATATAGGGTAGATAAAATACTTTAGAGGTTTCAGAAATTAGAAGCGTTAAATTAAACACGATTTATGGAATGATATTCTGAAATTCTTATAAACTTCTTATTCTTGTTATTTTTTTAGATAAAAAAATGCATTTCTTATTTTGATATTCTTTGAAATAGGGTTGCTAAGCAACTAATAAAATAAAGAGGAAAGAAAAAGAAATCCATTTTAAAATTTGTAAAAAATAGGAAAATAAAATGATTTATATTTCCCGAACAGTTGCAAAAAAATTTCAATAATTTAAACAATTAATTTCTAAATTCTAATACACTGCAAATAAAGGAGTCTTAAAGTAAGACAAGAAAACCACTGAAAATGCATCTAAGACAAATAAATGTCTTAATATAGAGTTTAGACATAATAGATACCTTAATTTAAGACACTTGTGTGTCTTAATCGACTGGTAGTAGAAATGAACCAATAGGGTTTCTGTGGCCAGTGTCTTAATATGGTAAAATGTTTTAAATTAAGACATTGCTTTTGTTGATCACATCGGAAATGAGAAGGGAGGGAGGTCAGGGCAGGCAGGTGTAGTGATGAGTATCAGAGATAGGGACGCCGGTATTACATGACGACGTAATGCATTCACAAATATAATAAATACAAGAGCTCCTTGGATTATAAAAGAAAATATTTTAAAGAATAAAAGTAAGTTTTATCTTTAGGGTTTCTTATATCTTTGTTTTAATAACGTCACTTAATTTCTATTATATATTTGTCAGATACGAATTTAGTTTTTATTACGTTAGTTTTATTAGTTTATAAGAATCTTCAAAACAATGACAATAATTAATTATTCTGCAGAATGAATTTTGTGAATGGAATCGGTTATTACTAGAATCTATTCCATTTCAGTCATTTATAAAATAATTTGTAGATAACAACCGGAGCCGACATTGTTTATAAATACTTATTAGACCGGGAGGCGGCAGCGCAGACAATCACTTCATCGAGTTCACGGCTGGAATCTCAGAATTAGTTAAAACTCGATTCGCATATTCAAACGCAATCGGTCTGCCTAAGGATCCTATATACGAGGTATATCCACAAAGTAAGTTCCGTTTCTACTTCTAACCACAGCAGCGCTGCGATCGCAGTTCCGAGCATGCGCGGCAGTTACTCTGACTGAAGGAGAAGAAATTTTACGCCATTTCCAGATCGCTACAGCCGACGTGTTATTTGTAGTGCTTCTTTAGAATGTCAGCCTTAACTGAAAATGCCGCCGCTTGTGAAATCAGATCTGTGATTCGTTTTCTCAATGCAAAGAAAGTTAAACCAAGTTAAATTTATCGGCAAATCTGCGAGGTTTACGGACAAAATGCTATGAGTGATTTAATGGTTAGAAGATGAGTCAGACAGTTTAATGAAGGACGTGATCAAGTGCACGATGAAGAACGAAGTGGACGCCCGTCTTTGGTTACTGATGAACTGGTTCACGCAATTGAAGAGAAGGTTAAGCAAAACCGTAAGTTTACAATTGGTGCTCTTGCTGATGACGAGCTGAAAGAACATGTAACCATATGGTTGAAAACACAGGCGGCAACCTTCTATGAAGAAGGCATACAAAACCTTGTAGCACGCTACGACAAATGCCTACAAAATTTCGGAAGCTATGTAGAAAAGCAGTTTCACAGTTGTACATTTTTGTACAATAAATATTTTTTTGTATCTGTACACTTTTTTTTATATAACCAAACGGAACTTACTTTGTGGATATACCTCGTATTATAGGAGCCCTAGGTCTGCCAAGTCATTTCTTGGTGGAAAACACGCGAAAACCCGATTTTAGCGGTTGGCTCGTAGGTATACTATTGTGTGTTCCTGCTCCCAGTCCTCCATGGTTTCATACCTTTGCGTGCAGGAAAACAGAATGGTAAACCTAGAATGTATGAGTTAACCCTATGAGTTAACCGCTAAAATCGGGGTTTAAGGTGTTTTCCACCAAGATATGACTTGGCAGACCGATTGCGTTTGAATATGCTAATCGATTTTTAACTAATTCTGGAATTTTAGCCGTGAACTCGATGAGGTGATTGTCTGTGCTGCTTCCTCCCGGTCTATATCTGTTAAACATATTTAACTAATTTAAAGAAATATTTTTTGTTTGTATTCATTTTACTACACAAAGAAAACAGGATTTTTGGTCTGCTTTAAAATAAAAATTTCGATTATGAAGGTGTAGTAGAATCAGAAAAATATTATATCCACCACTGTCTATTACAGTGGTACTCACTAAAGTTTCTCTAAGAGAGAGAGAAAGAGCGAAATAATCTGGTGGAGAGGTGAGCGTCGCATATATATTATATATCTATATATAATTGTGAATTAATTATGATATTATATGCAATACAGAATTATAAACAATGTTAACAATTTAACATTAAATGCAATTATTAATAATTTTATTAAACGTAAGTATTAGCAGTGTTTAATATGAGTATAGTACACATAATAAGTACAAAATTTAAGATTACTCAACTTTTTTGCGTTATACAATTACGAGATTACATGAAATGAATTCCAGGCTCACAAAACTCTAAATTAAATTCCAGTTCCAACTAACAGCTGCTAATCTTTGTAATCGTTCCAAATTTAGTATATGTACTCCCGAAGCAAATACACCTAAGAAATGGGAGAGATACATGTTTTAGAGTATCTAGCGTCGATAACTTCATATCTCTGATATAAAAATGAAGGCATCGTAAATGTGGAAACATGCCGAGCACTTGATCCAATAATTAAGCTCTCGAACTACATGTATAAGATTAATAATAAAATAGTCGTCAATGACACTATACAAGATTTTAAGAAGCTGCATATATCACTCTTAACGCCGAAATCAGAGTAGTAAATCTGAACATAAACAATGATGACGCAAATATCTCGTGGATTGCGGAGCAAGTTTCCCTGCTCTCCCACCCGCATTTGGAAAGTACTTAACCCCTATCCATTGCTTTCGCAGGGAATAGATAGCGCACGAAAGAGACGCTAGTTATGTATACACACCCATCTAAAACGTTCTGAACAAGTAATAAAAAAACTTTTTTTTTAAGTCAATTCCTACTTAGGTCAAATAGATTTTTTTTTTCCAGCGATCTACACGCTTCGCCACAGACGGTATTTATTCCTAAATTTATATTCTGCTCAATATCTTACATAAGAGAAATTTTTGAAATGTATTCAAAATTAAATAAAAAATAAATAGCTAAAATACCAAAAATGAATAGCTCGAAAAGTATTTCTCACAAAATTGTTAGACAAACTGCGTTAGAAAGGTAAAAAAATTGTATTTTTCTTGATATAAATTAAAAATCTAATGATTATGCCGTTTTTCAAATATTGAATTTCAAAAATTACCAAACTTCACAATAAAGTGCCATAGCGATGTTACAGTTAACGATAATACAGTTTTTTCAAATATTAATTAATTAATAAAATTTTATTGTTTAATTTTAGTTTTATACTTCATTTCTGTTCAAAAGTATAGACTCACTCCACATTTATAGTCTCCTTCGCCCGAGAGCCGCCTGATCTTCGTCCGTGAACAGCCCCATTATCTTTTTACGTGTGAAGGTGAGACTATAAATATGGAGTGAGTCTATACTTTTGAACAGAAATGAAATATAAAATTAAAATTAATTAATTTAATTTAATGAATGAATTAATATTTGAAAAAACTGTATTAACATCAATTGTCATCCAGTATAAGTTTAAAAAAATTATTTGAACTTGAATGGATGAATGGAAATTTTTTTATTAACGATTGAAAATTCCAACAAGATATATATAGAGAGAGTGTGAGCTAATAGTAGGAATTAAAAAAAAAAAAAGTGATGGAAAAGATTAAAATTTTCAAAATATTACCAATTATTGTGAAAAATCTTATCCATATTTATCGAATAAAGTGCATAGTACCCGCTTTTGAATACCCAAAGGATTTTTTACGTAAAAGAGAGATGAATTTTTCCAACGCTCATTGCGATTCAAAGATTGTTGCTTCTGAAAGACTATTTTGGCGAATTTTTTTACTCCGGCTCTTTGTGCATTCTCAGTTGTAAGAATGTTTATTCATGAAATCACAGATACACACTCAGAATACATTTGAATAACTGTTCTCAGCATTCCGTTTCATGCACTTTAAGTCACATGCAAAAATTTTCGAAATAAAAACTCCTGCAATAACATCATAGTATAATAGAGAACGGGTAGATCGAAAAGGAAGATGCGAACACTGACGCTCCGAGTGTCAAGTCTCTGCATATTTCGACTGCTGCGTGTTCGGGCGAAGTTTGGAAAGGGGGCGTGTTATTCCCGCCCTCTTGCTATCCAGTATCTTCAGTTGTGTCTTTGTCGGGCGGAGCTTGGATAGGAGGCGTGTTATTCCCGCCCTCTCCACTGCTGGTGTTCGTCGCGTGGAAAAGAGGCGTGTTACTCCCGCCCACCTGATCTCTGCTAATCTTCCGTGACTGCTCTTTTGAATGCCATGGCCATGAAAAAGAACCAACAGCTTGACGACCTTATGAATGGGATCATAAACGGATATGTTCCTGCGGACTGGTTACGAGAATTCAACGCCTTCCCTACTCTAGATGAGCAAGTGAACGATGTTTTTCGAGAATTTTTATCCGGTATAGATGAAGAAATACAGTCTCTTCAACAACGAAAGGACTACAACGACACCCACAAGGCTCAGGTAAAAGACCTCTGTCTTTTTGCTATATCTATTTTGGGGGAGCCATCTAGATTAGATTTAATTGATTTACCCTGTAGAACTGGTTATATTAGATTTCTAGGGAATAACCAATGGGAAAAACTCCAAATTCTAAAGAATTTTAGCTCACATTCTAATCCCCCCCCGTACAGGAAAAAGAAAAAATTCTGAATCTGAAAATCCAATTCCCCTCAAAAATAAATTCGGAAATCTAAATTCCGAAGCTAATCTTGATAACCATGATCTTATGGATCAGGATTCTGCTCAAGATGGTGCTGCAAGCACCGATGTTGAATGTTCAAAAAACGACAAGCACCCCTTCTTTATTGAATTCAAAGATATGGATTGGCGCAAAGTTGCCCAAGAGATAAAAGCCCTTGATTCTGATAATCCTCCTCAAGTCAGCCTCTCCGGGGAACTTCTAAAAGTTCTACCCAAATCTGTCAGCCAATTTAGAGATATCCAAAGATACCTAACTGACAAACATATGAATTTTAACACCCTTAACTCAAAAGAACTTCGACCAAAAAAAATCTGTATTAGGGGAATCCCCCCCCAACACAGACCCCCAACTTATTATCGAAGACCTTGGTAACCATGGATTTAAGGCCACCCGAGCCGCCATGCTTAAGAGTCGCAAAACTGGCAGAGGTATGCCAATTTACATGGTCAACGTCCTCCCTTGCACTGACTTTGAGAAGATCTATAAAATTGAGGAACTTTGTGATATAAGTGTTCGTATTGAATACTTCAGAAACAACAATAACCCAAAACAATGTTACCGCTGCCAACGGTTCGGACACGCCTCCAAGACGTGCAGCCTAACACCAAAATGTCTTAAATGCTCAGAAGAGCATCTCACTGATAACTGCCCCAAGACAGGTAAAATAATTCCAAAATGTTTCAATTGTAACGGTGCCCATCCGGCCTCATACAGAGGTTGCCCAAAAAATCCAAACAACATTAAGAAAAAAAATACTTCAACACTCAACACCAAAACAAAACCACAACACCAAAAACCAAATATAATTGCTGACATCGCAGACATTTTCAAACCCTACAATTACACCATTCATGATAAACCAAACGATATCAACAACAGTGAGACCACTACTGACGTGAATAACGATATCCAGGAAGCCCCAGTTGAGGACACTTCCAGTTACACCAAACAAAATAAAACACCACCTGTTATACAAAATAATTATACAAACACATTCAAAGATATGTTTGACACCTTCAAAGACATGAAGGAACTTCTCCAAATTACCAAACTCCTAAAACATTTAAAAAACATCGCCATCAAATCAAAAAATTGCAACAACCCATTCGACAAAATGTATATCATAATAGAAGAATTAGACGCCTTTTCTACGGAGCTCAACATTACCAATTATGAATAATTACAATAACAAAAATTTCTCTTCTCTTCTTATTTTCTCCTGGAATTGCCAATCATTGCAACCCAGGATTAATGAACTCCGCTCCTTTATTTCCATTAATCCACAAATCGATATACTGTTAATCCAAGAAACACTTAACCCTTCCTGCAGTATCACCATCCCAGGTTACAAACTCCATCATACACCACGTGCCAACTCTCATTGGGGTGGCACAGCAATCTACATCAAAAATTATATCCCACATCACACAACTCAAAATATTCCACTCCCAGGCATTGACTACACCAGTATTGTCGTCAACTTGCCCCATGCCAAAATCAACTTCACATCTTTTTACGCACGACACGGGCGACGATACCCCATAAATGACCTGACACACATCATTACACAACACCAACACGCATTTATCGCTGGTGACTTCAATGCACATAGCAGGCAGTGGAACTGTCATTCCACCACTACCAGAGGTAGATCTCTTCACAACTTGGTTAGCCATTTCAATCTCAGTCTCCACGCACCTACTACACCAACACACATTCCTGTTGCTCGCAACCAGCACCCCTCTATTATTGACTTCGCCATCACCAAAAATCTTACCTTCCCTATCAACACTTCTGTTATTAATGACCTAAGCTCTGACCACCTTCCTGTCTTCTTCAAAAGTGATCTTATCAACCCTATCTCTCCTCCTCCTTCAGTAGCTATTGACTGGAATAAATTCCAAAATTACATCAACAACACCGACCTTACCTACCCCACAATCAACAACACTACTGACATTGATAACGCAGTTAATAAACTCAACAACATCATTCACAAAGCTCAAAAAGATGCCACTTACACCAAATTCAAAAATAATAACTCTTACATCTTACCCACTTACATACATAATATCTGTAAACAACGCAACACACTCCGTCGACTCTACCAAAATACCAGAGATCCCACCCTTAAAACAGCTGTCAACAGGCTCAACAATAAAATTAAAACCCTTATTCAGAAAGATAAGCAAAAAAACTGGTCTAAATTTCTCGAAAGTCTTACTTGCGAGGATAACTCTCTTTGGCAAATCAAAAAGAAACTCAATAATAATTATACCCCTATTCCTCCCCTTACTGCCAATAATCAAACTGCGTATACTGACGAGGACAAGGCAGAATGCCTCGCTAGCTCATATGAAAGGCAATTCTCTCCGAATCCCTTCCTCGCAAGTCAAGCACACTTTAACAATGTCAATGATACTGTTAATGACTTCCTCTCAACCCCTCCTATCCCTCTCCCCGAAATTCAACCCATCATGATCAACAATATTATTCAAAAACTTAATAATAAAAAATCTCCTGGGTACGATAAAATTTCCAACTATACTCTTAAACAACTTCCTATCAACTGTATTCTCTACATTACGAAGCTCACTAATTCTATCCTCAAACACTGTTATTTTCCTAAACCCTGGAAAACCTCTATCATTTCTCCTATTCCTAAACCATCCTGCAATCTTAATGACCCAACTAATTTCCGTCCCATCAGTCTTCTCTCCTGTCTAAGTAAAGTCATCGAACGCGTCATTAGATCACAGCTCAATGACTTCCTTCACAACAACAACATTCTTATGCCTGAACAATTCGGCTTCAGAGCCAAGCACTCCACCCAACACCAACTTCTTCGATTTGTGGAATTCTTAACTGAAAACTTCAACGAGAAGAAGCCTACTGCTGCCATATTTCTTGATGTCGCCAAGGCCTTTGACAAAGTCTGGCACGCGGGCCTCATTTACAAATTAATTCGGCTTAAGTTCCCGTCTGGACTTATCCATTTAATACACTCTTACCTTGGTGATCGTGACTTCTATGTCCGTGTAAACAACTCACTTTCTCTACTACACATAATACTCTGTGGTATTATTCAGGGTTCAGTCATTGGCCCTATTTTATTCATAATATACTTTAATGACATTCCACGCACACTCTTCACATCACTCGCACTCTATGCGGACGACACTGTTCTCTATGGCACTGCACATCACCCATACAATCTTTACTAAAATCTACAATACCACCTCAACATCTTCATGGAATGGTGTGATCAATGGCGCATTAAGATAAACGAATCTAAAACTACTGCTGTTTACTTCTCTAGAACCTTCTCCACTCCTAATAGATTAACCATCAATAACACTACCATTCCCTGGTCTGACGATGCCAAGTACCTGGGAGTTACCATTGACAAACGCATTACCTTTAAAAAGCATATTCTTAATATCCGCGGTAAAGTCGCCGGAATTTCCAAAACCCTCGCCCCCCTTCTTCGCAGTCACTCACTCTCCATACACAACAAACTCTTAATATATAATGCTTGCATTCTCTCTGTTATCACATATGCATGTCCAATCTGGGGCTTCACTTGCAAAACCAGTATGAACAGCCTCTCTAGTACCCATTACAAGCAGCTCCGTTACATCAGGAACGGGTCTAGATACCTCAAAAACTCCACAATCCTCAAGGATCTGAAAACGACTTCACTCAAACATCGCATTAAACACCTTGCGAAAAAATTCTACAATGATATTAATCACATTCCAAATGAACTCATTTATGAGCTACCTGACTACGATGCTTGCAGTCCATCCAACCGGAAAAAACCAAGGTACTCCACTATTCTTGATGAATAGTCCTTCCGAGCTATAATTCTTACCTCAAAATTTTTCTCTTTAATTAAATATATATATATATATATATTATTATATAATTTTTTACTGATAATTTTATATTGACTTTTCTCCTAAACTTCTCTTAACATCTTTACTTTACCTCGTCTGGCATATTTTTGTTTTTTTTGAACTAAGAACTATTTTTACTTTTATACTTTAACTAGTAAATTTTCATTATTTTATAGATATACTTAACACTATCCTATTTTATGTAGTCAATTGGACTACGGCTAGACATTTCATATGGCTCTCTCAGGATTTGATATACACCTACTCAAAGCCAGGGTGTGCAGTTGCTTCGCAACTTGGAAGCCCATTGAACCTATCACAAGTTCAAGTTCAAGTAGTATAATATGGCTTGACTAAGGTGTAAGCTACATGTAACCGTTTTCATCTCACCCAGCGTCACAATCTCAATTTCAAGGTGGGCGGAGTCACCGTTTCACTAAAAAACTAAGATTTACTTCCTGATGCAACTGAAATCCAGTGAAGATCACTCCACAGCTGCATTTAACTTAATAATAAAAACTACAACATATCTTCGAAATTAAAAAAAATTTGCCTGAAGTTAGTTCTGAAGATAGTGTGAAAACATCGCAGGTAGCTAAAAAACGACTTACCAAAATAATGATAGCACAGAAAAGTGTAGCTACTTTAAGTTTTAGGTAACGCACATTTTTCACTGGGATTCCAAACCTAGTTTTATAACCATTGAATTGTTCCACTTCATGGCAATCTTTAATAACAGGAGAAGATTAGTTAGCATTCTGAAGTGAAAACATAACATGCTCAAGGTTCGACAACAAAAATCATATCCAATTGTAGATTTTTGGGATTACCTGTGTCAGAAACTTAAATTTCTTCACGTACATTGTACACCTAATAACAAGCAATGTAGATAAACTTGACCATGAATTTAAATTTACTTTCACACTAGGCTGAGGGGTAAACAAATGTAACTTTTCACAGATTTCCATGTAATGGTTAACAGACGGAAAATAAGTAGCATCATTATTTTTTTTTTACTACCCTTAGTTTTTTTTACTTATCTGAACAACAGTAACTATTATAATTTGGCAGTTTTAGCCTTGAACACATATAAAAAGAATTATAATTCTGCAAACGATAAACCGTTTCCTCCAATAATACTTATTGTTTAAGCCTTGCTTAAATTCTACACTGCACATATTCTTACTATATTTTCGAAATAATCTTCTGGCTACTGCTATTGCTTAAAACAAATAAATAAATAAATCTAAACATACAGGTCTCATGAATATAGTATTAGAATGAATAATGCTACTAAAATTTTGATACAAAATAAAAAATCATAATTAAATAAAACTCTGTTGGTAAGTGAAAGCAAGTTAGAAATAGGACGACTGAAAAACATGAATTTTGTATATAAACATTAGGTAGTTAAAAAGTGAGTAATTTATTTATTTATTCAAGAAATTAATGTATTTTATTTCATAAATAAAGCAATCGATATCGATTTTTTAAATTAATAATTAAAAAACAAAAAAAATTGATAATCCAGTTAACATTCGATTGTAAATTTTGCCATCCACTGTTAAAAGAGGGAGAAATGTTCAATATAAAAATGAATTCTGCAAAGTACATTTTTGTAATGGGCAGTTTATTTTCATATTTATAATACTTAAAAAAATAATTTACAATTATTTCTGGTATGAGTAGATTTTAATGTTTGTCATATTTTACTATATAATTAGACACAAATTTGGACCTGTTCTCGATATGGACGTTATATGTTAATATTAATTTCATTTTTAAGCTTATACATCCTTTCAAGACTATAACTATATCACTTATTTAATTGTTTAATAAAAAAAGTTTTTAAATAACTTACTAAAAATGTATGAATGATTACATTTATTTATTTATTTATAGTATTGTTAATTAATAGATCGCCAAAATATTAAGCTTTATAAAGTATAAACGGGAAAAAAATTGAAAGATGGTTCGAATTAGAGTTGTAAAAGTCGCAGAACAAAGCTTTTTCAACCAGTTCTTTGTTTCTGATTATATATCAGTAATTATTTAAAACAAAAATTTTGGTTATGAAGATGTAGTACAATCAGCAAATTATTATACAACTACTATCAATTGCATTGTAACTCACTAAAGTTTTTGTAAGAGAAAGAAAAAATCTGGTAGAAAATTAAGGGCCGCACTTAGTACATACTTGCTGACATATGTCTATATATTATTGTGAATTATTCATGATATATTTTATTAATATGCAATGCAGAATTGCTGACAATTTAAGATTAAATGTAATTAATTATAAATATATTATATGTAAATATTATCAATTTGACATTGCATAACTTTTTTGCAGTGTTCAGCTGTAAAATAACTCGAAATGAACTCGAAATTTCTCAAAACATATGAATGGATTCAACAGCTTAGAATATACGCCGCTGAAGTCGTGACGTCATCAATATGGCGCTGGGCATAAAAACAGACTGAAGTGCCCATTCAAATAACATGGATGTAAAATATAAAATCCTCTAGGAATAATAATTTTCATATATAAGAACTTTCAGACACTATTCTGCAAATTTTAAGGTCTCTCTCTACTTATAAGTAAAACTTTTATTTAATTTAAATTAATAATTTTACAAATTTTATATTTTAAAAACTATTAAAGATAGTTTATAAAATATTATAATACATAAATTATGAATAATATTTAAATTAAGCATATGAATTATATATTATTATTATTATTATTATTAAATTATTATTATTATTATATTATAGATATTATAATTTTATAGTATATTATTATCAATATTTATAATTATGTTGATATATTTATATTTAATATAAATTAATAACATAAATAATAATATTATTACAAATTATAAATTTAAATTATCATATTAGCATAATTTAATTATTATTAATTAAAAATAATTATAATATAATAATATGAACTAAAATATTAATTATTTAATAATTATATTTAATATTAAAAACTAATTAATATTAATAATAATAATAAAATATTTATAATTATAATTAGTATTAATCTTAATAAATAATTAATATTGTATATATAAATAATATCATAATGAATTATATTAAATTAATACTTTATTAAATTAATAATATACACTATATACACTAAAATACATAGTTTTTTTTAATCTGAAACAATATCTTAGACTTCCTTTTGAAAAACTGGGTTAACTCGAACCTGTCCCGCAAGAGCAAAACTGAACCCGAACCCGAAACAAACCAAAAAAATATATATTAATACTCGATCCGAACAAAGGGGCGCGTTGGGCTCGGGTATAATTGGGTTATCCGGTGCAAGACTCTAACGCAACCCACATTGTTCTAGGCGTACTGCAATGATTCAGTGAAAATATGGTAAAATCGAACAAAATATATCTTACGGGAACTACATTACATTAGATTTCCTTGTGTAAAAGATAGTATCAAAATAGAAAAAAGAAGTAGCTTATGTATTTTTGAACACTTTAGAAGTATTTCACGTCTGGTACAATTCTGTTTGGATGGAAATTGACGGAGAAACCTTTTTTATGCAGTTAATTAATCTCCACGTGCAGCGAACGATTGAAAAACATGTTAAAAACCAGACCCCAATTAACTATAAGTACTTTAAGTGACAACCGCAGATGCAAAACAGTGAATAAAACCAGAGACTGTCGAAACTAACTAATTGGAGAAATACTGCAGATCTCCCTCCTTAAATCTACAGCTGCTGTCCCGCGCGTGTGCACAGAACTCAAATAACAATCTCCCTTCAGTTTCCAAAATGTATCCGAGCAGTTAAGACGCTCTTGTATATATATGATGTAAATATATTTTAATATAATGTAAAATTGGAGCACTTATACGCAGCCTCCAAAACGCGATTTTAAACATGTACATCTAGCCAAGAATTATAATATTATATTCAAAGGAAAGTGAATCTTCTGCTCATTTCACACAGTTGTTATTTTCTACTAATACTATTTCTTATTACCCCAATATAAGTGAATCAATGGATAACATAAATATCGCTACAACACTTTGGATTACTGTGGATATTACTTGGTGCAAAAAGGAAAATTTCAGGTAAGCTGAACAAACTTCTTTAACATATCAAAAGATGAAAATGTATATTAAATTTGAAGACTGATTTAACTATTTATAAAAATAAGAAAATTTATTACGCTACCGACGGTTCCCCTAACAGAAATAATACTGAGCATTAGTTTAAGACTGTTTTGAAACCTAAGCTTATTATTATACCACTTGGGAACAATACTCAGCCCGGCTTGGGTACTTTTTCACTATGTTGGCTATACGCCTATTAAGCAATTAAAATTTGAATATTATGAATGCAAGGCGTGAGAAATTTTCTCTGGAAAAAATTTCCAAGTATTAAATATGAATTTAAACAATATAATACTGCCCATTTAGAAATGAATACATATACAAATTTCACACCAAATACCACCTAAAATGCACTGTTGTATAGAAGAATTCTCTCAGTGTTATTTTTCGTTTTACGAAGAGGGATTCGTCGATTTTCACGATTTTACCGGGCCCTTCTTTTTTCATTGGTTGCAGTTTCATTTTCGCGATTGTATATATTATTTGGAATGAAATTTCACATTTTTAAGACTGGGTTATGTTAAGGCCCCTATAGCAAAGAAATACCGTATTTTCTCCAATAAAATGTGATAAAGATTTGGTTAACTATATATGCTTTTAATTATCGAATGAAATGCTTTGCTAAATTAATGCATTTATTCTTTTTTTAATGTTACTTGAACGAAGTCACGGGTAACAGATAGTTTTGATATATATAGAGATTAAACTTAATAATAAAAAAAAGGAATTTGAATTCCCTTTTTTAAAAAAAATCATGAAATTTTTAATCAATGACCACTTAGCGACAAATACTTTTTGGTCAAACAAGATGGCGGATTGAGGGCGAGTGATACATCTGGTCCGATTCAGGTTCGATCCAACACCTGTTAAAATCTTTCCATCGTTCCAATTTTAGTACAAGTACTGTTGAAGCAAATACACATAAGAACTTAGAAAGGTACATGTTTTAGAGTATCTAAGAGTTTTTAAATTCATACCTCTGATTGGAAAATGAAGGAACCGTAAATGTGGCATTTGATCCTTTAATTAAGCGCTCGACTACATATATACACATATTTAAAACATTCTAGAATAAAAAAGTGATTGGATTTTTAAAAATTTTATCGTTTATTGTGGAAAACAATATCTATATCTTTATCGAAACGTAAATAATCCTTGTCGAGTGCCGAAATGATATTTCCTTCAAAAGCAGATGCGTTTTTGCAAAGTTCACTACGATTCAAAGATGTTATTTTTGAAATTGAATATTTTTTTTCGAATTTTTCATACTTCGGCTGTCTGTTCAGTCTCAGATGTAAAAATGTTTATCCATGAAATCACGCCTGGATGCTCAGAATACTCCAAAATAACAGAGCACAGCATGCATTTTCATGCACTTTAAATTACATGCAAAAATTCCTGAATTTAAAATCTACCATAAGACCACCCAAGTGTAATATGGCTTTGTTAAGAAGATATAATCCTGATGCAGCCTTTTTCGTCCCACCCACCATCATAATTTGAATTTCCAAATGGGCGGAATCTCTGTTTCATAATTCATTAAGGGTCTTTCCAAATCCAAAAAGCGATACTTTCTGATACATAATTGAATTAATTTTTGTTCGGAAACTCATTAAATTGGCAGACGTTCTTATTCAAGAACTGTGTAACCGAATGGCGTTTTCCGTTTTTTGGTGAAGGTGGAAGATCTTTTAAAAAATACGGTCAAATTAGGCGTTTTGAACCGAATCCCCAACGCAGCAGCACGATAATGAGTAAAAAAGTATCGTCACGTGACAAGAATCGCTTATAACTCGATAAGTAAATTATTTATCAAAAAATGGAAAATGCTATTCGTTTCCATATCGCTTCAATAGTCAGCCCTGCCAATTTTGTGCCTTTACGTTTAAAAATGAGTCAGAAAATGTATCAGAAAGTTTTGCGTTGTTGAGCAAGGAATTTGAAACCCACCTTAAGGCGTTTTTCTAGTAGTCAGTTTGCTACTAAATTTGCATAGGAAGTATTATGCAGCCTATTTTTTAACAGTTTTACGCAAAAATGTTTATAAGCTATGTTAATTTTGTGATCTATCATTTGTATACTGATATTAAAATAATAAATTTTATGATTAAAAAAAAATAAAGTTTTATTTATTATTATTAAATATTTTTTTATAAATTATAAAGATATCGTGTATTATATTAGAATTATTAAATTTTCATCAATTTAATTGTAAACAAAAATTGCGTTTAAGACTTTCAATTTTTTCTTTCCATTACACAAATTTCTTTAATAATCGAATTAGACATTTATTTAAAAACTATTATAGACAAACATTTACTCAAATTATTCCAGTATATGTAGAGATACTGTTTTGAAAAATCTTCTGTAATTAATCTGAATTTAGATATCATATATTCTAATACAAGCAAATCTTGTGTGTGTGTGTGATTATATCTGTTGCTGTTTCGGTAATGTTTCATTAATGGTTATATATGCAAATTTTATCTTAAAAATGGCTCTAACGATTTTGATTAAATTTTGTATCCTATCATTTTGGATTACAAGAAAAGAATTGTTCTAAGTCCCATGTTCGAGAAAATTCGATTAGTGGGTCATTTTTGGGTCATTACGGGTCAAGCTAAGTATATTTAAAAAACGACTCTTACAATTTTGCCTAAATTTTGTATTCTACGAGTTTCGGGCACGAGAAAATCAGTGGGCTAGGTCAGATGTCCGAGAAAATTTGATTAGTGGGTCATTTTTGGGTCACTGTTTGTCAAGCTAATTTTATCTAAAAAACGGCTCTGACTATTTATTCTAAATTTTGCATACTGCGGTTTTCGGGCACGAGAAGAGTATTGGGCTAGTTCACATGCAGGAAGAGAAAATTCGATTAGTGGGTCATTTTGGTCATGGGTCATTATGGGTCAAGCTATCTTCATCTTAAAAACGGCTCAGAGGATTTGAACTAAATTTAGTATCCTACAGTTTTCGCGAACGAGAAGACTATTGGGCTAGGTCACATGTTCGAGAAAATTCGATTAGTGGGTCATTTTGGTCATGAGTCATGATATTTGAGCTCAAAGCTAATTTTGACCGAGCATAGCTTTGTCTTCCCTGCTCATATTTGATGAAACACAAATGTTTAATCTTTCTCATTATTTTTGAAATTACATGATGTATCTTAACAATTTGTTTTCACAAGTTACTTTATTATTTTAAACATTAGGAATGCTTTAGCGATTTTCTTGTTAAGTGTACTAAGAAATTTTTTTTGTTTTCAGAAAATCTTTTTAGATTTCTTTAAAAAGAAAAAGAAAAAAAAACATTGCTTGATATATTTTTCCTAACGGTATTCCCACTACATGAATATTTTTATTGGTAATAGTAGATTTTTGTTGGCAAAGTTTGTTGGAAACTGGACCTATTTCTATTTAATGAAATTATTATTTATGATTTGAATTTTATGTACTATTAGCAGTATTTTAATTTTATGTAATTTTAACATAATTATTCCCCAATTAGAATAATCGTGTTAAAATTAATCAAGTGTAATTACGTATCCAACGTTTGCTGGGGTTCCAATAGCTGTGATATTTTCAGTTGAGCTGTTTCAGATAACAGACCAGATGTCATGATCAATAAGGTTAGCTGTGTGAAATGTGATCGCCAGAGTCATCCAAGATAGCTCAGTTGGCAGAGCATGGGCAGCTTAAGCCATAAGGTCCCTGGTTCCAATCTTGGCCTGGCCACTTTTAATTCAGTTGGAAAATTACATCTCAGTTAGTAATTATTTGACTGCATTTATTAAATAAAATTTACGTTTTGAAACAGACTTATTTTAGCTGCGAGTTATACACCGGAAATTACGGTATACTTCAATTTTCCAAAAATTAACGACAGTAATTTTTAATCTGAAAAATATTTTTTTATAACTGAAAATATAATGAATAAAACAAGAATACAATTTCTGAATAAAATTAAGATAATCATAATTATTAACGATAGTAAGAATTACCGAAAGTTACTATAGATAAAATAGTAAGACGATATGAATTCTTTTACACTGAAAAAACACATTATTTTTATTGTTATAATGTTTTGAGGCCATAGGTCAATCTGGAGATGATAGACTGTTTTCAGGTGATTATAAAAATTTATCACCTCTTATCAACACGTTTGTTCAAGCAACCGCAAAAGATTTAACAGTTGAAATTTCATTAGATTTTCCGTTAATAATATGTTGTTCGAAAATGTCTTTCCGTTTGGAAAATTAATTTGTACCAGAAAACTCTGTCCGTTAATAATTAGACAAACAGTGGAACAATGTAATTAGCAGAATGGAATACCAAGTTGCGTACCAACTGAACTTCCAGGTTATACGTAAGTGACTTACTAGGCAAATAGTGAGCCGTGAGAAATTTAGAAAGTTAAAAATGAAATAATAATATTTAAAAATACAATAAAGAAATAGAAGTTTAACAATAAAAAAGTTAAAAAAAAATTCATTATATTCAAGGAGATGTAACAGACAAAACCTACCGAAAATCAAACCCCTCTTAAAAAAAATAAAATAAAAATAAGACTCTTTACAGAGATCATACATTTAGTTTAAAAGTTTCAAAAAATTAAACTTTTATAATAAAAGCCACTAGGTAGGTTAAGGGACGTTTTTTTTTTCATTTTCTTTTTCTTTTAATATCTAATAATTAAGTGATAGAATTTTCTTGTACGAATTAATTTTCCCAAACGAAAAGGACTTTCCGAACAGCCGAGTACTTTTCGAAGCAGATTTTCTTCATTAAAATGAAATATATTGTAAGTAGAATAATCTCGGACAAATCTGGCGGATCTAATTCACCCAGTTAACCTTATTATTCATAGCATCTGATCTGATATCTGAATCAGCTCAGCAGAATAAATCACAGGTAATGAGAACTCCAGTAAACTCTGGATACGTGATTACCCTAGATTAATTTTGACACAATTATTCAATTTGGTAAAGTAATCATATGAGTTGTAATTTTCCCAACTGGGCGAAAAACTCCAGGCCAATATTCGAACCAGGGATTTCTTGGTTGAATATGCCAATGCCCTACCAACTGAGCAATCCCGGACAAATCTGGCGGATTTGGGTTTGCCACAGTTGGGAAAATTACAATTCATATGAGTATTTTACGAAGTTGAATAATTGTGTCAAAATTAATCTAAGAAATGTACTTATATATGTCAATAAGTGAATTCTTTTGTGCAGCCCTGTATATGATATACAGAATTTATACACATAAAGTAATTTGTTCAATTTAAAAATGCATACCACAGTTGAAAACGCACTTCCAGCAGTTATTGTTCTTAGACAGTACTGCAATCGTATTATTTTGTGTGTCGCTGTAAACGAATGATAAATGCAAAACAAACCCCATTCGATAGTATGCTTCTTGTAGTGCACCTCCATGATGCATATAAATTTCAATATGTTTGAAATAGTTTAACATTATTAAAATACACTGCAAACAATTTTACTTTATGCACCACAATGTGACATCATTCTTTTGGGTTCCTCTGTAAATGAACTATAAATGCTACACACTTCTTTTTCAATAGCGAACATGTCATGGTAAACTTCAATAACATATATTAATTATATGGCAATCAGATTAAATTTACGCGAGTTAGAGCACAGACAGATTGGCCAAACAAACCAATTTCATAAACGCTTTTTGGAAAGAGTTGGAGAATAATAACTGCACTTTGAACGCATCAAAACAAACCACTTGGGGTTGAATCTAAAAGTTTGTGTTTCGAATACCCCCCAACCTCACACACACACACACAATAAAAAAAAAAAGAAAAAAAAAACACGATAAAAGTATTCAACTTAACTCGGTAAAATTAAGTAAAAATTTATTAATAAAAAAAATACGTGTTTAAGTATTGCTGGTTTTGAATTATAGTGTTGTATTCAAAATAACGGTGAGCACCTGTATGGTTGCTATATTTTCCCCGTTGAAATTTCAAAAGGAGAAAACTCGAGACCAGCGATCACTAGCTTCTCAATATAGAAAGGGCTCCTTCTGAGAAGCTGCAGCGCATGAATAGGGTTACTGTATTAGGCAGTTTATCGCTTGTTTGGCTAACTGAATTTAATATTTGTATAGAAAATAAGCATACGGTAGAATGGGCTCCCACTGAACACGAAAAGAGAAAGAAAAAGGAAGCATTGACTCCCACACTGCCAATGAGAGGAAAATAAGTGTTTCGTGTAGAAAAAAAGTTTTTATGTTTAAAGTTGCATTTATATTTTATCTTTAATAACATAAAAATATACTGAGCAAGAATAACTTTATTTATGAGAATGTTAATGTTTAGATCAAGTAATCTTACTTAGGGGAGGGGGGGGGGGTCTGTTAAATTTTCTTCTTCTGTTAAATAGTTTAGGAAACGTAATTTTTCAGCAGTTTTATTTTTAAGAAATAATTTCAATGCCTGATTTTTATAACATATAGACATTTTTGTAGGTTAAGATAAGAGAATAATGATAAGATAAGAGAATAATGATGCATAAAAAAGTAGTGTTAAATAATTTATAATTTTTTTTAGCAATTTTGATTTTGAAAATTTAATGTAACTCATTACAATTTTTATGATATGTTATATGGACCCTTTTTTCTTTCATTTAATACGAGAATAAGTAAAAACTAAGTACGTTAGATAATTTAGAAATTTTAATAATTCTTTAATATTTTCAGTGTTTAATTCAGGCATTCTTCTCCATAGGGGGTGAGGTTAAAGTTCTAACTGTGGTGGTGGTGCGTGTGGAGAATTTGCACTTCAACACCATTAATAAGCATCAAATTAAAAATCTTCCGGGGATGTCCCCCCCCCCCCCCCCACGCGCACGCGCGCATCAGGGCCGCCTCCTGAATTTATCATTGAGCATTTTTGTTTTGAAATATTTTTTAATACTATCTTATTAAAAGTTTTAAGGGAGCAAAAAAGAGAAAAAATCTAATGCACTAGAATAAAACATATTTAAAAGAGAGCTGTTGAAAAGTTAGATTACAATAATGCAAGTTTATTGTAAGAATGGAGCTTGTGGAGAAGAATTTTATATTTGTAATTTGTGTTTGACATATTAGGGATGGTTGTTCAGTACAAATTATGATTAGAGCAAATGCACTTTTTAAAAAACCTGGCATGTTTTATTTCATTACAAAAATGTTGATTAACAAGCAAACAAAAAAAAAAAAAAAAAAATTAAAAAGTTGCAGTAAGTTTTATATCTATTTCTATTATATGTCTGTTTGTGTCGTCTTATTAATTGGGTACTTTTATGTTAGCCGGGTGCCAGTGATATATATATACATACATACATTTATACACACATATATACATAGATATAGACACAAATTTATATATATGTATATGTGTATATATACATATATTTATATATATCACTGGCGCCCGGCTATCATAAAAGTACCATTGATTGTGTAGTATTTCAGTTTATATATGTATATTTTTTATCAGATATACAGGGATATTTTTTATGAGTGCCCTGTTTTTTTTAGATTTCAGAAATGCAGACAAAGTATAATTTTTATTTCTTTCTTTCATCAGGGTAAAAGTAACAACTATTCCTGAAATAAAATATTGTAGTTTTAAAAATCTTGCAAATTATTTATCCAGTGAACTTTATTGATGTTGCAAGGAATCTTCAGGAAATTTTGACAAATTGGATGTTTAAAGCCAATTATACGCTTGGCATGAAAAGGTGGACTTACTTTATGTAATAGGTCCTACAGTATTTAATAAGGTCTTACTCTATGTATATGTAATACTTATTTTTCCAAAATGAAATACTGAAAATGACTTTTGGCTGAATCATGAAAAATTTTGCTCATAAAAAAATATTCAGGAATAAAATAATATTTGTATGAACAAAATCATTTTGAATATTACTTTATCATATAAGATATTCACCTTCATTCAATTTTTTTTATTTTATCGTCAAAAAAATGAGTATATTTTATTTGCTTTAAAACTAATTTAATTTTTGTGTATTAAGTTAAAAATAATAAACATAAATAAAATAAGCAAGCAAACAAACAGAAATGGAAGGAGATAGGGTCGAAAAAATTTCTAATATCACAATATTACAGAATACGAGAGTAACTTTTATGTAATTTAAAATTAATTTAATTTCAAAATATTAAGTTAAAATCAATGAACACAACTAATCTACTGAAAGTAGTAGTCTAATGAAATAAAATATTGCATAACTACTTTAAGTACTTATTAATATTTAAAGTTTGTTACATTATTCACATTTAAATAATAAAAGCTAATTGTCACTTATATATATATAGAATGTATGCTAAACAGTATTGTTGAAGAGAAATGTGGATATTTAAATTTTAGACTATAGGTTACGATTTGGGAACATCTCCACTTCACACTGCAAAAATTACCAGATATTGGGCTGTATACAATAGTGCCGTATTCTTCCTTATAATCTAAGGATAAAAATGTTGCATCAATCATGATTGTCAGATCACTTTATCTGTGAATTATTGTTCATTAATCAAGCAAAAAAATTCATCATTTCTGTGAAAAAATTTAATTTTTGTCCTTATTGAGGTAAACGCGGATAGTGTAATTTCGTTACACTAAATATACTACATTCTACATTGTATAAAAAATGAACTCTACTTTGTTTTTTCATAACTCATAATAATAATAATAATAATAATAATAATAATAATAAACTGCGTAAGCTCATAAATTTATAAATATGTATTTATGAGCTTAGTTTATTATTATTATTATTTTTATTATTTTGAGTTATGAAAAAACAAAGTAGAGTTCATTAAAACATTATAATATTATATATTATGTAAAGGTAGTAAACAAAATTCACTTAAGAAATATTCAGTTATAAATAATTATATACGGTATTTAATAATTACTGTCTTCTATAAAGTTTTAATGAAATAAAAACATTATATTAAAAGCTATATTCAGTTACAAATAATTATATACGGTATTTAATAATTACTGTCTGTAAATATTTAATGAATTAAAAACATTATATTAAAAGCTATATTAATTAATTTTGTATACAATTATTGTATTGCTTTGAATGTATAACATGTTATAACACTGTTAATGTACATTAACATTTACACTTGCAAATTATGTTACTGGTCTCGTTTCAAATTATGTAGATCAAAATAAAATATTATATTAAGTAATATATTAATGTTTATTTAAATGTATTCATGAAGCAAACGTGATAATAAAAATTTATTCTCTTGTTTTTTTCGCAACCTATTTTGACGTTACCGCCCTTACCCTTACAATCAGCAGAGAGAAAAGTTCGGTCAGAGCTTTTCGCTCTTCAGCTCTTTGGCGAAGACTTCTGCAAATCGCCAAGTAATAAGGCAGCAAGCAACACGCGCAAGCGCCGTACATGCTCCCATCAAGAGCTCACTCTATATTGAGCTTCTACTCCAGCGACCAGCATTTTTCTGATCTAGGGGAAAATCCCTAGATCTAAGGAAATTCAAGCCCATTTAGGGCCATCTTTCTTATTTCTAGGGAACTTTCAAAATACACACAATACTTTTCCAAAATCTAGGGTAAAGGTGAATTTTTGTTAGTCTTTAGTGTTTTTCTGAGAATGAACGTGAGAAAATGATAAATGTGAGGTGTGTGATGAATGAACATGGAAGAAGGAAGTAAAAAGATGGGAGAAGTTGTTAAGTTGTTTTCAAGTAACTCTTTGGTTAACTGAGGGGGAGGGGGGGGGGAGTTTCCGGAATAGTAATCTCGCAACTCTCTCTTTTCTCGTGAATCCAGTATGGTTAATAAATGATCACCACCTGGATCTACAGTTGTTAATTGCTCCAGCTAAGGGCACTGCATATTTTGACATCCAGCCTCTTCGAATTGGAATAGAAAAATTATTTGCAGATTTAAGCATCTTGACTGGAATCACTAGAAACTTTTTTAAGTGAAATTACCCGTCATATGGTCCTTCATTTGGAGGAAGAGGGGCGAAGTTTAGATCTTCTTTTTCTTTCTTCCTGGAGTATTTTCAATTAAAACCAAATAAATTGTTCATCTGATTTCCTTTTGTTAAAAAACCTCGTATTACGTACATAGGGAAATTCATTATAATTATAATTAAGTATAGTGCTATGTATAATGTATATAAATAAAAGAATGTTAGATGAAAAGATATGCTAAAAAATTAAACATCCTGATCCTATTAAGAAATTTTATTCTATATCTTTTAAGTATTAGTCATAACAATAGCGAACATTTCTCCCAAATTATGAAATTGGGAGATTTATATTGGAGAGACACATATTTTATCCCAGTTTTTTCTCTTCCTTATTCAAGAATTTTTATTATTATTGTTATTATAGTTAGATTCTTATAGCAAATAATTTTAAAGGAGGTTTACAGCAGTCAAGGACTATCTGAGATTAATAAAGGGAGATAGATGTCTTATAAGAACGTGTAAAATTTATTTAATGTATATCCATGCCTTTTAACATAATTTGCTGATTTTGTTTTATCAGAAATTACTTTTTAGTGAACAATAGATTTCCCAAAATATCAAGCTATCAGTATTAATTTACAGATTATATGCCAGATACCTATTACTATATTTTTGTTACATCTGTACTCCGCCCTCGCTGTTTTATGTGTTTAAACTCCACCCATCGTCGTTATGATATGTATTCGTTCAGAATAAAAGTATCAGTGCAGAAAATCTAGTATATGAAGTAGGCGCAGCATTGTCTGCACGGTACGATTTGAATACAGATGTAAATTGTATTGATATTATTTGAGAAAAATATCTAATTTTTGAATATTGCAAAAAGCCTCTTAATCATTGCACCATATTCCATGTATTTGCAATATGTTTTAGGGGTACTAAAAAGTTATAATTTGTTAGTTTTTTTTTACAATTTCTTTCAGTAAAAAATTGTGTGAAAACGATGATATATATTCTTAAAAAGTTTAAAGCATACCCATACCTCATTCTGTAAAAGATTTGATTATTATTTATTATTATTATTATTATTATTTTTTAAACACATATTTGTGTGTTAAATATTCCTTATGGTTGATCATGTCATATATATTTGTTTAGCTTCAAGTTGTGCGATGGGTATCACACGTAAATATTTACAAATATGTATATATATATATAAACTTTTAAACAGAAAAAAGGGAATGAATTTAGGGCAGAGCTACACTTTGTTTCGTTTTTCTCCCTACAAACCTTTGCTTTATTTTCTGTTTATGTATTTTTACCAATAAAAATGTAAACGTTTATGTGAACAAAAACACTTTTGTTGCTGCCATCGGCTATTTCTTTTTATATGTTTATTGTCATATAAAACAGTGCCAGCCAATAAAAATACCGTATTCTTCCTAAGTCATTCAGAATGTAGGGAAATCGAGGGAATTTTACTTTCATAGTCTAGGGAAAAAACTAAAATACATCAGATAATGCTGCTCGAGACAGATACTCCCATGGAAGAAGGATACTACTTGTTCAATGGATATTCCCAATTAAATTTGGAAGTGCTTTAAAATTAGAAATTAATTTAATCTTTACTAGAGATGGGCATTTCGACTCATTTTGGGGAATCGAATCTGAATCTTCTCACTTGCTTGATGAATCGACCTAGTGAGTCGACTCTTGACGCACCTGAGGAAGAAGTGTTAGTGTCAGGGAGATAGAGAGAAGGAGAACAACGATAATATTTCTACTTATGGAACTAAAAGCGGTACCTAGTATGGCGGCCTTTCCGGTTTTTTGGACCTTTGGGGAGTGTAGCGCCCTCTATTTCCGATTTTGAATGACAACTCTTTACCATGCTCGAAACCATGAACCTCTATACCAGAACTTCTAACGAAATAGCCTTTCCAAGAATGAAATCGTTCCTCGAAAAAAGTCTCAAATAGGTGGCGCATGTGGTAAGACGGATCCCGCATACGTCACTATTTCGTCTGCTTCACCGTTTGACCAACACATCCTACAAGAAAGCCAGCTCACTCCCCACAAACTGGATTGTGACGTCACGGTCACTAGTCCTACTAGGATTTTCAAACAGGTTACTCTAGAGTGATATAGCCCGCAGAACAACTTTGTGAATGCGGATATCTTGTACGTGACTAAAAGATATTTAACACGTGTTAGCTTAATTTCGCATTAAAATAGACCTATTACTAATACATTTATATAAAAAAATAAAAGGAATGATAAATGTGTAGTGTGCTCTTGGTAGAGGCATCAAGGTTTAAAAAACACTTGGATACAAGCTATAAAAAGACAGGATTTCTCCAGTTTTATGGATAACAAAAAAAAAACAAAAAAACAAGAGGATTTCAGACATAGAAAGCGACAATGTCCAGTCAAATAAATATTCAAAGGTGAGTCCCATTTTTTACTCAACTATTTGTATCAAATTGCTGTGTTTAAGTTATTTTATGGCAGTATTTCTAATCTATTTTATAAATAATACAGTAATTTTAAAATATTATTACTACAAGAATTGTTATTTTATATTATTTATTCATCAGGTTGAATTCTACGTTGTGTTTTTCTTTCGGAAAAATAAAAAATTGTAACGTTAGTTTTGTTAAAAGCTAAAATAATATCGCTGTCATGTGTGTTTATTTATTAAATTATCATAAAAATTAAGCAAGTCATTTATATTATTTATTTATTTAATTAATTTTGTTTATTTTATACTTATTTATTTATTTTTGCATGACAATTTTTCAATAAGAAATATCTTTTAATATCAAAATGTTAAGAGGTCTCGCCCACTTACGTCCACGAATAACAAATATTTTTCGTCACAAACTTTTTTTTTTTTTTTGACAGTAATAAGAAATTAACTGATAATCAATGTAAATAAAAAATTAGTTGTTTTACTGTTGATTAGTTTGAGATACTAAATCAAATGAAAAACAATATCAGATTACAGCAACATCGGTAATTTCAATCTTTTCTATACTGTCTCATAGAAAAGAAAAAAAAAATTATGATACGAAACCTTTTTTTTTTTTTTTTTTTTCTGTGAGACAGTATAGAAAAGATTGAAATTACCGATGTTGCTGTAATCTGATTTGTTTTTCATTTGATTTAGTATCTCAAACTAATCAACAGTAAACCAACTAATTTTTTATTTACATTGATTATCAGTTAATTTCTTATTACTGTCAAAAAAAAAAAAAAAAAAAAAAAGTTTGCGACGAAAAATATTTGTTATTCGTGGACGTAAGTGGGCGAGACCTCTTAACATTTTGATATTAAAAGATATTTCTTATTGAAAAATTGTCATGCAAAAATAAATAAATAAGTATAAAATAAACAAAATTAATTAAATAAATAAATAATATAAATGACTTGCTTAATTTTTATGATAATTTAATAAATAAACACACATGACAGCGATATTATTTTAGCTTTTAACAAAACTAACGTTAAAATTTTTTATTTTTCCGAAAGAAAAACACAACGTAGAATTCAACCTGATGAATAAATAATATAAAATAACAATTCTTGTAGTAATAATATTTTAAAATTACTGTATTATTTATAAAATAGATTAGAAATACTGCCATAAAATAACTTAAACACAGCAATTTGATACAAATAGTTGAGTAAAAAATGGGACTCACCTTTGAATATTTATGTGACTGGACATTGTCGCTTTCTATGTCTGAAATCCTCTTGTTTTTTTGTTTTTTTTTGTTATCCATAAAACTGGAGAAATCCTGTCTTTTTATAGCTTGTATCCAAGTGTTTTTTAAACCTTGATGCCTCTACCAAGAGCACACTACACATTTATCATTCCTTTTATTTTTTTATATAAATGTATTAGTAATAGGTCTATTTTAATGCGAAATTAAGCTAACACGTGTTAAATATCTTTTAGTCACGTACAAGATATCCGCATTCACAAAGTTGTTCTGCGGGCTATATCACTCTAGAGTAACCTGTTTGAAAATCCTAGTAGGACTAGTGACCGTGACGTCACAATCCAGTTTGTGGGGAGTGAGCTGGCTTTCTTGTAGGATGTGTTGGTCAAACGGTGAAGCAGACGAAATAGTGACGTATGCGGGATCCGTCTTACCACATGCGCCACCTATTTGAGACTTTTTTCGAGGAACGATTTCCTTCTTGGAAAGGCTATTTCGTTAGAAGTTCTGGTATAGAGGTTCATGGTTTCGAGCATGGTAAAGAGTTGTCATTCAAAACCGGAAATAGAGGGCGCTACACTCCCCAAAGGTCCAAAAAACCGGAAACGCCGCCATACTAGGTACCGCTTTTAGTTCCATAAGTAGAAATATTATCGTTGTTCTCCTTCTCTCTATCTCCCTGACACTAACACTTCTTCCTCAGGTGCGTCAAGAGTCGACTCACTAGGTCGATTCATCAAGCAAGTGAGAAGATTCAGATTCGATTCCCCAAAATGATTCGAAATGCCCATCTCTAGTAAAGATTAAATTAATTTCTAATTTTAAAGCACTTCCAAATTTAATTGGGAATATCCATTGAACAAGTAGTATCCTTCTTCCATGGGAGTATCTGTCTCGAGCAGCATTATCTGATGTATTTTAGTTTTTTCCCTAGACTATAAAAGTAAAATTCCCTCGATTTCCCTACATTCTGAACGACTTAGGAAGAATACGGTATTTTTATTGGCTGGCACTGTTTTATATGACAATAAACATATAAAAAGAAATAGCCGATGGCAGCAACAAAAGTGTTTTTGTTCACATAAACGTTTACATTTTTATTGGTAAAAATACATAAACAGAAAATAAAGGCAAGGTTTGTAGGGAGAAAAACGAAACAAAGTGTAGCTCTGCCCTAAATTCATTCCCTTTTTCTGTTTAAAAGTTTATATATATATACATATTTGTAAATATTTACGTGTGATACCCATCGCACAACTTGAAGCTAAACAAATATATATGACATGATCAACCATAAGGAATATTTAACACACAAATATGTGTTTAAAAAATAATAATAATAATAATAATAAATAATAATCAAATCTTTTACAGAATGAGGTATGGGTATGCTTTAAACTTTTTAAGAATATATATCATCGTTTTTACACAATTTTTTACTGAAAGAAATTGTAAAAAAAAACTAACAAATTATAACTTTTTAGTACCCCTAAAACATATTGCAAATACATGGAATATGGTGCAATGATTAAGAGGCTTTTTGCAATATTCAAAAATTAGATATTTTTCTCAAATAATATCAATACAATTTACATCTGTATTCAAATCGTACCGTGCAGACAATGCTGCGCCTACTTCATATACTAGATTTTCTGCACTGATACTTTTATTCTGAACGAATACATATCATAACGACGATGGGTGGAGTTTAAACATATAAAACAGCGAGGGCGGAGTACAGATGTAACAAAAATATAGTAATAGGTATCTGGCATATAATCTGTAAATCAATACTGATAGCTTGATATTTTGGGAAATCTATTGTTCACTAAAAAGTAATTTCTGATAAAACAAAATCAGCAAATTATGTTAAAAGGCATGGATATACATTAAATAAATTTTACACGTTCTTATAAGACATCTATCTCCCTTTATTAATCTCAGATAGTCCTTGACTGCTGTAAACCTCCTTTAAAATTATTTGCTATAAGAATCTAACTATAATAACAATAATAATAAAAATTCTTGAATAAGGAAGAGAAAAAACTGGGATAAAATACCAATTTCATAATTTTTGAGAAATGTTCGCTATTGTTATGACTAATACTTAAAAGATATAGAATAAAATTTCTTTATAGGATCAGGATGTTTAATTTTTTAGCATATCTTTTCATCTAACATTCTTTTATTTATATACATTATACATAGCACTATACTTAATTATAATTATAATGAATTTCCCAATGTACGTAATACGAGGTTTTTTAACAAAAGGAAATCAGATGAACAATTTATTTGGTTTTAATTGAAAATACTCCAGGAAGAAAGAAAAAGAAGATCTAAACTTCGCCCCTCTTCCTCCAAATGAAGGACCATATGACTGGTAATTTCACTTAAAAAAGTTTCTAGTGATTCCAGTCAAGATGCTTAAATCTGTAAATAATTTTTCTATTCTAATTCGAAGAGGCTGGATGTCAAAATATGCAGTGCCCTTAGCTGGAGCAATTAACAACTGTAGGTCCAGGTGGTGATCATTTATTAACCATACTGGATTCCGAGAAAAGAGAGAGTTGCAAGATTACTATTTCGGAAACTCCCCCCCCCCTCCCCCTCAGTTAACCAAACAGTTACTTGAAAACAACTTAACAACTTCTCCCATCTTTTTACTTCCTTCTTCCATGTTCATTCATCACACACCTCACATTTATCATTTTCTCACGTTCATTCTCAGAAAAACACTAAAGACTAACAAAAATTCACCTTTAGCCTAGATTTTGGAAAAGTATTGTGTGTATTTTGAAAGTTCCCTAGAAATAAGAAAGATGGCCCTAAATGGGCTTGAATTTCCTTAGATCTAGGGATTTTTCCCTAGATCAGAAAAATGCTGGTCGCTGGAGTAGAAGCTCAATATAGAGTGAGCTCTTGATGGGAGCATGTACGGCGCTTGCGCGTGTTGCTTGCTGCCTTATTACTTGGCGATTTGCAGAAGTCTTCGTTAAAGAGCTGAAGAGCGAAAAGCTCTGACCGAACTTTTCTCTCTGCTGATTGTAAGGGTAAGGGCGGTAACGCCAAAATAGGTTGCGAAAAAAACAAGAGAATAAATTTTAACATATATATTATATTGCGTTGAGTAAATTGCATATTAGGATGTTTTGTAGCTTGTATTATAAAAAAGGATTAATTCTTATCGATTATTAAAACTGTAATCAAATATAAACACTTTCTGAGAGAAAATCGTTTTTACCTGTACATGCATAAAAAATATGTTATATGCATAAATTTGATTTTATTGGTAAAAAATACTTCTCAAAAGAAATTTATTTACCTTAAAATATTGAGTATCTGTTTCACAGCGACATTTATGCTACAGTAGAGTCTCGATAATTCGAGGTGGACGGGACCGGGCTTACCTCGAACTATCGAAAACTCGAATTATCGAAATCATAAAAATTAATTAATAAATAAATGAAGATAAAGCAATTTTTAAATTTCAGTGTATATTTAAATGAAAAATGTACTTACAAATTATTACATTACTGCATATAGCAACAGGTTAATTATATCTTAAAATAATTGTCAATTGTTTTTTTTTTTTGACACATTGTCTCGTTTCCGTGCAGCAATATCACGCCATCGTCAAAGCAGCATATTGTCGGCTGGAGTCGACTCAGTCTATTGCTCTACGTATAGCATGGCGGATTCTAGCGCAGCAGACAGCCCCTTGCTGTGACTCATTAGTGGTGTGGAATCTGTCTGATTCTGGCAGAATCCGTAAATTCTAGTTGTTCGTGACTTTATCTATTCCTCTATAACTTCTGGCACAAAATCGTAAAAAAAAAATATATATTTCTTGAGTCATCCAAGCACTTTTTGGTTCATATAAGTAACCGACAGTGAAGATATCGAGACATGCTTAAATGCTCTTTTTTGGCTTTGCAGCTTTTCTGATAACAACAAGTTTAATCTTGTGATTTCCTAAAGCATTTGATGCAGCAAGAAGTGTTAACCTATCTTTGCTTTTATGGGAGACCCGGAGTACTTTTCTCTTAGCTTGACGCGATTGTTTTAGATGGTAGCATTTTGAAATTAAGGCCAGCTTCATTGAAATTATAAAGCTGGTCGTTCGTAAGGTTTTCATTTGTCATGGCTTCCTGCAATTTCTTGCAAAATTGCACGGCGACGACCTCAGAATCTTCAGATAGCTTCTCTCGACAGATCTCTTAGTTGCCGGATACAATATATTTTTTTTTCAACTTGTCAAACCAGCCTACACTAGCAGTGAAGTTTTCATCACTTTCTTCAAATTCTTTTCGAAACAGCAAAGCTTTTTTTTGAAGAATCGGACCTGAAAGAGGGCATACTTTTATACTTTCCTGTGTAATCCACATACAAAGTGGCTCACCAGTTTTTTCATACTCAGACTTTTTTAAGGATTTTCTGTCCAAGGATAAATCAGAGCAGTTGTTAATAGAAAACGCTTCTAGTTTACTTCTGTTCTGATACGTTCGCAGTAGACATAAAGAGTGAGTGGGGCGAAAGCTCGTTGAACAACTAACTATTCTCTGATTCTCTCCAATTTCACCCGGCGGGATCCCCTGCACTTATAGGAAGAATACACCCGTTTTTTTAAGAGAGTGGCTTCGGGGTGCGCAGTTGACATATGACCCGTCGAACAACAATAAAAACCAGATACTTGAATTTTGTGTTGCGAAATAATTCTTTCATGTGTTGCGTATATGTTCGTCATTATTTGGAAGCTAAACTGATTTTTTTCACTAACTCGGATTTACGGGAAACTCGAACAATCTAGACTCGAATTATCGAGACTCTACTGTATATACTTACTTCAGTAGTTGTTCATTTCAAGATTAGTATCATCACTTACATAGTATAAAACAAAGTCGCTTTTTCTGTCCCTATATCCCTATGTACGCTTAAATCTTTAAAACTACGCAACGGATTTTGATGCGGTTTTTTTTAATAGATAGAGTGATTCAAGAGGAAGGTTTATATGTATAATAACATCCATTAAACAGTGGAGAAATACTGTTATTTTTGAGGTTTTTAATATGATGTCGTAAATAATTTCATTTTTTACATTTGTTATTTTGGCCGAAAAGGTTACCATTGCTATTTTTTTGGCGATCATTATTGTTACAGAAAGAAATGAAAAGGCTATACATCTCCAAAAATAAAAGAAAAACTGTGTTAAATTAATTAAAAAAAAGAAAAAGAAAGAAAAAAGAGTTTTGATGAGAGAATATTATAAAACGAAAATATTTAATTTAAACATGATTGGGAATGTTCGCAATGCTTAAAAAATTATTCAAGGGGCAAGATTGCTATCGAAACAATATTTCGCGATTTATCTTTTGTTTTTGGCGATTTTGATTTTACTTTTGATCCTAAACAATTTGATTTTAAGCCAAAAGGTGTCCTTTTTTTTTTTTTTGATGCAGAAAGAATTGAAATGGCTATACAGCTGGAAAAATAAAAGAAAAAGCTGTTATTAATTTTATTTAAAAAAAAGAAAGAAAAGAAAAACAGTTTTGATGAGAGATTTTAAGCCAAAAGGTGCTTTTTTTTTTCAAGTGTACGATCACTGGCGCCCGGCTAACCGAAAAGTACCTTATTTTAAATTCAAATGCAAACTATATTAATGGCAATATACTTCTATTTACTTCTACATATATGGAATTTCGTTCCGGCTGCTTATAACTCGAGTTCTGCTGAATGGATTTTCGTAGAGCTTAAACTGTATAAGATAATTTTTCAGGGAAGGTTTTATTGTATAACATACCGTTCTGCGCAGCTTAGTTATAGAATTATTCTGGGAAGTTCTATAATCAGATCAATCCGTTTATGAAATATTAGCCTTTTTAAAAGATTTTGCCGAATGGATTTCGATGAAACCTACACTGTTAGATAACTTTCTAGGGAAAGTTTTATTATATAACATATCATTCTACGTTGCTTAGTTCTAGAATTATAGGGGGAAATTCGAAGATCAGGTGATATTTTTTTTAATCAAATATTAGCTTTTTCAGTATTTGATTCGGATTATGAAAGCTTAGCCTTCTGAAAAAGTTCTACTGGACGGATTTTGATGAGAATTGTATTGTTAGTCAGATGCTATTTCAGGAATGGTTTTAATGTACTACATATTGTTCTACGCTGCTTAGTCAAACAGTTGTGTGAAGGTTATACAGTCAGGAGAACCCGATTCCGAAAGATTAGCCTTTTTGAAAGTTTTTACTGGGCGTATTTTTTGCGACTTTCATTGTTAAGTAGATAATTTGTAAGGATGGTTTTAGTATATTTTATATTGTTCTGTTTTAGAATTACGTGGAAAAGTTCTATAATCAGATGAACCCGATTATAAAAGATTAGCCTTTATAAAAACTTCTACTGAATGGATTTTGTTAATTAGTTTGCATTGTTAGTTCGATAATTTTTAGTGATGGTTTTAGTATATTGCATATAGTTTTATCATTCTTTAGCAAACCTTAACTGTAAATGACCAAATAAAAGAGTTGGTCCTTAACAGCTACAATTTTGACTGCACATTAGAAAATATAATAGCGCAATCACGTCATTTTTCAGTAATGTGGAAGGATATTCCAGGTAAATATACAGATTGCTTTCAAATACAAGGTCAAATTAAACGATATATTTTGTTTGCTTCAAGGTTCATTTGTAGAAACTGACCAGCGCAGCGGGCGTAGCTTGCTAGTATTTTAATAAACAAATGATGTTTATTTTAAAGCATAAATTTAATTTTTAAGAAGCATACTGTGAATATATATATATATATATATATATATATATATATATATATATATATATATATATATATATATGTATATATATAGCTGTGAAATATCAAATTATACAATAAATACAGGGATATGTTTAGGAAAATTTTGGGTCTTTAAAAGGACCCTTCACAAAAGTTTTCATCTTAAAACAGGAGCCTTCACAAAAGTTTTCATACCAAAACAGAACCCTTCACAAAACTCTTTACCTTAAAAATAGAACTTTTCACAAATCTTCTATAAACAATTTCTATTAAAAGCATGAAAAATGATGCTTATTCAATAGAAATGCTCATTTGTAATTTTATATTCAATTTCAATTAGAAAGAGCTAAAACTCATATGTCTGCTTTGTGAACATAGATTGATATATAAGTTAATATAGTTAATTAAATTGAAATACACGTATATATTTATATATTTAAAGGAAAATTCTTTAGATGCTTTTTTGTAGTTTTATTGAATTTATGAAAATGATAGATATTGGAAATGAATATTTGTTCTATAAAAAGGTTAAAAAAAAACAACTTAAAGCTGATGAATAAATAAATTAATCAGGAGTTGATCCAGGTTTTTTTTTTCCCTTGGTGCCCATTTTGTGAAAAGTAAAAGTTATTTTTTTGAAAAATTACATTTTGTAAGGAAACACGAAATTCTGTTATTCCAATCCGAACCAAGCTTTATTATTAATAACTTCTTTAAGTCTTTCTGCTAAAATTTTCCTTTTTGGTGTACTTGTTTTGTTTGCAAATTAGACATTTAAAAACCTAATAAAATAAAAATAATCAAGAATATGTTTTTGGGATGTAATTTTGTGAAAGGAACTGTTTTATGAATTTTTTTTTTTATGAAGGATCCCTAAATAGGCCCCAAATTCTGACTGGATCAATCTCTGGTTATAAAATAATAAAAAAATATATATAAATAGAATATAAGACATATCAATAAAAAATAAATAGTTGATGTAAGAATTCGACTTATCTTAGAATATATAGTTGCCTCATAGTTTTCTTTGGTCTACTTTTTTTTTTTTTTTTTTTTTAATAAGCTCATCCCTTTCCGCAATATCGCTTATTTTAAAACCAGTCACTTAGTGACTAGTAAAAAAAAAGCATAATAAACGTCAATTCATTGCATTCTATTAGAAGTATACATTATTTTTCTTTTAATAATAATAATAACAAACACCGAAGATAGCCATTGAATACCCCGCGTAGTAATGATGGACGACTAGCTGTGACGTCAGGCACCCTGTGTGGAGGCTTTCTTGTAGGATGTGTTGGTTTGACACTGACAGTGACAGCCATGGGCACTGCTGCAGCACGGATTCTGGCCAGCTGCGCAGAACCGTTCGCGTAGCTGTGCAGCTGCCATTTAGTGCCGAAGTCTCGACACGATGTTATCACTATTGCTTTAGAAGTCCTTCTATAGAGGTTCATGCTCGAAACCAAAATACAGGAAGAGCAGACGACAATTTGTCATATTTGACAGGTCACATGACCGGCCTTCGGGAGCACCAGCGCCACGAACCGGGTACTAATTTCCGGTCCATGTTCTGATCTTGAAAGCCTATCTTCACTGTTCTCCTTCTTATTTCTATCTCCATGGTTAGTGTGCTGGAAAGAAACGGAAAATATCATTTATCATGGAGCAATATTTACTGCAACTAATAAAAACTAGAAAACATATACTTCAGAAACAGCTTTTCTCACATTTAGTCTAAATAAATGCAATACAGATCATGCTCTTTTAAAACAGTGATTTGCAAATAAATCTCAATAGGAAGGAACTCTTGTGACATTCCATAAATGCAACTAAAAGGATAAGGAAAAGGAAGAATCCTCCGATCGTCATTGTGGATTTTTCTGACATGTTTACACGATGAATTTTTTTCCCACATCCGATAACATTTCAAATAATCTATTATCTAAAAGAAAAAAAAAAAACAATCTTTACTTCTTTAATAATATTAGTATAGATTTCAAATACGTATTTACTTTTAATACCAATGTACCTGATCAGTCTTATGTCACAAAACGGAGAACAAGCTGGAAATTGGCGATGTTAGCAAAGCAATTTGCATAATATGTTTCATTATTTTCATTATTTTCCCCTATAAACGATTATCATAAGTATACAATGGAAGTAAACACATTTCGAGCAAAGACTGAGAATATACACTTTACAGATTTATTGTCACTTCTTGTTAAGTATGTTTTTTCTTTTCTAATTTTTTGAAAATTCTTTATTTATGTGTGAGTGCTCAAGATTGCATCCGAGTGCAAATGTTATTCTTTCGACGGTGCTAATGTTTTCGCCTCTGTGTTAATGTGTATAACGCAAGTTCATTTTTTAGGGTTTCGTTCATCTCACGAAACCCTATTACTCCCGCTTCGTTGTCTGTCAGTCACAGAGCCGGTTCTCAGAAACTATATAACTAACAGGCATAAAATTTTGTGTATGTATAGCTGAATACCTACTATGAAGCTCAAAATCATAAAATTTGAAAAAATCGTATTATTTTAATATATATATATATATAGATAAAAACCAAAAATCTAACCGTCTTTTCCTATTAAATTTAAACATTTTTCTTTATAGCAGTTGCCAACAATTAAAAATCAACAATAAAATTCTTTCTACAATAATTAATTTTCTATTGAAAGATTTCCACGTGACAAATTGAAATGAAATAAAAAGTTTCACCAATTGAAAAACAAGATTAATATGACGTCATATTGGTAATAAACCGGAAATTTTCAAACATTTCTCAATAACACAAGGAGTATGAGTATGTGTAAATATAGAAAGCAGCTTAATATGACGTCATTAGAGAATTAAAAAGAAAATTAATCTGACGTCATATTGGAAGTTTAACGGATTTTTCAAATGTTTGAGAATAATACAAAGAGAGCATGAATATGAGTAATAGAGAATAGTAAATATATCACTTTGAGGAACGATATTGAATCATGATAAAAACCCGATTATGGAAATATTGGCATATTTTAACATTTTGAAGGTCTCTATGCAACATGTTTAGTTATGAAATTGATTTTTTTTAAATATCGCATTTAGTTGACATGACAGATATTATTATGACAATCGGGCCGGTTCAGATATTCGAAAAAACGAGAAAAATAGACCGGTAAATTTTTACTTTATAGAAAACATGACTTTTTTTTGGGGGGGGGGGTGAAATTTATTGCGATTTATTAAAGAAAGGATAAAGTGTTTTGAAAACAATATTCAACGAAACCCTTTGTGCGATCTTCGATAAAACTAGAATGCGCCGCTAGGAGACCACGGGGCCGCCCTGCGCGCGTTCCGACCGTCGCTCCCAAGTCCTAAAAGACTTTCAATGCGCCAGCAGCTTTGTCTCGCTACGGCGCTGCGACCGGCCTAGGGCCGCTCCCCACTGCGGACCCCCAAGCCAATTTACCAAGAGTCGACGACATAGGTCGTTATGACAGCAACCCCACTCTGGGGAAACTTGCGTATGAGACATACTCCTGATGAACCGCCGAGGACACCCGACGACTTCGTCGCCGAAACCCCATAGGGGGATTCAATCCCTAGGTCATATGCCGAGCTACCACGACGGCTCTTGCTTTCTCACGGCGTCCGAACGTTGACATGCATGGAAGGGCAAGCAACTAGTCTCTTCTTCCGTGGCTTACGTTCTTCGATAACACTTACCCACTTGTTTAATCATGACACTTATGGTATTTTGTATACAAAGTGAATGGGCATTACGTTTAAGATTTTTTGTTGATCTTGACAAATATCATTTTTTTGTATGAAGTACTTATAAATTTCGATTACTTATAGCCTGACAAATAATCGTCGATGCAGATTTTAGAACGCAATCACGCATGCTTAAAATAACTTGCCTTCTCTTTCCTTTTTTACTGTAGAACGTATTTTCAAATTATTTTAAACATAGAATATATATATATATATATATATATTATATTATATATATTATATGTGTAATATATATATATATATATATATTACACATATATATATAAGTATTATTACGAAACTTCCAAGGAGTTGGATTGGTCAGTGTCACTATCTATACTAATAAAATAAAGTTTCGCTCTCTCTGTCTGTGTTTGTGTGTGTGTCTGTCTGTCTGCGACGGCTAGGAAAATCTAGCGCATCAAGAAGTCTGAAAATTTAGGTGAGGGTAGTCCAAGGTCTCTCCTGGTGCACTTGATTCTCAAAATTTTAATATTTTGAAAATTAGAGTAGTTATTAATTAAAAACTGATCAAAGATCACAAATAAAAAATAACTCTTCGGAAATCCTCGCGCGCATGCTGAGAAGCCCCTTTTCCGTACCTTATGCGAATAGAAGAAACAATGCACGAGTCAGCTCGTTTCTTTTTCAGTTTTTCTAAATTTACATGTGCGAACGATCGAAAATACGGAAAAACCACCTACATATTCTCGAAGAATGTACTTTTATGTCTCGAACGATCCGGTTGGTTCGAAAAAATTTCACATTTAATCCTTAAAAAAAAATAATCAAGAATCGTTGAATTAATGTTTTTTTATTTTCTCCCGTTTTCTGAGCCTCGCACCCGCCGGACTACAAGAGATACGAAAAACCGAGTTCGCCAAATTAAAGATCTGACATTACCCAAAAACAAAGCCACCTTCAGTTTAAAAAAAATACGAGAGTTTATCCTTCGAAAAGGTATATTTGCTGCACACCGTTTCACGATTTTCAGGATTTTGCCGATTTTTAAAAATTTGCTTCGGCGGTTTCGAGCAAGTTACGAAAAACTAAAAATACCAGACAATATTTACATTTGCTTTCTTTTCGACATCTGCAATCAATTTCGAAAAATACGACTATTAACCCTTCGCCCCGAAAAACCCGAAAAAAATTCGCGCGCAGCACTCACTTTTGCGAATTCCAATTTTATGCGATAGCTAAAATAGCGCATCGGCTCTATAAAATAACATCAGCATTCTATCGGGTAAAAAGAAATTAACGTTAACCCTTTCGAAAACGTTTTTTACCGTAAGTCAATTTTGTACTTTTAACGATTTCTCCTATCTTTAAAAATTCAAATCTGCATTTATAAACAAGATACGAAAAACTAAAAATACCACGCCTAATCTACGTTTCTTTGCTTTTTAAAATATGGTAGTATCCATTTCGAAAAATTTGAATTTTAACTCTCCGAAAAAAATCGTTTCCAAACCTCACTCACGCGATTTTCGTTTTTCGGCACCGGTTTAAAAATCGACATCGAATCGGGAAATGCGAATACGGAGAAGCAGAAGACACCAGAACATAAACACGTTCATGTTCTTCAAAAAGCACCGTTGGATTAAAAAAATATATATCTACATTAACCCTTTCGAAACCGGTAGTTTACGTAATCCACTTTCGCGATTTCTGCTATTTTGGAAAACGTATGATTAAATTTCAATTCTACTGAGAAATTTGGTTGGGTCAGTGTTCTGAAAAGTCCTCTACCAGAACAGATTGCGCCCCCTGGCGGTGGAAGGTGAAACTACAGGAGTATCTCTGGTTCTATTGGTCCGATTACGACGGGGTTTGGCTCATTCAACTTGATATCTATAGCCTTACACATTTCCGTCATGTTCGTAAAGAAGAGATTGTTATTATAACGGGCCCGGGTAACGCCGGGCGGGTCAGCTAGTAAGATATAACGTCAATGTATGTCTATGTTCTGCAGCCGCATGCAAAAATATTGTTTCGTGCGAAATGTCCGCACCATAAATCTAAAGAAGTTGTGTGCGGGTGTTACAGACATGCCACAGGTAACTTCGAAGCCACCCACTACCTATAGTAAAACATTTCATAATTAATAGCTTATTTTTTAGGACAAAAAAACTAAAATCTCAACTGAAAAAAGAAAAGTTCCGTTTTTTTTTTTTTTTTTTTGGCCATATTTTTACCGCAAGGCAGGTAAATTCGGGGTTTCTTGAAGCTTTGAACGAAGAATCACGATGGCTCACGTAAACTAAGAGAATGTGGGACTTTGTGGGTGTTTCGCATTATCTCTGATCCGCAGACCAGCAGAAGAAAAGCATCTTTTTTCACGCAATGAACTAAAACCGTTTAAACGTTTATATGTTTAACCGCTGGGGTAAGTTCCGTATATACGTTGGACCGTATATACTATTTTGTATAATACGTATTATCGACTGGGCCGTATCATACGTATACAAAATCCGTACCACGTATAATACGTATTATACGTATACTCGTAAAAACGTTTAATAGGGAGCACTAATATATATACATATATATATATATATATATAAGTAGATGATATGTAAATAGTCACTTTACTGGAATTATATGACAAATAATCGATGAACAACAAAATACGAACTTTAATTTCAACTAATACACTTTTGGTCAAAACTATACAATAAATTTACCTTACGATAATTCAACTAGGCCTAATAGCGCCTTTAACGGCTATATTCATTTTATATCTTGCTTCATAACAAAAATTAGAAGACTGGCTCTTTGCCAAATCTCGCGATCCAAAACTATTTACAACTCGTGCATGTCTAACCATGGATAATAATACTAGTTAGTTCATTTGATGAAGTGAAGTGTTCAAACTGAAATCCTACATATATATATATTTAAAATAAGCTTTTATCGATTAATAGTTTAATATTAAAAAATTATGATCATACATTGAGAAAACAATTGAAAAAAAAAAGCTGCTTTTTTTCTGTTGGCAAATCTTTTTTTTTTTTTTTAAAAGGCAGAAATTAAATTTTTTTAAATTAATTTAATAATTCACGTCGTAAATCTTCCATAATCAGGCCTGTGCTAAATTAACGTATTGTAACAGAATTTTTTGGGGACAACATATATTGCAGCCATGAAATTAGGCATGATTATTAAGACAATCATTGAATGCTTATTAAAGAGTGTTTTTTAACAAATTATTTTTACTTTTATGCTGAGTACATTCAAGCTAGAATTTGAGATCGGTTAAAAAAAAAAAAAAAAAAAAAAAAAAAAAAAAAATGCAGCCCATGTTGAGTTTTTTTTAATTATTTTATTGGGAAATTCCTTAAAATTTTTTAAGAACTAAGTGGTTTTTAAAAACATTGGTTTCTTTGGGTTTCATTTATTTATTTAAAAAAGAAACAAAAAAAAAACCCTCAAGTTTTTTTTTAAAACATTCATTTACGAAGATCTGAAACAACAATAATCCAAACGAGGGTGTCTGAACAGGTGCCGAACAGGTGATGTCGGTTAAGGGGCTTCCGAGTTGCGATCAACTTTACGCCCAGACGAATGAGAATAGACTGTCTTGTAAAATGAGCCAGTGAGAAAAGTTTAAAAACTGCAATCAGCAATTAATAAAAGGGATAAAAAAATTAAAAAATAAATTTGGAAAAAAGATTAAGGAAAAAGTCAAAAAATAAGAATTAAAGGTATAGTTGCAGTAGATTTACTACTGATAAAATTGTTTAATAAAAATATGGTTCGGACAAGTTCGAAAAAACAGAACAAAAATGCCTGGCTGGAAAAGGAGGCAAAACTTAAAAAAAAAAGACACTTTTCAGTGGCCACACAAAATATAATTTTTTTTTTCAAAAAGAGATGGAAAATTTTTGAATTTTCAAGTATAACAGCCCAGAGGGCACCGACTAGTCGGTGAGATTAAACTCGTTAGCGAATATTTCAAGCTCATTGATGATAACAAACATCTTTTCAAATGAGTTTTTGCGTTTTTTGATATCTTGGGCGATTTTTTTGAATACTTTTGAGAAGTTTGGATAGTTTAAGGACTTCTTTCAAGTCGTTGAAGGTTTGGAATATTTCGTTTAGGGGGTTCGGGTTAAGGAGAGGGGGATTTTGAGGAATACCGTCAGGGTTAGTAGAGCCAGAAGGTTCCTGTATAGCGTCATCAGTGACGTTTTGGGAATTGCTATCTTTTGCCGTAGCGGTATAGTTGAAACTTTTAAGAATTTCTACAAAGTCGTAGTTTTCATTGGGAGTTTTATTTCTAAGAGTAGGAATTTTAGCTTTATTTTTGGTGTTTTGGGGATTTTTCGGGCAGCCCCTGTACGAGGCAGGGTGCGTACCGCAGCAGTTAGCGCATTTAGCAGTAATGTTGCCCTAGTGAGGGCACTCTATAGAGAGATGTTTGTCAGAACATTTTACGCATTTAGGGGTGAAATTACGCGTTTCGGATGCGTGACCGTAACGTTGGCAACAGTAACACTGTTTAATGTTGTTCGAGTTGCGAAATTATTCGATTGTGACGCATAATTTGTTGACACATAATTCCTTGATTTGATAAATCAAATTGAAGTCCTTGCGGGGGAGAGCGTTGACCATATAGAGGGGCATTGCTAAGCCCGTTTTTCTGCTTTTCATCATAGCGGCACGAGTAGCTTGGAAGCCATGGTTTTTCAGGTCGTTGATGATATGTTGGGGGCCAGTATTGGGGGGGATGCCACGAACAAAAATTTTTTGGGTCGCATATCCTTAGGGGAAATAGTAGTATATTTTAGGTTTTTGCCAGAAAGGAATCACTAGATTTCTCTAAAGTGGTTTTCAGATTTAGGTTGGACTTTTAGAAGATAGTTGTTAAGACTCACTTTGGGAGCGTTGTCAGCGTCGAGATTTTTTAATTCCTGAGCGATATTATGCCACCCGTTGTCTGAAAATTCGATGAATATGGGATGGACGATTTCCTTATGCGACTCAGTATCGTCACCTTCCATTTCAGAATTTTGACTATCTTTTTGGGTTTCTAAATTTTGAGAGCTATCAATATTCACTTCCGAGGGTAAATCGGAGTATTTATTTTTAAGTGGAATGGAATAATCCGTTTCAGATATTTTCCTTCTGCAGAAAGTTTTTGGGGAAGAAAAAGTTGGAAAAGTTTTTGGAGTAATACTCTTAAGCTTAATGAGTTTAGCCGTCAACTCGTCACAGTTGTCATAATTAAGAAATTTACAATAGCCTGTGGTGAGAAGTAGAAAAATATCTGGCTCACTTAACATAGTCGTAGCGAATTGACAAACTTTAGTTACGTCTTCCTTTAAGCAACTGTCAGTATGATAGTTAGGCGTTTGTAGGGTTTGTCTGATGAAGGTATCTATATTGTGAAACAATTCACGTAATACTTCGTTAGCAGGCTCATCAATCGTGAGGAATTCGTTGAAAGTACCGAGGAAATCAGTCTGTTCGATGCCATTGACAATCCTGGGAATGTTGTCATCCATGTCAATGTCGAAGGAGATCGTGGCCATGTCGATGAGAATAGCAAGCAAGATAGGAGTAATACCTCAGGCAGTTCGTCATATAGTCCTGAAAAGGACACCTACGCAGCTCAGGGTATTATGCCGCAGAAGGTCAGAGCTAATCAGGAGAACGTGTACGCAAGTACGAAGCGCTTCTCCCTACGTCCTCTCTCTCTGGTGTCTACCTCCCAAAATGAATATGAGGTGTCTGATGACAATTAATTTAAGTTAATCTCCATTTTAAACTAATATTGGTGTTAATATGTACTAATAAACCTCAATTTTCTTATAATAATTTAGTGTACGTGTTGATGTTAAAAAGTTATAATACAGGAAATTCTGCTTTTCAGTTTATTTTTTTCTCTCTATATTAAAAAAAGTAACCACCGCCGCCGCAGCCGCAGCCGCAGCCGCTGTCAATGAAGATTTTGTGCCTTGAAGTCTTTCTGGACTATTATCCAGAAAACTATTGCATATAAAAATATGAAAATTGGTATTTTTATAAAGAAATGTTCGATAAACACGCTGAAGCAGACAGTTTTAAAATCGAAGAATTGTTTTAAGAGATATTTAATATTAAAGTTGGTCAAAATAGTTTTTTTAAAAAATGTTTTATAGAAACGAAAACTATGCACAGGAATTTAACCATAATTTATAAGGATGTTGTTGACAAGCTTGAGGTATGCAGACTGCAATTATTTTTTTAACTTGAGTAATTTTTTGAGATTATAGTTCAATTTTTTATTCAAAATTTTCATTATTTTGACGAAGATTTATTTCATATTTCATAAAATCCCTTATTTGAATTGTTGCCAATTTTCAAAATAGCGCACATAATAATATTCCCTTTCAATTAAGAAATGTATTTACACGTGAATATTAAAAACAGAAATAAAGCTTTAAAATAATAATAACATGATCACGTGTTAAAAGCAGTAAATGCAGAAAATGACGTAATAAAAAATATACTTGCGCGTGAATATTAAAAAGGGAAATAATTAAATTAGTACGCGTTTTCAAAGCATCAAGTAGGGTAAGATTAATTTATTTCGACAAAATATTTTACCTATTATAGCAAATTTTAAAACAGCGTAATTAATAATATTTCCCTTCAATTAAAAGCTATATTTTTACGTTTAATAATTAAGTTTAAATCAAGGAAACAACTAATAAATTGGTAAAATATAGTTAAAAATACAGATAAACGTTGAATTAACGATCACTCGATGACATAACTACCACGCGTATCGCATCAGATGTCAATTGAATGCGACGCCACAGATATGCACTTTTGGCTTTAAATCCTATATTTTGACGACATTTCTTTTCTTTTATAGAAAGTAGTAGTCAGGATGATGGAGAAGTACCCAATTTTCTATAGCATCGTTATAAAATTTCCCGATGCAGCGACATTGCTTACATAACCATTTTGCACAAGTTGATTTTCAAATGTTTAATTAATCTTATTTTATCAATCACGAAAACAGTTGTTAGCTGTTTCGATAGCAGTTGATTCGGCCTTATAATCCCTCAGTCAAAAGAAAATGAATGGAAACCCGATTACAGCAGATAGTTACTGGTCGTTTAATTATAATTCAATCTTCCGTAATCGTTTTAGAATTGATCAAATCAGAGTGTTTTTAGAGTTTGCGGTGTCAGAACGGGGGTTGGGGAGCGTATCTCGTAGGGGGCAGAGCCCCCTAGTCATTTAAAAAAATCAGTTTTTCTTTTTAATTTTCTTTTAGATCACATATTCAGATGAAGAAGAGAAAGTCTACGTTAAATAAGCATTTATACAAAAATAGTTTTATGGAGACATTGCATGTATTGTATATGACTTCTTTGATGAAACTGCTTTATTTGAAATAAGTTATGGCTGTTTAGTATAGGCTATATACTATTTTTGATTTTTTTTCTTTTCAACATTTCACCCTCTCATTTATGGATTGTACACATATTAATCCTGATTTCTTCTGTTTGTGTCTTCTTGATAGAGTTTTGAAATAAAAAAGTACTATCCACTGAATATGTATGCATGTTCTAATTATGTAAATAAGTATTTGTCAAGATATATTGTGTTTTGTATATTTTGTGAGATTGGGGAAGAATAACTGTTTTGAATGAAACAGAAAATTAATTTTAAAAAAATCTACCGCCTGAAGTATAAATGATATCCAAATATCTTGAGTTTTTATTCAGAGTTTCTTTTTTATATAAATTCTTGGCTTATATTAAAAGAGTATTTATATACCTTCATTCTTTTTATGATTTTATAAATATTATCTGACTCGCCCGGCGTTGCCCGGGCCCGTGTTAATAAATAAAAAAAAATCAAGTTTTTATTATTTTATATCTTTAACAAGATTTTGCATGAAATGATATTTTAAAATGAAAAATTCGCGAAAAAATATTGATGTTTAGTGATAAAAGCGCTCATTTTCTTGTTCTTTTTATCCGAACTCTTTGAAATCTTTATTGGTTATAAATAAAACGGTTTTACAGCCCATGTAAAAATTTCGTGAAAAAATATTGTTATCTAGTCGTAAAAGAAATGTTTTCTTCTCGCTTTTTTGTTTGTTTATTTGTTTTCGCGTCGGCTCCTTTAACATAGCAATAAAAAATTGTTCTCATCTTCCGAACTCTTTGAAATTTCAATCGGTTATAAATATAACTGTATCCAAGCTCTCTTAAATTTTACGAAAAAATATCCATATTTAGTAGTGAAAACATGAGTTCTTAAAAAAAAAAAGTTTTCAACGCATTGGCCATATTACGCCATCCGTTTTCAATCAACCTTTTTCAATCCCCCTAGGTTAAACCATAGACATGGCTAAACAGCTCTAGGCTTAACAGGTGAGGGCTAAACACGTTTCCCGTTTCTGAGGGTAAAATCTTTCAAAAAAAAAAAAAAAAGTTGAAGCATGCTCAAAGAGACGATTTTTGTATGGAAAAGAGAGTGTGAATTTGACAGAATGCGCTTTTCACTTTAAATATATAGATTAATATAATAGGATAGAAAGTATGAGTTATTCGAATAATATTTCTATGCTTATCTGTTTTAATTTCTGTGTATTTTAATAACTTTTTTTAAAATGTCGAAAACAAAATATCGACTGAATAATATAGTTTCAATAATAATATTAATTAATAACTTAATAATATTATTTAAAAATGAGTACTTTCCTGCTTTTCTTTAACAATTATATTATGTGTGTACCATGTTACTTAATCAGTTTGGTACAACCGGTTACTTTGGTATGGTGCATCTAGGCCTATTATTGATTTGGAGTTTCTGAACTGAAATTTAGATAGTTATTATTATTATTTTAATTCTGCTGTAAATATCATTAAAATATCTTCATTATTGTTAAGTTATAACTAAAAATCCAGACTCAGATTGAAGTGAAGCACCCTGTAGTTTTGACTGAATAAATCTATTGTGATATTGGTTTCTTATACAAAAAATATTTACTGTAGCGTGCTTTACCACCTCTTACCGTTTGTAAATGTTATACTGAAACACTCCATATAACGTATTCATATATGTTACATCTCTAAATAGTAGAAAAGAAATGTCAAAATCTGAATGCATAAAATATGGGTTGTATAAAAATCAGGAAGCCTCAAGAATATTTTAAGTTTTTGAATTTTTTTTAATATAACACCGAGGAGCATTTTTTAAACCCCTTCCTAAGACCCTTTTTTAAGTCCATACTCCCTTGGCTGATACTCCTATAATCTTCATAAAACAGCAGAAGTGGAAAGTATATCTTCAGACGCAAAATAAATTTAGTTCTAGCCCGGGGGAGGGGCGTATTTAATAATATTTTCAAAAGAAAAGTAAAACATGCTAACATGGAATTGCAAGAGGCCGAATTTTTTTTTTTTTTTTTTTTTTTTTTTTTTTTCAGACAGGCTTTCGTCTTTCCAAGTGCACCGTCGGTTATAACTAAATGGTGTTCCTTTTCACTGGGACCAAGAAAATTTTCCGCTTAAGACAAGATTTTATTGTTGCACTCATCTGTCCAAAGAATGTCATTCAGAAACAAGTCTGTTTGTAGCTTGTTCATAATGAAATTGCTAAAATCGAACCGTCTATCTTCATCTCCTGGCAAAAATGCTTGTACCAATTGCGGTCGATAAGGATGTGCTCCGTGTATATTTAAAACGTTCTATGCATGGGATTTTGAGCAGCCACAAGCTTCACTAATATCCCTAACACTACACTGTGGATACACAAGAGCATATCTCAAAATCTCCTCGTCAGAGACATGCATACTTAAGCTTCCAAATCGAGGATATTTTTTAACACTACCCGTTTCTCGTAAGCGCTTTACAACATTTAAAATTGTGTTTTTAGACGGATGGCTATCACTTGGAAATTTAATTGCGTATTGCCTTGCAGCCTTTCGTCCATTCCGATTATACTGGCCATAAAGTAATATCATTTCTACGTACTGTTCCGTGGTGTACATTTTAACTACAAGCATTGACGAATCAACTAAATACATCTGGTGTAAGTCACTTTTATTCAGCAATGAAGGGCGTACGTCATTTTTTGTCTACCAATCGGTATGCAGTGAGTGAAATTTGCATAGGAACCTGCAAATACCCCAGTACTGCGTACTGCTTTGACATAATAAGGATAGGGAAAATTCAAAACGCGATTTCGTCTTCAAATAATTGTGGTCGTTGGGTTAAATCAAGTGATCACTTTTTGAGTTAATAGTTAGACTTTGTTTTACTACAGTTTTCGGAAACTCAAAGAAAGCCTATTTTCCGTGTTATAGCGGCTAAATGGGCCGCCCAAAGTGATAGGAGCTCCCTTTGGCTTGCAACTAACTCCAGAAAACACAACACAACAGCGTGAATTTGCCCAGCCCTGAGAGATTTTATAAGGGATATAATCATGCATACTCGACAGATTTCCTCTACGATTAAAACTGACCGAGTAATAGCTGTTTAAAGTTGGAGTATATTTTTTGCTGCGAAATAGGGGTCATTCACAAATGTAGTAGAAATATAAATAATCGTCAGATATATATATATAAAAAAATAGTTGAGAGCAAAATTAACATTGCAATCGTTGCAAATCATTGCAATTTTAATATAAATGTGAAATATATAATCATTCTGACATATCAATGCAAAATATACAATTTGTACTGAACATATAAGATAATAAAAATAACAGAATTTTTGTTAAATCAAAGGATGAAAAACAACAGCCGCAATTCTTTACAAAATGATACAGATTTTAAAATGCTGTTAGATTACACTGGCTTTCAAATTTTAGGTTGTGCCATGTTTTTTAGCTTTTGAAAATTGAATTCTTATGTATTTTTAGCGCTGAATTCGAAATTGACCTTCATTTTAAACCATCACGTCAGGATTTTTCTCAAATCGCAAATTTCAAAGTTAAAAAGCTCAAAGTTAAAATTGGTCCCCCCCTCCCCTCCCAACCTCATCTGACTCCTGAGCTGTTTAGCTGTAAAAAACCCCAGTATAAGCCAAAAAAATTGAATAAATTATTGAATTAAATTAAATTACACTGAATAAAAAAGTCTTACATCTATTTTATACTATCAGATTTTTCGCTATTTTTTAACCTTGAAATTTACGATTTGCAAAAAATCCTTACATAATGGTTAAAAGTGAAGGTAATTTTTTTATTCAGCGTTAAAAAATACATAAAACGTAATTATAAAAGTTAAAAAACACAACCATCGCAGGTTTATGTTATCTAATCTAAAACTCTTTCTTAAACTTGTTGACGGTAATCTATCCGAAATTTTTTGTGTTATCCTCTAATATAAGTATGTAATAAGCGTCGAAAATCATAATTGTCTGAGTGCAACGAAGACTCATACACAGCGCAGTATTACTTTGCCCCATATATAGCTACGATGGATATTAAAACCTTTCGTCAAGCATAACTCAAAAAATATTTAACGGATTTCGTTCAAATTTTTACAGCAGGTACCTATAAAGGTGACAACGACGTCTATTTATTACCAAGAATAAATGTCAAACCGTTCGGAAATTATATTAAAAAAATAGATAAAAAAGCACAATTAAAGTACATACGTCACGAAATTTTGTGCGTACGTCATTTTCACCGGCGGGAGATTTTCGTAGACAATCGGAATTGAAAAGTTCATGGAGTACATGGAGCAAAAAAATATGCACGCACTAATATTCAGCACAATAAAATATATTTCAATTTAGTAGAAATCGAAAATTAATCTGAATTTTTTTCTGTTTGAAAGAAAAACCCCGCAATAACTTGTTAGACATGGCATTAGAGATTTGCCGCAAATCTCAGCAATAGCAGCTTTTTTTATTTCGCGTGTGTAAATAAAAAAAAAAAAATTCTTTGGTGTTTAAATAAAAGGTTTCGATTTATGGCATTATTTTTTTTTCTCTTTTTAGCATTTTAAATGGGATTAATGAAAGGCATGTATTTTAAATTAAATGAGTGAAAGGTTTATATTTAAATGAAATGAATTCAATATGAAAATGTTATAGGAACAATATTTGGCGATTTATCAACTGCGCCAGGATAACATAAAAGTACCAATATATAAAACGGTATGTAGTATGTGAAATGAAACAATTATATTATAATCGCCCATCGTACAAGAAAAAAAACTAATATTCTGCATTCAGAGGGAAAAATCCATCTCCTGTGCCGTAAGATTTGTCGAGTTCTTTTTTGGTGATAAGTTTTTCGATGTGATTGTTGGGATCTGCAGGATTTGGTTTACTTTTTCTAAATCTTATTTTTTTTTGCAGATGTAGTATTATGTAAATATATTTTTTTACAGATATTTTTCTATTTTGTATATTTGGCATTCTATTTTGTGTATTTTCTATTTGGCATTTGGAAAAGAGATTTTTACCTTTTTATCTGTGCCTTCGGAAATATTAAAAAATAAAAAAAGATTTACATATATCACGCGTATAATGTTATGTTTTGCATTTTTTATACGGACCACTTCTCCATTTTTAGATTTTAAATGCTATTTATTATTTACTAGCCGTTTATTAATTGCTTACAATTTACCCCCCTGACAATAACAATTATTTATCACAAAAATGCCTCTTAGGTCTGTTAAATAAGTTTGTTTATGTATTTTCATTACTTATTAAAATATCGAATATGGCGATTAAATTTTATTTTAGCATCGTGCTTAAATTTTTAAGATGGTGCAAAAACATGCTTTAATAAACGTATGTTTGTAAATATTTGAAAAACATGTTTTACCGCTCTCTTGAAAAATTTTGTAAGATGCTAAAACTACCTCTTGGCACCATTTTAAATTTTTTTCGCCAACCGACTTAGGATACGAAACTTTTCCCCATTCAGATACACAGGCAAGGCTGGTCTCAAACAAGAGTAAAGCTAGCAACAATATTGTTTTAACTCTATAAGAGTTACAATAATGATATTAAATGCTCCGATTGGCTTTGGGCCCAATTACGAAAGTTTCTCCTAAAAAAAACTGTAGAAGAAGTCTTTTACATTTGTTTCAAATGAAGCTCGGTCTACAAGGTATAAGTTAATAATACAAACAACACTAATAGCATGGAGGCAAAAGTTTTAATTTAAATGTATATATTTGAAACCCTTCCCCCCCTCCCCCCCCCAAAAAAAAAAAAAAGAAAAGAAAAGAAAGTTACAGTAATGAATTTAAAATGGCGTTAAGCCACGCTTTCTGACATAAGCAATTGGCTGCAAACGCGATAACGAAACTTTCACTTAACTTAATAACATGTAGCTAATATAGCCCTCAGGGTACTTTGCAGTAATACAGACCTTGTGGTTTTTTTTGAAAAAGCTTGAGACAATTCAGGTTTAAGAAGTTGAGATTTACTGTCAAATGATATAAACAACTATGAACACAAAACTGATGAATTATTATTCAGGTTTATGTATGTATTTTTAAAAAAATTGCATCTGATTACACTTATTAGATAAATTACTTCTGTTTGCATTTAATAACTGATAAACGGCTTCTGTATATTAAATATTGGGAAGAGGTGGCGAGAGGTAGAAAGACGAGTAAACAAACGGGTAGACAGACGGGTAGAGAGACGAGTAGCGACATAGGTAGGCTGACGGGTAGCGAAACGAATAGACAGACGGCCTTAGAGAAAGGTAAAAATAGGGTTGACAGAGGGGTAGCGAGATGGGTCACGAGACGGGTAGCGACACCGGTAGACAGGAATGTAGCGAGAACGGTTGCGAGACGCGTAGCGTAGTAGATAAAGAGACGAGTTGACTGACGGGTAATGAGATTGGTAGCGAGTCGGGTGCAAAAACAGACGGATAGTGAGACGGGTATACAGACGAGTAGAGAGACAGTAGATGGGTACGGAGATGGGTAAGAAGATGGGTAGAGAGGCGTATAGCCAGACGGGTAGAGCGACTGATAGACAAGTTGTGAGACAGATAGACAAATGGGTAGCGAAGTGGATAGAGACACGGCTAGACATACAAGTAGTTAGACGGATAGACAGACGGTTAGAGAAATAGATTGGCGGGTAGCGAGACCGGTAGAGAAATATAGAGACAGGTAGAGAGACGTGTAGAGAGATAGACAATCGGTTAGAGAGACGGGCAGAAGAACGGATAGGGAAACAGACAGATTGTGGAGAGACAAACAGACAAGCACAAGAAAAGTCTGCGGATTGGCGCAGTAAAGACTCAGGGGCAGAGCCTCCTAGAGAATAATCAAGAAGTATCTGTTAAGCTTAACTTTGAAATATATATACTTTTCAATTTTGCCGATATGGAGATTTAATGTAAAAGTTATTTTAAAGAAGTCATCGAAAGATTTTTTGTATACTTTAATAGTAATTTAGACTATAATTTTGCAGTCTGGTTTGTAGCAAAGCATGCTATCAACGTGGTTTGAAGTGTAAGAGTTACTATAAACAGTTATACAAATAATAGATATGTAATCAAGGAAGAAAATTTTTTAATTCACACATAAAAAAAGGTGCAACAATGAAATTAAATTTGCGTTAAGCCACGCTTGATAGAATAATCTATTGGCTGCAAATCCAATTACGTAACTTTAAAAAGCTTGGCGTTTTAAAAGATCCGGGTTTTTTTTTCACGTTTTGCGCAATACGCGCTTAAGAAAATGAGATTATTTGCCACATGTTAAAAAAAATTATGACAACACATCTGATGAACGGTACTTCTTTTCTATTTTTTTAACAGTGTATATGAATTTATATATGATATTTTGTAATTCTATCATTTAATTTGCTCTTTTTCTTTATATTGTAATTGTTAACCCTATGTTCTCAGCAATATCACTCAGACTAATCCCTTTGAGGGAAGTCCTAGTAATATTATATTGTCATCTATATATTTAAAACGCTAAGTGATATCTTTCGACAATTCGTGAGAACAAACTACTGCATCAAATTACATCATTCTTTTTTTAAATGATAGATATTTGTACACAGATTTGTTATCGTACATTCGTTTGTTCGAAAATTTAATTAATTAACCGTAATTTTCAATTAAACTTTTACTTCTGCTAATGACGTCATAATCGGATAACGCCTACTGTTGCGAAGCACAGAGTTTATTCTCTAAACTCTGTGGTTGAATAAAAGAGAAATAATAAACATTAAAAGCACGCGGTTTTAAAGCCGAATTTGTTAATTTGCAAGTTAAATTTCGGTAAAAATACTTATCCGCGTGTTTTAGAAGCGAATAAAAATTCATATTTATTGTGACGTCACGGGAATACTGTCCATTGGGTTTATTTTATCATTATGCATTATAACTTTGTTGATGCCATTTTTTCATTACAATTAAATACAAAATATATTTATATTTGTGTGCATGGTGTTTAAGCGTTAATGCAAGGTATATGAAGTACGTGTGAAAAGTTTGCGCCGGTGAAAATGACGTTATGCTTAGCTTGAAGTGCATTTTAACATTGATAAAACTAAAGAGAAAAATGTTTATGATTGTGTTAACATGACATAATTTTACTGATTTTTGCATTCATAATTATAAAGATTAGAATTGGAGCCGTCATTGATTTCTCCATCTTGATTGCATACCTTGATTACATGTTACCAATTGCTTTTTTTTTTAATTATAGGATAGAAGATTTCCTTTTTTAATAAAAAAAATCACAAAAGTAAAGGATTTCAGGAAATTTAAAGTTATTAAAAATAGTGTTATGGCAGAAAAAAATCTTGAAATAATGATTGTATTTTTAGCTAGAATAAACAATGTAAGAATAATATTTCATAGGAATTATTTTGGTAGATTTATTATAAGTTCATTTAACAGTTCCTTATTAGCGCAAAGTCCTATTTCTTTCACTGTGAATTTCTCTTTCGATGTCAAAAAATGTTTTTCCACTTTTGGACGCCAGCCAAAATACAGTGGCAATTTTTAGAAATGTACAACAGTTGTGACAACAAAGGCGCTGTCGCTTTAGCTTTCATCGCGCTTACATCACTTCGAAATACTACAAATTTTTATTTTTTACTACATTTTACAATTTCAATTCTTACATCATCAATTAGAAAAAAAATTAGCTTTCGATTGAAATTTATTTGAAAACTGCCCATTAATTTAACGACTTTTTAAATAATTTTCAAGCATGAAAAGTTTTTCAATTCTATCTTATCAATGACCACCAGTTTACTTCAATAATGTAAAATAGTCCCTGGGAAAGTTGCCACAATTGAAAATAGATTTCCCTAACTATCATAAAAAGTGAATAATAATTAAAAAAAAAAAGTGATAAATCATAAGATCAGATTATCCATAAGATAGAACATTTTGGCGCTAAACAAAAATCTGTCAGGAAAAAAAAAAAAAAAAAAAAAAAAAAAGACTATTTTTAGTTTATGTTGAACATAAAATTGATATGTTGAATTCGTCGATGAATATGTTCCATCAGATATCAGGATATGCTAGGAATTGCATTTTTTTACTTTTTTACATTTGCCAACTGTATAAGAGGAAAAATATCCCCGACTGTGATGGAAAAGGGATAATCATCCTGATTATGTCAAGGAACCGAAGAAACCATACAAATAAATTACACTTGAAAACATTAAAAATCTCCCTCATCTGCAGATAGATTTATTACTGTAAAAAACTATCTTTGCATAAAAATTGATTAGCTTAAAACAATGGATGCGTTTTAGAAGATATGGATTTGAAACGAACAATGATTAAAGAGGACATTTTAAAACTTTTAATTTAATCATTTTAAAACTTTTTTAACGTCGAATTTCGACGGTGCTTTTGGGCAAATGCAATGCACATGCGCATAGGAGCTCATTCGGTTGCATTATCACAGGGGGGGGGGGAGATGTGTGCTTTATTTACTATGTTCTGTTATTTCCTGAATATGATATGAACGTAGGAATATACTATTTGTATATACTTCGTAGGTCCATGAATTTTTTTCTTGCCTTGGGGAATATGGTGGTAATGTCAAACTGATTTGCATTACACAGTTATTTACGAATTGTTTGTTTGGAGTTTGCATCGGAAATAGTACTGTATTTGACTGGGGAAAATTTTAAAATAAAATATTTTAAAGACTGTTTTATACGCACCCCTTCATAAATAATAAAGAAGCTTATTTTATTGATATTGTTATAGTATTTGTTTTGCGTCAAGTTTTGACGGGTTCCATCTAGTCTTATTTAAGTCAGTATGTAAAATTTAACTTCGATCGGACATTTGAAAGCGAGTTAAAGTTCGAGTACAAATTTTAAACTGGAAAGACGATCGTTGCAATAAAACCTTATGAAAATAACATAATTTTTGTTAAAAGAAATCATAGCCTCCAATCCTTGCAAAATAAAACCTATGTTAAAATACAATTATTTTAACTAATCTGAAACTTAACTAATAAAAGTTAACTCAATCGTAATAGTTGTACGATTTCTTTCAAAGCGCAGATACCTTGAAATAAGTACTTTATATACGACCCCTGAAAGCATGGCCAAAATCATCTGTTTTGAGATGCAAAAAAAAAAATGGTATAAGTCATGCATTTCAAAGTTTTATAACTCAGTCAATTTTAATGTTAGATGAATGGAACTTTTTTTTGTCTTACTTGTTAGTGTCACAGTAAATTTTTACTAAATATCACTTATAGAACAGGGGGACCGTATAAAAATTTAAATTGCGTAATTTTTTAATAAATGTTTTTCTTGATCCAAATCGCTTCAAAAATAATTCTTTACCTTATTTAAACCATTTTTCTAATTTGAAGTATACCTCTAGGACCAAAGGTTGCGAAAATAAACAGGTTATACGTGGACACCCTGTATATAGATCTATACATCTATCTATCTATCTATATCACCTTTTTATGGACACGATAAATTCCATAATTCTGCACAAATCTCTTCCAAACTGATACATAAAATCAAGGGGCATAAAATCTCTGTCAAGTTCGTTAACGGGCAAAATCGAACCGGGGGGGGGGGGAGCTTTTTGTGAAAATAGAAAAAAACCCATAACGTCTTAATTATGATACATACCGAATCCGTTTAAAGTTATTATTACTTCTAGGAAAAAGACCGAAAATTTATGTATGACAGATTTTTGATATAATTGAAAATGACCTCAAGGGGGGGGGGGGAATAGGGGTTTAAGAAAAAATAAATTCATAACTTCGTCAATTCACAATATATCAAATCCGCTTAAATTTATTATAAATTCTCTTAATATTATCTACAACTTTTATATTGACAAGCTTTTTGTACGATCAACCCTTAGAGTAAAACAAAAATAAATAAATAAAAACAAGCTTGCAGCTCGTGTTCGGATTAATCTGAAAAACTATGATAAAAGAATAACTTGATCAAAAGAAAAAAGTTGAATATTCTTTCAAAGCTATATCAGGAAAAAAAAAACGAAAAGAAAAAAAAAATACTGATCCGAATTTTCGGGATCTAATATTGGTAGAATATGATCTCCAGACCCGATAAAGAATCGTCACAATTGTCACAAACCTGTAGCCAAAAAAAAAAAAAAAAATGATCCGAACTTTCCGGGTCGGATTTGGGTAAAAATTGGTCTCCAAACTCGATGCAGAGTCGTCACAAATTGTAGCAAAAGATGAAAATACCGATCCGAATTTTCATGATTGGAATCGGGTAAAAATTGGTCACCCGATTGTCACATTTTCCACAATGAAGTCACAGGGTGAATTCACAAATTGGTCACAGCGTGTCGTCACAGGAAGGCTGAAAAACGGCCATAACGACTTCACATTCACGTCACAGTGACTAAACGTCCACGTCACGTGATGTCACGTCGACGGTCACAAAGTCACAGTGTGACATCATTGTGAAGTCACTGTGACCTCACAACGCCTTACGGGTAGGTCAGAGTTACTCCGAAATAAAATAGAAACATTCTTCTCTCTCTAACAACGTTAACAAAAGTAAATCCGAGGAGAGCATGCTTTATTTATCCTTAGTTAGACTCTTTGCCTTAGATATTTGCTTTATCCTTTGGGATATTCAAGGAAATTTAATTTGAATTTTCGAAAATGTCCACAAAAAAGGGGAAAGCTAAAACTTTTCCAGCTTCCGAAGGAAAAACAGTGGACAAAATACTTCTAACTTTATCTTCTAAAACTATCTCTTTTAAACCGATTGTATTAGGGTGTGTCAAAAGTATTTTCGTTTTTTGAACACTTTTATACCAAACCATGTAGCTGGCACTTTCTCACCCCCTATCTACCTATAATAAAATCCAAGAGTAGGAGTGTGTTGGTAACCATTCCGGGCGAACCGAGTCGGAGCTGAGAACCGACCGTAGCTAAACGCCATGTTAGGCTTAATGAAAAACATACGCTAGCAAATGACAACAATATGATAATTTCTTCTACCTCAAATAACGTCTGTTCAGCATATTTTCATATAAAACATGTAAATAAACATTTCTGTAAACATGTTTAGCCAGTTGAAATTCAAAACGAAACTCTTCGTAGGGATTTCTAAATATTGTTTTGCACCATCTATTGTACTTTTCTACAATTTACAACTAACAAATTTTAATGTTTTGTACTATCGTTAAACCATTTCAGAATTTGCATTTAATTTTGCTTATGTAACAAAACGATGAGCTACGGGGCGAGTCAAACTCTTTAGCCCATTGATAAAAATTTTTTACAAAAACTTTCGCACCTAAATTATTTTTTAAATATTTAATTTGAATGTTTTGTCCAATCGTTTTGAACTAATTCAGAAATTGGATATTGAGTAAAAAATATCCTCATCATTTGTACTTGTAGAAATCATTTGTCATTTTTAAAATGTACTTTTCTACAATACAAACCTTAATAAAATCTTCCAATTGTTAGTTTGTATAAAGTCTTATGAAAATGAAACGCAGATAAACATTCCGTCATTTTTGATGGGAGTTATATGCATGTTGATGAAAGTAAAATGTTATTTAAGAGGATATATATCCCCCTATATTCAATAATCATAGGGGCTTCTTTATTTCATTTTCAGGTCACACAAAGAGTGATAGAATTGTTGAGATTTTATGCATCTTAAGGCATGATATAAAACTAGGCCTTAAAACCAATAAAGCGGCCCTCAAAACTCGTACAGTTGGAGGGTCAAGAGTAGTTCAAAACAAATTTAAACGTTTTAAGGGACAGGTTGTATATCCGTAAAGGTTGTAACGGACAGTACAAAACAAATCCAAACGTTTTAAGGAATGTGACCTCAGCCTTGAAATCAAACCCAGAAGTGACAGGCCATCAGTTGTGAATTTTGACCAGTTGAAGAGAAAATAGAGGAGAATCCATACCCTACAATTAATTTTGACGCTAAAAATTGGTTTTAAGGCCTAGTTTAACATAATGCCTTAATATGCATAAAATCTCAATATGTGCATCACTCATTATGTGATCTAAAAACGAAGATAGAAAGCCTGTATGATTATAGAATATATAAAGGGACACGTATTCTTTAAAATAACATTTTATGTTAGAAGTGTGAGAGTATGAGCTGCTTGCTTTGGAATAAAACTAAAAGTTCTAAAGAAAAATTCTGGTGTCAGATATATTTTTTTTTATTTATAAAACTTGAATAAAATTTTCAATTGTTCTACTGTTAAAAGACCTGCAGATGCTGAAAATTAATGAAATTCAAATTACCATAAACGGGTATTTCTTACAAAAGGGTTTTCTTTATTTCCTTTCCTTTTTTTCTGTTTTCTTGTTTGAAAATGAAATATAATAATTTCTAAATATAACTTGTGGGATTTAGGAACGATGTAAAATTTTAAATTAAGTAGCTTTTACAAATATTACTCTACCTCTCTTTTTAAGTAAAAGGGTTTTAATATGAAGAAAAACGCGTTTTTTTTTCATTTTTAATGATGGAAAATGTTGAAAATTAATAAAACTAAAAGTACCATAACTTGATAAGTTTCCGTCCTACACAAATGAAATAAATTTTGTTTTACTTGTTAGAGTACAGAGAAAGTTTTAGTACTTACGTACTATCCGTGCCAGGAAGATAAATCGCCAGAAATGGTTGCCAATCGCCAATCATGTTTGCGTGTGGACTTCTGTTATTAACTTCTCAAAATCTCATCACTGTTTCAGTAATAATTAATTTGGAAATAATTAGAAAGAACTTACATACTTATTTTTATGCTAAAATTCTAAAGAAGAGAGTATCAGTAGAGATATTAAAAGTTAGAACCTAACTTAATACAGTGATCTCTCACTTATACGCGATACACAGAAATCCTTTTTTCGCATCAGTTTTTTTATAAGGTAATTTTCGGCTTCTTAAATCGCGCAATTTATAAATCAAATTTTACTGTTTTAAAATAGTGGTATGAAAAAATAATTACTGAACATCGCGTATAAGTGAGAGATCACTGTATTACGCTGAAACACAAATTTATTTTTACATAAATTTTAGACAGACTTCTTGAGGCTAAATCCCATACATTCTTTGTTTGTCTTGCATCTTATCAAAAATTGAATCATGTATAGCCAGTGTTGCGAAATCTAGCAAATATTTTATTTAGAAATCCCGAATTCACACCAGAAAATTTTGTGTAATAATTTCTTCTTATTATTATTATTATTTAGTCGCGGAAGGTTATATTACCTGAAATAAAAAGTAATCATTAAAATTTTCTGGTCAGAAAGTGGAGTTTTTGAATAAAAAATCCGCCAACAGATTCGACAACACTGAGTATAACTGTTATCTGTATATAATATATATACCGCGAAGTTTTAAGTAATTGTTGTGTCTATTCAGACTATCCATGACATGCTGAAATCTCAAAATGGATTATTATTGAGATATTAGTCTCTATTTATTCTATCTAACTACGTGATAAATGGGATAAGAAGGTGTTATTTATTTTAATTTCACTTCAAGCCTTTTCTTTTCTTTTCTTTTCTTTTTTTTTTTTAAATTTGAGAATGTTTCTGATATCAGTATATGCCTTTTAAAATGCTATCATACTTAGATGTTGAAAATCTGAAGCGCTGAAAATTTATCCATTACGTAAACATGATAAATGCTTTCATATCACTCGCCCATTTATCAAGCAATCTGATTAAAACGTTATTTTTCTCATTTTTAGAAGATTACTGCAACGATTTTTGTTTTTATTTATTTATTATTATTATTATTATTATTATTACTTTTTTTGTAAGTTTAAGATTTTGAAAGATTTTTAAATTGTAAACTAATAGTTTAGCTAATGTTTCACACAAGTTTCGGTTTGAAGAAATGTTACTGTTCCTATTTTCGAACGAAATAAATAAATAAATAAATAAAATGATGCGATATTTCTTCAACACATTTTATGAATAGTTAAAAAAAAAAAAAATTAGAGGACTCGAAGAGTATAGGTGAAATTTTATTGTCTGTACCAGTACCCCTGATAAATAATCTTCGGGATAAATTTCGTGGTATCTCAGAACTCTTAAAATTGGTAAAAAAAAATGACCATTTTCAACTTTTAATATCTTAAAATGTATACCATTTTAAAACACAATTTTTGGAGGGATGAAAGATATAAGTATGTTCTTTCATTTTATATATTAAAAAAAATACAATACCCACAATTAATATTTATAGGGGGCATCAAACTGTCAGACATTTTTCGAGCAGAAAATTGGCATGACAGCTTACGCGCGTGATTACCCCCCCCCCCTCCCCTCCAAAAAATTGCATCTAGAACAAACATTTTGGTACCTACATGTACTTCATATTCCACTAATCCTCCTGAACTTAAATAAATTTGTATGTAAAGTATTTTTATATTTTTAATACAAAATTGTATTTAGCCAATACAAAATTTTGAAATTTTCAACAGTATAATCACCTAAAGAAATATTTTTTATACAATAAAACTGAAAATGTATGTTCAGTTTATGCAGATTAACATGAAACATATCTTCTGAAAATTTCATGAAAAAATTTTGAAAAGTGTTTGAGATATCCTGCGCGTTATGCAAAAAAAACGTCATTAAAAAAAAAAAAAAAAAAAAAAAAAAATACATGAAAGTTTTTTTTAAAACTCTATTATACAGTTATAAAAAATTTATAATGCTATTTATAGTAAAATTATTTGTAATCAAGAAAACAATCAAGTCATAATAAATACTGATACCACATCATTTACATAACATTTCACCTTTGTGCTTGTTCTTACAACCTTTCACGTTTGTTTTAATGAAATATATAACATACTAGATGGAACCCGTCAAAACGTGACGGAAAAAAAAATACTATAACAATATCAGTAAAATAAGGTTCTTTATTATTTAAGTAGGGCTTCGTATGAAACAGTCTTTCAAATATTTAATTAAAAAAAATCCCCCCCCCCCCAGTGAAATGCTATTTCCGATGCAAACTCCAAATGAACACTCCGTAAACAAATGTGTAATGCAAATCAGTTTGACATTACCACCATATTCCCCACGACAAAAAAAAAAAAAAAAAAAAAGGTCATGGACCTATAAAGTATTATACAAATAGTCCTATCATAAAGTATCATACAAATTTCCTACTTTCATCTCATATTCATTAAATAAAAGAACATAGTATAAGCACCCCCCCCCCCCCTGTGATAATGCAATCGAATGAGCTCCTATGCGCATATGTATTGCATCTGCCCAAAGGCACCGTTGAAATTCGACGTTAAAAAAAGTTTTAAAATGTCTTCTTTAATCATTGTTCGTTTCAAATCTATATCTTCTAAAACGCATCCATTGTTTTAAACTAATCAATTTTTATGTAAAAATAAAGAATTTTTGTTAAAAATAATAAATTAATATGCAGATGAGGGAGAATTTTAATGTTTTCAATTGTAATTTATTTGTATGGTTTCTTCTATCCCTTTACATAATCAGGATGATTATTTCTTTTCCATCACAGTCGGTCTCTTATACAGTTAAATATCCAATGGATCTTTAAAAAAATAATAAATAACAGTTCCTAGCATATTCTGATTCAACATATACATCAACGAATTCAACATATCAGTTTTATGTTAATCATAAACTAAAAATAGTTTTTTTTTTCTTTTGACAGGTTTTATATTAGCGTCAAAATACTTTATCTTATGGATAATCTGATCTTATGATTTATCAGGTTTTTATTATTTTTTTTTCACTTTTCATGAAGGTTAGGGATACCTATTTTCAATTGTTGCAACTTTCCAAGGGGCTATTTTACATTATTAAAACATGACGGAGAAACCTTTTATATGCAGTTAATTAATCTCCACGTGCAGCGAACGATTGAAAAACATGTTAAAAACCAGACCCCAATTACCAATAAGTACTTCAAGTGCCGCAGCTGAAAAACATAGTGAACAAAACCAGAGACTGTCGAAACTAACTAATTGGAGAAATACTGCAGATGTCCCTCCTTCAAAGTACAGCTGTTTGTCCCGCGCGTGTGCACAGAACTCAAATAACAATCTCCCTTCAGTTTCCAAAATGTTTCCGAGCAGTTAAGACGCTTTTGTATATATATGATGTAAATATATTTTAATATAATGTAAAATTGGAGCACTTATACGCAGCCTCCAAAATGCGATTTTAAACATGTACATCTAGCCAAGAATTATATTATATTCAAAGGAAAATGAATCTTCTGTTTATTTCACACAATTGTTATTTTCTACTAATACTATTTATTATTCTTCCAATATAAGTGAATCAATGGATCAGATAAATATCGCTACAACACTTTGGATTACTACTGTGGGTATATTCAGCGCATAAGGAAAATCTCAGGTAAGCTGAACAAACTTCTTTAACATATCAAAAGATGAAAATGTATATTAAATTTGAAGACTGATTTAACTATTTATAAAAATAAGAAAATTTATTACGCTACCGACGGTTCCCCAACAAAGATTATGAGACTGATTCTGAAAAAAGAATATTATCCCAGTATCAAAAACGATAATTTAACAAATTTCTAAAATATAATAATAAATAAAAGAACGCTAAAGAAAAAAAAAAGAAAAAAATGAATGCGATAAAAGAAAATACTCAATTTATTGAAAAACTCAATTCTACGAATTATAGTACATGGAAGTTCAAGATGCAGATGTTCTTGATTAAAGAGGAACTCGACGATATTATAGTACAAGATCCACCAGCTCCACCCGACCCCGCATGGCACAAAAGAGACCGCAAGACTAGAGCTTTAATTAACTTAAGCATTGATGATTCTCAAATCGTAAATGTAAAAAACTTAGAAACTGCCAAATTAACATGGGAAGCTCTGAAAAATATACATGAGAGAAGCAATTTATCTAGTAAGCTTTACCTGTTACGAAAATTATACAGTACTAAATTAGCGGAGGGCGGAAACATGATCTCACATATCACTAATATCTTGCAAATTATAGATAAACTTAATGCCATTGGAGAAAATATTAGCGATTCACATATTTCCGCGCTATTTCTGTGTTCTCTTCCCCCCAGTTACAATACTTTGATAACTGCGTTGGAGGCGAGACTGGAAAATGAGCTCACCCCTGATTTTATCAAAAACAAATTAACGGATGAATATAATCGTAGACATGAAATGTCAGAACAATCACATAGCGGATATAATAACAGTGAGAGAGCATTTAAAACAAATAGGAGATATACACACACTTAAAATAGAAGAGAACAAAAATATTGTAACAACTGCAAAATGAAAAATCATTCCACTTACGAATGCTGGCACTACAAGAGCAGAAACACGGTACAATCCGGAAATCCTCGTAACAATCAATTCAAAAATAAAAAGAATTTCTCATCTTCATTATGTTATGAAAAAAACGAAACTCATAGGGAAAACAAAGTTCCAAACGAAAGAAAACACTGCAAATTTGTAAAACACTTTTGCAACGCTACCTGAACATAATAATAAGCACTTCTAACTAAAATCGTATGGATTATGTTGTGAATGTGTTGCGAATGCGTTGTGCTAGGTAAAAGACTGTGCAAAAAGTGTTGTTAAAAATTACCAGAGAAGAAAATGTGTTTAGATTGTGTTGTCGTCTTATTTTGAGAGCACATTGAGATTTTAAACGCTTTATGCAACACTTTTGAAACACATACTAAGTATTGACGCCCAGAGTGTATCTGGTGTTTGCGCATGCGCTGTGATGCGTTTTCCCTCATTTTCACTTCGCCGTCACAAGGGACGGGAGAGGAAGATTGTACAAGTAAGAATTGTAATGGCTGCCGTTGGATTCTAGTGTATCGCACTCGCGTGCCACGTGCGCTATTTAAAGACTAAATAACGCCATTTATGGCAAATAAATAAACGATGGAAATATACAGGAATACACTTTATGGGAATACACTTTAAATACAGGTACGTGAAATGTTTCAGTGTGTTTTTATATCATGTTTTATTATTAAATAAATTTTTATATGTTGTATTAGAAATGGCTCAATACATTAATTTCAAGATAAGACATTTTAAGTCATAATCTTGATGTCGAATGTTCAGATTATTATCTCGTGAAAGTACAATGATATCGCCTCATCTATTTGCTTGTATTTTAAATTATTTATGTAGAGCTTATAATAATTTCATTTTATTCCTATTTTTATCTAATGAATTTTCTCGCACAGTAGTTTTTGCTTTAACATCCATAAATAAATTTAATGATGCGTTTTAATAAAAAAAATAGTTGAAACATATGTTGTTATATTTGATTTATTTTCTTAATTTTCTGAAATTTAAACAATTTATAAGCAATTGAAGAATTTACAAGTTTTACCGAGAATTGATTTTTACTAAATTGAAACATATTAACTTGAGTATTTGACAATTTTAAATTAGTTGATTTGATAATATGTATACATAAGAAATAGTAAATTTGAAAAAAATATAAATTTCTGAAAATATATTTATTAATTAAATACTTTTTACTATCGAAATTTTTAGAGCTTGTGCTTGATCATGAAATGAACTAAAAATATTCTTCATTATACATTATGAATTATTAACAAAATAAATAAATCGTAATTCCTGAATTGATATTTTGACTTTTATACGTGTGTCTTATCTTGAAAATTGTTTTGTGAGTCTTCTGTACTATAACATATTAATAATAATAAATCACTGGAACATTTCACAGTGTGACTGGATGTAAGATTGTCTTAGATGATTGAGTGATTTATGAAAATATATTTAACTTGCATAGCTAAAAGATTTTTTTTCCATATTAAAATAATAATGAGAAATAAATATATCTGTACTACATATAACTTAAAATAACAATAATAGTAAAAATGGTAATAAATACTAACCAGTTTTGAAGGTAACAATTTTTTTTATTTTTAAGCTGAAAGTATCTATTCACAATTTAGGCTGGGAGTTACAAGTTGAAAACATTTATTACCAAATTTAGTTGCAAGTAAAAGGACTTGCAGGAGGTTTTTTATTTTATTTTATTTAAAGTTTTTTTTTGGGGAGTGGGGGGAGGGGGGCATTTTGTGAAAAATAAAGGTATTTTTTATGAAATTTATTATATTTTTCACAAAATGCCCACACCTCCCCCCTGTCTAGCAATTGTATTGAAAAGAGTTTGAAAATTCTTATACTTAAAAAGGGGGGGAAAAGGCTATACATATATAATTATAATGCAATGTTTAAATTTAGCTGCAATAAACTGATCAATACTTCATTTTCTCTGCTGAAATTTATACAAAGTTAAAAGTTGATCATCTCATGTCAAGGGTTGATCCAGGCAAAATTTGTGGCCTATTCAGAGCTTCTTCACAAAAATCAATTTAATAAATTGGGCCCCTTCAGTAAAATCTATTTGATAAACTACAATCCTTCACAAAATCCCGTTTAATAAAACAAGACTTTTCAGAAAACTTCTTTTAATAAAATAGGCCCTTTCACAAAATTCTGTTCCATAAAACTTACTATTTTTATTAATTATTAATTATTTTGTTATGTTTTAAAATGTGTAATTTGTAAACAATCTTTCGAACCAAACATTTATTAACATAGTAAAAACCTTTTTAAAGTCCTATTTGCTAAAGTTTTCCCTTCTGGTGAACTTGATTGTTTACAAATTACACATTTTAAAACATAACAAAATAATAAATAATTAATAAAAATAGTAAGGAAGAAAAATAAAAGGAATTTTTTGAAGGATCTTGTTTTATTAAAAGGAATTTTGTGAAGGGATGCATTTTATCAAATGGATTTTTCTGAAGGGACCATTTTATTAAATATATTTTTGTGAAGGAGCCTGTTTTATTAAAAAGATTTTTGTGTAATTTTTTTATACATCTTCCAGGTTTCATATATTAAATAAAATAAATTATTCTACAATTATAGAAGAGAGGGTATATAGATGATGCCTAAGAAAAACAAATTTCATAACTTTTCCAGAAATTCATTTATTGATATTTATTGGTAAAAATTAATCAACTCACTCAGTAATCTCCTACAATTTTTTTTTCTATAAAGCAAACTGTCTCTTATTTCATTTATAAAACTCTGTAATTTTCAGGCACCCTGTAGAAAGAGTTTTGAAAACGTTTTAAATATGTTGTTTTATAGTGTGCTAAATGTGTATGGTGTTTACAATGTGTTGTTAATTTGGTGACAAAGTGTTGTACAACACAACACTAGTACAAGAACACATTTTCATCAACACTATTTTCAACACTATTTCAACACAACTAACAACACTATTTTTAGAACACATTTCTAGATAGAAAAAGATTAAGAATACAATCACAACACAAAAATTGTGTTGTTAATTTGGTGACAAAAAAGTGTTCTTAAATGTGTTTATTTTTGTGTTTAAGAATTTGCAGTGAATACGCAAATGATCAGACGCAAAATAAAGCATTAATCACTCAAAAAGTAGGCAAAAATAACTGGATTCTCGATTCAGGATCTACCTCGCACATTTGTAATGATAAAAGCCTATTTAGTAAATTTATTGATTATAATAAAACTTCAGTAACGATCGCGAATGGTAATAAACTGACACCGTTAGGTTCAGGAGAAGTTTTTATAAAAACATTAACCCCCGAAGGAAAAGAAAAACTAACGAAATTACGCGAAGTGCTTTATGTCCCAGACTTAGAGACAAACCTAATTTCGGTTAGTAAAGCCGCTAAAAACGGGTGTAAACTAATCTTCGACGATAATAAATGCGATTTGATCTTTGATGAAGAAATATATATTAGGGCGAAAAATGAGAAAAATTTATACATTATTGAGGAAATGGACGATGTGGAAGAACCACAAAATTATGTAAACATAACGTATAACTGTGACAGCAAACAATGCATAGATCTCTGGCATCGCAGACTAGGTCACAGAGATTATGACGCGATTAAATCAATGATAACAAATCAACTTGCGGACGGAATAAAGATAGGAAAATGTAAACATCAAAATAAAACATGCGTAACTTGTATCGAAACTAAATTAACTAACATGCCGTATCCTAAATCAGCAACAAATCGAGCTACTAATATTGCGGATTTGATCCACAGTGACGTGTGTGGACCTCTAGATACACCGACCTTAGGCGGAAAAATATATTTTATGACTCTTATTGATGACTATTCCCGATATACTACGATATATTTATTATCTAAAAAGAGCGAAGTTGCTGAAAAGATAAAAGAGTACGTAACGATGATATACAATCAGTTCGGTAAAAAACCTAAGGAAATTAGATCGGATAACGGTCGTGAATATGTAAATCAAGAGATCGATGAATACTTAAAACAGAACGGAATTTTACACCAATTGACTGTCCCGCATAATCCGAGCCAGAATGGAGTTGCGGAGAGAAAAAATAAAAGTTTATTAGATATGACTAGAAGTATGCTATCACAAGCAAAATTAAGCAAACATTTTTGGGGTGAAGCCATAAACACTGCAACATACTTACAAAACCGACTCCCAACTAAAGCAAACAACAACAGAACACCTTACGAATTATGGAAAGGAGTTAAACCGAATTTAAAACACTTAAGAACATTCGGTTGTAAAGCGCTATTTTACGTCGATAAAGTAAACAGAGGAAAACTCGATAACAGGGCTCAAACCGGAACGTTTGTAGGTTATGATACACGATCGACTGGTTATAGAATTCACACACAAGGAAAACAAATTATAATAGCGAGAACGGTAAAATTTCTTGAGAATGAAAATGTACACTCAGATAACATTGAGGAGATACAAATCACCACAAAAACATCCGATGACAATACACAATTACCGGATAGACATGAAAATCACTTAGAAATAAAACTTGACAGTGAAGAGACACCATCCGTGCCCAAACAGCAACCAATTGAACCAAGAAGGTCTAATAGGACAAATAGAGGCGTTCCTCCTGACAGATATGTTTGTCTCACAAATAGTTCATCTGAAAACATTCCCGAAAATTGGGAAGATATCGAAAAAATGAAAAATCCTAATGATAAACAAAACTGGATAAAAGCAACACAAAATGAAATACAATGCCTAAGAAAAAATAACACTTGGACTTTAACAGATCCACCACCCGGAACAAAAATTATCGGTTCAAAATGGACCTTTAAACTAAAAAAGGACAATTTAGGAAATATTCAAAGCTATAAAGCGCGTTTAGTAGCACAAGGATATAGTCAAAGATTCGGGATTGACTATGATCAAACTTTCGCACCTGTAGTTTCGCACGCTACAATACGTGCATTTCTCATCTCTGCATTGCACAAAAATTTGAACGTGAAACATGTTGACATAACCACAGCATTTTTGCACGGTGAATTAACTGAAACTGTTTATATGAGTCAACCAGACGGGTATATTAAACCCGGCGATGAAAGAAAAGTTTGTAAACTTCAAAAAGCCATCTACGGTCTTAAGCAAGCAGCAAAGGCCTGGTACATCAAAAAATCGGAAACACTCAAAAACAATAATTTCATACAGAGCAAAAATGATCCATGTCTGTACTTTAAATCAATCAAGAAAATCCGATATACATCATCATTTATGTAGATGATATCCTGATAGCAGGAAAGGACAGTGATATCGAAGAAACAATAAACCAACTTAAGAAAGAATATGAACTGAAAAACTTAGGAGAAGTGAATAATTACCTAGGAATAAACATTAATAAAATCAATGATACATATTACCTAAATCAAAACAATAAAATACAGGAACTAGTGAAAAAACTGAATTTAAACGACATGAAACCTCATTACACACCCATGATTGCTGGATTCAACAGACTTGAAGACGATGATAATCTTTTACCTAATAACACGAAATATCGACAAGCGACAGGCACATTACTTTACATATCAACAATCACGCGTCCTGACATATCCGCAGCAGTCAACATTTTATGTCGTAGAAATGAAACACCACGCCAAAAGGACTGGACAGCAGTAAAAAGAATCATTTCATACCTTAAAACTACAGAAAATTTGAATTTAACTCTTAGCGCAAACAGCAAGCCCATCCTAACAGCATACGCCGATGCAGACTGGGCAGGTGACTTGAAAACACGTAAATCAACATCAGGAAATCTATTCATGCTAGGAAAATCGCCGATTTACTGGATTACAAAAAGGTAAAATTGCATTGCACTTTCGTCAGCCGAAGCTGAATACGTTTCAGCTAGCAACGCAGCACAAGAATTAACTTGGATAACAAACTTGCTTAGCGATCTCAACATTCCACAAAAATTACCCATCACGATTTTTGAGGATAATATGTCCTGTATAAAAATGACTGAAAACGATAAAGATACTAAGCGATCCAAGCATATCGACATACGTTTCCACAACATCAAACTTATGAAAGAAGAAGGAAAAATTGATCTACAATACTGCCCCACTGAAGAAATGATAGCCGAAACTCTCACGAAACCCACTCCCAAACCTGTGTACGAGAAACACCGTAAGAAACTGAATCTTCAACCATTCCCCACACAGGAGATTACGGGGGAGTGACGGAGAAACCTTTTATATGCAGTTAATTAATCTCCACGTGCAGCGAACGATTGAAAAACATGTTAAAAACCAGACCCCAATTACCAATAAGTACTTCAAGTGCCGCAGCTGAAAAACATAGTGAACAAAACCAGAGACTGTCGAAACTAACTAATTGGAGAAATACTGCAGATGTCCCTCCTTCAAAGTACAGCTGTTTGTCCCGCGCGTGTGCACAGAACTCAAATAACAATCTCCCTTCAGTTTCCAAAATGTTTCCGAGCAGTTAAGACGCTTTTGTATATATATGATGTAAATATATTTTAATATAATGTAAAATTGGAGCACTTATACGCAGCCTCCAAAATGCGATTTTAAACATGTACATCTAGCCAAGAATTATATTATATTCAAAGGAAAATGAATCTTCTGTTTATTTCACACAATTGTTATTTTCTACTAATACTATTTATTATTCTTCCAATATAAGTGAATCAATGGATCAGATAAATATCGCTACAACACTTTGGATTACTACTGTGGGTATATTCAGCGCATAAGGAAAATCTCAGGTAAGCTGAACAAACTTCTTTAACATATCAAAAGATGAAAATGTATATTAAATTTGAAGACTGATTTAACTATTTATAAAAATAAGAAAATTTATTACGCTACCGACGGTTCCCCAACAAAACAAACGGATGGTCATTGTTGAGATAGAATTGAAAAATATTTCATGCTTGAAAAATATTTAAAAAGTCGTTAAATTAAGCGGCAGAATTTCAAATAAATTTCAATCGAAAGCTAATTTTTTTTTTCTAATTGAAGATGTAAGAATTGAAATTGTAAAATGTGGTAAAAAAAATAAATTTTTAGTATTTAGAAGTGATGTAAGCGCGATGAAAGCTAAAGCGATAGTGCCGTTTGTTGTCACAACCGTTATGCATTTCTAAATATTGCCACTGTGTTTTGGTTGGCGTCCAAAAGTAGACTATCATTTTTTGACATCGAAAGAAAAATCCACAGTGAAAGAAATAAGACTTTGCCGCTAATAAGGAACTGTTAAATGAACTTATAACAAACCTACCAAAATAATTCCTATAAAATATTAGCCTTACATTGTTTATTCTAGCTAAAAATACAATCATTATTTCAAGTTTTTTTTTAAATGAAATTCTTTATTTTTGTGAATTTTTTTATTAAAAAAGGAAATCTTAATAATTTAATTCCTATAATTCCTATAACTTAATCCTATAATTTAAAAAAAGTAATTGGTAACATGTAATCAAGGTATGCAATCAAGATGAAGCAACCAATAAAGGCTCCAGTTCTAATCTATAAAATTAAAAATTGAAATATCAGTTAATATTACGCCATGTTGACACAATCATATAAATTTTTCTTTTTAGTTTTATCAATGTTAAAATGCATTTCAAGCTAAGCATAACGTCATTTTCACCGGTACAAACTTTTCACACGTAAATTTATGCTTAAGCACCATGCATACAAATAAAAATATATTTTGCATTTAATTGTAATGAAAAAAATGGCATCAACAAAGTTATAATGCTTATAATGATAAAATGAACCCAATGGACAATATTTCCGTGACGTCACAGTAAATATGAATTTTTATTTGCTTATAAAACACACGGATAAATATTTTTACCGAAATACTTAAACATTTTAACTATATTTTAACTTACAAATTAAAAAATTCGGCCTAAAAGTCTCGTGCTTTTAATATTTAATATTTATTTTTTTTATGCTCGCAATCATTGAGTTCAGAAAATAAACTCTGTACGTCGCAAGAGTGGGCGTTAATCCGATTGCCGACTTTATGACGTCATAAGCAGAAGTAAAATTTTAATTTAAGGTTACGGCTAATTAATTAAATTTTCGAACAAACGAATGTACGATAACAAATCTGTGACCAAATTTCTTTCATTTAAAAAAAGAATGATGTAATTTGATGTAGTAGTTTGTTCTCACGGATTGTCGAAACAAAACGCTTAGCGTTTTAAATATATAGATTTCAGTTACATAACAATATTTGACATAGCAGGAAACGATGCTTCAGCTCTGAGAGAGTGTAATTCTAAAAGCCTTAACTTCTGTTCTTATGAGAATTTCAAGGAAATAATTATATCAAAATGCTCACAAAAGATAAGAGTTTAACATATCAAAAAATTAAAATTTCGAAAATTTTGAAGATGTAAGAGTATTGAGGTATCTGACATTATAATTAAAATCTATCATGAAGACATTTGTCTTAAAGTACTGGTAAGAACAATAAAATTTCTCCTATTCGCTTCGAGCTCTGAAATCATATAAATAAAATTTTTTGGCTGCTGAAAAATGTCTAAAAACTGTATTTTAGTACACATACCCAAATAAATATGTGTCCCCTCTTATTATTGTATAATATTTAATTCATAAACCGTTAATTATAGCGGTACAGTTCCAACAGCAAAAAAAAAGTTTCAAATGTTCTTCGCAATCATTAAAAACGCATTTTTTCATTTTTAATGCCGGGAAATGTTGAAAAATCATAAAATTCAAAGTACCATAACTTGATAAGTTTCTGTCGTGCACAAATGAAATTTATTTTGTTTTCCTTCTTAGAGCACGGAGAAAAGTGTGGTACTTTATCCGTGCCAGAAAGATAAATCGCCAAAAAAGGTTGCCAATCGCCAATCATGTTTATATGTGGGCTTCTGTTATTGACTCCTCAAAATTATCATCAGTGTTCCAGTAATAATTAATTTGGAAATAATTAAAAAGAGCTTACATGTTTATTTTTATATTAAAATTAATACGTCACTCTGAAGAAAATAGAGTTTCAGTAGAGATGTTAGAGCTTTACTTAATGTTATGATGAAACACAAATTTATTTTTACATAACTTATAGACAGAATTCTTCAGGCTAAATCCCATACACTTTTTGGTCGTCCCGTAATTTTTCGAAAATTGTACCTAAAAAAGAAAAAAAGTCCTTCCGGCCTGTACCGATAGGAAAAGGTAGCTTTCCTATATCTTCGTTTTAAAATTTTAGCTAATGTTACACGAAAACAGTAAGTTAAAATGCAAAGAAACGTTTACAAAAGATTCGTTAATACTGAATTTGAATAAGAAATTCGCCAAATTATTGAGCAATAGCCATATTGGCTTCATTTATGAAGACTTATTTTGGTTGCCAAATTTGGCGATATTTCGCCAAATGTCGCCAATTTTGCCAATTTTGTCGTCAATGTCGCCAATTTTGGCGCTAACGGATATGAATATATAGTTTTATGCGTATGATTGGGAAAATTATTACAACAATGAAAGAAAATAATTTGCAAGTAATGGCGTTAATGTGCTGTTTTGTTTCAAAATGTCAGCCACCCTAGAATTTCAAACTGCTCTATCTCAGCCATTTTTTAAGATAGAGGTAAACCAAAAAATGCTCTGGAATCCTTGTATCAAGGCCTAACATGTAATTACAAAATAAATTTGAATTTTTATTTTTTTGGTATACTTATTTTAGTTTTAAATTTTTAAATGGCCGCCATCTTGAAACAAAATGGCGGACCAAGCTGGCCAACGAACTCGGTCGAGACATTGGTGAGCTTAATACACACAATTAGTTTCATCAAAATCGATTTATAAATACGAGCGTTATCGTATGACATAGGTCAGATATATATATATATATATATATATATATATATATATATATATATATATATATATATATATATATATATATATATATATATATATGGATATATATATATATATAAATCAACATTTGAGCGGAGGGTGGTTTTGGGGTCTGGATGTCATGATCGGTGAAAATATATCGAAATTTTCCGGAACTGCTTTCCTCCGAACGGCTGCAATAGGTAGCTTTATACTTTTTAGTATTGAAAGCTACCTAATAATAAGTTTAACAGTCCAATGTCCATAAGTAAACTTATATATACATATTTTTTCAAATTCATTGGTTATATTGTATTGTTTTCCCTAAAAGGAGTAATAAAAATCAAATTTATCAAAAAGTAGATGTTCTCAAGTGAGTGACTCACAAATTCAAGATGGCATCACAGCAACAAAAAAGAATCAAACATTCGAAATCCTACAAATATCAGTTCAACATTTCTCCTAGATCACTAAAAAACAGTAAAGGAAAACAAATTTAATAAAAAAATACATGTTATCAAGTAAGTGACACACAAATTCAAAATCGCATCACAGCAACAAAAATAAATCAAACATTCGAAATCCTACAAATATCAGTTCTACATTTCTTCTTGATCACTAAAAAACAGTAATGAAAAACAAATTTAATCAAAAAGTACATGTTATCAAGTGAGTGAAACAAAAATTCCAGATGGTATCACAGGCACAAAAACTAATCAAACATTCGAAATCCTACAAATATCAGTTCAACATTTCTTCTAGATCACAAAAAAAAAAAAAAAAAAAAAAAAAAAATCAAAAGTACATGCTATCAAGTAAGTGACACACAAATTCAAGATCGCATCACAGCAAAAAAACTTAATCTAACATCGAAATCCCACAAATATCAGTTCAGCATCGACATTTCTTCTAGATCACTAAAAAACAGCAATGAAAAACAAATTGAATCAAAAAGTTCATGTTATCAAGTGAGTGACACAAAAATTTAAGATGGTATCACAGCCACAAAAATTAATCAAACACTCGAAATCCCACAAATATCAGTTCAGCATTCAACATTTCTCCTAGATCACTAAAAACAGTAATGAAAACAAATTTAATCAAAAAGTACATGTTATCAAGGGAGTGACACAAAATTCAAGATGGCATCACAGCAACAAAAATTAATCAAACATTCGAAATCCTACAAATATCAATTCAGTATTTAGTTAATTTTAACATTCAGGCAAACAAAAACAGGACGCTTAAAGCTTTTTTGACATTTTTATCTCCAAAAAGAAGACAAAGAAGAAGAGACTTGTGTGAAAGAGGTATAAAAGTTTGGAAGATTATAGTATTATATCAGAAAAACCGAGAAATCTGGGACTTTTTCTATGACTAGGTAAATTCTTCTAGATCCGAATAAAAAGCGGTACATATTCATTTAAAATATACGTCTACAGTTCCTTTGAAAGACGTGTCACTGATGGACGTAAAACGGACAATTTTTAAAAACTCTCTGAATTTTCAACAGCATTTGTTTGAATAATAATATTTAACTAGTCGGATATGCCAATCCCAAAACTTTCTTCTATCTCATACATTTTAATGCTTCAAAATTCGCTATCACACCGCCAAAAAGAATATCAATATTCTTCGTTATTCTGTTGTACGTCAGTAACTTGCGGGTTACCTGGATACGAGCTGCCGATGTATTATACTAAACTACGAAAAGTCCTTCTGGCTTGTACCGACAGGAAAAGATAGCCTCCATATTGCTCGGTTTTGAGATTTTAGCTAATTCTACTGAAAATATACATTAAGCTAAAATGCGCGGAACCCGATTACAGAAGAGTCATTCCCAGTTCTGGTCAATATTGAATTTGAATGAGAATATCGCTAAATTAGACAGACATAGCCAAGTTGGCTTCAAGCGTGGCAACGTATTTTTTGTCGCCTAATTTGGCGATATTTCACCAATTGTCGCCCAGCTTGGCGAGAATTTGACGTTGGCGAATATGAATATATAGTGTTAAGCCTGTAAGTGTTGAAACGATAGTAACAACAATGAAAGAAAATTTGGAGAAACCATGTTCACTAAAAATCATAAATTAAACCCATTTATGGAGGAATCTGGCTGTATTGTTTCAAAATGTCAGCCACCTATATTTTCAAGCTGCTATATCTCCGCCATTTTTAGGTGCGTTCGTAATTATATAAATACGTAGCACCTATTGTCGTCGCTTGGTCCGTCCGTCTGTCCGTCCGTCTGTCTGTCCGTCCGTCTGTCTGTCTGTCCGCATATAACAACGCAAAAACTACCCAACCAAATGGTTTGCAATTTAAAATATATTATCTTTGCAGAATTTTGTCGAGACATTTCAAATTTTATTAAAATCGAATCAAAACTTTAGGAGATATTAATAAAAATATTTATTACGAAATTTGAATTTTTTTTTAAATCGGTGCTTTTTTGTTATAGGAGCTTCCGAAGTTTAATCGTCAAGCGAGCGAGATACTTATTTTAATACAGAAATTAATCTGCAGACGATATAATTCATTTCACAGAATTAAAAATCATCAAGATCTGAATATTTATATAACTAGCTAATATTTATATAACTAGTTAAGATATTTGTATGAACAGTGTCATAAAATATATACTTAACTAGCTGTTTAACCCGTTCTACGTACGGGATATCATGAATTTAATTCTAAAACGTGCGTACGAACGCACCTCGTTTGTAACGTTTGACGTACAATTTCCAACTTGTTTAAGATAGAGGCAAAACAAAAAGTGCTCTGGAATCTTTGGATCATTGCCGAACATTTAACGCAAAAAGTTTTTAGGATTTTTAATTTTTTTGTGCAAATTTTTGAAATTGAAATCTTTAAATGACTATCACAGCGCTCCCTCCTGCTGCAATATCCCCAAATTCAACTGAGACCTGCAGGCTATAGTCAGAAACATATACAAAAAAGTTTGGCTCAGTTATCTGCATAATTTCGTGCACTTTTCGATGATAAAATAGTGAAAATGGAACAAAATCGCGATCGCATCGTCCCCTTTCGTCGAAATATCCACAAATTCAAGTAGGACCTGCTGGTCATACCCAAAAACATAGAAAAAAAATTTGGTTCAATAATCTGCATAACTTCATACACTTTTCGATGATACAATGAGGACAGACACACGGTCAGATGGACAGACAGACATTTTGCAAAAACATGTTTTTCGGAATCTCTGACCCCTAAAACGTGTGAATCCGTCGAAAACCGGAAGTCGAAAAAAAATTTCGCTTGCAATACTTTCTTCTATTATAGATAGAAGAAAGTAAAAATATTACATATTTATTTTTAGGTGCGTTCGTAATTATATAAATACGTAGTACCTATAGTCGTCGCTTGGTCCGTCCGTCTGTCCGTCCGTCTGTCTGTCTGTCTGTCTGTCCGTCTGTCTGTCCGTCCGTCTGTCTGTCTGTCTGTCCGCATATAACAACGCAAAAACTACCCAACCAAATGGTTTGCAATTTAAAATATATTATCTTTGCAGAATTTTGTCGAGACATTTCAAATTTTATTAAAATCGAATCAAAACTTTAGGAGATATTAATAAAAATATTTATTAAGAAATTTGAATTTTTTTTTAAAAATCGGTGCTTTTTTGTTATAGGAGCTTCCGAAGTTTAATCGTCAAGCGAGCGAGATACTTATTTTAATACAGAAATTAATCTGCAGACGATATAATTCATTTCACAGAATTAAAAATCATCAAGATCTGAATATTTATATAACTAGCTGATACATATATATCTGAATATTTATATAACTAGTTAAGATATTTGTATGAACAGTGTCATAAAATATATACTTAACTAGCTGTTTAACCCGTTCTACGCACGGGATATCATGAATTTAATTCTAAAACGTGCGTACGAACGCACCTCGTTTTTAACGTTTGACGTACAATTTCCAACTTGTTGTTTTTGTGATAAACTATACACGTCCTTTATTTGTTATTAATGCGTATGTATACGTATATTAAAATTTCCAAAATTTTCATCACTGTTTTAGTAATAATATTTATAAAAAAACATACACAAATATTTACATATTTCATTTTATTGCTAAAATTTATCCATTGGTGTGGAAGAAGATAAGTATTAGCTGATATGCTAACCTTATTTAACGTTATAATGATGGACAAAATATTCGAGAGAACCATTTTTAGCAGTAAATGACAAATATTCTTCACTCAGTTTGTAATTTATCGAGAAAAATCCAACTTTGCATACTGAAAGTATATATTTAATTTTTCCTTCCTAAAAATTACGCGCTGTTGTTCATTAAGAAAAAAAAAGTATGATTTAGCACAACTGTATATTTATTGTAATGATGATAGTTATTAATTTTGTGACCAAACTCCTTAGAATAAGTGTATATTTTTTAAATCAGAGGCTGTAAGTTATCGAAAAATGATCTTCTTACAAAGTACATATTTAATTTTTAACCAATAAAATTTAGGGGTTGTTGTATACTAAGATAAGTATCAGTTATTATTTAGTACCGTTTACGATGAGAGTAAAATGGGCTTTTGCCTTAAATTTTAAAAAATGTTTTTTAGATTTAATCACATATACCTTTATTTCGTAAGCTTTAAAAAAATATTTTTGTAATTAAGTGTCCCGATTAATCTTTTGTTCTTTTTTGTAATTTTCCTGGTTTCTATTTTTTATGACGAAAATCGGTCTTAAAGCGCAGAGATAAACTAGATATGCGTACATATTTAATTTTTATCAAAAATTATGCGTTGCAAACTAAACAGAATAACAGTTATTACACATTATCACCACCCTTAATATTATGATAAACGCAAAATAGCTTTTACATTAATTTTTTGACAGAACTCTTCAGGCTAAATCACATACATACTTCATTCGTCCTACAATTTATAGAAAAATGAATCATAAATATAAAAAGTATGAGAGATATAAATTTCCACTTCGCACGCATATATCCTTTTCTAATGTTAAGCTTAAACGGATTTCTTGAGTTTCACTATTATTTATGGAGTCCAATATAACGAGAGAACCTTAACTTTTTCTCACTTCTGTGTGACGTATGACTTCGGATTTTCGTTGGTTTTGGAGCCGAGGCACTTGCAAGCTGTTGACTGGAGCGTGACATAAATTAAGTGCGCATGTGGTAGGGAAATTTATTGTTTATGTTTGCCAATAAATCTTGATGTTGTAGTATTAGCTGCAGTAAAAAATATATAGGCGTAAGAGAACTGCGAAAATTTACTAAGAGAAATTGGGGGAATAAGAAAGAAAAAAGTTAGATTCCTATTTAGTGTTTCTGAACTAATAGAACATACTTTTAGGAGGGATAATATACAAGGTGTGCCAAAAGTCCTAGACACAATTTAAAATTCAATAAAAGATCAAGGAAATGGCGTACGAGAGTGCACTTTGGCAAAAATGCTTCTTATGATCTGAAATTTTGTTTAAGCAAATAAAAAAAATACTTCCAAAAATTTCGCATAGATGGCGCTGCTTCTGGAAAGTTATCTAATAGGTAGAATGTCTTTATACATAACAATTTTGAAAGACTCGCAATGCGTCAGCACAATTTTTGTCCAAATTATGGCATTCTTCCAGAACTTAACAATAATCGCCCTCTTGGATTCCATTAAACAAGTGAAGATAGATAGACGATTATTGTTAACTTTCACAATCATTGCTAATTGCCACAACGGTACGAGATACGGGAAAAAGTCAATTACAAAGTTGTTCAGCATCATCGATTTAGTAAGAGAAGACACCTTCCGTAAAGTAATGTTAAAAATAGAAGGCGTAAAATGCATATTTATTTGGTTCGTAACTACCAAAATTGTAACGCGACATAATGCGGAAGAAAAGAGAAAAGGTTACACTCCAGAGGATCTCTTATCGTGGCACAGTGGCAGCGTGCGTGATTACAATAGAAGAGGACCCCGTTCAAGTCCTGGCTGGAGCATGCTGTCCTTACAATTTTCGTAACAAAATTAGTAAACGATGCAATATTATTTAGCAAGCGCATCAACTCTACTCAATGCTCATTTGTTAAGCGAATCGCCTAAATTTCGGAATTATGCAAATAAATATGACACGTCATACCTCTGCGCCAGACACAAGTATAAAAGAAAGAGTTCCGCGTGGGTTCTATGTTGAAACTTGTAATTATGTCGACCTTTTTCTACCGATCAGTGTAGTCATCATCTTTCTTCTGTGAGGATATATGAAACAGCCAATGTAGAAACAGCAATGCAGCCCCTCCACAAACATTGCAGGAACTTCGAAACCGTATTACGGATGCTTCTGCCAGCGTGTCACCTGCCATGTTGTACAATGTGCAATCCCATGTCCAGATGTGTATTGTTGCTGAAGGACACCCTTTTGAGCATCAGAGATAGATGAGCCTCATTTCCGATAAGTGCAGTTTTGTTCAACGTGATCAAACATATGTGCGCTTTGTTCTTTTCATTTGTATCATTTTTGTGAGAGAGATGTTTTTTTTTGTAATAAATCAATGATGCTGAACAACTTTGTAATTGACATTTTTCCGGTATCTCGTACCGTTTTTGAAATAAGAACCCTAACTCCAAATTTAGCCACCAGTTGGCGCTGTAAGTGGTTTCCTTGCGTAGCGCATGGCAGCTTTACTATACCTAGACCCCACCTTTATGACTATAGCTCTCGCCATTCAGAAATTATTGGGGTGACAACGGACTTTAGCGGGCACACTGTAATAATATAATCAAACGTATAATAATATAATCAAACTCAGTAATAGCGAGCTCGGAAGTAATGATAACTCGGTTGTAGCGTAAATGTTCGGTACAATTAAAAAATACATTTCAAGAAACTTGTTTATTACGAGTAAACCTCTGGTACAACGAACCAAAAATCAGCAAACCCGAAAAAATAGACATGTTTTGCATAAGCAATCGGGGTGGTGATCTATTTAGTCAATAAATAATACAAAGTATACATAGCAGCCAACTTTGCTTTTATGTTACCACTAAAATTTAATAGACATTTTTGGTTTGATATAATTTGCAGATTTCGATGATTAAATAAAGTAAATTTCACTATTAAATTTTTGTGGTAACAAAACAGCATAAAAGTTGGCAGCTATCGGTGTATCATTCCATGTCGAATCCGTATTTTCGTTCACAACTTTAATAATATATTCTAACTCGGTTATAATGAGCTAGGAAATAACGAGAACTCTGTTTTAACGAGGAATTAGAAAGAAAATGTTTGGTACAATATAAAAATACATTACAAGAAACTTGATTATTACGATTCCGGATACAACGAACAAAAAATCAGCAGACACACAAAAATAGATCCGTTTTGTATAGGAAATCGGGGTGGTAATCTACTTATTCAATTAGTAATACAGGGTTTAATGCCAAATTTTATCTTTTTTTATTACCACTAAAATTTAATAAACATTTTCATTTTATTTAACTCGCAGATTCCAATGATAAAATAAAGCAAAATTTACTATCAAATTTTAGCGGTTTGGTTAAAAACACAAAAGTTGGTAGCTACGTATAAAGTTGGCGCTGTTGACTGCAACTTCGCTGTCACCGCAACAGCGCCATCTGCTTGATCGTGGTCGACATCTACCCATTGATATCGGTGTCTTGCATGTTCCTGTTCACCTGCTGTGTCGTCTTTTGCCCATAGTCGTTCAACGCTTCGTCCGTATGTAAAGCCCTGAGTTTTTCCTGGAGGGCTTTTTGAAGCTTATAAAGCGGTATGACAAATGTCTCAATGTACTTGGTACTTATGTGGAAAAATAAAGTTATGTTTTATCTTTAATGTCTCATTACATTTTTTGTCTTTCATACACACCTCTGTCCACAGACGCCAGGGGAAACTTATTTTCCGACTGCCCCTCGTATAATCAAACTCGGTTATAGCGAGCTCGGAAGTAACGAGTACTCAGTTTTAACGCAAATGTTTGGTACAATATAAAAATACCTTTCAAGAAACTTGTTTATTACGAGTGAGCTTCAGATACAACGAAGAAAAAATCTGCAGACACGCAGAAATAGACATGTTTTGAATAGGAAATCAGGGTGGTAATCTATTTAGTCAATTAATACTACGAGTACAGCGCATAGAATTCAGAGTGCGGTAAACGGCTGCAAAATAGTACTAAAAAATTGAATCCCATAAATGTAGAACGATGCTGAAAAGATAATGGGTCGATCGCAGCGACATCTTCTAGCAGTGGCGTAGACAGGGTGGAGGTCCAGATGGTTTGGATACCACTAATTTTATACAAATATTTTTGTCTTATCTAATAGGAGAATTTTCTGCGATATTGAAGCCGAAGAAAACTTTATAATATTACTGGTTTCCAGAGCATTTAGACCCCGCGCTCTGGCTACGCCACTGTCTGCTAGCTCTTTTCAACGCAAACTTTGTATAAGAATCGAACTGAGAAAACGTTTCAGCTGGTGGTAAATATTTTAAATAATTAAATTATACCCTATTTCCTTTGACTTGGATAGTGATTTTCATAAGCTTTGAAAATATGAATGATATTGATCATGGCCAAAAACGTGATACGCATTCTTTTGTGCCTGTGTAGGAGTACTCGATACAAGACAGCAAACTAGAAACTATCCCTATTTTACCAAAGTATGAATCTCTGCTAGAAGAGTGGAAAAGATTAATTCCCTGATATGATAAAAAACTAACTTCAAAATCAATTACATCTGAAATATACACTTACAAGAAGATTTTATTAACAGAAATTATGTTCATGCTGTCAATAATGAAACGGTTACTTTTTGCTAGAAGGTAAATCTATTGTTAAAGCAGATGTCGCTGCGATCGCCCTATTATTGTACCGCATTGTTGCACGTTTATCGGCTACAATTTTTTATCACTTTTTTAAAGCATTACCAGTTTGGCTTTTTTTAAATTCCGGAATTTCGCATTTATACCAGAAATTTCCTATAATGTTCTTTTGGTTAATTAATGGCAGATATTTCGTGACTTCTTAACCCTTTCAGGGGCAAGCACCTGTGCTCTTGTAACGTTGAATTCCCACCGGAATTTAGGAAAGAATTTAGTTCAAAATAAGTATTCAACCTTTTCTCGTCAAAGTTAAAAAAGTAAAATTTAATTAAAAGTTTCTGGTATGAATCGGATTTAAATTTGGTGGTATATAATATATACCACCGCCCTTCAAAGGGTTTTAAAGTTAAAAATTCTTGTTTCAGAATATCCGGTTTGAATTCGAAAATTTTGAAATAAAAAACGGTAAAACCGTTTTCCACATTATGTATTCTTGGCACTGAAATACAAGGTATACATAGCTGCCAACTTTTAAGCTTTTCCTTTACCACTAAAATTTAATAGACATTTTTGATTTAATTTTATTTGCAGATTTCGATGATTAAATAAATCAAATTTTACTATTACATTTTAGTGGTAACAAGAAAGCATAAACGTTGGCAGCTGTTGGTGTATCACTCCATGTCAAACCCGTATTTTTGTTCACAACTTTAATAATATAAACGAACTCGGTTATAGCGAGAACTCAATTTTAACGCAAACGTTTGGTACAATATAAAAATACATTTCAAGAAACTTGTTTATTACGCGTAAGCCTCACATATAACGGACAAAATCACTACAAAAATTCCTAAACTTCCAGTTAACGCTAAATATATCATTAACTAGTCACTTGACCGTTACCAAATAAAAATATTTTGATTCGAACCATACATTTCTTTAAAAAATAAATAACATAGAAATAATTTAAGTTAAACATTTAAATTCTTTTAATATTTCTGCTTTGAAATATTTTTTATAAAACTTGAGTAAAATTCCCTGCATGTTTAGTGCTAAAGAATAATCGAAAATAACCAGAGGATAATGGAAATTTTACAGAAGGATTATATTACAGGACACTTCAAACGGTTCGCATAAATCTCAACAGATGGCAGCACAATGTCTAAATTTCAGATTTTCTCTTTGAGCTGTTATCAGCAGGGCTTGTAAGTTCGAGACAGGAAATTTCGATCTTAAAACTCATTTGATGGATGGGACTACACAAAGGCAAAGGAATTGATAAATGTTACATGTTTTCATGGTCGGTATAGCTTCCTCTTTAGGCAGCGATACAGGACATTACAATACATTTTTTCTTTTTTTAGATTTTCCCCACATATTATTTTCCATTTAAGGCCGATACTTTTTTAAAACTTTTTTTATAAAAAAGATTCGCTTCTGAAACAAATGTATAATATATGACACAAGATTACAGAATAGAATTTGAAAATTAGGTTGAGTCGATTTCTTGGTTTTAGATTGCTAAACTAAAAGAGTCGGATTTAAAGTTTTGAAGCACGAATTAATTACAAAAGAAAGAAAAAAACAAACAATAGAAACAGACAGAAAAAAAGAAGACGGTGATTACTTTTTGAGTATGTAACTGACATACCGATAATTCAAAAGTGCTTGGATGAATTTTAAGGGGTGGTGAAACCCAATACGTGAAACAATTTTTCTATAGGTAACCAGGGTCCTTATACATTGAATAAACTGTATTTTATTAAAATAATGGAACAAATTTTCATTGATATTTTCGTTAAGAAAAATAATTTTTACATAGAAGTTCATAAGGTTTGCAATCCATTTATTTAGCCAAATATATACAGTGCCTGATCTGAACTCGAATTTTATTTCGCAAATTTAACAGTGATTAACTTCGTTTTGTATGAATTGAGATGGCATCATGAAAAGTGCTGGAAGTGAACTGTCATTTGGTCAGGAACACCGTATGTTCTGTCAACTGTATTGAGGAGCGTCTAGCAGTGTGTTGTTTGGATGCGGATGGTGCCCATTTTTAACACTTCTTTTCGCGTGCTGTCATCCCATTTCACAGAAAGCAAAATCTGTTGAAAATATCGTTACAACAATTTCATTACCATTAATATTATGCACAAAAATTCAGGTTCGGCCGGTATTTTTGACTAAATGTGACCGTTTTCTATGCATTTTTTTTTTTTTTTTTTGGTTTGATGGTTATTATCACACCTGAAAGTTACTTCCATTAGTTTACAAAAACCCTGTATAACATATTTAAGTAAGATATGTAAATGTAAAACTTAGGTATTTTTATAACTTTTATAGATGGTGGGATTTTTATGTGGCAAGGACTATTTCTTAGCCATACTGCTGGGAATAGGAAATCCTCAGGATGAGTTCTGCATGAGGTGGCTTATACCCTACCTGAAATTCCATTTAATGGCAACCCGTAACCTGTTCTTAACCCAGAGGTCGGTGATGATCTCTATAATAGATTTCTCTTGCAAATGTTCTCTTGCACGGTAGAAACTTACTTTGAAGATTATATCTCTTGAAAATGTTGCATAAATTTACCATGGACATTATTATTTGGAAATAGTGGTAGGGAAAAAGTGGCCGCGCCGTGACCTGCCTTATTCAAAACGCTTTAACTGGAAATTGACTTGAACTCCAAATGGAAGAAAAAAAAAATACATATTTAAATACAATTGTGGAAGTATAAGCTGCAGTCTCATTTGAAATAACAGTTTAAATTTTTAGGAAGTCAATTGAATGTGATAAGTGACACATGCTCATATTCAAATGTAAGCTTATTTTCATCTGAAAAAAAAAATTCTGAACTTTCTAACCCTACTCTGAAAATACAAAGGTCGACTCGAATCTGCCCGTAATAAATAAATAAAAATAAAAATAAAATAAATCATGCGTTAAGCATAGACTATGAAACACTTTCCAACATATTCAGAATACTATAACAAAACTTCTCTGTTTAATAAGGGGGAAAATGATATCTAAAAACAGTTTGGAAAACTCATAACACATTTAAAAACACAATTTCCACAAGTACTGCCCATAGTCGGAAAAGTTTTTCACTTTCTTTTGTGAAGCCGTTGTGGTATCGTTGTCGCATATATGTAATTAAACATATCATATAGTATTAAACGAAAAAGTTTTATTTAAAAACAACCATTGTAAAATAATATGATAGTGAACATTTAGATGATATTTACAAGACATTTTTGTACATATCAGACCCCCCCCCCAAAAAAAACAAGGTCCGACTCTCCAGAACTCAAATAACAGTCTGCCTCTTCATGGAGAAAAACTCTATCCTGTTCCCCTGTGCACAATCCACTGATCGTCCTTGATTGACGCACCCTTCATCCATCCTCCTACCTCTTGGTATCCAGGGTTCTTCGAAATACCTTTCTTTAGTCATGCCATTCATATGAATACCTTCCCGACACATTTTAAACCTCTTCAGATAATTTTCTTATAGATAAAGTTCACATACATTTAGAAAGGCCATACAAAGTATGAAAGTCTTTCATTCTTACTGGAAATGAACAAAAAATTTCTTTGCTCTCGGATAATCCTCTGACAATAGTTGCCAATCAAAACCGACCACTGCATTTTATTCTGGGATCATTTTAATCCTATCCGAATGAAATATGCTGACGGACCCCAATCCATGTATATATGCTGGATAGTATGCTAGAATTTAGTTCAATTGGAAAACACATTATAGAGTTGAAAATTCCCTTTCAGGAATTTCCAACGAAAAACGGAAATGTATTCGAATTTTTTTGTCCAGCCCTGTATATGATCGATAGAATTTTTACACACCAGGCAGTGTGCAACAAATTAGTTAAATATAAAAATGCGTACCACAACTGAAAATGGGCTTCCAGCAGATTGTCGCTCTTAGACAGTACTGTAACCCTGTAAATGAACGATAAAATGCTACAGTAAGTTTCTTTTGTAGTGCAACATACAAGGAAAGTCTCCATAAGCGCAGCCTCAGAAAATTTTGAAAACAATACAGAATATTCTGCTCATGAGGATATATACTTTTATAAAATAATTGCTGCGGAACCTCGATATAACGTCCATAAAAAAAATGAAAATTTCGTGGTTAGCGACACAATGAAAAAAAAAAAAAACGTTTCGATGATAAAAGTCCTTCAGGAAAACATTTTTCTACTTTTGATATTGAACTATTTTTGATAAAGTATGTTTAACCGTTAAATGCGCAGTATTGCATATATGCAAAATTTTTTGTTTAACTTTTAATAAATAAATCAAGTTCTTTGCAACCACTATATTTATAAAGAGATATTAATCTTGTGAAAATGACATTAATGTGTTCTTAAATAATATTAAAAATCTGTCTTAAAATTTCTGGTGTAAGCTCTTTAATATAAGTATTACAAGACGCAATTCTGAAAGAAAAGTTCGTACATTTAAGGGTTAACTTAAACAAATACATTTTTGTAACTGCGGTTTTGCCCTACATATTTATATGTATGTATAAAGAAAATTAACGATTGTGTATTCTACGGTCTCAAACAAAATTTAAATTGATTAACAATGCTTTAAACTAAGCATAAAAGTCCGATTCTGAGCACTGTCAATTTGACTTCGATATTGTTAGTGTCGGAGACAACAACAGAAAAGTATAGTTGCCATGGGAAAAAACGACATTGAATATCGAAATGTCTAACGACAGCGTTCTTAATTGGGTTGTTACTCTTAAAATACACTTTAAGAGGTTTCACCAGCCGGTGAAACAGTGTAAAATTAAATAACTTTAGCAACTATATATATTATATAAGCTTATAGAAAAAAAATCATAGTTTATTTAATCTTCTTAATTAATCTTCTTATCTAGCAATTTAATCTTAAGTTTAAATTCATAAACTACTGCGCATTTAAACATTCATTTAACCAGGAATTTTCAAATGCATGTCGCTTGCATTTGGCGAGGAAAAAGTGTTGCTCACCAAATCGCGTTTTTTTTTTTTTTTTTTTTTTTTTTTTGCGCCAAATACTCGAAAGTATTTTATTTTTTTGAAAATTTTCTACTGGAATTCCGTAGCTAAATTTGACTATTTTCTTCACAATATTCTGAGTATGCACTTTAAGGAGCCCTTCCTTGTTAGTAATGTATAACAATTTCAATATATTTGAAATAATATAGCGTTATTAAAATACATTGCAAACGATTTTCACAACAGACCATAATGTGACGATATTGTTTTGATTGTCCCTGTAAATGATTTACAGAAGCTACACACTTCATTTTCAATACCGAACATGCCATAGTAAACATCAATAACAAATATCAATTACAGGGCAATCCGAGTATATATACGTCAGTCAGAGCTCAGACAGACACACTTCCCGACTATTTTGAAAAGTGATAAAAAAAATTATACAGTCAATCCAACCAAAATTTCAGATCGGATCTAGGGACTACAATTCCGCAGCCAGTATCTTTTTATTAAAAAAATCTACTATAATTTCCGAATAGATTTTTTAGTTTTATTTAATGGCATGTATTCGGTGTTTAAATAAAGTAAATATTATTATTCGGAAATTTTAATAGCTATTTTGAATTTAAAAGGAAAAAAAACGCGCTAAATTGGCAATTAGTTTTGACATCAGAAATTAAAACAAACTACCAGAATTTTTTAATAGTAATCATTATTTAATAAAGGCAACCCCTTAACAGTTTTGCCTGCACACCGTACGTACAAGAAGAATTTGCTTGCTCTGTCACTCAAAGCTTTCGGATACTACTTATTTTTAATTGTAACATTCGCTTTATTTAATGAAATTTTTTTAAAAATTAAATAAGGCTTATTTTAGCTCAGAAAAAGTGGTGTTTCGCCAATATTTTTAGTTTATTGTGTCAATAACAAAGGCGCTGTTAAGGGGTTAATTAAAGCGAACCTTTCTATTCGAAAATTATGAAGATATCAGAATATTGTGAATAAGATATTGATATACTCAATATTTATTGAATATATCTTATATTTAATAAATATTGAAAAATATTATATTGAATATTATATAATTCAATATTTATTGAATATTAAGATATTTTCAAGATATATTCAAGTAGTTTGATTAAGAATGGGATCGCGGATCCCGCAGCTTGCGAGACTGCAATCCTTATTCGGATCGGATAGGGTAAAATCAGGTTAACTGGCAAGATGCATAACTCTAGTTACAATAAATGATAGTGCGAAAAAAATTTAAACTTGTAACTTAGCCAGTAAATTCCTAATTTTAATTTCGCATTCATGTTCATTTATTTGGTGCATTTTAAATTGCAGAATCAGAATGTATATTTTCAATTATTTACTAAGCGCAGACGATAATACCACCGAAATTCCATAAGCAACAAGAGCAATGCTCGTTTTTTTGTTGTTCTTTTTAGTTTGACAGGAAGATAGATGTTCCCGCCCTTTTCTCTTTGAAAACAAAAATGAAATTTTTCTTCCTCATGCACTATATACCCCGGCCGCTTTCAAGAAAAAGAAACAAATAGTCTGGATTCCATTCTTTAAGAATATTGCTAAAAATATTCCAAAACAGCGAAGAGAAGTGAAGAGAACATTGCTACCACGCTAAATGTTTTCTTGCGAAAATGGTTTTTCCAATAATATTATTTGTAGTCTTACAAAAAAAAAAAAAAAAAAAAAAAAAACAAAGAAAAGAAGCTTAATACAAAGTTGTGAAATGTTAAAAAAATATATTTGTTTTTGTACACAAATTTATCTTCGAATTTTGTTTATATATTGAATAGAATGTTCAGTTGAGTTATTTATGGCATATCTGATGCGCCAAATGAAATAAAGGAAATTCAAATGGTTAAACGATACTCTTTAATGGTTTTGCTTCTATTCTGTCTTGAAAATTATATGTGGTTTCATTTCTGAAATTGTAGCAAAATGAAGAGAATTTGTTTTTTCAGATTTTTCTCTTCATAATAATTTAAGATCTGCCGAAGTACATAAAATAGTGTAATTTATTTTAACTTTGACTGAAAATTGTGAAAGCGTAAAATCTTCAGTTTTTCCTTTTAAGTTATCTAGGAAGGTGGAGAAAAAGCTATAATTGTGAAAATATCGTATATAAAAACGATTCGGAAATAAGAACGGATTTTAAATTTAAATTTTAAGATACGAATTTACAATGAAATTTCAAAGCTATCCTAAAAAAATTAAAACAGAAATTATTATTAGATAGAATTTATTTGAATTGTCCCAAAATATGACACCATTTGACAGAAATTAAGGCAGTTAGCACACCTAGTTTCAAACAAATTTAAAAAATGTAATATGATAAATAACGACATTTCTTGAATAAAATAAATTGGTACAGAATTTCCATCCGAATAAAGTAAAGAATTTGTAATGTAATTTGAAAGTTTTTAGTATATTTGTCATTCGTAGACAGATTTGTAGACATTCGTGACACTTGATATTTGACACTCGATAGCTCTTCAAAACATTTTTCTAGAAAAACAAAAAACAAAAAACTTATTGTACTAGAGACCAGGATGAGACATACATGAGCAATCTACCACGAAGGTTCCGTTATAAATTTCATTAGAATCGAAAAATATTATGTTTGTCTGCCTGTTTTCTTAAAAAATATATAAAAATATTTTTTTTTACTTTTAAGGTTTTTGTAAAATTTTCACGAAATTTGAATCCGTGTTAAGGTATATAATATAACTATATGTTTTTAAAACAATCATAGTGTGTGTAGTTTTGTTTACAGAGACACGTCAAAAATTTTAATAAATCATCGTCAATTACGTGTCGAAATGAGCGATATTGGTAATATTGGGATCTTAAAAATGAATCTTGACAAAGGGTTACCGCAAAAATACATTCTGTTGTGCCGAACCATACTCACTCTAAATTACACTAACTGGCGTGCAATAAGTATATATAAGTGTAATACGTTAAGGAACAATTAGCATTGTGTCGTCACTCGGACAATCTGATTATTACTAATCATTCGAATATCTCGATTATTGAATTCGAAATAATTATTTGATCTACCAATATTTTTCCCGAATGTGGAATGTAGGAACCGCAGAGTAAGGAGGTCTAACAGAGAATTATCTTTCATATACTGCAATGACAACTTCTTTAACATGGGATTACGCATAGACAGTGGCGATTGCTGCGGATGATGCGGAAACTACGGCCATAATGGAAGCGAAGTTGCTAATACAACGATATATCGCTTTTTTTTGGCGACAAATGAGGGTAGAAGAAAAAAAAAACAAAAACGGCGACTGCTTGTTGCTTCTTGTTTTGAAATTTATGAAAACATTTATATTTAACATGTTCTGAAACAATCGGAATTTAACTTTATTTTCAAATAAACGTTGTGGTAAAGCAAAGCATCCCCCCCCCCCCTCCAAGTTTCAAAGGATAATTTGATTTTTTTTAAACAAATTTATTTTTTAAACGTATTTTATAATGTTTGATTTAAACCATTAAAGCCTAGCGAGGCATTAATGCAACACCATAGATAAAAATACTTTTGTTGTTTGCACATCAGCAATTTTGAAAACAAAATTTCGCTTTCTTTAACATCCAAAAACTCCTTGCTAAAATAAGTTAAAAATTATATTCTAAAAAAGCGGTATGAATGGAATATTTCCATTTTTGTTCCATTTGGCGTCTTGTTCTTGCAATCTCTTAGTAATATTTTGAAAAATTCTAATGACCTATTTGATCTTCAAAAAAAAATTTTAATAATGAGTATAACTCAAGATTAAAAAATCAAATAACAAACGTCAAAAATTTGCACAGGTACAAATGACAACAGCAAAAGACGCCAAGCAGAATAGGGTTACAGTTAAACGGAAATCAAGATAAAAAAAAGAAGATAAAAATCGCCAACGCCATGATTTAGTTTTTAAGTCATCCGCTGCAGGCGCTCTTTTCAGGCGAAGTTGGTGCTCTGTTTAAATCTCCTTACTCTGTGGTAGGAACAATCAATTGAAGTTGTTTTTATTAACCGACTTAAAAAAAGGAGGAGGTTATCAATTCGACCCGTATGTATGTATTATGTTGTTCACGCATAGCTCTCGTAAATAAGCATCGATTTTGATAATTTTTATTTTGTTTGAAAGAGTAAGGCTCCAAGGTGGTCCCATTTCAATTTCGCCAAAATCTGCTCATTAGAACAAATTATTTTATTGAAATTTCCATTATTTTGATAATTTAATTTATATTTCAAAAAGTCCATTATTTGAATTGTTGCCAATTTGTGAAATAGCGCACATAATAATATTCCCTTTCAATTAAAAAACGTATTTACACGTGTCTATCAAAAACAGAAATAAAACTTTAAAACAATAATTAAATGATCACGTGTTAAAAGCAGTAAATGTAGAAAAATACGTTATAAAAAATATACTTGCGCGTGAATATTAAAAAAGAGAAATTATTAATTAATATACGTTCAAAACATTAAATGGGAAAACTTACGTCATATGTAAAATGCTCAAATAACATTATTTCCAAACAGTTTCAATTTAAAAACATACTTACACGAGAGATTAATTTATTTGTAGCTGATATATTATGTATACTAAACTACGAAAAATCCTTCTGGTCTATACCGGCAGGAAAAGACAGCCTACCTGTTCTTTGGTTTTAAGATTTTAGCTAATTTTACTGCAAAACACCAAGCTATAAAAATGGATGGAACCCGATTACAGAAGATTCAGTCGCAGTTCTCGTCAATATTCAATTTGAATCAGAATTTCGCCAAATATGCTAGCTATAGCCAAGTTGGCTTCATTTATGGCAACTTGTTTTTGTCGCCAAATTTGTTGACATTTCGCCAAATATTGCCTAGCTTGGAGAGAATTTAACGCTGGCGAACATGAATATATAGTGTTGAGAATGTGAGAGTTAGAACGATGGTTACAACAATGAAATAAAACTTGCGATATAGCATGTTCACCAAAACTCTTAAATTAAAACCGTTTATGGAGGAATCCTCCTGTCTTGTTTCAAAATGTCAGCCACTCTAAAATTTCAAAATGCTATATCTCAGGCATTTTTTAAGGTAGAGGCAAAACAAAAATTGTTCCGGTATCCTTGGATCAAGGCTGAACATTCAATTGAAAAAAAACCTTTAGGATTTCTAATATTTTTAACGACTTTGTACATCTTTTTGAATTTGAAATCTTTAAGTGTCTATCATAGCGCCTCCTTCTTGCCGAATATCCCTAAATTCAACTGGGACCTGCAGTCCATAGTAAAAAACACATACAAAAAATTTGGTTCAGTACTGTGGATAACCTAATACACTTTTCAATGATACAATAATTTAAATGGAACAAAAATCGCTATCACAGCGCCCGCTTTCGGCAGAATATCCGCAAATTCCAGTGGGACCTGCTGGTCACAGCCAAAAACCTATAAATGAAATTTCGTTCAATTCTAGGTTGCTTCATAACTTGACACACTTTTCATTGATACAAAGAGGGCACACACGGACAGACAGATATTTTGTAAAAACATGTTTTTCGGAATTTTTGACTCCTAAAACATATAAATCCGTCGAAAACCGGAAGTTGAAAAAATTTTGATCACAATACTTTCTTCTATTTAGATAGAAGAAGGTGAGAAAAGAAGGATGTTAATAATTTGACCCAATGTATGTATGTATGTATGTTTTAGTCCTGTTCACGCATAACTTTCGTAAATATGCACCGATTTTGATATATATATATTTTCGTTTAAAAGTGTAAGACACCCTGGTGGTCCCATTTAAATTTCGTCAAATTCTGATGATTAGAACAATTTTGTTGTTAAAAAATTTTCAAAATTAAAAAATGCGTGGAACCCGATTACAGAATATTTATTCCCAATTCTCGTCAATCTGAATGAGAATTTCGTCAAATTAGTCAACTATAACCACGTTGGCTTGATTTGTGGCAACATATTTTGATCGCCAAATTTGGCGATATTTCTCCAGTTGTCGTCCAGATTGACAAGAATTTGATTCTGTCAAAGATTTTATTAAAAAATATTTATTTAATGGATAATTTTGGTAAATTATAATTTCTATTACAAATTACTTATTTATTCAGCAGATGTTGAAATCAAGATAATTGTCTATTACTGTATTAATAACTAAAAAGTAGGAAATAAAATAAACTTTTACAAAAAAAATATATTAACCGACTTAAAAAAAAGCACTAAAAAGTATTAAATAATTCTTTAAAATTCTCTAATGACAAAATGTTATCCGTTAACCACAAATCTGATATCATGTGTCGGAATAAAAATGATAAATTTAATATGTACAGTTTAATATCCACCAAACATGGATTTTCGAGAGAATATATTTTACAAGAGATGAATATACAGACTTATGATTCAGTTTACGAATATATACATATGAAAAGCAATCAATTACTTTTTGAAGTCGGTGCCAAACAACCCCAATCGATAAATTAGTAGATACTAGGTACAATATATTCACAATTCTTACTAAACTTAAGGTAGTTTGGCACTGACTTCAAAAAGTAATTGATTGCTTTTCATATGTATATATTCGTAAACTGAATCATAAGTCTGTATATTCATCTCTTGTAAAATATATTCTCTCGAAAATCCATGTTTGGTGGGTATTAAACTGTACATATTAAATTTATCATTTTTATTCCGACACATGATATCAGATTTGTGGTTAATGGATAACATTTTGTCATTAGAGAATTTTAAAGAATTTTTTAATACTTTTTAGTGCTTTTTTTTTTTTAAGTCGGTTAATATTTTTTTTTTTTTTGTAAAAGTTTATTTTATTCTTTATTTTCTTAAAAATTATTTGTATTGCTAGAATAAAGATTAAAGATCACATTAATTTTCATTATAATATTTCTGGTGGCAATAGTATAAAAAATACGGTCAACTATAATTCAAGAGATTTAACAGAAATACATATTAATAATATCCTTTACATTTAATGCGTTACTTTCTTTTTACACTCGAATTTCTTTTAATAAAAATTATTACAATACATTTTCAAAAACTCTATTTTACCTGCAATCATTTTTTTCTTCGTTTTTAATTCCTTCAAATTTACGTAAAAACAAGCAAATAATTTTGAACGAGTTATTTTAATATGAATTTTTTTTAAATCAATTGTCGAATTAATAAGGATTTCAACTAGTTATGCTACCTTAAGGAAACAAATAAATACTAGATGGAACCCGTCAAAACGTGACGGAAAAAAATACTATAACAATATCAGTAAAATAAGCTTCTTTATTATTTAAGTAGGGCTTCGTATGAAACAGTCTTTCAAATATTTTATTTAAAAAAATCCCCCCCCCCCCAGTGAAATGCTATTTCCGATGCAAACTACAAAAGAACACTCCGTAAACAAATGTGTAAAGCAAATCAGTTTGACATCACCACCATATTCCCCGCGACAAAAAAAAAAAAGGTCATGGACCTATAAAGTATCATACAAATTTCCTACTTTCATCTCATATTCAGTAAATAAAAGAACATAGTATAAGCACCACCCCCCCTGTGATAATGCAATCGAATGAGCTCCTATGCGCATATGTATTGAATCTGCCCAAAGGCACCGTTGAAATTCGACGTTAAAAAAAGTTTTAAAATGTTTAAATTAAAAGTTTAAAATTTCCTCTTTAATCATTGTTCGTTTCAAATCCATATCTTCTAAAACGCATCCATTGTTTTAAGCTAATCAATATTTATGTAAAAATGAAGAATTTTTGTTAAAAATAAGAAATTAATATGCAGATGAGGGAGAATTTTAATGTTTTCAATTGTAATTTATTTGTATGGTTTCTTCTATCCCTTCACATAATCAGGATGATTATTCCTTTTCCATCACAGTCGGTGTCTTATACAGTTAAATATCCAATGGATCTTTAAAAAAATAATAAATAACAGTTCCTAGCATATTCTGATTCAACATATACATCAACGAATTCAACATATCAATTTTATGTTAATCATAAACTAAAAATAGTTTTTTTTTCTTTTGACAGATTTTATATTAGCGCCAAAATACTCTATCTTATGGATAATCTGATCTGATGATATATCAGGTTTTTATTATTATTATTATTTTTTCACTTTTCATGAAGGTTAGGGATACCTATTTTCAATTGTTGCAACTTTCCAAGCGGCTACTTTACATTATTAAAACAAACCGATGGTCATTGTTGAGATAGAATTGAAAAATATTTCATGCTTGAAAATTATTTAAAAAGTCGTTAAATTAAGCGGCAGATTTCAAATAAATTTCAATCGAAAGCTAATTTTTTTTTCTAATTGAGGATGTAAGAATTGAAATTGTAAAATGTAGTAAAAAAATTAAATTTTTAGTATTTAGAAGTGATGTAAGCGCGATGAAAGCTAAAGCGATAGTGCCGTTTGTTGTCACAACCGTTATGCATTTCTAAATATTGCCACTGTGTTTTGGTTGGCGTCCAAAAGTAGACTATCATTTTTTGACATCGAAAGAAAAATCCACAGTGAAAGAAATAAGACTTTGCCGCTAATAAGGAACTGTTAAATGAACTTATAACAAACCTACCAAAATAATTCCTATAAAATATTAGCCTTACATTGTTTATTCTAGCTAAAAATACAATCATTATTTAAAGTTTTTTTTTCCTGAAATTCTTTACTTTTGTGATTTTTTTTTATTAAAAAAGGAAATCTTAATAATTTAAATCATATAATTCCTATAACTTAATCCTATAATTTAAAAAAAGTAATTGGTAACATGTAATCAAGGTATGCAATCAAGATGAAGCAACCAATAGAGGCTCCAGTTCTAATCTTTAAAATTAAAAATTGAAATATCAGTTAATATTACGCCATGTTGACACAATCATATAAATTTTTCTTTTTAGTTTTATCAGTGTTAAAATGCATTTCAAGCTAAGCATAACGTCATTTTCACCGGTACAAACTTTTCACACGTACATTTATGCTTAAGCACCATGCATACAAATAAAAATATATTTTGCATTTAATTGTATTGAAAAAAAAAATGGCATCAGCAAAGTTATAATGCTTAATGATAAAATGAAGTCAATGGACAATATTTCCGTGACGTCACAGTAAATATGAATTTTTATTTGCTTATAAAACACACGGATAAATATTTTTACCGAAATACTTAAACATTTTAACTATATTTTAACTTACAAATTAAAAAATTCGGCCTAAAAGTCACGTGCTTTTAATATTTATTATTTATTTTTTATGCTCGCAATCATTGAGTTCAGAAAATAAATTCTGTACGTCGCAACAGTGGGCGTTAATCCGATTGCCGACTTTATGACGTCATAAGCAGAAGTAAAATTTTAATTTAAGATTACGGCTAATTAATTAAATTTTCGAACAAACGAATGTACGATAACAAATCTGTGACCAAATATCTTTCATTTAAAAAAAGAATGATGTAATTTGATGTAGTAGTTTGTTCTCACGGATTGTCGAAACAAAACCCTTAGCGTTTTAAATATATAGATTTTCTAGAAGTAAAATTTTTTTAAAGTCTTTTTATTATTTATTACAATCGGTTGCTCAAAGTGTAGCTAAAGGTAAATTAATTTTTGTTCCTGTATTTGTTCTATGTAAGTAATAAGAATAATATTTTCACACTTTTCTTTAATGATTTGCAAATCAACCAACGGAAAAAAAAAAATGTTTTTTCGCTTAATGACCGATTTTAATAAAAGATGTTTTTAAAACTATGTTCTTTTTCAGTTAATATTATCAGTATTTAAATTTCAGATTAACACTTTTATTTGTTTTATAAGTAAAAAAAAATTTTTTTTCAAATAACTCATTCGAATATGGCGTATTATTAAGAGAACATGTTTTTACATTGGCTTTCACTTTGTCTTAAGGTTGTTCTCAAATCCAAAGGAGTTATTTTTTAACACATTTCTGAATTCATTTTTGTTCGGAAACACGTGAAATTCGCAAGTGTTCTTATTCAGAAATTATATAATCGAAGGGTGTTTTCCAGTTTTTGGTGAAGACAGAAGGAATTTTAGAAAATACTGTCAAAGTTGGTGTTTCGAACCGAATTTCCGGTTGCGATAACGCGGAAAAGTAGAAACATCTGTCTTCACTTGGGAGCAATCACTTATAAATCGATAAGTAATTCATTTATATTTTCACTATAAATATTTTTTTAAGCGTTCAGCCAAGGAAGTTTTAAATTTAACATAGGGCATCTAAATCGCAGATGTGCACGAATAATGTTTTTGTTTTTATTTAAACTAAACAAAAAACAACAAGAACAACAAAAAAAAAAAACAATTATTTGTCGTGATTGTCTTAGATATAACTTTTAAGATTTTGATTTGGTTTTAATCTTTTGAATTTGGCACTGATGACGGAGCTTTAGCGCTCCGAAACAGCTGTTTGCCATTTTATATATCTTTATTTGTGCTATTTTGCGTTGTTCATTTATTTTTAATTTTTTTAATAATTTTGCCATATAACTTAACAAGGGGATAAAGCGCAAGTATCAGTAACTGTTATAATTAATTAAAATGATTGTACGAAAGAAATATGACTGCCAACTACGTAAGGATGTACTTTATATTCAGCCTTTCGCCGCACAAACAAGACGGTTGAATTTACTAAACCAATCAATTTCAGAAAATTTATCAGTTATCACAGGTTAGACAAAAATAAATCAAAATATGTTCAAAAGCCAAAATAACGTCATATTTCACAGATTTAATTACCATAAAAACACTAGTCTGATGTGACAGTCCCAAACTTTCTTCTATCTCGTACAAGTTTCACATACATTTAAAAAAAAAAAAAAAAAAAAAAAAAAAAAAAAAAAAAAAATCAGCTTCAATTTATATTACGGTCTAATTGAATCTAAAGTTTTATTAAATTATGTGCGTTAGTTCTGGAGATATAGCTATCATGAAAATCATGCAAAATGTAGCATAGCAGCGCCACCTGTTGGGCTCTTTGTACCAAAACGCAATCAACGTCTATTTTTGTCAAGGTCTAACGGAATCTGAAGTTATGCGTTCTGAAAATATGCACAGAATTTCAACTAACTTCAGTGCATTATTTCTTGAGATAGAGCTATTTAAAGAATTACGAAAAATGTGCGATTTACACCAAAAACTAATCACCACCCATTTATATCAAGGTCTAACTGAATCTCAAATTTTATTAAATTCCGTGCATTAGTTCTTGAGATAGAGTACCCACTAAATTTTTGTCACATACAGACAGACAGATCCACAGACATACATATTCCAAAAACAGTCAAATCGTTTTCAGGACTTTCTAAAACGCATAAATCCGTCGATAACCGGAAGTGGAAAAATTTCATGAATCCAATACTTTTTTGTAAAGATGGAAGAAAGTAATAAACATTTAATAATCACTTTAAACATTTAAATTAATAATTATCAAAAATGTTTTCTAAAGCCTTGCTATTGCAACATTCTATAAGTGAAACATTTATCAATGAGTATTTTGGCTAGTTTTAGAAATATATGTGAAAAAAAAAACTCTATGAATTTCTTCTCAGCTGTGTACAGCTTGATTAAAAGAAAACTCGTCACCCTCAAGGCTATATTTCTAGTGATAAATTATCTCTTAAGACTAAAATTTAAGGTGATTTTTTTTTCCTTTTTTTTTGGGGGGGGGGAGGTGTATTCAATTTCCTTATTATTTGATTTGCTAATTTTGTTTTATTAGCGTCACATTATATTTACTCCAATCGTTATAATGCTATTAAATCATTTGCTTTATTAAAGGATATTATATATACAGTATACTCTTAAAAATTTCCACAGCCTGATACTAAAGTCCTGTCCAGATTGGATTGTAGCCGACCCAAATCCCGACTTTAACGTGACAGAATTCAAGCCGTATCCATAATATCCATACCTACACCCGAAGTGAAAGAAAATGGATGTATATTTTAATACATTTATGGAAAAATAGTCTACAAGTTTACCGCTTATGTGCAAAAAATAACACATATACACCGATTAATATTCAAATATATAGTTCTTTCATTTGAAAATGATACAAAACCTCCTTTTGTAGCACAACCCGAATCGTTTAAAGTTTACCCGACCCGCAAAAAAAGAAAAAAAATTGAATCAACCAAAACTAAACGAAATGCATTTCGGGTAGCCGATGAAGGACTGTAATTTCCAGTAAACCCGGAAACGTTCAAAAAATTCTCACTGGCCGCAACCCCACTCGAAATGAAAGAAACTTAATCCATATTTCAATATGATTATAGAAAAGTAGACTACAATTATATGTCTAATAACAATTTTATATCTTTTATGAAGAAAAATGATTTTTTTTTCATCTGAAAATATTTAGGATTTCTTTGTAAATTCGGGCAACACGAACCCGACTCAAAATAGTGAAAACCCAATTTGAATACGAAACAATTAACCCTTTGATAACGGGCCACGATTGACGGCTAATTTTGTTAGAAAAGTAATTTCTGAAATATAAACATTTCATCTCTTATCATGAGTCTGACTAATCATCCTCCAACTGCAAAGAGATGATGAAATGAAACACATGTGCTGGCAAAGAAGTACTTTTTTCTGCATCTGTGAGATACTCATTATAGAACTGCTGACACGTGTGACCTCCAAAAGTTCAAGGCTCAATGATGTAAACTTGACTATCTTTTTCTCATCTGTGAACTAAAAAACTCAGTCTCTAACTTTCTTCAGATAAAGAAGTGCAGAAAATTCTCTGAAACTAACTGTTTAAATTTTAATAGTTTGATGTATAATTTAATGATGTAAATTAATAATTCTTTTTCTTTCTTTAATAGTAATTAAATAGTTAAATTAAACAAAATCTTGGAGCTACTTACTTTCGTAAGATATTATGGTTGTTGACTCATCAAATCATCGGAAAAGTGATTACTTAAAATTGTGCATTATTTCACTGGATTAATTACGGATATTGGATTACTAATGCACCTTCGCGGACTTAACAGGTAGGACAAACTTTCACTACCTTATATCCAATTGTGAAGATTTAATTGATTTTAACTAAAAATTGAAGAAGCACCAATTGCCGTAGTTCACATAAACCTATCAGATTATGAGACTGAGGGTTGAACACGGCAAAACCGCTCTCTAATAAAAAAAAGAAATAAAATCAAAAACTATATTTTAAATAATAAACTATTGTTTAAGGATTAATAGAAACAAGTTTAAATCAAAGTATTAATAAAATTAATAAAAATACAACATCATGGCTTGAAATATGAAATAAATGTGTAACATTGATAAACTGAACTCTAATAATTACTCAGTTTGGAAGCTAAATTAGAGATGTTATTAATGAGGGAAGATTTAATCAACCAGATAACTGATGATCCGCCAAACCCCTTAACAGGCGATTGGAAGAAGAGAGATAATAGGGCCAGAGCTATAATTAATTTGAGCTTAGAAGACTCCCAGCTGATTTATATTAAAAACGAAACATCAGCTAAAGCCACAGGGCTAGCATTAAAAACAATACATGAACGCGCAAATTTATCTAGTAAATTATATTTGCTACGAAAATTATATAGTATAAAACTAGATGAAAATGGTAATATGAATGATCATATAGTTAAAATATTAGAAACTGCGGACAAATTAAAGGCAATAGGAGAAGAGGTTAAGGACTCTCATCTATCTGCACTTTTGTTGTGCTCCCTTCCACCAAGCTATGACACTCTGATCACGGCATTAGAGGCCCGATCAGAGACCGAATTAAATTCAGAATTTATAAAAGGTAAACTTACTGATGAATTTCAAAGTAGACAAGAAAGCACCAATTCATCGCATGAAAATGTATACAAAACCTTTAAAAAACAAAAACAAAACACTAGGGCATATCCAAAAAGAGAACAAAACATTTTTTGCACGCATTGCAAAAGAAAAAATCATGTGCGACAAAACTGTTGGTTTCTTAAGAATAAAAATTCTAAGAACCAAACAAATGAAAAATACAGACGAAATTCGTCTTTATGCTTTGAAGCAAGTGATTTTACTCCGGAAACAAAACATTCACATTCACAGATGATTATAGTAGATTTACAGTGGTATTTCTTTTATCGAAAAAAAGTGAGGTAATTACCAAAGTCAAAGAATATGTAGCCATAACGAAAAATAAATTCGGTCGCACAGTTACAGAAATCCGATCAGACAATGGGGGTGAATACACAAGCGAAGAATCAGAAAAATTCTTAAAATATGAAGGTATTCATCACCAGTTCACTATTCCGCATTGTGCACCTCAGAACGGTGTTTCGGAAAGAAAGAACAGGACTTTAGTCGAAATGACAAGGTGCCTATTATCGGAAGTCCAGCTACCAAATAAATTTTGGGCCGAAGCTTTAAATACAGCTGTGTATCTTATAAATAGACTTCCAACGAAGTCTCACAATTCAACTCCATACCAGCTATGGACAAACAAAAAACCGGATTTAGCAAACATAAAAATATTTGGCTGCAAAGCTTATGCTTATCTCGATAAATCCCAAAGAGGAAAACTCGATGATAAAGCAATAAAGGGTACATTTATCGGTTATGATAATAGATCCAAAGGATATAGGATCTATATTGGTAATAATAAAGTAATAAGGGCAAGAACAGTTAAATTTATAGAAAACTCTAATTCAAATGAGAAAACACCAAACATTGATATGAGAGAAGGATTAGAAGTTCAGAAACAACCTGAAAAAGCAGGGGGAGATTCCTCAAAATTCTTTATAGACATGCAGGAAGATAAACAAACAGACAATGTGGAAAATTTAAACGAAAACGAACCTAGAAGATCTCAACGATCAAACTGGGGAGTTCCGCCCGATAGATTCGCTTATATTACTAAACAAAAAGAAATTGTTGAACCAACAGAGTGGAAAGATATAGCGAAAATAGAAAACCCATATGGTAGAAACAAATGGTACGAAGCAACTAATGAAGAAATTAATTCATTAAGAAAAAACAAAACATGGGAACTAATTGATCCACCACCTGGAATAAAAGTTATTGGGAATAAATGGGTATTCACAATAAAATATAATGAAAATAATGAAATAGAAAAATATAAGGCACGTCTTGTAGCCAAAGGTTTTTCTCAAAAATACGAAACCGATTATTTTGGAACCTTCGCTCCAGTAGTAACGTATACAACAATAAGAGCTTTTCTAGCATGTGCTGCATATAAAAATTTAGATGTTAATCATTTGACATAAAAACTGCATTCCTCCACGGAAATTTAGATGAGGAAGTTTCCATGTCACAACCAGAAGGGCATGTAATACCGGGAGAGGAAAATAAAATTTGCAAACTAAAAAAATCAATTTATGGATTGAAGCAATCCGCACGAGCATGGAACATTAAATTAGAAGAAAGTTTAGCTAAATTTGGTTTTGTGCAAAGCACCTCCGATCCATGTCTCTTCACACGAAAATTAAAGAATAGTACTCTCTTAAAAAAATCCAGCGATTTTAACTCAGACTGAGTAATTTTTCACTCCTTTCCAGTATTAAAAATGCACTTATCCTATAGGAGTGAAATTCATCCTTTTTGCGGAGTGGTTATTTCCATTCCTTTTTGATAAGTCATTTTCACTCTTTTTTCGACTAAATTAATAGGCAAAATGTGTGATTTCACTCTTATTTTGAAAAATTACTTTTTGTTTTTTTAACATATTTAATACAAAAGGAATGATTTTTTTGAAAACAACTAGATTTGTTGTAGGTACCCCCCCCCCCTTTTTTTTTAAATCTTAGCTTTGCATTTTAATATGCATAAATGACATAATTGAAGATAAATTTTAGAAGAGATTTCGTAAATTTTTAACATTAGGGATTTAAAAAAAAAAAAAAAAAAATCTGGTTATACATATATTGACAAGATTTTTTTTCCTAAAACAATATTATAAGATTCGTTGTTTTTACTTTATCTTTCTTATAATAAAATTATTTCTTGTACTTTTACATTGTATATATAATTTTAGCATTACTTAACGTTGTTCTTTTAACCATAAAAATATGAATTTCTTGAATTATTTCTTATATTATTATATATTAATATATTTTACTCATGGCAAAGAACAATATTTGTAGAACACAGAATCCATAATAATAAAAACACGTTTTTATGTTGCGTTTTAAATTTAGGATATACATTCTATGTCTGTTAAAATATTTAATCAATACAAGTATTTATTATGTTCAAGTATTTATTATGTATACAAAGGTGCACATCTATACTTTATGTGTTTTGGAATTTACATAATATTATGCAATGTAGTATGAAATACTGAAGAGAGTAGAAATAGCAATTTGAGACAAATGTTGTTAGTGCAGTTAGTACGTACTGGAAATATTTTAAGAAAAATAGAACATATATCCTAGTTAAAAAATAATGTTTTTAATATCATGGGTTCTGTGTTCCACTAATATTTCTCCGTGTCATGAGGAATATATATTAATAAATAGTAATATAAATAGAAAAAAATATTTGTTTACATAAAGTAAATCAGAATTAAAGTAATTAGAATAAAGTATGAATACGATAAAACTATATTTTCAAGAGTATTTTATTAATTATAATAAATCACTTTAATTTTTTCAAAATTAATTGTACGAAATCATAATATGACACCCAGAAAACATTTTTGAGTGCATTTTATTTATATTAATAAAACAAAAAACGATAATTGAAGAAACTAATTTTTTATGTTTAATAGTAACAACGTAAAATAATGTCAAAATTATATATATGATGTAAAAATAGAACAAGAAATATCATTATACGAACGATAAAATAAAAATGTACTTTAGGAGAAAACACTTTTTCTGGTATGGCTAGTGGCCATCTTGCTTTTTTTTTTCTGGGGAAAACGAAATGTAAATTTCTTCTATTCTTTATTATAATTATTCTTGCTTTCGCTGACACGACATGTCTACCCCATTTTTAGATCCATGAAATAAAAATACTAATGCACTTATATGTTTCAGAGTAGCACTAATTTAACAAAACGTACTTTTAACGGTGAGCAGTGACAAGGCAATCATGCTTATTTATGCCTGACAAGTCGCCGAATGCCGAAGCCATTAGCCATTCACTTTTCAAACTGGATCCCCCGCCAAACCAAATATCACGTGACAGAATTACAACCAATAGAAAAGTTCTCAAATCACCACTTTTAGAGTATTTCCCTACTTCGATTCAAAACCGGAGTATTTTTGCATATAGCTCCAATGCAGATGATTTATCAAACCAGTTATTTTCGGAAAGCGTTCCTTTTTGAGAAAGTCGGTACTCAGAAGGAATGAATATCCCCCCTAAATATTACGTTCTTTTATTGAGTGAATAATTCATTTTTTTGAATTAAGAGTGTACAACATATATCATTATATATGTTGATAATTTATTAATTTCAGGGGAAACTAAAGAAATAAATGAAATAATAGAGCAACTAAAAAAGGAATATGAAGTCAAAAATTTAGGACTTGTAAATTATTATCTGGGGATAAACATAAAACGAAGTAAAGAAGGAATTTCGCACTTGATCAAAGAAACAAAATAAAAGATCTGATCGAAAAATTCGATTTAAAGGAAGCGAAACCCTGCGATACTCCGATGGAACCCGGGTACTTAAACATAATTGATGAGGAAAATTTACTTCCTAATAACAGTAAATATCGGCAAGCTATTGGTACATTGTTATATATAGCTACAATAACCAGACCAGAAATAGCCGCCGTTGTGAACATTTTGAGTCGCAGAAACGAAAAACCCAGAGAAAAGGATTGGAACGCAGTAAAGCGGGTTATTAGATATTTAAAAACAACACAAGAACTAAAACTAATTATTAGTAAAGAAAATGAGCCAATTCTAACAACATATGCTGACTTGGATTGGGCAGGGGATAAAAATGACCTTAAATCAACAACGGGAAATTTATGTAAATTAGGAAATACAGCCATTTCCTGGTCAACTAAGAAACAAAATTCAGTTGCATTATCATCCGCTGAGGCTGAATATATCTCAGCAGCAACTTCAGCACAAGAGACAGTTTGGATAATCAATCTTCTAAAGGACCTTGATCTACAACAAAATTTGCCCATAACTTTATTCGAAGATAATCAGGCTTGTATAAATATGGTTAAAAATTATAAACATCATTCGAAAACAAAACATATAGATATCAAATACAACAGTATAAAAGATCTTAAGGAAAAGGGAATAATTGATCTACAATATTGCCCAACCAAAATTATGACAGCCGACATTCTAACGAAGCCCTTTCCCAAGCCTGACTTTACAAAACACAGAGTAAGTTTAAATCTCAAGAACATTTATACTTCAGAAATCAAGCAGGGGTGTTAGAAAAGTAATTTCTGAAATATAAACATTTCATCTTTTATCATGAGTCTGACTAATCATCCTCCAACTGCAAAGAGATGATGAAATGAAACACATGTGCTGGCAAAGAAGTACTTTTTCTGCATCTATGAGATACTCATTATAGAACTGCTGACACGTGTGACCTCCAAAAGTTCAAGGCTCAATGACGTAAACTTGACTATGTTTTTCTCATCTGTGAACTAAAAAACTCAGTCTCTAACTAACTTTCTTCAGATAAAGAAGTGCAGAAAATTCTCTGAAACTAACTGTTTAAATTTTAATAGTTTGATGTATAATTTAATGATGTAAATTAATAATTCTTTTTCTTTCTTTAATAGTAATTAAATAGTTAAATTAAACAAAATCTTGGAGCTACTTACTTTCGTAAGATATTATGGTTGTTGACTCATCAAATCATTGGGAAAGTGATTACTTAAAATTGTGCCATATTTCACTGGATTAATTACGGATATTGGATTACTAATGCACCTTCGCGGACTTAACAGGTAGGACAAACTTTCACTACCTTATATCCAATTGTGAAGATTTAATTGATTTTAACTAAAATAGAAGAAGCACCAATTGCTGTAGTTCACCTATCAAATTTTGCATTCAATTGTTCTACAGTTTCCAAAAAAAATTCCTTGTGACGGATTTCTCTTGAAAATATCCTTATATAAGTGTAGGACAGATTTCAAAAAGTCGTATTAATAGAATAAAAATAGTCCACTGGGACATATATGTCCCAACCGTAGTCAAACGTTCGAAATCAACCTGACCCGCAACGAAAACAAGCCACTTCAACCCGGCTTGATCGTACTTCAGATTGGGTCGTGTTGCTCGACCCAATGCAAGAGCAAGGGACCTGAGACCAAGGGATTTGCAGATTTCTGAATTATCTGGAATTTAGATCATAGTTTGAAGTGCAAGGCAAAAAATTATTGCGGAAAATTTTTACTGACAGAAAATCATTAATGAAAATTTTCTTATACCCATAGATCACAATATTTGAAAATTTCGTAACTTCTGGATGGTGTTTGTGTGCTGATTACCTCTTGACCGATTGAATTTCGCGACTTTTTTCCATGATTGTTTCATATATATATATATATATTTGTAATCATTTTCCAAAATTTGCTATTTTTCTGTGAATTATTGACGGAATTGATTTTTTCGACCATTTGTCGAAATTCACGACATTTTTTTTGGCAAATGATCAACGAAATTTGCTATTTGTTTTCGCGACTCTTTTCTACGATCGTTTGTTGAAATTCGGGAGTCTTTTTCCGCAACCGACTGACAAAAATTGATATTTTTTGCGCGATCTTTGACGAAATTCCCCCTTTTTTGCACGATTGTTTGACTAAATTTGTGATTTTTTTGCTCATACTTTTGACGAATTTCGCGATATTTTTTCGAAGTAGTTATACTAAATTAAAGGTTTTTTCCGCGACCGATTGACGAAAATCGCTATTTGTTTCAGTGATCTTTGGCGAAATTTGCGAAATTTGTCTACGGTCGTTTGAAAAAAATAACGATTTTTTCCGAGATCAATTTGTCAAATTAACTATTTTTTCTAATTCCAATTCGTAAAATTCGATATGTTTACCGCGATCGGTTAATGAATTGCTTTTGCGTAAAAAAAACGAAAAAAAATCGCGGAATACCGCTAAAATTAAAAAAATATTCGCTGAAGAATCACATGTTTATGAAAGAAGTTAAGAGAAGAAGGCACAATCTCACACTGCATTTTTTATTGTGGGGGCCTATTTGTATTTTGTGCACGATTTGGGCAATTCTTTTTCCAATCCTTTTGGCTAATTTCAACCGCTGTCCCTAAAAAAAAAAAAAAACTTTTCCCACCCCTTCCCAACAAACTTTTGAACTGGAGCCCCTGCAGTAAAACCTGCAAAGAAAGAGTTGAAAGGGACTGGAAAAAAGCTCTATTTTACACAGGTCTCCATCTTAGCAAGTATAATTTTATGGTGTTTTTTTCGTCGAAACTTTTATTTTTCACGTTTGAGAAATAATTATGTTACAGACAGGTTTCGCTTAGACACGTTTGACTGTAATACACCTATGTTCTTCAGAAGTGCTTTATAGAAAGGAGGTTTTAACAGTCTTAAAGAATGCCTGAAAAAAACGGAACCTGTCTATAACTGAAAATTTTCATAATATTTTAAAATGCTACTTGCTGTCTACAAAAACCTGTCTAAAACGGAATTTTTCAGAGGTCCCTTGAAATTCCGTATTAGAAGTATTACTGTCTTTTTGTATCTAACGTTTCTCGTTCGGAGAGGTTGCGAGGGGGGGGGTTACATCTCCCCGAACTCCACTTTTGGCTATGCCACTACCTTAAAAAAACTCCCCCCTCCCCGAAGAAAGGTCTGAATTGGCGCCCCTGTTTCCAACCCACTAAATTTGGATTTACTTTAAAAAGAAATAATTTGATTACATCATAGAACGTGTGCCAAAATTGCACGTGTCTGCTTTTCAAGTCTTGGAACTAAGTTATTTTCAGTCCATTAAATAATTAAAAATATGCTTTTTTCAAAAAAAAAAAAAAAATAAAAAAAAAAAATAAAAAAAAATAAATAAAAGCTACTTGTAATTGTACGTATATATACGGGAAAGGTTCAGGGAATCCTCCACCCCCTAAATCTTAAGTCTAAAATATTAAGAGATATAGCTTGAAATACTCAGAGACATGTGTGTTAACAGAAAGAAATGTAGGGAGGGGTAAAATCTTGGAACAGCTACATCTGTGGTCCGCAGTCTAGTCCGCTGATTTTAAGTGCATAATATAAGTACGAAATAAGCTGGACTAAGAAAACAATTAATAAATATTAAATATTCAAAAATAAGTTTCTAACAGCATTTTAAATAAATAATTGAAACAGTAAAAACAAAATAAAGAACTTAAAGGTTTTTTTTTTCTTTGGGTTAGGGGTTAGCCTTTTTACACCACCCTCTTCTATAAATTTGAAATCCATGAACATTTAAAAGAAAAAAAATGTGTTCATCAAAGAATTAAGAGGAAAGGGCACCTGACAAAAAAAAAAAAAAAAAAAGAAATCTTAGTTAATTTTTTTTTTCTCTTAGCGTTTAATCATTCTGTATTAACTTGTAAGAATTAATTTTATCAATTTTTAAATTAATCAGACAAAAAGAAAAAAAACAATCAAATTTCAACATCCAGGGAGGGGCAAACTCCCCCCTTCCTCATCTTCCTACCAGCCAGCGCTCATGGAATGAGGTGAATGAAAGAATGTCTTAAATTAGTCATTTCCGGAGTAGCCATGAAAGGGTGCCATCGTAGACCGCGCATGTGTTTTAGAGATGTTTTCGACATTCAAAGCTGTGTTCGAAGTATGTTCGTTGTAATTTAAACCGAGTTTTTGTTTTTAAGTGTACATTCGACAGATTTTAATTGATAATTTAGTTTTATTCCATTCGTTTTTTGCGTAATGTTAAATTTTGTGACTTTAATTCGTATTCCCTCGTTAAAAAAATATTAATTTGATCTCGTCAACGCTTGATAAACAGAATTTTGTCTCACTGGTTCATGTTGTCAGGGTGAAAATGAATCATCCTGCTAATATGGATTTGCAAGATATATCAAGGAATCTTCATTTGAAAACATGCCAGACCTCCTTCTTATTCATTGGAACAGTACAGCATTTTGGAAAAAAGTGCAAGTTAAAAAAAAAAAAAAAAAAAAAAAAAAAACCACTTGTGCACTTGTGACAGCGAGCGTGTGACTTTTTAATGAATTGAATCAACGATTTCAATCATTGATTCAATTCATAATAAACTAATTAAACGTACACATTCCAACGTTAACAATGTTCGCAATGAAAATTTAATTATACTTCCATATTTTCCGAGAATAAGCCATCAAATATCTAGAATTTTGAAAAGATTCGATTTTAAAATAATTTATGCACCATTTAACAAAATCAAATTTACAGATCTCAAACATCCAACTGACAGATTTTCACATTGGGGAATTTATAAGATATCTTGCGAGTGTGATAGAATGTATATAGGTCAAACCAAGAGACCTCTTACGGTCCGCTTAGAGGAACATAAATCTATGTTAAAATTGTGACATTAAACGTTTTGCAATTGCTAACCATTGTTGGTCTGAAAATCACAGTTTTAGTTTGTCAGAGGGTTCAATAATTTAGAAATGCTCATCTATTTACGACCTTGATTTTTGGGAGGCTATAGGGAATAATTCAGGCAACTTAGTTAATGATATGTTCAGTACACCAAATTTTTAAATATCTGGCTACCTTTCATTTAATTCACTCTCTCCTCCCCCCCCCTTTTTTTTTCCTCCGGACTTAAACTCGCCCGGTCTGGCAAGGCGCTTCTATTGGTCTCTGCGTCACACGTGTTTCCTGATCCCGCTGTTGTTTTTGAAAAGGTCGCCGCCATTCAATCTTGGCGCATGCGAGAGACGGAAACATATTTACATGGCTGAAACTTTTAAATCGGTTTTAATTTTTTGAATTGGCAGTGGTGATGGAGCTTTAGGTGCTCCAAAACAGCTGTTTGCAATTTTATATATTTTTAGTTGTGCTATTTCACGTTGTTTATTTATTTTTAATATTTTTATTTTTAATTATTTATAAGGATTATTAAGATAGAACAAGTATCGCCATCTATTTTGCCTAAATTAAAAATTTTAACGTTTGATTTTCTTCCTAAAACTTTGAGTGTCCCTTTCATCCACACTCTCCCCTAATAATATCTTTCGTCATATTCTTAAATCAAAAGTTATGAGTTAAGGGAACCGGGAGAATCATTTATGGACAACCTGTACATGTGCTGGGAATCATTAGCATTTCTTACTTAAAATCTAAAATAATTTTCACATTTTTTTCTAATAACTTACAAGGAAGGTCTCCTTAAAGCGCATACTTAAAATCTTTTGAAAAAAAAATGCTAATGAAACTACTCATGTACGTTATAAAGAATCAATCAAATTTAGCTGCGGAATTCCAGTAGAAAATGTGTAAAAATATAAAATAGTTTTGAGTATTTGGCGCAAAAGGACTCAATTTGGCTAGCAACACTTTCTCCTCGCCAAGTGCAAGTGATTTTAATGCATTCGGAAATTGCTTGTTAAATGTGTGTTGAAATGGGCAGTACTTAATGAATTAAAACTTAAACGACGAAATAGTGTATTATTATTTCTATAAGCTTATATATAATATATATAAGTTGCGTGTTGCTGCAGTTATCTAATTTTATACGGTTTCACCGACTGGGTAAGTTTTAAGTGATCTTTAAAAGTAACTGCCTGGTTAAGAACGCTGTCATTATAAATTTCAATTCAATACTGAAAAAGTCGTTGTTCCCATGACAACAATACAGTGTTCGGAATCGGACCTTAGTTTTGAATTTGGAACAATTTGAATCAATTTAAACTTTGTTCTAAACATATAATTACAATCGTTAAATTTTATGATATATACATGTGGCGTTTTGACGAAGATGAGACACTACGAGATGCAACTCCACGAGAAAATGGCAGTCCTTCAAAGATATAGTACGCCGCAGTCGATTTCAATAATCATGGTGAAGTGGTGAGGCAATAATGAGAGTCCACAAGAGTTTCTTCCATAAAATCCAGCCAATTTCCAGACAAATCTTTATTTAGAATAAGAGCGATGCAGCGACAATTCCCACAGGTATAAACTTATAGCCCTCGGGCTTCACGATGGTTCACTACGTTGTTTAATAGATGTTAAATAACTATATGAATATTCTACGAGACGATAACACCAGATACATATTTGTTTATACTTCCAAAAACGTCAAAACTCCTCCCCTCCGAAGGATGTGAGCCAGTTTTGTTCACTCAGTGGAGTGATCCAGAATACAACGTCACGAGCACACAAACCAATGAGTGAGAGGCGACCTCCAGACCAGCCAATGAGGCGACAGGGAGAAGCTAAAACAGGAAAGAGTTCCTTCCCGGGCCGCGTATCAATTTTGAAGTGAAAATTACCTAGCGCGCGAAAATCATGGAATAATAATAATAAAAAGAAAATGGCTTTTTTAAAAACATTCGAAATGAGACAGCGTCTCGGAATTTTATAGATTGGGGAGCTGATAAAAGCTACGAATGAACTTAAAATTTTAGATTAAGATTTGGAATAAGATAATTATTAATATACGGGTATTTACTTTTAAAAGGACATTAAATAGGAATAAATATTATTAAGAATTAAGGAAATACTGACTATGTCAGAAGTTAGATTAATTTAAAGGATTAATGCGAAATAAATGCGAATTAAATAAATTTTTTATATAACATTATCCCCCCTAAAAATCCGAATGACTGGTAGATCCGATGATCTACAAGTTCATTAAGGCAAGCAAGAATTTGGATTACAATATAGTTTTCTGGTATTCTAGTTAATGTCAAAAATTCTCTGATTTTATTAAAGTTAATTCAATAGCTATTTTTGTAAACGCGAACCTGTGGGAGTTGTTTAAATACAATTACAATATAAATATTTTAGTTACAAATAATATTTTTTCACTCTTCAAACATAAATAGTGAAATGGATGAATATGAATTAAACAAAGCATTTTTGTCTAAGGAATGAAAAGTAATAATGTCTACTAGTCCTCTTAATCAGTAAAAGTCTGAGTCATAGACCTCTCATTTCCAATAAAAGTTTCTTGGTAGGATATGAAGGCACGGATATGTCAAGTATTAGCCAGTATTACAGTTTACGGCAATACAGTGTATTGATTCTGTAGCAGGATAATTCCAGTTAATCATAAAGTTCAAATACTTAAGAAAATTCCATCACCACTATGTTCAATAAACAATTAAAGTGCTTGAACAATTAGTGCTTGAACTTGATAAGTGCACTTATAAAGTAAAGTCCAGCCAGTTAATAAAGTTCAATCAATTAGATATGAGTATTAGATGGTTTGCTAGCAAGATGTGATTTTTTATCATAAACTAATTTACTATCAATGGTTCTCTTTTATCACAATTCTAAAGAATATTCTCTTTTATAATCTTGTCACATAAATAATAACAACAACAATTATAATAACAACATAATAATATCAACAATAACAAACAACTTCAAAATAATACTAAATCATTAATTCATCTGTATATAATTTAATTCCTCATTCTTTTTCAATATCACTGAGGAATGAAAATATACTTAATAAAAGGAAACAAAATAAATAAATAGTAAAATAAGAAATGTCTGTGGAAAATTATCAACAATTCAGTAAGATAAATGTGCTCATTCTGTTTTCAGTCAAACAAGACAAACATAAGCTGTTCAATGAAAATAAGACCTTGAAGTGAATGGTGGATAATAAGTTTATTAGTAGAGAATTTTATTCTATTATTATAATTTAATTTAATCCAGTGAATTTTTATTCAATTTATTTTAATTTAATGTATTATTCTAATTTACTTTACTGTTCTAATTCAATTCAATCCAATATAAGAACTTTTTAACTCAAATCAACTTATTTACTCCTGCATAAACAGTTAACTCAAGCAAAAATATCTGCAGTAATATTCTTGGGAATTCCTATATTCAAGAACATACTGTTATACAGAATAGAATTGATTAGTCAATTATAATCTGATTTCATTAAAATTAGTTAATTTTTGACTTACTAAGTTAAATATTAAGCTATTGATTTAACATTAGTTTGTTGCTGCTCATGCGATAACTTTAATTTTTCAGGAGGGTAATAAGGGCGTAATTTTGATACATGGATTATTTCAGTAATTTTATTTTGAGTCTGTCTATTAATTTCAACATTTACATCAGATAATTTTTTAAGTATTTGATAGGGACCACTAAAAAATTGTGAGAGCTTTCTGGTATTGGGATAATGGAATTCTTCATAGATAACGAGATCTCCTATCTCAAATTTTGGCTCCACATAATTTCTATCATAATATTTTTTACTTTTCCAGTAAAATTCATCAGCGCGTTTTTTAGCAATGTTGAGGGCTTCCTGGACAGGAGGGTAATAATTTTGTTTAAGAGAGGAATCATAGGGTAATTTGCCAAAAAGTAAATAAGCAGAAGGGAATTTGGTTATGGAATGGGGTGTATTATTGTATTCATTAACTACTTCAGTCAGAAGTTTGGTCCAAGGAATTTTGGAGGTAGTAGAATTAACTTTACACTTTAATCTTGTAACTATTGATTGATTCACTCTCTCACACTTGCCATTCGTTTGGGGGTGATGTGATGTGGTTAAACGTTGCTTAATATTGTGATTTCGCAAAATTTTTTTAAATCTAGGTGAAGTAAAGGCTGCATTCCTGTCACTTAATACCTTTTGAGAACCCTGTATATGGAAAATTTTGTTGAAACAGAATAATTGTTGAGGGAATTGAATATTGAAGACTTGTTTTAAGCAATTTGTGTATGTTGCTGTGGTAATACTTTTTGAAGGAAATGCCCAAACATATCTGGTTGCATGGTCGATGATGATGTGTAGATATTTTTTGGTGGAGTTATAATAATTGAATCCTCCCACAGTATCAATAGAAAGACATTCAAAAGGTTGATCTGTGGTGGGCATAGCTTGTAATAAGCTTGTAATAAAATTTACACCATGAAAATAATGATAGAATTTGTCTAAGGTGTCAATGATGGCAAGACACTCTAACTCGGTAATAAAATAATTCTTCTCACAACTTCTCAATCCTCTAGATTAATAAGCAATTGGATGTAAAACATTATTACTATCAGGTTGTTTTCAGACTGCACCTACTGCCACCTGTGAGGCATCAACAAACATATGGAGGGGTAACTTAGGGTAATAAATTTTAAAGATAGGTTTGGCTAATAAGGCATCTTTTAATTTTAGAAAAGAATACTGACAATCTGTATTCCATTCCCATAATGTATTTTTCCTGAGTAATCTATTAAGAGGGACTTGAATTTCGGCATATTTATTTATAAACTTGTGATAAACATTGATAGATCCTAAGAATCTCTGAAGTTCCTTTACATTTGGAGGGGGTTTTAATTTTTTTTATTACTTCAATATTAGCATTAGCAGGAGTTAATGTGCCATTCTGGATGGTATATCCTAAGAAGTTAATTTTATTTTGAACAAAATTGCATTTAGATAATTTAAGCTTAATGTTTTCACGTCTACATAATTCAAATATTTTGTTTAAATGTTGCACGTGTTCTTCTAATGAGGAAGAAAAAATAATGATATCATCAAAATAATGGCAAGCAAAGTCTATTTTATATTTAGTAAGTATTCTTCTAAGGGTTCTATTAAATATTGGGGGGCCTAATTTAATCCCGAAGGGCAGAACTAACCATTCAACCTTTTCAACCTTTTTTCGAAAGTACTTATCCAAATCATTGAGATCATTTACTTTCATAGAAGCAAATTCTGAAAATCGAGGAACATGAACAGTAATACATTTTTCAGTAAGAATAACAGTTATCTTATTAAAAGCATTACATTCTAAACATTCATTAATAAATACTTTTAGAGCCTCTCCTTTCAAATATTTGGAAATATTTTTAATCTTCCAATTTTCATCTTTCTTATCAGAAAGGCATGTTTTGACAAAATGGTTTAACCAAGACTGTATGTTCATTCCAAATTCGAAATCAAAAAGAATGATGTTTATTTCGTTTTCACTCATTTTGTTATCACCAGGGACTTTTACAAATCCAGATCGCAATAACATAAAAGCGGGGTACCTCATTAACATAAAAATTAAAGAGAATTAACACAACAAGATGTAAAATAAAATTTAAATTAAATAACAAATGTAAATACCTCCATCTCTAATAAATAATGATAATAATAATAATAGTAATAATACAAGTAAGAAAATCTGAGCGAAACTTAAATAACATAAAAAATAATAAAATAATAAATAATACACACAATAATAAATCTTTTCAAACTTACAAGTGTCTGCCTGTTTACTTTTTGAATTTTTAAGAAGACCGATCATTTTATTTATTAATTTGTACGATGATAATTTTTCATCATTTTTTTTTTCTTCTTTTTTCTGTAGAAGAAAATATTTTATTATATTACTCCGTAGTCATATTCGAGATCATGCATTGTAGAAAATTCACACAGCCTGTATCCGGTGTTTCCAGGTATAAAAGGTTCCATCACTTTAATAAATAATCGATATACATTTCGGGAGAATCAGACGCACACACCTCGCTATGAAGATGTACAACAGCATTCAGCAACATATACGCAGCTCTCCGATTATCAGAACATTGGCATGGCTCGGCGCAAGTTCATAGCATCCTGACGGGCTTTTTTGTGGCGTTTTGACGAAGATGAGATACTACGAGATGCAATACTCCACGAGAAAATAGCAGTCCTTCAAAGATATAGTAGGCCGCAGTCGATTTCAATAATCATGGCGAAGTGGTGAGGCAATAATTAGAGTCCACAAGAGTTTCTTCCATAAAATCCAGCCAATTTCCAGACAAATCTTTATTTAGAATAAGAGCGATGCAGCGACAATTCCCACAGGTATAAACTTATAGCCCTCGGGCTTCACGATGGTTCACTACGTTGTTTAATAGATGTTAAATAACTGTATGGATATTCTACGAGACGATAAGACCAGATACATATTTCTTTATACTTCCAAAAACGTCAAAAATCCTCCCCTCCGAAGGATGCGAGCCAGTTTTGTTCACTCAGTGGAGTGATCCAGAATACGACGTCACGAGCGCACAAACCAATGAGTGAGAGGCGACCTCCAGACCAGCGAATGAGGCGAGAGGGAGAAGCTAAAACAGGAAAGAGTTCCTTCCCATGCCGCGTATCAATTTTGAAGTGAAAATTACCTAGCGCGCGAAAATCATGGAATAATAATAATAAAAAGAAAATGGCTTTTTAAAAAACATTCGAAATGAGACAGCGTCTCGGAATTTTATAGATTGGGGAGCTGATAAAAGCTACGAATGAACTTAAAATTTTAGATTAAGATTTGGAATAAGATAAATATATTAATATACGGGTATTTACTTTTAAAAGGAGATTAAATATGAATAAATATTATTAAGAATTAAGGAAATACTGACTATGTCAGAAGTTAGATTAATTTAAAGGACTAATGCGAAATAAATGCGAAGGAAATAAATTTTTTATATAACATACATATAATTGTATGTGAGAAAACTGTAGGTATAAAAGTTTGTTTATGTAAGTGAAACTTACTTAAACTAGTTCAGTATAAAGAATAAGTTTTTCGTCAAGGAGTATTTATCATAAAAGAGCATTTTTTTTAATTCTATGTGTCGCCAACCGACGATAAACCGCCAACTAAATGATTTTTTTTTTTTTTTTTTTTTTTTACGAATGTTATATTGAGGTTCCGCAGGAAATTTTGTTACAGACATATGTATCCTCATGGAAAGAATATTCTGTAATATTTGAAATTTTTTCTGAGTATGCGCTTATGGAGACCTTCCTTGTTAGAATTAAATAAGAAAAACAAACTTATTATCATGAAAATAAAAATATATAGGCTAAAAGTGATTACAGTAACCATAAAAGATTAAATAACCTTTAATAAACAGACGTATAGTTTCGTACACGCAAACGGCGACATTATCATGATCAGTAATAATAAAATAAACTATATTAGCAAAAAAATTTAAATATGTACTTGATAAACAAACATCGCGAGATATCAGGTACCACCGAAACAAGTGCTTTAATAAAAATAGTCATGTTTAAACGGGATTTATTTTATCATATTTTTAAATTTATAAAGCATTTCGTGCAAATTATAGGTAAAGGAAAGCAGGATGGTTATTTCACATCTTTTGCTGAGGATATAGATTTCTATTGATTCGCAGATAATGAATAGATAAATTATTTTACTATTTTAAAAATTAATCTGTAACTATTAGGTCTGTTTATTAAAGGTTTTTTCTCAGCCTCTATGTCTATTTAATTACTTTTAACATGTATTTTTATTAAACCAAAACATCTATTTATATAATCTTACATACCACATTTAAATGGTAGTTTAAAAAGTATTCTGATATCTTTTTATTTGAAAAGTATCTGTATTTTTTTTCAAATTATTTTTGAATACGGACAGTACAATGAAAGTAAAAATTAAGTGTTTTATACCAATAATTAAACAAAAAAAAATCATAAATTTCATTCATAATTAACCAGAAAATAAAAATATTTCACTATACATTTTCCCTTTCTAGACATATAGATATTTCCGTATCATAAATTGCATTATTCTTCATAATTATTCTTCATAAATAAAGAGTTTCCATTATCCCCAATTCACTATTAATTCTCATTAATTTTAATTAACATATTTAAATGAACTTAGCAGACCATAAGATCTTAACTGAACTTTTTTTCCTTCACAAATGACTGTTCTCAGTTTCACGTTCATAGGAAAACTATTACCCTAAGAGTTTCATATTCTTTCATTAGCGTGAAAAATTTAATTGTTCTTTAGCAAAGTATAATTAAAAACGTTACGGTATAAAAATTGAAAACCCTTTGTCTCTTTGCTGGTAAATAATGAAGTTGAAGTAGAAGTAACTAATTATAAACAATAAATATTTCTGTGACATTTTTAATAATTAAGTTCTTCATATAAGTAAGCTCTACAGGAAGGTAATATTGATGTTGTATCGAGGAATTCTTCGTGCAGAACAGAGATAATTTTGAACTGTAATTTATCAATAATATTGGGATATTTAAATTTAAGAAACATAAAAGTAAACAATTTTTAAACAAATATATTTTTTAAAATTATTACAGTTTTTACTTTTTATTTAAATTTGATAGGGACCACTAATATCTTTTCTTTAATGTTTAAAATATTTCATTGTTTCAGTTTCACAGCTAATTGGCGTATTTTAGCGAGCAGGGTTTGGCACATAAACAACTTCATTCTTGTTCTAACCAGAGGCGGATTACCCATTAGGCTGAGTAGATGAAGCCTAGGGGCTCGGAAGAAAAGGGGCCTCGGTGCTAAGATTTTCTTTCGTTTTTTTCTTCTTATCATGCTAACATTTTATGCAAGAAATAAATTAATGTACAATATTCTTTGTTTCGCTTATTTATTGAATCATTTAGGTTACTAACATATCCAAATGTTATTCCCCTTTTAATTCCTTCTATATTCATAAGAAAAAAAATATTACTGGATTCATGAAATTTTTTGGCTTGAGGATTGTGTTGGATTTGCTAGGCGGCTTCTCTAGCCAGGCGACCTGGGCGAGATTTTGTCAGCACCTCTATGAATGATGTCTGTTAAAACGGTTATTAAGTTTTAATCAAGCATTTTGCCTATTTCCTGCCCCTTAGTTTTTAGCGCCCTGGGCGATCCCCCAATACAGAACATATATTCCAGTGCAATTCATTGCTAAACTAAGAAAGTCCTTTTGAGGTTAGAGATTCCACATAAATGTCTACGTGAAAATATGTTAATTTGTAAAATTACTTACTGTAAATACATTCTGAAAGAAAATGTATGCTAAAGATTAAAATTTTTTATCTTTATTTTATTATACCAGGTGATTTAAAATAAATGTCTCCTCGGTCTCTTAAACCACTGGTGATAGAAATATATTTCCGTTTCCAAAAATTATACAAATCCAGTACAGCTTTTAGATGTGACATTTGTTTTATAAAAGACTGTATACATATTAAAGTATGAAATTTTATTTTTTATATAGTCCCTAGGTTCTAATTAAACTTTTAAAATGAGTTCTCTTCTGTCTAGGAATAACATTTTATAAATCCCATTCTGTTATGACCAAAACTTTTGAATTATGACACTTTAAATTTTATTTCAACGTTCATCTGCACTAAAAAAACTTCTTTCCGTTTTTAGTGACAGGAAACACTGAAATTTCATACAATTTGAAGTATCATTATTTAATACGTTTTGACTGCAAAAGAATACGAATTTTTTATCTCCTTCTTAAAAGAATGACATTTTTCTAAACATAACTTTTAGGTTCCAGGCATAGTATAAACATTGAATTCCGTATTTAAAAATGTATAAAGCAAATGACATTTATAAAATCTGTACTTGATTTGTATACTTTTGTAACTGGAAGTAAGTTTCTATCATCAATGGTTTAAGTGATAATTAAGCTAACATGTATTTTGAATTACCCGGTATATATTGCTTTGAAAGAGGGGATCCCCTTGCCAAAAAAAAGGTCAAGCCTAAGGAGATCCCCCCCCCCCCCAAAAAAAAAGGCCAAGCCTAGGGGCCCATGAGGTAGTTGATCGCCTCTGGTTCTAACTCGTATGCTGTGCAAACCAAAAATAATATAGGGCGATTTATTATCTGCGCCCGGCTAACGTAAAAATGGCTGAAAATTTGTTTATTAATTGATAATTAATCTCTAAAAATATTAAAATATGCATTTCACAGGAAACATACCCTCTAATATTCATAATTCTAGCCTATCAGGAAGTGAGTGAAAAATCGATTCTAAAATTCCGTACATGAATTGACAAGAGCAGGTTCCGAGGTCAGGAATACAGAATGCATTGAACGTAGAAGTACCGTTTGTGTATAGATAGAGTATAGTTAGTATATATATATATGAACACCATAAAGTGCAATGCATAGGGGTGTCTTGAGAAAATGCCTCAAAGTTTACGTTACATTTAATAATCGGATAAATTATCTTCTTTAACAAGCCGCTGTGTAGCATGGTTGGCATCGAGCTGGATTTCTGAGTTTTTTCTTTCAGTTCGAATCCCAGTCAGGCTCTTATTTTTCGTTTTATTAATTTTAATAACACTACTTCACAGTACACAGAAATATTACAGAATACAAGAAGCGACAGATTTTTGTTTCAGTTCATGGGTTTAGAGCTTTTTGATTGTCAGGATGCCCGTTCGATTGTAGGCGAAACTTCACTTTTCACGGCAGTCGTGTCGTCCGAATCTCTCACAAGACAGAAATTATCCTAACTGCTCTGCTCAGAGTTTGCAACAAATTACCCAATATAGCCTCTCATTGATTTGAGTATATACCGTAGATGAATTTCAAGTAGTTCAATGAGTTCATAAGAAAGGTTATGCAGCAGGGAGGCTTTTCAAGTAGGTTGAGAGATGTGAAACTCCTGGTGTCAAGTACTACGAATTTATTGTGCGATAAAGGTCTGCATATAGTCAGATCACAAGATGCGAGATAAAATTTATATCTACTTGGTAAGGTTTATAGTCTTTTGAGAATATTTACGCGTGTACATCTGGAGATTGGTTTTCAGTTTCATTTTGGAGGAGGTAATATTTAACAGTCATCTTGAATATAACTTATTCTCATACAATTAGTGAGTCAGACATAAAACTTTACATTACTATTTAACTCCTTTCTTCCTTTAAAATTTTTAAACCCAAGAGAGAGGATATCTTCTTCCTCATTTAATTATTCATTTTACAAGAATTTTTTCCCTTTCCCCTCTGATATAATTATATATTGAATATTGTACATAACTGAATAATTATACATAATATTGAATAATAGTACATAAAAAGACAATATACTTTACCCAATTATTACTTAACAATTCCTTCTGTTAAATTGTCGTCATGAAAGAGAGGATGTCTTTCTTTCTCATTTAATTAGTATTTACAGGGAATATTCCTCCCCTTCTAAATCTAATTGCTATTTAACCCTTATCTCCCATTTAAATTTCAACATGAGAAAGAAGATGTTCTTCTTTTCCATTTATTTGTATTACAGGATTTGACTTTTCTCCTACCTTCAAAAAATTAAACATTACTTTACATTATTAACCTAACCCTTGCTTTAATCTTATGTTCTGTTGCTTGGAACTTAGCCAGTCTTTTGATTTGTAGTTATATTGTTAGGTATGTAATTCTGCTAAATGTTTTGGCCACATTCATACTCGCGTATTACGTTAATGTAGCACAGTGGTTCCCAAACTTTTGGGCTCGTGGAGCCCTTTTTGGGAAGAATTTCTAAGGCGGAGCCCCTTAATCCCACGGTACTCTATGGTTTACAAACTAACGTTTTTTATGCCTATGGAGCAGAGATAGATCTGCTGGATAAGAATCCGAACTAGTAGTTTCCAACATGGGGCCAAGGTTCTCAATTTGGCCCTTTTCTTGATACAGGAATTCTGAATTAATACTAGAAATTTTGAAAATCAAATTTTCTATTATTGAACCCCTTAACAGTTTTATTTAATATTAATATTATTGGACACAATATATTAAAAATAAGGACAAGAAAACACTTTTTTGTATTAAAATATCTGCCTTGTATAATCGAGATATGTCCGCCAATTACAGCAAAAATTATAGTTAAAAATTTGTGGTTTCTGAAAGCTTTTAGTGGCGAATAAAACATACTCTTACCCGAGCGACGTTCGAGCAATACTCTTAAGGGGTTAATGCCATCAATTTTTAAAATAAAAAATATTATTTGGGATTTCCAGTATGAACTCGGAATTAAAGATAAAAATTGTCACCATGTCTGGTTCATGCATTGCATTGGGGATTCCGTGAAACTATTATTATTTATGGCGAAAACCACACACACAGAGAAAAAAATGTAAGTTGTACTGTTTTCGTTTACAAAGAGAAACTTGTGTATAATCCCAATAGGATACTCGCGAAAAGAAAGGAAATGCGCCGTCCCAGTCGCCCATGAGTAATTATATAACACGTTTTTGCTAGTTCCGCCCACCCGTAATAGGATCATGTGATTGCAGATTATTTTTTCGTTCTTCTTTACGTTTCTAGTACTTCCAAATATGCAACGAAAACGAATCGTCTCTAAGCTTCTTCTTCTGAGCCATTTTTAAAAATACATTTAGAAGCAGATCATCGTTTTATTGTTTAGGTGGGCGGGGCAAAATCTATAACCTGTATTGTTAGGTTCAGCTATTAATTATAGTTTTGAAATAAACTTTCTTTCACCATTGCTTTTGCCTCAAAATAGAAATACAGTCATCTCTCACTTATGCGCCTCTCAGTTATACGCGTCTCTCAGTTATACGCGAATTTCGTAAGGTCCCGCCACGAGGAATAGGAAAATAATGCTATAGATCTCTCACTTATAAGCGCCACTTTGAATTGTCTCTCTCAGTTATACGCGGAAATAACAGCGCAACTCTTTTTTTTTTTTTAATCGATAAATAATTTTCTACACCTGTCAAGTTCAAAAGACCGTTCCGAAAAGCGGGGTGGGGAGAGTGGAGAGGATGTTACAGTTCGACTTTACACTCACCCCCTCAGTTCTAATGGTTGCTTCTTTTCTTTCTGTTTTAATTTTATAAAGCACCTGAGTGTTACATTTCGTCCTTGCCTTTACGGTAGCATCTAGATTCTTTTTTTTTTCAATAAAAATGAGCAAAAGAAAGTCAACAATTTTGTTCAAGATGGAAGTTATAAAAGCAGCAGAAAATGATCCTAGACTGTCAAAAATAAATTTAGCTCGAATATTCGATTTGCCAGAATCAACACTCAGAGGGATTTTAAAGAACAAGGACTCGATCAAAAAAATTAACAGTGAATATTCTACACAAGCGAAGAAACGATCAAGAATTCAGAATGGAAAATTTGAGATCTTAGAAACCACTTTAATTCAATGGTTCAGATAAATGAGAGCTTCTAATTTACCCATTAGAAAACTTTTCGGCTTCTTCAGGATGGTTAGAAAAACTTAAAAAAAGACACGGTTTAACAAATCATTGTCTGAGTGGTGAAAGCGCAGCCGTTTCAGGTTCAATTGCTAATGAATGGATCGCAGACCTTCCAAAATTAATTAAAAACTTTGATCTTAAGAACATTTTTAACTGTGATGAAACAGGCTTATTTTATCGTTTTTTACCAAACAAAACGATGGATATTAAGGGAAAAACATGCCATGGTGGCAAACACAGCAAAGAAAGACTGACTCTACTTTGATGTTGCAATGGGGACGGATCAGAAAAGTTACGGCCAATAGTGATTGGTAAATTCAAGAATCCACGGTGTTTAAAAAATGTCAAGATACTGCCATGTTCTTATGCAAGTAGCACCAAAGCGCGTACGGCACAGTCTCAAGATTAAGGAAAAATGCAACAATACACAATGAAACTTTACACCACATCGAATACGACAAAAAAATAAACATATGGGAGAATCATCCAGCAGACACGATAGAACCTAGGATAGGGTACAATACACAAGACACAACGATATACACGGACGGCTCTAAATTGGAATCAGGTGCTACAGGTTCGGCCTTTGTAGCATATAAAAATAATCAAAAGATAAAAACATGGTCAGTGCCGTTAAGGAACAGCAACAGCGTCTTCCAGGCCGAACTACTGGCAATACAAGAAGCAGCAAAATGGGGCAACACCACGGGTGAGTCATATAGCATCCGCTCGGACTGCAAATCGGCCATCGAATCACTTAGTAAACCATTCAACGTAAACAAAACAGTAGACACAATCCAAAAACTAATAAAAGAAGCTAACAACAAATTTAAAATCAGCTGGGTTAAGGCGCATGTAGCCATCCAAGGAAACGAAGAGGCAGACATGTTAGCCAAAACCGCAGCTCTAAATGTAAACAACAAAAGCAAATACAACCTGACTAAACCAATCTCAAAACTTAAAAGAACACTAAAAGATATAACACTAAAACAATGGCAGTTCGAGTGGGACTATGGGGACACAGGTAGGGAAACACACAGGTACTTCCCAAAAGTAGATAAAAATAGACTAATATGCGATTACCTGCTAGCACAGCTATACACAGCTCACGGAGCTTTTCCAGCATACCTACACAGGTTTAAGAAAGCGGACACACCGGACTGCGAATGCGGAACGGTGGGTTCACCAAAACATTACCTAATTCAATGTCCACTCACCCAAGCACACCACCGGGTACAAATAACAACAGACAACGAGAAATTATGGTATGAACAATTAGCGAAAAACAAACACGTACAAAACAAGGCAAAGACAGTAATCAGGTGGCTCCAAGAAAACTGCGACAGCATCACGACACTAATACAAAACAACACACAATAATATTTAGCACCCCAGCAGCAGTCGAAGGTGGAAGGTAACAAAACGATAAAATGAATATGTATATGTGTTTATGTGTTATATGTTAAAAAAAAAGGCCTAGGAGCAATCCAAAGCCACCAAAAAAATTATAAAATTGTCCATGGGTATTGTCCAATGGCAGTGTGCGGTAGTCGCACAACATCAGCTGCTTCCAAGGCCCGAAAAAGGAGCCCCGTAATCACAGAATTACCAGCACGACGTTCGTCACCAACGGATCAGCAAGTTGTGCATTATGACACAGTAAGAAGCTTATAATAGCCCCCGGCACTGTCTGTCCGTCCTAGTGTAAAAGGAAAAAAATAAGTGTTTATTTATGTGCTTATGTGTTATATGTTAAAAAAAAAAGTCCCAGGAGCAATCCAAAGCCACCAAAAAAAATATAAAATGTCTATGTGTTTTGTCCTAGTAGCAGTGTGCGGTAGTCGCACAATATCAGCTGGCACCACGGCCCGAAACAAGAGCCCCGTAATCACAGTATTACCAGCACGACGCATGTCATCAACGGTCCAGCAAGTTGTGCACCATGACACAGTAAGAAGCTTATAATAGCCCCCGGCACTGTTTGTCCGTCCTTGTGTTAAAAAATATTATAAAAAGAAGGGGAAGAAGACAGATGAGAAAGAAGAAGAACTGGAAGGAAAGAGGTGATAAGTATAAAGGATAAGTATGGAAAGTAGACCGTGTACGTTAATGGGAGCTGGTGCACGTTAAATCTGTTCGTGGATCTAATGTCCTCCAAGTTCTATATAAGCGCTATCTCTGGGGGTGCCAATCCAGATGCAGGTCTCTCATCTGGAATTGGTTCAAAATTAGGAGACTAGTTTCACAGTTATATGGATCATGTCAGCTATATAGAAATAAAAAGCTGCAAAACCGGGCTCTTGGGCCAAACCAACAACAACAACAACAACCCATTATGGTTTAGTCAGTTAACGGCAATAGTACATATTTTAAATTACAAATTGTTAATTATTTAACAACCTTTCATGGGCCCAATGGACGGGTAGCCAAGTCAATTAGCACAATAAAAGTAAATTAATTTCAATAATGTAGTTAAAGTGTAATTCAGAATAAGTTCAGTTTAAAATGTAACATTCTTCTCTTCCAGGTTCCCCTTGCAGTTCCTCGTGCTGCCGGTTGGGACGAGCCAATGGCCGGCCCCAACTGGTAGCACAAGGGTTTTTTTTTTAGCAGCAGTATTTTTTATTCATTTTATTTTTGACTGTTCGCCTCTTTATTAGGTGCAATTGGACATTGTCCGCAAAAGCTACCGGAACCGCTCTAATGGGACAGCCCACGGAGCCAGTTTTTACCAGGTGGGGTACGGTAGAAAGGCGCAGTCCCGTCAGCCCCCGCAGCGTTTTCGTCTGCCTTGCAACTCGGCCCAAAAATTTTCCCCGATGGTATGACTTAGCTATTGGCTAATTATATTTTCATTTCAGTGGTTTCATTATCTAGTTAATTTCTTTATTTAGTTTCCCTCAAAATTCTCTCCCCTTTTTCAAGCTAAGTTCAGTACCAACGTTTCGGCACTAAATTGTCCAGCCCCATTTCAACTGTCATGACGAGTACGTGGTGTGCGGCGTCAGATCTCAGAACATTTAAATTTAGGAGTGAACAACACAGAAAAATCCGGACTCAGTTGATGGGCCGAACTGGGTACTTGTCTTTGTGGACCGCCCCAATAGGGCGATCAGACGAATTTCGCCCCAATGACCAGGCACTCAAACCCGTCAAACTGGGTCGAATCCCGGTAGGTAGGGGCCTGGTCAGTGGTCTCCAAGTAGCACCAAAGCCTAGATGACATCGAAATTTTTTTTAGACTTTTTGAAGGAATTCGATATGAAGATGGATAAAAAAAAAAAAAAAAAGTTTTGCTATTTATGGATCAGTGTCCCGCCCATCCTTCAGATCTCCCATTGCTGACACATACACGAGTAATATTTTTCCCTGCTAACTGTACTAGCAGACTCCAGCCCTTAGATCTTGGTATAATAAGGTCAGTTAAAGCGCAGTATAGGAAAGATTTGTTGCGAAGAATGTTTATAATCACTAGAGCAAAAAAAGGAATTCAAGAAAATTTCGATTCTGGATGCCATGCATATGTTGGTTTCCTCTTGAAATAACGTAACAGCCATGACAATTTCTAACTGCTTTAGGAAAGCGGGTATTTTTCATTCAAATGATGCTGAAGTTATTCCATTACAGGAAAATGAAAACAACAGCAATGATTTTAACATAGACGAAGAAGAATGGAATAGAATGAGCAAAGATTCTCTTTCTTTTCAAGATTTCGTCAATGTTGATGAAAACTTAACATCAACGGCAATAAGAGATATTGAAACTGTGTTTGATGATGTGACAGCTGAAAGAGAAGGAGATGATGATGATGATGATAATGATGAAACTGATACGGTAATTGTCCCATCTTATATGCTACTGCTTTAGGAGTCCTGGACACTTTGAGATGATACCTACAAAATGCTGATATAGCATCAAATACAATGACGCACTTTAATGCATTAGAAAATGTCGTTGTACAAACGCGGCCTAGGCAAAAACAAACTACCATTGATGACTTCTTAAAAGAGGACTAATTGGCATTTTTTTTATGTAAGTATATCATCTTCTATGTCAAATGAAATTTTACTTTATTGTATTTTTTTTTAATTAAATTTTATAGTGAAAGGTGTAAGGATTTTTTTTTTAGTACACTTATACTAATATTACACCCCGTTTATTTTATAATATGTCATTAATCATAATTCTTATATTTCAATATGTTTTTCTTTCGAATAATGTGTATAATGTGTATAAAGAATTATTATATACAACGTCCTCTCAGTTATGCGCGGCTCTCAGTTATGCGCGGCTCTCAGTTATGCGCGATTTTAAGTCAGTCCCTTCAAACGCGCATAAGTGAGAGGTGACTTACTCTTAAAGCTACACATGTTAAAACAACTACAACTAGCAGATAAACTTTACTAACAAAACGGGATATGTGTGTGGGGTTTAATTTATATCAGGGCGGGTGCTCATTGACGAAAAGCCTAAGCAACAGGTGGAGCTGATCAAAGGTTTAGATTGTTAATGTGATGATAAATGTAAAGAACCGATGTATATTTTTTAAATTGCTACAGCCTTATTTCTGATAGGAAAATGTGGCATCATAACATAAGAATCTTAGCTAATGCCGAGACCAAATAAAACAAAATTTTAAAGAGGGGCTGTTAAGTGATACAAGATGTTTACAAAAATGCGTTTTTAGCGACATACATTGCTTTAAAAATTAAGTACAATTATGTAAAACAATATAGAAAATTTAAATTACTAAGAATTAATAAAAATAAAATATACTTATTAAAGGAATTAAAGTTACAAAAAGAAAAAGAAAACTATATACACAACGTATACAAACATTAAATGAATCTAATGAGGCTTTTATTAAATGAACCAAGATGTTACAAAAAAAGAGGCATTTTAATCGGCAAACATTGTTTTACTATGAAAAAATATATAGAAAATTTAAATATACAAATAACATAAACTGATTAAAGAAATTAAAGTTATAAAAAAGAAAAATATATATACATAATATACACAAATGTAAAATGAATCTAATGAGGGGCTTTAAATTATACAAGATGTTATAAAAAAGATGTTTTAAGCGACAAACATTGTTTTCTTATGAAAAACAGTATAGAAAATTTAAATAACTAAAAATTAGTACAAATAACATGAACAGCGCCTTTGCCCTTTCGATTCACGTTGTGCATTCGATTCAGAATACTATTTCTTGTATCTTATTTTGAATCGAAAGTAATTTTTAAAACACATTAAATGCAGAAACATAAAATAAAGCAGTTTAAACCAAAAATATTATATAGAAAATTAATATATGTATTATGCAAATTTTTAAATGATTTTAAGAAATATATTATAGTATTTTTCAACCCAATAACAGATGTATATATTTTTGACACACACATACGCACACAAATTCCTATATACTTTCGAAAAGTTTTTCCTTGCAATATGCTATTTGTTTCACGTTTTGTTTATTTTCCTGGAACGCCGCGGAGCCCCTGAAAAGTACAGGCGGAGCCCCAAGGGCTCCGCGGAGCACACTTTGGGAACCTCTGATGTAGCATATTCTTATGTAACTTGTTACTTCTAGTTTCTTTTTACTTCTATATTTGACATGATTTAGATTTGCACAATTTCCCCAATCATATTTCCTCTATTTAAAATGTAATTATTTCCCCCCCCCTCCCCCCAATTTTAAGTGTAGTTTTATCTTAGTCTTTTTCGGAAGTCCGTTTTTTTAATTTTACGTTTCCTATAGGATACTACACTATATTGCCAAAGGTGATTGGTCAATTGTGATTTTAGACGTTTTGTTAACTATCTAGAAAAATACATGAGAACTGCACCTGAAACTGCAGGTGTGTAAACAGTATAGTATAGCTTATATATTTCCGTGAATATTTTTTTCCGAAACCCCATAGGGGACTGTCAACAAATTGAAAAAGAACGAATATCTTTTGGATTACCCTGTAAAACCTAATGTAGCAAAAGTGTTCAAACTCGATATTATTAATAAGTGGTTTATTGTAATATACTGTGTTAATTTTTATGAAGATAGCATGTATACTCGAAGAGAAATTAAGGTTTTTATAAAAACCGACCCAAATTTCACCAAGTTTTTTGTTTATAATTTGCAGAGTTCTTAATATAAAAAAAAGTTATTTTGAGAAAATATGTCAAACAACATTGTACATAATACTCTGCAATCGGAATTAAAAAATAATAAAAATTGGATGAAAAATGAGCAGGTTTACTAAAAAATGTTTCACTGCGCATGCGCGAATGCAATCAAAATATAATATGCATATTGTATTAGCTAACTATATAGAGCAACTTTTATGAAAGTCTCAAAATCATACCTTGAAAATTCTGAAAATTATCGTCGATAGAATCAGCTCGAAATCCGTTGTTCCCAAAAAGAAGCAAAAATATGAGGGGTTGTATCAAATATCTGTTGATTAGTGCCAAGGTAGCGTACACAATATTGCACGTACTACTATATTTGGATACAACCCCTTATCTTTTTGCTTCCTTTTGGGAACAACGGATTTCGAGCTTTTTCTATCGACGATAATTTTCAGAATTTTCAAGCTATGATTTTGAGACTTTCACAAAAGTTGCTCTATATACTTACCTAATACATTATGCATATTATATTTTGATTGCATTCGCGCATGCGCAGGGAAACGTTTTTTAGTAAACCTGCTCATTTTTCATCCAATTTTTATTATTTTTTAATTCTGATTGCAGAGTATTATGTACAATGTTGTTTGACATATTTTCTCAAAATAACTGTTTTTTATATGCAAATTATAAGCAAAAAACTTGGTGAAACTTGAGTCGATTTTTATAAAAACCTTAATTTCTCTTCGAATATTCATGCTATCCTCATAAAAATTAATACAGTAATTTACAATAAACCACTTATTAATAATCTCGAGTTTGAACAATTTTGCTACATTAGTTTTTACAGGGTAATCCAAAAGATATTCGTTCTTTTTCAATTTGTTGACAGTCCCCTATGGGGTTTCGGGAAAAAATATTTACGGAAATATATAAGCTATACTATACTGTTTACACACCTGCAGTTTCAGGTTAATTCCTCATGTATTTTTCTAGATAGTTAACAAAACGTCTAAAATCGCAAGTGACCAATCACCTTTGGCAATATAGTGTATTCCACCCTTTCTTTCATAGAAATGAGACTCTTGGCGCTTGCCGCCTAATTTGCTTTTCCTCTTGATTTCATCTCATAGTATGCAAGATTTATTCAATTATTTTACAACAAAGGAACATTACCTAATCTTGGATATAATCGATGAAGTCATAATCATTTAAACACACCTGTTCATGCTACATGTCTATACCCAAAGCTTACTGTCACCCAAAATAAGCTAGCACAAGTGAAAGAAATCCCAGAGCAGATTGCAATCTCTGGAGCTCTAGTTTGACGTCTTAAACTCACAACTACAAGAAAAACAAGCACTTTTTCTTACAGATCAGCTTATTTAAAAAAACTTAATGTCGCTAATTCCGTGATGGTAGAGACTCTACAGTCAAAGATAAATAGTTTAACTAATGTGAAGACTAAGTTTGCAGAGTCATTGCAGATCAACACAAATCTCCTGTTACAGATGGAAAACATTCTACAATAAATTAATAATGCATCTCATCAATCCTCAAAAAAAGTGGAAGCAATAAAGAATAGCAATTTCTCTGACAATTTTCATACGGAAGTCAGCTACACGCCAGCCCTTTCTAACTGTCTTTATTATTCCCAATTAAAAAAAGGTATTCTCTTAAATATTCCGGCTCCACTATCCTTAAATGATGTCAAAGCCATCCTTTCAAAAAAATACCTCAATACAAATGACTTTCATATCCTTTGACCTCTCTCTTTCAAATTCCAAATTGTAATAAGTGACACTTTCTTACATCCCATCAACCTTAAAGATGCTTATAGTTTCAGGGGGTCTTTTTATAGGTACTACCCAATATAGAGTTAGATACCACACATCTACAAGTATTTACATATGCTACAACTGCCAGCAACTTGGCGACTTGGCGGAAGCCTACCCAAATACTGCTCGTTGTGTCAATTGTGGCTTCAAGCGTACGGACAAGGACTGTTTAAAAACTTCTTCGAGCATCAACTGTACTACCTCTAATAATCTTCATAAAACTGTCTTTGACTCAGCACATAATTCCTCGGATTCAAAATGCCTTTTTAGACAAATCTACTAAGAAAGATCTCACCAGGATATTGAGTTTCAATCTTCAGTCAATCAAAATTTCAATCAGCGTCCGGACTATGACTTTCGGGGTCACTCTTCTATAGAAGAATATCCTTCGCCTCCGCCACTATGGCTCTCCGGGTGGTGTCATTCTCAACCACCATAGCTGGTCTATGAGTGAAACAGCCATGAGAATAATATGAGTATCCATGCTCAGCGTATCAGACTTAGTGTGATTTTTGCGGGAATTTAATTGCCTAACTGTCATTGATCATCTTTGTGCTCATCGGTTTTTCGTGTTGCCACGTTTCAATTTTACTTTAAAATATAATTTTGTCATTTTGTGCTCATCGTTTATTCGTCATCATTCGCCGTTTTCAACTATTCATCTGTCATCTTTATGCTCATCGATTCTTACGTTGTCAACAGCTTTTCTTCTACTAACCTGTCTTTTCTACTGAAGTCAACACTGGCAGCATGGCAGCTCTCTTATATGAAATTTCTCATTCTGTTTATCGCCCTTTGTCGCGTTTACGGTGGCGTAAGTATTAATGACTTAAATCTGTAGGACTCTGGAAACATATTCTGCCACCCATTGTCGCGTTTATGGCGGTACAAGCGTCTTTGATAACTGTATTTTGTAACTCTCTAAAGTTTTTAAATAAACGTTCGGGGTCATCCGCTAGTTGAGGGCGTCGTTTGTGTGTGCCTTCCGCCGACGATCGGCTGTAGTTTTACCTACACCTAGGCTCCGGAATGTCCCCTGGCACACCAAAACGCTAAGCTCTAAAGACTTGGTTTTTCTAGGTCTGAGCTTAGGCTTTCAACTATTTCTGTGTAACTGCGATTTTTAAATTAATACATCAAGCCCTGGTTAGGTCACGCTTCGTTAAATTGCTTATTCTGATATATTGCAGGATATACCTTCCATTGAGAAGAAAAGCAATACAAAATATCCACATTAATAGTATTCTTAATTACATATGTAAATAAAAATAAATAAATATAACTCCATGTTTAATATATTAATAAAATTGTAACTTATGGGTATAAATTGACATTTTGGAGAAAACTTTAAAACTAACTTACAATGGGACTTAACACGTTCACTGCCGGGTTAAAATTACCGGAATATTATTTTATATAGAAAGTTCGAATTCATACCAGAAAATACTATTAGCAATATTTACTTTATTTAATTGCAGACATTTCGTGATTACATCAAATAAAAATTCTTCTTTCGAAATTTCCAGTACGAATTCGTAATTTTAGATTGAAAAACCACGAGTATACCGTGGTTGGCTGCGAATGGGTTAAATTTTTAATGCCCTCGGTTATATCGCGCATTCGGATATATGGCGCTTATTTCCTGTCTCCCCAGAAAAGCGTTGTAATGAGGCACTACTCTATATTAGAATGATATAGAAGAATGTTTTGTTAGAACGCCATCGTTATAGTTTAACACAAATTTTAATTTAAAGTGAAGTACGCCGAGATAGATTTGAAACTTCTAATAACAAAGCAATGTTTGCAATTCATCGATTTTTTTTTTTTTTTTTTTTTTTTTTTTTGTATAGAGTATTAGAATAATTAACTCTTTTGACCAACTTTATAAAAGCTTGAATGCATAATATAAGTACTTTCAAATCTTTATATATTTCACAAAGAAGAAGAACATACATACTATTAAAAATGTATAGCTCACAAAATTTTAATCCATTTCTAAAACAGTATTATTTCCTTACTATCAAAAATACTTGTCAGTAATGATTTATGCTTGTTTATTTTCTTCCTTTAAAATGTGTTTAAAAAAATTAAAAATATATAATCAAAATTAGGTTAAGTTTAAGAAATTTAATAATTTAAATGATGATTAATTCTCTCCATTTTGTTATTTGTAAAAATGATCAATTTAATTTTTTTTAAATTTCTTTTTATGTAATTTGAATGAGAACTAATTATACTCGGAGAATATTATTGATTGAAGTAATTTCCCAATTCTGAGAAAGGTTAAAAAAACCCCTTAAAAATACAAATGAACGAAAATATATAAATTGCTTTCAGCAGTAAGTACAAAATAACTATACAGCTCTGAATGATTTAAATAAATGGAATCAATTTCAGTTTTTTTTTTCATTTTAAAGATGATAATTAAAAAAGCATAACCATTTTCAATTTTCATTTTTTACTGTCTTTTGTAGATTAAAATTAATTTTACGCTATTTCTTTTGTAATTTATTGAAATGTAATGTAAAAAAAAAAACAAAAAAAAAACAAAAAACACTTAAACTGAAAACACTGAAATATTATTGAAGTTATAATTTATAATAAAAATTTATAAAATAATAATAATAATAATAATAGAAATAACAATTTTTTCATATTTTGATAAATAGTATAAAAATCACTGATTGAAATAAGTTTAATATTTTTTATTATATAAATAATTAATCGAAAATAAAAGAAGATAATTGCTGTATTTTTTTGCATAACTTAGACATACACGCACTCCGTACTTTTAAAAAGAAATTTCGTAAAAAAAAATTAATTATAGGCCTGTTAATTCACGATGCACCCATTCCAAACTTATTCTTTAGCCTTTATTTAAAAATAGTAATTGAAATAGTAATTGAATTAAATTGTTTTTCGGTAAAAAAGTCTATTAAAAATATTAGAAAAGTACTTTAATGAAATAATTCAGCGTTTTCGCTGATGTAATCTCAAATAATGAAAAATTGAACTATATTCAGTTATTAATCGCTTCGGGACGAACGCCTAGTATACGACGTTTCTTATTTTTTGTTACCAAAATTTCGAAATAACAATTTTTTCTTATTTAATCACAGAAATTCTGCGATTAGGTAAGGTGAAGATTACTATTCGGCAACAGCGATACACAAAAATAAAGATTAGGTGAGAGATTAGAGGCAATTAATCGGGAAGGCGTTAAGTTAAAAAATAAATAATTTGAAAACAAGAAACGAAATTTTAACAATGCATTTTTGAACAATGCTTTAAATTTGTACAACCGCAAAAAAAAAAAAAAAAAAAAAAAAAAAATAATAATAATAATAAAAGAAATACTCCAAAATAACTCTGCCGCAAATCATCGTATAAAGATGTGACTGCATGACTGCTACCTAGCGATTAGTAATTAACGTCTATTAATCAATGCTGTACTTAAAAATTGCTTAGGGAGTCGCCTACATAAAGAAATTGTATTAAACGTTAAAATTTCCAATACTACAACACCTAATTTTGACATCCTATTTGGATTCTTCATTTACCCCTTGTGGACGAGCGACACGTATACGTGACGCATAAGATGCTGAGAATCTTCGATTATTCCCACCAGTTATTTTTTAGTGTAAGCTTTGCCTTATTCAATCATCTCATTTCTGCGATTCAAATAGGCAAAAATTTCTGTATTGAAAAACCGGTGATAAAAGATTACAAATTCTGTAAAGGAGGCTCGTCGCGAAGGGGTTAAAATTTATCCCAGGACACCAAACCGGAAGTCATACAGTCAAGTAGTTTAAGAATTATGCAGGTTTAAAATTTGGAATTTCTAAAGTTAAATCCATTTTTAACTGTTTCAAAACGGATTGTAATGCGGGTACACAGAAAAAAATAAAACCCAATTTGGGTAGAAAGATTCTTAGGTATGTGCCGAAATTGGGCCATGTCTGTTTTGGTTACCACTGTGTATCCATTTTGGGCACTGTTAATCCCTTGGGGACGAGCGACACGTATACGTGCCGCATAAGACGCCCAGAATCCTCGATTATTCCCACCAGCTATTTTTTATTGTCAGCTTTGCCTTACATAATCATAGCATTTCTGCGATTCAATTAGGCGAAAGTTTCTGTTTTGAAAAACCGGTGGTAAAAAAAAAATTAAAAATTCCCTAAAGGACGCTCGTCGCGAAAGGGTTAAATAACCATTTTCAAAAAAAAAAAAAAAAAAAAAAGGGGGGGGGGGGAGAATTTTTCGGCCCAAATTGGGTTTTATTTTTTTTTTTCTGTATAGTTTTTTAAGTATAACTCAAAAATTACATGGCCGAATGAGCTGTAATTTAGGATTCACATATTTGAAGTGTCTAGAAATCGATTTTTGTTGAAAAATACAGAATATAGAAGTCATAGTTTTTTTGGAAAATTAAAAAAAAAAAAAAAAAAAAAAAAAAAAAAGAGCATGAATTGTAACCTATACATTTTATAAAAGAAATCGATTTCTAAAGTTTTGAAGCATGAGAATCCAAAATTACAGCGCATTCCGCCATGCAATTTTTGAGTTATGCTTAAAAAATTACCCGCATTGCCAATGATTAAAAGTAAAATTAAGTTTTTCCAACGATTAAAAGTAAATTTAACGTTAGGCATTTCAAATTTTAAACCTTTAGAATTCCTAAACTATTTCAATGAATAACGTCCTGTTTGGTATCGTAAGGTAAATTATAACAAAGAATCTAAATATGATGTCAAAATGAGGTGTTAGCATTGAAAATTTTAAAGTTTGGTACCATTTCTATATGTAGCCGACTCCCTAAGTGAATTTTAATTATAACTATAATTAGTAGACGTTATTACTAATATAGATCTATACCAGTCACATATATTGTACAATAATGGACATTCTCTTTTTCTTTTGACGATTGCAAATGCTTCATCGCTTGTTTTGTGTCTTGAGACGTATCAATGACACTTCGTTTACAATAAACAAATCTGTATAAAAGTAAAAAATAAAATATTTTATTTACATCTCAAAGTCCCAAGAGTCCATCTATTTTCATCTAACGTTTCCCAGTAGATCTTTCCTTCAGTTCAATTCTTGTTTCAATCTAGGGCGAACCGTTATCTTGTGATAGTTACATTGTCGTTATTGTTCTTTTATTTTTTTCTGAACACATACTTTAAGAAAATTATTGTAAACATGATTTGTGTGTGTCTGTGTTTGTGTGAGAGAGAGAGAGGGGGAACACAATAACTCCCAAGCGGTAATTTCGATTGAGCTCCCATTGGGCAAATATGATACAAAACAATATCGTTAAGAACTGTATAGATTTTCGTAAAAATCGGCGAATGGATATTTAATCAATTTTTAAATCATTTTCAAGCAATTTTGCGACCGATTCTAGAGGTTAAAATCACAAACAAATGTGATAAAGTATAAGCGGTTTTCGAAAAGTAAAGATACAATGCCCCATACGCATTCAAAAAATGTCCAATTCTGCAAGCAGTTCATCTCTTTCTCCCTCTTACTCCTTGGCTTGCGTATTAGTCTAAGAGCTAGCAACGTCAGAAAACACGTGATTTTAGCAAGGCTCATCTTCTAAAATAAAACCGTAAGTCATGTGACTGTCCTCAACAGTTCCGGGATGTCCGTTTCACTTTTTCATATGCCAAGCGGCCATTTTTATTCAAAATTATTTTTTCGAATAAACTGCATAAAAGTTACACTTTAACCCATTAACGACGACTTATTTTACACTTCTTTTAATACTTCGATACCAGTTGACACCAGTTTTCCCATACTATTATTTTAACTGATTGAATCTCTGATAGTTTCACATTAGATAATATGATTTTTTTTTTTTACTAAGATACTGGTGTTCATATTTAAAAGTTTCGTATCTCTTAAATGGTAACTTTTCGTACCAATCGGCATTAATGAGTTAAGAAAGATCGTTCAAAATAAATTAATATTTGAGAGATGACTTGCGTTCAATTATGTATATATTCTGCAATAACTTCAGTCGAAAGATTCGCAGTTCAAATTCTCTATTCATAAAAGTAAACAAAAAAAAGATTGATTCGTCGTGAACATTTAAAATATTAAATCATGGAGGTAATCATTCGCAAAGCAAGTTCTCCGCGAATGAATTTTTGGACCGCTGCCTCGCGTCAAAAAAATAATTCGCACCAGTGAGACAATCAAAGTTTACCATAATTATGTGCTATACAACTCAACTTTCGGACCTTTTCTTGACGTAAATTGAACTCATGTAATAATATTTAATGAATCAGATTTTTAGCATTTTTAAAATCGCTAATACAGCTTTTATTTATCGTGTTTACAAATTAGAAATGATACTTTGATTTTGAAATCAAATGTTTTGATTTATGATATTATTTCTTATTTATTTATTTATTTTCTCTTTTAAATGAAAAGTGTGAAGTATTTTAAATTTATGTAATATAAGCATTTTAGATTAAAGTTAAGTATTTTAAATGAAATGAGTGACAGGTTTATAATTTAAAATTAAATTAATTGTAGTATGAATGACGGTGATGGGAACGATATTTGGCGAATTATCATCTGCTCCCGGCTAACAAAAATACTCATAATTAAAAAAAAGAATAAAAATAAATAAATGATAGTTTGATGTAAATAAATATTGATATACATATCAAAAATAATTTATAGAATTAAAATAAAAAATAAAAGTAAATAAACAACAATTTCCATAACAAAGTTTTCGCCAAATTGGCGGGTGAGGGGGGGGGGGAATCGCGCCAACGTGCGTATGTGACATTTGTGCCCAAAAAATATGCGAAATGCTACCATGATCGCAAAAGTTCATGATTTGTCTATTAGAATCTTCCGATTTGGCGAAGGATTAAGGGAAAATTAAATTATGAATAAATGTAACGTGTTGCAATGTTTAACATACATTTAAGGGAGACCAAACTGGTCGCCAGTGGCGGCTAGTTTTTCTATATATTCTCCGTCTTTATTGTGTAGCACGAATGCGGCCGGTCTGGCTGGTGGAAGTGGTTGCGTTTACTTGTGGGGGGAGGGGCGATGCAGGTAAAAAAGTTAAAAATTACGTCATTTTAGCATGAATTTTGTTTATAAAACTTGTTTCCGCTCACTATTTGTGATATTAAGTTATTAGTCTGGCACCGTTTTAACATTGCCAACACCGTGCCAGACCCTCATTTATAGGCAAAATAAGGTGTCAAATTCACGTCATTTTAGCAAAGCTGAAATTTTAGTATGTTATACTTTGGCTATCAGATAAGCTATAATTAATTTGTCAGACCGAAATTCCGTTGCTAAATTACTGCCAGACGCCGATTTAAATCTGGCAGAGAAAGCGCCTATTAGAAGGGTTGGCAGCTTTTGTAGTGCTTTGGCTACTTTCAATACACATCCAAGCCATGATTGTTGCCAAAGCAACGATCCTTGCTTTCTATAAAAGTATATATATATATATATATGATTTGTCGAAATAAATGCTTAAATAAAAATATTTGTTACACTTATTTAACGTGTCTTCACTGAAAAATGTTTTTTCATTGATTATCGCTACAAAAAACACACGTTTTTCCATTACTAGCCTACGCATTAAATTTCCTTTCAATAACACAGAGAACATGCTATGAACGTATTATTTCAAACTACAAATGACCTATTGACCTTGAAAAGTAGCAGTTGACATTGCCAGTTGACACGTCATTTTAGCAAAGCTGAAATTTTAGTATGTTATACTTTGGCTATCAGATAAGCTACAATTAATTTCCCAGACCGAAATTCCGTTACTAAATTACCGCCAGACGCCGATTTAAATCTGGCAGAGACAGCCCCAATTAGAAGAGTTGGCAGCTTTTCTACTGCTTTGGCTATTGTCTGTACACTGCCAAGCCGTGATTGTTGCCAAAGCAATGATTGTTACTTTCTATAGAAGTATATATCTACCCTATATATATAAAATCCTAATGAAACGAATTTGTGAAACGATTTTATGAAACGAATTTATGAAACGATTTTATGAAACGACTGATTAAACGACTGATTATGTTTCAGGGATATTTTTAATAAAATATTAAACGCTTGATGGTGAAATTAATACCAATTGTCCATAAAAATCCGCGGATGTCAAAACTGGTAATAGAATTTTGAAATTGGAATTAGTTTTCGAGATATTAATTTTTTTCTAATTTTAATGACATTTCTGTAATGATGGCAACTAATTACTCAGTTTTTTTGTGACAAAAAAGGGAAAAAAATTGAAAAGGATCCGGATAGGGATTATTGATTTCTTTTTATTCGTCATTTTCAAATTGAAATTGAATTTATCTTTTATTTCTATCGATAATGAAGACAAGATTGAGATTAAATTATGTTTTTAAGGAAAATTTGAAAAAAAAAATCACATTTCTATCGTCAGGATTCAATTGTTTGTCAGCATTTAATTTAATTTATAAACTGGAAATATTTTGAATAAATTCGTCCAAATGACGTCATTTATGTAAACGCAAAAGAAAGGGGGGAAAAGGAATTAATAGTAATTATTATTTTTTGGTATCATTTTGTTATTTTATTGTAAAATTTAATTAAACGAATTCATAAAATCACTAATACGGATATTTGAAACGAATATATAAAATAATAATTGCCCAACTGAACGGAAGGAGAATAAAATATCCTGCTTGGTTTTTTCCGCCAAACTTTTTTAAAAAGCTTCAAGATCCCTATGATAGAAAAGCATCAAAAGTTCATTGGGTTTGTTTTCATAACTTTTGGCAACAAATCTATGTATATTAACGAATCTATCCCCTTTTGAAGCTCGAATTACGCCAAACCTAAAAGCAAAGGATCCTATACTGGAAAAGTACCCGATTTTCTTATGGACAATATTTAAGTGACATAGCATTATGTAAAATTATCGCGGATAGCAAATTTGTTTAAATATCTCATCAATTGAAGCCGAATAATTGCAGGCATGCATGCACAAAATATTTAATTAATTTTGTAAGATAAATAATTATTAGAAAATTCGTATATACATATTAATTAAAATAAATAATTTACATATTTAAAATAACATGAAAATATGCATGATGGTGCACTAAAATAGAGAGAAAATTAAAACCTGTTACTGAAAATGTCTATAACATAGTACTTTTCAATACCGCGGTTCTTAATGGTTATTCACAAGCAGATGGAATTTTTCTCATCCTTAAACGCAAAGGAAGAATCGAATACAGATCGTTGTTATAAAAGTCCGAGAGGTAGCCACAATTTAAACCTAACCATTTTATACAAGCTGGTTTTCAAGTTGTAATTGATTTTACTTATCAATCCCGGAAACAGTCGTCAGTTGTCGCAACAGCCGTGTATGAGGCCATGATAATCAAAAATGCCCTATTAAAACGTTAAAAGCATGGCAACCCAATTACAGATTTACCAATATTTTTAAAATAAAGCACGATGTCATGTATTTAGAGGCCTCGAAGTCTGAGCGGGGGTTGGCGAGCGTAGCTTGCAGGGGGCAGGCCCCCTAGTATATATATATGATTTGTCAAAAAAGGCTTAATTTATGTAATTAATGTATCAATTAATTGTAATTCTTATCTGGCTTAGTTAAATTTTGAGAATAAAATATTTATCCACAATTTTTTCTAATTTTTTTAAAAGAAACATTTATTAACAAGCCGGTCTTTGCTCGTCTAACCAGTCACTCTCGTGTGGGGCCAAGTTTCCTTCTGCAGCGTTTAGCCCGGACTTCGCTGTGGAACCAGAAAGTGCATTTTACATGCAAACAAAAAACTATTAATAAAATACTTTATTTTAAACTATACGAAAATAACTAATAAGTATATCAATAAAGTACATAAATAAAGCTTTCGCGACATAAATAATACGTTTTTCTCCATCAGCCCCTGACAAAGACACGCTCGGCACTGCCCATGGGAATGGAAGAGCTTTCAGATAAAATATACAAAAATGAGATAGCATAAGATACATGGCGATCGTTGTAAATGGGCACTGTGATATTACTCCCATAAATTGTTAATACGGTGTTCAAAATAACGGAGTCTTGTGTGCTTCTCAGCCATATATCGTTAGCTAGCCGGTCGCTTCCGAGTGGGGCCCAGATACCTTTTGCAGCGTACAGCGCTGCCTTTGTTTGGGGCCTAGAAAGTGCATTTTACATGCAAAAAGAAAAATGTAAATAAAATACTTTATTTTAAACTATATAAAAATAACTAATAAGATTATATAAAAAAAATCACGCAAGTAAAAATTTCGTGACAAAAATAATATGTTTTTTTCCATGAGCCCCCTGAGAAAGTACTGCTCGGCCCTGCCCGTGATTATCTAAGGGGAAGGGAGAGCTTTCAGATAAAAAAAAATGAGATTGGCAAAGATACATGGCAGTGTGGTTTCACGCCCATAAATTGTTAATGTCGTGGTAAAAAATACAACTACCTGTGTTTTTCTCACCTATATATCGTTAATACAGCGATCATTATAAAGAGGTTCAGTCATTATGCGTGCATAAATCCTTAAAATTAAATTATTTTAACAAAGCCCTTTGGGTTGCACGCCTGTCAACTGATTATACGACAATCACTGTAACGCAGTCTTGTGCATACCCGAGCACATAAATATGGCGACTAGTACTTAAATCGCAAATCTTTAAATCCAAAAATGTATTTTCAACAGAGGAGGAAATGTATTCTATTTTGTATAAAAATTTTAATCTTATTTTTAATTAAATTTTAATTTTACGAAAAAAAAGCGTAAAAACAATTTATAAAATATGAAAATTAAAAAAAAACTTTTCCTTGGAAAAATTCACGCAAAATGTCCAATACAAAATAAGCTATAGTTGTCTTATTCGTCTAATCTTCCATGATCGGGTTCATAGCTGATGTTGGCGACAAACTCGCTTCAGCTTAAATAGCTCAATTACGTGTTTAACTATTTTTTAGTAGATTTGTAATGCTAGAATTTCACGCTCGTACTTAAAACTGCAGTTGAGAATGCCGAAATGATCTAAAACGTTCGACCCCCGTTTAACCCCCTTGGTTGATGAATATTTAAAATCGCTGAAATATCTATTTAAATATTTTTAGTACATTTGTTATCCTTAATTTCACGCTCCTACCTATAACTTCTACTGAGTTATGGCAAAATGACTTAAAACATTCGACTCTCATTTAACTCCTTTTAGTGGCTGAATTTCTGAAATCGCTAAAATACGTGTTTAACTATTTTTTTAGTAAATTTTTTATCCTGAATTTCAAGCTCCTACCTAAAACTGCTGCTGAGATATGGTGAAAAGACCGAAGGACCTAAAACGTTCGCCCCCCCCCCCATTTAACCCCCTTAGTGGTTGAACTTCTAAAATATAGCTGAAATACGTGTTTAACTATTTTTTTAGTAGATTGGGTAACCTGAATTTCACGCCTCTACCTAAAACTCCTGCTGAGATATGGCGTAATCACCTAAAACATTCGAGCACTCATTTAACCTCCTTAGTATTTGAATTATTAAAATTGCGGAAATACATGTTTAACTATTTTTTTTAGTAGATTTGTTATCCTGAATTTCTTGCTTCTACTTAAAACTTCTGCTTAGATATGGCGAAAAGACAAAATGACCTAAAAATTTCGACCCCCTATTTAACTTTCTTAGGGGTGAATTTTCAAAAATCCTTTCTTAGTGAGTGCCTATATTGTTTAAAGGAACATATCTTTCAAATTTCATAATCCTAGGAGCAGCGCAGCGGTTGAAGCTCGGCATTGATTCTGAGTCATCAGGGCGTGTTCTTTTATAAGTATAGAGATTTATGAAATCGCCAAAGAAGCGAAAAAAGAGCAAAACAAGAACTTCATGGCGTAAATTGTCAACCGTTATGTTTATTTAATTTCTCCCTTAATTTTTAAGTAATATTATAATTAGGGTTTATTAATATTCGCTTTTAATTTTTAATAATACAATATATAATATTTTCCCTTAATTTTCTGAATAAACTTATAGTGGCTAGCAAGAAATAGGCAATGTCAACTGCTACTTTTCAAGGTCATTTGTGGTTTGAAATAATACGTTCATAGCATGTTCTCTGTGTTATTGAAAGGAAATTTAATGCGTAGGCTAGTAATGGAAAAACGTGTGTTTTTTGTAGCGATAATCAATGAAAAAACATTTTTCAGTGAAGACACGTTAAATAAGTGTAACAAATATTTTTATTTAAGCATTTATTTCGACAAATCATATATATATATACTTTTATAGAAAGCAAGGATCGTTGCTTTGGCAACAATCATGGCTTGGATGTGTATTGAAAGTAGCCAAAGCACTGCAAAAGCTGCCAACCCTTCTAATAGGCGCTTTCTCTGCCAGATTTAAATCGGCGTCTGGCAGTAATTTAGCAACGGAATTTCGGTCTGGCAAATTAATTATAGCTTATCTGATAGCCAAAGTATAACATACTAAAATTTCAGCTTTGCTAAAATGACGTGAATTTGACACCTTATTTTGCCTATAAATGAGGGTCTGGCACGGTGTTGGCAACGTTAAAACGGTGTGAGACTAATAACTTAATATCACAAATAGTGAGCAGAAACAAGTTTTATAATCAAAATTCATGCTAAAATGACGTAATTTTGTCACTTTTTTACCTGCATTGCCCCTCCCCCCACAGGTAAACGCAACCACTTCCACCAGCCAGACCGGCCGCATTTGTACTACACAATAGAGAGGGAGACTATATAGAAAAATGAGCCTTGCTAAAATCAGGTGACGAAAACGTTGCTAGCTCTTAGACTATATCGCGGGAGAAAGAAATGAACTGCTTGCTGAATAGAGTACCATTATAAGTCGGAGTACTCGCTGTCGTACAGTTGGCTTGTTTTTTAATGAAAGAATGCTGGTTCTATTTGTGAAGAAATATGTTTTCACATTATATGTAGAGACTTTTTCTCTACATATGCCTTATTTTTCGACATGGTTGCCGTCATTGTCTAAGCATTTGTTAAGTCTGGGGATAAGTTTTTGTATTCCACTGTCATAGAAGTTTACCGCCTGTTGTCGAAACCTCATTTCAACTTCGATTTTGATCTCCTCATTGTCGTGGAAGTTTTGTCCTGCAAGATGTTTCTTCAGGTACAAGAATAAGTGGTAGTCGCTGGGTGAAAAGTCAGAGATCACAGATGGCTTACCTGTTATAGGTTCTTTATGAACATTGATCCTACCTCCATAGAAAACACAACACCATTTCGTTGCATTTTGCAAATTCATAATGTTCCCATAGACGGAAACGTATTTCTTTGTGAATATCCGCTGGAAGCTCACCTTTTGCATGAAGAAAACGTATGACGGAACGTATTTCACATTTGGTGGGATTCTTTATTGACATCCATTATAAACAAGCGCTACGCGAAACAGATTCACCGTACAAATAGCGAATGACTGCGAGAGAAAGGTCAAATATTCAAAGTTACAATATGTGTTGCCAATGCACTCATTAAAACTTTTTTTCTGGCTGCCTAAGGTATAGCTTTACTTTTCGAAAAACCTTCGTATAAATGATAAGTATTGCGGCGGCGAAATCAAGCGTTAGTTGCGCCGAGGTAACATTTCCCGTTTCAAAAAGGGATGTCCAGAGTTCGTATTCAGCCGATTACATTGTGTCAGAAATTTATAAAAAATCCTATTTTATTATTTTCTGGACACATATCTAGTGTTCGGAAAGTCGAGTGGCCTCCAGATTTTTAAAATACGGTACCATTAGAATGATTGTTTTTGTAAAATTTTATTTGAAATTATTTTTAATAATCACGATTTAATCATACCATGATTATTTTTATATCATGATTATTTCATATGTCATTAGTTCATATATCATCAATTAGTTCATATACCATGATTAGAAATAATCATGAACCCGTGGACACGTCCGAAGATTTCGCACTGCAGTCTAATATTATTTAGCCATATTTAATATTTTTTAGATGCAGGTTTAAATTTCTAAAGAAAAATTATGATTACAAAGATCTGCAAACAACATTAGTCAAGCCAGAATATAGTCTCATGTATTCCAGCTACAGAAAAAAGTAACCGAAGGTAGCAAAAGGCACGTACGAGGAAAAAAAAATAACAATCGTATTTTAACTGCATTAGAGTATGACGTCATCCGCTTCGGGAAAAAACACGAAACAAAGAAAAATAAATTGAATAAATATGAAATACAATTTAATGTAATATAACAAAGCGTATATTTCAGGCTGCGCGTTAAATTTCACTGCTCCGATCGATAGTGTCTTTTCTTCCTAAACATTTGAGTTTGAATTTTGCATTTTAGTCATAAATATAAAATAAACCCATACGGAGAAGTCCCATTTTATCTTTTATTGCGTCAAAATGTAAACAACGAAATCCTAGTTGTTCGTCAGTATAATATATTTATAAAATTAAAAACTATAGGATTAAAAAAAAAATCCAACTCAGTCCAAAATATAATAGAAGTTAAAATAACAAAAATGAAACTTTACTCACTCAATTTAAAACTACACTTGAAACTACTAAAATTACACTGATATTTCAGTATTTGCTTTTTATATCTATTTTCCCCTTTTTTTGATTTTTTGAGACGTATCAGTGATACTTCGTTGACAATAAATAAATCTTTATAAAAGAAAAATATATCCTTTATCTACATCTTTATGTCCCAAAAGTACATCGATTTCCATCTAACGTTTCCCTGTAGAATTTTTCTTCAGTAGAATTCTTGTTTCAATCTAAGCAGAACTTCTATCTTGAGCTAGTTACATTGTTGTATTTTTCTATTTTTACAATGTAGTAACATTTTCTTTGGAACATTGCCATTATAAAATTTTATTTTAAAACATTGACTTGGCAAAAATATTATTTGAAATACTTTTCAACAAATATTGCTAACGCGAAGAAAGAAAAATATATTTGAATTCAATAAAATCCTCATACGAATTAAGAAAAATGAAGCAAAAAAAAAAAAAAAAAAAAAAAAAAAAAAAAACATGTTGGGAAATTTAAGTATCGCGCTTTGATTATGTTACATGTTTCAATTTCTAAAATAACAACAACTAAGTTAAGTATATTTTGATAATTTACGTGAAAAAAAAAAAAAAAAACATGTTTAAAGTATTTATTAGATGTTCTGTTTGAGTGTCACAGTTTTCTCTATTTTATTGCATCAAAAATTAAAGCAACAAAATATTTGTTGTTCGTCAGTATAATAAAATAGTTATAAAATTAAAAACTGTATGATGAAATAAAAATATCAAACCAGCTCTAAATGAAAGAAGTTAAAAGAATAAAAATGAAAATTAACTCACGTAATTTAAAAACTGCGCTTTTATTTGATATTTCAGAATTTTCTTTATATACATATATTTTCCTCTTTTTTTAGTTTTATGATGTATCAGTGACACTTCGTTCACAATAAATAAATCTTTACAAAGGAAAAACAATCCTTTATCTACAACTAAAAATCCCAGGAGCCCATCGATTTTCTTCTGACATTTCCCTGAAGAATTTTCATTCAGTAAAATTTTTGTTTGAACCGTTATATTCAGCTAGTTACATTGATATATTCTTCTATTTTTACAATGTGGTAACATTATTTTTTGAAACATTGCCATTGCAAAACTTTAATTTAAAACATTGACTTAACAATATATTATTTGAAAACATTTTCAATAAATATTGCTAACGCGAAGAACGAAAAATATATTTGAATCCAATAAAATCCTTATATAAATTACGAAGAATGGAGAGAAATAAAAAACATGTTCGGAAATTTACGCATCGCGCTTTGATTATGTTATAATTTCCGCGCCTTCATTATGTTATAATATGTTTCAATTTTTAAATAACAACAACTAAGTTAAGTATATTTTGATAAATTACGTTAAAAAAAAATCATGTTTAAAGTATTTATCAGATGTTCTGTTTGAGGGTCACAGTTTTCGCTATTTTATTGCATGTAAAATTAAAGCAACAAAATGTTTGTTGTCCGTCAGTATAATAAAATAGTTATAAAATTAAAAACTGTATGATTAAATAAAAATATCAACCCAGCTCTAAATGAAAGAAGTTAAAAGAATAAAAATGAAAATTTGCTGACGTAATTTAAAAACTACACTTTTATTTGATATTTCAGAATTTTCTTTATATACATATATTTTCCTCTTTTTTTTAGTTTTATGACGTATCAGTGACATTTCGTTCACAATAAATAAATCTTTACAAAGGAAAAACAATCCTTTATCTACAACTAAAAATCCCAGGAGCCCATCGATTTTCATCTGACATTTCCCTGTAGAATTTTCATTCAGTAAAATTTTTGTTTGAACCGTTATATTCAGCTAGTTACATTGATACACTGCAAAAAATAATTGTTGATTTTACAGTATAAAACTGGCACCCCAGCTGCCAGTATTATACCGTAAAATTAACAGTATTAAACAGTAAAATAAGCAGTAATACGCTGCCGTGCAAGCAGTAATACTGCTTATTTTACTGTTTAATACTGTTAATTTTACGGTATAATACTGGCAGCTGGGGTGCCAGTTTTATACTGTAAAATCAACAATCATTTTTTGCAGTGTATATTCTTCTATTTTTACAATGTGGTAACATTATTTTTTGAAGCATTGCCATTGCAAAACTTTAATTTAAAACATTGACTTAACAATATATTATTTGAAAACATTTTCAATAAATATTGCTAACGCGAAGAACGAAAAATATATAAATCCAATAAAATCCTTATATAAATTACGAAAAATGGAGCGAAACAAAAAACATGTTCTCAAATTTACGCATCGCGCTTTGATTATGTTATAATTTCCGCGCTTTCATTATGTTATAATTTCCGCGCTTTCATTATGTTATAATATGTTTCAATTTTTAAATAACAACAACTAAGTTAAGTATATTTTGATAATTTACGTTAAAAAAAAATCATGTTTAAAGTATTTATCAGATGTTCTGTTTGAGGGTCACAGTTTTCTCTATTTTATTGCATGTAAAATTAAAGCAACAAAATGTTTGTTGTTCGTCAGTATAATAAAATAGTTATAAAATTAAAAACTGTATGATTAAATAAAAATATCAACCCAGCTCTAAATGAAAGAAGTTAAAAGAATAAAAATGAAAATTAACTCACGTAATTTAAAAACTGCGCTTTTATTTGATATTTCAGAATTTTCCTTATATACATATATTTTCCTCTTTTTTTCAGTTTTATGACGTATCAGTGACATTTCGTTCACAATAAATAAATCTTTACAAAGGAAAAACAATCCTTTATCTACAACTAAAAATCCCAGGAGCCCATCGATTTTCATCTGACATTTCCCTGTAGAATTTTCATTCAGTAAAATTTTTGTTTGAACCGTTATATTCAGCTAGTTACATTGATACACTGCAAAAAATAATTGTTGATTTTACAGTATAAAACTGGCACCCCAGCTGCCAGTATTATACCGTAAAATTAACAGTATTAAACAGTAAAATAAGCAGTAATACGCTGCCGTGCAAGCAGTAATATAATACTGCCAGTTTTATACTGTAAAATCAACAATTATTTTTTGCAGTGTATATTCTTCTATTTTTACAATGTGGTAACATTATTTTTTGAAGCATTGCCATTGCAAAACTTTAATTTAAAACATTGACTTAACAATATATTATTTGAAAACATTTTCAATAAATATTGCTAACGCGAAGAACGAAAAATATATAAATCCAATAAAATCCTTATATAAATTACGAAAAATGGAGCGAAACAAAAAACATGTTCGGAAATTTACGCATCGCGCTTTGATTATGTTATAATTTCCGCGCTTTCATTATGTTATAATTTCCGCGCTTTCATTATGTTATAATATGTTTCAATTTTTAAATAACAACAACTAAGTTAAGTATATTTTGATAATTTACGTTAAAAAAAAATCATGTTTAAAGTATTTATCAGATGTTCTGTTTGAGGGTCACAGTTTTCTCTATTTTATTGCATGTAAAATTAAAGCAACAAAATGTTTGTTGTTCGTCAGTATAATAAAATAGTTATAAAATTAAAAACTGTATGATTAAATAAAAATATCAACCCAGCTCTAAATGAAAGAAGTTAAAAGAATAAAAATGAAAATTAACTCACGTAATTTAAAAACTGCGCTTTTATTTGATATTTCAGAATTTTCCTTATATACATATATTTTCCTCTTTTTTTCAGTTTTATGACGTATCAGTGACATTTCGTTCACAATAAATAAATCTTTACAAAGGAAAAACAATCCTTTATCTACAACTAAAAATCCCAGGAGCCCATCGATTTTCTTCTGACATTTCCCTGTAGAATTTTCATTCAGTAAAATTTTTGTTTGAACCGTTATATTCAGCTAGTTACATTGATACACTGCAAAAAATAATTGTTGATTTTACAGTATAAAACTGGCACCCCAGCTGCCAGTATTATACCGTAAAATTAACAGTATTAAACAGTAAAATAAGCAGTAATACGCTGCCGTGCAAGCAGTAATATAATACTGCCAGTTTTATACTGTAAAATCAACAATTATTTTTTGCAGTGTATATTCTTCTATTTTTACAATGTGGTAACATTATTTTTTGAAGCATTGCCATTGCAAAACTTTAATTTAAAACATTGACTTAACAATATATTATTTGAAAACATTTTCAATAAATATTGCTAACGCGAAGAACGAAAAATATATAAATCCAATAAAATCCTTATATAAATTACGAAAAATGGAGCGAAACAAAAAACATGTTCGGAAATTTACGCATCGCGCTTTGATTATGTTATAATTTCCGCGCTTTCATTATGTTATAATTTCCGCGCTTTCATTATGTTATAATATGTTTCAATTTTTAAATAACAACAACTAAGTTAAGTATATTTTGATAATTTACGTTAAAAAAAAATCATGTTTAAAGTATTTATCAGATGTTCTGTTTGAGGGTCACAGTTTTCTCTATTTTATTGCATGTAAAATTAAAGCAACAAAATGTTTGTTGTTCGTCAGTATAATAAAATAGTTATAAAATTAAAAACTGTATGATTAAATAAAAATATCAACCCAGCTCTAAATGAAAGAAGTTAAAAGAATAAAAATGAAAATTAACTCACGTAATTTAAAAACTGCGCTTTTATTTGATATTTCAGAATTTTCCTTATATACATATATTTTCCTCTTTTTTTCAGTTTTATGACGTATCAGTGACATTTCGTTCACAATAAATAAATCTTTACAAAGGAAAAACAATCCTTTATCTACAACTAAAAATCCCAGGAGCCCATCTTTTTTCTTCTGACATTTCCCTGTAGAATTTTCATTCAGTAAAATTTTTGTTTGAACCGTTATATTCAGCTAGTTACATTGATATATTCTTCTATTTTTACAATGTGGTAACATTATTTTTTGAAGCATTGCCATTGCAAAACTTTAATTTAAAACATTGACTTAACAATATATTATTTGAAAACATTTTCAATAAATATTGCTAACGCGAAGAACGAAAAATATATTTGAATCCAATAAAATCCTTATATAAGTTACGAAAAATGGAGCAAAATAAAAAACAAGTTTGGAAAGTTACGTATCAGTATCGGAAAATTACGACAGTTAAGTTATACATTTTTTGATATTTTACGTTAGAAAAAGATTTAAAAAAAAATATTTTTAAGTATTTATCATATATTTTGTTTGATGATCGCAGAATTTTACTCTGTCTTATTGCATCAAAAATCAAAACCAGCAAAATCATTGTTGTTCGCAATTATAATAAAATATTTATAAAATTAATAACTATAGGATCCTCCTGGATAGGATATCTCCTGGATCTATAGGATATCTCCTGGCCTGGATAATACGTAAGTACCCAAAATTTATTTTATGTGCAGATTTTCATATTATAGATATTAATTTTATTTTACGAAATTAATTTTCAATACACTTTTACAAACAATTAATTACAATTCCGTTACATTAAAATTATACTATGAGCAAATATTTAATACAAGATAGTGTAACAAAAATACCGTTATTATTTCACTGAAAAAATTAATTACATCACCAGTTATTATGATATGATTAATTTCCGTAATGAAATGAGTACATTTTAAGTTGGCAAAATTTTATCTTTTGTTGTCATTTACTGAAAATTCCAATGGGAAACTTAAGCCTAACTTTGAAAATTTCAGAACTTGAAATCTATATTTAGACTCTTTATCCATTTAATATCTATTTCGCCGGAAACATCTATCTAAAAAACTGTCGGTAGATTTTAGGATTGGTTTAATTAAACAAATTTAGTATACAAATTCGGTTTTTAAATTGAGTAATACGGAAATAACATGACTCCATCTGCTTAAATAGGACGTATTCAACATGGCAACCTAAAATAATTACCTATCGTGGGATATCATTGAATAAATTACTTATGATAGGATTTAATAGATGAAGAAAACTTTTATTAATATCTTTTTAAGTTTTTACTCGATTTTCATAAAATTTCAAATAACTCGACAAAATTCTGTAGCTATTGTATATATTAAATTTCAAACCAATCGGTTGGATAGTTCTTGTGCTGTTATATGGGGACAGACGGACAGAAGGGCGGACCAGACGACGACTATAGGGGCTACGTATTTAGAAAATTATGAACGGACCTAAAAAAATCAACCTAACCCAAAATATAATAGAAGTTAAAATAATAAAGTTAAAATATAAAAATGAAACTTTACTCACTCAATTTAAAAATTGCAGTTTGATGTTTCAGAATTTTCTTTGTATATGTATTTTTCCTTTTCTTTTGATTTGTTGTGACGTGTCAGTGACATTTCGCTCACAATAAATAAAACTTTATACAAGAAAAAAATATCCCTTATCTATATCTTAAAATCTCGAGAGTCCATCGATTTCCAACTAACGTTTCCCTGTAGAATTTTCCTTCAAAGTACAATTTTTGTGTCAATCTAAGCTGAACCGTTATTTTGACCTAGACATTATTACAACATTGTTGTATTCTTCTATTTTTACAATATGGTAATATTTTCTTTGGAAATTTGTGAAATTTTATTTTAAAACATTAACTTGACAAAATATTATTTGAAATTATTTTCAATAAATTTTGCTAACTTGAACAACCAAAAATATATGTGAATTCAATAAAATCCTTATAAAAATTAAGAACAAGTTGGAAATTGTTCATCAAACGTGACAAATGAGGTGCGTTCATACTATAGATAGTTATATAAATATTCAGATCTTGATGATTTTTAATTCTGTGAAATAAATTATATCGTCTGCAGATTAATTTCTGTCATAAAATAAGTATCTCGGTCGCTTGACGATTAAACCTCGGAAGCTCCTGTAACAAAAAAACACCGATTAAAAAAAAAAAAATCGAATTTCTTAATAAATATTTTGATTAATATCGTCTAAAGTTTTGATTCGATTTTCATAAAATTTGAAATGTCTCGACAAAATTCTGCAAAGATAGTATATCTTAAATTTCAAACCAGTCGTTTGGGTAGTTTTTGCGTTGTTATATGCGGACAGACGGACGGATCAGACGACGGCAATAGGTGCTACGTATTTATATAATTACGAACGCAACTAAATGAAGCGAAATAAAAAAACATGTTGGGAAATTTACGTATCGTCCGTAAATTCATTTTCAATTTCCGAAATTACGAACATTAAGTTATATATTTTTTGATAGTTTACGTTAGAAAAAGATTTTTAAAAAAATGTTTAAAGTGTGTATTAGATGAGAAATATAGTCATTGTTAAATTTTTAATAGGGTACGAAGCAGTGTAAAAACAGACAAATGTATTTTAATCTACGATAATGTAAAATAACTACAAACGAACATATACAATAATCTTTCCGAGTTGCCCATAATTCCGAAAAGTGTTTTTTATCATTAGAAACTTTAGAAATCAATACTTTTTCGAGATTTCAAGAAACATTTATAAAAATAGTTTCTTTTGCTGTCATTGATTTTCGGAAACATTTCCGAGTACGTTTTATAGTGTATTAATATATATTTTTTTTAATCCCGGAATATCAGTTTTTTGGATGCTATCATTTGTCTTTTAAACATTTTCTGCTGAGTAATTAAATTTATACATGCAAGAGTAACAAAATACTATTAATTTTAATGTTAATGTTGTTAATTTATCCTGTTTGTCTGCGAAACATGTTTGTTGAACATGAAAATGTTTACTTGAGAATCAATAGCATCTGAAAAACCTATGTTCCTTGTTGAGAAAATGGACTAATGCACTGCAAAAACTACTTGGAACCGTTTCCAAAACTTAGTGGCAGAAAAAGGAACTCTGTTTTCATAAATGCCTCGAAAATATATGGGCTTTTAAGATTTCTAAAAATAAAGTAATCGCAATTTTAGAACTTTTTTTTGCTCCTGCCCCTCTTATGGGTAGTGATAACATAATCTGGGCTCCAAAATGGTCTGCTTCTTGAATACCGGTATTTGTTTTTTACAAAAAAATATTTTTTGATTTTTCTTGCAAATTTTGTAGAAACTACCCTCGGTAGTAATTTTTTGCGGAAATGTAGAAACCTACCATGAAATTTTCTGTTAAAAATTATTGGTATTCAGTTGGCGGACCATTTGAGAGCCCTGCATAAAATACATTCTATGTTGAAGCAGAGTCAGTAACAATCATTTTGACACTGTTACTTTTCAAATCGGTTTGGTAGTTCCGGAGATTTCCCTCACAAACAAACAAACGTTACTTCTGTATAATATTAGTATAGATTAAAAAAATTACTTTGATTACATGTATTAGTTAAATTACTTCTGTTTTTGTATAAAAACAGATAACTGGCTTTTGTATGTTAAACAAATTGTAGAAGCATTGAAAAATTTGGTTGCGTGCATGAAACAGTAAATAGGTTACCAGAAAATATGTATGAGAAATGTCTTTCTTTTGCCAAAGTCATTTTCTATATCTCGCCGAGGCACTTACAACAAAAAAGTACCCACAATCTAAATAAGTTCTAGCTGGGCACAGTGTTTTAATATAAATTTGTATTCATTTTTATAGATATCGTTACCATAAAAGATAAAGCAATAGGTATTTTCATGTGACACTTAAAAAAATATACAATGCCTATGTACAATGTCGATATACACTACGTGTATTCAAAAGAAAAATAGTATTGTAATTTATGTCAACATATTCAAATTCCGTAGCTATTAGGAATTAGTAACAATGTCAAAGTACGGAAAAATAGAAATACACACTCAGTCATTGAATTCTTATAATTACGGGACCATCTAATAAAAAAATACTTGCAGAGTAATGAAAACAGGTGTTTTCATTGTAGAAATATGAGTGAATATATCGAAATAAAAAAAGAGATTTTATATAGATATTTTGATAGAACTAAATAAATTTAGTATTTTGAAGGAGAATGTTACATTTTATAAAATTATAAACAACAGATTGTTATTTCAACTTAATATCAAAGACATCCAGATATCCATTTCGAGAGAAAGACAAATATATCAAGTAGTTTAACTTAAAGATGATAGGCAGATTTTCTCTCTTATAGCTGTCAAAGCAAATATATTACTTAAATACCATAAATTTTATTAAACTAACCACATTAACTCTGATTAGCAATCAGCTACAATATACAGTTAAAACATCGATTTAATGATGCAGGTTCCCTGAAAATTATCGTTAAATCGAGGTTATCCCTAAATCGGAGAACATATTAGATAAATCAAAATTATTTAAAAGTTGGGTGTTAAATTTCAAAAATTTCTTACCAGTGTGGTTAATTAAGTGCTCTGTTTAGCTCATTAAATATGGTAAAGAAAAAAAATGTATACATACACTGTTTAACAGGTCATAACTTTCTGATTTTTCTTTCTTTTAAGAGTGTAATTAATTGGAAATAATGAGTGGATCAAGATTAACTTTTGTAAAACACAAAATTTATTTTAAAATGCTATTGGAAGTATGAAAATGTATCAGAAGAACAAAGACAATATCGCAGGGAGTTTCAGCCAGATCCACCTACGCGACTAACAATTCATCGGATAAAAGATGTTTGAAACGAATGGATGTTCATAGACAACGTTGCGGAACCGCAATTGAGCAGGAATGCGCCATAACACCAAATGAAATGTTTGTTGAAGTCTGTGAATCGATAGCCCACCGTTATAAGCAGTGTACTGACCAAAACGGTAATAATTTTGAACATCTGCTGTAGGAGGAAAAGCTATGCATTTTATGTAGATTATTTTGCTATTTAAATATTAATTATACACTGTTAAAAATAAATCCGTTAATTCACGGTAAAACTACTGGCAACAAAGTTGCCGGACTTTTTCCGTTTCGTTAGTAGATTTTCCGTTTTGAAAGATAACGGAAGGAAAATCTCCGTTTGAAGAAACGGTAACTTTCTGTTATGAATGACATCGGTTAAAAAAAAAATACCGATTTGTTTGTGCTGTCATTTGTTGACTAGAACTGTTTATTTAATATTTGATACATTTCAAGAATATTTTCTGACTGCCCTTGTGGTTCGAACTAGGGACGGTAGCGCCTTGAACTAAGTGTTTTACCGCAAGACAAGCGGGCACTTGCTGTAATAACAGTTTGAAACGATGATACGGGATTTCTTCAAATCGCGGCTTGGAACTTAAACAATCTGGGGTTTAGAAACCTGGTATCTTTGAAATTAAGTGGGGGGATATTTTTTTATAAGGTTATGATTGAAAAATTTAGTATTAATAGAGGATTGAAACATGAATTATATATATTCTTAATCTGATTGTTAGGCGCAAAATATGAATATTATATTTGGAATTAAATTCGATAAAGTATGTTTGCTTTTTTGAGAAAATCGACTTTTTTCAATTAATACATTTTTTAAATGTGTTCGGCTAGAATATATTTTCAATGAGAGTGTCTTTTATAACTTTAAAAAACAAATTGAGAATAATTTCAAAGGAATGAGAAAATTATTTGTTATTTTTTTTTTTAATTTGAAGGCATTATTTTTGTTTGTTGCTTTTTTGAGTAAAATCGATTTTTTTCACTTAATTTAACTAATATATATATATATATATATATATATATATATATATATATATATATATATATATATATATATATATATATATATATATATATATATATATATATATATATATATATTATATATATATATTAAGCTATTTGTTTAGAATATATTTTAAGTGTGAATTTTTTTTTGTAACTTTAAAAAATAAATTGCTAATAATTTTAAAAGCATAGGAAAATTAATTGTTGCTTTTTTAAATTCGAAAGAACTCTTTTGTTCTTTTAAATAAACTCGAAATTTTAATTTATTGAATTTTTAGTTTTTCTGTGCTGCAACATGTCAGTTTTTGAAACATTGGAAATAAATATGCAGCAGATAACGGACTATCTCCGTTGGCCACTTTCTTCTCCGTCTGTTTCGTTGTTTTCAGGAAATATGAGGAAATTTTCTATTTTTAACGGAAAATGCCCTTTTGTCGTGAAAAGGGACTTTTTCTGTGAAATTCAGGAAAAAAATACCCGTGAATTTCAGATCATTTTTAACAGTGTATGTGAATAAAAACTGATCATTCAAATTGTGTATACATTTTTCTAACGAACCCTGTATATACTTTTATTTTAAAAAAATCTTTTATTGGTAATCGCTTTGTTTTTTTTCTTATATGTAGTGCGGTATGACATGACTGCTTCAATTGCTTCAAAAATGCACAGCATTACATAAATATTCATCCACGTGAAATACTCACAGAACACAGTACAACCGTACAAATACAAACGGCTTACATGCGTATTCATCATCTTCTCAGCTGCCAGTTAGCTCGAAGGTTGAACGCTCACTATTAACCTGATTGGACATGATCGCGGCTGAAGTCCAATCAGATTAAGCGTGAAAACCATTTTCAGCGAGGTTTTCATGCTTATCTGACAGTTGAAGTAGGTGGTGAAGAGTATTTTTTGTTCGTTAAACAAATAAACAACAGAGAAAAAAACTGACATATCTGTTTAGTAACGAAAAGGCGTCTAAAATATTTGAAATTACTAAACAAAGTTGGGGAAATCTATCGTTAAAACGGCGATCGTATGACATATAAATGAATATAGATGACTCCGAAGCATTAACATTTATCTTTGAATTGAGGAAATCGTTAAATCGGGTATCGTTAAACAAAGGTTATATTGTACTTCTATAGAAAACCCTATCTGGAAACAAAATCTAAACATATCCCATTAGCATGAAAGGCACGCTAAATTAGTAGTACTAAATGCAAGGACAAACTCGTTTAACCCATGTATAGAAACTTGAAAGGAAAAGGAATATTTTAAATGTTAAAATTACAGGACCTCAATTAAAATATCACACTCTCTGGATGCGAATAACATTCTTGAATAAATATTCTTTTATGTTAGGAGACTCGAATTAGATGACATACTTTAAAGTTATTTAAAATTTTTCTTAACAATAAACCATACCGGAAATTTTACTCAAGTTTATGGAAATATTTTGCACTAGAATTTTTATCTAAAATTATTTAACTTATTTTTGCGTGATTTATATTTTATTTATTTTATAAAGAAATTTCTGGTTCGAATCAAAATATTTTCATTTGGTTCACCGATCAAATGACTGGTTGTTATAGTATATTTGGTGTTAAATAGATGCCATCTTATTTTTAAAACATTGCACTATCGTTCAATAATTCACGGAACATGAATAGTTAATCTTATAATTTTTTAGTAACATTGTAAAATACCGAATATGTCAGGTGACGGTGTAAATTTTTATGTTTTAACCACATTTTTTTTTATCTGTTTAACAAAATGTGCTGTATTTTTATTTCAAATATTGCATCAGTGAGAACATTCGTTCAAAGAACTTGTGTTTTATAGTTCTTTTTATCAATTTTAATTACCGGATTCTTAAAAAAAAATAATAATAAGGTTTATAAATTTCCTCTGTTAAGCACAAATATCAATCATTTAATAAAGAAAAGGTTTTAATCTACACACCACATTGGTGTATTTCCATTCGCTTTCGTCTTTCGATAAAAAAATTTCCAGAAAAGGATCTGGGTCCATAAGTCGTGTTTTTGGTCCATGAAATAAGACTAAAATTCGATTTTGTTGTGCTGACTTAATTATTTCCCTTTTTAATATTAGAAGGTTTATCCTGTGCCATTTCAACAATATTTTTTGCATTTTGTTCGTTTTTATATAACTTACATAAACTCAAAGTTCGTATTATTCGTAGTTTTTGATGAAAAATACGCCATTTCTCCTAATTTTACCTCAATTTTTAATATATTTTTAAACATTTTACTATGAGCGCAGCTTTGCAACAGTTGTATTTTTACATATATTGTACATTTTGATGCTTTTTATAATATATGTAAAGAAGAAAGTGTTGCACGATTGCGCTCATATAAATAATTGAGGTAAAATTAGGAGAAATTGCGTATTTTTCATCAAAAACTACGAATAATGCGAACTTTGAGCTTGTGTAAGTGATATAAATCCGAACAAAATGCCAAAAACTATTGTTGAAATCATACCGGATAAACCTTCTAATATTAAAAAGTGAAATAATTAAGTCAGTATAACAAAATCGAGTTTTAGTCTTATTTCATGGGCCAAAATCACGGCTTATGGACCCTGATCCTTTTTGATTTATGGAATAATTTCGATTAGTTTCAGATATTTCACATGATCATAAAAGAAGTAACAAATGAACTCTATAAAGAGCTATTTATTAAATGACGTAACATTATAAATGAACGAGAAGAATTGATGAAATTGCGTTGTAGAACGAAGTTTTTATCGCTTTTCACTTTCAAAATAACCTCAATTATATCAGGTAATTTTCAGAGCTGTTCATAAAAAAAGTATATAAGATATGTGTTTTCAGGAGCGGTATTCAACGAGAAAAAGAGAAATGCAACACAATTATTGTATGATACCAATAAATCGGTATATAAATGAGCAGAGAGATAGAGGATTATGCTTTGATTTTAAAATAAACTCATTTTGTTTCTTAGTTCATGAAAAATAAATTAATCTACAGGGTGTCCGAAAAGTCTGAAACGGTCAAATAACTCGAGAAATATACATCGGATTGAAAAACGGCAAAATGCATGTTCAATATTTTTGAAAAATCTATTTAGGAATATGAAAGAATCTCCCCCAACTTTGACCCCCCCTGACTTTGGAAAGAGGGGTAACTTTGAAATCCTAAATGATGATCCCCTTTTTTATTGCATATTCGGATTCTACGGGAAAATATACGTAACTTTTGTATTGAACATTTTCTTCCAAACACTGTAGATGACGCTGTAATCGAGTGCAATGCTGTGAGAATCGTTACCATTGCAATGTCTGGAAATGCTCGAATAACTCGAGAAATATGCATCAGATTAAAAAACGGAAAAATGCATGTTCAATAGTTTTGAAATATCTATTTAGGGATATCAAAGTTGTCATTTTTCTAAAATATTAAACACGTATTTTTTCGTTTTTCAATCTGATGTATATTTCTCGAGTTATTGGAGCGTTTCCAGACATTGTAATGGTAACGATTCTCACAGCATTGCACTCGATTACAGCGCCATCTACAATGTTTCGAAGAACATGTTCATTACAAAAGTTATGTATTTTTTCCCGTAGAATCCGAATCTGCAATAAAAAATGGGGGTCATCATTTAAGATTTCAAAGTTGCACCCCTTTCTTCCCAGAGGGGGAAAGTTGGGGGAGCAACTTTCATATCCCTAAACAGATTTTTTAAAAATATTGAACATGCATTTTGCCTATTTTCAATCCTATGTATATTTCTCGAGTTATTTGACCGTTTCCAGACTTTTCGGACACCCTGTATATGCTAAATAAATATTCCAGCAGAGCTGAAATCACGCTGGAAATTACTTATGTAACACAAAAGATATGAATTACCACAGTCTAGACATTTTTTCACTCTGTTGGTTATACGCTGTGGTATTTAATAAGTATATTAGTAAGTGGTAATTTATATCCTTTGAGTTATATAACTAATTTCCAGCGTGATATAAGTAATTTCCAGAGTGCAGGACAATTTAATTAGCATATATATATTCCCCGATGCTGGGTTTAATTCGTCTCATGCATGCCCCTGAATATACTATACAGGGTGATTATAATTAAAGTCCCACTTTTAAAATGCTGTGAAAAAGGAACCACTGGTCAGAATGACTTCAAATTTGAACTGAATATACTGGAAGAAAGGGGAAAACGGTATGGCATAAGAAAGAAAAAGTTCCAAAGTGTATCAATAGATGGCGCTGTAAGCGGCATAACAAAAGTAGATTCGGCTAAAAGTGGCATTTTTAATCGAAATACGACGGCTTTGGCATGCGTTACACAGTAAACCAACCGTACTGTTCAATGTGCATGGTTCAATGTGCATGGTTCGTGTGTGAGTGGTTCGGTTGTATGACGGAAAAATGAGTTGCAAATCGGTCAACAGTTGTGGTGCTGTTAGTGGAAAGCCCATCCATCATGGCAAGGTCGTACCACATTGGATGGGAAAAATCGGTTTTTAATTGTCCTTGGGCCAAAAACCGCATAAAGAGCACATAATGATTCGGTTTTTAATTGTGCATGAGTGTCTTTTAATTTGCATAGTATGCCGCTTACAGTGCCATCTATGAATACACTTTGGAACTTTATCTTTCTTATGCCATACTGTTTCCATCTTCCTCCAGTACTCTGTTTAAATTTGAAGTCATTCTGATTAGTGGTTCCTTTTTTACAGCATTTTGAAAGTGGGACTTTAATTATAATCATCCTGTATGTGCTGATGGTTGACTTTCTATCTTGTGCTGCAAAGACAAAGCGTGCCAATACATAAGATTGAGAAAATATTAGACTGGATGTCGTTCGGAGAGCTCTGAATGGTACAGAATTGGTGTATAATACCAAAAGTTCCGGGTTCGAACCCCGGTCTGGACATTTTTTCATTCTCTTTGTTATAAGCAGAGTAGTAAGTGGTAATTCATATTCTTTGTGTTATATAAACAAATTAATCGTTACACTATACTGTATCAGACATCCGTAACAACATTTTGAGTTTTAGAAATATCCTATCTAATCAATATCTTTTTAGGTTATATATATTTTAGTTTTTATTATGGTAAAATTCAGAAATAAAATTATAAGAAACAGTATATATTAAAGAAATTGAAAATGCATTTTGATAATTCACGCACTATCTTTTTCTTTTTTTCAGACAAAAATTTGTTTGATAAATGGAGTGTTGACCGAAAATTGCAATTTTGCAACTAAAGTTTGATTTCTTTTATTTTTAAACTAGCTGACACGCCCGGCGTTGCCCGGCCCCGTGATAATAACAATCTGTTTTATACGAATATTACTGAAATCTGAAGGCTATCACAATCAATTCGAATGAGTCTGAGGCATTAACGCTCAACGGTCCGGCTCCGCCGGACCGAGTGGCCTCACTCAGGCTTTCAAACCCTGTCGTAATCGGGCCCATAGAACCCGAGATCGGAAAGTGCACCCTGGCGGTAGAAAGTGCAATTAAATTTTTAAGGCTATAGATAACAAGTCGAATGAGCCAAACTCCGTCGTAATCGGGCACATAGAACCTGAGATACTACTGTAGTTCCACCTTCCACTGCCAGGGAGCGCAATCTGTTCTGGAAGAGGCCTTTTCAGAACACTCGATCCAACCAGATTTCCCAGTAACAATTAAATTTAACAACTGGTAAACATTGCCAAAATAGAAGAAATCGCGAAAGTGGGTTACGTAAATGACCGGTTTCGAAAGCGTTAATGTAGATATATTTTTAAACCCAACAGTGCGTTTTGAAGAAAATGAACATGTCTATGATCTGATATCTTCTTTTTGTCCGTATTCACTTTTCCCGAGTCGATGCGGATTTTTAAAACTGTGCCGAAAAACGTAAATCGCGTTAGTGAGTTTTGAAAACGAATTTTTTTCGAGAGTTAAAATTAATTTTTTTAAAACGAATACCAGATTTTAAAAAGCAAAGAAACGTAAATTAGGTGCAGTAATTTTAGTTTTTCGTATCTTGTTTATAAACGCAGATTTGAATTTTTAAATATAGGAGAAATCGTTAAAAATGCGAAATTGACTTGCGTTAAAAAATATTTTCGAAAGTGTTAACGTTATATATATTTTTTTAAACTAAAGATTTCTGTCTGAACCCTATAGAACATAGATGCCCTTAGGTTTGTTTGTTTTTTGTTTGGTTATTTTAGCGAGCCGATGCGCGATTCTATATATAGCAGAAATCAGAATTTGCAAAAGTGAGTCCTGCGTGTCAATTTTTTTCAAAGGGCTAATATTCGTATTTTTCGAAAACAATTGCAGATGTCAAAAAGGGAACAAATGTAAATATTGTCTGGTATTTTTAGCTGATACGAATTTTTAAAAATCGACAAAATAAAGAAAATCGTGAAATGGCGTACAGAAAATATACTTTTACGAAGGGTTAACTTTCGTATTTCTTAAAACCAAAGATGGCTTTGAAAAGGAAAACGTCAGATCTTTAATTTGGTGATCTCGGTTTTTTCATATCTTTTGTAGTCCGGTGGACGCGAGGCTCGAAAAATGGGAGAAAATAAAAAACATGAATTCGACGCTTTTTGATGATTTTTTTTAAAGGATTAAATGTGAAATTTTTACGAACCGACCAGATAGTTCGAGACGTGAAAGTACGTTCTTTGAGAATATGTAGACGGTTTTTTCTGTACTTACGGTCGTTCGACCATGGCGAATTTAGAAAAATGGAAAAATAAACGGGCTGACTGGCGATTCGCTTCTTCTCTTCGCGGAAGGTATGATAAAATGGCTTCCGAGCGTGCGCGCTCGGATTTCAGAAGAGTGCTTTTCTGTTTGTAACCTTTGATCAGTTTTTAATTAATAACTACTCTAATTTTCAAAATATTAAAATTCTGAGACTCAGGTGCGCCAGGCCAGACTTTGGCCACCTAAATCTACACCTAAATTTTCAGACTTCTAGGTGGGCCAGATTTTGCTAGCAATCGCAGACAAACAAATAAACACACACACGCACACACACAGAGCGAAACTTTCTTTTATTAGTATAGTATAGATAACGTTCCTGTTTTAAAAATGTTTCCTGAAACATTTTACAGCAGGAATTTTTTCAGATTAGCTAAATAAGTCAAATCATGTTCTTCCCTCACTGTACAACAGGGGTCTGTCCAGACTTTTCTCGAAAGGTCCTGTTTTTGTGAAATTGTGAACAGCTTTTTATATTTGTAAAAAATCTAGTCATAATTTTGTGAATTTGAAATTATTGCAATGTGCAGCAATTCAGGTTCTTGTTTATACATTTTTAACGTGATCCTTAACATATATAAAAGCTAGAAAATACAGGGGTTGGACAAAATAATATGAACACTTGTGAAAAAATAGCACTCGAAAGAAACCTCTCGTATACTCATGCCCTCTAGTGGTGAAGGGTGCCACCTAGCGGATGAGAAAGTACATACATCAGTCTTCTACTAGCAGTGATAGAAGTCGGATACGAAATGTATTTTTGTGTTAAAATTGCGTTATGGCCGACCTCTCTGATTTCGAAAGAGGCATGATTGTTGGGGCCCGTCTTGCTGGAGCCTCAGTAACGATAACGGCAACCCTTCTAGGTTGTTGAAAGAAGTACAGTGTCGACTATAATATCAGCATATTTGAAACACGGAAAAACATCATCTAAAAAGCACAACAGTGGTCGAAAGTCGAAGCTGAATGACAGAGACAGAAGGGTTTTGAAGCAGTCTGTGGCAAAAAACACAAGACAACAGCATCCCAGATAACATTTGAGATGAACACACATCTACTGGAGCAAGTTTCATCAAAAACTATCCGGCGTGAACAGCATATTGCAAATATTCATGGTAGAGTGGCTATTTCAAAACTATTGATTACACCTTACAATGCCTCGAAGTGACGAATATGGTGTCACGAGCATAAAAGTTGGACACAAGAACAATGGGAGAATGTAATACGGTCAGACGAATCGTAGTTCACATTATTTCCGACAAATGGACGTGTTTACGTTTGGAGAACGACGAAAGCAGCCTATTAAGTTGACTGGTTTCGGAATACTGTTAAACATGGCGGCGGTTCCTTGATGATCTGGGGTGCGATATCACACCGTGGTCTTGACCCACTTGTTGTTCTGAATGGCCATGTTACAAGAGTGTATTATGTCAATATTCAGGCCGACCATCTTAACCCAATGGTGCAAACTGTGTTCCCTGATAAACGACCAGTCTTCCAAGATGATAATGCACCCATTCACACCTGTGGAATTGCCCGAAACTGGTTTTATGTACACGACGATGAATTAGAGCACCTCGAGTGGCCTCCTCAGTCCCCTGATCTCAATATAATTGAACCTTTGTGGGATATTTTGGAAAACAAGCTGCACAGTCGATTCCCCCTTCCAAGGACACTTTCTGAATTTGGGACTTTTTTGCAATTTGAGTGGGAACGTATCCCTCTGAATGTTGTACGTGACTTGTATTTGACAAGTCCTCGTCGGATACAAGCTGTAATTCATGCAAAAGGAGGACCAACTGCCTATTAATAAAAATAAATTCCCTTTTCACAGGGGTTCACATTATTTTGACCAACCTCTGTAGGTTCTTTGATGACTTCATCTGTTTTGTGACAGGTCAGATTTTACTTTCGAATGATTAAATTTGTGAAGGGTTCAGTTTGAAGATGGAAAAGTTTTGTGAAAGGTCTACTTTTAAATATTTGTGAAGGTCCCTGTTTTAAGGTGATAAATTTTGTGAAGGAACCTGTTTTGAGATGAAGATTTTTTGAAGGGTCCTATTTTAAGATTAAAAATAATTGTGAAGGGTCCTTTGAAGGACCCAGTTTCTTCCTATACAGATCCCTGCTGTACAAAAAGGACAGATGTTTCTGAATCAAGGAAAATATTACCACAATCGAAAATATATAATAACCTCTTTCGAGTTACCCACTATTTCGAAAAGTGATCTTTATCTTTACACAACTCAGAAGCCAATATATTTTCGAGATTTAAAGAAGCATTTCTGAAAACGAAGTTTCTTTTGCTGCCACAGATTTTCGGAACCATTTTCAAGTAGTTCTTTATAGTGTTTTTATAGTGTATTAATCAGTTTTCTCAAGCTTATTAATAGTGTATTATTCAGTTTTCTTTTGTATGCTATCAGTTCTCAAGTGAACATTTTCATGTTCAACAAACATGATAAATTAACAACATTAAAATTATTATTTTTTACTCTTGCATTGTCACGATGTAATCGCAACATTTTTAGTGCAATCGCGATGTGTACGATTGCACGTGTTCAATTTCCCATTAAATCTCTAAATTTATTAATTTTAATATGTTTCTTTCAGTATTTAATTATCCCCGTATCAGCGTTTTTAATTATCTTTAATTTAACGTATCCATTGTCTGCCAACGCTGTTTCTTTCTCATTTTAACTTTCGTCAAACGCCGATATTTCACATTTCATTCGATGCATATCGCGGCAGTTTCGTGGGGAATTCGTCATCGGCTCACCGCTTCTCCCGTTCCTTCGATCCGGCAAAAGCGCTCCACATGCTTCGCCGAGGAACGCGTTGCGGTAGGTTCATCGCTCTTTGGCGCGCGCCAACAGTTGGCGTGTTTTCGGAGCTCGCTCCGTTTCTGCGCATCGCTATTGGACGATCACAGGTTTTATCGCCAAGGGCAACCGGCTCGGCACTTCGCGCTGATGTTAAAATCAGTTATGTTCAGGATGTGCTCAGTGTAGTTTGGGAGATCTTATCTTGTTCAATTTCATCAGTCATGGAGGACACGATGTCACCGGAGTCCCTCACCTATGCAGAGTTTTATAGATGAATAAATCATCTCTTGTTTTTTTACCATCAAAAAGGGTTTTTGTCTCAGTTTTTCCTAAAATGAATGTGCTGTATTATTAGTCATATATACATCGCATCGTTCCTGCTAAAAATGGGTGAGAGAGTTCCTTTTTACTTATTTTAATTATGTGTTAGTCCATCGCTAAAATAATAGCGAGCGTGAGACCTTGGGTTCATTTTAATATTTATATTTTGCGGTCTTTCACTTGTGATCACGTCACCACGTGTTAGCACGTGGTCTGCCTCTTCAACACAACGTGTCTGAAATACTACACCACATATGGTGCCTCAGATCCAGGTCGTAATTTTAGCGTGGACTATTTTTTTTCCCATATAAATTCAATTTGTTTAAAATTTAAAATCTAAAAAACTTAAACTCTCACCCTAAAAATTTTGTACAATCGTTAAAGTTATTTTTTATGCTATAGAATGAAGTAATTAATCAGTTAAAATTTAAATTCATCAAAAAAAAAAACGTCTTTTGGAATGTAAATTTTTCAAAAAAAAAAAAAAAAAAATTTTTTCATCATTTTTTCTGGCTGTAAATTTAATCAAGTCCTTTAATGTGTTTATCATTGCCAAATTATTTTTTCATGCAAAACTCTCATATACTTGTACTGATGCACTGACAGGGCATAACTCGTGCCAATCTTTTTTTTTTTTCCTTTAAATTTCTTAGTTTTTTTATATATTTTTTAATCAAAAGTTTAAAATTTTTCTATCACCAACATGAATGTGCAAAATGGCATGATTAATCCGACGTGGCAGAAAGTCCCAGGTTTCACTTGTTTTGAAGCCATTTTAATGAACCTATCCAACATGGTGGAAGGAGATGTAACATATGAAATCAAGAAACACAGCAGTGTAAGTAACCCGGCATTGCCAGAAATCGAAAAGCAGCTTTTAAATGTATTCAATTTTAGAATCGAGCCCTTAACATCTCTGTTCAAAGAGGTGCAAACAGATTTTGCCCGCCTAGTGCATGAAAGAGACAATCTCCAAAGTCTTAATACAAAATTATTACAGCGAATGCAAATGAACAAGAAGATTGAAGTCTCTCATGTTACTACCCAGGTTGAGGACCTGCAGCAAAATGTGCCGTCTTCTACTGATGCATCAACACAGACGTGCAACACCCCAGCTTGTGCTCCTATAGTGCTGGATCCCTGTGTTCATAGGTGTGAACATGACACCTCCATATTAAATTCCACCTTAAAATCCCCTGCAGTAAAGTCTCTTCAGGCTCACAATTCTACTTTAAATTCTTCTAGTAATTCTAATTCTTCGTTTAACAAATCCTCCAAGCCATCTAAAATCATCATTTATGCCATTGACGAGAAATATAGTATCCCTGATATCATCCAAGCAATATCGGATATTGCTGGCTTTACCCCTTCATGTAATTTCATAAAGAAAAACAAATCAAGAAAATCAAACAACTACAATTACATCTTTGAAGTGCCTGCAAACATCGCCACACTACTTGTGAACTGCAAGACTTTGAAAATTGGTGAACAGAACGTTTTCGTGAAACGGTTTATCCGTATTATCCGGTGCTATAATTGCCAATCTTTCAACCACGTTGCAAGTTCTTGCAAAAAGTCCCGTGCATGTCCCTGGTGTGCTGAAGCACATGAACCAGGCCACTGCACAAAATCACCGAAGTGCAAAAACTGTATAGCAAATAATCAGTTCTACAAACGGAACTTTAATGTTGACCATCCGGCATTTTCGCCCACATGTGAGTCTTTTAAATTATTTGTTTCAAAAGTTAGGCTTAGGTTAAGCTCAAGCCTTATAAAATAGTTAAACCCAATCCTTTTGTGTCTGCTCCACATTCAACAGTTTTTTTTTTTCTCTATATAGTGTGTTCAAGTTTTTCCCGTTTGTGAAATATGTGTACGTGCTAGAGAGAGTGCATAGTACCCAATGGAGTGGTACTGCTATGAATCTTTCATGACATTTTGTAAACTCTCCTCTGGCATGTACCGCTGCTCATCCCTGCTTTTCCTTAATTTATTTACAATTTTAAAAGTTCGTACCTGAACCAGTAACGTGTGCTCCAGCTAGTGTTTCATCTTAACTGCAATTTCTCTGTCTTTTTCGTGAACTGTTTTCATCTACAAGTACTCACCTTTGCCTTGAACTCTGCAAGATTAAGTCCTAACATAAATAACATTCCTGAACTGTTCTCTTAAAGAACTCCTTTTGCAGCATCTTAATTTGTAATTATCGTAAATATTTAACATATGCAATATTTATTTGCATACTATCACAATTTTCCTTTTCCCTGTTGATGTGGCTCCAGCATAATCATCTGTAAAGTTTATTTATCTCAAGGTATTTTTTTATTTTAAATTAACAATTTTTACCAATTATTTAAATTATTTGTATCTATTTTTGTGTAATTCATTGGTCATTTTTTTAACTTATATAATTTTCTCATGCAAAATTTTTTTATATAACAAACAGGTTGAGATATACAGTTTGTATATTTCGTGCAAATCTTTACTTATTCAACTATATTATTTATATCTTCGATTGGCACCTGTCTTTTTGACAGATTTTTTTTGTATTTTCTTACTGTTCTTATAATTGTATTTTGTGTATTTCCCTAGCCCTTATTTAAATCACTCATGAGTTGCAACTCCCCCTTTTATAATTTTTGCTAGCCCTTTATTAATTTTTTTTCAACTTTTGTGTATATTTATGTGTTTAGTTCAAGCGCTTGACATTATTTTCTTTGCACTTATATGTTTGTTCCATGGTACCTAATGAACAATCATACCTTTGCTAAGTATCAATTTCAAAGCAATCGATGTGTACACATAGTCAAATTTTTGAAATATTGAAAAGCTAATTATGCATTTATGTTTTTCGTAAGGCCTTACATTTTTCATTTACAACAACTATCCCAAAAGGATATGTTCATATACTTAAGTATGTATATATAGGTTTGCATAACTACAAAAAAAAGAAAAAAAATGATGGTAAATTTTAGGTTATGGTGTATAAACAATGTGTTCTCTTACAGCATTTTACCAATAATTTTCTACTTGATGCATTTAATTTTTACTTCAACCTGCTCTTATTGCAATTTTACATATATAATTTTTCCTCATTTTCATAACATCCTTTTCAAGGTATTAATATTTATTCAATGGTTTTGTCTCATAATTTTGAGTCAAATAATTTTTTTTTGCACATTTTTTAATCGTGTAATGTTATACAATGGTGTCTCATGCATTCGTACTTTTCCATTCAATGTTCATGATATGGAGTTGTTTTCAATTCACTGTGTGCTTAGGCTTTATAAAGTATGTATGAATACTGTGTTTACTTACAGGTTACAAGTAGTACTTTTAATAATTCATTTCAGTAACTATTCAATTAAATTTGTTAGGATAATTTTATAAGTTTGTACTTCTGTACATGTGTGTTCCATTTTAATTATTCTTATAGTTGGAACGTTGTTTCATTTGCTAATCATTAGCATTATGTTCTACTTCCTTTCACTCAATCATTTAAGTATTGCAATCCAAAGTGTTTTGCACTTAACTCTTGGTTTTCAACTTTTGATAATTGGAAAGTTTAAATTTTCTTCATCACTGTCAAAACAATGGCAGTTGGTCTCTTCACATTCAAAAATTATTTACTTGTGCACATAATGTATTTTTCTTGTGACATTTTTATCAATTAATGTGTTAATCTATTTATTATTTAAAAAAAAAAAATTAGTGTTACTCACAACGAATTTACATTTAACTAATTGTGTCATGCTTTTAAAATGTTTTCTATGGTTAAAAGAAATTTTTTTATTACCAATGGTGAAGTATAATTGTTAATCTTAATAAGTCAAATTAATTATGAAATTGTGTTTGTCTCACAGAAGGTAATTTGTAATATGCATCACTGAATTTATGTAATAATATGCTGTTTTTTTTTATGTGTATATTACTGTATTTATTTCATTTACAACAGAAATTTACTGTGTCATTTATACGACTTATTATATAGTCGTCTTTGTTAATCCCGTGTATTCTCTGGTGACTCGTTTTACTCCCATGTTCAGCAGTGTTGGAATTTCATTTATAGTCAAAATTCGTATTTGTTGCTAAATTTACTTCGAATTCCTCTTTTTAAATTTTGCAAAATTTTTCCTTCACATTCAAAATTTTTCCTTTTTCCAAATTTTTCTCGCCCATGTAAAATGGTCGCTTCCCAGTCAAATTTTTCATTCCCAGTCTAAATTTTACAAATTTTTCATTTGCGGGGTAATATGTCACGATGTAATCGCAACATTTTTAGTGCAATCGCGATGTGTACGATTGCACGTGTTCAATTTCCCATTAAATCTCTAAATTTATTAATTTTAATATGTTTCTTTCAGTATTTAATTATCCCCGTATCAGCGTTTTTAATTATCTTTAATTTAACGTATCCATTGTCTGCCAACGCTGTTTCTTTCTCATTTTAACTTTCGTCAAACGCCGATATTTCACATTTCATTCGATGCATATCGCGGCAGTTTCGTGGGGAATTCGTCATCGGCTCACCGCTTCTCCCGTTCCTTCGATCCGGCAAAAGCGCTCCACATGCTTCGCCGAGGAACGCGTTGCGGTAGGTTCATCGCTCTTTGGCGCGCGCCAACAGTTGGCGTGTTTTCGGAGCTCGCTCCGTTTCTGCGCATCGCTATTGGACGATCACGGGTTTTATCGCCAAGGGCAACCGGCTCGGCACTTCGCGCTGATGTTAAAATCAGTTATGTTCAGGATGTGCTCAGTGTAGTTTGGGAGATCTTATCTTGTTCAATTTCATCAGTCATGGAGGACACGATGTCACCGGAGTCCCTCACCTATGCAGAGTTTTATAGATGAATAAATCATCTCTTGTTTTTTTACCATCAAAAAGGGTTTTTGTCTCAGTTTTTCCTAAAATGAATGTGCTGTATTATTAGTCATATATACATCGCATCGTTCCTGCTAAAAATGGGTGAGAGAGTTCCTTTTTACTTATTTTAATTATGTGTTAGTCCATCGCTAAAATAATAGCGAGCGTGAGACCTTGGGTTCATTTTAATATTTATATTTTGCGGTCTTTCACTTGTGATCACGTCACCACGTGTTAGCACGTGGTCTGCCTCTTCAACACAACGTGTCTGAAATACTACACCACATATGGTGCCTCAGATCCAGGTCGTAATTTTAGCGTGGACTATTTTTTTTCCCATATAAATTCAATTTGTTTAAAATTTAAAATCTAAAAAACTTAAACTCTCACCCTAAAAATTTTGTACAATCGTTAAAGTTATTTTTTATGCTATAGAATGAAGTAATTAATCAGTTAAAATTTAAATTCATCAAAAAAAAAAAAAAAAAAAAAAAAAAAAAAACGTCTTTTGGAATGTAAATTTTTCAAAAAAAAAAAAAAAAAAAAAAAAAAAAAAATTTTTTAATCATTTTTTCTGGTTGTAAATTTAATCAAGTCCTTTAATGTGTTTATCATTGCCAAATTATTTTTTCATGCAAAACTCTCATATACTTGTACTGATGCACTGACAGGGCATAACTCGTGCCAATCTTTTTTTTTTTTTCCTTTAAATTTCTTAGTTTTTTTATATATTTTTTAATCAAAAGTTTAAAATTTTTCTATCACCAACATGAATGTGCAAAATGGCATGATTAATCCGACGTGGCAGAAAGTCCCAGGTTTCACTTGTTTTGAAGCCATTTTAATGAACCTATCCAACATGGTGGAAGGAGATGTAACATATGAAATCAAGAAACACAGCAGTGTAAGTAACCCGGCATTGCCAGAAATCGAAAAGCAGCTTTTAAATGTATTCAATTTTAGAATCGAGCCCTTAACATCTCTGTTCAAAGAGGTGCAAACAGATTTTGCCCGTCAAGTGCATGAAAGAGACAATCTCCAAAGTCTTAATACAAAATTATTACAGCGAATGCAAATGAACAAGAAGATTGAAGTCTCTCATGTTACTACCCAGGTTGAGGACCTGCAGCAAAATGTGCCGTCTTCTACTGATGCATCAACACAGACGTGCAACACCCCAGCTTGTGCTCCTATAGTGCTGGATCCCTGTGTTCATAGGTGTGAACATGACACCTCCATATTAAATTCCACCTTAAAATCCCCTGCAGTAAAGTCTCTTCAGGCTCACAATTCTACTTTAAATTCTTCTAGTAATTCTAATTCTTCGTTTAACAAATCCTCCAAGCCATCTAAAATCATCATTTATGCCATTGACGAGAAATATAGTATCCCTGATATCATCCAAGCAATATCGGATGCTGCTGGCTTTACCCCTTCATGTAATTTCATAAAGAAAAACAAATCAAGAAAATCAAACAACTACAATTACATCTTTGAAGTGCCTGCAAACATCGCCACACTACTTGTGAACTGCAAGACTTTGAAAATTGGTGAACAGAACGTTTTCGTGAAACGGTTTATCCGTATTATCCGGTGCTATAATTGCCAATCTTTCAACCACGTTGCAAGTTCTTGCAAAAAGTCACGTGCATGTCCCTGGTGTGCTGAAGCACATGAACCAGGCCACTGCACAAAATCACCGAAGTGCAAAAACTGTATAGCAAATAATCAGTTCTACAAACGGAACTTTAATGTTGACCATCCGGCATTTTCGCCCACATGTGAGTCTTTTAAATTATTTGTTTCAAAAGTTAGGCTTAGGTTAAGCTCAAGCCTTATAAAATAGTTAAAACCAATCCTTTTGTGTCTGCTCCACATTCAACAGTTTTTTTTCTCTACATAGTGTGTTCAAGTTTTTCCCGTTTGTGAAATATGTGTACGTGCTAGAGAGAGTGCATAGTACCCAATGGAGTGGTACTGCTATGAATCTTTCATGACATTTTGTAAACTCTCCTCTGGCATGTACCGCTGCTCATCCCTGCTTTTCCTTAATTTATTTACAATTTTAAAAGTTCGTACCTGAACCAGTAACGTGTGCTCCAGCTAGTGTTTCATCTTAACTGCAATTTCTCTGTCTTTTTCGTGAACTGTTTTCATCTACAAGTACTCACCTTTGCCTTGAACTCTGCAAGATTAAGTCCTAACATAAATAACATTCCTGAACTGTTCTCTTAAAGAACTCCTTTTGCAGCATCTTAATTTGTAATTATCGTAAATATTTAACATATGCAATATTTATTTGCATACTATCACAATTTTCCTTTTCCCTGTTGATGTGGCTCCAGCATAATCATCTGTAAAGTTTATTTATCTCAAGGTATTTTTTTATTTTAAATTAACAATTTTTACCAATTATTTAAATTATTTGTATCTATTTTTGTGTAATTCATTGGTCATTTTTTTAACTTATATAATTTTCTCATGCAAAATTTTTTTATATAACAAACAGGTTGAGATATACAGTTTGTATATTTCGTGCAAATCTTTACTTATTCAACTATATTATTTATATCTTCGATTGGCACCTGTCTTTTTGACAGATTTTTTTTGTATTTTCTTACTGTTCTTATAATTGTATTTTGTGTATTTCCCTAGCCCTTATTTAAATCACTCATGAGTTGCAACTCCCCCTTTTATAATTTTTGCTAGCCCTTTATTAATTTTTTTTCAACTTTTGTGTATATTTATGTGTTTAGTTCAAGCGCTTGACATTATTTTCTTTGCACTTATATGTTTGTTCCATGGTACCTAATGAACAATCATACCTTTGCTAAGTATCAATTTCAAAGCAATCGATGTGTACACATAGTCAAATTTTTGAAATATTGAAAAGCTAATTATGCATTTATGTTTTTCGTAAGGCCTTACATTTTTCATTTACAACAACTATCCCAAAAGGATATGTTCATATACTTAAGTATGTATATATAGGTTTGCATAACTACAAAAAAAAGAAAAAAAATGATGGTAAATTTTAGGTTATGGTGTATAAACAATGTGTTCTCTTACAGCATTTTACCAATAATTTTCTACTTGATGCATTTAATTTTTACTTCAACCTGCTCTTATTGCAATTTTACATATATAATTTTTCCTCATTTTCATAACATCCTTTTCAAGGTATTAATATTTATTCAATGGTTTTGTCTCATAATTTTGAGTCAAATAATTTTTTTTTGCACATTTTTTAATCGTGTAATGTTATACAATGGTGTCTCATGCATTCGTACTTTTCCATTCAATGTTCATGATATGGAGTTGTTTTCAATTCACTGTGTGCTTAGGCTTTATAAAGTATGTATGAATACTGTGTTTACTTACAGGTTACAAGTAGTACTTTTAATAATTCATTTCAGTAACTATTCAATTAAATTTGTTAGGATAATTTTATAAGTTTGTACTTCTGTACATGTGTGTTCCATTTTAATTATTCTTATAGTTGGAACGTTGTTTCATTTGCTAATCATTAGCATTATGTTCTACTTCCTTTCACTCAATCATTTAAGTATTGCAATCCAAAGTGTTTTGCACTTAACTCTTGGTTTTCAACTTTTGATAATTGGAAAGTTTAAATTTTCTTCATCACTGTCAAAACAATGGCAGTTGGTCTCTTCACATTCAAAAATTATTTACTTGTGCACATAATGTATTTTTCTTGTGACATTTTTATCAATTAATGTGTTAATCTATTTATTATTTAAAAAAAAAAAAATTAGTGTTACTCACAACGAATTTACATTTAACTAATTGTGTCATGCTTTTAAAATGTTTTCTATGTTTAAAAGAAATTTTTTTATTACCAATGGTGAAGTATAATTGTTAATCTTAATAAGTCAAATTAATTATGAAATTGTGTTTGTCTCACAGAAGGTAATTTGTAATATGCATCACTGAATTTATGTAATAATATGCTGTTTTTTTATGTGTATATTACTGTATTTATTTCATTTACAACAGAAATTTACTGTGTCATTTATACGACTTATTGTATAGTCGTCTTTGTTAATCCCGTGTATTCTCTGGTGACTCGTTTTACTCCCATGTTCAGCAGTGTTTGAATGTCATTTATAGTCAAAATTCGTATTTGTTGCTAAATTTACTTCGAATTCCTCTTTTTAAATTTTGCAAAATTTTTCCTTCACATTCAAAATTTTTCCTTTTTCCAAATTTTTCTCGCCCATGTAAAATGGTCGCTTCCCAGTCAAATTTTTCATTCCCAGTCTAAATTTTACAAATTTTTCATTTGCGGGAGAATATGTCACGATGTAATCGCAACATTTTTAGTGCAATCGCGATGTGTACGATTGCACGTGTTCAATTTCCCATTAAATCTCTAAATTTATTAATTTTAATATGTTTCTTTCAGTATTTAATTATCCCCGTATCAGCGTTTTTAATTATCTTTAATTTAACGTATCCATTGTCTGCCAACGCTGTTTCTTTCTCATTTTAACTTTCGTCAAACGCCGATATTTCACATTTCATTCGATGCATATCGCGGCAGTTTCGTGGGGAATTCGTCATCGGCTCACCGCTTCTCCCGTTCCTTCGATCCGGCAAAAGCGCTCCACATGCTTCGCCGAGGAACGCGTTGCGGTAGGTTCATCGCTCTTTGGCGCGCGCCAACAGTTGGCGTGTTTTCGGAGCTCGCTCCGTTTCTGCGCATCGCTATTGGACGATCACGGGTTTTATCGCCAAGGGCAACCGGCTCGGCACTTCGCGCTGATGTTAAAATCAGTTATGTTCAGGATGTGCTCAGTGTAGTTTGGGAGATCTTATCTTGTTCAATTTCATCAGTCATGGAGGACACGATGTCACCGGAGTCCCTCACCTATGCAGAGTTTTATAGATGAATAAATCATCTCTTGTTTTTTTACCATCAAAAAGGGTTTTTGTCTCAGTTTTTCCTAAAATGAATGTGCTGTATTATTAGTCATATATACATCGTATCGTTCCTGCTAAAAATGGGTGAGAGAGTTCCTTTTTACTTATTTTAATTATGTGTTAGTCCATCGCTAAAATAATAGCGAGCGTGAGACCTTGGGTTCATTTTAATATTTATATTTTGCGGTCTTTCACTTGTGATCACGTCACCACGTGTTAGCACGTGGTCTGCCTCTTCAACACAACGTGTCTGAAATACTACACCACATATGGTGCCTCAGATCCAGGTCGTAATTTTAGCGTGGACTATTTTTTTTCCCATATAAATTCAATTTATTTAAAATTTAAAATCTAAAAAACTTAAACTCTCACCCTAAAAATTTTGTACAATCGTTAAAGTTATTTTTTATGCTATAGAATGAAGTAATTAATCAGTTAAAATTTAAATTCATCAAAAAAAAAACAAAAAAAAAAAAAACGTCTTTTGGAATGTAAATTTTTCAAAAAAAAAAAAAAAATTTTTCATCATTTTTTCTGGCTGTAAATTTAATCAAGTCCTTTAATGTGTTTATCATTGCCAAATTATTTTTTCATGCAAAACTCTCATATACTTGTACTGATGCACTGACAGGGCATAACTCGTGCCAATCTTTTTTTTTTTTTTCCTTTAAATTTCTTAGTTTTTTTATATATTTTTTAATCAAAAGTTTAAAATTTTTCTATCACCAACATGAATGTGCAAAATGGCATGATTAATCCGACGTGGCAGAAAGTCCCAGGTTTCACTTGTTTTGAAGCCATTTTAATGAACCTATCCAACATGGTGGAAGGAGATGTAACATATGAAATCAAGAAACACAGCAGTGTAAGTAACCCGGCATTGCCAGAAATCGAAAAGCAGCTTTTAAATGTATTCAATTTTAGAATCGAGCCCTTAACATCTCTGTTCAAAGAGGTGCAAACAGATTTTGCCCGCCTAGTGCATGAAAGAGACAATCTCCAAAGTCTTAATACAAAATTATTACAGCGAATGCAAATGAACAAGAAGATTGAAGTCTCTCATGTTACTACCCAGGTTGAGGACCTGCAGCAAAATGTGCCGTCTTCTACTGATGCATCAACACAGACGTGCAACACCCCAGCTTGTGCTCCTATAGTGCTGGATCCCTGTGTTCATAGGTGTGAACATGACACCTCCATATTAAATTCCACCTTAAAATCCCCTGCAGTAAAGTCTCTTCAGGCTCACAATTCTACTTTAAATTCTTCTAGTAATTCTAATTCTTCGTTTAACAAATCCTCCAAGCCATCTAAAATCATCATTTATGCCATTGACGAGAAATATAGTATCCCTGATATCATCCAAGCAATATCGGATGCTGCTGGCTTTACCCCTTCATGTAATTTCATAAAGAAAAACAAATCAAGAAAATCAAACAACTACAATTACATCTTTGAAGTGCCTGCAAACATCGCCACACTACTTGTGAACTGCAAGACTTTGAAAATTGGTGAACAGAACGTTTTCGTGAAACGGTTTATCCGTATTATCCGGTGCTATAATTGCCAATCTTTCAACCACGTTGCAAGTTCTTGCAAAAAGTCACGTGCATGTCCCTGGTGCGCTGAAGCACATGAACCAGGCCACTGCACAAAATCACCGAAGTGCAAAAACTGTATAGCAAATAATCAGTTCTACAAACGGAACTTTAATGTTGACCATCCGGCATTTTCGACCACATGTGAGTCTTTTAAATTATTTGTTTCAAAAGTTAGGCTTAGGTTAAGCTCAAGCCTTATAAAATAGTTAAACCCAATCCTTTTGTGTCTGCTCCACATTCAACAGTTTTTTTTTCTCTACATAGTGTGTTCAAGTTTTTCCCGTTTGTGAAATATGTGTACGTGCTAGAGAGAGTGCATAGTACCCAATGGAGTGGTACTGCTATGAATCTTTCATGACATTTTGTAAACTCTCCTCTGGCATGTACCGCTGCTCATCCCTGCTTTTCCTTAATTTATTTACAATTTTAAAAGTTCGTACCTGAACCAGTAACGTGTGCTCCAGCTAGTGTTTCATCTTAACTGCAATTTCTCTGTCTTTTTCGTGAACTGTTTTCATCTACAAGTACTCACCTTTGCCTTGAACTCTGCAAGATTAAGTCCTAACATAAATAACATTCCTGAACTGTTCTCTTAAAGAACTCCTTTTGCAGCATCTTAATTTGTAATTATCGTAAATATTTAACATATGCAATATTTATTTGCATACTATCACAATTTTCCTTTTCCCTGTTGATGTGGCTCCAGCATAATCATCTGTAAAGTTTATTTATCTCAAGGTATTTTTTTATTTTAAATTAACAATTTTTACCAATTATTTAAATTATTTGTATCTATTTTTGTGTAATTCATTGGTCATTTTTTTAACTTATATAATTTTCTCATGCAAAATTTTTTTATATAACAAACAGGTTGAGATATACAGTTTGTATATTTCGTGCAAATCTTTACTTATTCAACTATATTATTTATATCTTCGATTGGCACCTGTCTTTTTGACAGATTTTTTTTGTATTTTCTTACTGTTCTTATAATTGTATTTTGTGTATTTCCCTAGCCCTTATTTAAATCACTCATGAGTTGCAACTCCCCCTTTTATAATTTTTGCTAGCCCTTTATTAATTTTTTTTCAACTTTTGTGTATATTTATGTGTTTAGTTCAAGCGCTTGACATTATTTTCTTTGCACTTATATGTTTGTTCCATGGTACCTAATGAACAATCATACCTTTGCTAAGTATCAATTTCAAAGCAATCGATGTGTACACATAGTCAAATTTTTGAAATATTGAAAAGCTAATTATGCATTTATGTTTTTCGTAAGGCCTTACATTTTTCATTTACAACAACTATCCCAAAAGGATATGTTCATATACTTAAGTATGTATATATAGGTTTGCATAACTACAAAAAAAAGAAAAAAAATGATGGTAAATTTTAGGTTATGGTGTATAAACAATGTGTTCTCTTACAGCATTTTACCAATAATTTTCTACTTGATGCATTTAATTTTTACTTCAACCTGCTCTTATTGCAATTTTACATATATAATTTTTCCTCATTTTCATAACATCCTTTTCAAGGTATTAATATTTATTCAATGGTTTTGTCTCATAATTTTGAGTCAAATAATTTTTTTTTGCACATTTTTTAATCGTGTAATGTTATACAATGGTGTCTCATGCATTCGTACTTTTCCATTCAATGTTCATGATATGGAGTTGTTTTCAATTCACTGTGTGCTTAGGCTTTATAAAGTATGTATGAATACTGTGTTTACTTACAGGTTACAAGTAGTACTTTTAATAATTCATTTCAGTAACTATTCAATTAAATTTGTTAGGATAATTTTATAAGTTTGTACTTCTGTACATGTGTGTTCCATTTTAATTATTCTTATAGTTGGAACGTTGTTTCATTTGCTAATCATTAGCATTATGTTCTACTTCCTTTCACTCAATCATTTAAGTATTGCAATCCAAAGTGTTTTGCACTTAACTCTTGGTTTTCAACTTTTGATAATTGGAAAGTTTAAATTTTCTTCATCACTGTCAAAACAATGGCAGTTGGTCTCTTCACATTCAAAAATTATTTACTTGTGCACATAATGTATTTTTCTTGTGACATTTTTATCAATTAATGTGTTAATCTATTTATTATTTAAAAAAAAAAAAATTAGTGTTACTCACAACGAATTTACATTTAACTAATTGTGTCATGCTTTTAAAATGTTTTCTATGTTTAAAAGAAATTTTTTTATTACCAATGGTGAAGTATAATTGTTAATCTTAATAAGTCAAATTAATTATGAAATTGTGTTTGTCTCACAGAAGGTAATTTGTAATATGCATCACTGAATTTATGTAATAATATGCTGTTTTTTTATGTGTATATTACTGTATTTATTTCATTTACAACAGAAATTTACTGTGTCATTTATACGACTTATTGTATAGTCGTCTTTGTTAATCCCGTGTATTCTCTGGTGACTCGTTTTACTCCCATGTTCAGCAGTGTTTGAATGTCATTTATAGTCAAAATTCGTATTTGTTGCTAAATTTACTTCGAATTCCTCTTTTTAAATTTTGCAAAATTTTTCCTTCACATTCAAAATTTTTCCTTTTTCCAAATTTTTCTCGCCCATGTAAAATGGTCGCTTCCCAGTCAAATTTTTCATTCCCAGTCTAAATTTTACAAATTTTTCATTTGCGGGAGAATATGTCACGATGTAATCGCAACATTTTTAGTGCAATCGCGATGTGTACGATTGCACGTGTTCAATTTCCCATTAAATCTCTAAATTTATTAATTTTAATATGTTTCTTTCAGTATTTAATTATCCCCGTATCAGCGTTTTTAATTATCTTTAATTTAACGTATCCATTGTCTGCCAACGCTGTTTCTTTCTCATTTTAACTTTCGTCAAACGCCGATATTTCACATTTCATTCGATGCATATCGCGGCAGTTTCGTGGGGAATTCGTCATCGGCTCACCGCTTCTCCCGTTCCTTCGATCCGGCAAAAGCGCTCCACATGCTTCGCCGAGGAACGCGTTGCGGTAGGTTCATCGCTCTTTGGCGCGCGCCAACAGTTGGCGTGTTTTCGGAGCTCGCTCCGTTTCTGCGCATCGCTATTGGACGATCACGGGTTTTATCGCCAAGGGCAACCGGCTCGGCACTTCGCGCTGATGTTAAAATCAGTTATGTTCAGGATGTGCTCAGTGTAGTTTGGGAGATCTTATCTTGTTCAATTTCATCAGTCATGGAGGACACGATGTCACCGGAGTCCCTCACCTATGCAGAGTTTTATAGATGAATAAATCATCTCTTGTTTTTTTACCATCAAAAAGGGTTTTTGTCTCAGTTTTTCCTAAAATGAATGTGCTGTATTATTAGTCATATATACATCGTATCGTTCCTGCTAAAAATGGGTGAGAGAGTTCCTTTTTACTTATTTTAATTATGTGTTAGTCCATCGCTAAAATAATAGCGAGCGTGAGACCTTGGGTTCATTTTAATATTTATATTTTGCGGTCTTTCACTTGTGATCACGTCACCACGTGTTAGCACGTGGTCTGCCTCTTCAACACAACGTGTCTGAAATACTACACCACATATGGTGCCTCAGATCCAGGTCGTAATTTTAGCGTGGACTATTTTTTTTCCCATATAAATTCAATTTATTTAAAATTTAAAATCTAAAAAACTTAAACTCTCACCCTAAAAATTTTGTACAATCGTTAAAGTTATTTTTTATGCTATAGAATGAAGTAATTAATCAGTTAAAATTTAAATTCATCAAAAAAAAAACAAAAAAAAAAAAAACGTCTTTTGGAATGTAAATTTTTCAAAAAAAAAAAAAAAATTTTTCATCATTTTTTCTGGCTGTAAATTTAATCAAGTCCTTTAATGTGTTTATCATTGCCAAATTATTTTTTCATGCAAAACTCTCATATACTTGTACTGATGCACTGACAGGGCATAACTCGTGCCAATCTTTTTTTTTTTTTTCCTTTAAATTTCTTAGTTTTTTTATATATTTTTTAATCAAAAGTTTAAAATTTTTCTATCACCAACATGAATGTGCAAAATGGCATGATTAATCCGACGTGGCAGAAAGTCCCAGGTTTCACTTGTTTTGAAGCCATTTTAATGAACCTATCCAACATGGTGGAAGGAGATGTAACATATGAAATCAAGAAACACAGCAGTGTAAGTAACCCGGCATTGCCAGAAATCGAAAAGCAGCTTTTAAATGTATTCAATTTTAGAATCGAGCCCTTAACATCTCTGTTCAAAGAGGTGCAAACAGATTTTGCCCGCCTAGTGCATGAAAGAGACAATCTCCAAAGTCTTAATACAAAATTATTACAGCGAATGCAAATGAACAAGAAGATTGAAGTCTCTCATGTTACTACCCAGGTTGAGGACCTGCAGCAAAATGTGCCGTCTTCTACTGATGCATCAACACAGACGTGCAACACCCCAGCTTGTGCTCCTATAGTGCTGGATCCCTGTGTTCATAGGTGTGAACATGACACCTCCATATTAAATTCCACCTTAAAATCCCCTGCAGTAAAGTCTCTTCAGGCTCACAATTCTACTTTAAATTCTTCTAGTAATTCTAATTCTTCGTTTAACAAATCCTCCAAGCCATCTAAAATCATCATTTATGCCATTGACGAGAAATATAGTATCCCTGATATCATCCAAGCAATATCGGATGCTGCTGGCTTTACCCCTTCATGTAATTTCATAAAGAAAAACAAATCAAGAAAATCAAACAACTACAATTACATCTTTGAAGTGCCTGCAAACATCGCCACACTACTTGTGAACTGCAAGACTTTGAAAATTGGTGAACAGAACGTTTTCGTGAAACGGTTTATCCGTATTATCCGGTGCTATAATTGCCAATCTTTCAACCACGTTGCAAGTTCTTGCAAAAAGTCACGTGCATGTCCCTGGTGCGCTGAAGCACATGAACCAGGCCACTGCACAAAATCACCGAAGTGCAAAAACTGTATAGCAAATAATCAGTTCTACAAACGGAACTTTAATGTTGACCATCCGGCATTTTCGACCACATGTGAGTCTTTTAAATTATTTGTTTCAAAAGTTAGGCTTAGGTTAAGCTCAAGCCTTATAAAATAGTTAAACCCAATCCTTTTGTGTCTGCTCCACATTCAACAGTTTTTTTTTCTCTACATAGTGTGTTCAAGTTTTTCCCGTTTGTGAAATATGTGTACGTGCTAGAGAGAGTGCATAGTACCCAATGGAGTGGTACTGCTATGAATCTTTCATGACATTTTGTAAACTCTCCTCTGGCATGTACCGCTGCTCATCCCTGCTTTTCCTTAATTTATTTACAATTTTAAAAGTTCGTACCTGAACCAGTAACGTGTGCTCCAGCTAGTGTTTCATCTTAACTGCAATTTCTCTGTCTTTTTCGTGAACTGTTTTCATCTACAAGTACTCACCTTTGCCTTGAACTCTGCAAGATTAAGTCCTAACATAAATAACATTCCTGAACTGTTCTCTTAAAGAACTCCTTTTGCAGCATCTTAATTTGTAATTATCGTAAATATTTAACATATGCAATATTTATTTGCATACTATCACAATTTTCCTTTTCCCTGTTGATGTGGCTCCAGCATAATCATCTGTAAAGTTTATTTATCTCAAGGTATTTTTTTATTTTAAATTAACAATTTTTACCAATTATTTAAATTATTTGTATCTATTTTTGTGTAATTCATTGGTCATTTTTTTAACTTATATAATTTTCTCATGCAAAATTTTTTTATATAACAAACAGGTTGAGATATACAGTTTGTATATTTCGTGCAAATCTTTACTTATTCAACTATATTATTTATATCTTCGATTGGCACCTGTCTTTTTGACAGATTTTTTTTGTATTTTCTTACTGTTCTTATAATTGTATTTTGTGTATTTCCCTAGCCCTTATTTAAATCACTCATGAGTTGCAACTCCCCCTTTTATAATTTTTGCTAGCCCTTTATTAATTTTTTTTCAACTTTTGTGTATATTTATGTGTTTAGTTCAAGCGCTTGACATTATTTTCTTTGCACTTATATGTTTGTTCCATGGTACCTAATGAACAATCATACCTTTGCTAAGTATCAATTTCAAAGCAATCGATGTGTACACATAGTCAAATTTTTGAAATATTGAAAAGCTAATTATGCATTTATGTTTTTCGTAAGGCCTTACATTTTTCATTTACAACAACTATCCCAAAAGGATATGTTCATATACTTAAGTATGTATATATAGGTTTGCATAACTACAAAAAAAAGAAAAAAAATGATGGTAAATTTTAGGTTATGGTGTATAAACAATGTGTTCTCTTACAGCATTTTACCAATAATTTTCTACTTGATGCATTTAATTTTTACTTCAACCTGCTCTTATTGCAATTTTACATATATAATTTTTCCTCATTTTCATAACATCCTTTTCAAGGTATTAATATTTATTCAATGGTTTTGTCTCATAATTTTGAGTCAAATAATTTTTTTTTGCACATTTTTTAATCGTGTAATGTTATACAATGGTGTCTCATGCATTCGTACTTTTCCATTCAATGTTCATGATATGGAGTTGTTTTCAATTCACTGTGTGCTTAGGCTTTATAAAGTATGTATGAATACTGTGTTTACTTACAGGTTACAAGTAGTACTTTTAATAATTCATTTCAGTAACTATTCAATTAAATTTGTTAGGATAATTTTATAAGTTTGTACTTCTGTACATGTGTGTTCCATTTTAATTATTCTTATAGTTGGAACGTTGTTTCATTTGCTAATCATTAGCATTATGTTCTACTTCCTTTCACTCAATCATTTAAGTATTGCAATCCAAAGTGATTTTGCACTTAACTCTTGGTTTTCAACTTTTGATAATTGGAAAGTTTAAATTTTCTTCATCACTGTCAAAACAATGGCAGTTGGTCTCTTCACATTCAAAAATTATTTACTTGTGCACATAATGTATTTTTCTTGTGACATTTTTATCAATTAATGTGTTAATCTATTTATTATTTAAAAAAAAAAAATTAGTGTTACTCACAACGAATTTACATTTAACTAATTGTGTCATGCTTTTAAAATGTTTTCTATGGTTAAAAGAAATTTTTTTATTACCAATGGTGAAGTATAATTGTTAATCTTAATAAGTCAAATTAATTATGAAATTGTGTTTGTCTCACAGAAGGTAATTTGTAATATGCATCACTGAATTTATGTAATAATATGCTGTTTTTTTTATGTGTATATTACTGTATTTATTTCATTTACAACAGAAATTTACTGTGTCATTTATACGACTTATTGTATAGTCGTCTTTGTTAATCCCGTGTATTCTCTGGTGACTCGTTTTACTCCCATGTTCAGCAGTGTTGGAATTTCATTTATAGTCAAAATTCGTATTTGTTGCTAAATTTACTTCGAATTCCTCTTTTTAAATTTTGCAAAATTTTTCCTTCACATTCAAAATTTTTCCTTTTTCCAAATTTTTCTCGCCCATGTAAAATGGTCGCTTCCCAGTCAAATTTTTCATTCCCAGTCTAAATTTTACAAATTTTTCATTTGCGGGGGAATATGTCACGATGTAATCGCAACATTTTTAGTGCAATCGCGATGTGTACGATTGCACGTGTTCAATTTCCCATTAAATCTCTAAATTTATTAATTTTAATATGTTTCTTTCAGTATTTAATTATCCCCGTATCAGCGTTTTTAATTATCTTTAATTTAACGTATCCATTGTCTGCCAACGCTGTTTCTTTCTCATTTTAACTTTCGTCAAACGCCGATATTTCACATTTCATTCGATGCATATCGCGGCAGTTTCGTGGGGAATTCGTCATCGGCTCACCGCTTCTCCCGTTCCTTCGATCCGGCAAAAGCGCTCCACATGCTTCGCCGAGGAACGCGTTGCGGTAGGTTCATCGCTCTTTGGCGCGCGCCAACAGTTGGCGTGTTTTCGGAGCTCGCTCCGTTTCTGCGCATCGCTATTGGACGATCACGGGTTTTATCGCCAAGGGTAACCGGCTCGGCACTTCGCGCTGATGTTAAAATCAGTTATGTTCAGGATGTGCTCAGTGTAGTTTGGGAGATCTTATCTTGTTCAATTTCATCAGTCATGGAGGACACGATGTCACCGGAGTCCCTCACCTATGCAGAGTTTTATAGATGAATAAATCATCTCTTGTTTTTTTACCATCAAAAAGGGTTTTTGTCTCAGTTTTTCCTAAAATGAATGTGCTGTATTATTAGTCATATATACATCGCATCGTTCCTGCTAAAAATGGGTGAGAGAGTTCCTTTTTACTTATTTTAATTATGTGTTAGTCCATCGCTAAAATAATAGCGAGCGTGAGACCTTGGGTTCATTTTAATATTTATATTTTGCGGTCTTTCACTTGTGATCACGTCACCACGTGTTAGCACGTGGTCTGCCTCTTCAACACAACGTGTCTGAAATACTACACCACATATGGTGCCTCAGATCCAGGTCGTAATTTTAGCGTGGACTATTTTTTTTTCCCATATAAATTCAATTTGTTTAAAATTTAAAATCTAAAAAACTTAAACTCTCACCCTAAAAATTTTGTACAATCGTTAAAGTTATTTTTTATGCTATAGAATGAAGTAATTAATCAGTTAAAATTTAAATTCATCAAAAAAAAAAAAAAAAAAAAAAAAAACGTCTTTTGGAATGTAAATTTTTCAAAAAAAAAAAAAAAAAAAAAAATTTTTCATCATTTTTTCTGGCTGTAAATTTAATCAAGTCCTTTAATGTGTTTATCATTGCCAAATTATTTTTTCATGCAAAACTCTCATATACTTGTACTGATGCACTGACAGGGCATAACTCGTGCCAATCTTTTTTTTTTTTTTTTCCTTTAAATTTCTTAGTTTTTTTATATATTTTTTAATCAAAAGTTTAAAATTTTTCTATCACCAACATGAATGTGCAAAATGGCATGATTAATCCGACGTGGCAGAAAGTCCCAGGTTTCACTTGTTTTGAAGCCATTTTAATGAACCTATCCAACATGGTGGAAGGAGATGTAACATATGAAATCAAGAAACACAGCAGTGTAAGTAACCCGGCATTGCCAGAAATCGAAAAGCAGCTTTTAAATGTATTCAATTTTAGAATCGAGCCCTTAACATCTCTGTTCAAAGAGGTGCAAACAGATTTTGCCCGCCTAGTGCATGAAAGAGACAATCTCCAAAGTCTTAATACAAAATTATTACAGCGAATGCAAATGAACAAGAAGATTGAAGTCTCTCATGTTACTACCCAGGTTGAGGACCTGCAGCAAAATGTGCCGTCTTCTACTGATGCATCAACACAGACGTGCAACACCCCAGCTTGTGCTCCTATAGTGCTGGATCCCTGTGTTCATAGGTGTGAACATGACACCTCCATATTAAATTCCACCTTAAAATCCCCTGCAGTAAAGTCTCTTCAGGCTCACAATTCTACTTTAAATTCTTCTAGTAATTCTAATTCTTCGTTTAACAAATCCTCCAAGCCATCTAAAATCATCATTTATGCCATTGACGAGAAATATAGTATCCCTGATATCATCCAAGCAATATCGGATGCTGCTGGCTTTACCCCTTCATGTAATTTCATAAAGAAAAACAAATCAAGAAAATCAAACAACTACAATTACATCTTTGAAGTGCCTGCAAACATCGCCACACTACTTGTGAACTGCAAGACTTTGAAAATTGGTGAACAGAACGTTTTCGTGAAACGGTTTATCCGTATTATCCGGTGCTATAATTGCCAATCTTTCAACCACGTTGCAAGTTCTTGCAAAAAGTCACGTGCATGTCCCTGGTGTGCTGAAGCACATGAACCAGGCCACTGCACAAAATCACCGAAGTGCAAAAACTGTATAGCAAATAATCAGTTCTACAAACGGAACTTTAATGTTGACCATCCGGCATTTTCGCCCACATGTGAGTCTTTTAAATTATTTGTTTCAAAAGTTAGGCTTAGGTTAAGCTCAAGCCTTATAAAATAGTTAAACCCAATCCTTTTGTGTCTGCTCCACATTCAACAGTTTTTTTTTCTCTACATAGTGTGTTCAAGTTTTTCCCGTTTGTGAAATATGTGTACGTGCTAGAGAGAGTGCATAGTACCCAATGGAGTGGTACTGCTATGAATCTTTCATGACATTTTGTAAACTCTCCTCTGGCATGTACCGCTGCTCATCCCTGCTTTTCCTTAATTTATTTACAATTTTAAAAGTTCGTACCTGAACCAGTAACGTGTGCTCCAGCTAGTGTTTCATCTTAACTGCAATTTCTCTGTCTTTTTCGTGAACTGTTTTCATCTACAAGTACTCACCTTTGCCTTGAACTCTGCAAGATTAAGTCCTAACATAAATAACATTCCTGAACTGTTCTCTTAAAGAACTCCTTTTGCAGCATCTTAATTTGTAATTATCGTAAATATTTAACATATGCAATATTTATTTGCATACTATCACAATTTTCCTTTTCCCTGTTGATGTGGCTCCAGCATAATCATCTGTAAAGTTTATTTATCTCAAGGTATTTTTTTATTTTAAATTAACAATTTTTACCAATTATTTAAATTATTTGTATCTATTTTTGTGTAATTCATTGGTCATTTTTTTAACTTATATAATTTTCTCATGCAAAATTTTTTTATATAACAAACAGGTTGAGATATACAGTTTGTATATTTCGTGCAAATCTTTACTTATTCAACTATATTATTTATATCTTCGATTGGCACCTGTCTTTTTGACAGATTTTTTTTGTATTTTCTTACTGTTCTTATAATTGTATTTTGTGTATTTCCCTAGCCCTTATTTAAATCACTCATGAGTTGCAACTCCCCCTTTTATAATTTTTGCTAGCCCTTTATTAATTTTTTTTCAACTTTTGTGTATATTTATGTGTTTAGTTCAAGCGCTTGACATTATTTTCTTTGCACTTATATGTTTGTTCCATGGTACCTAATGAACAATCATACCTTTGCTAAGTATCAATTTCAAAGCAATCGATGTGTACACATAGTCAAATTTTTGAAATATTGAAACGCTAATTATGCATTTATGTTTTTCGTAAGGCCTTACATTTTTCATTTACAACAACTATCCCAAAAGGATATGTTCATATACTTAAGTATGTATATATAGGTTTGCATAACTACAAAAAAAAGAAAAAAAATGATGGTAAATTTTAGGTTATGGTGTATAAACAATGTGTTCTCTTACAGCATTTTACCAATAATTTTCTACTTGATGCATTTAATTTTTACTTCAACCTGCTCTTATTGCAATTTTACATATATAATTTTTCCTCATTTTCATAACATCCTTTTCAAGGTATTAATATTTATTCAATGGTTTTGTCTCATAATTTTGAGTCAAATAATTTTTTTTTGCACATTTTTTAATCGTGTAATGTTATACAATGGTGTCTCATGCATTCGTACTTTTCCATTCAATGTTCATGATATGGAGTTGTTTTCAATTCACTGTGTGCTTAGGCTTTATAAAGTATGTATGAATACTGTGTTTACTTACAGGTTACAAGTAGTACTTTTAATAATTCATTTCAGTAACTATTCAATTAAATTTGTTAGGATAATTTTATAAGTTTGTACTTCTGTACATGTGTGTTCCATTTTAATTATTCTTATAGTTGGAACGTTGTTTCATTTGCTAATCATTAGCATTATGTTCTACTTCCTTTCACTCAATCATTTATGTATTGCAATCCAAAGTGTTTTGCACTTAACTCTTGGTTTTCAACTTTTGATAATTGGAAAGTTTAAATTTTCTTCATCACTGTCAAAACAATGGCAGTTGGTCTCTTCACATTCAAAAATTATTTACTTGTGCACATAATGTATTTTTCTTGTGACATTTTTATCAATTAATGTGTTAATCTATTTATTATTTAAAAAAAAAAATTAGTGTTACTCACAACGAATTTACATTTAACTAATTGTGTCATGCTTTTAAAATGTTTTCTATGGTTAAAAGAAATTTTTTTATTACCAATGGTGAAGTATAATTGTTAATCTTAATAAGTCAAATTAATTATGAAATTGTGTTTGTCTCACAGAAGGTAATTTGTAATATGCATCACTGAATTTATGTAATAATATGCTGTTTTTTTATGTGTATATTACTGTATTTATTTCATTTACAACAGAAATTTACTGTGTCATTTATACGACTTATTGTATAGTCGTCTTTGTTAATCCCGTGTATTCTCTGGTGACTCGTTTTACTCCCATGTTCAGCAGTGTTGGAATTTCATTTATAGTCAAAATTCGTATTTGTTGCTAAATTTACTTCGAATTCCTCTTTTTAAATTTTGCAAAATTTTTCCTTCACATTCAAAATTTTTCCTTTTTCCAAATTTTTCTCGCCCATGTAAAATGGTCGCTTCCCAGTCAAATTTTTCATTCCCAGTCTAAATTTTACAAATTTTTCATTTGCGGGGGAATATGTCACGATGTAATCGCAACATTTTTAGTGCAATCGCGATGTGTACGATTGCACGTGTTCAATTTCCCATTAAATCTCTAAATTTATTAATTTTAATATGTTTCTTTCAGTATTTAATTATCCCCGTATCAGCGTTTTTAATTATCTTTAATTTAACGTATCCATTGTCTGCCAACGCTGTTTCTTTCTCATTTTAACTTTCGTCAAACGCCGATATTTCACATTTCATTCGATGCATATCGCGGCAGTTTCGTGGGGAATTCGTCATCGGCTCACCGCTTCTCCCGTTCCTTCGATCCGGCAAAAGCGCTCCACATGCTTCGCCGAGGAACGCGTTGCGGTAGGTTCATCGCTCTTTGGCGCGCGCCAACAGTTGGCGTGTTTTCGGAGCTCGCTCCGTTTCTGCGCATCGCTATTGGACGATCACGGGTTTTATCGCCAAGGGCAACCGGCTCGGCACTTCGCGCTGATGTTAAAATCAGTTATGTTCAGGATGTGCTCAGTGTAGTTTGGGAGATCTTATCTTGTTCAATTTCATCAGTCATGGAGGACACGATGTCACCGGAGTCCCTCACCTATGCAGAGTTTTATAGATGAATAAATCATCTCTTGTTTTTTTACCATCAAAAAGGGTTTTTGTCTCAGTTTTTCCTAAAATGAATGTGCTGTATTATTAGTCATATATACATCGCATCGTTCCTGCTAAAAATGGGTGAGAGAGTTCCTTTTTACTTATTTTAATTATGTGTTAGTCCATCGCTAAAATAATAGCGAGCGTGAGACCTTGGGTTCATTTTAATATTTATATTTTGCGGTCTTTCACTTGTGATCACGTCACCACGTGTTAGCACGTGGTCTGCCTCTTCAACACAACGTGTCTGAAATACTACACCACATATGGTGCCTCAGATCCAGGTCGTAATTTTAGCGTGGACTATTTTTTTTCCCATATAAATTCAATTTGTTTAAAATTTAAAATCTAAAAAACTTAAACTCTCACCCTAAAAATTTTGTACAATCGTTAAAGTTATTTTTTATGCTATAGAATGAAGTAATTAATCAGTTAAAATTTAAATTCATCAAAAAAAAAAAAAAAAAAAAACGTCTTTTGGAATGTAAATTTTTCAAAAAAAAAAAAAAAAAAAAAAAATTTTTTTCATCATTTTTTCTGGCTGTAAATTTAATCAAGTCCTTTAATGTGTTTATCATTGCCAAATTATTTTTTCATGCAAAACTCTCATATACTTGTACTGATGCACTGACAGGGCATAACTCGTGCCAATCTTTTTTTTTTTTTCCTTTAAATTTCTTAGTTTTTTTATATATTTTTTAATCAAAAGTTTAAAATTTTTCTATCACCAACATGAATGTGCAAAATGGCATGATTAATCCGACGTGGCAGAAAGTCCCAGGTTTCACTTGTTTTGAAGCCATTTTAATGAACCTATCCAACATGGTGGAAGGAGATGTAACATATGAAATCAAGAAACACAGCAGTGTAAGTAACCCGGCATTGCCAGAAATCGAAAAGCAGCTTTTAAATGTATTCAATTTTAGAATCGAGCCCTTAACATCTCTGTTCAAAGAGGTGCAAACAGATTTTGCCCGCCTAGTGCATGAAAGAGACAATCTCCAAAGTCTTAATACAAAATAATTACAGCGAATGCAAATGAACAAGAAGATTGAAGTCTCTCATGTTACTACCCAGGTTGAGGACCTGCAGCAAAATGTGCCGTCTTCTACTGATGCATCAACACAGACGTGCAACACCCCAGCTTGTGCTCCTATAGTGCTGGATCCCTGTGTTCATAGGTGTGAACATGACACCTCCATATTAAATTCCACCTTAAAATCCCCTGCAGTAAAGTCTCTTCAGGCTCACAATTCTACTTTAAATTCTTCTAGTAATTCTAATTCTTCGTTTAACAAATCCTCCAAGCCATCTAAAATCATCATTTATGCCATTGACGAGAAATATAGTATCCCTGATATCATCCAAGCAATATCGGATGCTGCTGGCTTTACCCCTTCATGTAATTTCATAAAGAAAAACAAATCAAGAAAATCAAACAACTACAATTACATCTTTGAAGTGCCTGCAAACATCGCCACACTACTTGTGAACTGCAAGACTTTGAAAATTGGTGAACAGAACGTTTTCGTGAAACGGTTTATCCGTATTATCCGGTGCTATAATTGCCAATCTTTCAACCACGTTGCAAGTTCTTGCAAAAAGTCACGTGCATGTCCCTGGTGTGCTGAAGCACATGAACCAGGCCACTGCACAAAATCACCGAAGTGCAAAAACTGTATAGCAAATAATCAGTTCTACAAACGGAACTTTAATGTTGACCATCCGGCATTTTCGCCCACATGTGAGTCTTTTAAATTATTTGTTTCAAAAGTTAGGCTTAGGTTAAGCTCAAGCCTTATAAAATAGTTAAACCCAATCCTTTTGTGTCTGCTCCACATTCAACAGTTTTTTTTTCTCTACATAGTGTGTTCAAGTTTTTCCCGTTTGTGAAATATGTGTACGTGCTAGAGAGAGTGCATAGTACCCAATGGAGTGGTACTGCTATGAATCTTTCATGACATTTTGTAAACTCTCCTCTGGCATGTACCGCTGCTCATCCCTGCTTTTCCTTAATTTATTTACAATTTTAAAAGTTCGTACCTGAACCAGTAACGTGTGCTCCAGCTAGTGTTTCATCTTAACTGCAATTTCTCTGTCTTTTTCGTGAACTGTTTTCATCTACAAGTACTCACCTTTGCCTTGAACTCTGCAAGATTAAGTCCTAACATAAATAACATTCCTGAACTGTTCTCTTAAAGAACTCCTTTTGCAGCATCTTAATTTGTAATTATCGTAAATATTTAACATATGCAATATTTATTTGCATACTATCACAATTTTCCTTTTCCCTGTTGATGTGGCTCCAGCATAATCATCTGTAAAGTTTATTTATCTCAAGGTATTTTTTTATTTTAAATTAACAATTTTTACCAATTATTTAAATTATTTGTATCTATTTTTGTGTAATTCATTGGTCATTTTTTTAACTTATATAATTTTCTCATGCAAAATTTTTTTATATAACAAACAGGTTGAGATATACAGTTTGTATATTTCGTGCAAATCTTTACTTATTCAACTATATTATTTATATCTTCGATTGGCACCTGTCTTTTTGACAGATTTTTTTTGTATTTTCTTACTGTTCTTATAATTGTATTTTGTGTATTTCCCTAGCCCTTATTTAAATCACTCATGAGTTGCAACTCCCCCTTTTATAATTTTTGCTAGCCCTTTATTAATTTTTTTTCAACTTTTGTGTATATTTATGTGTTTAGTTCAAGCGCTTGACATTATTTTCTTTGCACTTATATGTTTGTTCCATGGTACCTAATGAACAATCATACCTTTGCTAAGTATCAATTTCAAAGCAATCGATGTGTACACATAGTCAAATTTTTGAAATATTGAAAAGCTAATTATGCATTTATGTTTTTCGTAAGGCCTTACATTTTTCATTTACAACAACTATCCCAAAAGGATATGTTCATATACTTAAGTATGTATATATAGGTTTGCATAACTACAAAAAAAAGAAAAAAAATGATGGTAAATTTTAGGTTATGGTGTATAAACAATGTGTTCTCTTACAGCATTTTACCAATAATTTTCTACTTGATGCATTTAATTTTTACTTCAACCTGCTCTTATTGCAATTTTACATATATAATTTTTCCTCATTTTCATAACATCCTTTTCAAGGTATTAATATTTATTCAATGGTTTTGTCTCATAATTTTGAGTCAAATAATTTTTTTTGCACATTTTTTAATCGTGTAATGTTATACAATGGTGTCTCATGCATTCGTACTTTTCCATTCAATGTTCATGATATGGAGTTGTTTTCAATTCACTGTGTGCTTAGGCTTTATAAAGTATGTATGAATACTGTGTTTACTTACAGGTTACAAGTAGTACTTTTAATAATTCATTTCAGTAACTATTCAATTAAATTTGTTAGGATAATTTTATAAGTTTGTACTTCTGTACATGTGTGTTCCATTTTAATTATTCTTATAGTTGGAACGTTGTTTCATTTGCTAATCATTAGCATTATGTTCTACTTCCTTTCACTCAATCATTTAAGTATTGCAATCCAAAGTGTTTTGCACTTAACTCTTGGTTTTCAACTTTTGATAATTGGAAAGTTTAAATTTTCTTCATCACTGTCAAAACAATGGCAGTTGGTCTCTTCACATTCAAAAATTATTTACTTGTGCACATAATGTATTTTTCTTGTGACATTTTTATCAATTAATGTGTTAATCTATTTATTATTTAAAAAAAAATTATTGTTACTCACAACGAATTTACATTTAACTAATTGTGTCATGCTTTTAAAATGTTTTCTATGGTTAAAAGAAATTTTTTTATTACCAATGGTGAAGTATAATTTCAAAGCAATCGATGTGTACACATAGTCAAATTTTATATAAGTATAAAGTTGTATAAGTATTTATGTAAGTCAAATTTTATATAAGTGTTAATCTTAATAAGTCAAATTAATTATGAAATTGTGTTTGTCTCACAGAAGGTAATTTGTAATATGCATCACTGAATTTATGTAATAATATGCTGTTTTTTTATGTGTATATTACTGTATTTATTTCATTTACAACAGAAATTTACTGTGTCATTTATACGACTTATTGTATAGTCGTCTTTGTTAATCCCGTGTATTCTCTGGTGACTCGTTTTACTCCCATGTTCAGCAGTGTTGGAATTTCATTTATAGTCAAAATTCGTATTTGTTGCTAAATTTACTTCGAATTCCTTTTTTTAAATTTTGCAAAATTTTTCCTTCACATTCAAAATTTTTCCTTTTTCCAAATTTTTCTCGCCCATGTAAAATGGTCGCTTCCCAGTCAAATTTTTCATTCCCAGTCTAAATTTTACAAATTTTTCATTTGCGGGGGAATATGTCACGATGTAATCGCAACATTTTTAGTGCAATCGCGATGTGTACGATTGCACGTGTTCAATTTCCCATTAAATCTCTAAATTTATTAATTTTAATATGTTTCTTTCAGTATTTAATTATCCCCGTATCAGCGTTTTTAATTATCTTTAATTTAACGTATCCATTGTCTGCCAACGCTGTTTCTTTCTCATTTTAACTTTCGTCAAACGCCGATATTTCACATTTCATTCGATGCATATCGCGGCAGTTTCGTGGGGAATTCGTCATCGGCTCACCGCTTCTCCCGTTCCTTCGATCCGGCAAAAGCGCTCCACATGCTTCGCCGAGGAACGCGTTGCGGTAGGTTCATCGCTCTTTGGCGCGCGCCAACAGTTGGCGTGTTTTCGGAGCTCGCTCCGTTTCTGCGCATCGCTATTGGACGATCACGGGTTTTATCGCCAAGGTAACCGGCTCGGCACTTCGCGCTGATGTTAAAATCAGTTATGTTCAGGATGTGCTCAGTGTAGTTTGGGAGATCTTATGTTGTTCAATTTCATCAGTCATGGAGGACACGATGTCACCGGAGTCCCTCACCTATGCAGAGTTTTATAGATGAATAAATCATCTCTTGTTTTTTTACCATCAAAAAGGGTTTTTGTCTCAGTTTTTCCTAAAATGAATGTGCTGTATTATTAGTCATATATACATCGCATCGTTCCTGCTAAAAATGGGTGAGAGAGTTCCTTTTTACTTATTTTAATTATGTGTTAGTCCATCGCTAAAATAATAGCGAGCGTGAGACCTTGGGTTCATTTTAATATTTATATTTTGCGGTCTTTCACTTGTGATCACGTCACCACGTGTTAGCACGTGGTCTGCCTCTTCAACACAACGTGTCTGAAATACTACACCACATATGGTGCCTCAGATCCAGGTCGTAATTTTAGCGTGGACTATTTTTTTTTCCCATATAAATTCAATTTGTTTAAAATTTAAAATCTAAAAAACTTAAACTCTCACCCTAAAAATTTTGTACAATCGTTAAAGTTATTTTTTATGCTATAGAATGAAGTAATTAATCAGTTAAAATTTAAATTCATCAAAAAAAAAAAAAAAAAAAAAAAAAAAAACGTCTTTTGGAATGTAAATTTTTCAAAAAAAAAAAAAAAAAAAAATTTTTTTTCATCATTTTTTCTGGCTGTAAATTTAATCAAGTCCTTTAATGTGTTTATCATTGCCAAATTATTTTTTCATGCAAAACTCTCATATACTTGTACTGATGCACTGACAGGGCATAACTCATGCCAATCTTTTTTTTTTTTTTTCCTTTAAATTTCTTAGTTTTTTTATATAATTTTTAATCAAAAGTTTAAAATTTTTCTATCACCAACATGAATGTGCAAAATGGCATGATTAATCCGACGTGGCAGAAAGTCCCAGGTTTCACTTGTTTTGAAGCCATTTTAATGAACCTATCCAACATGGTGGAAGGAGATGTAACATATGAAATCAAGAAACACAGCAGTGTAAGTAACCCGGCATTGCCAGAAATCGAAAAGCAGCTTTTAAAGGTATTCAATTTTAGAATCGAGCCCTTAACATCTCTGTTCAAAGAGGTGCAAACAGATTTTGCCCGCCTAGTGCATGAAAGAGACAATCTCCAAAGTCTTAATACAAAATTATTACAGCGAATGCAAATGAACAAGAAGATTGAAGTCTCTCATGTTACTACCCAGGTTGAGGACCTGCAGCAAAATGTGCCGTCTTCTACTGATGCATCAACACAGACGTGCAACACCCCAGCTTGTGCTCCTATAGTGCTGGATCCCTGTGTTCATAGGTGTGAACATGACACCTCCATATTAAATTCCACCTTAAAATCCCCTGCAGTAAAGTCTCTTCAGGCTCACAATTCTACTTTAAATTCTTCTAGTAATTCTAATTCTTCGTTTAACAAATCCTCCAAGCCATCTAAAATCATCATTTATGCCATTGACGAGAAATATAGTATCCCTGATATCATCCAAGCAATATCGGATGCTGCTGGCTTTACCCCTTCATGTAATTTCATAAAGAAAAACAAATCAAGAAAATCAAACAACTACAATTACATCTTTGAAGTGCCTGCAAACATCGCCACACTACTTGTGAACTGCAAGACTTTGAAAATTGGTGAACAGAACGTTTTCGTGAAACGGTTTATCCGTATTATCCGGTGCTATAATTGCCAATCTTTCAACCACGTTGCAAGTTCTTGCAAAAAGTCACGTGCATGTCCCTGGTGTGCTGAAGCACATGAACCAGGCCACTGCACAAAATCACCGAAGTGCAAAAACTGTATAGCAAATAATCAGTTCTACAAACGGAACTTTAATGTTGACCATCCGGCATTTTCGCCCACATGTGAGTCTTTTAAATTATTTGTTTCAAAAGTTAGGCTTAGGTTAAGCTCAAGCCTTATAAAATAGTTAAACCCAATCCTTTTGTGTCTGCTCCACATTCAACAGTTTTTTTTTCTCTACATAGTGTGTTCAAGTTTTTCCCGTTTGTGAAATATGTGTACGTGCTAGAGAGAGTGCATAGTACCCAATGGAGTGGTACTGCTATGAATCTTTCATGACATTTTGTAAACTCTCCTCTGGCATGTACCGCTGCTCATCCCTGCTTTTCCTTAATTTATTTACAATTTTAAAAGTTCGTACCTGAACCAGTAACGTGTGCTCCAGCTAGTGTTTCATCTTAACTGCAATTTCTCTGTCTTTTTCGTGAACTGTTTTCATCTACAAGTACTCACCTTTGCCTTGAACTCTGCAAGATTAAGTCCTAACATAAATAACATTCCTGAACTGTTCTCTTAAAGAACTCCTTTTGCAGCATCTTAATTTGTAATTATCGTAAATATTTAACATATGCAATATTTATTTGCATACTATCACAATTTTCCTTTTCCCTGTTGATGTGGCTCCAGCATAATCATCTGTAAAGTTTATTTATCTGAAGGTATTTTTTTATTTTAAATTAACAATTTTTACCAATTATTTAAATTATTTGTATCTATTTTTGTGTAATTCATTGGTCATTTTTTTAACTTATATAATTTTCTCATGCAAAATTTTTTTATATAACAAACAGGTTGAGATATACAGTTTGTATATTTCGTGCAAATCTTTACTTATTCAACTATATTATTTATATCTTCGATTGGCACCTGTCTTTTTGACAGATTTTTTTTGTATTTTCTTACTGTTCTTATAATTGTATTTTGTGTATTTCCCTAGCCCTTATTTAAATCACTCATGAGTTGCAACTCCCCCTTTTATAATTTTTGCTAGCCCTTTATTAATTTTTTTTCAACTGTTGTGTATATTTATGTGTTTAGTTCAAGCGCTTGACATTATTTTCTTTGCACTTATATGTTTGTTCCATGGTACCTAATGAACAATCATACCTTTGCTAAGTATCAATTTCAAAGCAATCGATGTGTACACATAGTCAAATTTTTGAAATATTGAAAAGCTAATTATGCATTTATGTTTTTCGTAAGGCCTTACATTTTTCATTTACAACAACTATCCCAAAAGGATATGTTCATATACTTAAGTATGTATATATAGGTTTGCATAACTACAAAAAAAAGAAAAAAAATGATGGTAAATTTTAGGTTATGGTGTATAAACAATGTGTTCTCTTACAGCATTTTACCAATAATTTTCTACTTGATGCATTTAATTTTTACTTCAACCTGCTCTTATTGCAATTTTACATATATAATTTTTCCTCATTTTCATAACATCCTTTTCAAGGTATTAATATTTATTCAATGGTTTTGTCTCATAATTTTGAGTCAAATAATTTTTTTTTGCACATTTTTTAATCGTGTAATGTTATACAAAGGTGTCTCATGCATTCGTACTTTTCCATTCAATGTTCATGATATGGAGTTGTTTTCAATTCACTGTGTGCTTAGGCTTTATAAAGTATGTATGAATACTGTGTTTACTTACAGGTTACAAGTAGTACTTTTAATAATTCATTTCAGTAACTATTCAATTAAATTTGTTAGGATAATTTTATAAGTTTGTACTTCTGTACATGTGTGTTCCATTTTAATTATTCTTATAGTTGGAACGTTGTTTCATTTGCTAATCATTAGCATTATGTTCTACTTCCTTTCACTCAATCATTTAAGTATTGCAATCCAAAGTGTTTTGCACTTAACTCTTGGTTTTCAACTTTTGATAATTGGAAAGTTTAAATTTTCTTCATCACTGTCAAAACAATGGCAGTTGGTCTCTTCACATTCAAAAATTATTTACTTGTGCACATAATGTATTTTTCTTGTGACATTTTTATCAATTAATGTGTTAATCTATTTATTATTTAAAAAAAAAAATTAGTGTTACTCACAACGAATTTACATTTAACTAATTGTGTCATGCTTTTAAAATGTTTTCTATGGTTAAAAGAAATTTTTTTATTACCAATGGTGAAGTATAATTGTTAATCTTAATAAGTCAAATTAATTATGAAATTGTGTTTGTCTCACAGAAGGTAATTTGTAATATGCATCACTGAATTTATGTAATAATATGCTGTTTTTTTTATGTGTATATTACTGTATTTATTTCATTTACAACAGAAATTTACTGTGTCATTTATACGACTTATTGTATAGTCGTCTTTGTTAATCCCGTGTATTCTCTGGTGACTCGTTTTACTCCCATGTTCAGCAGTGTTGGAATTTCATTTATAGTCAAAATTCGTATTTGTTGCTAAATTTACTTCGAATTCCTCTTTTTAAATTTTGCAAAATTTTTCCTTCACATTCAAAATTTTTCCTTTTTCCAAATTTTTCTCGCCCATGTAAAATGGTCGCTTCCCAGTCAAATTTTTCATTCCCAGTCTAAATTTTACAAATTTTTCATTTGCGGGGGAATATGTCACGATGTAATCGCAACATTTTTACTGCAATCGCGATGTGTACGATTGCACGTGTTCAATTTCCCATTAAATCTCTAAATTTATTAATTTTAATATGTTTCTTTCAGTATTTAATTATCCCCGTATCAGCGTTTTTAATTATCTTTAATTTAACGTATCCATTGTCTGCCAACGCTGTTTCTTTCTCATTTTAACTTTCGTCAAACGCCGATATTTCACATTTCATTCGATGCATATCGCGGCAGTTTCGTGGGAAATTCGTCATCGGCTCACCGCTTTTCCCGTTCCTTCGATCCGGCAAAAGCGCTCCACATGCTTCGCCGAGGAACGCGTTGCGGTAGGTTCATCGCTCTTTGGCGCGCGCCAACAGTTGGCGTGTTTTCGGAGCTCGCTCCGTTTCTGCGCATCGCTATTGGACGATCACGGGTTTTATCGCCAAGGGCAACCGGCTCGGCACTTCGCGCTGATGTTAAAATCAGTTATGTTCAGGATGTGCTCAGTGTAGTTTGGGAGATCTTATCTTGTTCAATTTCATCAGTCATGGAGGACACGATGTCACCGGAGTCCCTCACCTATGCAGAGTTTTATAGATGAATAAATCATCTCTTGTTTTTTTACCATCAAAAAGGGTTTTTGTCTCAGTTTTTCCTAAAATGAATGTGCTGTATTATTAGTCATATATACATCGCATCGTTCCTGCTAAAAATGGGTGAGAGAGTTCCTTTTTACTTATTTTAATTATGTGTTAGTCCATCGCTAAAATAATAGCGAGCGTGAGACCTTGGGTTCATTTTAATATTTATATTTTGCGGTCTTTCACTTGTGATCACGTCACCACGTGTTAGCACGTGGTCTGCCTCTTCAACACAACGTGTCTGAAATACTACACCACATATGGTGCCTCAGATCCAGGTCGTAATTTTAGCGTGGACTATTTTTTTTCCCATATAAATTCAATTTGTTTAAAATTTAAAATCTGAAAAACTTAAACTCTCACCCTAAAAATTTTGTACAATCGTTAAAGTTATTTTTTATGCTATAGAATGAAGTAATTAATCAGTTAAAATTTAAATTCATCAAAAAAAAAAAAAAAAAAAAAAAAAAAACGTCTTTTGGAATGTAAATTTTTCAAAAAAAAAAAAAAAAAAAAAAAAATTTTTTTTCATCATTTTTTCTGGCTGTAAATTTAATCAAGTCCTTTAATGTGTTTATCATTGCCAAATTATTTTTTCATGCAAAACTCTCATATACTTGTACTGATGCACTGACAGGGCATAACTCGTGCCAATCTTTTTTTTCTTTTTCCTTTAAATTTCTTAGTTTTTTTATATATTTTTTAATCAAAAGTTTAAAATTTTTCTATCACCAACATGAATGTGCAAAATCGCATGATTAATCCGACGTGGCAGAAAGTCCCAGGTTTCACTTGTTTTGAAGCCATTTTAATGAACCTATCCAACATGGTGGAAGGAGATGTAACATATGAAATTAAGAAACACAGCAGTGTAAGTAACCCGGCATTGCCAGAAATCGAAAAGCAGCTTTTAAATGTATTCAATTTTAGAATCGAGCCCTTAACATCTCTGTTCAAAGAGGTGCAAACAGATTTTGCCCGCCTAGTGCATGAAAGAGACAATCTCCAAAGTCTTAATACAAAATTATTACAGCGAATGCAAATGAACAAGAAGATTGAAGTCTCTCATGTTACTACCCAGGTTGAGGACCTGCAGCAAAATGTGCCGTCTTCTACTGATGCATCAACACAGACGTGCAACACCCCAGCTTGTGCTCCTATAGTGCTGGATCCCTGTGTTCATAGGTGTGAACATGACACCTCCATATTAAATTCCACCTTAAAATCCCCTGCAGTAAAGTCTCTTCAGGCTCACAATTCTACTTTAAATTCTTCTAGTAATTCTAATTCTTCGTTTAACAAATCCTCCAAGCCATCTAAAATCATCATTTATGCCATTGACGAGAAATATAGTATCCCTGATATCATCCAAGCAATATCGGATGCTGCTGGCTTTACCCCTTCATGTAATTTCATAAAGAAAAACAAATCAAGAAAATCAAACAACTACAATTACATCTTTGAAGTGCCTGCAAACATCGCCACACTACTTGTGAACTGCAAGACTTTGAAAATTGGTGAACAGAACGTTTTCGTGAAACGGTTTATCCGTATTATCCGGTGCTATAATTGCCAATCTTTCAACCACGTTGCAAGTTCTTGCAAAAAGTCACGTGCATGTCCCTGGTGTGCTGAAGCACATGAACCAGGCCACTGCACAAAATCACCGAAGTGCAAAAACTGTATAGCAAATAATCAGTTCTACAAACGGAACTTTAATGTTGACCATCCGGCATTTTTGCCCACATGTGAGTCTTTTAAATTATTTGTTTCAAAAGTTTGGCTTAGGTTAAGCTCAAGCCTTATAAAATAGTTAAACCCAATCCTTTTGTGTCTGCTCCACATTCAACAGTTTTTTTTTCTCTACATAGTGTGTTCAAGTTTTTCCCGTTTGTGAAATATGTGTACGTGCTAGAGAGAGTGCATAGTACCCAATGGAGTGGTGCTGCTATGAATCTTTCATGACATTTTGTAAACTCTCCTCTGGCATGTACCGCTGCTCATCCCTGCTTTTCCTTAATTTATTTACAATTTTAAAAGTTCGTACCTGAACCAGTAACGTGTGCTCCAGCTAGTGTTTCATCTTAACTGCAATTTCTCTGTCTTTTTCGTGAACTGTTTTCATCTACAAGTACTCACCTTTGCCTTGAACTCTGCAAGATTAAGTCCTAACATAAATAACATTCCTGAACTGTTCTCTTAAAGAACTCCTTTTGCAGCATCTTAATTTGTAATTATCGTAAATATTTAACATATGCAATATTTATTTGCATACTATCACAATTTTCCTTTTCCCTGTTGATGTGGCTCCAGCATAATCATCTGTAAAGTTTATTTATCTCAAGGTATTTTTTTATTTTAAATTAACAATTTTTACCAATTATTTAAATTATTTGTATCTATTTTTGTGTAATTCATTGGTCATTTTTTTAACTTATATAATTTTCTCATGCAAAATTTTTTTATATAACAAACAGGTTGAGATATACAGTTTGTATATTTCGTGCAAATCTTTACTTATTCAACTATATTATTTATATCTTCGATTGGCACCTGTCTTTTTGACAGATTTTTTTTGTATTTTCTTACTGTTCTTATAATTGTATTTTGTGTATTTCCCTAGCCCTTATTTAAATCACTCATGAGTTGCAACTCCCCCTTTTATAATTTTTGCTAGCCCTTTATTAATTTTTTTTCAACTTTTGTGTATATTTATGTGTTTAGTTCAAGCGCTTGACATTATTTTCTTTGCACTTATATGTTTGTTCCATGGTACCTAATGAACAATCATACCTTTGCTAAGTATCAATTTCAAAGCAATCGATGTGTACACATAGTCAAATTTTTGAAATATTGAAAAGCTAATTATGCATTTATGTTTTTCGTAAGGCCTTACATTTTTCATTTACAACAACTATCCCAAAAGGATATGTTCATATACTTAAGTATGTATATATAGGTTTGCATAACTACAAAAAAAAGAAAAAAAATGATGGTAAATTTTAGGTTATGGTGTATAAACAATGTGTTCTCTTACAGCATTTTACCAATAATTTTCTACTTGATGCATTTAATTTTTACTTCAACCTGCTCTTATTGCAATTTTACATATATAATTTTTCCTCATTTTCATAACATCCTTTTCAAGGTATTAATATTTATTCAATGGTTTTGTCTCATAATTTTGAGTCAAATAATTTTTTTTTGCACATTTTTTAATCGTGTAATGTTATACAATGGTGTCTCATGCATTCGTACTTTTCCATTCAATGTTCATGATATGGAGTTGTTTTCAATTCACTGTGTGCTTAGGCTTTATAAAGTATGTATGAATACTGTGTTTACTTACAGGTTACAAGTAGTACTTTTAATAATTCATTTCAGTAACTTTTCAATTAAATTTGTTAGGATAATTTTATAAGTTTGTACTTCTGTACATGTGTGTTCCATTTTAATTATTCTTATAGTTGGAACGTTGTTTCATTTGCTAATCATTAGCATTATGTTCTACTTCCTTTCACTCAATCATTTAAGTATTGCAATCCAAAGTGTTTTGCACTTAACTCTTGGTTTTCAACTTTTGATAATTGGAAAGTTTAAATTTTCTTCATCACTGTCAAAACAATGGCAGTTGGTCTCTTCACATTCAAAAATTATTTACTTGTGCACATAATGTATTTTTCTTGTGACATTTTTATCAATTAATGTGTTAATCTATTTATTATTTAAAAAAAAAAAAATTAGTGTTACTCACAACGAATTTACATTTAACTAATTGTGTCATGCTTTTAAAATGTTTTCTATGTTTAAAAGAAATTTTTTTATTACCAATGGTGAAGTATAATTGTTAATCTTAATAAGTCAAATTAATTATGAAATTGTGTTTGTCTCACAGAAGGTAATTTGTAATATGCATCACTGAATTTATGTAATAATATGCTGTTTTTTTATGTGTATATTACTGTATTTATTTCATTTACAACAGAAATTTACTGTGTCATTTATACGACTTATTGTATAGTCGTCTTTGTTAATCCCGTGTATTCTCTGGTGACTCGTTTTACTCCCATGTTCAGCAGTGTTTGAATGTCATTTATAGTCAAAATTCGTATTTGTTGCTAAATTTACTTCGAATTCCTCTTTTTAAATTTTGCAAAATTTTTCCTTCACATTCAAAATTTTTCCTTTTTCCAAATTTTTCTCGCCCATGTAAAATGGTCGCTTCCCAGTCAAATTTTTCATTCCCAGTCTAAATTTTACAAATTTTTCATTTGCGGGAGAATATGTCACGATGTAATCGCAACATTTTTAGTGCAATCGCGATGTGTACGATTGCACGTGTTCAATTTCCCATTAAATCTCTAAATTTATTAATTTTAATATGTTTCTTTCAGTATTTAATTATCCCCGTATCAGCGTTTTTAATTATCTTTAATTTAACGTATCCATTGTCTGCCAACGCTGTTTCTTTCTCATTTTAACTTTCGTCAAACGCCGATATTTCACATTTCATTCGATGCATATCGCGGCAGTTTCGTGGGGAATTCGTCATCGGCTCACCGCTTCTCCCGTTCCTTCGATCCGGCAAAAGCGCTCCACATGCTTCGCCGAGGAACGCGTTGCGGTAGGTTCATCGCTCTTTGGCGCGCGCCAACAGTTGGCGTGTTTTCGGAGCTCGCTCCGTTTCTGCGCATCGCTATTGGACGATCACGGGTTTTATCGCCAAGGGCAACCGGCTCGGCACTTCGCGCTGATGTTAAAATCAGTTATGTTCAGGATGTGCTCAGTGTAGTTTGGGAGATCTTATCTTGTTCAATTTCATCAGTCATGGAGGACACGATGTCACCGGAGTCCCTCACCTATGCAGAGTTTTATAGATGAATAAATCATCTCTTGTTTTTTTACCATCAAAAAGGGTTTTTGTCTCAGTTTTTCCTAAAATGAATGTGCTGTATTATTAGTCATATATACATCGTATCGTTCCTGCTAAAAATGGGTGAGAGAGTTCCTTTTTACTTATTTTAATTATGTGTTAGTCCATCGCTAAAATAATAGCGAGCGTGAGACCTTGGGTTCATTTTAATATTTATATTTTGCGGTCTTTCACTTGTGATCACGTCACCACGTGTTAGCACGTGGTCTGCCTCTTCAACACAACGTGTCTGAAATACTACACCACATATGGTGCCTCAGATCCAGGTCGTAATTTTAGCGTGGACTATTTTTTTTCCCATATAAATTCAATTTATTTAAAATTTAAAATCTAAAAAACTTAAACTCTCACCCTAAAAATTTTGTACAATCGTTAAAGTTATTTTTTATGCTATAGAATGAAGTAATTAATCAGTTAAAATTTAAATTCATCAAAAAAAAAACAAAAAAAAAAAAAAAACGTCTTTTGGAATGTAAATTTTTCAAAAAAAAAAAAAAATTTTTCATCATTTTTTCTGGCTGTAAATTTAATCAAGTCCTTTAATGTGTTTATCATTGCCAAATTATTTTTTCATGCAAAACTCTCATATACTTGTACTGATGCACTGACAGGGCATAACTCGTGCCAATCTTTTTTTTTTTCCTTTAAATTTCTTAGTTTTTTTATATATTTTTTATTCAAAAGTTTAACATTTTTCTATCACCAACATGAATGTGCAAAATGGCATGATTAATCCGACGTGGCAGAAAGTCCCAGGTTTCACTTGTTTTGAAGCCATTTTAATGAACCTATCCAACATGGTGGAAGGAGATGTAACATATGAAATCAAGAAACACCCCAACGAACACAGAACTTTCGGGCCACTGATGGCTACGTTAGCTTTGGCCCAAACTGTCAGATGGAGGGCCGCTATCATTGGCCATAATGGCAACTTAAAAAAACTGTCACGCTGGCCACAATGTGGCCGCAACAGAATTGGCCAGAAATACAATAAGATCCCCATAATTAGGCCACTAACGGTTAATCATAAATGATAGATAGCCTAAAACTGGCCACAATTATACTTTAAATGGCAATTATTAATGGAAACTTGCCATAGCTAGGCCATTAAAAATCATAATGAATAAAAGCTAGCCACAAACTTGCCGTAGCAACGCCATTTGTGGTTTTCAAGAATTAAATCCAGCCCAAAACTGACCATAAAAATGCCTTTTATGTCTTTTATAAATGTAAGCTAGCCAAAACCCAGCCATTGTCACCCAATAAAGGTTATTTAGGCATAAATCAAAATTTATTTTAGAAAATAAAATACTTTTTAGAAGTTTATTCAAATGATAAATTGTTTTTGCGTGAAAAAAGTACTAATAATCATTTAAGTACACTTTTCAACAAAATTATAAATTCACTTACCTTGATTTTTTTCAAAAATTTTAAAAATACAATGTTTGACATAGTGAATTAAGTATTTGCTTATTTTTTCTATTATATATTTTAAAAATTTATATCATATGCTATTTTTAAATTATTGCATTTCATATAAATTTTAAAAGTATATAATTAAAAGAAATAAACTAATTAATTCACTACGTCAAGTATTCTGTTTTGGAAAATTTTTGAAAAAAAAAATCAAGGTAAGTTGAACTTATAGTTTTCTTGAAATTTGTACCTAAATAAATCTTAGTACTTTTTTTTCACGCAAAAACACTTTATTGTTTAAATAAACTTCTAAAAAGCATTCTTTTTTCCAGAATAAAATTTGAATTGTTGCTTAAATAATCTTTTCTTTATGTGTATTATAGTAACATGATCCGTTATATATTTTATATTTGGCAAATGATAATTAATGTATGTTTTTCTTTCTTTTTTTTTTTTTTTTTTTTTTTTTTTTTTTTTTTTTTTTTTTTTTTTTACTGGTTTTTAGTCTGTTACCAGTAATTTATGTTTATTCTTTTAAGTATTATTAAATCAATATAATCTGAAACATATTACATATATTTGCATCATAACATTTAGATTTTTCTCTCACAGTTTAATAGTCAAACTTTAGAAAAAAATACATTATTTCAAACTTTACAAAATCCCTGAGAATTATTTTCAGTAATTTTAAATGTCAACAACATTTTTCTTAAATTTTATTACACTCTTTTCCATTAAAAATATAATAAATTATAACATCGTGTAATAATATACTTTTTTAAATGCTAAAAGGCATAAAATAAAGAGTAAAATAAGTTTTATTAGACTCTTGACATGTTTCGGATTCATTGGAGCCATTATCAAAACAAATAAGAATATTATACAATTGCACTATTTTTGAAGTTAAAAATTAAATGATGGCGTTTTAAATAATAACTTCAAAGAACGTGCAATTGTAGAATATTCTTATTTGTTTTGAAAATGGCTCCGATGGAGCCGAAACATGTCAACAGTCTAATAAAACTTATTTTACTGTTAATTTTACGCCTTTTAACAACTAAAAAAATGTAAGAAACTCTATTCCATTGTTACTGTCACTGAATTTTTCTTGAGTATAAACTGGTAAATTTCTTCACCCAGAAGGAGAAAACAAAATCATTTTCTTTTTAAAGCCATATTTCTTATATTTAAAGCTAGGCAAACTATTTTAAAGAATAAATTGATAGATATTTATAATGCTTAAAAATAATTTACGCAATAATAATAATAAACTACTGAATTGAATTTTACACTATTTTGCCGAAAATGAAAATATGTTTAAAGCATTCTTGTGTATTATTAAAACGTAAAATATAAACATTCTAAATGATGCAAAATCAGATTATATTGAAATTAATAAACATGTAACGAATAAACATAAATAAGACTTACAGATGGACAGATTATTTTCATGCTACATTCGACATTGAAATGGACGTCTGCTCACTGCTATCTGCTTTCCCAAAATGACACTCCGTGCCGTACACCTGAATGACAGAGCAAAAAAGAGGCAGGAAATTCCAGGAAAAGTCTCCCTCTTTCTTATCGCAACCCTGAAATCGGCTTGACCTTGAGCCGCTTGCTGGTCTAAAAACTTGCTTACTTGTGACTGAAACAATTTGTTTCGGGAAGGGGGTGGGGGGGAGGGGGCTTTTATGAGCCAATGCCTTGTACAATAAATAAAAATAACTTTTTTTTATTAAATCATATATTCTTCAGAATATATGATTCGATATGATATAATAGATATTCTTTTTTTTTTTTTTAAGTCACTTGAAAAAAAAAAAATTTTTTTTTAAGAAAAATTAAGATATACTGTGTGATTTTTTTAAACAACTTAATACAATTTTCAGTTTTCACAAAAAACATCCATTTTTTTCTTTTGTATTTATTTTCTTTTAACAATTATTATTTGATCACCATTACATGGAAAGTACTTTTTCGCAGTCGTATTTCATGTTAGAAACAAATTTAAAATATTATAATACGGGAAAACGGAGCTGTAATTGGGGGTGTATACAAAGGTAGCATATACTTTTCACTTGTTCTTTATGGGTGAATATTATTCTGTTGAAACTGAAAATAAATATATCAATAAATTGACATTTATCATTAAAAATTTTATTACATATCTATATAGTAAGTATGCTTAAACAGTGCAGTTTATTCCAATTAATTTCGTATCGTTTAAAAGGGCATATGGAAAATTAAGATATACTGTGTGATTTTTTAAACAACTTGATACAGTTTTCAGTTCTCACAAAAACACCCATTTTTTTCTGTTGTATTTATTTTCTTTTAACAATTATTATTTGATCACCATTACATGGAAGTTCTTTTTCGAAATCGTATTTCATGTTAAAAACAAATTTAAAATATTATAACACAGGAAAACAGAGCTGTAATTGGGGTGTATACAAAAGTAGCAAAAGTAGTCATATGTTTGTTATTAATTTTTGTATCTATTTATTTTTGCAATTAAAAAAATATATGAATTGAAATTAACATATATTCAATTTCACTGTAATGTGCTTATAAAAATTATTTATGTACATATACATATTTTAGACTCAAGACGCTTTTACTTGTAATTTATAAAAAATCCGTAAAAGTTAGAAAAAAAAATTATCTTGCATCACATTTAAAACTTTCATCTAATGGCAGATTTTAAATATCGAAAATTATGTTGAAAAGAGTGAAGGAAAAAATATTTTATATCTTATAACTAATGTATCAAATACATGGCATTAGCCCTTTTCTTTTTATTTGATGCCAGGCTTTTATACCCTTGCCAGAAACACATCTTCAATGGCTGCTGGACACTGATAATCAATTACTTTTACTTTCGCTCGCCCGTTATCAATGAAACAGTGGTCAGCGGATGTTGTGGTGTGTCATTTAAAATACAACGGTGGCTCGGTACAAATGGCCCCAAGTCTCTTTGGCCTTAATGTTCACAGAAGGTGGCCACAGATCTTGTGTTTGTTGGGACAGCAGTGTAAGTAACCCGGCATTGCCAGAAATCGAAAAGCAGCTTTTAAATGTATTCAATTTTAGAATCGAGCCCTTAACATCTCTGTTCAAAGAGGTGCAAACAGATTTTGCCCGCCTAGTGCAGGAAAGAGACAATCTCCAAAGTCTTAATACAAAATTATTACAGCGAATGCAAATGAACAAGAAGATTGAAGTCTCTCATGTTACTACCCAGGTTGAGGACCTGCAGCAAAATGTGCCGTCTTCTACTGATGCATCAACACAGACGTGCAACACCCCAGCTTGTGCTCCTATAGTGCTGGATCCCTGTGTTCATAGGTGTGAACATGACACCTCCATATTAAATTCCACCTTAAAATCCCCTGCAGTAAAGTCTCTTCAGGCTCACAATTCTACTTTAAATTCTTCTAGTAATTCTAATTCTTCGTTTAACAAATCCTCCAAGCCATCTAAAATCATCATTTATGCCATTGACGAGAAATATAGTATCCCTGATATCATCCAAGCAATATCGGATGCTGCTGGCTTTACCCCTTCATGTAATTTCATAAAGAAAAACAAATCAAGAAAATCAAACAACTACAATTACATCTTTGAAGTGCCTGCAAACATCGCCACACTACTTGTGAACTGCAAGACTTTGAAAATTGGTGAACAGAACGTTTTCGTGAAACGGTTTATCCGTATTATCCGGTGCTATAATTGCCAATCTTTCAACCACGTTGCAAGTTCTTGCAAAAAGTCACGTGCATGTCCCTGGTGTGCTGAAGCACATGAACCAGGCCACTGCACAAAATCACCGAAGTGCAAAAACTGTATAGCAAATAATCAGTTCTACAAACGGAACTTTAATGTTGACCATCCGGCATTTTCGCCCACATGTGAGTCTTTTAAATTATTTGTTTCAAAAGTTAGGCTTAGGTTAAGCTCAAGCCTTATAAAATAGTTAAACCCAATCCTTTTGTGTCTGCTCCACATTCAACAGTTTTTTTTTCTCTACATAGTGTGTTCAAGTTTTTCCCGTTTGTGAAATATGTGTACGTGCTAGAGAGAGTGCATAGTACCCAATGGAGTGGTACTGCTATGAATCTTTCATGACATTTTGTAAACTCTCCTCTGGCATGTACCGCTGCTCATCCCTGCTTTTCCTTAATTTATTTACAATTTTAAAAGTTCGTACCTGAACCAGTAACGTGTGCTCCAGCTAGTGTTTCATCTTAACTGCAATTTCTCTGTCTTTTTCGTGAACTGTTTTCATCTACAAGTACTCACCTTTGCCTTGAACTCTGCAAGATTAAGTCCTAACATAAATAACATTCCTGAACTGTTCTCTTAAAGAACTCCTTTTGCAGCATCTTAATTTGTAATTATCGTAAATATTTAACATATGCAATATTTATTTGCATACTATCACAATTTTCCTTTTCCCTGTTGATGTGGCTCCAGCATAATCATCTGTAAAGTTTATTTATCTCAAGGTATTTTTTTATTTTAAATTAACAATTTTTACCAATTATTTAAATTATTTGTATCTATTTTTGTGTAATTCATTGGTCATTTTTTTAACTTATATAATTTTCTCATGCAAAATTTTTTTATATAACAAACAGGTTGAGATATACAGTTTGTATATTTCGTGCAAATCTTTACTTATTCAACTATATTATTTATATCTTCGATTGGCACCTGTCTTTTTGACAGATTTTTTTTGTATTTTCTTACTGTTCTTATAATTGTATTTTGTGTATTTCCCTAGCCCTTATTTAAATCACTCATGAGTTGCAACTCCCCCTTTTATAATTTTTGCTAGCCCTTTATTAATTTTTTTTCAACTTTTGTGTATATTTATGTGTTTAGTTCAAGCGCTTGACATTATTTTCTTTGCACTTATATGTTTGTTCCATGGTACCTAATGAACAATCATACCTTTGCTAAGTATCAATTTCAAAGCAATCGATGTGTACACATAGTCAAATTTTTGAAATATTGAAAAGCTAATTATGCATTTATGTTTTTCGTAAGGCCTTACATTTTTCATTTACAACAACTATCCCAAAAGGATATGTTCATATACTTAAGTATGTATATATAGGTTTGCATAACTACAAAAAAAAGAAAAAAAATGATGGTAAATTTTAGGTTATGGTGTATAAACAATGTGTTCTCTTACAGCATTTTACCAATAATTTTCTACTTGATGCATTTAATTTTTACTTCAACCTGCTCTTATTGCAATTTTACATATATAATTTTTCCTCATTTTCATAACATCCTTTTCAAGGTATTAATATTTATTCAATGGTTTTGTCTCATAATTTTGAGTCAAATAATTTTTTTTTGCACATTTTTTAATCGTGTAATGTTATACAATGGTGTCTCATGCATTCGTACTTTTCCATTCAATGTTCATGATATGGAGTTGTTTTCAATTCACTGTGTGCTTAGGCTTTATAAAGTATGTATGAATACTGTGTTTACTTACAGGTTACAAGTAGTACTTTTAATAATTCATTTCAGTAACTATTCAATTAAATTTGTTAGGATAATTTTATAAGTTTGTACTTCTGTACATGTGTGTTCCATTTTAATTATTCTTATAGTTGGAACGTTGTTTCATTTGCTAATCATTAGCATTATGTTCTACTTCCTTTCACTCAATCATTTAAGTATTGCAATCCAAAGTGTTTTGCACTTAACTCTTGGTTTTCAACTTTTGATAATTGGAAAGTTTAAATTTTCTTCATCACTGTCAAAACAATGGCAGTTGGTCTCTTCACATTCAAAAATTATTTACTTGTGCACATAATGTATTTTTCTTGTGACATTTTTATCAATTAATGTGTTAATCTATTTATTATTTAAAAAAAAAAAATTAGTGTTACTCACAACGAATTTACATTTAACTAATTGTGTCATGCTTTTAAAATGTTTTCTATGGTTAAAAGAAATTTTTTTATTACCAATGGTGAAGTATAATTGTTAATCTTAATAAGTCAAATTAATTATGAAATTGTGTTTGTCTCACAGAAGGTAATTTGTAATATGCATCACTGAATTTATGTAATAATATGCTGTTTTTTTTATGTGTATATTACTGTATTTATTTCATTTACAACAGAAATTTACTGTGTCATTTATACGACTTATTGTATAGTCGTCTTTGTTAATCCCGTGTATTCTCTGGTGACTCGTTTTACTCCCATGTTCAGCAGTGTTGGAATTTCATTTATAGTCAAAATTCGTATTTGTTGCTAAATTTACTTCGAATTCCTCTTTTTAAATTTTGCAAAATTTTTCCTTCACATTCAAAATTTTTCCTTTTTCCAAATTTTTCTCGCCCATGTAAAATGGTCGCTTCCCAGTCAAATTTTTCATTCCCAGTCTAAATTTTACAAATTTTTCATTTGCGGGGGAATATGTCACGATGTAATCGCAACATTTTTAGTGCAATCGCGATGTGTACGATTGCACGTGTTCAATTTCCCATTAAATCTCTAAATTTATTAATTTTAATATGTTTCTTTCAGTATTTAATTATCCCCGTATCAGCGTTTTTAATTATCTTTAATTTAACGTATCCATTGTCTGCCAACGCTGTTTCTTTCTCATTTTAACTTTCGTCAAACGCCGATATTTCACATTTCATTCGATGCATATCGCGGCAGTTTCGTGGGGAATTCGTCATCGGCTCACCGCTTCTCCCGTTCCTTCGATCCGGCAAAAGCGCTCCACATGCTTCGCCGAGGAACGCGTTGCGGTAGGTTCATCGCTCTTTGGCGCGCGCCAACAGTTGGCGTGTTTTCGGAGCTCGCTCCGTTTCTGCGCATCGCTATTGGACGATCACGGGTTTTATCGCCAAGGGTAACCGGCTCGGCACTTCGCGCTGATGTTAAAATCAGTTATGTTCAGGATGTGCTCAGTGTAGTTTGGGAGATCTTATCTTGTTCAATTTCATCAGTCATGGAGGACACGATGTCACCGGAGTCCCTCACCTATGCAGAGTTTTATAGATGAATAAATCATCTCTTGTTTTTTTACCATCAAAAAGGGTTTTTGTCTCAGTTTTTCCTAAAATGAATGTGCTGTATTATTAGTCATATATACATCGCATCGTTCCTGCTAAAAATGGGTGAGAGAGTTCCTTTTTACTTATTTTAATTATGTGTTAGTCCATCGCTAAAATAATAGCGAGCGTGAGACCTTGGGTTCATTTTAATATTTATATTTTGCGGTCTTTCACTTGTGATCACGTCACCACGTGTTAGCACGTGGTCTGCCTCTTCAACACAACGTGTCTGAAATACTACACCACATATGGTGCCTCAGATCCAGGTCGTAATTTTAGCGTGGACTATTTTTTTTTCCCATATAAATTCAATTTGTTTAAAATTTAAAATCTAAAAAACTTAAACTCTCACCCTAAAAATTTTGTACAATCGTTAAAGTTATTTTTTATGCTATAGAATGAAGTAATTAATCAGTTAAAATTTAAATTCATCAAAAAAAAAAAAAAAAAAAAAAAAAAAAACGTCTTTTGGAATGTAAATTTTTCAAAAAAAAAAAAAAAAAAAAATTTTTCATCATTTTTTCTGGCTGTAAATTTAATCAAGTCCTTTAATGTGTTTATCATTGCCAAATTATTTTTTCATGCAAAACTCTCATATACTTGTACTGATGCACTGACAGGGCATAACTCGTGCCAATCTTTTTTTTTTTTTTTCCTTTAAATTTCTTAGTTTTTTTATATATTTTTTAATCAAAAGTTTAAAATTTTTCTATCACCAACATGAATGTGCAAAATGGCATGATTAATCCGACGTGGCAGAAAGTCCCAGGTTTCACTTGTTTTGAAGCCATTTTAATGAACCTATCCAACATGGTGGAAGGAGATGTAACATATGAAATCAAGAAACACAGCAGTGTAAGTAACCCGGCATTGCCAGAAATCGAAAAGCAGCTTTTAAATGTATTCAATTTTAGAATCGAGCCCTTAACATCTCTGTTCAAAGAGGTGCAAACAGATTTTGCCCGCCTAGTGCATGAAAGAGACAATCTCCAAAGTCTTAATACAAAATTATTACAGCGAATGCAAATGAACAAGAAGATTGAAGTCTCTCATGTTACTACCCAGGTTGAGGACCTGCAGCAAAATGTGCCGTCTTCTACTGATGCATCAACACAGACGTGCAACACCCCAGCTTGTGCTCCTATAGTGCTGGATCCCTGTGTTCATAGGTGTGAACATGACACCTCCATATTAAATTCCACCTTAAAATCCCCTGCAGTAAAGTCTCTTCAGGCTCACAATTCTACTTTAAATTCTTCTAGTAATTCTAATTCTTCGTTTAACAAATCCTCCAAGCCATCTAAAATCATCATTTATGCCATTGACGAGAAATATAGTATCCCTGATATCATCCAAGCAATATCGGATGCTGCTGGCTTTACCCCTTCATGTAATTTCATAAAGAAAAACAAATCAAGAAAATCAAACAACTACAATTACATCTTTGAAGTGCCTGCAAACATCGCCACACTACTTGTGAACTGCAAGACTTTGAAAATTGGTGAACAGAACGTTTTCGTGAAACGGTTTATCCGTATTATCCGGTGCTATAATTGCCAATCTTTCAACCACGTTGCAAGTTCTTGCAAAAAGTCACGTGCATGTCCCTGGTGTGCTGAAGCACATGAACCAGGCCACTGCACAAAATCACCGAAGTGCAAAAACTGTATAGCAAATAATCAGTTCTACAAACGGAACTTTAATGTTGACCATCCGGCATTTTCGCCCACATGTGAGTCTTTTAAATTATTTGTTTCAAAAGTTAGGCTTAGGTTAAGCTCAAGCCTTATAAAATAGTTAAACCCAATCCTTTTGTGTCTGCTCCACATTCAACAGTTTTTTTTTCTCTACATAGTGTGTTCAAGTTTTTCCCGTTTGTGAAATATGTGTACGTGCTAGAGAGAGTGCATAGTACCCAATGGAGTGGTACTGCTATGAATCTTTCATGACATTTTGTAAACTCTCCTCTGGCATGTACCGCTGCTCATCCCTGCTTTTCCTTAATTTATTTACAATTTTAAAAGTTCGTACCTGAACCAGTAACGTGTGCTCCAGCTAGTGTTTCATCTTAACTGCAATTTCTCTGTCTTTTTCGTGAACTGTTTTCATCTACAAGTACTCACCTTTGCCTTGAACTCTGCAAGATTAAGTCCTAACATAAATAACATTCCTGAACTGTTCTCTTAAAGAACTCCTTTTGCAGCATCTTAATTTGTAATTATCGTAAATATTTAACATATGCAATATTTATTTGCATACTATCACAATTTTCCTTTTCCCTGTTGATGTGGCTCCAGCATAATCATCTGTAAAGTTTATTTATCTCAAGGTATTTTTTTATTTTAAATTAACAATTTTTACCAATTATTTAAATTATTTGTATCTATTTTTGTGTAATTCATTGGTCATTTTTTTAACTTATATAATTTTCTCATGCAAAATTTTTTTATATAACAAACAGGTTGAGATATACAGTTTGTATATTTCGTGCAAATCTTTACTTATTCAACTATATTATTTATATCTTCGATTGGCACCTGTCTTTTTGACAGATTTTTTTTGTATTTTCTTACTGTTCTTATAATTGTATTTTGTGTATTTCCCTAGCCCTTATTTAAATCACTCATGAGTTGCAACTCCCCCTTTTATAATTTTTGCTAGCCCTTTATTAATTTTTTTTCAACTTTTGTGTATATTTATGTGTTTAGTTCAAGCGCTTGACATTATTTTCTTTGCACTTATATGTTTGTTCCATGGTACCTAATGAACAATCATACCTTTGCTAAGTATCAATTTCAAAGCAATCGATGTGTACACATAGTCAAATTTTTGAAATATTGAAAAGCTAATTATGCATTTATGTTTTTCGTAAGGCCTTACATTTTTCATTTACAACAACTATCCCAAAAGGATATGTTCATATACTTAAGTATGTATATATAGGTTTGCATAACTACAAAAAAAAGAAAAAAAATGATGGTAAATTTTAGGTTATGGTGTATAAACAATGTGTTCTCTTACAGCATTTTACCAATAATTTTCTACTTGATGCATTTAATTTTTACTTCAACCTGCTCTTATTGCAATTTTACATATATAATTTTTCCTCATTTTCATAACATCCTTTTCAAGGTATTAATATTTATTCAATGGTTTTGTCTCATAATTTTGAGTCAAATAATTTTTTTTTGCACATTTTTTAATCGTGTAATGTTATACAATGGTGTCTCATGCATTCGTACTTTTCCATTCAATGTTCATGATATGGAGTTGTTTTCAATTCACTGTGTGCTTAGGCTTTATAAAGTATGTATGAATACTGTGTTTACTTACAGGTTACAAGTAGTACTTTTAATAATTCATTTCAGTAACTATTCAATTAAATTTGTTAGGATAATTTTATAAGTTTGTACTTCTGTACATGTGTGTTCCATTTTAATTATTCTTATAGTTGGAACGTTGTTTCATTTGCTAATCATTAGCATTATGTTCTACTTCCTTTCACTCAATCATTTAAGTATTGCAATCCAAAGTGTTTTGCACTTAACTCTTGGTTTTCAACTTTTGATAATTGGAAAGTTTAAATTTTCTTCATCACTGTCAAAACAATGGCAGTTGGTCTCTTCACATTCAAAAATTATTTACTTGTGCACATAATGTATTTTTCTTGTGACATTTTTATCAATTAATGTGTTAATCTATTTATTATTTAAAAAAAAAAATTAGTGTTACTCACAACGAATTTACATTTAACTAATTGTGTCATGCTTTTAAAATGTTTTCTATGGTTAAAAGAAATTTTTTTATTACCAATGGTGAAGTATAATTGTTAATCTTAATAAGTCAAATTAATTATGAAATTGTGTTTGTCTCACAGAAGGTAATTTGTAATATGCATCACTGAATTTATGTAATAATATGCTGTTTTTTTTATGTGTATATTACTGTATTTATTTCATTTACAACAGAAATTTACTGTGTCATTTATACGACTTATTGTATAGTCGTCTTTGTTAATCCCGTGTATTCTCTGGTGACTCGTTTTACTCCCATGTTCAGCAGTGTTGGAATTTCATTTATAGTCAAAATTCGTATTTGTTGCTAAATTTACTTCGAATTCCTCTTTTTAAATTTTGCAAAATTTTTCCTTCACATTCAAAATTTTTCCTTTTTCCAAATTTTTCTCGCCCATGTAAAATGGTCGCTTCCCAGTCAAATTTTTCATTCCCAGTCTAAATTTTACAAATTTTTCATTTGCGGGGGAATATGTCACGATGTAATCGCAACATTTTTAGTGCAATCGCGATGTGTACGATTGCACGTGTTCAATTTCCCATTAAATCTCTAAATTTATTAATTTTAATATGTTTCTTTCAGTATTTAATTATCCCCGTATCAGCGTTTTTAATTATCTTTAATTTAACGTATCCATTGTCTGCCAACGCTGTTTCTTTCTCATTTTAACTTTCGTCAAACGCCGATATTTCACATTTCATTCGATGCATATCGCGGCAGTTTCGTGGGGAATTCGTCATCGGCTCACCGCTTCTCCCGTTCCTTCGATCCGGCAAAAGCGCTCCACATGCTTCGCCGAGGAACGCGTTGCGGTAGGTTCATCGCTCTTTGGCGCGCGCCAACAGTTGGCGTGTTTTCGGAGCTCGCTCCGTTTCTGCGCATCGCTATTGGACGATCACGGGTTTTATCGCCAAGGGTAACCGGCTCGGCACTTCGCGCTGATGTTAAAATCAGTTATGTTCAGGATGTGCTCAGTGTAGTTTGGGAGATCTTATCTTGTTCAATTTCATCAGTCATGGAGGACACGATGTCACCGGAGTCCCTCACCTATGCAGAGTTTTATAGATGAATAAATCATCTCTTGTTTTTTTACCATCAAAAAGGGTTTTTGTCTCAGTTTTTCCTAAAATGAATGTGCTGTATTATTAGTCATATATACATCGCATCGTTCCTGCTAAAAATGGGTGAGAGAGTTCCTTTTTACTTATTTTAATTATGTGTTAGTCCATCGCTAAAATAATAGCGAGCGTGAGACCTTGGGTTCATTTTAATATTTATATTTTGCGGTCTTTCACTTGTGATCACGTCACCACGTGTTAGCACGTGGTCTGCCTCTTCAACACAACGTGTCTGAAATACTACACCACATATGGTGCCTCAGATCCAGGTCGTAATTTTAGCGTGGATTTTTTTTTTTTCCCATATAAATTCAATTTGTTTAAAATTTAAAATCTAAAAAACTTAAACTCTCACCCTAAAAATTTTGTACAATCGTTAAAGTTATTTTTTATGCTATAGAATGAAGTAATTAATCAGTTAAAATTTAAATTCATCAAAAAAAAAAAAAAAAAAAAAAAAAAAACGTCTTTTGGAATGTAAATTTTTCAAAAAAAAAAAAAAAAAAAAAAATTTTTCATCATTTTTTCTGGCTGTAAATTTAATCAAGTCCTTTAATGTGTTTATCATTGCCAAATTATTTTTTCATGCAAAACTCTCATATACTTGTACTGATGCACTGACAGGGCATAACTCGTGCCAATCTTTTTTTTTTTTTTCCTTTAAATTTCTTAGTTTTTTTATATATTTTTTAATCAAAAGTTTAAAATTTTTCTATCACCAACATGAATGTGCAAAATGGCATGATTAATCCGACGTGGCAGAAAGTCCCAGGTTTCACTTGTTTTGAAGCCATTTTAATGAACCTATCCAACATGGTGGAAGGAGATGTAACATATGAAATCAAGAAACACAGCAGTGTAAGTAACCCGGCATTGCCAGAAATCGAAAAGCAGCTTTTAAATGTATTCAATTTTAGAATCGAGCCCTTAACATCTCTGTTCAAAGAGGTGCAAACAGATTTTGCCCGCCTAGTGCATGAAAGAGACAATCTCCAAAGTCTTAATACAAAATTATTACAGCGAATGCAAATGAACAAGAAGATTGAAGTCTCTCATGTTACTACCCAGGTTGAGGACCTGCAGCAAAATGTGCCGTCTTCTACTGATGCATCAACACAGACGTGCAACACCCCAGCTTGTGCTCCTATAGTGCTGGATCCCTGTGTTCATAGGTGTGAACATGACACCTCCATATTAAATTCCACCTTAAAATCCCCTGCAGTAAAGTCTCTTCAGGCTCACAATTCTACTTTAAATTCTTCTAGTAATTCTAATTCTTCGTTTAACAAATCCTCCAAGCCATCTAAAATCATCATTTATGCCATTGACGAGAAATATAGTATCCCTGATATCATCCAAGCAATATCGGATGCTGCTGGCTTTACCCCTTCATGTAATTTCATAAAGAAAAACAAATCAAGAAAATCAAACAACTACAATTACATCTTTGAAGTGCCTGCAAACATCGCCACACTACTTGTGAACTGCAAGACTTTGAAAATTGGTGAACAGAACGTTTTCGTGAAACGGTTTATCCGTATTATCCGGTGCTATAATTGCCAATCTTTCAACCACGTTGCAAGTTCTTGCAAAAAGTCACGTGCATGTCCCTGGTGTGCTGAAGCACATGAACCAGGCCACTGCACAAAATCACCGAAGTGCAAAAACTGTATAGCAAATAATCAGTTCTACAAACGGAACTTTAATGTTGACCATCCGGCATTTTCGCCCACATGTGAGTCTTTTAAATTATTTGTTTCAAAAGTTAGGCTTAGGTTAAGCTCAAGCCTTATAAAATAGTTAAACCCAATCCTTTTGTGTCTGCTCCACATTCAACAGTTTTTTTTTCTCTACATAGTGTGTTCAAGTTTTTCCCGTTTGTGAAATATGTGTACGTGCTAGAGAGAGTGCATAGTACCCAATGGAGTGGTACTGCTATGAATCTTTCATGACATTTTGTAAACTCTCCTCTGGCATGTACCGCTGCTCATCCCTGCTTTTCCTTAATTTATTTACAATTTTAAAAGTTCGTACCTGAACCAGTAACGTGTGCTCCAGCTAGTGTTTCATCTTAACTGCAATTTCTCTGTCTTTTTCGTGAACTGTTTTCATCTACAAGTACTCACCTTTGCCTTGAACTCTGCAAGATTAAGTCCTAACATAAATAACATTCCTGAACTGTTCTCTTAAAGAACTCCTTTTGCAGCATCTTAATTTGTAATTATCGTAAATATTTAACATATGCAATATTTATTTGCATACTATCACAATTTTCCTTTTCCCTGTTGATGTGGCTCCAGCATAATCATCTGTAAAGTTTATTTATCTCAAGGTATTTTTTTATTTTAAATTAACAATTTTTACCAATTATTTAAATTATTTGTATCTATTTTTGTGTAATTCATTGGTCATTTTTTTAACTTATATAATTTTCTCATGCAAAATTTTTTTATATAACAAACAGGTTGAGATATACAGTTTGTATATTTCGTGCAAATCTTTACTTATTCAACTATATTATTTATATCTTCGATTGGCACCTGTCTTTTTGACAGATTTTTTTTGTATTTTCTTACTGTTCTTATAATTGTATTTTGTGTATTTCCCTAGCCCTTATTTAAATCACTCATGAGTTGCAACTCCCCCTTTTATAATTTTTGCTAGCCCTTTATTAATTTTTTTTCAACTTTTGTGTATATTTATGTGTTTAGTTCAAGCGCTTGACATTATTTTCTTTGCACTTATATGTTTGTTCCATGGTACCTAATGAACAATCATACCTTTGCTAAGTATCAATTTCAAAGCAATCGATGTGTACACATAGTCAAATTTTTGAAATATTGAAAAGCTAATTATGCATTTATGTTTTTCGTAAGGCCTTACATTTTTCATTTACAACAACTATCCCAAAAGGATATGTTCATATACTTAAGTATGTATATATAGGTTTGCATAACTACAAAAAAAAGAAAAAAAATGATGGTAAATTTTAGGTTATGGTGTATAAACAATGTGTTCTCTTACAGCATTTTACCAATAATTTTCTACTTGATGCATTTAATTTTTACTTCAACCTGCTCTTATTGCAATTTTACATATATAATTTTTCCTCATTTTCATAACATCCTTTTCAAGGTATTAATATTTATTCAATGGTTTTGTCTCATAATTTTGAGTCAAATAATTTTTTTTTGCACATTTTTTAATCGTGTAATGTTATACAATGGTGTCTCATGCATTCGTACTTTTCCATTCAATGTTCATGATATGGAGTTGTTTTCAATTCACTGTGTGCTTAGGCTTTATAAAGTATGTATGAATACTGTGTTTACTTACAGGTTACAAGTAGTACTTTTAATAATTCATTTCAGTAACTATTCAATTAAATTTGTTAGGATAATTTTATAAGTTTGTACTTCTGTACATGTGTGTTCCATTTTAATTATTCTTATAGTTGGAACGTTGTTTCATTTGCTAATCATTAGCATTATGTTCTACTTCCTTTCACTCAATCATTTAAGTATTGCAATCCAAAGTGTTTTGCACTTAACTCTTGGTTTTCAACTTTTGATAATTGGAAAGTTTAAATTTTCTTCATCACTGTCAAAACAATGGCAGTTGGTCTCTTCACATTCAAAAATTATTTACTTGTGCACATAATGTATTTTTCTTGTGACATTTTTATCAATTAATGTGTTAATCTATTTATTATTTAAAAAAAAAAAATTAGTGTTACTCACAACGAATTTACATTTAACTAATTGTGTCATGCTTTTAAAATGTTTTCTATGGTTAAAAGAAATTTTTTTATTACCAATGGTGAAGTATAATTGTTAATCTTAATAAGTCAAATTAATTATGAAATTGTGTTTGTCTCACAGAAGGTAATTTGTAATATGCATCACTGAATTTATGTAATAATATGCTGTTTTTTTTATGTGTATATTACTGTATTTATTTCATTTACAACAGAAATTTACTGTGTCATTTATACGACTTATTGTATAGTCGTCTTTGTTAATCCCGTGTATTCTCTGGTGACTCGTTTTACTCCCATGTTCAGCAGTGTTGGAATTTCATTTATAGTCAAAATTCGTATTTGTTGCTAAATTTACTTCGAATTCCTCTTTTTAAATTTTGCAAAATTTTTCCTTCACATTCAAAATTTTTCCTTTTTCCAAATTTTTCTCGCCCATGTAAAATGGTCGCTTCCCAGTCAAATTTTTCATTCCCAGTCTAAATTTTACAAATTTTTCATTTGCGGGGGAATATGTCACGATGTAATCGCAACATTTTTAGTGCAATCGCGATGTGTACGATTGCACGTGTTCAATTTCCCATTAAATCTCTAAATTTATTAATTTTAATATGTTTCTTTCAGTATTTAATTATCCCCGTATCAGCGTTTTTAATTATCTTTAATTTAACGTATCCATTGTCTGCCAACGCTGTTTCTTTCTCATTTTAACTTTCGTCAAACGCCGATATTTCACATTTCATTCGATGCATATCGCGGCAGTTTCGTGGGGAATTCGTCATCGGCTCACCGCTTCTCCCGTTCCTTCGATCCGGCAAAAGCGCTCCACATGCTTCGCCGAGGAACGCGTTGCGGTAGGTTCATCGCTCTTTGGCGCGCGCCAACAGTTGGCGTGTTTTCGGAGCTCGCTCCGTTTCTGCGCATCGCTATTGGACGATCACGGGTTTTATCGCCAAGGGCAACCGGCTCGGCACTTCGCGCTGATGTTAAAATCAGTTATGTTCAGGATGTGCTCAGTGTAGTTTGGGAGATCTTATCTTGTTCAATTTCATCAGTCATGGAGGACACGATGTCACCGGAGTCCCTCACCTATGCAGAGTTTTATAGATGAATAAATCATCTCTTGTTTTTTTACCATCAAAAAGGGTTTTTGTCTCAGTTTTTCCTAAAATGAATGTGCTGTATTATTAGTCATATATACATCGCATCGTTCCTGCTAAAAATGGGTGAGAGAGTTCCTTTTTACTTATTTTAATTATGTGTTAGTCCATCGCTAAAATAATAGCGAGCGTGAGACCTTGGGTTCATTTTAATATTTATATTTTGCGGTCTTTCACTTGTGATCACGTCACCACGTGTTAGCACGTGGTCTGCCTCTTCAACACAACGTGTCTGAAATACTACACCACATATGGTGCCTCAGATCCAGGTCGTAATTTTAGCGTGGACTATTTTTTTTTCCCATATAAATTCAATTTGTTTAAAATTTAAAATCTAAAAAACTTAAACTCTCACCCTAAAAATTTTGTACAATCGTTAAAGTTATTTTTTATGCTATAGAATGAAGTAATTAATCAGTTAAAATTTAAATTCATCAAAAAAAAAAAAAAAAAAAAAAAAAAAACGTCTTTTGGAATGTAAATTTTTCAAAAAAAAAAAAAAAAAAAAAAATTTTTCATCATTTTTTCTGGCTGTAAATTTAATCAAGTCCTTTAATGTGTTTATCATTGCCAAATTATTTTTTCATGCAAAACTCTCATATACTTGTACTGATGCACTGACAGGGCATAACTCGTGCCAATCTTTTTTTTTTTTTCCTTTAAATTTCTTAGTTTTTTTATATATTTTTTAATCAAAAGTTTAAAATTTTTCTATCACCAACATGAATGTGCAAAATGGCATGATTAATCCGACGTGGCAGAAAGTCCCAGGTTTCACTTGTTTTGAAGCCATTTTAATGAACCTATCCAACATGGTGGAAGGAGATGTAACATATGAAATCAAGAAACACAGCAGTGTAAGTAACCCGGCATTGCCAGAAATCGAAAAGCAGCTTTTAAATGTATTCAATTTTAGAATCGAGCCCTTAACATCTCTGTTCAAAGAGGTGCAAACAGATTTTGCCCGCCTAGTGCATGAAAGAGACAATCTCCAAAGTCTTAATACAAAATTATTACAGCGAATGCAAATGAACAAGAAGATTGAAGTCTCTCATGTTACTACCCAGGTTGAGGACCTGCAGCAAAATGTGCCGTCTTCTACTGATGCATCAACACAGACGTGCAACACCCCAGCTTGTGCTCCTATAGTGCTGGATCCCTGTGTTCATAGGTGTGAACATGACACCTCCATATTAAATTCCACCTTAAAATCCCCTGCAGTAAAGTCTCTTCAGGCTCACAATTCTACTTTAAATTCTTCTAGTAATTCTAATTCTTCGTTTAACAAATCCTCCAAGCCATCTAAAATCATCATTTATGCCATTGACGAGAAATATAGTATCCCTGATATCATCCAAGCAATATCGGATGCTGCTGGCTTTACCCCTTCATGTAATTTCATAAAGAAAAACAAATCAAGAAAATCAAACAACTACAATTACATCTTTGAAGTGCCTGCAAACATCGCCACACTACTTGTGAACTGCAAGACTTTGAAAATTGGTGAACAGAACGTTTTCGTGAAACGGTTTATCCGTATTATCCGGTGCTATAATTGCCAATCTTTCAACCACGTTGCAAGTTCTTGCAAAAAGTCACGTGCATGTCCCTGGTGTGCTGAAGCACATGAACCAGGCCACTGCACAAAATCACCGAAGTGCAAAAACTGTATAGCAAATAATCAGTTCTACAAACGGAACTTTAATGTTGACCATCCGGCATTTTCGCCCACATGTGAGTCTTTTAAATTATTTGTTTCAAAAGTTAGGCTTAGGTTAAGCTCAAGCCTTATAAAATAGTTAAACCCAATCCTTTTGTGTCTGCTCCACATTCAACAGTTTTTTTTTCTCTACATAGTGTGTTCAAGTTTTTCCCGTTTGTGAAATATGTGTACGTGCTAGAGAGAGTGCATAGTACCCAATGGAGTGGTACTGCTATGAATCTTTCATGACATTTTGTAAACTCTCCTCTGGCATGTACCGCTGCTCATCCCTGCTTTTCCTTAATTTATTTACAATTTTAAAAGTTCGTACCTGAACCAGTAACGTGTGCTCCAGCTAGTGTTTCATCTTAACTGCAATTTCTCTGTCTTTTTCGTGAACTGTTTTCATCTACAAGTACTCACCTTTGCCTTGAACTCTGCAAGATTAAGTCCTAACATAAATAACATTCCTGAACTGTTCTCTTAAAGAACTCCTTTTGCAGCATCTTAATTTGTAATTATCGTAAATATTTAACATATGCAATATTTATTTGCATACTATCACAATTTTCCTTTTCCCTGTTGATGTGGCTCCAGCATAATCATCTGTAAAGTTTATTTATCTCAAGGTATTTTTTTATTTTAAATTAACAATTTTTACCAATTATTTAAATTATTTGTATCTATTTTTGTGTAATTCATTGGTCATTTTTTTAACTTATATAATTTTCTCATGCAAAATTTTTTTATATAACAAACAGGTTGAGATATACAGTTTGTATATTTCGTGCAAATCTTTACTTATTCAACTATATTATTTATATCTTCGATTGGCACCTGTCTTTTTGACAGATTTTTTTTGTATTTTCTTACTGTTCTTATAATTGTATTTTGTGTATTTCCCTAGCCCTTATTTAAATCACTCATGAGTTGCAACTCCCCCTTTTATAATTTTTGCTAGCCCTTTATTAATTTTTTTTCAACTTTTGTGTATATTTATGTGTTTAGTTCAAGCGCTTGACATTATTTTCTTTGCACTTATATGTTTGTTCCATGGTACCTAATGAACAATCATACCTTTGCTAAGTATCAATTTCAAAGCAATCGATGTGTACACATAGTCAAATTTTTGAAATATTGAAAAGCTAATTATGCATTTATGTTTTTCGTAAGGCCTTACATTTTTCATTTACAACAACTATCCCAAAAGGATATGTTCATATACTTAAGTATGTATATATAGGTTTGCATAACTACAAAAAAAAGAAAAAAAATGATGGTAAATTTTAGGTTATGGTGTATAAACAATGTGTTCTCTTACAGCATTTTACCAATAATTTTCTACTTGATGCATTTAATTTTTACTTCAACCTGCTCTTATTGCAATTTTACATATATAATTTTTCCTCATTTTCATAACATCCTTTTCAAGGTATTAATATTTATTCAATGGTTTTGTCTCATAATTTTGAGTCAAATAATTTTTTTTTGCACATTTTTTAATCGTGTAATGTTATACAATGGTGTCTCATGCATTCGTACTTTTCCATTCAATGTTCATGATATGGAGTTGTTTTCAATTCACTGTGTGCTTAGGCTTTATAAAGTATGTATGAATACTGTGTTTACTTACAGGTTACAAGTAGTACTTTTAATAATTCATTTCAGTAACTATTCAATTAAATTTGTTAGGATAATTTTATAAGTTTGTACTTCTGTACATGTGTGTTCCATTTTAATTATTCTTATAGTTGGAACGTTGTTTCATTTGCTAATCATTAGCATTATGTTCTACTTCCTTTCACTCAATCATTTAAGTATTGCAATCCAAAGTGTTTTGCACTTAACTCTTGGTTTTCAACTTTTGATAATTGGAAAGTTTAAATTTTCTTCATCACTGTCAAAACAATGGCAGTTGGTCTCTTCACATTCAAAAATTATTTACTTGTGCACATAATGTATTTTTCTTGTGACATTTTTATCAATTAATGTGTTAATCTATTTATTATTTAAAAAAAAAAAATTAGTGTTACTCACAACGAATTTACATTTAACTAATTGTGTCATGCTTTTAAAATGTTTTCTATGGTTAAAAGAAATTTTTTTATTACCAATGGTGAAGTATAATTGTTAATCTTAATAAGTCAAATTAATTATGAAATTGTGTTTGTCTCACAGAAGGTAATTTGTAATATGCATCACTGAATTTATGTAATAATATGCTGTTTTTTTTATGTGTATATTACTGTATTTATTTCATTTACAACAGAAATTTACTGTGTCATTTATACGACTTATTGTATAGTCGTCTTTGTTAATCCCGTGTATTCTCTGGTGACTCGTTTTACTCCCATGTTCAGCAGTGTTGGAATTTCATTTATAGTCAAAATTCGTATTTGTTGCTAAATTTACTTCGAATTCCTCTTTTTAAATTTTGCAAAATTTTTCCTTCACATTCAAAATTTTTCCTTTTTCCAAATTTTTCTCGCCCATGTAAAATGGTCGCTTCCCAGTCAAATTTTTCATTCCCAGTCTAAATTTTACAAATTTTTCATTTGCGGGGGAATATGTCACGATGTAATCGCAACATTTTTAGTGCAATCGCGATGTGTACGATTGCACGTGTTCAATTTCCCATTAAATCTCTAAATTTATTAATTTTAATATGTTTCTTTCAGTATTTAATTATCCCCGTATCAGCGTTTTTAATTATCTTTAATTTAACGTATCCATTGTCTGCCAACGCTGTTTCTTTCTCATTTTAACTTTCGTCAAACGCCGATATTTCACATTTCATTCGATGCATATCGCGGCAGTTTCGTGGGGAATTCGTCATCGGCTCACCGCTTCTCCCGTTCCTTCGATCCGGCAAAAGCGCTCCACATGCTTCGCCGAGGAACGCGTTGCGGTAGGTTCATCGCTCTTTGGCGCGCGCCAACAGTTGGCGTGTTTTCGGAGCTCGCTCCGTTTCTGCGCATCGCTATTGGACGATCACGGGTTTTATCGCCAAGGGCAACCGGCTCGGCACTTCGCGCTGATGTTAAAATCAGTTATGTTCAGGATGTGCTCAGTGTAGTTTGGGAGATCTTATCTTGTTCAATTTCATCAGTCATGGAGGACACGATGTCACCGGAGTCCCTCACCTATGCAGAGTTTTATAGATGAATAAATCATCTCTTGTTTTTTTACCATCAAAAAGGGTTTTTGTCTCAGTTTTTCCTAAAATGAATGTGCTGTATTATTAGTCATATATACATCGCATCGTTCCTGCTAAAAATGGGTGAGAGAGTTCCTTTTTACTTATTTTAATTATGTGTTAGTCCATCGCTAAAATAATAGCGAGCGTGAGACCTTGGGTTCATTTTAATATTTATATTTTGCGGTCTTTCACTTGTGATCACGTCACCACGTGTTAGCACGTGGTCTGCCTCTTCAACACAACGTGTCTGAAATACTACACCACATATGGTGCCTCAGATCCAGGTCGTAATTTTAGCGTGGACTATTTTTTTTCCCATATAAATTCAATTTGTTTAAAATTTAAAATCTAAAAAACTTAAACTCTCACCCTAAAAATTTTGTACAATCGTTAAAGTTATTTTTTATGCTATAGAATGAAGTAATTAATCAGTTAAAATTTAAATTCATCAAAAAAAAAAAAAAAAAAAAAAAACGTCTTTTGGAATGTAAATTTTTCAAAAAAAAAAAAAAAAAAAAAAAAATTTTTTTCATCATTTTTTCTGGCTGTAAATTTAATCAAGTCCTTTAATGTGTTTATCATTGCCAAATTATTTTTTCATGCAAAACTCTCATATACTTGTACTGATGCACTGACAGGGCATAACTCGTGCCAATCTTTTTTTTTTTTTTCCTTTAAATTTCTTAGTTTTTTTATATATTTTTTAATCAAAAGTTTAAAATTTTTCTATCACCAACATGAATGTGCAAAATGGCATGATTAATCCGACGTGGCAGAAAGTCCCAGGTTTCACTTGTTTTGAAGCCATTTTAATGAACCTATCCAACATGGTGGAAGGAGATGTAACATATGAAATCAAGAAACACAGCAGTGTAAGTAACCCGGCATTGCCAGAAATCGAAAAGCAGCTTTTAAATGTATTCAATTTTAGAATCGAGCCCTTAACATCTCTGTTCAAAGAGGTGCAAACAGATTTTGCCCGCCTAGTGCATGAAAGAGACAATCTCCAAAGTCTTAATACAAAATTATTACAGCGAATGCAAATGAACAAGAAGATTGAAGTCTCTCATGTTACTACCCAGGTTGAGGACCTGCAGCAAAATGTGCCGTCTTCTACTGATGCATCAACACAGACGTGCAACACCCCAGCTTGTGCTCCTATAGTGCTGGATCCCTGTGTTCATAGGTGTGAACATGACACCTCCATATTAAATTCCACCTTAAAATCCCCTGCAGTAAAGTCTCTTCAGGCTCACAATTCTACTTTAAATTCTTCTAGTAATTCTAATTCTTCGTTTAACAAATCCTCCAAGCCATCTAAAATCATCATTTATGCCATTGACGAGAAATATAGTATCCCTGATATCATCCAAGCAATATCGGATGCTGCTGGCTTTACCCCTTCATGTAATTTCATAAAGAAAAACAAATCAAGAAAATCAAACAACTACAATTACATCTTTGAAGTGCCTGCAAACATCGCCACACTACTTGTGAACTGCAAGACTTTGAAAATTGGTGAACAGAACGTTTTCGTGAAACGGTTTATCCGTATTATCCGGTGCTATAATTGCCAATCTTTCAACCACGTTGCAAGTTCTTGCAAAAAGTCACGTGCATGTCCCTGGTGTGCTGAAGCACATGAACCAGGCCACTGCACAAAATCACCGAAGTGCAAAAACTGTATAGCAAATAATCAGTTCTACAAACGGAACTTTAATGTTGACCATCCGGCATTTTCGCCCACATGTGAGTCTTTTAAATTATTTGTTTCAAAAGTTAGGCTTAGGTTAAGCTCAAGCCTTATAAAATAGTTAAACCCAATCCTTTTGTGTCTGCTCCACATTCAACAGTTTTTTTTTCTCTACATAGTGTGTTCAAGTTTTTCCCGTTTGTGAAATATGTGTACGTGCTAGAGAGAGTGCATAGTACCCAATGGAGTGGTACTGCTATGAATCTTTCATGACATTTTGTAAACTCTCCTCTGGCATGTACCGCTGCTCATCCCTGCTTTTCCTTAATTTATTTACAATTTTAAAAGTTCGTACCTGAACCAGTAACGTGTGCTCCAGCTAGTGTTTCATCTTAACTGCAATTTCTCTGTCTTTTTCGTGAACTGTTTTCATCTACAAGTACTCACCTTTGCCTTGAACTCTGCAAGATTAAGTCCTAACATAAATAACATTCCTGAACTGTTCTCTTAAAGAACTCCTTTTGCAGCATCTTAATTTGTAATTATCGTAAATATTTAACATATGCAATATTTATTTGCATACTATCACAATTTTCCTTTTCCCTGTTGATGTGGCTCCAGCATAATCATCTGTAAAGTTTATTTATCTCAAGGTATTTTTTTATTTTAAATTAACAATTTTTACCAATTATTTAAATTATTTGTATCTATTTTTGTGTAATTCATTGGTCATTTTTTTAACTTATATAATTTTCTCATGCAAAATTTTTTTATATAACAAACAGGTTGAGATATACAGTTTGTATATTTCGTGCAAATCTTTACTTATTCAACTATATTATTTATATCTTCGATTGGCACCTGTCTTTTTGACAGATTTTTTTTGTATTTTCTTACTGTTCTTATAATTGTATTTTGTGTATTTCCCTAGCCCTTATTTAAATCACTCATGAGTTGCAACTCCCCCTTTTATAATTTTTGCTAGCCCTTTATTAATTTTTTTTCAACTTTTGTGTATATTTATGTGTTTAGTTCAAGCGCTTGACATTATTTTCTTTGCACTTATATGTTTGTTCCATGGTACCTAATGAACAATCATACCTTTGCTAAGTATCAATTTCAAAGCAATCGATGTGTACACATAGTCAAATTTTTGAAATATTGAAAAGCTAATTATGCATTTATGTTTTTCGTAAGGCCTTACATTTTTCATTTACAACAACTATCCCAAAAGGATATGTTCATATACTTAAGTATGTATATATAGGTTTGCATAACTACAAAAAAAAGAAAAAAAATGATGGTAAATTTTAGGTTATGGTGTATAAACAATGTGTTCTCTTACAGCATTTTACCAATAATTTTCTACTTGATGCATTTAATTTTTACTTCAACCTGCTCTTATTGCAATTTTACATATATAATTTTTCCTCATTTTCATAACATCCTTTTCAAGGTATTAATATTTATTCAATGGTTTTGTCTCATAATTTTGAGTCAAATAATTTTTTTTTGCACATTTTTTAATCGTGTAATGTTATACAATGGTGTCTCATGCATTCGTACTTTTCCATTCAATGTTCATGATATGGAGTTGTTTTCAATTCACTGTGTGCTTAGGCTTTATAAAGTATGTATGAATACTGTGTTTACTTACAGGTTACAAGTAGTACTTTTAATAATTCATTTCAGTAACTATTCAATTAAATTTGTTAGGATAATTTTATAAGTTTGTACTTCTGTACATGTGTGTTCCATTTTAATTATTCTTATAGTTGGAACGTTGTTTCATTTGCTAATCATTAGCATTATGTTCTACTTCCTTTCACTCAATCATTTAAGTATTGCAATCCAAAGTGTTTTGCACTTAACTCTTGGTTTTCAACTTTTGATAATTGGAAAGTTTAAATTTTCTTCATCACTGTCAAAACAATGGCAGTTGGTCTCTTCACATTCAAAAATTATTTACTTGTGCACATAATGTATTTTTCTTGTGACATTTTTATCAATTAATGTGTTAATCTATTTATTATTTAAAAAAAAAAAATTAGTGTTACTCACAACGAATTTACATTTAACTAATTGTGTCATGCTTTTAAAATGTTTTCTATGGTTAAAAGAAATTTTTTTATTACCAATGGTGAAGTATAATTGTTAATCTTAATAAGTCAAATTAATTATGAAATTGTGTTTGTCTCACAGAAGGTAATTTGTAATATGCATCACTGAATTTATGTAATAATATGCTGTTTTTTTTATGTGTATATTACTGTATTTATTTCATTTACAACAGAAATTTACTGTGTCATTTATACGACTTATTGTATAGTCGTCTTTGTTAATCCCGTGTATTCTCTGGTGACTCGTTTTACTCCCATGTTCAGCAGTGTTGGAATTTCATTTATAGTCAAAATTCGTATTTGTTGCTAAATTTACTTCGAATTCCTCTTTTTAAATTTTGCAAAATTTTTCCTTCACATTCAAAATTTTTCCTTTTTCCAAATTTTTCTCGCCCATGTAAAATGGTCGCTTCCCAGTCAAATTTTTCATTCCCAGTCTAAATTTTACAAATTTTTCATTTGCGGGGGAATATGTCACGATGTAATCGCAACATTTTTAGTGCAATCGCGATGTGTACGATTGCACGTGTTCAATTTCCCATTAAATCTCTAAATTTATTAATTTTAATATGTTTCTTTCAGTATTTAATTATCCCCGTATCAGCGTTTTTAATTATCTTTAATTTAACGTATCCATTGTCTGCCAACGCTGTTTCTTTCTCATTTTAACTTTCGTCAAACGCCGATATTTCACATTTCATTCGATGCATATCGCGGCAGTTTCGTGGGGAATTCGTCATCGGCTCACCGCTTCTCCCGTTCCTTCGATCCGGCAAAAGCGCTCCACATGCTTCGCCGAGGAACGCGTTGCGGTAGGTTCATCGCTCTTTGGCGCGCGCCAACAGTTGGCGTGTTTTCGGAGCTCGCTCCGTTTCTGCGCATCGCTATTGGACGATCACGGGTTTTATCGCCAAGGGCAACCGGCTCGGCACTTCGCGCTGATGTTAAAATCAGTTATGTTCAGGATGTGCTCAGTGTAGTTTGGGAGATCTTATCTTGTTCAATTTCATCAGTCATGGAGGACACGATGTCACCGGAGTCCCTCACCTATGCAGAGTTTTATAGATGAATAAATCATCTCTTGTTTTTTTACCATCAAAAAGGGTTTTTGTCTCAGTTTTTCCTAAAATGAATGTGCTGTATTATTAGTCATATATACATCGCATCGTTCCTGCTAAAAATGGGTGAGAGAGTTCCTTTTTACTTATTTTAATTATGTGTTAGTCCATCGCTAAAATAATAGCGAGCGTGAGACCTTGGGTTCATTTTAATATTTATATTTTGCGGTCTTTCACTTGTGATCACGTCACCACGTGTTAGCACGTGGTCTGCCTCTTCAACACAACGTGTCTGAAATACTACACCACATATGGTGCCTCAGATCCAGGTCGTAATTTTAGCGTGGACTATTTTTTTTTCCCATATAAATTCAATTTGTTTAAAATTTAAAATCTAAAAAACTTAAACTCTCACCCTAAAAATTTTGTACAATCGTTAAAGTTATTTTTTATGCTATAGAATGAAGTAATTAATCAGTTAAAATTTAAATTCATCAAAAAAAAAAAAAAAAAAAAAAAAACGTCTTTTGGAATGTAAATTTTTCAAAAAAAAAAAAAAAAAAAAAAAATTTTTTCATCATTTTTTCTGGCTGTAAATTTAATCAAGTCCTTTAATGTGTTTATCATTGCCAAATTATTTTTTCATGCAAAACTCTCATATACTTGTACTGATGCACTGACAGGGCATAACTCGTGCCAATCTTTTTTTTTTTTTTCCTTTAAATTTCTTAGTTTTTTTATATATTTTTTAATCAAAAGTTTAAAATTTTTCTATCACCAACATGAATGTGCAAAATGGCATGATTAATCCGACGTGGCAGAAAGTCCCAGGTTTCACTTGTTTTGAAGCCATTTTAATGAACCTATCCAACATGGTGGAAGGAGATGTAACATATGAAATCAAGAAACACAGCAGTGTAAGTAACCCGGCATTGCCAGAAATCGAAAAGCAGCTTTTAAATGTATTCAATTTTAGAATCGAGCCCTTAACATCTCTGTTCAAAGAGGTGCAAACAGATTTTGCCCGCCTAGTGCATGAAAGAGACAATCTCCAAAGTCTTAATACAAAATTATTACAGCGAATGCAAATGAACAAGAAGATTGAAGTCTCTCATGTTACTACCCAGGTTGAGGACCTGCAGCAAAATGTGCCGTCTTCTACTGATGCATCAACACAGACGTGCAACACCCCAGCTTGTGCTCCTATAGTGCTGGATCCCTGTGTTCATAGGTGTGAACATGACACCTCCATATTAAATTCCACCTTAAAATCCCCTGCAGTAAAGTCTCTTCAGGCTCACAATTCTACTTTAAATTCTTCTAGTAATTCTAATTCTTCGTTTAACAAATCCTCCAAGCCATCTAAAATCATCATTTATGCCATTGACGAGAAATATAGTATCCCTGATATCATCCAAGCAATATCGGATGCTGCTGGCTTTACCCCTTCATGTAATTTCATAAAGAAAAACAAATCAAGAAAATCAAACAACTACAATTACATCTTTGAAGTGCCTGCAAACATCGCCACACTACTTGTGAACTGCAAGACTTTGAAAATTGGTGAACAGAACGTTTTCGTGAAACGGTTTATCCGTATTATCCGGTGCTATAATTGCCAATCTTTCAACCACGTTGCAAGTTCTTGCAAAAAGTCACGTGCATGTCCCTGGTGTGCTGAAGCACATGAACCAGGCCACTGCACAAAATCACCGAAGTGCAAAAACTGTATAGCAAATAATCAGTTCTACAAACGGAACTTTAATGTTGACCATCCGGCATTTTCGCCCACATGTGAGTCTTTTAAATTATTTGTTTCAAAAGTTAGGCTTAGGTTAAGCTCAAGCCTTATAAAATAGTTAAACCCAATCCTTTTGTGTCTGCTCCACATTCAACAGTTTTTTTTTCTCTACATAGTGTGTTCAAGTTTTTCCCGTTTGTGAAATATGTGTACGTGCTAGAGAGAGTGCATAGTACCCAATGGAGTGGTACTGCTATGAATCTTTCATGACATTTTGTAAACTCTCCTCTGGCATGTACCGCTGCTCATCCCTGCTTTTCCTTAATTTATTTACAATTTTAAAAGTTCGTACCTGAACCAGTAACGTGTGCTCCAGCTAGTGTTTCATCTTAACTGCAATTTCTCTGTCTTTTTCGTGAACTGTTTTCATCTACAAGTACTCACCTTTGCCTTGAACTCTGCAAGATTAAGTCCTAACATAAATAACATTCCTGAACTGTTCTCTTAAAGAACTCCTTTTGCAGCATCTTAATTTGTAATTATCGTAAATATTTAACATATGCAATATTTATTTGCATACTATCACAATTTTCCTTTTCCCTGTTGATGTGGCTCCAGCATAATCATCTGTAAAGTTTATTTATCTCAAGGTATTTTTTTATTTTAAATTAACAATTTTTACCAATTATTTAAATTATTTGTATCTATTTTTGTGTAATTCATTGGTCATTTTTTTAACTTATATAATTTTCTCATGCAAAATTTTTTTATATAACAAACAGGTTGAGATATACAGTTTGTATATTTCGTGCAAATCTTTACTTATTCAACTATATTATTTATATCTTCGATTGGCACCTGTCTTTTTGACAGATTTTTTTTGTATTTTCTTACTGTTCTTATAATTGTATTTTGTGTATTTCCCTAGCCCTTATTTAAATCACTCATGAGTTGCAACTCCCCCTTTTATAATTTTTGCTAGCCCTTTATTAATTTTTTTTCAACTTTTGTGTATATTTATGTGTTTAGTTCAAGCGCTTGACATTATTTTCTTTGCACTTATATGTTTGTTCCATGGTACCTAATGAACAATCATACCTTTGCTAAGTATCAATTTCAAAGCAATCGATGTGTACACATAGTCAAATTTTTGAAATATTGAAAAGCTAATTATGCATTTATGTTTTTCGTAAGGCCTTACATTTTTCATTTACAACAACTATCCCAAAAGGATATGTTCATATACTTAAGTATGTATATATAGGTTTGCATAACTACAAAAAAAAGAAAAAAAATGATGGTAAATTTTAGGTTATGGTGTATAAACAATGTGTTCTCTTACAGCATTTTACCAATAATTTTCTACTTGATGCATTTAATTTTTACTTCAACCTGCTCTTATTGCAATTTTACATATATAATTTTTCCTCATTTTCATAACATCCTTTTCAAGGTATTAATATTTATTCAATGGTTTTGTCTCATAATTTTGAGTCAAATAATTTTTTTTTGCACATTTTTTAATCGTGTAATGTTATACAATGGTGTCTCATGCATTCGTACTTTTCCATTCAATGTTCATGATATGGAGTTGTTTTCAATTCACTGTGTGCTTAGGCTTTATAAAGTATGTATGAATACTGTGTTTACTTACAGGTTACAAGTAGTACTTTTAATAATTCATTTCAGTAACTATTCAATTAAATTTGTTAGGATAATTTTATAAGTTTGTACTTCTGTACATGTGTGTTCCATTTTAATTATTCTTATAGTTGGAACGTTGTTTCATTTGCTAATCATTAGCATTATGTTCTACTTCCTTTCACTCAATCATTTAAGTATTGCAATCCAAAGTGTTTTGCACTTAACTCTTGGTTTTCAACTTTTGATAATTGGAAAGTTTAAATTTTCTTCATCACTGTCAAAACAATGGCAGTTGGTCTCTTCACATTCAAAAATTATTTACTTGTGCACATAATGTATTTTTCTTGTGACATTTTTATCAATTAATGTGTTAATCTATTTATTATTTAAAAAAAAAAAATTAGTGTTACTCACAACGAATTTACATTTAACTAATTGTGTCATGCTTTTAAAATGTTTTCTATGGTTAAAAGAAATTTTTTTATTACCAATGGTGAAGTATAATTGTTAATCTTAATAAGTCAAATTAATTATGAAATTGTGTTTGTCTCACAGAAGGTAATTTGTAATATGCATCACTGAATTTATGTAATAATATGCTGTTTTTTTTATGTGTATATTACTGTATTTATTTCATTTACAACAGAAATTTACTGTGTCATTTATACGACTTATTGTATAGTCGTCTTTGTTAATCCCGTGTATTCTCTGGTGACTCGTTTTACTCCCATGTTCAGCAGTGTTGGAATTTCATTTATAGTCAAAATTCGTATTTGTTGCTAAATTTACTTCGAATTCCTCTTTTTAAATTTTGCAAAATTTTTCCTTCACATTCAAAATTTTTCCTTTTTCCAAATTTTTCTCGCCCATGTAAAATGGTCGCTTCCCAGTCAAATTTTTCATTCCCAGTCTAAATTTTACAAATTTTTCATTTGCGGGGGAATATGTCACGATGTAATCGCAACATTTTTAGTGCAATCGCGATGTGTACGATTGCACGTGTTCAATTTCCCATTAAATCTCTAAATTTATTAATTTTAATATGTTTCTTTCAGTATTTAATTATCCCCGTATCAGCGTTTTTAATTATCTTTAATTTAACGTATCCATTGTCTGCCAACGCTGTTTCTTTCTCATTTTAACTTTCGTCAAACGCCGATATTTCACATTTCATTCGATGCATATCGCGGCAGTTTCGTGGGGAATTCGTCATCGGCTCACCGCTTCTCCCGTTCCTTCGATCCGGCAAAAGCGCTCCACATGCTTCGCCGAGGAACGCGTTGCGGTAGGTTCATCGCTCTTTGGCGCGCGCCAACAGTTGGCGTGTTTTCGGAGCTCGCTCCGTTTCTGCGCATCGCTATTGGACGATCACGGGTTTTATCGCCAAGGGCAACCGGCTCGGCACTTCGCGCTGATGTTAAAATCAGTTATGTTCAGGATGTGCTCAGTGTAGTTTGGGAGATCTTATCTTGTTCAATTTCATCAGTCATGGAGGACACGATGTCACCGGAGTCCCTCACCTATGCAGAGTTTTATAGATGAATAAATCATCTCTTGTTTTTTTACCATCAAAAAGGGTTTTTGTCTCAGTTTTTCCTAAAATGAATGTGCTGTATTATTAGTCATATATACATCGCATCGTTCCTGCTAAAAATGGGTGAGAGAGTTCCTTTTTACTTATTTTAATTATGTGTTAGTCCATCGCTAAAATAATAGCGAGCGTGAGACCTTGGGTTCATTTTAATATTTATATTTTGCGGTCTTTCACTTGTGATCACGTCACCACGTGTTAGCACGTGGTCTGCCTCTTCAACACAACGTGTCTGAAATACTACACCACATATGGTGCCTCAGATCCAGGTCGTAATTTTAGCGTGGACTATTTTTTTTCCCATATAAATTCAATTTGTTTAAAATTTAAAATCTAAAAAACTTAAACTCTCACCCTAAAAATTTTGTACAATCGTTAAAGTTATTTTTTATGCTATAGAATGAAGTAATTAATCAGTTAAAATTTAAATTCATCAAAAAAAAAAAAAAAAAAAAAAAAACGTCTTTTGGAATGTAAATTTTTCAAAAAAAAAAAAAAAAAAAAAAAAATTTTTTCATCATTTTTTCTGGCTGTAAATTTAATCAAGTCCTTTAATGTGTTTATCATTGCCAAATTATTTTTTCATGCAAAACTCTCATATACTTGTACTGATGCACTGACAGGGCATAACTCGTGCCAATCTTTTTTTTTTTTTTCCTTTAAATTTCTTAGTTTTTTTATATATTTTTTAATCAAAAGTTTAAAATTTTTCTATCACCAACATGAATGTGCAAAATGGCATGATTAATCCGACGTGGCAGAAAGTCCCAGGTTTCACTTGTTTTGAAGCCATTTTAATGAACCTATCCAACATGGTGGAAGGAGATGTAACATATGAAATCAAGAAACACAGCAGTGTAAGTAACCCGGCATTGCCAGAAATCGAAAAGCAGCTTTTAAATGTATTCAATTTTAGAATCGAGCCCTTAACATCTCTGTTCAAAGAGGTGCAAACAGATTTTGCCCGCCTAGTGCATGAAAGAGACAATCTCCAAAGTCTTAATACAAAATTATTACAGCGAATGCAAATGAACAAGAAGATTGAAGTCTCTCATGTTACTACCCAGGTTGAGGACCTGCAGCAAAATGTGCCGTCTTCTACTGATGCATCAACACAGACGTGCAACACCCCAGCTTGTGCTCCTATAGTGCTGGATCCCTGTGTTCATAGGTGTGAACATGACACCTCCATATTAAATTCCACCTTAAAATCCCCTGCAGTAAAGTCTCTTCAGGCTCACAATTCTACTTTAAATTCTTCTAGTAATTCTAATTCTTCGTTTAACAAATCCTCCAAGCCATCTAAAATCATCATTTATGCCATTGACGAGAAATATAGTATCCCTGATATCATCCAAGCAATATCGGATGCTGCTGGCTTTACCCCTTCATGTAATTTCATAAAGAAAAACAAATCAAGAAAATCAAACAACTACAATTACATCTTTGAAGTGCCTGCAAACATCGCCACACTACTTGTGAACTGCAAGACTTTGAAAATTGGTGAACAGAACGTTTTCGTGAAACGGTTTATCCGTATTATCCGGTGCTATAATTGCCAATCTTTCAACCACGTTGCAAGTTCTTGCAAAAAGTCACGTGCATGTCCCTGGTGTGCTGAAGCACATGAACCAGGCCACTGCACAAAATCACCGAAGTGCAAAAACTGTATAGCAAATAATCAGTTCTACAAACGGAACTTTAATGTTGACCATCCGGCATTTTCGCCCACATGTGAGTCTTTTAAATTATTTGTTTCAAAAGTTAGGCTTAGGTTAAGCTCAAGCCTTATAAAATAGTTAAACCCAATCCTTTTGTGTCTGCTCCACATTCAACAGTTTTTTTTTCTCTACATAGTGTGTTCAAGTTTTTCCCGTTTGTGAAATATGTGTACGTGCTAGAGAGAGTGCATAGTACCCAATGGAGTGGTACTGCTATGAATCTTTCATGACATTTTGTAAACTCTCCTCTGGCATGTACCGCTGCTCATCCCTGCTTTTCCTTAATTTATTTACAATTTTAAAAGTTCGTACCTGAACCAGTAACGTGTGCTCCAGCTAGTGTTTCATCTTAACTGCAATTTCTCTGTCTTTTTCGTGAACTGTTTTCATCTACAAGTACTCACCTTTGCCTTGAACTCTGCAAGATTAAGTCCTAACATAAATAACATTCCTGAACTGTTCTCTTAAAGAACTCCTTTTGCAGCATCTTAATTTGTAATTATCGTAAATATTTAACATATGCAATATTTATTTGCATACTATCACAATTTTCCTTTTCCCTGTTGATGTGGCTCCAGCATAATCATCTGTAAAGTTTATTTATCTCAAGGTATTTTTTTATTTTAAATTAACAATTTTTACCAATTATTTAAATTATTTGTATCTATTTTTGTGTAATTCATTGGTCATTTTTTTAACTTATATAATTTTCTCATGCAAAATTTTTTTATATAACAAACAGGTTGAGATATACAGTTTGTATATTTCGTGCAAATCTTTACTTATTCAACTATATTATTTATATCTTCGATTGGCACCTGTCTTTTTGACAGATTTTTTTTGTATTTTCTTACTGTTCTTATAATTGTATTTTGTGTATTTCCCTAGCCCTTATTTAAATCACTCATGAGTTGCAACTCCCCCTTTTATAATTTTTGCTAGCCCTTTATTAATTTTTTTTCAACTTTTGTGTATATTTATGTGTTTAGTTCAAGCGCTTGACATTATTTTCTTTGCACTTATATGTTTGTTCCATGGTACCTAATGAACAATCATACCTTTGCTAAGTATCAATTTCAAAGCAATCGATGTGTACACATAGTCAAATTTTTGAAATATTGAAAAGCTAATTATGCATTTATGTTTTTCGTAAGGCCTTACATTTTTCATTTACAACAACTATCCCAAAAGGATATGTTCATATACTTAAGTATGTATATATAGGTTTGCATAACTACAAAAAAAAGAAAAAAAATGATGGTAAATTTTAGGTTATGGTGTATAAACAATGTGTTCTCTTACAGCATTTTACCAATAATTTTCTACTTGATGCATTTAATTTTTACTTCAACCTGCTCTTATTGCAATTTTACATATATAATTTTTCCTCATTTTCATAACATCCTTTTCAAGGTATTAATATTTATTCAATGGTTTTGTCTCATAATTTTGAGTCAAATAATTTTTTTTTGCACATTTTTTAATCGTGTAATGTTATACAATGGTGTCTCATGCATTCGTACTTTTCCATTCAATGTTCATGATATGGAGTTGTTTTCAATTCACTGTGTGCTTAGGCTTTATAAAGTATGTATGAATACTGTGTTTACTTACAGGTTACAAGTAGTACTTTTAATAATTCATTTCAGTAACTATTCAATTAAATTTGTTAGGATAATTTTATAAGTTTGTACTTCTGTACATGTGTGTTCCATTTTAATTATTCTTATAGTTGGAACGTTGTTTCATTTGCTAATCATTAGCATTATGTTCTACTTCCTTTCACTCAATCATTTAAGTATTGCAATCCAAAGTGTTTTGCACTTAACTCTTGGTTTTCAACTTTTGATAATTGGAAAGTTTAAATTTTCTTCATCACTGTCAAAACAATGGCAGTTGGTCTCTTCACATTCAAAAATTATTTACTTGTGCACATAATGTATTTTTCTTGTGACATTTTTATCAATTAATGTGTTAATCTATTTATTATTTAAAAAAAAAAAATTAGTGTTACTCACAACGAATTTACATTTAACTAATTGTGTCATGCTTTTAAAATGTTTTCTATGGTTAAAAGAAATTTTTTTATTACCAATGGTGAAGTATAATTGTTAATCTTAATAAGTCAAATTAATTATGAAATTGTGTTTGTCTCACAGAAGGTAATTTGTAATATGCATCACTGAATTTATGTAATAATATGCTGTTTTTTTTATGTGTATATTACTGTATTTATTTCATTTACAACAGAAATTTACTGTGTCATTTATACGACTTATTGTATAGTCGTCTTTGTTAATCCCGTGTATTCTCTGGTGACTCGTTTTACTCCCATGTTCAGCAGTGTTGGAATTTCATTTATAGTCAAAATTCGTATTTGTTGCTAAATTTACTTCGAATTCCTCTTTTTAAATTTTGCAAAATTTTTCCTTCACATTCAAAATTTTTCCTTTTTCCAAATTTTTCTCGCCCATGTAAAATGGTCGCTTCCCAGTCAAATTTTTCATTCCCAGTCTAAATTTTACAAATTTTTCATTTGCGGGGGAATATGTCACGATGTAATCGCAACATTTTTAGTGCAATCGCGATGTGTACGATTGCACGTGTTCAATTTCCCATTAAATCTCTAAATTTATTAATTTTAATATGTTTCTTTCAGTATTTAATTATCCCCGTATCAGCGTTTTTAATTATCTTTAATTTAACGTATCCATTGTCTGCCAACGCTGTTTCTTTCTCATTTTAACTTTCGTCAAACGCCGATATTTCACATTTCATTCGATGCATATCGCGGCAGTTTCGTGGGGAATTCGTCATCGGCTCACCGCTTCTCCCGTTCCTTCGATCCGGCAAAAGCGCTCCACATGCTTCGCCGAGGAACGCGTTGCGGTAGGTTCATCGCTCTTTGGCGCGCGCCAACAGTTGGCGTGTTTTCGGAGCTCGCTCCGTTTCTGCGCATCGCTATTGGACGATCACGGGTTTTATCGCCAAGGGCAACCGGCTCGGCACTTCGCGCTGATGTTAAAATCAGTTATGTTCAGGATGTGCTCAGTGTAGTTTGGGAGATCTTATCTTGTTCAATTTCATCAGTCATGGAGGACACGATGTCACCGGAGTCCCTCACCTATGCAGAGTTTTATAGATGAATAAATCATCTCTTGTTTTTTTACCATCAAAAAGGGTTTTTGTCTCAGTTTTTCCTAAAATGAATGTGCTGTATTATTAGTCATATATACATCGCATCGTTCCTGCTAAAAATGGGTGAGAGAGTTCCTTTTTACTTATTTTAATTATGTGTTAGTCCATCGCTAAAATAATAGCGAGCGTGAGACCTTGGGTTCATTTTAATATTTATATTTTGCGGTCTTTCACTTGTGATCACGTCACCACGTGTTAGCACGTGGTCTGCCTCTTCAACACAACGTGTCTGAAATACTACACCACATATGGTGCCTCAGATCCAGGTCGTAATTTTAGCGTGGACTATTTTTTTTTCCCATATAAATTCAATTTGTTTAAAATTTAAAATCTGAAAAACTTAAACTCTCACCCTAAAAATTTTGTACAATCGTTAAAGTTATTTTTTATGCTATAGAATGAAGTAATTAATCAGTTAAAATTTAAATTCATCAAAAAAAAAAAAAAAAAAAAAAAAAAAACGTCTTTTGGAATGTAAATTTTTCAAAAAAAAAAAAAAAAAAAAAAAATTTTTTTTCATCATTTTTTCTGGCTGTAAATTTAATCAAGTCCTTTAATGTGTTTATCATTGCCAAATTATTTTTTCATGCAAAACTCTCATATACTTGTACTGATGCACTGACAGGGCATAACTCGTGCCAATCTTTTTTTTCTTTTTCCTTTAAATTTCTTAGTTTTTTTATATATTTTTTAATCAAAAGTTTAAAATTTTTCTATCACCAACATGAATGTGCAAAATCGCATGATTAATCCGACGTGGCAGAAAGTCCCAGGTTTCACTTGTTTTGAAGCCATTTTAATGAACCTATCCAACATGGTGGAAGGAGATGTAACATATGAAATCAAGAAACACAGCAGTGTAAGTAACCCGGCATTGCCAGAAATCGAAAAGCAGCTTTTAAATGTATTCAATTTTAGAATCGAGCCCTTAACATCTCTGTTCAAAGAGGTGCAAACAGATTTTGCCCGCCTAGTGCATGAAAGAGACAATCTCCAAAGTCTTAATACAAAATTATTACAGCGAATGCAAATGAACAAGAAGATTGAAGTCTCTCATGTTACTACCCAGGTTGAGGACCTGCAGCAAAATGTGCCGTCTTCTACTGATGCATCAACACAGACGTGCAACACCCCAGCTTGTGCTCCTATAGTGCTGGATCCCTGTGTTCATAGGTGTGAACATGACACCTCCATATTAAATTCCACCTTAAAATCCCCTGCAGTAAAGTCTCTTCAGGCTCACAATTCTACTTTAAATTCTTCTAGTAATTCTAATTCTTCGTTTAACAAATCCTCCAAGCCATCTAAAATCATCATTTATGCCATTGACGAGAAATATAGTATCCCTGATATCATCCAAGCAATATCGGATGCTGCTGGCTTTACCCCTTCATGTAATTTCATAAAGAAAAACAAATCAAGAAAATCAAACAACTACAATTACATCTTTGAAGTGCCTGCAAACATCGCCACACTACTTGTGAACTGCAAGACTTTGAAAATTGGTGAACAGAACGTTTTCGTGAAACGGTTTATCCGTATTATCCGGTGCTATAATTGCCAATCTTTCAACCACGTTGCAAGTTCTTGCAAAAAGTCACGTGCATGTCCCTGGTGTGCTGAAGCACATGAACCAGGCCACTGCACAAAATCACCGAAGTGCAAAAACTGTATAGCAAATAATCAGTTCTACAAACGGAACTTTAATGTTGACCATCCGGCATTTTCGCCCACATGTGAGTCTTTTAAATTATTTGTTTCAAAAGTTAGGCTTAGGTTAAGCTCAAGCCTTATAAAATAGTTAAACCCAATCCTTTTGTGTCTGCTCCACATTCAACAGTTTTTTTTCTCTACATAGTGTGTTCAAGTTTTTCCCGTTTGTGAAATATGTGTACGTGCTAGAGAGAGTGCATAGTACCCAATGGAGTGGTACTGCTATGAATCTTTCATGACATTTTGTAAACTCTCCTCTGGCATGTACCGCTGCTCATCCCTGCTTTTCCTTAATTTATTTACAATTTTAAAAGTTCGTACCTGAACCAGTAACGTGTGCTCCAGCTAGTGTTTCATCTTAACTGCAATTTCTCTGTCTTTTTCGTGAACTGTTTTCATCTACAAGTACTCACCTTTGCCTTGAACTCTGCAAGATTAAGTCCTAACATAAATAACATTCCTGAACTGTTCTCTTAAAGAACTCCTTTTGCAGCATCTTAATTTGTAATTATCGTAAATATTTAACATATGCAATATTTATTTGCATACTATCACAATTTTCCTTTTCCCTGTTGATGTGGCTCCAGCATAATCATCTGTAAAGTTTATTTATCTCAAGGTATTTTTTTATTTTAAATTAACAATTTTTACCAATTATTTAAATTATTTGTATCTATTTTTGTGTAATTCATTGGTCATTTTTTTAACTTATATAATTTTCTCATGCAAAATTTTTTTATATAACAAACAGGTTGAGATATACAGTTTGTATATTTCGTGCAAATCTTTACTTATTCAACTATATTATTTATATCTTCGATTGGCACCTGTCTTTTTGACAGATTTTTTTTGTATTTTCTTACTGTTCTTATAATTGTATTTTGTGTATTTCCCTAGCCCTTATTTAAATCACTCATGAGTTGCAACTCCCCCTTTTATAATTTTTGCTAGCCCTTTATTAATTTTTTTTCAACTTTTGTGTATATTTATGTGTTTAGTTCAAGCGCTTGACATTATTTTCTTTGCACTTATATGTTTGTTCCATGGTACCTAATGAACAATCATACCTTTGCTAAGTATCAATTTCAAAGCAATCGATGTGTACACATAGTCCAATTTTTGAAATATTGAAAAGCTAATTATGCATTTATGTTTTTCGTAAGGCCTTACATTTTTCATTTACAACAACTATCCCAAAAGGATATGTTCATATACTTAAGTATGTATATATAGGTTTGCATAACTACAAAAAAAAGAAAAAAAATGATGGTAAATTTTAGGTTATGGTGTATAAACAATGTGTTCTCTTACAGCATTTTACCAATAATTTTCTACTTGATGCATTTAATTTTTACTTCAACCTGCTCTTATTGCAATTTTACATATATAATTTTTCCTCATTTTCATAACATCCTTTTCAAGGTATTAATATTTATTCAATGGTTTTGTCTCATAATTTTGAGTCAAATAATTTTTTTTTTGCACATTTTTTAATCGTGTAATGTTATACAATGGTGTCTCATGCATTCGTACTTTTCCATTCAATGTTCATGATATGGAGTTGTTTTCAATTTACTGTGTGCTTAGGCTTTATAAAGTATGTATGAATACTGTGTTTACTTACAGGTTACAAGTAGTACTTTTAATAATTCATTTCAGTAACTATTCAATTAAATTTGTTAGGATAATTTTATAAGTTTGTACTTCTGTACATGTGTGTTCCATTTTAATTATTCTTATAGTTGGAACGTTGTTTCATTTGCTAATCATTAGCATTATGTTCTACTTCCTTTCACTCAATCATTTAAGTATTGCAATCCAAAGTGTTTTGCACTTAACTCTTGGTTTTCAACTTTTGATAATTGGAAAGTTTAAATTTTCTTCATCACTGTCAAAACAATGGCAGTTGGTCTCTTCACATTCAAAAATTATTTACTTGTGCACATAATGTATTTTTCTTGTGACATTTTTATCAATTAATGTGTTAATCTATTTATTATTTAAAAAAAAATTAGTGTTACTCACAACGAATTTACATTTAACTAATTGTGTCATGCTTTTAAAATGTTTTCTATGGTTAAAAGAAATTTTTTTATTACCAATGGTGAAGTATAATTGTTAATCTTAATAAGTCAAATTAATTATGAAATTGTGTTTGTCTCACAGAAGGTAATTTGTAATATGCATCACTGAATTTATGTAATAATATGCTGTTTTTTTATGTGTATATTACTGTATTTATTTCATTTACAACAGAAATTTACTGTGTCATTTATACGACTTATTGTATAGTCGTCTTTGTTAATCCCGTGTATTCTCTGGTGACTCGTTTTACTCCCATGTTCAGCAGTGTTGGAATTTCATTTATAGTCAAAATTCGTATTTGTTGCTAAATTTACTTCGAATTCCTCTTTTTAAATTTTGCAAAATTTTTCCTTCACATTCAAAATTTTTCCTTTTTCCAAATTTTTCTCGCCCATGTAAAATGGTCGCTTCCCAGTCAAATTTTTCATTCCCAGTCTAAATTTTACAAATTTTTCATTTGCGGGGGAATATGTCACGATGTAATCGCAACATTTTTAGTGCAATCGCGATGTGTACGATTGCACGTGTTCAATTTCCCATTAAATCTCTAAATTTATTAATTTTAATATGTTTCTTTCAGTATTTAATTATCCCCGTATCAGCGTTTTTAATTATCTTTAATTTAACGTATCCATTGTCTGCCAACGCTGTTTCTTTCTCATTTTAACTTTCGTCAAACGCCGATATTTCACATTTCATTCGATGCATATCGCGGCAGTTTCGTGGGGAATTCGTCATCGGCTCACCGCTTCTCCCGTTCCTTCGATCCGGCAAAAGCGCTCCACATGCTTCGCCGAGGAACGCGTTGCGGTAGGTTCATCGCTCTTTGGCGCGCGCCAACAGTTGGCGTGTTTTCGGAGCTCGCTCCGTTTCTGCGCATCGCTATTGGACGATCACGGGTTTTATCGCCAAGGGCAACCGGCTCGGCACTTCGCGCTGATGTTAAAATCAGTTATGTTCAGGATGTGCTCAGTGTAGTTTGGGAGATCTTATCTTGTTCAATTTCATCAGTCATGGAGGACACGATGTCACCGGAGTCCCTCACCTATGCAGAGTTTTATAGATGAATAAATCATCTCTTGTTTTTTTACCATCAAAAAGGGTTTTTGTCTCAGTTTTTCCTAAAATGAATGTGCTGTATTATTAGTCATATATACATCGCATCGTTCCTGCTAAAAATGGGTGAGAGAGTTCCTTTTTACTTATTTTAATTATGTGTTAGTCCATCGCTAAAATAATAGCGAGCGTGAGGCCTTGGGTTCATTTTAATATTTATATTTTGCGGTCTTTCACTTGTGATCACGTCACCACGTGTTAGCACGTGGTCTGCCTCTTCAACACAACGTGTCTGAAATACTACACCACATATGGTGCCTCAGATCCAGGTCGTAATTTTAGCGTGGACTATTTTTTTTTCCCATATAAATTCAATTTGTTTAAAATTTAAAATCTAAAAAACTTAAACTCTCACCCTAAAAATTTTGTACAATCGTTAAAGTTATTTTTTATGCTATAGAATGAAGTAATTAATCAGTTAAAATTTAAATTCATCAAAAAAAAAAAAAAAAAAAAAAAAACGTCTTTTGGAATGTAAATTTTTCAAAAAAAAAAAAAAAAAAAAAATTTTTTTCATCATTTTTTCTGGCTGTAAATTTAATCAAGTCCTTTAATGTGTTTATCATTGCCAAATTATTTTTTCATGCAAAACTCTCATATACTTGTACTGATGCACTGACAGGGCATAACTCGTGCCAATCTTTTTTTTTTTTCCTTTAAATTTCTTAGTTTTTTTATATATTTTTTAATCAAAAGTTTAAAATTTTTCTATCACCAACATGAATGTGCAAAATGGCATGATTAATCCGACGTGGCAGAAAGTCCCAGGTTTCACTTGTTTTGAAGCCATTTTAATGAACCTATCCAACATGGTGGAAGGAGATGTAACATATGAAATCAAGAAACACAGCAGTGTAAGTAACCCGGCATTGCCAGAAATCGAAAAGCAGCTTTTAAATGTATTCAATTTTAGAATCGAGCCCTTAACATCTCTGTTCAAAGAGGTGCAAACAGATTTTGCCCGCCTAGTGCATGAAAGAGACAATCTCCAAAGTCTTAATACAAAATTATTACAGCGAATGCAAATGAACAAGAAGATTGAAGTCTCTCATGTTACTACCCAGGTTGAGGACCTGCAGCAAAATGTGCCGTCTTCTACTGATGCATCAACACAGACGTGCAACACCCCAGCTTGTGCTCCTATAGTGCTGGATCCCTGTGTTCATAGGTGTGAACATGACACCTCCATATTAAATTCCACCTTAAAATCCCCTGCAGTAAAGTCTCTTCAGGCTCACAATTCTACTTTAAATTCTTCTAGTAATTCTAATTCTTCGTTTAACAAATCCTCCAAGCCATCTAAAATCATCATTTATGCCATTGACGAGAAATATAGTATCCCTGATATCATCCAAGCAATATCGGATGCTGCTGGCTTTACCCCTTCATGTAATTTCATAAAGAAAAACAAATCAAGAAAATCAAACAACTACAATTACATCTTTGAAGTGCCTGCAAACATCGCCACACTACTTGTGAACTGCAAGACTTTGAAAATTGGTGAACAGAACGTTTTCGTGAAACGGTTTATCCGTATTATCCGGTGCTATAATTGCCAATCTTTCAACCACGTTGCAAGTTCTTGCAAAAAGTCACGTGCATGTCCCTGGTGTGCTGAAGCACATGAACCAGGCCACTGCACAAAATCACCGAAGTGCAAAAACTGTATAGCAAATAATCAGTTCTACAAACGGAACTTTAATGTTGACCATCCGGCATTTTCGCCCACATGTGAGTCTTTTAAATTATTTGTTTCAAAAGTTAGGCTTAGGTTAAGCTCAAGCCTTATAAAATAGTTAAACCCAATCCTTTTGTGTCTGCTCCACATTCAACAGTTTTTTTTTCTCTACATAGTGTGTTCAAGTTTTTCCCGTTTGTGAAATATGTGTACGTGCTAGAGAGAGTGCATAGTACCCAATGGAGTGGTACTGCTATGAATCTTTCATGACATTTTGTAAACTCTCCTCTGGCATGTACCGCTGCTCATCCCTGCTTTTCCTTAATTTATTTACAATTTTAAAAGTTCGTACCTGAACCAGTAACGTGTGCTCCAGCTAGTGTTTCATCTTAACTGCAATTTCTCTGTCTTTTTCGTGAACTGTTTTCATCTACAAGTACTCACCTTTGCCTTGAACTCTGCAAGATTAAGTCCTAACATAAATAACATTCCTGAACTGTTCTCTTAAAGAACTCCTTTTGCAGCATCTTAATTTGTAATTATCGTAAATATTTAACATATGCAATATTTATTTGCATACTATCACAATTTTCCTTTTCCCTGTTGATGTGGCTCCAGCATAATCATCTGTAAAGTTTATTTATCTCAAGGTATTTTTTTATTTTAAATTAACAATTTTTACCAATTATTTAAATTATTTGTATCTATTTTTGTGTAATTCATTGGTCATTTTTTTAACTTATATAATTTTCTCATGCAAAATTTTTTTATATAACAAACAGGTTGAGATATACAGTTTGTATATTTCGTGCAAATCTTTACTTATTCAACTATATTATTTATATCTTCGATTGGCACCTGTCTTTTTGACAGATTTTTTTTGTATTTTCTTACTGTTCTTATAATTGTATTTTGTGTATTTCCCTAGCCCTTATTTAAATCACTCATGAGTTGCAACTCCCCCTTTTATAATTTTTGCTAGCCCTTTATTAATTTTTTTTCAACTTTTGTGTATATTTATGTGTTTAGTTCAAGCGCTTGACATTATTTTCTTTGCACTTATATGTTTGTTCCATGGTACCTAATGAACAATCATACCTTTGCTAAGTATCAATTTCAAAGCAATCGATGTGTACACATAGTCCAATTTTTGAAATATTGAAAAGCTAATTATGCATTTATGTTTTTCGTAAGGCCTTACATTTTTCATTTACAACAACTATCCCAAAAGGATATGTTCATATACTTAAGTATGTATATATAGGTTTGCATAACTACAAAAAAAAGAAAAAAAATGATGGTAAATTTTAGGTTATGGTGTATAAACAATGTGTTCTCTTACAGCATTTTACCAATAATTTTCTACTTGATGCATTTAATTTTTACTTCAACCTGCTCTTATTGCAATTTTACATATATAATTTTTCCTCATTTTCATAACATCCTTTTCAAGGTATTAATATTTATTCAATGGTTTTGTCTCATAATTTTGAGTCAAATAATTTTTTTTTTGCACATTTTTTAATCGTGTAATGTTATACAATGGTGTCTCATGCATTCGTACTTTTCCATTCAATGTTCATGATATGGAGTTGTTTTCAATTTACTGTGTGCTTAGGCTTTATAAAGTATGTATGAATACTGTGTTTACTTACAGGTTACAAGTAGTACTTTTAATAATTCATTTCAGTAACTATTCAATTAAATTTGTTAGGATAATTTTATAAGTTTGTACTTCTGTACATGTGTGTTCCATTTTAATTATTCTTATAGTTGGAACGTTGTTTCATTTGCTAATCATTAGCATTATGTTCTACTTCCTTTCACTCAATCATTTAAGTATTGCAATCCAAAGTGTTTTGCACTTAACTCTTGGTTTTCAACTTTTGATAATTGGAAAGTTTAAATTTTCTTCATCACTGTCAAAACAATGGCAGTTGGTCTCTTCACATTCAAAAATTATTTACTTGTGCACATAATGTATTTTTCTTGTGACATTTTTATCAATTAATGTGTTAATCTATTTATTATTTAAAAAAAAATTAGTGTTACTCACAACGAATTTACATTTAACTAATTGTGTCATGCTTTTAAAATGTTTTCTATGGTTAAAAGAAATTTTTTTATTACCAATGGTGAAGTATAATTGTTAATCTTAATAAGTCAAATTAATTATGAAATTGTGTTTGTCTCACAGAAGGTAATTTGTAATATGCATCACTGAATTTATGTAATAATATGCTGTTTTTTTATGTGTATATTACTGTATTTATTTCATTTACAACAGAAATTTACTGTGTCATTTATACGACTTATTGTATAGTCGTCTTTGTTAATCCCGTGTATTCTCTGGTGACTCGTTTTACTCCCATGTTCAGCAGTGTTGGAATTTCATTTATAGTCAAAATTCGTATTTGTTGCTAAATTTACTTCGAATTCCTCTTTTTAAATTTTGCAAAATTTTTCCTTCACATTCAAAATTTTTCCTTTTTCCAAATTTTTCTCGCCCATGTAAAATGGTCGCTTCCCAGTCAAATTTTTCATTCCCAGTCTAAATTTTACAAATTTTTCATTTGCGGGGGAATATGTCACGATGTAATCGCAACATTTTTAGTGCAATCGCGATGTGTACGATTGCACGTGTTCAATTTCCCATTAAATCTCTAAATTTATTAATTTTAATATGTTTCTTTCAGTATTTAATTATCCCCGTATCAGCGTTTTTAATTATCTTTAATTTAACGTATCCATTGTCTGCCAACGCTGTTTCTTTCTCATTTTAACTTTCGTCAAACGCCGATATTTCACATTTCATTCGATGCATATCGCGGCAGTTTCGTGGGGAATTCGTCATCGGCTCACCGCTTCTCCCGTTCCTTCGATCCGGCAAAAGCGCTCCACATGCTTCGCCGAGGAACGCGTTGCGGTAGGTTCATCGCTCTTTGGCGCGCGCCAACAGTTGGCGTGTTTTCGGAGCTCGCTCCGTTTCTGCGCATCGCTATTGGACGATCACGGGTTTTATCGCCAAGGGCAACCGGCTCGGCACTTCGCGCTGATGTTAAAATCAGTTATGTTCAGGATGTGCTCAGTGTAGTTTGGGAGATCTTATCTTGTTCAATTTCATCAGTCATGGAGGACACGATGTCACCGGAGTCCCTCACCTATGCAGAGTTTTATAGATGAATAAATCATCTCTTGTTTTTTTACCATCAAAAAGGGTTTTTGTCTCAGTTTTTCCTAAAATGAATGTGCTGTATTATTAGTCATATATACATCGCATCGTTCCTGCTAAAAATGGGTGAGAGAGTTCCTTTTTACTTATTTTAATTATGTGTTAGTCCATCGCTAAAATAATAGCGAGCGTGAGGCCTTGGGTTCATTTTAATATTTATATTTTGCGGTCTTTCACTTGTGATCACGTCACCACGTGTTAGCACGTGGTCTGCCTCTTCAACACAACGTGTCTGAAATACTACACCACATATGGTGCCTCAGATCCAGGTCGTAATTTTAGCGTGGACTATTTTTTTTTCCCATATAAATTCAATTTGTTTAAAATTTAAAATCTAAAAAACTTAAACTCTCACCCTAAAAATTTTGTACAATCGTTAAAGTTATTTTTTATGCTATAGAATGAAGTAATTAATCAGTTAAAATTTAAATTCATCAAAAAAAAAAAAAAAAAAAAAAAAACGTCTTTTGGAATGTAAATTTTTCAAAAAAAAAAAAAAAAAAAAAATTTTTTTCATCATTTTTTCTGGCTGTAAATTTAATCAAGTCCTTTAATGTGTTTATCATTGCCAAATTATTTTTTCATGCAAAACTCTCATATACTTGTACTGATGCACTGACAGGGCATAACTCGTGCCAATCTTTTTTTTTTTTCCTTTAAATTTCTTAGTTTTTTTATATATTTTTTAATCAAAAGTTTAAAATTTTTCTATCACCAACATGAATGTGCAAAATGGCATGATTAATCCGACGTGGCAGAAAGTCCCAGGTTTCACTTGTTTTGAAGCCATTTTAATGAACCTATCCAACATGGTGGAAGGAGATGTAACATATGAAATCAAGAAACACAGCAGTGTAAGTAACCCGGCATTGCCAGAAATCGAAAAGCAGCTTTTAAATGTATTCAATTTTAGAATCGAGCCCTTAACATCTCTGTTCAAAGAGGTGCAAACAGATTTTGCCCGCCTAGTGCATGAAAGAGACAATCTCCAAAGTCTTAATACAAAATTATTACAGCGAATGCAAATGAACAAGAAGATTGAAGTCTCTCATGTTACTACCCAGGTTGAGGACCTGCAGCAAAATGTGCCGTCTTCTACTGATGCATCAACACAGACGTGCAACACCCCAGCTTGTGCTCCTATAGTGCTGGATCCCTGTGTTCATAGGTGTGAACATGACACCTCCATATTAAATTCCACCTTAAAATCCCCTGCAGTAAAGTCTCTTCAGGCTCACAATTCTACTTTAAATTCTTCTAGTAATTCTAATTCTTCGTTTAACAAATCCTCCAAGCCATCTAAAATCATCATTTATGCCATTGACGAGAAATATAGTATCCCTGATATCATCCAAGCAATATCGGATGCTGCTGGCTTTACCCCTTCATGTAATTTCATAAAGAAAAACAAATCAAGAAAATCAAACAACTACAATTACATCTTTGAAGTGCCTGCAAACATCGCCACACTACTTGTGAACTGCAAGACTTTGAAAATTGGTGAACAGAACGTTTTCGTGAAACGGTTTATCCGTATTATCCGGTGCTATAATTGCCAATCTTTCAACCACGTTGCAAGTTCTTGCAAAAAGTCACGTGCATGTCCCTGGTGTGCTGAAGCACATGAACCAGGCCACTGCACAAAATCACCGAAGTGCAAAAACTGTATAGCAAATAATCAGTTCTACAAACGGAACTTTAATGTTGACCATCCGGCATTTTCGCCCACATGTGAGTCTTTTAAATTATTTGTTTCAAAAGTTAGGCTTAGGTTAAGCTCAAGCCTTATAAAATAGTTAAACCCAATCCTTTTGTGTCTGCTCCACATTCAACAGTTTTTTTTTCTCTACATAGTGTGTTCAAGTTTTTCCCGTTTGTGAAATATGTGTACGTGCTAGAGAGAGTGCATAGTACCCAATGGAGTGGTACTGCTATGAATCTTTCATGACATTTTGTAAACTCTCCTCTGGCATGTACCGCTGCTCATCCCTGCTTTTCCTTAATTTATTTACAATTTTAAAAGTTCGTACCTGAACCAGTAACGTGTGCTCCAGCTAGTGTTTCATCTTAACTGCAATTTCTCTGTCTTTTTCGTGAACTGTTTTCATCTACAAGTACTCACCTTTGCCTTGAACTCTGCAAGATTAAGTCCTAACATAAATAACATTCCTGAACTGTTCTCTTAAAGAACTCCTTTTGCAGCATCTTAATTTGTAATTATCGTAAATATTTAACATATGCAATATTTATTTGCATACTATCACAATTTTCCTTTTCCCTGTTGATGTGGCTCCAGCATAATCATCTGTAAAGTTTATTTATCTCAAGGTATTTTTTTATTTTAAATTAACAATTTTTACCAATTATTTAAATTATTTGTATCTATTTTTGTGTAATTCATTGGTCATTTTTTTAACTTATATAATTTTCTCATGCAAAATTTTTTTATATAACAAACAGGTTGAGATATACAGTTTGTATATTTCGTGCAAATCTTTACTTATTCAACTATATTATTTATATCTTCGATTGGCACCTGTCTTTTTGACAGATTTTTTTTGTATTTTCTTACTGTTCTTATAATTGTATTTTGTGTATTTCCCTAGCCCTTATTTAAATCACTCATGAGTTGCAACTCCCCCTTTTATAATTTTTGCTAGCCCTTTATTAATTTTTTTTCAACTTTTGTGTATATTTATGTGTTTAGTTCAAGCGCTTGACATTATTTTCTTTGCACTTATATGTTTGTTCCATGGTACCTAATGAACAATCATACCTTTGCTAAGTATCAATTTCAAAGCAATCGATGTGTACACATAGTCCAATTTTTGAAATATTGAAAAGCTAATTATGCATTTATGTTTTTCGTAAGGCCTTACATTTTTCATTTACAACAACTATCCCAAAAGGATATGTTCATATACTTAAGTATGTATATATAGGTTTGCATAACTACAAAAAAAAGAAAAAAAATGATGGTAAATTTTAGGTTATGGTGTATAAACAATGTGTTCTCTTACAGCATTTTACCAATAATTTTCTACTTGATGCATTTAATTTTTACTTCAACCTGCTCTTATTGCAATTTTACATATATAATTTTTCCTCATTTTCATAACATCCTTTTCAAGGTATTAATATTTATTCAATGGTTTTGTCTCATAATTTTGAGTCAAATAATTTTTTTTTTGCACATTTTTTAATCGTGTAATGTTATACAATGGTGTCTCATGCATTCGTACTTTTCCATTCAATGTTCATGATATGGAGTTGTTTTCAATTTACTGTGTGCTTAGGCTTTATAAAGTATGTATGAATACTGTGTTTACTTACAGGTTACAAGTAGTACTTTTAATAATTCATTTCAGTAACTATTCAATTAAATTTGTTAGGATAATTTTATAAGTTTGTACTTCTGTACATGTGTGTTCCATTTTAATTATTCTTATAGTTGGAACGTTGTTTCATTTGCTAATCATTAGCATTATGTTCTACTTCCTTTCACTCAATCATTTAAGTATTGCAATCCAAAGTGTTTTGCACTTAACTCTTGGTTTTCAACTTTTGATAATTGGAAAGTTTAAATTTTCTTCATCACTGTCAAAACAATGGCAGTTGGTCTCTTCACATTCAAAAATTATTTACTTGTGCACATAATGTATTTTTCTTGTGACATTTTTATCAATTAATGTGTTAATCTATTTATTATTTAAAAAAAAAAATTACTGTTACTCACAACGAATTTACATTTAACTAATTGTGTCATGCTTTTAAAATGTTTTCTATGGTTAAAAGAAATTTTTTTATTACCAATGGTGAAGTATAATTGTTAATCTTAATAAGTCAAATTAATTATGAAATTGTGTTTGTCTCACAGAAGGTAATTTGTAATATGCATCACTGAATTTATGTAATAATATGCTGTTTTTTTTATGTGTATATTACTGTATTTATTTCATTTACAACAGAAATTTACTGTGTCATTTATACGACTTATTGTATAGTCGTCTTTGTTAATCCCGTGTATTCTCTGGTGACTCGTTTTACTCCCATGTTCAGCAGTGTTGGAATTTCATTTATAGTCAAAATTCGTATTTGTTGCTAAATTTACTTCGAATTCCTCTTTTTAAATTTTGCAAAATTTTTCCTGCACATTCAAAATTTTTCCTTTTTCCAAATTTTTCTCGCCCATGTAAAATGGTCGCTTCCCAGTCAAATTTTTCATTCCCAGTCTAAATTTTACAAATTTTTCATTTGCGGGGGAATATGTCACGATGTAATCGCAACATTTTTAGTGCAATCGCGATGTGTACGATTGCACGTGTTCAATTTCCCATTAAATCTCTAAATTTATTAATTTTAATATGTTTCTTTCAGTATTTAATTATCCCCGTATCAGCGTTTTTAATTATCTTTAATTTAACGTATCCATTGTCTGCCAACGCTGTTTCTTTCTCATTTTAACTTTCGTCAAACGCCGATATTTCACATTTCATTCGATGCATATCGCGGCAGTTTCGTGGGGAATTCGTCATCGGCTCACCGCTTCTCCCGTTCCTTCGATCCGGCAAAAGCGCTCCACATGCTTCGCCGAGGAACGCGTTGCGGTAGGTTCATCGCTCTTTGGCGCGCGCCAACAGTTGGCGTGTTTTCGGAGCTCGCTCCGTTTCTGCGCATCGCTATTGGACGATCACGGGTTTTATCGCCAAGGGCAACCGGCTCGGCACTTCGCGCTGATGTTAAAATCAGTTATGTTCAGGATGTGCTCAGTGTAGTTTGGGAGATCTTATCTTGTTCAATTTCATCAGTCATGGAGGACACGATGTCACCGGAGTCCCTCACCTATGCAGAGTTTTATAGATGAATAAATCATCTCTTGTTTTTTTACCATCAAAAAGGGTTTTTGTCTCAGTTTTTCCTAAAATGAATGTGCTGTATTATTAGTCATATATACATCGCATCGTTCCTGCTAAAAATGGGTGAGAGAGTTCCTTTTTACTTATTTTAATTATGTGTTAGTCCATCGCTAAAATAATAGCGAGCGTGAGGCCTTGGGTTCATTTTAATATTTATATTTTGCGGTCTTTCACTTGTGATCACGTCACCACGTGTTAGCACGTGGTCTGCCTCTTCAACACAACGTGTCTGAAATACTACACCACATATGGTGCCTCAGATCCAGGTCTTAATTTTAGCGTGGACTATTTTTTTTTCCCATATAAATTCAATTTGTTTAAAATTTAAAATCTAAAAAACTTAAACTCTCACCCTAAAAATTTTGTACAATCGTTAAAGTTATTTTTTATGCTATAGAATGAAGTAATTAATCAGTTAAAATTTAAATTCATCAAAAAAAAAAAAAAAAAAAAAAAAAGTCTTTTGGAATGTAAATTTTTCAAAAAAAAAAAAAAAAAAAAATTTTTTTCATCATTTTTTCTGGCTGTAAATTTAATCAAGTCCTTTAATGTGTTTATCATTGCCAAATTATTTTTTCATGCAAAACTCTCATATACTTGTACTGATGCACTGACAGGGCATAACTCGTGCCAATCTTTTTTTTTTTTCCTTTAAATTTCTTAGTTTTTTTATATATTTTTTAATCAAAAGTTTAAAATTTTTCTATCACCAACATGAATGTGAAAAATGGCATGATTAATCCGACGTGGCAGAAAGTCCCAGGTTTCACTTGTTTTGAAGCCATTTTAATGAACCTATCCAACATGGTGGAAGGAGATGTAACATATGAAATCAAGAAACACAGCAGTGTAAGTAACCCGGCATTGCCAGAAATCGAAAAGCAGCTTTTAAATGTATTCAATTTTAGAATCGAGCCCTTAACATCTCTGTTCAAAGAGGTGCAAACAGATTTTGCCCGCCTAGTGCATGAAAGAGACAATCTCCAAAGTCTTAATACAAAATTATTACAGCGAATGCAAATGAACAAGAAGATTGAAGTCTCTCATGTTACTACCCAGGTTGAGGACCTGCAGCAAAATGTGCCGTCTTCTACTGATGCATCAACACAGACGTGCAACACCCCAGCTTGTGCTCCTATAGTGCTGGATCCCTGTGTTCATAGGTGTGAACATGACACCTCCATATTAAATTCCACCTTAAAATCCCCTGCAGTAAAGTCTCTTCAGGCTCACAATTCTACTTTAAATTCTTCTAGTAATTCTAATTCTTCGTTTAACAAATCCTCCAAGCCATCTAAAATCATCATTTATGCCATTGACGAGAAATATAGTATCCCTGATATCATCCAAGCAATATCGGATGCTGCTGGCTTTACCCCTTCATGTAATTTCATAAAGAAAAACAAATCAAGAAAATCAAACAACTACAATTACATCTTTGAAGTGCCTGCATACATCGCCACACTACTTGTGAACTGCAAGACTTTGAAAATTGGTGAACAGAACGTTTTCGTGAAACGGTTTATCCGTATTATCCGGTGCTATAATTGCCAATCTTTCAACCACGTTGCAAGTTCTTGCAAAAAGTCACGTGCATGTCCCTGGTGTGCTGAAGCACATGAACCAGGCCACTGCACAAAATCACCGAAGTGCAAAAACTGTATAGCAAATAATCAGTTCTACAAACGGAACTTTAATGTTGACCATCCGGCATTTTCGCCCACATGTGAGTCTTTTAAATTATTTGTTTCAAAAGTTAGGCTTAGGTTAAGCTCAAGCCTTATAAAATAGTTAAACCCAATCCTTTTGTGTCTGCTCCACATTCAACAGTTTTTTTTTCTCTACATAGTGTGTTCAAGTTTTTCCCGTTTGTGAAATATGTGTACGTGCTAGAGAGAGTGCATAGTACCCAATGGAGTGGTACTGCTATGAATCTTTCATGACATTTTGTAAACTCTCCTCTGGCATGTACCGCTGCTCATCCCTGCTTTTCCTTAATTTATTTACAATTTTAAAAGTTCGTACCTGAACCAGTAACGTGTGCTCCAGCTAGTGTTTCATCTTAACTGCAATTTCTCTGTCTTTTTCGTGAACTGTTTTCATCTACAAGTACTCACCTTTGCCTTGAACTCTGCAAGATTAAGTCCTAACATAAATAACATTCCTGAACTGTTCTCTTAAAGAACTCCTTTTGCAGCATCTTAATTTGTAATTATCGTAAATATTTAACATATGCAATATTTATTTGCATACTATCACAATTTTCCTTTTCCCTGTTGATGTGGCTCCAGCATAATCATCTGTAAAGTTTATTTATCTCAAGGTATTTTTTTATTTTAAATTAACAATTTTTACCAATTATTTAAATTATTTGTATCTATTTTTGTGTAATTCATTGGTCATTTTTTTAACTTATATAATTTTCTCATGCAAAATTTTTTTATATAACAAACAGGTTGAGATATACAGTTTGTATATTTCGTGCAAATCTTTACTTATTCAACTATATTATTTATATCTTCGATTGGCACCTGTCTTTTTGACAGATTTTTTTTGTATTTTCTTACTGTTCTTATAATTGTATTTTGTGTATTTCCCTAGCCCTTATTTAAATCACTCATGAGTTGCAACTCCCCCTTTTATAATTTTTGCTAGCCCTTTATTAATTTTTTTTCAACTTTTGTGTATATTTATGTGTTTAGTTCAAGCGCTTGACATTATTTTCTTTGCACTTATATGTTTGTTCCATGGTACCTAATGAACAATCATACCTTTGCTAAGTATCAATTTCAAAGCAATCGATGTGTACACATAGTCAAATTTTTGAAATATTGAGAAGCTAATTATGCATTTATGTTTTTCGTAAGGCCTTACATTTTTCATTTACAACAACTATCCCAAAAGGATATGTTCATATACTTAAGTATGTATATATAGGTTTGCATAACTACAAAAAAAAGAAAAAAAATGATTGTAAATTTTAGGTTATGGTGTATAAACAATGTGTTCTCTTACAGCATTTTACCAATAATTTTCTACTTGATGCATTTAATTTTTACTTCAACCTGCTCTTATTGCAATTTTACATATATAATTTTTCCTCATTTTCATAACATCCTTTTCAAGGTATTAATATTTATTCAATGGTTTTGTCTCATAATTTTGAGTCAAATAATTTTTTTTTGCACATTTTTTAATCGTGTAATGTTATACAATGGTGTCTCATGCATTCGTACTTTTCCATTCAATGTTCATGATATGGAGTTGTTTTCAATTCACTGTGTGCTTAGGCTTTATAAAGTATGTATGAATACTGTGTTTACTTACAGGTTACAAGTAGTACTTTTAATAATTCATTTCAGTAACTATTCAATTAAATTTGTTAGGATAATTTTATAAGTTTGTACTTCTGTACATGTGTGTTCCATTTTAATTATTCTTATAGTTGGAACGTTGTTTCATTTGCTAATCATTAGCATTATGTTCTACTTCCTTTCACTCAATCATTTAAGTATTGCAATCCAAAGTGTTTTGCACTTAACTCTTGGTTTTCAACTTTTGATAATTGGAAAGTTTAAATTTTCTTCATCACTGTCAAAACAATGGCAGTTGGTCTCTTCACATTCAAAAATTATTTACTTGTGCACATAATGTATTTTTCTTGTGACATTTTTATCAATTAATGTGTTAATCTATTTATTATTTAAAAAAAAATTAGTGTTACTCACAACGAATTTACATTTAACTAATTGTGTCATGCTTTTAAAATGTTTTCTATGGTTAAAAGAAATTTTTTTATTACCAATGGTGAAGTATAATTGTTAATCTTAATAAGTCAAATTAATTATGAAATTGTGTTTGTCTCACAGAAGGTAATTTGTAATATGCATCACTGAATTTATGTAATAATATGCTGTTTTTTTTATGTGTATATTACTGTATTTATTTCATTTACAACAGAAATTTACTGTGTCATTTATACGACTTATTGTATAGTCGTCTTTGTTAATCCCGTGTATTCTCTGGTGACTCGTTTTACTCCCATGTTCAGCAGTGTTGGAATTTCATTTATAGTCAAAATTCGTATTTGTTGCTAAATTTACTTCGAATTCCTCTTTTTAAATTTTGCAAAATTTTTCCTTCACATTCAAAATTTTTCCTTTTTCCAAATTTTTCTCGCCCATGTAAAATGGTCGCTTCCCAGTCAAATTTTTCATTCCCAGTCTAAATTTTACAAATTTTTCATTTGCGGGGGAATATGTCACGATGTAATCGCAACATTTTTAGTGCAATCGCGATGTGTACGATTGCACGTGTTCAATTTCCCATTAAATCTCTAAATTTATTAATTTTAATATGTTTCTTTCAGTATTTAATTATCCCCGTATCAGCGTTTTTAATTATCTTTAATTTAACGTATCCATTGTCTGCCAACGCTGTTTCTTTCTCATTTTAACTTTCGTCAAACGCCGATATTTCACATTTCATTCGATGCATATCGCGGCAGTTTCGTGGGGAATTCGTCATCGGCTCACCGCTTCTCCCGTTCCTTCGATCCGGCAAAAGCGCTCCACATGCTTCGCCGAGGAACGCGTTGCGGTAGGTTCATCGCTCTTTGGCGCGCGCCAACAGTTGGCGTGTTTTCGGAGCTCGCTCCGTTTCTGCGCATCGCTATTGGACGATCACGGGTTTTATCGCCAAGGGCAACCGGCTCGGCACTTCGCGCTGATGTTAAAATCAGTTATGTTCAGGATGTGCTCAGTGTAGTTTGGGAGATCTTATCTTGTTCAATTTCATCAGTCATGGAGGACACGATGTCACCGGAGTCCCTCACCTATGCAGAGTTTTATAGATGAATAAATCATCTCTTGTTTTTTTACCATCAAAAAGGGTTTTTGTCTCAGTTTTTCCTAAAATGAATGTGCTGTATTATTAGTCATATATACATCGCATCGTTCCTGCTAAAAATGGGTGAGAGAGTTCCTTTTTACTTATTTTAATTATGTGTTAGTCCATCGCTAAAATAATAGCGAGCGTGAGGCCTTGGGTTCATTTTAATATTTATATTTTGCGGTCTTTCACTTGTGATCACGTCACCACGTGTTAGCACGTGGTCTGCCTCTTCAACACAACGTGTCTGAAATACTACACCACATATGGTGCCTCAGATCCAGGTCGTAATTTTAGCGTGGACTATTTTTTTTTCCCATATAAATTCAATTTGTTTAAAATTTAAAATCTAAAAAACTTAAACTCTCACCCTAAAAATTTTGTACAATCGTTAAAGTTATTTTTTATGCTATAGAATGAAGTAATTAATCAGTTAAAATTTAAATTCATCAAAAAAAAAAAAAAAAAAAAAAAACGTCTTTTGGAATGTAAATTTTTCAAAAAAAAAAAAAAAAAAAATTTTTTTTCATCATTTTTTCTGGCTGTAAATTTAATCAAGTCCTTTAATGTGTTTATCATTGCCAAATTATTTTTTCATGCAAAACTCTCATATACTTGTACTGATGCACTGACAGGGCATAACTCGTGCCAATCTTTTTTTTTTTCCTTTAAATTTCTTAGTTTTTTTATATATTTTTTAATCAAAAGTTTAAAATTTTTCTATCACCAACATGAATGTGCAAAATGGCATGATTAATCCGACGTGGCAGAAAGTCCCAGGTTTCACTTGTTTTGAAGCCATTTTAATGAACCTATCCAACATGGTGGAAGGAGATGTAACATATGAAATCAAGAAACACAGCAGTGTAAGTAACCCGGCATTGCCAGAAATCGAAAAGCAGCTTTTAAATGTATTCAATTTTAGAATCGAGCCCTTAACATCTCTGTTCAAAGAGGTGCAAACAGATTTTGCCCGCCTAGTGCATGAAAGAGACAATCTCCAAAGTCTTAATACAAAATTATTACAGCGAATGCAAATGAACAAGAAGATTGAAGTCTCTCATGTTACTACCCAGGTTGAGGACCTGCAGCAAAATGTGCCGTCTTCTACTGATGCATCAACACAGACGTGCAACACCCCAGCTTGTGCTCCTATAGTGCTGGATCCCTGTGTTCATAGGTGTGAACATGACACCTCCATATTAAATTCCACCTTAAAATCCCCTGCAGTAAAGTCTCTTCATACTCACAATTCTACTTTAAATTCTTCTAGTAATTCTAATTCTTCGTTTAACAAATCCTCCAAGCCATCTAAAATCATCATTTATGCCATTGACGAGAAATATAGTATCCCTGATATCATCCAAGCAATATCGGATGCTGCTGGCTTTACCCCTTCATGTAATTTCATAAAGAAAAACAAATCAAGAAAATCAAACAACTACAATTACATCTTTGAAGTGCCTGCAAACATCGCCACACTACTTGTGAACTGCAAGACTTTGAAAATTGGTGAACAGAACGTTTTCGTGAAACGGTTTATCCGTATTATCCGGTGCTATAATTGCCAATCTTTCAACCACGTTGCAAGTTCTTGCAAAAAGTCACGTGCATGTCCCTGGTGTGCTGAAGCACATGAACCAGGCCACTGCACAAAATCACCGAAGTGCAAAAACTGTATAGCAAATAATCAGTTCTACAAACGGAACTTTAATGTTGACCATCCGGCATTTTCGCCCACATGTGAGTCTTTTAAATTATTTGTTTCAAAAGTTAGGCTTAGGTTAAGCTCAAGCCTTATAAAATAGTTAAACCCAATCCTTTTGTGTCTGCTCCACATTCAACAGTTTTTTTTTCTCTACATAGTGTGTTCAAGTTTTTCCCGTTTGTGAAATATGTGTACGTGCTAGAGAGAGTGCATAGTACCCAATGGAGTGGTACTGCTATGAATCTTTCATGACATTTTGTAAACTCTCCTCTGGCATGTACCGCTGCTCATCCCTGCTTTTCCTTAATTTATTTACAATTTTAAAAGTTCGTACCTGAACCAGTAACGTGTGCTCCAGCTAGTGTTTCATCTTAACTGCAATTTCTCTGTCTTTTTCGTGAACTGTTTTCATCTACAAGTACTCACCTTTGCCTTGAACTCTGCAAGATTAAGTCCTAACATAAATAACATTCCTGAACTGTTCTCTTAAAGAACTCCTTTTGCAGCATCTTAATTTGTAATTATCGTAAATATTTAACATATGCAATATTTATTTGCATACTATCACAATTTTCCTTTTCCCTGTTGATGTGGCTCCAGCATAATCATCTGTAAAGTTTATTTATCTCAAGGTATTTTTTTATTTTAAATTAACAATTTTTACCAATTATTTAAATTATTTGTATCTATTTTTGTGTAATTCATTGGTCATTTTTTTAACTTATATAATTTTCTCATGCAAAATTTTTTTATATAACAAACAGGTTGAGATATACAGTTTGTATATTTCGTGCAAATCTTTACTTATTCAACTATATTATTTATATCTTCGATTGGCACCTGTCTTTTTGACAGATTTTTTTTGTATTTTCTTACTGTTCTTATAATTGTATTTTGTGTATTTCCCTAGCCCTTATTTAAATCACTCATGAGTTGCAACTCCCCCTTTTATAATTTTTGCTAGCCCTTTATTAATTTTTTTTCAACTTTTGTGTATATTTATGTGTTTAGTTCAAGCGCTTGACATTATTTTCTTTGCACTTATATGTTTGTTCCATGGTACCTAATGAACAATCATACCTTTGCTAAGTATCAATTTCAAAGCAATCGATGTGTACACATAGTCCAATTTTTGAAATATTGAAAAGCTAATTATGCATTTATGTTTTTCGTAAGGCCTTACATTTTTCATTTACAACAACTATCCCAAAAGGATATGTTCATATACTTAAGTATGTATATATAGGTTTGCATAACTACAAAAAAAAGAAAAAAAATGATGGTAAATTTTAGGTTATGGTGTATAAACAATGTGTTCTCTTACAGCATTTTACCAATAATTTTCTACTTGATGCATTTAATTTTTACTTCAACCTGCTCTTATTGCAATTTTACATATATAATTTTTCCTCATTTTCATAACATCCTTTTCAAGGTATTAATATTTATTCAATGGTTTTGTCTCATAATTTTGAGTCAAATAATTTTTTTTTTGCACATTTTTTAATCGTGTAATGTTATACAATGGTGTCTCATGCATTCGTACTTTTCCATTCAATGTTCATGATATGGAGTTGTTTTCAATTTACTGTGTGCTTAGGCTTTATAAAGTATGTATGAATACTGTGTTTACTTACAGGTTACAAGTAGTACTTTTAATAATTCATTTCAGTAACTATTCAATTAAATTTGTTAGGATAATTTTATAAGTTTGTACTTCTGTACATGTGTGTTCCATTTTAATTATTCTTATAGTTGGAACGTTGTTTCATTTGCTAATCATTAGCATTATGTTCTACTTCCTTTCACTCAATCATTTAAGTATTGCAATCCAAAGTGTTTTGCACTTAACTCTTGGTTTTCAACTTTTGATAATTGGAAAGTTTAAATTTTCTTCATCACTGTCAAAACAATGGCAGTTGGTCTCTTCACATTCAAAAATTATTTACTTGTGCACATAATGTATTTTTCTTGTGACATTTTTATCAATTAATGTGTTAATCTATTTATTATTTTAAAAAAAAATTAGTGTTACTCACAACGAATTTACATTTAACTAATTGTGTCATGCTTTTAAAATGTTTTCTATGGTTAAAAGAAATTTTTTTATTACCAATGGTGAAGTATAATTGTTAATCTTAATAAGTCAAATTAATTATGAAATTGTGTTTGTCTCACAGAAGGTAATTTGTAATATGCATCACTGAATTTATGTAATAATATGCTGTTTTTTTTATGTGTATATTACTGTATTTATTTCATTTACAACAGAAATTTACTGTGTCATTTATACGACTTATTGTATAGTCGTCTTTGTTAATCCCGTGTATTCTCTGGTGACTCGTTTTACTCCCATGTTCAGCAGTGTTGGAATTTCATTTATAGTCAAAATTCGTATTTGTTGCTAAATTTACTTCGAATTCCTCTTTTTAAATTTTGCAAAATTTTTCCTTCACATTCAAAATTTTTCCTTTTTCCAAATTTTTCTCGCCCATGTAAAATGGTCGCTTCCCAGTCAAATTTTTCATTCCCAGTCTAAATTTTACAAATTTTTCATTTGCGGGGGAATATGTCACGATGTAATCGCAACATTTTTAGTGCAATCGCGATGTGTACGATTGCACGTGTTCAATTTCCCATTAAATCTCTAAATTTATTAATTTTAATATGTTTCTTTCAGTATTTAATTATCCCCGTATCAGCGTTTTTAATTATCTTTAATTTAACGTATCCATTGTCTGCCAACGCTGTTTCTTTCTCATTTTAACTTTCGTCAAACGCCGATATTTCACATTTCATTCGATGCATATCGCGGCAGTTTCGTGGGGAATTCGTCATCGGCTCACCGCTTCTCCCGCTCCTTCGATCCGGCAAAAGCGCTCCACATGCTTCGCCGAGGAACGCGTTGCGGTAGGTTCATCGCTCTTTGGCGCGCGCCAACAGTTGGCGTGTTTTCGGAGCTCGCTCCGTTTCTGCGCATCGCTATTGGACGATCACGGGTTTTATCGCCAAGGGCAACCGGCTCGGCACTTCGCGCTGATGTTAAAATCAGTTATGTTCAGGATGTGCTCAGTGTAGTTTGGGAGATCTTATCTTGTTCAATTTCATCAGTCATGGAGGACACGATGTCACCGGAGTCCCTCACCTATGCAGAGTTTTATAGATGAATAAATCATCTCTTGTTTTTTTACCATCAAAAAGGGTTTTTGTCTCAGTTTTTCCTAAAATGAATGTGCTGTATTATTAGTCATATATACATCGCATCGTTCCTGCTAAAAATGGGTGAGAGAGTTCCTTTTTACTTATTTTAATTATGTGTTAGTCCATCGCTAAAATAATAGCGAGCGTGAGACCTTGGGTTCATTTTATTATTTATATTTTGCGGTCTTTCACTTGTGATCACGTCACCACGTGTTAGCACGTGGTCTGCCTCTTCAACACAACGTGTCTGAAATACTACACCACATATGGTGCCTCAGATCCAGGTCGTAATTTTAGCGTGGACTATTTTTTTTTCCCATATAAATTCAATTTGTTTAAAATTTAAAATCTAAAAAACTTAAACTCTCACCCTAAAAATTTTGTACAATCGTTAAAGTTATTTTTTATGCTATAGAATGAAGTAATTAATCAGTTAAAATTTAAATTCATCAAAAAAAAAAAAAAAAAAAAAAAAAGTCTTTTGGAATGTAAATTTTTCAAAAAAAAAAAAAAAAAATTTTTTTTCATAATTTTTTCTGGCTGTAAATTTAATCAAGTCCTTTAATGTGTTTATCATTGCCAAATTATTTTTTCATGCAAAACTCTCATATACTTGTACTGATGCACTGACAGGGCATAACTCGTGCCAATCTTTTTTTTTTTTCCTTTAAATTTCTTAGTTTTTTTATATATTTTTTAATCAAAAGTTTAAAATTTTTCTATCACCAACATGAATGTGCAAAATGGCATGATTAATCCGACGTGGCAGAAAGTCCCAGGTTTCACTTGTTTTGAAGCCATTTTAATGAACCTATCCAACATGGTGGAAGGAGATGTAACATATGAAATCAAGAAACACAGCAGTGTAAGTAACCCGGCATTGCCAGAAATCGAAAAGCAGCTTTTAAATGTATTCAATTTTAGAATCGAGCCCTTAACATCTCTGTTCAAAGAGGTGCAAACAGATTTTGCCCGCCTAGTGCATGAAAGAGACAATCTCCAAAGTCTTAATACAAAATTATTACAGCGAATGCAAATGAACAAGAAGATTGAAGTCTCTCATGTTACTACCCAGGTTGAGGACCTGCAGCAAAATGTGCCGTCTTCTACTGATGCATCAACACAGACGTGCAACACCCCAGCTTGTGCTCCTATAGTGCTGGATCCCTGTGTTCATAGGTGTGAACATGACACCTCCATATTAAATTCCACCTTAAAATCCCCTGCAGTAAAGTCTCTTCAGGCTCACAATTCTACTTTAAATTCTTCTAGTAATTCTAATTCTTCGTTTAACAAATCCTCCAAGCCATCTAAAATCATCATTTATGCCATTGACGAGAAATATAGTATCCCTGATATCATCCAAGCAATATCGGATGCTGCTGGCTTTACCCCTTCATGTAATTTCATAAAGAAAAACAAATCAAGAAAATCAAACAACTACAATTACATCTTTGAAGTGCCTGCATACATCGCCACACTACTTGTGAACTGCAAGACTTTGAAAATTGGTGAACAGAACGTTTTCGTGAAACGGTTTATCCGTATTATCCGGTGCTATAATTGCCAATCTTTCAACCACGTTGCAAGTTCTTGCAAAAAGTCACGTGCATGTCCCTGGTGTGCTGAAGCACATGAACCAGGCCACTGCACAAAATCACCGAAGTGCAAAAACTGTATAGCAAATAATCAGTTCTACAAACGGAACTTTAATGTTGACCATCCGGCATTTTCGCCCACATGTGAGTCTTTTAAATTATTTGTTTCAAAAGTTAGGCTTAGGTTAAGCTCAAGCCTTATAAAATAGTTAAACCCAATCCTTTTGTGTCTGCTCCACATTCAACAGTTTTTTTTTCTCTACATAGTGTGTTCAAGTTTTTCCCGTTTGTGAAATATGTGTACGTGCTAGAGAGAGTGCATAGTACCCAATGGAGTGGTACTGCTATGAATCTTTCATGACATTTTGTAAACTCTCCTCTGGCATGTACCGCTGCTCATCCCTGCTTTTCCTTAATTTATTTACAATTTTAAAAGTTCGTACCTGAACCAGTAACGTGTGCTCCAGCTAGTGTTTCATCTTAACTGCAATTTCTCTGTCTTTTTCGTGAACTGTTTTCATCTACAAGTACTCACCTTTGCCTTGAACTCTGCAAGATTAAGTCCTAACATAAATAACATTCCTGAACTGTTCTCTTAAAGAACTCCTTTTGCAGCATCTTAATTTGTAATTATCGTAAATATTTAACATATGCAATATTTATTTGCATACTATCACAATTTTCCTTTTCCCTGTTGATGTGGCTCCAGCATAATCATCTGTAAAGTTTATTTATCTCAAGGTATTTTTTTATTTTAAATTAACAATTTTTACCAATTATTTAAATTATTTGTATCTATTTTTGTGTAATTCATTGGTCATTTTTTTAACTTATATAATTTTCTCATGCAAAATTTTTTTATATAACAAACAGGTTGAGATATACAGTTTGTATATTTCGTGCAAATCTTTACTTATTCAACTATATTATTTATATCTTCGATTGGCACCTGTCTTTTTGACAGATTTTTTTTGTATTTTCTTACTGTTCTTATAATTGTATTTTGTGTATTTCCCTAGCCCTTATTTAAATCACTCATGAGTTGCAACTCCCCCTTTTATAATTTTTGCTAGCCCTTTATTAATTTTTTTTCAACTTTTGTGTATATTTATGTGTTTAGTTCAAGCGCTTGACATTATTTTCTTTGCACTTATATGTTTGTTCCATGGTACCTAATGAACAATCATACCTTTGCTAAGTATCAATTTCAAAGCAATCGATGTGTACACATAGTCAAATTTTTGAAATATTGAGAAGCTAATTATGCATTTATGTTTTTCGTAAGGCCTTACATTTTTCATTTACAACAACTATCCCAAAAGGATATGTTCATATACTTAAGTATGTATATATAGGTTTGCATAACTACAAAAAAAAGAAAAAAAATGATTGTAAATTTTAGGTTATGGTGTATAAACAATGTGTTCTCTTACAGCATTTTACCAATAATTTTCTACTTGATGCATTTAATTTTTACTTCAACCTGCTCTTATTGCAATTTTACATATATAATTTTTCCTCATTTTCATAACATCCTTTTCAAGGTATTAATATTTATTCAATGGTTTTGTCTCATAATTTTGAGTCAAATAATTTTTTTTTGCACATTTTTTAATCGTGTAATGTTATACAATGGTGTCTCATGCATTCGTACTTTTCCATTCAATGTTCATGATATGGAGTTGTTTTCAATTCACTGTGTGCTTAGGCTTTATAAAGTATGTATGAATACTGTGTTTACTTACAGGTTACAAGTAGTACTTTTAATAATTCATTTCAGTAACTATTCAATTAAATTTGTTAGGATAATTTTATAAGTTTGTACTTCTGTACATGTGTGTTCCATTTTAATTATTCTTATAGTTGGAACGTTGTTTCATTTGCTAATCATTAGCATTATGTTCTACTTCCTTTCACTCAATCATTTAAGTATTGCAATCCAAAGTGTTTTGCACTTAACTCTTGGTTTTCAACTTTTGATAATTGGAAAGTTTAAATTTTCTTCATCACTGTCAAAACAATGGCAGTTGGTCTCTTCACATTCAAAAATTATTTACTTGTGCACATAATGTATTTTTCTTGTGACATTTTTATCAATTAATGTGTTAATCTATTTATTATTTAAAAAAAAATTAGTGTTACTCACAACGAATTTACATTTAACTAATTGTGTCATGCTTTTAAAATGTTTTCTATGGTTAAAAGAAATTTTTTTATTACCAATGGTGAAGTATAATTGTTAATCTTAATAAGTCAAATTAATTATGAAATTGTGTTTGTCTCACAGAAGGTAATTTGTAATATGCATCACTGAATTTATGTAATAATATGCTGTTTTTTTTATGTGTATATTACTGTATTTATTTCATTTACAACAGAAATTTACTGTGTCATTTATACGACTTATTGTATAGTCGTCTTTGTTAATCCCGTGTATTCTCTGGTGACTCGTTTTACTCCCATGTTCAGCAGTGTTGGAATTTCATTTATAGTCAAAATTCGTATTTGTTGCTAAATTTACTTCGAATTCCTCTTTTTAAATTTTGCAAAATTTTTCCTTCACATTCAAAATTTTTCCTTTTTCCAAATTTTTCTCGCCCATGTAAAATGGTCGCTTCCCAGTCAAATTTTTCATTCCCAGTCTAAATTTTACAAATTTTTCATTTGCGGGGGAATATGTCACGATGTAATCGCAACATTTTTAGTGCAATCGCGATGTGTACGATTGCACGTGTTCAATTTCCCATTAAATCTCTAAATTTATTAATTTTAATATGTTTCTTTCAGTATTTAATTATCCCCGTATCAGCGTTTTTAATTATCTTTAATTTAACGTATCCATTGTCTGCCAACGCTGTTTCTTTCTCATTTTAACTTTCGTCAAACGCCGATATTTCACATTTCATTCGATGCATATCGCGGCAGTTTCGTGGGGAATTCGTCATCGGCTCACCGCTTCTCCCGTTCCTTCGATCCGGCAAAAGCGCTCCACATGCTTCGCCGAGGAACGCGTTGCGGTAGGTTCATCGCTCTTTGGCGCGCGCCAACAGTTGGCGTGTTTTCGGAGCTCGCTCCGTTTCTGCGCATCGCTATTGGACGATCACGGGTTTTATCGCCAAGGGCAACCGGCTCGGCACTTCGCGCTGATGTTAAAATCAGTTATGTTCAGGATGTGCTCAGTGTAGTTTGGGAGATCTTATCTTGTTCAATTTCATCAGTCATGGAGGACACGATGTCACCGGAGTCCCTCACCTATGCAGAGTTTTATAGATGAATAAATCATCTCTTGTTTTTTTACCATCAAAAAGGGTTTTTGTCTCAGTTTTTCCTAAAATGAATGTGCTGTATTATTAGTCATATATACATCGCATCGTTCCTGCTAAAAATGGGTGAGAGAGTTCCTTTTTACTTATTTTAATTATGTGTTAGTCCATCGCTAAAATAATAGCGAGCGTGAGGCCTTGGGTTCATTTTAATATTTATATTTTGCGGTCTTTCACTTGTGATCACGTCACCACGTGTTAGCACGTGGTCTGCCTCTTCAACACAACGTGTCTGAAATACTACACCACATATGGTGCCTCAGATCCAGGTCGTAATTTTAGCGTGGACTATTTTTTTTTCCCATATAAATTCAATTTGTTTAAAATTTAAAATCTAAAAAACTTAAACTCTCACCCTAAAAATTTTGTACAATCGTTAAAGTTATTTTTTATGCTATAGAATGAAGTAATTAATCAGTTAAAATTTAAATTCATCAAAAAAAAAAAAAAAAAAAAAAAACGTCTTTTGGAATGTAAATTTTTCAAAAAAAAAAAAAAAAAAAATTTTTTTTCATCATTTTTTCTGGCTGTAAATTTAATCAAGTCCTTTAATGTGTTTATCATTGCCAAATTATTTTTTCATGCAAAACTCTCATATACTTGTACTGATGCACTGACAGGGCATAACTCGTGCCAATCTTTTTTTTTTTCCTTTAAATTTCTTAGTTTTTTTATATATTTTTTAATCAAAAGTTTAAAATTTTTCTATCACCAACATGAATGTGCAAAATGGCATGATTAATCCGACGTGGCAGAAAGTCCCAGGTTTCACTTGTTTTGAAGCCATTTTAATGAACCTATCCAACATGGTGGAAGGAGATGTAACATATGAAATCAAGAAACACAGCAGTGTAAGTAACCCGGCATTGCCAGAAATCGAAAAGCAGCTTTTAAATGTATTCAATTTTAGAATCGAGCCCTTAACATCTCTGTTCAAAGAGGTGCAAACAGATTTTGCCCGCCTAGTGCATGAAAGAGACAATCTCCAAAGTCTTAATACAAAATTATTACAGCGAATGCAAATGAACAAGAAGATTGAAGTCTCTCATGTTACTACCCAGGTTGAGGACCTGCAGCAAAATGTGCCGTCTTCTACTGATGCATCAACACAGACGTGCAACACCCCAGCTTGTGCTCCTATAGTGCTGGATCCCTGTGTTCATAGGTGTGAACATGACACCTCCATATTAAATTCCACCTTAAAATCCCCTGCAGTAAAGTCTCTTCAGGCTCACAATTCTACTTTAAATTCTTCTAGTAATTCTAATTCTTCGTTTAACAAATCCTCCAAGCCATCTAAAATCATCATTTATGCCATTGACGAGAAATATAGTATCCCTGATATCATCCAAGCAATATCGGATGCTGCTGGCTTTACCCCTTCATGTAATTTCATAAAGAAAAACAAATCAAGAAAATCAAACAACTACAATTACATCTTTGAAGTGCCTGCAAACATCGCCACACTACTTGTGAACTGCAAGACTTTGAAAATTGGTGAACAGAACGTTTTCGTGAAACGGTTTATCCGTATTATCCGGTGCTATAATTGCCAATCTTTCAACCACGTTGCAAGTTCTTGCAAAAAGTCACGTGCATGTCCCTGGTGTGCTGAAGCACATGAACCAGGCCACTGCACAAAATCACCGAAGTGCAAAAACTGTATAGCAAATAATCAGTTCTACAAACGGAACTTTAATGTTGACCATCCGGCATTTTCGCCCACATGTGAGTCTTTTAAATTATTTGTTTCAAAAGTTAGGCTTAGGTTAAGCTCAAGCCTTATAAAATAGTTAAACCCAATCCTTTTGTGTCTGCTCCACATTCAACAGTTTTTTTTTCTCTACATAGTGTGTTCAAGTTTTTCCCGTTTGTGAAATATGTGTACGTGCTAGAGAGAGTGCATAGTACCCAATGGAGTGGTACTGCTATGAATCTTTCATGACATTTTGTAAACTCTCCTCTGGCATGTACCGCTGCTCATCCCTGCTTTTCCTTAATTTATTTACAATTTTAAAAGTTCGTACCTGAACCAGTAACGTGTGCTCCAGCTAGTGTTTCATCTTAACTGCAATTTCTCTGTCTTTTTCGTGAACTGTTTTCATCTACAAGTACTCACCTTTGCCTTGAACTCTGCAAGATTAAGTCCTAACATAAATAACATTCCTGAACTGTTCTCTTAAAGAACTCCTTTTGCAGCATCTTAATTTGTAATTATCGTAAATATTTAACATATGCAATATTTATTTGCATACTATCACAATTTTCCTTTTCCCTGTTGATGTGGCTCCAGCATAATCATCTGTAAAGTTTATTTATCTCAAGGTATTTTTTTATTTTAAATTAACAATTTTTACCAATTATTTAAATTATTTGTATCTATTTTTGTGTAATTCATTGGTCATTTTTTTAACTTATATAATTTTCTCATGCAAAATTTTTTTATATAACAAACAGGTTGAGATATACAGTTTGTATATTTCGTGCAAATCTTTACTTATTCAACTATATTATTTATATCTTCGATTGGCACCTGTCTTTTTGACAGATTTTTTTTGTATTTTCTTACTGTTCTTATAATTGTATTTTGTGTATTTCCCTAGCCCTTATTTAAATCACTCATGAGTTGCAACTCCCCCTTTTATAATTTTTGCTAGCCCTTTATTAATTTTTTTTCAACTTTTGTGTATATTTATGTGTTTAGTTCAAGCGCTTGACATTATTTTCTTTGCACTTATATGTTTGTTCCATGGTACCTAATGAACAATCATACCTTTGCTAAGTATCAATTTCAAAGCAATCGATGTGTACACATAGTCCAATTTTTGAAATATTGAAAAGCTAATTATGCATTTATGTTTTTCGTAAGGCCTTACATTTTTCATTTACAACAACTATCCCAAAAGGATATGTTCATATACTTAAGTATGTATATATAGGTTTGCATAACTACAAAAAAAAGAAAAAAAATGATGGTAAATTTTAGGTTATGGTGTATAAACAATGTGTTCTCTTACAGCATTTTACCAATAATTTTCTACTTGATGCATTTAATTTTTACTTCAACCTGCTCTTATTGCAATTTTACATATATAATTTTTCCTCATTTTCATAACATCCTTTTCAAGGTATTAATATTTATTCAATGGTTTTGTCTCATAATTTTGAGTCAAATAATTTTTTTTTTGCACATTTTTTAATCGTGTAATGTTATACAATGGTGTCTCATGCATTCGTACTTTTCCATTCAATGTTCATGATATGGAGTTGTTTTCAATTTACTGTGTGCTTAGGCTTTATAAAGTATGTATGAATACTGTGTTTACTTACAGGTTACAAGTAGTACTTTTAATAATTCATTTCAGTAACTATTCAATTAAATTTGTTAGGATAATTTTATAAGTTTGTACTTCTGTACATGTGTGTTCCATTTTAATTATTCTTATAGTTGGAACGTTGTTTCATTTGCTAATCATTAGCATTATGTTCTACTTCCTTTCACTCAATCATTTAAGTATTGCAATCCAAAGTGTTTTGCACTTAACTCTTGGTTTTCAACTTTTGATAATTGGAAAGTTTAAATTTTCTTCATCACTGTCAAAACAATGGCAGTTGGTCTCTTCACATTCAAAAATTATTTACTTGTGCACATAATGTATTTTTCTTGTGACATTTTTATCAATTAATGTGTTAATCTATTTATTATTTTAAAAAAAAATTAGTGTTACTCACAACGAATTTACATTTAACTAATTGTGTCATGCTTTTAAAATGTTTTCTATGGTTAAAAGAAATTTTTTTATTACCAATGGTGAAGTATAATTGTTAATCTTAATAAGTCAAATTAATTATGAAATTGTGTTTGTCTCACAGAAGGTAATTTGTAATATGCATCACTGAATTTATGTAATAATATGCTGTTTTTTTTATGTGTATATTACTGTATTTATTTCATTTACAACAGAAATTTACTGTGTCATTTATACGACTTATTGTATAGTCGTCTTTGTTAATCCCGTGTATTCTCTGGTGACTCGTTTTACTCCCATGTTCAGCAGTGTTGGAATTTCATTTATAGTCAAAATTCGTATTTGTTGCTAAATTTACTTCGAATTCCTCTTTTTAAATTTTGCAAAATTTTTCCTTCACATTCAAAATTTTTCCTTTTTCCAAATTTTTCTCGCCCATGTAAAATGGTCGCTTCCCAGTCAAATTTTTCATTCCCAGTCTAAATTTTACAAATTTTTCATTTGCGGGGGAATATGTCACGATGTAATCGCAACATTTTTAGTGCAATCGCGATGTGTACGATTGCACGTGTTCAATTTCCCATTAAATCTCTAAATTTATTAATTTTAATATGTTTCTTTCAGTATTTAATTATCCCCGTATCAGCGTTTTTAATTATCTTTAATTTAACGTATCCATTGTCTGCCAACGCTGTTTCTTTCTCATTTTAACTTTCGTCAAACGCCGATATTTCACATTTCATTCGATGCATATCGCGGCAGTTTCGTGGGGAATTCGTCATCGGCTCACCGCTTCTCCCGTTCCTTCGATCCGGCAAAAGCGCTCCACATGCTTCGCCGAGGAACGCGTTGCGGTAGGTTCATCGCTCTTTGGCGCGCGCCAACAGTTGGCGTGTTTTCGGAGCTCGCTCCGTTTCTGCGCATCGCTATTGGACGATCACGGGTTTTATCGCCAAGGGCAACCGGCTCGGCACTTCGCGCTGATGTTAAAATCAGTTATGTTCAGGATGTGCTCAGTGTAGTTTGGGAGATCTTATCTTGTTCAATTTCATCAGTCATGGAGGACACGATGTCACCGGAGTCCCTCACCTATGCAGAGTTTTATAGATGAATAAATCATCTCTTGTTTTTTTACCATCAAAAAGGGTTTTTGTCTCAGTTTTTCCTAAAATGAATGTGCTGTATTATTAGTCATATATACATCGCATCGTTCCTGCTAAAAATGGGTGAGAGAGTTCCTTTTTACTTATTTTAATTATGTGTTAGTCCATCGCTAAAATAATAGCGAGCGTGAGACCTTGGGTTCATTTTAATATTTATATTTTGCGGTCTTTCACTTGTGATCACGTCACCACGTGTTAGCACGTGGTCTGCCTCTTCAACACAACGTGTCTGAAATACTACACCACATATGGTGCCTCAGATCCAGGTCGTAATTTTAGCGTGGACTATTTTTTTTTCCCATATAAATTCAATTTGTTTAAAATTTAAAATCTAAAAAACTTAAACTCTCACCCTAAAAATTTTGTACAATCGTTAAAGTTATTTTTTATGCTATAGAATGAAGTAATTAATCAGTTAAAATTTAAATTCATCAAAAAAAAAAAAAAAAAAAAAAAAAGTCTTTTGGAATGTAAATTTTTCAAAAAAAAAAAAAAAAAATTTTTTTTCATAATTTTTTCTGGCTGTAAATTTAATCAAGTCCTTTAATGTGTTTATCATTGCCAAATTATTTTTTCATGCAAAACTCTCATATACTTGTACTGATGCACTGACAGGGCATAACTCGTGCCAATCTTTTTTTTTTTTCCTTTAAATTTCTTAGTTTTTTTATATATTTTTTAATCAAAAGTTTAAAATTTTTCTATCACCAACATGAATGTGCAAAATGGCATGATTAATCCGACGTGGCAGAAAGTCCCAGGTTTCACTTGTTTTGAAGCCATTTTAATGAACCTATCCAACATGGTGGAAGGAGATGTAACATATGAAATCAAGAAACACAGCAGTGTAAGTAACCCGGCATTGCCAGAAATCGAAAAGCAGCTTTTAAATGTATTCAATTTTAGAATCGAGCCCTTAACATCTCTGTTCAAAGAGGTGCAAACAGATTTTGCCCGCCTAGTGCATGAAAGAGACAATCTCCAAAGTCTTAATACAAAATTATTACAGCGAATGCAAATGAACAAGAAGATTGAAGTCTCTCATGTTACTACCCAGGTTGAGGACCTGCAGCAAAATGTGCCGTCTTCTACTGATGCATCAACACAGACGTGCAACACCCCAGCTTGTGCTCCTATAGTGCTGGATCCCTGTGTTCATAGGTGTGAACATGACACCTCCATATTAAATTCCACCTTAAAATCCCCTGCAGTAAAGTCTCTTCAGGCTCACAATTCTACTTTAAATTCTTCTAGTAATTCTAATTCTTCGTTTAACAAATCCTCCAAGCCATCTAAAATCATCATTTATGCCATTGACGAGAAATATAGTATCCCTGATATCATCCAAGCAATATCGGATGCTGCTGGCTTTACCCCTTCATGTAATTTCATAAAGAAAAACAAATCAAGAAAATCAAACAACTACAATTACATCTTTGAAGTGCCTGCATACATCGCCACACTACTTGTGAACTGCAAGACTTTGAAAATTGGTGAACAGAACGTTTTCGTGAAACGGTTTATCCGTATTATCCGGTGCTATAATTGCCAATCTTTCAACCACGTTGCAAGTTCTTGCAAAAAGTCACGTGCATGTCCCTGGTGTGCTGAAGCACATGAACCAGGCCACTGCACAAAATCACCGAAGTGCAAAAACTGTATAGCAAATAATCAGTTCTACAAACGGAACTTTAATGTTGACCATCCGGCATTTTCGCCCACATGTGAGTCTTTTAAATTATTTGTTTCAAAAGTTAGGCTTAGGTTAAGCTCAAGCCTTATAAAATAGTTAAACCCAATCCTTTTGTGTCTGCTCCACATTCAACAGTTTTTTTTTCTCTACATAGTGTGTTCAAGTTTTTCCCGTTTGTGAAATATGTGTACGTGCTAGAGAGAGTGCATAGTACCCAATGGAGTGGTACTGCTATGAATCTTTCATGACATTTTGTAAACTCTCCTCTGGCATGTACCGCTGCTCATCCCTGCTTTTCCTTAATTTATTTACAATTTTAAAAGTTCGTACCTGAACCAGTAACGTGTGCTCCAGCTAGTGTTTCATCTTAACTGCAATTTCTCTGTCTTTTTCGTGAACTGTTTTCATCTACAAGTACTCACCTTTGCCTTGAACTCTGCAAGATTAAGTCCTAACATAAATAACATTCCTAAACTGTTCTCTTAAAGAACTCCTTTTGCAGCATCTTAATTTGTAATTATCGTAAATATTTAACATATGCAATATTTATTTGCATACTATCACAATTTTCCTTTTCCCTGTTGATGTGGCTCCAGCATAATCATCTGTAAAGTTTATTTATCTCAAGGTATTTTTTTATTTTAAATTAACAATTTTTACCAATTATTTAAATTATTTGTATCTATTTTTGTGTAATTCATTGGTCATTTTTTTAACTTATATAATTTTCTCATGCAAAATTTTTTTATATAACAAACAGGTTGAGATATACAGTTTGTATATTTCGTGCAAATCTTTACTTATTCAACTATATTATTTATATCTTCGATTGGCACCTGTCTTTTTGACAGATTTTTTTTGTATTTTCTTACTGTTCTTATAATTGTATTTTGTGTATTTCCCTAGCCCTTATTTAAATCACTCATGAGTTGCAACTCCCCCTTTTATAATTTTTGCTAGCCCTTTATTAATTTTTTTTCAACTTTTGTGTATATTTATGTGTTTAGTTCAAGCGCTTGACATTATTTTCTTTGCACTTATATGTTTGTTCCATGGTACCTAATGAACAATCATACCTTTGCTAAGTATCAATTTCAAAGCAATCGATGTGTACACATAGTCAAATTTTTGAAATATTGAAAAGCTAATTATGCATTTATGTTTTTCGTAAGGCCTTACATTTTTCATTTACAACAACTATCCCAAAAGGATATGTTCATATACTTAAGTATGTATATATAGGTTTGCATAACTACAAAAAAAAGAAAAAAAATGATTGTAAATTTTAGGTTATGGTGTATAAACAATGTGTTCTCTTACAGCATTTTACCAATAATTTTCTACTTGATGCATTTAATTTTTACTTCAACCTGCTCTTATTGCAATTTTACATATATAATTTTTCCTCATTTTCATAACATCCTTTTCAAGGTATTAATATTTATTCAATGGTTTTGTCTCATAATTTTGAGTCATATAATTTTTTTTTGCACATTTTTTAATCGTGTAATGTTATACAATGGTGTCTCATGCATTCGTACTTTTCCATTCAATGTTCATGATATGGAGTTGTTTTCAATTCACTGTGTGCTTAGGCTTTATAAAGTATGTATGAATACTGTGTTTACTTACAGGTTACAAGTAGTACTTTTAATAATTCATTTCAGTAACTATTCAATTAAATTTGTTAGGATAATTTTATAAGTTTGTACTTCTGTACATGTGTGTTCCATTTTAATTATTCTTATAGTTGGAACGTTGTTTCATTTGCTAATCATTAGCATTATGTTCTACTTCCTTTCACTCAATCATTTAAGTATTGCAATCCAAAGTGTTTTGCACTTAACTCTTGGTTTTCAACTTTTGATAATTGGAAAGTTTAAATTTTCTTCATCACTGTCAAAACAATGGCAGTTGGTCTCTTCACATTCAAAAATTATTTACTTGTGCACATAATGTATTTTTCTTGTGACATTTTTATCAATTAATGTGTTAATCTATTTATTATTTAAAAAAAAAAAATTACTGTTACTCACAACGAATTTACATTTAACTAATTGTGTCATGCTTTTAAAATGTTTTCTATGGTTAAAAGAATTTTTTTATTACCAATGGTGAAGTATAATTGTTAATCTTAATAAGTCAAATTAATTATGAAATTGTGTTTGTCTCACAGAAGGTAATTTGTAATATGCATCACTGAATTTATGTAATAATATGCTGTTTTTTTTATGTGTATATTACTGTATTTATTTCATTTACAACATAAATTTACTGTGTCATTTATACGACTTATTGTATAGTCGTCTTTGTTAATCCCGTGTATTCTCTGGTGACTCGTTTTACTCCCATGTTCAGCAGTGTTGGAATTTCATTTATAGTCAAAATTCGTATTTGTTGCTAAATTTACTTCGAATTCCTCTTTTTAAATTTTGCAAAATTTTTCCTTCACATTCAAAATTTTTCCTTTTTCCAAATTTTTCTCGCCCATGTAAAATGGTCGCTTCCCAGTCAAATTTTTCATTCCCAGTCTAAATTTTACAAATTTTTCATTTGCGGGGGAATATGTCACGATGTAATCGCAACATTTTTAGTGCAATCGCGATGTGTACGATTGCACGTGTTCAATTTCCCATTAAATCTCTAAATTTATTAATTTTAATATGTTTCTTTCAGTATTTAATTATCCCCGTATCAGCGTTTTTAATTATCTTTAATTTAACGTATCCATTGTCTGCCAACGCTGTTTCTTTCTCATTTTAACTTTCGTCAAACGCCGATATTTCACATTTCATTCGATGCATATCGCGGCAGTTTCGTGGGGAATTCGTCATCGGCTCACCGCTTCTCCCGTTCCTTCGATCCGGCAAAAGCGCTCCACATGCTTCGCCGAGGAACGCGTTGCGGTAGGTTCATCGCTCTTTGGCGCGCGCCAACAGTTGGCGTGTTTTCGGAGCTCGCTCCGTTTCTGCGCATCGCTATTGGACGATCACGGGTTTTATCGCCAAGGGCAACCGGCTCGGCACTTCGCGCTGATGTTAAAATCAGTTATGTTCAGGATGTGCTCAGTGTAGTTTGGGAGATCTTATCTTGTTCAATTTCATCAGTCATGGAGGACACGATGTCACCGGAGTCCCTCACCTATGCAGAGTTTTATAGATGAATAAATCATCTCTTGTTTTTTTACCATCAAAAAGGGTTTTTGTCTCAGTTTTTCCTAAAATGAATGTGCTGTATTATTAGTCATATATACATCGCATCGTTCCTGCTAAAAATGGGTGAGAGAGTTCCTTTTTACTTATTTTAATTATGTGTTAGTCCATCGCTAAAATAATAGCGAGCGTGAGACCTTGGGTTCATTTTAATATTTATATTTTGCGGTCTTTCACTTGTGATCACGTCACCACGTGTTAGCACGTGGTCTGCCTCTTCAACACAACGTGTCTGAAATACTACACCACATATGGTGCCTCAGATCCAGGTCGTAATTTTAGCGTGGACTATTTTTTTTTCCCATATAAATTCAATTTGTTTAAAATTTAAAATCTAAAAAACTTAAACTCTCACCCTAAAAATTTTGTACAATCGTTAAAGTTATTTTTTATGCTATAGAATGAAGTAATTAATCAGTTAAAATTTAAATTCATCAAAAAAAAAAAAAAAAAAAAAAAACGTCTTTTGGAATGTAAATTTTTCAAAAAAAAAAAAAAAAAATTTTTTTTCATAATTTTTTCTGGCTGTAAATTTAATCAAGTCCTTTAATGTGTTTATCATTGCCAAATTATTTTTTCATGCAAAACTCTCATATACTTGTACTGATGCACTGACAGGGCATAACTCGTGCCAATCTTTTTTTTTTTTTCCTTTAAATTTCTTAGTTTTTTTATATATTTTTTAATCAAAAGTTTAAAATTTTTCTATCACCAACATGAATGTGCAAAATGGCATGATTAATCCGACGTGGCAGAAAGTCCCAGGTTTCACTTGTTTTGAAGCCATTTTAATGAACCTATCCAACATGGTGGAAGGAGATGTAACATATGAAATCAAGAAACACAGCAGTGTAAGTAACCCGGCATTGCCAGAAATCGAAAAGCAGCTTTTAAATGTATTCAATTTTAGAATCGAGCCCTTAACATCTCTGTTCAAAGAGGTGCAAACAGATTTTGCCCGCCTAGTGCATGAAAGAGACAATCTCCAAAGTCTTAATAGAAAATTATTACAGCGAATGCAAATGAACAAGAAGATTGAAGTCTCTCATGTTACTACCCAGGTTGAGGACCTGCAGCAAAATGTGCCGTCTTCTACTGATGCATCAACACAGACGTGCAACACCCCAGCTTGTGCTCCTATAGTGCTGGATCCCTGTGTTCATAGGTGTGAACATGACACCTCCATATTAAATTCCACCTTAAAATCCCCTGCAGTAAAGTCTCTTCAGGCTCACAATTCTACTTTAAATTCTTCTAGTAATTCTAATTCTTCGTTTAACAAATCCTCCAAGCCATCTAAAATCATCATTTATGCCATTGACGAGAAATATAGTATCCCTGATATCATCCAAGCAATATCGGATGCTGCTGGCTTTACCCCTTCATGTAATTTCATAAAGAAAAACAAATCAAGAAAATCAAACAACTACAATTACATCTTTGAAGTGCCTGCAAACATCGCCACACTACTTGTGAACTGCAAGACTTTGAAAATTGGTGAACAGAACGTTTTCGTGAAACGGTTTATCCGTATTATCCGGTGCTATAATTGCCAATCTTTCAACCACGTTGCAAGTTCTTGCAAAAAGTCACGTGCATGTCCCTGGTGTGCTGAAGCACATGAACCAGGCCACTGCACAAAATCACCGAAGTGCAAAAACTGTATAGCAAATAATCAGTTCTACAAACGGAACTTTAATGTTGACCATCCGGCATTTTCGCCCACATGTGAGTCTTTTAAATTATTTGTTTCAAAAGTTAGGCTTAGGTTAAGCTCAAGCCTTATAAAATAGTTAAACCCAATCCTTTTGTGTCTGCTCCACATTCAACAGTTTTTTTTTCTCTACATAGTGTGTTCAAGTTTTTCCCGTTTGTGAAATATGTGTACGTGCTAGAGAGAGTGCATAGTACCCAATGGAGTGGTACTGCTATGAATCTTTCATGACATTTTGTAAACTCTCCTCTGGCATGTACCGCTGCTCATCCCTGCTTTTCCTTAATTTATTTACAATTTTAAAAGTTCGTACCTGAACCAGTAACGTGTGCTCCAGCTAGTGTTTCATCTTAACTGCAATTTCTCTGTCTTTTTCGTGAACTGTTTTCATCTACAAGTACTCACCTTTGCCTTGAACTCTGCAAGATTAAGTCCTAACATAAATAACATTCCTGAACTGTTCTCTTAAAGAACTCCTTTTGCAGCATCTTAATTTGTAATTATCGTAAATATTTAACATATGCAATATTTATTTGCATACTATCACAATTTTCCTTTTCCCTGTTGATGTGGCTCCAGCATAATCATCTGTAAAGTTTATTTATCTCAAGGTATTTTTTTATTTTAAATTAACAATTTTTACCAATTATTTAAATTATTTGTATCTATTTTTGTGTAATTCATTGGTCATTTTTTTAACTTATATAATTTTCTCATGCAAAATTTTTTTATATAACAAACAGGTTGAGATATACAGTTTGTATATTTCGTGCAAATCTTTACTTATTCAACTATATTATTTATATCTTCGATTGGCACCTGTCTTTTTGACAGATTTTTTTTGTATTTTCTTACTGTTCTTATAATTGTATTTTGTGTATTTCCCTAGCCCTTATTTAAATCACTCATGAGTTGCAACTCCCCCTTTTATAATTTTTGCTAGCCCTTTATTAATTTTTTTTCAACTTTTGTGTATATTTATGTGTTTAGTTCAAGCGCTTGACATTATTTTCTTTGCACTTATATGTTTGTTCCATGGTACCTAATGAACAATCATACCTTTGCTAAGTATCAATTTCAAAGCAATCGATGTGTACACATAGTCAAATTTTTGAAATATTGAAAAGCTAATTATGCATTTATGTTTTTCGTAAGGCCTTACATTTTTCATTTACAACAACTATCCCAAAAGGATATGTTCATATACTTAAGTATGTATATATAGGTTTGCATAACTACAAAAAAAAGAAAAAAAATGATTGTAAATTTTAGGTTATGGTGTATAAACAATGTGTTCTCTTACAGCATTTTACCAATAATTTTCTACTTGATGCATTTAATTTTTACTTCAACCTGCTCTTATTGCAATTTTACATATATAATTTTTCCTCATTTTCATAACATCCTTTTCAAGGTATTAATATTTATTCAATGGTTTTGTCTCATAATTTTGAGTCATATAATTTTTTTTTGCACATTTTTTAATCGTGTAATGTTATACAATGGTGTCTCATGCATTCGTACTTTTCCATTCAATGTTCATGATATGGAGTTGTTTTCAATTCACTGTGTGCTTAGGCTTTATAAAGTATGTATGAATACTGTGTTTACTTACAGGTTACAAGTAGTACTTTTAATAATTCATTTCAGTAACTATTCAATTAAATTTGTTAGGATAATTTTATAAGTTTGTACTTCTGTACATGTGTGTTCCATTTTAATTATTCTTATAGTTGGAACGTTGTTTCATTTGCTAATCATTAGCATTATGTTCTACTTCCTTTCACTCAATCATTTAAGTATTGCAATCCAAAGTGTTTTGCACTTAACTCTTGGTTTTCAACTTTTGATAATTGGAAAGTTTAAATTTTCTTCATCACTGTCAAAACAATGGCAGTTGGTCTCTTCACATTCAAAAATTATTTACTTGTGCACATAATGTATTTTTCTTGTGACATTTTTATCAATTAATGTGTTAATCTATTTATTATTTAAAAAAAAAAAATTACTGTTACTCACAACGAATTTACATTTAACTAATTGTGTCATGCTTTTAAAATGTTTTCTATGGTTAAAAGAATTTTTTTATTACCAATGGTGAAGTATAATTGTTAATCTTAATAAGTCAAATTAATTATGAAATTGTGTTTGTCTCACAGAAGGTAATTTGTAATACGCATCACTGAATTTATGTAATAATATGCTGTTTTTTTTATGTGTATATTACTGTATTTATTTCATTTACAACATAAATTTACTGTGTCATTTATACGACTTATTGTATAGTCGTCTTTGTTAATCCCGTGTATTCTCTGGTGACTCGTTTTACTCCCATGTTCAGCAGTGTTGGAATTTCATTTATAGTCAAAATTCGTATTTGTTGCTAAATTTACTTCGAATTCCTCTTTTTAAATTTTGCAAAATTTTTCCTTCACATTCAAAATTTTTCCTTTTTCCAAATTTTTCTCGCCCATGTAAAATGGTCGCTTCCCAGTCAAATTTTTCATTCCCAGTCTAAATTTTACAAATTTTTCATTTGCGGGGGAATATGTCACGATGTAATCGCAACATTTTTAGTGCAATCGCGATGTGTACGATTGCACGTGTTCAATTTCCCATTAAATCTCTAAATTTATTAATTTTAATATGTTTCTTTCAGTATTTAATTATCCCCGTATCAGCGTTTTTAATTATCTTTAATTTAACGTATCCATTGTCTGCCAACGCTGTTTCTTTCTCATTTTAACTTTCGTCAAACGCCGATATTTCACATTTCATTCGATGCATATCGCGGCAGTTTCGTGGGGAATTCGTCATCGGCTCACCGCTTCTCCCGTTCCTTCGATCCGGCAAAAGCGCTCCACATGCTTCGCCGAGGAACGCGTTGCGGTAGGTTCATCGCTCTTTGGCGCGCGCCAACAGTTGGCGTGTTTTCGGAGCTCGCTCCGTTTCTGCGCATCGCTATTGGACGATCACGGGTTTTATCGCCAAGGGCAACCGGCTCGGCACTTCGCGCTGATGTTAAAATCAGTTATGTTCAGGATGTGCTCAGTGTAGTTTGGGAGATCTTATCTTGTTCAATTTCATCAGTCATGGAGGACACGATGTCACCGGAGTCCCTCACCTATGCAGAGTTTTATAGATGAATAAATCATCTCTTGTTTTTTTACCATCAAAAAGGGTTTTTGTCTCAGTTTTTCCTAAAATGAATGTGCTGTATTATTAGTCATATATACATCGCATCGTTCCTGCTAAAAATGGGTGAGAGAGTTCCTTTTTACTTATTTTAATTATGTGTTAGTCCATCGCTAAAATAATAGCGAGCGTGAGACCTTGGGTTCATTTTAATATTTATATTTTGCGGTCTTTCACTTGTGATCACGTCACCACGTGTTAGCACGTGGTCTGCCTCTTCAACACAACGTGTCTGAAATACTACACCACATATGGTGCCTCAGATCCAGGTCGTAATTTTAGCGTGGACTATTTTTTTTTCCCATATAAATTCAATTTGTTTAAAATTTAAAATCTAAAAAACTTAAACTCTCACCCTAAAAATTTTGTACAATCGTTAAAGTTATTTTTTATGCTATAGAATGAAGTAATTAATCAGTTAAAATTTAAATTCATCAAAAAAAAAAAAAAAAAAAAAAAAACGTCTTTTGGAATGTAAATTTTTCAAAAAAAAAAAAAAAAAATTTTTTTTCATAATTTTTTCTGGCTGTAAATTTAATCAAGTCCTTTAATGTGTTTATCATTGCCAAATTATTTTTTCATGCAAAACTCTCATATACTTGTACTGATGCACTGACAGGGCATAACTCGTGCCAATCTTTTTTTTTTTTTCCTTTAAATTTCTTAGTTTTTTTATATATTTTTTAATCAAAAGTTTAAAATTTTTCTATCACCAACATGAATGTGCAAAATGGCATGATTAATCCGACGTGGCAGAAAGTCCCAGGTTTCACTTGTTTTGAAGCCATTTTAATGAACCTATCCAACATGGTGGAAGGAGATGTAACATATGAAATCAAGAAACACAGCAGTGTAAGTAACCCGGCATTGCCAGAAATCGAAAAGCAGCTTTTAAATGTATTCAATTTTAGAATCGAGCCCTTAACATCTCTGTTCAAAGAGGTGCAAACAGATTTTGCCCGCCTAGTGCATGAAAGAGACAATCTCCAAAGTCTTAATAGAAAATTATTACAGCGAATGCAAATGAACAAGAAGATTGAAGTCTCTCATGTTACTACCCAGGTTGAGGACCTGCAGCAAAATGTGCCGTCTTCTACTGATGCATCAACACAGACGTGCAACACCCCAGCTTGTGCTCCTATAGTGCTGGATCCCTGTGTTCATAGGTGTGAACATGACACCTCCATATTAAATTCCACCTTAAAATCCCCTGCAGTAAAGTCTCTTCAGGCTCACAATTCTACTTTAAATTCTTCTAGTAATTCTAATTCTTCGTTTAACAAATCCTCCAAGCCATCTAAAATCATCATTTATGCCATTGACGAGAAATATAGTATCCCTGATATCATCCAAGCAATATCGGATGCTGCTGGCTTTACCCCTTCATGTAATTTCATAAAGAAAAACAAATCAAGAAAATCAAACAACTACAATTACATCTTTGAAGTGCCTGCAAACATCGCCACACTACTTGTGAACTGCAAGACTTTGAAAATTGGTGAACAGAACGTTTTCGTGAAACGGTTTATCCGTATTATCCGGTGCTATAATTGCCAATCTTTCAACCACGTTGCAAGTTCTTGCAAAAAGTCACGTGCATGTCCCTGGTGTGCTGAAGCACATGAACCAGGCCACTGCACAAAATCACCGAAGTGCAAAAACTGTATAGCAAATAATCAGTTCTACAAACGGAACTTTAATGTTGACCATCCGGCATTTTCGCCCACATGTGAGTCTTTTAAATTATTTGTTTCAAAAGTTAGGCTTAGGTTAAGCTCAAGCCTTATAAAATAGTTAAACCCAATCCTTTTGTGTCTGCTCCACATTCAACAGTTTTTTTTTCTCTACATAGTGTGTTCAAGTTTTTCCCGTTTGTGAAATATGTGTACGTGCTAGAGAGAGTGCATAGTACCCAATGGAGTGGTACTGCTATGAATCTTTCATGACATTTTGTAAACTCTCCTCTGGCATGTACCGCTGCTCATCCCTGCTTTTCCTTAATTTATTTACAATTTTAAAAGTTCGTACCTGAACCAGTAACGTGTGCTCCAGCTAGTGTTTCATCTTAACTGCAATTTCTCTGTCTTTTTCGTGAACTGTTTTCATCTACAAGTACTCACCTTTGCCTTGAACTCTGCAAGATTAAGTCCTAACATAAATAACATTCCTGAACTGTTCTCTTAAAGAACTCCTTTTGCAGCATCTTAATTTGTAATTATCGTAAATATTTAACATATGCAATATTTATTTGCATACTATCACAATTTTCCTTTTCCCTGTTGATGTGGCTCCAGCATAATCATCTGTAAAGTTTATTTATCTCAAGGTATTTTTTTATTTTAAATTAACAATTTTTACCAATTATTTAAATTATTTGTATCTATTTTTGTGTAATTCATTGGTCATTTTTTTAACTTATATAATTTTCTCATGCAAAATTTTTTTATATAACAAACAGGTTGAGATATACAGTTTGTATATTTCGTGCAAATCTTTACTTATTCAACTATATTATTTATATCTTCGATTGGCACCTGTCTTTTTGACAGATTTTTTTTGTATTTTCTTACTGTTCTTATAATTGTATTTTGTGTATTTCCCTAGCCCTTATTTAAATCACTCATGAGTTGCAACTCCCCCTTTTATAATTTTTGCTAGCCCTTTATTAATTTTTTTTCAACTTTTGTGTATATTTATGTGTTTAGTTCAAGCGCTTGACATTATTTTCTTTGCACTTATATGTTTGTTCCATGGTACCTAATGAACAATCATACCTTTGCTAAGTATCAATTTCAAAGCAATCGATGTGTACACATAGTCCAATTTTTGAAATATTGAAAAGCTAATTATGCATTTATGTTTTTCGTAAGGCCTTACATTTTTCATTTACAACAACTATCCCAAAAGGATATGTTCATATACTTAAGTATGTATATATAGGTTTGCATAACTACAAAAAAAAGAAAAAAAATGATGGTAAATTTTAGGTTATGGTGTATAAACAATGTGTTCTCTTACAGCATTTTACCAATAATTTTCTACTTGATGCATTTAATTTTTACTTCAACCTGCTCTTATTGCAATTTTACATATATAATTTTTCCTCATTTTCATAACATCCTTTTCAAGGTATTAATATTTATTCAATGGTTTTGTCTCATAATTTTGAGTCAAATAATTTTTTTTTTGCACATTTTTTAATCGTGTAATGTTATACAATGGTGTCTCATGCATTCGTACTTTTCCATTCAATGTTCATGATATGGAGTTGTTTTCAATTTACTGTGTGCTTAGGCTTTATAAAGTATGTATGAATACTGTGTTTACTTACAGGTTACAAGTAGTACTTTTAATAATTCATTTCAGTAACTATTCAATTAAATTTGTTAGGATAATTTTATAAGTTTGTACTTCTGTACATGTGTGTTCCATTTTAATTATTCTTATAGTTGGAACGTTGTTTCATTTGCTAATCATTAGCATTATGTTCTACTTCCTTTCACTCAATCATTTAAGTATTGCAATCCAAAGTGTTTTGCACTTAACTCTTGGTTTTCAACTTTTGATAATTGGAAAGTTTAAATTTTCTTCATCACTGTCAAAACAATGGCAGTTGGTCTCTTCACATTCAAAAATTATTTACTTGTGCACATAATGTATTTTTCTTGTGACATTTTTATCAATTAATGTGTTAATCTATTTATTATTTTAAAAAAAAAAAATTACTGTTACTCACAACGAATTTACATTTAACTAATTGTGTCATGCTTTTAAAATGTTTTCTATGGTTAAAAGAAATTTTTTTATTACCAATGGTGAAGTATAATTGTTAATCTTAATAAGTCAAATTAATTATGAAATTGTGTTTGTCTCACAGAAGGTAATTTGTAATATGCATCACTGAATTTATGTAATAATATGCTGTTTTTTTTATGTGTATATTACTGTATTTATTTCATTTACAACAGAAATTTACTGTGTCATTTATACGACTTATTGTATAGTCGTCTTTGTTAATCCCGTGTATTCTCTGGTGACTCGTTTTACTCCCATGTTCAGCAGTGTTGGAATTTCATTTATAGTCAAAATTCGTATTTGTTGCTAAATTTACTTCGAATTCCTCTTTTTAAATTTTGCAAAATTTTTCCTTCACATTCAAAATTTTTCCTTTTCCAAATTTTTCTCGCCCATGTAAAATGGTCGCTTCCCAGTCAAATTTTTCATTCCCAGTCTAAATTTTACAAATTTTTCATTTGCGGGGGAATATGTCACGATGTAATCGCAACATTTTTAGTGCAATCGCGATGTGTACGATTGCACGTGTTCAATTTCCCATTAAATCTCTAAATTTATTAATTTTAATATGTTTCTTTCAGTATTTAATTATCCCCGTATCAGCGTTTTTAATTATCTTTAATTTAACGTATCCATTGTCTGCCAACGCTGTTTCTTTCTCATTTTAACTTTCGTCAAACGCCGATATTTCACATTTCATTCGATGCATATCGCGGCAGTTTCGTGGGGAATTCGTCATCGGCTCACCGCTTCTCCCGTTCCTTCGATCCGGCAAAAGCGCTCCACATGCTTCGCCGAGGAACGCGTTGCGGTAGGTTCATCGCTCTTTGGCGCGCGCCAACAGTTGGCGTGTTTTCGGAGCTCGCTCCGTTTCTGCGCATCGCTATTGGACGATCACGGGTTTTATCGCCAAGGGCAACCGGCTCGGCACTTCGCGCTGATGTTAAAATCAGTTATGTTCAGGATGTGCTCAGTGTAGTTTGGGAGATCTTATCTTGTTCAATTTCATCAGTCATGGAGGACACGATGTCACCGGAGTCCCTCACCTATGCAGAGTTTTATAGATGAATAAATCATCTCTTGTTTTTTTACCATCAAAAAGGGTTTTTGTCTCAGTTTTTCCTAAAATGAATGTGCTGTATTATTAGTCATATATACATCGCATCGTTCCTGCTAAAAATGGGTGAGAGAGTTCCTTTTTACTTATTTTAATTATGTGTTAGTCCATCGCTAAAATAATAGCGAGCGTGAGGCCTTGGGTTCATTTTAATATTTATATTTTGCGGTCTTTCACTTGTGATCACGTCACCACGTGTTAGCACGTGGTCTGCCTCTTCAACACAACGTGTCTGAAATACTACACCACATATGGTGCCTCAGATCCAGGTCGTAATTTTAGCGTGGACTATTTTTTTTTCCCATATAAATTCAATTTGTTTAAAATTTAAAATCTAAAAAACTTAAACTCTCACCCTAAAAATTTTGTACAATCGTTAAAGTTATTTTTTATGCTATAGAATGAAGTAATTAATCAGTTAAAATTTAAATTCATCAAAAAAAAAAAAAAAAAAAAAAAAGTCTTTTGGAATGTAAATTTTTCAAAAAAAAAAAAAAAAAAAAAAATTTTTTTCATCATTTTTTCTGGCTGTAAATTTAATCAAGTCCTTTAATGTGTTTATCATTGCCAAATTATTTTTTCATGCAAAACTCTCATATACTTGTACTGATGCACTGACAGGGCATAACTCGTGCCAATCTTTTTTTTTTTTCCTTTAAATTTCTTAGTTTTTTTATATATTTTTTAATCAAAAGTTTAAAATTTTTCTATCACCAACATGAATGTGAAAAATGGCATGATTAATCCGACGTGGCAGAAAGTCCCAGGTTTCACTTGTTTTGAAGCCATTTTAATGAACCTATCCAACATGGTGGAAGGAGATGTAACATATGAAATCAAGAAACACAGCAGTGTAAGTAACCCGGCATTGCCAGAAATCGAAAAGCAGCTTTTAAATGTATTCAATTTTAGAATCGAGCCCTTAACATCTCTGTTCAAAGAGGTGCAAACAGATTTTGCCCGCCTAGTGCATGAAAGAGACAATCTCCAAAGTCTTAATACAAAATTATTACAGCGAATGCAAATGAACAAGAAGATTGAAGTCTCTCATGTTACTACCCAGGTTGAGGACCTGCAGCAAAATGTGCCGTCTTCTACTGATGCATCAACACAGACGTGCAACACCCCAGCTTGTGCTCCTATAGTGCTGGATCCCTGTGTTCATAGGTGTGAACATGACACCTCCATATTAAATTCCACCTTAAAATCCCCTGCAGTAAAGTCTCTTCAGGCTCACAATTCTACTTTAAATTCTTCTAGTAATTCTAATTCTTCGTTTAACAAATCCTCCAAGCCATCTAAAATCATCATTTATGCCATTGACGAGAAATATAGTATCCCTGATATCATCCAAGCAATATCGGATGCTGCTGGCTTTACCCCTTCATGTAATTTCATAAAGAAAAACAAATCAAGAAAATCAAACAACTACAATTACATCTTTGAAGTGCCTGCAAACATCGCCACACTACTTGTGAACTGCAAGACTTTGAAAATTGGTGAACAGAACGTTTTCGTGAAACGGTTTATCCGTATTATCCGGTGCTATAATTGCCAATCTTTCAACCACGTTGCAAGTTCTTGCAAAAAGTCACGTGCATGTCCCTGGTGTGCTGAAGCACATGAACCAGGCCACTGCACAAAATCACCGAAGTGCAAAAACTGTATAGCAAATAATCAGTTCTACAAACGGAACTTTAATGTTGACCATCCGGCATTTTCGCCCACATGTGAGTCTTTTAAATTATTTGTTTCAAAAGTTAGGCTTAGGTTAAGCTCAAGCCTTATAAAATAGTTAAACCCAATCCTTTTGTGTCTGCTCCACATTCAACAGTTTTTTTTTCTCTACATAGTGTGTTCAAGTTTTTCCCGTTTGTGAAATATGTGTACGTGCTAGAGAGAGTGCATAGTACCCAATGGAGTGGTACTGCTATGAATCTTTCATGACATTTTGTAAACTCTCCTCTGGCATGTACCGCTGCTCATCCCTGCTTTTCCTTAATTTATTTACAATTTTAAAAGTTCGTACCTGAACCAGTAACGTGTGCTCCAGCTAGTGTTTCATCTTAACTGCAATTTCTCTGTCTTTTTCGTGAACTGTTTTCATCTACAAGTACTCACCTTTGCCTTGAACTCTGCAAGATTAAGTCCTAACATAAATAACATTCCTGAACTGTTCTCTTAAAGAACTCCTTTTGCAGCATCTTAATTTGTAATTATCGTAAATATTTAACATATGCAATATTTATTTGCATACTATCACAATTTTCCTTTTCCCTGTTGATGTGGCTCCAGCATAATCATCTGTAAAGTTTATTTATCTCAAGGTATTTTTTTATTTTAAATTAACAATTTTTACCAATTATTTAAATTATTTGTATCTATTTTTGTGTAATTCATTGGTCATTTTTTTAACTTATATAATTTTCTCATGCAAAATTTTTTTATATAACAAACAGGTTGAGATATACAGTTTGTATATTTCGTGCAAATCTTTACTTATTCAACTATATTATTTATATCTTCGATTGGCACCTGTCTTTTTGACAGATTTTTTTTGTATTTTCTTACTGTTCTTATAATTGTATTTTGTGTATTTCCCTAGCCCTTATTTAAATCACTCATGAGTTGCAACTCCCCCTTTTATAATTTTTGCTAGCCCTTTATTAATTTTTTTTCAACTTTTGTGTATATTTATGTGTTTAGTTCAAGCGCTTGACATTATTTTCTTTGCACTTATATGTTTGTTCCATGGTACCTAATGAACAATCATACCTTTGCTAAGTATCAATTTCAAAGCAATCGATGTGTACACATAGTCCAATTTTTGAAATATTGAAAAGCTAATTATGCATTTATGTTTTTCGTAAGGCCTTACATTTTTCATTTACAACAACTATCCCAAAAGGATATGTTCATATACTTAAGTATGTATATATAGGTTTGCATAACTACAAAAAAAAGAAAAAAAATGATGGTAAATTTTAGGTTATGGTGTATAAACAATGTGTTCTCTTACAGCATTTTACCAATAATTTTCTACTTGATGCATTTAATTTTTACTTCAACCTGCTCTTATTGCAATTTTACATATATAATTTTTCCTCATTTTCATAACATCCTTTTCAAGGTATTAATATTTATTCAATGGTTTTGTCTCATAATTTTGAGTCAAATAATTTTTTTTTTGCACATTTTTTAATCGTGTAATGTTATACAATGGTGTCTCATGCATTCGTACTTTTCCATTCAATGTTCATGATATGGAGTTGTTTTCAATTTACTGTGTGCTTAGGCTTTATAAAGTATGTATGAATACTGTGTTTACTTACAGGTTACAAGTAGTACTTTTAATAATTCATTTCAGTAACTATTCAATTAAATTTGTTAGGATAATTTTATAAGTTTGTACTTCTGTACATGTGTGTTCCATTTTAATTATTCTTATAGTTGGAACGTTGTTTCATTTGCTAATCATTAGCATTATGTTCTACTTCCTTTCACTCAATCATTTAAGTATTGCAATCCAAAGTGTTTTGCACTTAACTCTTGGTTTTCAACTTTTGATAATTGGAAAGTTTAAATTTTCTTCATCACTGTCAAAACAATGGCAGTTGGTCTCTTCACATTCAAAAATTATTTACTTGTGCACATAATGTATTTTTCTTGTGACATTTTTATCAATTAATGTGTTAATCTATTTATTATTTAAAAAAAAAATTAGTGTTACTCACAACGAATTTACATTTAACTAATTGTGTCATGCTTTTAAAATGTTTTCTATGGTTAAAAGAAATTTTTTTATTACCAATGGTGAAGTATAATTGTTAATCTTAATAAGTCAAATTAATTATGAAATTGTGTTTGTCTCACAGAAGGTAATTTGTAATATGCATCACTGAATTTATGTAATAATATGCTGTTTTTTTTATGTGTATATTACTGTATTTATTTCATTTACAACAGAAATTTACTGTGTCATTTATACGACTTATTGTATAGTCGTCTTTGTTAATCCCGTGTATTCTCTGGTGACTCGTTTTACTCCCATGTTCAGCAGTGTTGGAATTTCATTTATAGTCAAAATTCGTATTTGTTGCTAAATTTACTTCGAATTCCTCTTTTTAAATTTTGCAAAATTTTTCCTTCACATTCAAAATTTTTCCTTTTTCCAAATTTTTCTCGCCCATGTAAAATGGTCGCTTCCCAGTCAAATTTTTCATTCCCAGTCTAAATTTTACAAATTTTTCATTTGCGGGGGAATATGTCACGATGTAATCGCAACATTTTTAGTGCAATCGCGATGTGTACGATTGCACGTGTTCAATTTCCCATTAAATCTCTAAATTTATTAATTTTAGTATGTTTCTTTCAGTATTTAATTATCCCCGTATCAGCGTTTTTAATTATCTTTAATTTAACGTATCCATTGTCTGCCAACGCTGTTTCTTTCTCATTTTAACTTTCGTCAAACGCCGATATTTCACATTTCATTCGATGCATATCGCGGCAGTTTCGTGGGGAATTCGTCATCGGCTCACCGCTTCTCCCGTTCCTTCGATCCGGCAAAAGCGCTCCACATGCTTCGCCGAGGAACGCGTTGCGGTAGGTTCATCGCTCTTTGGCGCGCGCCAACAGTTGGCGTGTTTTCGGAGCTCGCTCCGTTTCTGCGCATCGCTATTGGACGATCACGGGTTTTATCGCCAAGGGCAACCGGCTCGGCACTTCGCGCTGATGTTAAAATCAGTTATGTTCAGGATGTGCTCAGTGTAGTTTGGGAGATCTTATCTTGTTCAATTTCATCAGTCATGGAGGACACGATGTCACCGGAGTCCCTCACCTATGCAGAGTTTTATAGATGAATAAATCATCTCTTGTTTTTTTACCATCAAAAAGGGTTTTTGTCTCAGTTTTTCCTAAAATGAATGTGCTGTATTATTAGTCATATATACATCGCATCGTTCCTGCTAAAAATGGGTGAGAGAGTTCCTTTTTACTTATTTTAATTATGTGTTAGTCCATCGCTAAAATAATAGCGAGCGTGAGACCTTGGGTTCATTTTAATATTTATATTTTGCGGTCTTTCACTTGTGATCACGTCACCACGTGTTAGCACGTGGTCTGCCTCTTCAACACAACGTGTCTGAAATACTACACCACATATGGTGCCTCAGATCCAGGTCGTAATTTTAGCGTGGACTATTTTTTTTTCCCATATAAATTCAATTTGTTTAAAATTTAAAATCTAAAAAACTTAAACTCTCACCCTAAAAATTTTGTACAATCGTTAAAGTTATTTTTTATGCTATAGAATGAAGTAATTAATCAGTTAAAATTTAAATTCATCAAAAAAAAAAAAAAAAAAAAAAAAAGTCTTTTGGAATGTAAATTTTTCAAAAAAAAAAAAAAAAAATTTTTTTTCATAATTTTTTCTGGCTGTAAATTTAATCAAGTCCTTTAATGTGTTTATCATTGCCAAATTATTTTTTCATGCAAAACTCTCATATACTTGTACTGATGCACTGACAGGGCATAACTCGTGCCAATCTTTTTTTTTTTTCCTTTAAATTTCTTAGTTTTTTTATATATTTTTTAATCAAAAGTTTAAAATTTTTCTATCACCAACATGAATGTGCAAAATGGCATGATTAATCCGACGTGGCAGAAAGTCCCAGGTTTCACTTGTTTTGAAGCCATTTTAATGAACCTATCCAACATGGTGGAAGGAGATGTAACATATGAAATCAAGAAACACAGCAGTGTAAGTAACCCGGCATTGCCAGAAATCGAAAAGCAGCTTTTAAATGTATTCAATTTTAGAATCGAGCCCTTAACATCTCTGTTCAAAGAGGTGCAAACAGATTTTGCCCGCCTAGTGCATGAAAGAGACAATCTCCAAAGTCTTAATACAAAATTATTACAGCGAATGCAAATGAACAAGAAGATTGAAGTCTCTCATGTTACTACCCAGGTTGAGGACCTGCAGCAAAATGTGCCGTCTTCTACTGATGCATCAACACAGACGTGCAACACCCCAGCTTGTGCTCCTATAGTGCTGGATCCCTGTGTTCATAGGTGTGAACATGACACCTCCATATTAAATTCCACCTTAAAATCCCCTGCAGTAAAGTCTCTTCAGGCTCACAATTCTACTTTAAATTCTTCTAGTAATTCTAATTCTTCGTTTAACAAATCCTCCAAGCCATCTAAAATCATCATTTATGCCATTGACGAGAAATATAGTATCCCTGATATCATCCAAGCAATATCGGATGCTGCTGGCTTTACCCCTTCATGTAATTTCATAAAGAAAAACAAATCAAGAAAATCAAACAACTACAATTACATCTTTGAAGTGCCTGCATACATCGCCACACTACTTGTGAACTGCAAGACTTTGAAAATTGGTGAACAGAACGTTTTCGTGAAACGGTTTATCCGTATTATCCGGTGCTATAATTGCCAATCTTTCAACCACGTTGCAAGTTCTTGCAAAAAGTCACGTGCATGTCCCTGGTGTGCTGAAGCACATGAACCAGGCCACTGCACAAAATCACCGAAGTGCAAAAACTGTATAGCAAATAATCAGTTCTACAAACGGAACTTTAATGTTGACCATCCGGCATTTTCGCCCACATGTGAGTCTTTTAAATTATTTGTTTCAAAAGTTAGGCTTAGGTTAAGCTCAAGCCTTATAAAATAGTTAAACCCAATCCTTTTGTGTCTGCTCCACATTCAACAGTTTTTTTTTCTCTACATAGTGTGTTCAAGTTTTTCCCGTTTGTGAAATATGTGTACGTGCTAGAGAGAGTGCATAGTACCCAATGGAGTGGTACTGCTATGAATCTTTCATGACATTTTGTAAACTCTCCTCTGGCATGTACCGCTGCTCATCCCTGCTTTTCCTTAATTTATTTACAATTTTAAAAGTTCGTACCTGAACCAGTAACGTGTGCTCCAGCTAGTGTTTCATCTTAACTGCAATTTCTCTGTCTTTTTCGTGAACTGTTTTCATCTACAAGTACTCACCTTTGCCTTGAACTCTGCAAGATTAAGTCCTAACATAAATAACATTCCTGAACTGTTCTCTTAAAGAACTCCTTTTGCAGCATCTTAATTTGTAATTATCGTAAATATTTAACATATGCAATATTTATTTGCATACTATCACAATTTTCCTTTTCCCTGTTGATGTGGCTCCAGCATAATCATCTGTAAAGTTTATTTATCTCAAGGTATTTTTTTATTTTAAATTAACAATTTTTACCAATTATTTAAATTATTTGTATCTATTTTTGTGTAATTCATTGGTCATTTTTTTAACTTATATAATTTTCTCATGCAAAATTTTTTTATATAACAAACAGGTTGAGATATACAGTTTGTATATTTCGTGCAAATCTTTACTTATTCAACTATATTATTTATATCTTCGATTGGCACCTGTCTTTTTGACAGATTTTTTTTGTATTTTCTTACTGTTCTTATAATTGTATTTTGTGTATTTCCCTAGCCCTTATTTAAATCACTCATGAGTTGCAACTCCCCCTTTTATAATTTTTGCTAGCCCTTTATTAATTTTTTTTCAACTTTTGTGTATATTTATGTGTTTAGTTCAAGCGCTTGACATTATTTTCTTTGCACTTATATGTTTGTTCCATGGTACCTAATGAACAATCATACCTTTGCTAAGTATCAATTTCAAAGCAATCGATGTGTACACATAGTCAAATTTTTGAAATATTGAAAAGCTAATTATGCATTTATGTTTTTCGTAAGGCCTTACATTTTTCATTTACAACAACTATCCCAAAAGGATATGTTCATATACTTAAGTATGTATATATAGGTTTGCATAACTACAAAAAAAAGAAAAAAAATGATTGTAAATTTTAGGTTATGGTGTATAAACAATGTGTTCTCTTACAGCATTTTACCAATAATTTTCTACTTGATGCATTTAATTTTTACTTCAACCTGCTCTTATTGCAATTTTACATATATAATTTTTCCTCATTTTCATAACATCCTTTTCAAGGTATTAATATTTATTCAATGGTTTTGTCTCATAATTTTGAGTCAAATAATTTTTTTTTGCACATTTTTTAATCGTGTAATGTTATACAATGGTGTCTCATGCATTCGTACTTTTCCATTCAATGTTCATGATATGGAGTTGTTTTCAATTCACTGTGTGCTTAGGCTTTATAAAGTATGTATGAATACTGTGTTTACTTACAGGTTACAAGTAGTACTTTTAATAATTCATTTCAGTAACTATTCAATTAAATTTGTTAGGATAATTTTATAAGTTTGTACTTCTGTACATGTGTGTTCCATTTTAATTATTCTTATAGTTGGAACGTTGTTTCATTTGCTAATCATTAGCATTATGTTCTACTTCCTTTCACTCAATCATTTAAGTATTGCAATCCAAAGTGTTTTGCACTTAACTCTTGGTTTTCAACTTTTGATAATTGGAAAGTTTAAATTTTCTTCATCACTGTCAAAACAATGGCAGTTGGTCTCTTCACATTCAAAAATTATTTACTTGTGCACATAATGTATTTTTCTTGTGACATTTTTATCAATTAATGTGTTAATCTATTTATTATTTAAAAAAAAAATTACTGTTACTCACAACGAATTTACATTTAACTAATTGTGTCATGCTTTTAAAATGTTTTCTATGGTTAAAAGAAATTTTTTTATTACCAATGGTGAAGTATAATTGTTAATCTTAATAAGTCAAATTAATTATGAAATTGTGTTTGTCTCACAGAAGGTAATTTGTAATATGCATCACTGAATTTATGTAATAATATGCTGTTTTTTTTATGTGTATATTACTGTATTTATTTCATTTACAACAGAAATTTACTGTGTCATTTATACGACTTATTGTATAGTCGTCTTTGTTAATCCCGTGTATTCTCTGGTGACTCGTTTTACTCCCATGTTCAGCAGTGTTGGAATTTCATTTATAGTCAAAATTCGTATTTGTTGCTAAATTTACTTCGAATTCCTCTTTTTAAATTTTGCAAAATTTTTCCTTCACATTCAAAATTTTTCCTTTTTCCAAATTTTTCTCGCCCATGTAAAATGGTCGCTTCCCAGTCAAATTTTTCATTCCCAGTCTAAATTTTACAAATTTTTCATTTGCGGGGGAATATGTCACGATGTAATCGCAACATTTTTAGTGCAATCGCGATGTGTACGATTGCACGTGTTCAATTTCCCATTAAATCTCTAAATTTATTAATTTTAATATGTTTCTTTCAGTATTTAATTATCCCCGTATCAGCGTTTTTAATTATCTTTAATTTAACGTATCCATTGTCTGCCAACGCTGTTTCTTTCTCATTTTAACTTTCGTCAAACGCCGATATTTCACATTTCATTCGATGCATATCGCGGCAGTTTCGTGGGGAATTCGTCATCGGCTCACCGCTTCTCCCGTTCCTTCGATCCGGCAAAAGCGCTCCACATGCTTCGCCGAGGAACGCGTTGCGGTAGGTTCATCGCTCTTTGGCGCGCGCCAACAGTTGGCGTGTTTTCGGAGCTCGCTCCGTTTCTGCGCATCGCTATTGGACGATCACGGGTTTTATCGCCAAGGGCAACCGGCTCGGCACTTCGCGCTGATGTTAAAATCAGTTATGTTCAGGATGTGCTCAGTGTAGTTTGGGAGATCTTATCTTGTTCAATTTCATCAGTCATGGAGGACACGATGTCACCGGAGTCCCTCACCTATGCAGAGTTTTATAGATGAATAAATCATCTCTTGTTTTTTTACCATCAAAAAGGGTTTTTGTCTCAGTTTTTCCTAAAATGAATGTGCTGTATTATTAGTCATATATACATCGCATCGTTCCTGCTAAAAATGGGTGAGAGAGTTCCTTTTTACTTATTTTAATTATGTGTTAGTCCATCGCTAAAATAATAGCGAGCGTGAGACCTTGGGTTCATTTTAATATTTATATTTTGCGGTCTTTCACTTGTGATCACGTCACCACGTGTTAGCACGTGGTCTGCCTCTTCAACACAACGTGTCTGAAATACTACACCACATATGGTGCCTCAGATCCAGGTCGTAATTTTAGCGTGGACTATTTTTTTTTCCCATATAAATTCAATTTGTTTAAAATTTAAAATCTAAAAAACTTAAACTCTCACCCTAAAAATTTTGTACAATCGTTAAAGTTATTTTTTATGCTATAGAATGAAGTAATTAATCAGTTAAAATTTAAATTCATCAAAAAAAAAAAAAAAAAAAAAAAAAAACGTCTTTTGGAATGTAAATTTTTCAAAAAAAAAAAAAAAAAATTTTTTTTCATAATTTTTTCTGGCTGTAAATTTAATCAAGTCCTTTAATGTGTTTATCATTGCCAAATTATTTTTTCATGCAAAACTCTCATATACTTGTACTGATGCACTGACAGGGCATAACTCGTGCCAATCTTTTTTTTTTTTTCCTTTAAATTTCTTAGTTTTTTTATATATTTTTTAATCAAAAGTTTAAAATTTTTCTATCACCAACATGAATGTGCAAAATGGCATGATTAATCCGACGTGGCAGAAAGTCCCAGGTTTCACTTGTTTTGAAGCCATTTTAATGAACCTATCCAACATGGTGGAAGGAGATGTAACATATGAAATCAAGAAACACAGCAGTGTAAGTAACCCGGCATTGCCAGAAATCGAAAAGCAGCTTTTAAATGTATTCAATTTTAGAATCGAGCCCTTAACATCTCTGTTCAAAGAGGTGCAAACAGATTTTGCCCGCCTAGTGCATGAAAGAGACAATCTCCAAAGTCTTAATAGAAAATTATTACAGCGAATGCAAATGAACAAGAAGATTGAAGTCTCTCATGTTACTACCCAGGTTGAGGACCTGCAGCAAAATGTGCCGTCTTCTACTGATGCATCAACACAGACGTGCAACACCCCAGCTTGTGCTCCTATAGTGCTGGATCCCTGTGTTCATAGGTGTGAACATGACACCTCCATATTAAATTCCACCTTAAAATCCCCTGCAGTAAAGTCTCTTCAGGCTCACAATTCTACTTTAAATTCTTCTAGTAATTCTAATTCTTCGTTTAACAAATCCTCCAAGCCATCTAAAATCATCATTTATGCCATTGACGAGAAATATAGTATCCCTGATATCATCCAAGCAATATCGGATGCTGCTGGCTTTACCCCTTCATGTAATTTCATAAAGAAAAACAAATCAAGAAAATCAAACAACTACAATTACATCTTTGAAGTGCCTGCAAACATCGCCACACTACTTGTGAACTGCAAGACTTTGAAAATTGGTGAACAGAACGTTTTCGTGAAACGGTTTATCCGTATTATCCGGTGCTATAATTGCCAATCTTTCAACCACGTTGCAAGTTCTTGCAAAAAGTCACGTGCATGTCCCTGGTGTGCTGAAGCACATGAACCAGGCCACTGCACAAAATCACCGAAGTGCAAAAACTGTATAGCAAATAATCAGTTCTACAAACGGAACTTTAATGTTGACCATCCGGCATTTTCGCCCACATGTGAGTCTTTTAAATTATTTGTTTCAAAAGTTAGGCTTAGGTTAAGCTCAAGCCTTATAAAATAGTTAAACCCAATCCTTTTGTGTCTGCTCCACATTCAACAGTTTTTTTTTCTCTACATAGTGTGTTCAAGTTTTTCCCGTTTGTGAAATATGTGTACGTGCTAGAGAGAGTGCATAGTACCCAATGGAGTGGTACTGCTATGAATCTTTCATGACATTTTGTAAACTCTCCTCTGGCATGTACCGCTGCTCATCCCTGCTTTTCCTTAATTTATTTACAATTTTAAAAGTTCGTACCTGAACCAGTAACGTGTGCTCCAGCTAGTGTTTCATCTTAACTGCAATTTCTCTGTCTTTTTCGTGAACTGTTTTCATCTACAAGTACTCACCTTTGCCTTGAACTCTGCAAGATTAAGTCCTAACATAAATAACATTCCTGAACTGTTCTCTTAAAGAACTCCTTTTGCAGCATCTTAATTTGTAATTATCGTAAATATTTAACATATGCAATATTTATTTGCATACTATCACAATTTTCCTTTTCCCTGTTGATGTGGCTCCAGCATAATCATCTGTAAAGTTTATTTATCTCAAGGTATTTTTTTATTTTAAATTAACAATTTTTACCAATTATTTAAATTATTTGTATCTATTTTTGTGTAATTCATTGGTCATTTTTTTAACTTATATAATTTTCTCATGCAAAATTTTTTTATATAACAAACAGGTTGAGATATACAGTTTGTATATTTCGTGCAAATCTTTACTTATTCAACTATATTATTTATATCTTCGATTGGCACCTGTCTTTTTGACAGATTTTTTTTGTATTTTCTTACTGTTCTTATAATTGTATTTTGTGTATTTCCCTAGCCCTTATTTAAATCACTCATGAGTTGCAACTCCCCCTTTTATAATTTTTGCTAGCCCTTTATTAATTTTTTTTCAACTTTTGTGTATATTTATGTGTTTAGTTCAAGCGCTTGACATTATTTTCTTTGCACTTATATGTTTGTTCCATGGTACCTAATGAACAATCATACCTTTGCTAAGTATCAATTTCAAAGCAATCGATGTGTACACATAGTCAAATTTTTGAAATATTGAAAAGCTAATTATGCATTTATGTTTTTCGTAAGGCCTTACATTTTTCATTTACAACAACTATCCCAAAAGGATATGTTCATATACTTAAGTATGTATATATAGGTTTGCATAACTACAAAAAAAAGAAAAAAAATGATGGTAAATTTTAGGTTATGGTGTATAAACAATGTGTTCTCTTACAGCATTTTACCAATAATTTTCTACTTGATGCATTTAATTTTTACTTCAACCTGCTCTTATTGCAATTTTACATATATAATTTTTCCTCATTTTCATAACATCCTTTTCAAGGTATTAATATTTATTCAATGGTTTTGTCTCATAATTTTGAGTCAAATAATTTTTTTTTGCACATTTTTTAATCGTGTAATGTTATACAATGGTGTCTCATGCATTCGTACTTTTCCATTCAATGTTCATGATATGGAGTTGTTTTCAATTCACTGTGTGCTTAGGCTTTATAAAGTATGTATGAATACTGTGTTTACTTACAGGTTACAAGTAGTACTTTTAATAATTCATTTCAGTAACTATTCAATTAAATTTGTTAGGATAATTTTATAAGTTTGTACTTCTGTACATGTGTGTTCCATTTTAATTATTCTTATAGTTGGAACGTTGTTTCATTTGCTAATCATTAGCATTATGTTCTACTTCCTTTCACTCAATCATTTAAGTATTGCAATCCAAAGTGTTTTGCACTTAACTCTTGGTTTTCAACTTTTGATAATTGGAAAGTTTAAATTTTCTTCATCACTGTCAAAACAATGGCAGTTGGTCTCTTCACATTCAAAAATTATTTACTTGTGCACATAATGTATTTTTCTTGTGACATTTTTATCAATTAATGTGTTAATCTATTTATTATTTAAAAAAAAAAATACTGTTACTCACAACGAATTTACATTTAACTAATTGTGTCATGCTTTTAAAATGTTTTCTATGGTTAAAAGAAATTTTTTTATTACCAATGGTGAAGTATAATTGTTAATCTTAATAAGTCAAATTAATTATGAAATTGTGTTTGTCTCACAGAAGGTAATTTGTAATATGCATCACTGAATTTATGTAATAATATGCTGTTTTTTTTATGTGTATATTACTGTATTTATTTCATTTACAACAGAAATTTACTGTGTCATTTATACGACTTATTGTATAGTCGTCTTTGTTAATCCCGTGTATTCTCTGGTGACTCGTTTTACTCCCATGTTCAGCAGTGTTGGAATTTCATTTATAGTCAAAATTCGTATTTGTTGCTAAATTTACTTCGAATTCCTCTTTTTAAATTTTGCAAAATTTTTCCTTCACATTCAAAATTTTTCCTTTTTCCAAATTTTTCTCGCCCATGTAAAATGGTCGCTTCCCAGTCAAATTTTTCATTCCCAGTCTAAATTTTACAAATTTTTCATTTGCGGGGGAATATGTCACGATGTAATCGCAACATTTTTAGTGCAATCGCGATGTGTACGATTGCACGTGTTCAATTTCCCATTAAATCTCTAAATTTATTAATTTTAATATGTTTCTTTCAGTATTTAATTATCCCCGTATCAGCGTTTTTAATTATCTTTAATTTAACGTATCCATTGTCTGCCAACGCTGTTTCTTTCTCATTTTAACTTTCGTCAAACGCCGATATTTCACATTTCATTCGATGCATATCGCGGCAGTTTCGTGGGGAATTCGTCATCGGCTCACCGCTTCTCCCGTTCCTTCGATCCGGCAAAAGCGCTCCACATGCTTCGCCGAGGAACGCGTTGCGGTAGGTTCATCGCTCTTTGGCGCGCGCCAACAGTTGGCGTGTTTTCGGAGCTCGCTCCGTTTCTGCGCATCGCTATTGGACGATCACGGGTTTTATCGCCAAGGGCAACCGGCTCGGCACTTCGCGCTGATGTTAAAATCAGTTATGTTCAGGATGTGCTCAGTGTAGTTTGGGAGATCTTATCTTGTTCAATTTCATCAGTCATGGAGGACACGATGTCACCGGAGTCCCTCACCTATGCAGAGTTTTATAGATGAATAAATCATCTCTTGTTTTTTTACCATCAAAAAGGGTTTTTGTCTCAGTTTTTCCTAAAATGAATGTGCTGTATTATTAGTCATATATACATCGCATCGTTCCTGCTAAAAATGGGTGAGAGAGTTCCTTTTTACTTATTTTAATTATGTGTTAGTCCATCGCTAAAATAATAGCGAGCGTGAGACCTTGGGTTCATTTTAATATTTATATTTTGCGGTCTTTCACTTGTGATCACGTCACCACGTGTTAGCACGTGGTCTGCCTCTTCAACAAAATGTTTAATTGAGGAATGATAGCATCCTAAATACCCACATTGCTGTTTAAAAAAAAAAAAAAAAAAAAAAAAAAAAAAAAAAAAAAAAACTGATTAATACAATATTAAAACTGTTCGGAAACGTTTCCGAAAATTAGTGGCAGCAAAAAAAATTTTGTTTTTATAAATTCTTCTTAAAATATCGAAAATATACGGATTTCTGAAGTTTCTAAAGATAAAAGAACACTTTTTGGAATCGTGGGTAACTCGGAAGAGGTTATTGTACATTTTCGTTTGTGGTTACGTTACATTTTGATAGACTAAGAAACATTTGTCTTTTTTTACAATGCTTCCTACCACCTTAAAACTTTAACATTAGTTATCTTTCCCATCGAATACGTACTTTAAACATGTTTTTTATCTTTTTTTTTTAACACTTTCCAACCTAGTTGAAAAGTGTTTATGACTTCGGTTTGTCTGGCCGTATGGCCGTCTGCCGTCTGTTCGTCCTCTAACTCCCGTAAATATGCTCGGATTGCCCTGCAATTTGTATATGTTATTGTCGTTATCTGTAGCATGTTCCTTATTTCAACTGAAGTATGTAGCACTTATAGTTTTTTTACAGGGACACTGAAAAGAATTCCGCTACATTACAGTCTATGGGGTAAAATCATTTGCAGTTTATTTTAATGATGTTACACAATTTCAAATATACTAGATGGTATCCGTCAAAACTTGACGAAAAAAATTGCAATAACAATATTAGTAAAATAAGCTTATCTTTATTACATAAGTAGGGGTGCTTATGAAACAATCTTTCAAATATTTTATTTAAAAAAAATTCCCCCAGTGAATTACGTTATTATTTCCGGTGCAAACTCCAAACAAACAATCCGTAAACAAAATGGAAATCAGTTTGACATTACCGCCCTATTCCTCACGGCAAGAAAGAAAATTTCCTGAACCTATGAAGTATCATACAAATAGCATACCCCTACGTTCATCTCATATTCAGTCAATAAAAGAACATGTTAAATAAGGCACACATCCCCCCCCTTGTGATAATGCAACCGAATGAGCTCCTATGCGCATGTGCATTGCATCTCCCCAAACGTACCGTCGAAATTCGACGTTAAAAAAAGTTTTAAAATGTTTTGATCAAAATTTTAAAGTGTCTGCCTTAATCATTGTTCGTTTCAAATCCATATCTTCTGAAACGCATCCATTGTTTTAAGCTAATCAATTTTTATGTAAAGATGAAGAATTTTTTGTACAATAATAAATCAATCTGCAGATAAAGGAGATTTTTAATGTTTTCAAGTGTAATTTATTTGTATGGTTTCTTCATCCCTTTACATAATCAGGATGATATTTCCTTTTCCATAATTAAGAGAAATAATGTAAATAAATAAATATCCAAGATTATTTTTTATTCTGTTTTCATTAATATATTGTAAATTTTATTGTTAAAAGTTACTGATAAATGATACTTTAGTAAATGGGGCTTTTCTTAATTATTTTATTATTGTTTTTTGTTTTTTTGAGATTTAATGGCAACATTCTTCCGTTTGTTTATTGGGCGCTACAGTTTGGCGAATTATTTGAGGTACTTTTTGGTTAGCAGGGCGCCAATGAAGTATATATGTATATATATATGTAGTATATACATACATATATACAAATACATATATCGCAGACACACCTGGGTTATTTTTTGGCGCCTAAATGACGATTTTTGCTTTGTATGGCAACCTGGTCTTTTATAATAAATTTGAATATGTGTGTAAATAAATAAAATAAAATAGGTACTTTTATGTTAGCTGGGCGTCAAGGATAACTCTCCAAATCTTGTTTCAATTGGAATCATTTAAATTGCAGCATTTTACGTGAGATTTGTTATTCATATTGATATGTTTACGTATAGATATTTTATTATGATTATATTCTAGCTAATTAAGTTTTTTTTTTATAAAGAATTTATACTACAATGTTAAAATATTACCTAGTTGATATTAGCTAATGTCAAAAGATTGGTGAACCACAGAGTTCAGGGAATAAACTCTATGCCCTCAAAAGTGGGAGTTGCCGACTTATGACGTCATAAGCAGAAGTAAATGTTTAATTGAAAATTACAGCTAATTAATTAAATTTTCGAACAAACGAATGCACGATAACAAATCTGTGTCCAAGTATCTTTCATTTAAAAAAAGAATGGTGTAATTTGATGCAGTAGTTTGTTCTGACGGATTGTCGAAAGAAATCGCTTAGCGTTTTAAATATATAGATTGTAATTGATATATATCAGTAAGGTGCATTACAAGAAGCTTAATATGGGATAGGGTGTGCATAGCACTTACTGTTACTTTACAGGGACAGTCAAAAGAATTTTCTACTGTCTGTTAACTATAATTCCTGGAAGCGCGTTTTAAGTTGCTGAACGCGATTTTAAATTTAACTCACTTTTTGTCTATTACTTGGTGTGTATAATTTCTGTATTTGATACACAGGGCAGCACAAAAGTTTGCGAACACATTTCCGCTTATCGACAGAAACTCCAGAAGGAGAATTTTAAACTATGCTACGCGTTTCCTAACTAAACTAAAATTTAGCATCCTATGTAGTATACAGTAAAACCCGCTTAAGAAGTTTTCCAAGGGAATGGAAGGCAAAAACGTCTTAAACGGGAAAACTTCTTAAACGGGAAATTAAGAATGTTTGAAACAATCATTAGTTTAAGTTTTCATAGTCAGGAGAGGTATTTTACATTGTTAAAATAATACATAAATTTATATAAAGTTGAGTTTTACTTAAGAAATTTAAACTGATTTGCACATTTAAAAAAAATCTGTCAATCAAGTAAAAATGCATAATTACCTTAGAAACTCTTTATTTAATCCAATGTTTGAAGACAGAGAGGGGACATTTCTCTTTAAGCATCATTTGATATGCTTTTACAGAAAAAATCGGTTATAGATTTTTGCTTATGTTTTTTCTCGGCAATTTTTAGTTGATAACAGTCCAGTTGTCTTAAGTTTTTAAAAATTTCCTCAGGCACATTTTCAACACTTTCGATAAAACGGCGAAATGTTTCTAGTCTTTCACAGCATCCGAAAAACTAGGAATTTCCTCGTGCTCTTCCTCAGTGTCACTCATTTCTTCATCTTCTGTAACCTCACAAATATCATCTACTGTAAGCACCTCACATGGCAATATATCGTCATCTACTGACACATACTCTTCAAACGATGCTGTGAAATCCATCCTTCTTTGTAACGTCTTCCAATCATCTTCAATGTCCAATTCATATTCTTCTGTTGATTCTCCTTCCAAAAATCCTGCTTTCTGGAAACAATTGGCAATTACAGATGGCGTTATTAACTCCCATGCAGATAAAATAAAATGAATAGATTGCAAAACGTTTACTTTTCCTATCTCTCCAGTATTGTCCAGTTTTTCAATCATCCAATTCACAAGCCGTTTTCTATAGTGCTGCTTAAACACTTTAATAACTCCCTGATACATCGGTTGCAAAACCGAAGTCGAGTTCGGTGGTAGGAAATGCACTTTTATGTTAGTAAAGTTACTCCTGTCTTTGGAATGGGCGGCGCAATTGTCTACAAAGATGATGATGTTCCGTTTAGCTCTCCTCATTTTAACATTTAATCTTTTCAAATAGGCCTCATAAATTGTAATCGTCATCCACGCAGTTTTGTTATTTTCATAATCACAAGGCAGTGATTTCACATTTTGAAAACATCTGGGTTCCTTGGATTTCCCAACAACCAAAATTGGCAATTTCTCGGAACCGTCCATGTTTGCACCCAATAAAACTGTAAGTCGTTCTTTATTTTTTTTACCTCCGTGAATATTTTCACCTTTATATGCATACGTTTTATCCGGTGAAAGATTATAGAAAAGCCCACACTCATCCATGTTAAAGACATCTTTAGGATGATAGCCGGTTATCAAATCTGGTAAGATTTGTTTCCATTCTTCTATTTCTTGTGGATCGACGCTTTTACTCTCACCATTTATAGAATTGTAACTTAAACCAGCTCTTTTTTTCATTCTATCAATCCATCCATTTGAAGGTGCAAATTCAATCTCCATTTTTTTGGCAATTTCCTCAGCCTTTTCTCTAAGAATAGGTCCACTTATAGGAATATTGGCGGATCTGGCTTGCTTGAACCAAAGTAATAATTTTTCTTCCATAGCTTCATATTTTCCTTTTTTCACTTTTTTAATTTTTCGAGATTTATCAGAGGAGTCGTTTAATATGAGATTGCGTTTTGCTACAATTCCATTCAGAGTAGTCACCGGCATATTCAATCTCTTAGCAATTTAAACTCTTGTTACGTTTGGGTTGCTATCAACTTCTTTCAAAATTTTGATTTTGTCTTCAATTGACAAGGCCTTTCTTTTAATTCCCTTGCCCGACATTTTGAAGAGGAAAAAATAAATAAGAATTTTTTTCGTGAATTTTCCAAGAGAGATTTGACGCTTACACTCACTCAAAAACAGATTGAATGAGCCAAACTGAACACAGCTTTGGTTTGGAATGAACCAAACATAGCTTTGGTTCATTCCATTACTGGAAAGGGGTGAAAGAGACTCTATTCTAAGAGAAAGCAACTGGTCAACTTAAAGAACTATCCCTGAGTAGGAGCAAACCATTTCTCTTTAATCCCTTATCAGTCACTATTGTTGCAGCCATAAGGGAGTCGGACTTACCCTCTCTCTACATTTCATCAGACAAACTGATATGAAGGTGAAATAAAAGTGACGACAATCCTTTTCAATCTTAAATGTGCCCTTTTGAATAGCGAAGAATATAGAGAAATGCTTTTCCAGTACAGAATGGGAGAAAAAAATCCCTCAAAAGACTGAAGTAAACGTGTTTTGAAAGTAAAATTAAGGGGAGAAAAAACTTCTTAAGCGGGAAAAAGTTTGGAACTAAACTTTTTAAACGGGTTATTTTAACATTGTAAGAATAGGAGAAAAATGGGAATCGAAAATATAAACTTCTTAAACGGGAAAACTTCTTAAGCGGGAACTTCTTAAACGGGTTTTACTGTATATACAAATCTATAAATCATATACAGGGCTGAATAAAAGTATTCGGATATTTTTTCGAATATTGTATACGTTGGAAATATATGTTGGAAATTCCTGAAATTACGTTTTTAAATATGTTATGCGTTTTCCAAATTGTTTACTTAGATGTTATCTTTCAGCTTATTAAACGGTAATGATTTGTAAAATTATTTTGGAAGCGTTGGAAAGTGTTACATAATCTATGCTTAACGCATGATTTTTCGTTCTTGTTTTAAATAAAAACTTTAAAAAAAGTATAACTTAAGGTATGTAATTTTGTAAATTTCCCAATTTGTTTTTTATTCCGCTCCATTTATCTTAATTTGTATAAGGATTTTATTGAATTCAACTATATTTTTGGTTCTTCACGTTAGCTATATCTATTGAAAATAATTTCAGATAATATTCTGTCAAGTCAATGTTTTAAAATAAAATTTAACAAAGGCAATGTTCTAAAGAAAATGTTACTATATTGTAAAAATAGACGAATACAACAATGTAACTAGCTCAAAATAACGGTTGAGCTTAGATTGAAACAAGTATTGTACTCTGAAGGAAAAATCTACAGGGAAACGTTAGATGGAAATCGATGGACCCTTGGGAGTATAAGATGTAGATAAAGGATTTTTTTCTTTTATAAAGATTTATTTATTGTGAACGAATATCGTCACAAAAATAAAAAGAAGTGGGGGGGGGGGGGTGTATAAAAATAAAATCCTGAAATATCAAAGTGCAGTATTTAAATTGAGTAAAGTTTTATTTTTATTATTACTTACCCATCATACGCAGCATAGGGTAAGTCTTGTAATCGTTTTTAAAATCGAAACATTTTTTTTTTGACGGATTTACTCGTTTCAGACACTGGAGATTCCGAAAAACATATTTTTAGAAGAAAAAAAAATTGCCGTCCGTTTGTCTGTGTGTCTGTAAACGCTGTATCTCCCGAACAAATTGAGATAGAGACTTGAAATTTTGTATGCATTTAGTATGTAATAATGAGAAGAAGCTTATTGAATTTCAGTAACCTCGATTATCTGGAACTATTTTTTTCGGACTTTCGAAATATTCGTTCTGATAAAAGGTATATAAAATTTTTCGAAATTGTTTATTTTAAGGAATGAATATAAAAGACAATAAAAAATCATAAATTTTGCATAAAGAATGAAGTCGATTGGATAATGAGTTGCCGAGATATTAGTAATCCTATTTTCAACACTCTTCGATTTCATGACCCTGTATTTCATTCAAATTTCAATTCAAAGATATATTTTAATTGGAAATGAGACACTTAATCCGACGCAATAAACCGTTAGTTAATACGATTAACATTTTGGAGTTATAAGGATGTTTCTTTTACACAATTCAGTAATAGAACATTTAAAGTTTATGACGTCATCAAGCCACGATTTTATTTGAATTGCAATGCATTTTATAAGTAGTTTACACATGTTTTATTTTCATGTTTTATATTATGCATATCCATGATGGGTAAGTATTACGGTGCCCCCCCCTCCCTAAAAAAAACTAGTTTTAATTTTTATTATATTTTAGAAAGGGCGGATTTCGTTTTTCTTTTAATCTATAATTTTTACATATAATATAATAAAATCATTTGTTTTATTTTGAACCATTTTAAGCACCTGCTTTCATTATACATTTGGTCTCGTATTTTGTGTTTATCATTTTGAAAAACTTAGCAAAAATAGTTTATTTATCATTTTCGATCTTGAAGAAGTCGCCGTTTGAGTGTACGAAACATGTTATCTTTATATTAAAAGGTATTTTAAGCACTTTTTGTGTAATGTTTTTATCACTTTAAGCATTATTTACATCTTTACTATAATTTTTAATTTTATAACTATTTTATTATACTGACGAACAGCAATGGTTTTTAGTTTCTTCTGTCTATTATAGAAGAAAGTATTGTAATCAATATTTTTCGACTACCAGTTTTCGACGGATTTACATGTTTTAGGGGTCAGAGATTCCGAAAAACATGTTTCTACAAAATATCTGTCTGTCCGTCCGTTCGTCTGTCCTCATTGTATCATCGAAAAGTTTATGAAGTTATGCCGATAATTAAACTAAATTTTTTGTATATGTTTTTGAAAGCGGGTCCCAGTTGAATTTGGGGATATTGAACCTGAAGGGGGCGCTGTGAGTCATTTAAACATTTCAAATTCAAAACGATGTAAAAAAAAATTGAAATCTTATTTTTTTCTTTTTTTTTTTAGCGTTTATTCTTGAGCATTTTTTGTTTTGCCTCTATCTTAAAAAATGGCTGAGATACAGCAGTTTCAAATTATAGGGTGGGCGACATTTTGAAACATTACAGCACGATTCTCATAAACGGGTTTAATTTATGAGTTTTAGTGAACATGGTTTCGGCGAATTTTCTTTCATTGTTGTAACCATCGTTGTAACCAACACTATATATTTATAGTCGCCACCGACAAATTTGGTGATTAAAATGCGTTGCCATATATGAAGCCAACTTGGCTGTGTCTGTCTAATCTGGCGATTTTCTCATTCAAATTCAATACTGACGAGAAGTGGGAATGACTCTTCTGTAATCGGTTTCCACGCATTTTAGCTTTGTGTTTTTCAGTAAAATTAGCTAAAATCTTAAAACCAAGCAATATTGAACTATCTTTTCCTGCCGGTGCAGGCCAGAAGGAGTTTATGTAGTTTAGTATAATACATCGGCTGCTCCCATCCAGGTAACTCGACGATTCGCAATCATCTGACTTACAACAGAATTACAAAAAATATTGATTTTTTTTGGCGGTGTGATAGCGAATTTTGAAGTATTAACATGTATGAGATTGGCATATCCGACTAGTTTTGTCTTGATTTTGACGCGATACAACAGAGAAAACTGCATAAAAAAGCTATGAAAGCTTAAATGCTTTTTCCGAATTTCTTATTTCTTTAATCATCATATTTTGAATTAAACAGATAGGTCCTGTCTACACTATTTGATCTTTTATCATGTACTGGAATCGGCGCAATATTTGCGTGTGTTAAGTACAACAACATGCTCGATCATTGCTACAAGCATGCTTTTACTTTCTTCTATCTATAATAGAAGAAAGTATTGTAATCGAAATTTTTTTCGACTTCCGGTTTTCGACGGATTTACACGTTTTTGAGAACAGAGATTCCGAAAAACATGTTTTTACAAAATGTCTGTCTGTCCGTCCTCATTGTATCATCAAAAAGTGTATGAAGTTATGTTTCATACACTAAAGAACTAAATTTTCTTTCTAGGTTTTTGGCTATGGCAAGCAGGTCCTACTTGAATTTGGGGATATTTCGACGAAAGGGAGCGCTGTGATCGCAATGTTTGTTCTATTTTCACTATTGTATCATCGGAAAGTATAAAGTATAAATGGTACGTATAAATAAACATATGTATAAATAAACGTTTTAATAAAAGTATAAATGAACGTTTATATAAGTATCGCATATATAAACGTTATATATATATGCGTTTTATTATTTTATTTATTATTGTTGTTATTTACCCAGCCCCCGACCCTACCATAATTTTCATTTTTTTTACAGTTCTACTAGCTGGTTGTTGCACGGGAAAAAACCCTTTCAGAAGGAATTTTCGTCATTTTTTCCTCCTCTTTTTCTCGACGACGACGGTGCATGAGACAGACGGTCTCATGACACACAATGACGATATTTTTTTATGTTTTTTTTTTTTTTTTAATTTTTCTTAGTTGTTCTTTTGTTAGAGTATATTTTCAGTGCAACCCACCATAAGTATTCATAGCGGAAAGTTTAAATTAAAAATTTTCTTTAAATATTTAAAGAGCGATTTTGTTTGTTTCATTCTGTTTGGCTTTTGTTTATTTTTTTTTTTGGTATTTCTTGTTGCTTTTGTCAGACGTGGACTATGTCACCCAGATGTCGAATGGCCCAGTGTGAGTCGTTATTACGGATTTCCACGGCACAAACTTAGCAACAGCTTTATTCAGCAGTCTTGCTCTGACGTATATCCCTTTATACCAAAATGGAGCAGAATGACCGCTTATTTCTTTATATCCAAATGTGAAATAGAGCTGATTCAGCGTATGTTAGAATGAACGTATAATTCTAATGTACAAAGACTTCTCTTCTATGCTAGCTTCCAAGCGAGTTGGGTTGAGTTGGGTTGATTATTGACGGCCAATTATCTACACTAGGGATATAGGCCCGGGGGGAGTGCCCTTCGTGGGGGTCTTTCTAAGGGAGCCTAATCCGTATTTACGCATGGATAAATCCACGTCTCGAAGAAAACCACGAAAACTCCGAACGATTAGGCCGACGGGCGCGATTGGGATCGAACCCAACACCTCCCGTCTACCAGCTTCGAGAGCACAACCTCTCAGCCACTGGTGGGGCGTTTCCAAGCGGGACACAGCTCAAAGACGATGTCCAGCTATGAGTCTAAATAATGCTGTAACTTTAACTTACTTTAATTGTAAATAGTTCATATTTAATCTAGATATTTATATTAAATTAATGTAAATTATAAAGGAGTCCTTGTCATTTTAATTAAGAACACAAGTCAGCAGGGCACTGCTGACTTACACACACACACACACACGCACACATACATACATACATACATACACACACACACACACATATATATATCTATATATATAATTACTCTGACAAATTTTATAACATTTATTATTTTTTGTCGGCCTATTTATTATCTTACGTATATTAAACAGAAAAACCTTTTCATTTTTTTTCTATACTGAACAAGTGGACTTTTCAAAAAATTTGATGTGTAGTTAATATAATTACATGTCAATGCATTTATTTTTGTTAAAAAATTTCCTACATTTTATTATTTTGTTGTCTTTAATTATTCCCTTTTTTTATCAATTTTTTTATTCTTGTAGCCTGCTTTCTCTTTTGTTTCATCCATTTCACACGGGTCAAGCTGAAGCTATTTACAATTCCTATCAAAATAAATCAGCTTTTTAAAAAAATATGGTAAAATCATTTTTTCTTCTGTTTATTCTTTTTCTATTGTACAGATTTTTTCTCGATTTGATGTTTGCTTAATTAATAAAATATATTTTCTGAACATGAATATTGACAAAATAATTTGTGTACAAATTATATCTCTCATATTTCAATACTCTTTGTAATTTTTTTCTTTAATAAACGACTTCTTTAAACACATGATATATATACGAACGTGTAAACGTAAGCTTCATCTGTGTAAATGTTTTTCCTTGAAAAAGAATTTTTAATAGAAAAAAAAGCACGTCGGATTATGGTGAGTAAATAGTTCCCAATTAAGAGAGTTTTAGCTGTATCTCTAGAAATAAATGTAATACAAACTTCAGAAAAAATATTAAAAATGTCAATTTTGTGCTCTTGATCTTTTTGGAAGTTACAGTTCTCCCAAATGGTCCGCTTTTTGAATACCGGTATTTTTTAGAAAAAAATTATTTATAGATTTTTCTTGCAAATTTTGCAGAAACTACCCTCGGAGGTGAGTTTTTGCGGTAATGTTGTAGAAACATACCCAGAAATTTTCTGTTAAAAAATATTGATATTCAGTTGGCGGACCATTTGGGATCCCTGAAGTTATAAAATGTGCAATAGCCGTAATTGAAAACAAATGGTCAAAACATATATTTATTCTGATGCATGTGTTTATAATAATTACTAACTTTAAATTGTAATTACATTTACTATAACATTTTTCTAGTACTATTATTGGTTGAGGAAAAAGTAATTTCGTTTTTTTTTTCATGTTTTTCAATAACCAATCATGTCAAAGATAATTTATTCATATAAACTTCCAATTTTAATCAATGATATATGTGCCATTTTGATCGATGAACTTTTGCCACTTTTCCGGTAAAACTATAATTCCGTCACTGTAGAACTTCTGAGATTTCTGGGAGAAAAACTGTACCAAGTGATTTTCACAAGCCTCCTTTCAAGCCAGCTTTACACCATTGAGAGAGTTCTGCAGAGATCGAAACAAATAGTTGTCGGACGGGGCAATGTCCGGGCTATAGGGTGGATGCATCAAAACTTCCCAGCTAAGCTCTCTCAATTTTTGCCGAGTCATTAAAGATGCGTGTGGTCTGGTCTTGTCGTGATGAAAGACAACGCCTTTCCAATTGATCAATTTTGCTCCTTTTTTTAATCGCCTGCTTCAACCGCATTAGTTGTTGACAATATAGAGTCGAATTAGTAGTTTGGCCTGGTTAGAGCAGCTCATGATGAACAACGCCTTTCCAATTCCACCAAACACTCAGCATCACCTTCTTTGTCGTCAATCCGGGCATTGCCACTGTTTGTGAAATTTCTCCGGTCGACCACGATCTTTTTCGCTAATTATTGTCGTACGTGATCCATTTTTCATCGCCCGTAATCATTCGTTTAAGAAATGGCTAGATTTCGTTTCGTTTCAGCAACGATTCACAAATGGAAACGCTACCATGGAAACAGAATACGCTACCTTTATATATAGAATGTTCTATGGACTGTTACCTTTGAAATGATCTACAGCATGACTTCATTGAATAAGCATTACTAGAGGTATGCGACTTTAAAGCCATCCTTTGGAAAAAAACAAAATTACTTTTTCCTCAACCCAATACATTTACAATAATAATTCGATAGAAATCATTCTCAAAGAAAATTTAATAAAATAACTAACAGAATTTTTCAGTATTTAAAAGCAAAATACATGTAACATTTGTAAAATAAATATATAATTAGAACATAAACTTAATACATAATTATAAATATCTTGCTATATTTATGGAAGAAATTGAGACATGCATTTGTGAAAGTTTCTTTAACCGTAAAACTTTAAGAGAATATTTTATAAAACACGAAAACTTTGTCTTAGATATATTCCTAGTCACTCAAAAGTGTGTCATCTTTGACCTTAGACATTAACATTCACAAAGCGTGATATTTTAATTGGTCCCCGTGATTCGACATTTAAAATGTTCTTTTTCATTTTCATTTACTATACATTGGTTAAATGAATTCATTATCATTTGTTCCTGTATTTTGTACAGCTAATTTTTCGTGCGAATAAAATGATATTAGATTTTACTTCAAAGACAAGTTTTAAATAAATTGCATTGTAACTGAATAGTAATCGGTGTTAATGTAATTCTGTTAATAAAATTTCAATTACATTAAATGGAATTATTGCTTTGACTACTAGAACAGAAAACCTATGTATCGACCTTAAATTAAACTATTCAGCAATTAAATTTTTTCCCAAATAAATATCTGAATACCGTTTATTCGCTTTTTTTTCTAATGAATATAGTTTTGTAAAGCATCATTTTTAATTGTCTTGAAATACTGAACGTTTTCTGTGTAACTTTTAACCTATATACAATTTTAAACCGCAATTCATTCGTCAAAGCGTGATTTTAAAATTAAAAGCACTTGATATGATACGCATGTCTATAAGATCAGTTTAAAAGGACGTTTTATTTATTTATTTTTATTATTTATTTATATTTTCCGTGTATAGTGCACGGTAATTCGGTCAGTGACACAGCACATATTATCAAGTATACATTTCAAAATAAGGTGTTCAATATTGTATGCATGGAAATACTGACTCCTGCAGCACTTCTCGTAACGCCATCACATTTTGCACAAAGCAAGAAAATACATTCATCAATTGAATCTACAATATTATTTATTAAGGACTGTTGAAATCTTCCTTAAACTATCTATATTAATAAAAGAAAGTTTCGCTCTGTGTGTGTGTGTGTGTTTGTTTGTCTGCGATGGCTAGCAAAATCTAGCCCACCTAGAAGTCTGCAAATTTAGGTGTGGATAGTCCAATGTCAGGCCATGTGCACCTGAGTCTTTAATATTTTTATTCTTATTTTTATTCTATTTTTATTTTTAATATTTTATTTCTTTTAATATTTTGATAATTACCCAATATATTAATTAGATTCTCATTAACCATCGCTTCTAAAATGACATCTTTTAAATCAAAATGGCGAAAGAAACGAACAGGCGCATTGGATTTGCAAGCGGAAATGAACGAATTCGAAATTATTTTACTAATTAGCGAATTTTAAGAAAACTAATTGAGATATCAATTTGAAAATTTCTGAACATATGTTAAAAACAATTCGGAATCTGACTATGTGATTTTTGAAAAATTCGGTAGGTAATTTTTCTTAATTTATGTAAAAAACTGACAAAAATCTGCCGGCGCCAGTGAAAGCAATCCGAGAAAGTTTCAGACAGGGATCTGCTTTCATTAAAAACTGAACTACATAGAGATCTGTTTCTCTGGCCGATCCCTCCATTTAGTTTCCGAAAATGAAAGGAAATAATTGCCAATTTTTACTAATGAACAAAAATTTAGATAACTAATTACGATATAGATTTGAAATTGAGGATGGGAAGGGGTATTATCGGCCGGCTATTTTAGCATAGCGTCTTTGCTATGTTCTAATTATCAGAAAAAATTAATTATTTTTATAATGTTCGCGTTAATGTAGGTGAAGGTGGTTTTCTTAAACAAATTATTCGTTATATTTGCGGGTATCGGAAGGGAAAGGGATTAACGCCTTGCTCTGATTTGCACCAAAACAAATTCCATTTAAGAAATTTAAGATTTTTAGCTTCTAACGTTGCGTTTTATAAATGTTATGTATTGAGAATACAGGAAATTTCAAATAACGATTTTCTTAAAAAGTAAATTTATGTTTCTAATAAAAGTACACAAACCGTATATACATATACCTCATGGATACCAACAATCAAAGTAAATGAACTGTTGTTGAGCAATTGACCAAGTGCCCCCTATGCAATCCTTCAAGTTTCATTATCTAACTGTGCATGCTTATCTCGGGTTATATGAGCCCGATCACAACGGCCTTTGGATGACTCGACTTGGTTTTCGTTCATGTTACAGATTTTAGTTCCACCTTCCACCGCCAGGGAGCGCATTATTTTCTAGAGTTCTATGGGCCTGATTTCGACGGAAATTGGTTCATTCAACTCACTTCATACAACGGGTACTCGTGTTGGATTCGTATGGTACAAATTGCGCCCTCTGGCGGTGAAAAGCGGAACTAAAGACTTTAGAGCCCGTGCGCAGCATGCTTGCTATACGGTGCCGGAGGCAGCGGGGACACGATTTGGAGTTTCGTTCGGAAGGTGGTTTCTTTGGAACAGGGTGCGTCCCCTGGCGACGGAAGGTGGAACTGAAAGAGTTTGCATCGCGTGCGCTGCATGCCTACTATACGGTGCTGCAGGCAGCGGGAAAACGCGTCGGAGGTTCGTTTTTATCAGAATGCGCCGGTATCGGCGGAAAGTGGAAATAAAGGAATTTCAGTCGCCGTGCAAAGCACTTTTAAATAAATAATTTTATACAAAATCGGGTTAAAGATATAAAATTATACAAACTTTAGTTTTGTTTAAATTTATTATTATGGGACCAAGCAACGCCGGGCGGGTCATCTAGTCTTCAATAAAGTTAAATTTATGGTCTACAGCGCGCGAATGGTTACAGTGTCGATTGTTTGAAGGAGATGTGGCCGTTGAAACACAGTTGTGTACATGCAATGTACGTACGTGTAAAATCCGTGGTAGACAACATCTTCCTATATGATTGCTAGTTAGTAGAGAAGTATGGTGGTTGGAGATTGTCCCCGTCTGGTAACGATCAAAATTATTACGGACCTCCACTCTGGAATTAAGAGGTTATTTTGTATTTAAACCTCAATATCAGTCCCTCATGATAATAGATAGAAAGTATCAAATTCAGGAAAGAATGTCTGGATTCAGCTTGAAGTAAGACATCCTGTGTTTAAACTGAATAAGTGGATTGTGATCTAAGTTGTAAAAAAAAAGACAGAAATTTTAGGAAAATATGCTAGGGGGTGTTCAAATGAAAAGGTACGAAACGTCGTAACAACCAAACCTGTTGAAATTTGAATATGCCGCTTTGGAATAACGTAGTGAGACATCTAGAGACGCGAATGGAGTGTCCGGCGTGGTTGTGCGTTTGCGCGGGCGCCCGCGCTTGAAGGAGGAGAGAGAAGCAGGCAGTTGTGTGTCCTGTCCAATTGACGCGGCAGTGCGTGTATCACTTCTAACCAGGTCGTTCACCTTATCGATGAGTTCGACCGTGGTTACCGTGTTTGCCTGGCGTGGTCATCACTCAAATACTCCTGGCCTTCGCGAAAACGGGCACTCCACTTTCTCAGTGACTTGTCGGACACACAGTCTCCGCTGTATACAGCCACCCTCTTGCGATGAATATCGGCCGGTTTAACCCCTTCTGCTCTAAATTGAAAATGTCCGCTTATAAAAAAAATATAACCAAAATCAAAAAAGTAAAAATTAACAACGTTAGAGATCGACCTCAGCTATCCTATGCAAAAAACATCATTTAAAAATATTAAAATGCGAGCCAGAAATCTGGCAAGAGTCTTCCCATAGACTTAACATTAACTTGGGCGTTTCTTCGCGTGACTAGTGTAGGCTCTTAAGAAACATCTGTCTTTTTTCACAGTGTAGTTTCTAAGGACATTATTGTACGAGAGGAAGCCCAAAAGTAAATTCACACCCCTGTATTCCCCGAGAAATAGTAGTGCAATGAAACAAACAAGACAATGGTCTAATGTGAATCGTATACATGCGACATTTGTTTGACATACGACCGAGATTTTGCAGATGACACTGAAGCAGTGTTAACAAAAATGTCGGATGAACGGTCCAGTCTGTGCCCGGCATATAGGGAGCAGATCTTTTTTGCAATCGTGTAGAAAAGAGGGCCGAGCTGTTAAGCTGCATTAAAAAAAAATAACACTTTCGAATCTGACTAAATCGATGTTTTCATTTTGTTATGAAACTTTCTTTCAAATATGACGACACAATGTTTTCAATTCGGAAATACCGGGAATACTCAGAATATTGAAACATGGACATATTCAAAACTGAGCACATAGAGGTCAGTTCATACTCACTTTTGAAACATGATCATACTCAAAAATGATTAGAATCAGTTCAAACTCATTTTTGAAACATGGAAATACTCAAAAATGAGCACATAGAAGTAAGTTCATACTAATTTTTTTAAACATGTACATACTCAAATATGAGCACATGATATTTTATTCTTGAGTGTGTGCATGTTTTCAGAAATGAGTATATACATGTTTCAAACTTGAGTAATTATGATTCGGAGCCATCTTGGCTACGTGACATACTCAGATTTGAATATTTTTTGCTCTATTTTGAAAATGCCGTTTTTAGAGTGTATGAAGGGACATGGGTGACGAAGGGTTTTGAAATCCTTTAAAGATTCATGGAAGTGTATGGTCTAGATGTCATTGTCACCCTTCCTTTGGAACGTCTCGCATCTACCCTACACCCTGTTTCAAACGAACTTCCACCTATTTCCAGCTTTGAACGGGGCTCATAAAGGGAGGCCCTATAGCATTAATGATTAAGTGAAGACAGCCGTGAAACAGTTATTTCATAAGCAAGACCAGCATTTTTTTTTCAACAGGTTAATTTTAATTTTTGTAAGCACTATGACGAATACATCAAAGTCCTTATTGAATATGTAGTGAATATGAAAAATAAAGTAAGCCTACTTCTTCATATCCGCAGTATATTCTCTATTTTTGTATTAAAAACTAGTCCATATCCAATCGTACTTTCTAATAGCCAGTCGATGTGATGGTATAATTGTCACAAATGATCATAGTCAGAGCGGTGAACAAAAAACCATCGGTGACCATCTTAATTTCATCACATTATAGCTCTCATGAGACCGTCATTTCGTGACTCAACTATGAAAGCACAGTCACAGAGTTTTGAGTCATTAGCTACGCGTTACAAAATATGACGTATTGACTTCACAGAGACGTGGTTATAACTAATTTTTCACGTCATATAACGACAATGAGGAGAGTAAGACTTGCATTTGGAAAATCTTCCCCTCGTTAAAAAAAGAAAATTTTCGGCCCGTCCATACATATATTTTTCTTTATCACCATTCCGATATAAGCTACTGTTTTATTTCAGTTTTCTTTTTCCCGACTTTATCCAAATGTGGATCGATATTCTATTTTAATTAATGGATAAAAATATTAAAATCAAACTAATTACCTTTGATGTTGGTTGAAGGAAAATGTTTCTACAAAAGTTTGATCTAGATTTCTAGATGAAACTGTAAAACCTAACTTCAGATCTGGAATCTTTTTGTGATTTTGTATACCTTGTTCCGAATTGAATTTACGCTTGCTTCGTTATATTAATGAACGACGTCAAAAATAAGTCTTTTTTTCCTCTGGTTTCTTCAGTTAAGAAAAAAAAAAGTTACGTTATTCTTTGTGTGTATTTTTAACGTGGAAAGAAAAATATAATTTTAGCTTGCTTTGGTGGAGAGAGTTAGTAAAAATAAAAGGAGAGAAAGGAAAAGAAAGAAAAACATATACGGCTTATTGTAATATTTAATTAGTCACTGCAATTCTCTAATTTTTCTAGTTTTTTAGATATTAATATTTTAATTTTGTGTGTTCGTCAGATAATTATTTATCTGACGAAAGTTTGTTTAATTAGCTGCAGCTTGGTGCAACAGTTATGCTACATTTCAAGAGAAAGCACATATGTTGTATATCTCTACATAAAAATAAATAAATAATAATGCTATCATTTATAACTAATACAGGGTTATTAAAAAAAGATTGTACAAACGTTAAGAAATAGTGCACACTACATCAAATAATTTTTGTATAGGAAACTATGGTCATTTATCCCGTAAAAAATACAGGTTATTTCACCGGAAATCGTTTTTTTTGTTCGTAACTTTAACAATAATGAAGATACTTTATAGAAATTTGAAATAGGCAGACCTCTCTTTGAGTGAAATGCAAGGATATCTCGAAAAATGGAAGAAGGGGCCAACAGCCAATCAAATAGCGCAGATCTAGTCACTCTCTATTTCCGAATGTAATTGGCCGTTTATATGTTTTCACACCAATCCTTCAAACTTCCATCATTTTAAACACTTTTCATTATGGTTCAAAAGTGTTTATGACATTGATTTGTCTGTCCGTTCTCTAACCCGTGTAAATATACTCGGAGTGCAATGTAATGGATATATGTTATTGAGGTTTACTATGGCATGTTCACTATTGAAAAACAAGTATTAGTTTAGACGGGAACTCAAAAGAAATTCGTTATATTATGATCCATGAGCGAAAATTGTTTGCAATTACAGTATTATACTGTAAAATCAATTTTTTTTGCAGTATATAGCGTGCTCTATTTCCTATAGCTTCAAAATTGTCCTTTCACTTTCGATATAAATTGCTAGTAATAAAATATCATTTTCGTGTGTAGAAATAGTACTTTAAACGACAAAACATTTCGAAATATTCGATTTTTTTGCTGATTCAGGAAAAACAAATATACAATTGAAACAATTAGAAGAAAACCTGCTAAGGCGGACAATAAACCTCCAAGAGGCCTGGAGAAATTTCCACTTTAGGCAGGTCTTCGCAGGCGCAAAGTCACAGGTTTGCAAGATTAATTTGTAATTTTTAGTGAACGTGATTTTTTGCTTATTCTTTTACATTGTTGTAATCATTTTCCTAATCATGCACCTAAAACTATATATTCATGTCCATTAGTGTCAAATTCTCGCCAAGCTTGGAGAGACTTGGCGAAATATCGCCGAATTTGGTGACCAAAAATAATTCCCCATAAATGAAGCCAACATGGCTATAGCTGATTAATTAGGTGAATTTCTTATCCAAATTCCGTATTAAAGAATCTTCTGCAATCGTGTTCTTTGTATTTTAGCTTGCTGTTTTCGAATAACATTAGTTAAGATTTTAAAACGAAGATATAGGAAAGCTACCTTTTCCTCCCGTTACAGGTCGGAAGTACTTTATTTTTTCCAATTTGAGATCTAAATACACAGAGCTATCATAAGTCGAAAAATTACTCAAAACTGAATGCAATTTGTTTATTTCCTTTTTTAAAATATCTATATTAAACCTTGAATTAACTTTTGAAAACATTGAAAATGAACTTTTCTTTAAACTTGTTAATATATGTGATTACATGTTGAAACTGTAACTCTCCCTGTACCCTTTAACCATATATAAATACCAATTAAGCACCGCGGATTGTTTGATGTTCGCCGAAAACCGTATACAACTAATTTGTCAAACGCATCCGTTTACGGTAACCGCATACGTTCATTCGGACTGCTCGGTATACAGAAATGCTAATGATAACGGGATTAAATTCAGCTGTTAACTAGAAGCCACTCTAAATTATAGACCTATGTTCATTATTAGCATCTCTCTCCGATAAAATAGTTCCGAACTGTTCAAGGAGGTAGTTAATTCAAAGCGGCCCATCTAATTTATCGTTATCTAGCCGGAGACTCTTGATATATATTGCAGCGTTTGAAATCTGAAGAGGTCCTAAATTGGATGTGTAATAGGCGGCTATATCTTTGATCACAATTATTGGTAAAGTGTTTTACAGCGCTCAAAAATGTTGTTAAAAATAAAATTTTGAGTAATTATATTAGTATATAAAATTTAAAATGGTTTAGAATAAATTGTAATGTATAAGGAGATTAAGATTTGCTCATCAGAATTTTAAGGGCTGGTATACTACAACCTACTTCAACAAACAATTTTTCTTTAAGTAATCAACATCATGATCTATTTATTTATTTAACACTGGAACTACCATGAGCAGTCATTTTGACGGTTACCAAATGAATATATTCCGATTCGAACCAGAAATTTCTTTTTAAAATAAATTAAATATAAAACTCACAGAAATACGTTAAATGAATAAATTAAGTAGTTTTAAATAAAATTTCTGGTATGAAATAGTTTTAAAAAACTTGAGTAAAATTTCCGGTAGTTCTTGTGTTAAAAATACAGGTGCGTAAAAGTATTTTTACCCTTTCGCTTCTTTAATAGTGCATATATTCCATATGTTTTGGCAATATAAAATACAATAAAAAATAAAATTGTGAATAATTATTTGGTTATAGGTAAATGTGAAAATGAGAATTAATATAAATATACAATGATATATCACTATCTATCACTGTACATAATATTGTATTGATAATATTCACTCCAATACTAACATAACTATTGTTCATAACTTTAAAAATGTAAAGATATTTTAACGAAATTTTTAAGACATCCCCTGTTTTGTGTGAAATGCAATTATATTATGCAAAGTGATGGAATAGGTGTACGGTACGTGAAATTCTATGGACTGTTAATTACATTCTGAAATATGGATTATCTAGTTCGGCGCTGTTTAGATGTGAGTGGTGTTCGCTTCAACCACTTCCCATTATATAGACACATTTCACACAAAGTAATGCAAGCCATTAGTAAATTTTGTTGTTAAAGTATTTTCATTATCATTAAAATTATGAACAAAAATCCGAATTTGGATTCGAGGGAGATACTCTGTATTTTTGACAGAATAAATGGATTATGATATGACCTTACAATTTACTATACATAAATTGTTTCTTGTAGTGTGCGCTAAACCTCTTAAATTTTGTCAGATATTTTTTGAATAATCCTGTATATGTGGTATACCATTTTAACCAAAAGTCTAACAGTATTCTTTAATTATAGGTAAATACCGGTGAAGCATTGTTTTTTGTTTGATGTTCGCCGAGAACCATTACACAACTGCTTTGCCAAACACATGCGTTTATATGCTAATCTTATATGTCAATTCGGACTGCTCCATACTATACAGAAATGCTAATGATAACGTGATTAAAATCGGCTGTTAACTAGAAGTCACTCTAAATTATAGATTCGTTATTAGCATCTCTCTCCGCTGAAATAGTTCCGAACTGTTCAAGGAGGTTAGTTAATTCAAGGCGCCCGCTTCAATTTACTGCTATCTAGTCGGAGGCTCTTGATATATATAGCTGCGTCTAAACACTAAAGGGGTCATAAATTAGATGCCTAATAAGTGGCTGTCTTTGATCACAATTATTGGCAAGATACTTCATAGCACTCAAAAATATCGTTAAAATTAAAATTTTGAATAATTAGATTAATATGTAAAGTTTAAAATGATTTAGAGTGTATTGAAATATGGATTAGATAAATATGAAAAATGGGGATTAAAAAACAAGTCAGTAACTATGATCGAAGATCGCTCAAAGGGTTTCGTTTAACCCTTCTTTGCATGAGTTTTTCTTTTACAATTGTGTTTTTTATACATATATTAAATATTAGACACCAGAAATTTTAAGATAGAGTTTTAACTTTGTTCAGCAACATAGTTTGCGGGAAATTTACTGGATTAATATTTCTATATAAATATAGTGGTGGCGAAGAAGTTGATTTATTTATTAAGGTCTCAGGAGTCTTACTTTTCCTCCGAGGATGCAAGTTTGCATCATGTCACATTTTATTTTATTTCTGATTTCATATAACACACAATAAAATGAAATTTTTACCACTAATAGATCAATATCTGCTTGATTTAACATAATTTTTTCAATATAGTACAATTCATATTTAATTATTTAAAAAAAGTTCAAATTTTTTAAAGAAGTAAAAAAAACTTTTTCGCCTGGTATCCACTGCACGCAAGGTTGCAGAAGAAATATTGCTTCAAAAATAACAAACAAAACTGATAATGATGTAAAATTAATGTATCTTGAACTTATACTTCAATTTCAAGCAATATAAAAATTTAATTTTTTTAAAATGTAAATTTAAGTTGTAAAATGTTTAAAAAATTCTATTTTTTGTTAAAAAAATGCCAATTTAAAACAAATTAAATTTTTAATTGCTTGAAATTGAAGTATAAGTTCAAGATACATTAAGTTTACATCATTATCAGTTTTGTTTGTTATTTTTGAAGCAATATTTTTTCTGCAACCTTGCGCGCAGTGGATACCAAGCGAAAAAGTTTTTTTTACCTTTTTTTTAAATTTTAAACTTTTTTAAATAATTAAATATGAATTGTACAACATTGAAATAATTATGTTAAATCAAGCAAATATTGCCCTATTAGTGGTAAAAATTGTATTTTACTGTGTGTTATATGTTATCAGAAATAAAATAAAATGTAACATGATGCAAACTTGCATCTTCGGAGGAAAATTAAGACTCCTGACACCCCTTAAAAGTTAAATAAAAAGTGATGGAAATTTACATCACTATGTAATTAAGGGTTAATATTCCTTTCAAAACACTTTATCCTTTCTTTAATAAATCCAAATAAATTTCATTTAGCAACAAAAAAAAGTCATATTTTTTATAATGTAAAAATTTACCGGTTTTTTTTTCGTTTTTCCGAATATCTAAGCCAGCCCGATAGCGGGCGAAGCCCTCTATTATATTCTGTCATAATAATATCTGTCAGGCTGACTAAATGCGATATTTAAAAAAAATAATTTCAAAATTAAACATGTTATACACCTTCAAAATTTTAAAATATGCGAATATTTCCATAATTGGATTTTTAACATGATTCAATATGTTTCTCAAACTCATATATTTACTATGTTACTCATATTGATACTCGCTTTGTATTATTCTCAAACATTTGAAAAATTCGTTAAACTTCCAATAGGACGTCAGATTTTCTTTTTAATTCTCTATTGACGTGATATTAATCTGCTTTGTGTACATACACATTCTCATACTCCTTGTATTATTGAGAAATCTTTGAAAATTTCCTTTTTATTACCACTATGACCCTAATCATTTTTATTTCATATTAATATTTTTTTCAGTTGGTGAAACTTTATATTTAATTTTCATTTTTCACGTGGAAATCGTTCAATAGAAAATTAATTACTGTAGAAAGAATTTCATCGTGGATTTTTAAGTTTTGGCAACTGCTTTAACGAAAAATGTTTAAATTTAACAGGAAAAGGCTGTTAGAATTTTGGTTTTTTATCTCTATTTATTAAAATATACGATTTTTTCAAATTTTAATATTTTGAGCTTCATAGCTGGTATTCAGCTAGGTATACACAAAGTTTTAACTCTGTAAGTTACATAGTTTCTGAGAATGGCTCTGAGACGAACAGACAACGGAGCGGGAGTAATAGGGTTCCGTGAGATGAACGAAACCCTAAAAAAGGAATAGCAGTAACTACTAATAGCAGTAACAGTACAAGATTTGAAAAACACAAGATTTGAATATAGAAAAACACAGGATTTGAACATATATGGAAATAAAATAAAAATTTTATAGACATTTAGGCGTTTGGGTTGAATTGTAGGGAATAATGGTACAGCACAAAAGAATATATAGATATCTATCTGAGAAGAGGAAAATAATGGGAATGTTAAATATCCGGTTTTGTAATAGAAGTATAATTGATGAAGAAGAAGAACTTTTTTTTAACTCTATTGATAGAAAGTACCATGTTACATGGAGCCGAAACATGCGAAAACTATGCCCTAGAAAAAAAGCGAAAAATAATGAACACATTTAGCGATAGTGTCGAACTAGTACTAGTACTAGAGTATTGCTGCTAGAATTTCACAGATGGAAAAAAAAAGAAAAAAAAAGAAAAAAGTAAAAAAAGAAATGTTAAAATTGACGATTTTCACTTGGAAGAATCTTTTTGCGAGAAAGATAAAATATATGTTTTATATATTTCACACTTAGGTTTTAAATACATTCATTTTTATAATTGCAATAAATTAAAAATGTCTTTCATCCGTTAAAACTTTTTAAAATTATAAATCCTCATTTCTATTACCCAGATAATCGATATCTAAGACTAAGCGCTATTGTTAAAAGATAGCGGAATCTTAATGAACAACACGTATTTAATCTAATGAACTTCTGATTAAAAGTTTTCAAAAATTGCCTGTAGTTGGCAGCAATAACATCATCTGTTGGTCAAACTTGTAGAGCAAATAGTCATCTTGTTTTGAAATCACAGCAATTTATTTGTTTTAGAAGGTGTATTGTAACTAAAAGTTACTGAAGTAAAATTTAGCTCAATTTTTGTTGTTAAAGAGCTTGCAAAGCGGAGATACATTAATACAGTAAGATTTTGATAGGTTATGGCTTGTTATTCCAGTTAAAAAAATTTTTTTTGGCAACTTGAGTTTAAGCTGATGGATGGGGAGCTTGTGAACAGAACACTTGGGCATAGCTACCAACTTGTACGGTTTTTTGCTTTTTTTAAAATTTAATAAAAATGTTTGTCTTTTTTAATCTTTAAAAATCTTTAAAATTTTAAATGAATCAAAAATTACTATTACATTTTATCTGTAAGAAAAACCGTACAAGTTGGCGACTATGACATATGGAAATGTGAACAGTTGACAAGTGTTCGAACTGCAGCAGAAACTTTTGGTTTGAAACCTACTGTACATTTTATTAGAGGGGCAAAACATCACAGGCCAATTAATGAGCCTAATGAAGTCATAATCACAATTCCAATAGATAATACATTCAATAGCAGTTAGGTAAGTGTTCACCAATCAACGGGAAATCATTCAAGAAAAATCCTTCTTTCTTAAATTCTCACCGCTGTGAACGGATATATCCGTTCACTATGCTGCAGGTTTCACTGCAATATTATCATTATTTAAATTAATGTAATTCTACAAATATAATGTAGTTTTAAAACATTAAATAATGATTAATAGTCTCAAGGATTATATTCATATACGTAATTAAGTTTTTTATATCATGTTTGAAATATGTTTTTTTAGCATTTAAAAAAATTACCGAGAAAACAACATTACTATTTTGCCCTTTTTCTCGGCCGTCAGGGGGTTAAGACGATTTCTGAAATGCAATATGAACTCACTTTTAAGAATGCAAAACAAATGGATTGTAATTAAGCTAAATATTTTAAATGGTCAAATGAATCATGGGAAAATGATGGTCCGTCATTCTGTTTTGAAACGACAGCAAATTATTTGTTTTGAAGGTATACTGTAACTGGAACTTGCTAAGTTGCTAAAGTAAAAATAAGGTAATTTTTTATTTATTTGTTAAAAAGTCACTATTGCAAAGCGTAGAAGCATTAACAAAGTAAGATTTTGATAGGTTATGTCTTGTTATTCCAGTTAAAAATATTTTATTTTGGCAACTTGTGTTTAAGTTGATGGATGGGGAACTTGTGAACAGAATATTTGGAGCAGATGCGTAACAGTTGACAAGTGTTCGAAGTGCAGCAGAAACTTTTGATTTGAAACCCACTATTCTTTTTTAGGAACTGACAAAATATCATAGGCAGAATAATGAGCTCAATGAAGTCACAGCCTCAATTCCATTAGAGAATACATTTCATAGTAAGTATGGCCCTACCAATGGCTGAGAGGTTCTGCTCTCAAAGATGGTAGATGGGAGGTGCTGGGTTCAAACTCCAGTCGCGCTCATCGACCTATCCGTTCGGAATTTTCCATGGTTTTCTTCGAACCTTGCCGTAAATACGGGTTAAGATCCCTTAGAGAGACCCCCACGAAGGGCATTCCCCCTAGGGCACATATCCCAAGAGTAGATAATCGGCCGTCATAAATCAACCGACCAACCAACCACCCATAGTAAGTATGCAGATTGTGTTCACCAATCAACAGGTATCCTTCTAGAAAAATCCTTCTTTCTCAAGAAGATTTCTGAAATGTAATATGAACTAACTTATAAAAATTCAAAACAAATGATTTCTAATTATGCGAAATATCTGAAATAACCACACTCAGCGTCATGGGAAAAGGATAATCTACTTGAATTGAATGCATGAATAATTCGTAAAAAGACAAAACAACTTATTAAGAAAACTCGAAAATTTAATTTGATAGGAGCCTTCCTATAAAACAAAAAGCAAAACTTAAAGCAAAATTACAAAATAAGTTTTATAAAAGGAACACCCTTTTGCGTATTTTGTAGGACTGACAACATTTTTTAAAATTTAAAAATGGGTTTGTAATTGAGATAAATTTGTAATTAATATAAAAATTGACCAAATTTTATCATTTCTCATTGTGTGGCGAAATGTATACTGTTATTTTGTAAAAGGATCATAGTTTATTTTGTTCGTATATGTGACCGGAGCATGTTTGCAACTACTCTCTCGCTGAGGCACAGTGGACAATTTTAATCTTTATTTAAATAAGCATAAATCTCAGAAATTCTTCATATATATATATATGAGAGTTCCTCAAAAGAAAAAAAAATGTGGAAATATTAGTAAATGATTTTCGTAGCTGGTTAGGAATTGGTTTTATTAAGAATTGGTTTTTCTAGGGTTAATTTAAAATGACATTGGCAAACAAAAAAATAAAAAATGTTCCTTCCCCGTTTCCTATACGTTACAAGTCAGGATATTAGGGAAATGACCTTTACATTTTAATAAATCATTTTCAATTCTAATGCTACATAACAATTCATCAAATCCCAAGAAAAAATTGATAAATTTATCGGGAATTCAACGGATTTGACCAATACGAGGACAACGTTATAATGAAAAACGTTTATTTGCGTTAAACCTTTCAGAAGCGGATTTAATTTCCTAGATATGCAAATATGTTTTAAATTATACGAAAATGAAAATATGGTATGAGTTATATGAAATGCAATTACCAATAGTCTGTGTAAAATAACACCCTGATAGCTTCTCAGAAAGATGAAACATATATTTATTGTCATAATTTTAACTTTTTGAACAACATTCATTTTTGCAGGTAGGGAAAATGAATAAATGAATAAATGGAACTTTCAATTTTTAAAGTATTTGCGACCAGTTAGGATTGTTTGAAATTCTGATGTTGGACATTTCTTATCCTGATAATTCTTTGATTTAAAGTATCAATAAGCGATATTTATAAAAATATACATTACGATTCAGGATAATTATGAAAATATCTTTATAATCTCTCTAATAATATCTTTATATCTTTATTTTAATAAATCATTTTTACTAGATGTTGCATTCCCTTTCAACAAAACAACAGAAAAATTGAAAAAATTTATCCCGAATCTAATGAATACTTAACATCTGGGCATTCAAACGCGTTATCAAGGAAAGCAAAGCCCGTTTGGTTTAAATTTTTCAAATGATTCTATAGATACTCGGGTTTAATTTCATAGATACGCAAAGGCGTTTAAAAAAAAATGAATCCCCTTATCCATAAGGGAACAATTTCGCTCTCATTTTCAAGACAAAGCGATGAAGCGAAACCGAAATGATCGCACGTCATCAGGGGAATTATACCTGGAATTAAAATTCTAAGGGTGTAGTGCGGGTAGTAATGAATTCATTTGAATAATTCACTTCTGATGAGATGTGCCCGTCTTTTGTTATCTTCGGCCAGATTAAGGTAAGAAAGGAGGAGGCTTTAATCGCTTGATTTATGGATTTTACGAATGAGGAATCAGTGTAACTCATGACTAGAAAGATAAATTTTAGAGATGGGATACAATAAATCAAATATGAGGAAATAAACATTGATATTCCCGAAAGATTTATTCTTAAATCGAATGTTATACTGCTAATTCGAAAAAAAAAAAATGCTGGAGTTAAAATTTCTCATTTGCAGATATTTGTGTTTAATCGCTAAGTTAAATCAGCAGTAATTGAAATTAGCACAATTGCATAAAAATAAAAAATAAATTGCTAATAAAAAGAGTCTTCCCTCTATTTTTAAATATCCATTGTTTAAATTTTCTAATTTGGAAATAATTTCAATGAAGGGTAATAAATCGTATAATTTCATAGAACTAAGTAAAAAATGTTCAGACCCTACACTAGTCATGGGAAGAAAGTCGCACGCCAATGTTAAGCCTTTTTCAGATTTCCCGCTTGCATTTTAATATTTTTAAATGATTTTTTTTTATACTTCAGATCGATATCTAACGTTGTTAGTTTAAACGTTTGCGATTTTGGTTAATATATATATATATATATATATATATATCATCATCATCATCATCATCATCAACCGTTTTCAATCCACTGCTGGATGTAGGTCTCCCCCAGATTTTTCCATTGTCGCCTGTCTAGTGCTTTAGTCATCCAATTAACACCGGCCACTTTTCTGATTTCGTCACTCCATCTTACTTGAGGTCGTCTTCTTGGTCGTTTTACATCTCTGGGATACCACTGTAGGGTGTTTGTGCTCCATCTATTGTCTTGTCTTCTTGCAATGTGCCCAGCCCATTTCAATTTTAGCCGTTTAATTCTCTCGATGATGTCAAAAACTTTCGTCTGACTTCTTATCCACGTTATTCTCTTTCGGTCTCTTCTGGTTATGCCTAGCATACATCTTTCCATACTTCGCTGTGTTGTTTGTAATCTTTGTACCATCCGTTTTGTTAGTGTCCAAGTTTCTGCTCCATAAGTTAGTGCAGGCAAAACACATTGGTTAAACACCTTTCTTTTCAAACAAAGAGGCATGTTACTCTTCAGAATAATATTGTTCTTCCCAAAAGCACTCCATCCATTTCTTATTCTTCTATTGATTTCATTCATGATACTGTTGTCTGATGATATTTCTTGTCCAAGGTACACATAACTTTCAACATCTTTAATCTCAGTGTTGTTGTAGACGATTTTCTTTTTTGATGCAAATGAATTGAACATCACCTTAGTCTTTTCCAAATTTATTTTTAATCCCACATTAATGCTAGCTTCTGCCAAATCTTTTAGCATATTTTGCAATTCTTCAGGGCTATTACTGAAAATTAAAATGTCATCAGCAAACCGGAGATGGCTTAAATATTCCCCATTTATTCTAATCCCTTTGTTTTCCCAATCCAGCTTCTTGAAAATACTTTCTAAGACAGCAGTAAAAAGCTTAGGCGAAATGGTGTCTCCCTGTCTTACTCCTCTTCCAAGCTTGATCTTCGCTTTTCCTTTGTCTAAACGCATGGTGGCTGATGCTTTCTTGTAGATCTTCTTTATGATATTGATATAAGGTTTGTCTATACCAATGTCCTCCAGAGAAGTAATTACTGCAGATGTGTAGACCGAATCAAATGCTTTTTCATAATCAATAAAGGCAAGGCAGAGAGGTAAATTATATTCTTTATGTTTTTCTATAACTTCCCTTACTGTTTGAATATGATCCATTGTGCTAAATCCACTTCGAAATCCAGCTTGTTCTCTAGGTTGAGCTGAGTCCAGAGCTGATTCAAGTCTTGTCGTTAAAACTTTGGTGAAAATTTTATAAATCACTGACAGTAAGCTGATTGGACGGTAGTTTTTAATGTTTTCCTTTTCTCCTTTCTTATAAAGTAACACCATCACAGCATTATTGCAATCTTCTGGTACATCTGATTTCTCGAGACATTTGGAAAACAGTATGGCTAGCATTTTTGCAAATTCTTCTCCTGCTTCTTTGATAAGGTCAATTGTAATTCCATCTTCGCCAGGGCATTTACCTTGTTTCATGCCTCTAATGGCTTGTACAACTTCATCTGTCATCACCGGGATTATCTCTTCAGTTTCTGTTATGTTTACTAGTGGATCACGTAGGTTGATTTCCCTTTGATCTTCACATTTATATAGATCGTTATAGAATTTTTCGACATGTGTACTATTTCATTATTGATTTTGGTGATTGTTCCATCTGCTCTCTTCAGTGCAAAAATACCTTTTCTTCCAACACACAGTTTGCGCTTAGCTGATTTTAAACTTTTGTTATCTTCTAGAACTTTTTTGACAAGATCACAGTTAAATTTTCTGATATCTTCTGTAACACATTTTCTTACCGTTTTACATAATTCTGCATATTCAACTCTTGATTTAGGATAGTTTTTCTTCATTTTAAATTCTCTGCGTTTCTTTATCAATCTTCTTGTTTCTTCTGTTATTTTCTTTGTTTGCTTTACTTGTACTTCACCAGCTATCGTCCTTGCAATTTCTTGTAGAGTATTTGTTATTTTCTTGTTCACTACTGTAACATCTTGTTCTTCTTCTAAGATTGATTGAAGTACTTGAAAACGATTTTTAAGTTCTAAATTAAATTCTTCTTTATGTTTCTGTAGATTTATAATATCGACTGATTTCTTTGAGCATTGCAAAAGCTTCATTCTTTCCACTTTAGTATTTAAAAGCAGTTTGCATCTAACTAACCTGTGATCGCTTCCTGTATTGAAGTTATTGAGAACGCTGCAATCCTGAATAAGATGCTTTTTGTTTGTCAAGATGTAGTCGATTTCACTTGTTGAGCCATTTGCACTACGCCATGTCCATTTTCTTTGTGGCTTTTTCTTGAAAAATGAATTCATGATATACATCTGTTCACATTCTGCAAATTCAATCAATCTGTTTCCTCTTTCATTACGCACCCCATATCCATGATTTCCTACTGAGAATTCACCTTTCTTTTTTTCCCCAATTCTAGCATTCCAGTCTCCCATTATTAATTTTATGTAGCATTTTCCTTTTTGATGCATTGAAGCTACTTCTTCATAGAAATCCTCAATTTCTTCATCAGTATAGCTAATTGTTGGTGCATAAACTTGGGTAATTTGCAGCTTGTATCTTTTTGACACTTGTATAACTAACCTTGCAACTCTATCTGATGCACTATCATATTCTACGATTTGATTCTTCCACCTTTTATGAATCAGAAATCCTACACCACTTGTTTTTCCATCTTCTGTACCTCTGTAGTACAATACATGTCCACTGGCAATATATATATATTATAATTTACTTTTATTTTCGGAACCTGTTTCGAAAGTGAAAGTAGAATCATTAGGACACTGTAACCAAAATCGAAAAAGTACAAACTAACAACGTTAGAGTTCAACCTCAACTATCCTATGCAAAAAAAAAAAAAAACTCATTTAAAAATACTAAATCGCGTGAGTAATGTAGGTTCTTTTGCACTGAGAAAAATGACACCTTCAAATCTGAGTAAATCGATATTTTCATTTTGTTATGAAACTTTTTGTTTCAAATATGACGACCATTCTGAAATACCAGAAATACTCAGAATATTGAAACTTGGACATACTCCAAACTGAGCACATAGAGGTCAGATCGTACTCATTTTTGAAACATGGACATACTCAAATATGAGCACATGTTGTTTTATACTTAACTGTGTGCACGTTTTCAGAAATGAGTATATACATGTCTCCAACTTGAGTAATTTTGATTCGGAGACATTTTGACTATGAGACATGCTCATATCTGAGTATTTTTTGCTCAATTTTTGAAAATGTCGTTTTTAGAGTGTAACAGTAATGATTCAATATTATTTTTGTCCTTTTCTTATATTACCTCAATTCGCTCAAAGAAAAATTGTTGCTTTAAATCACTTAATTAAAAATAAATTTTCGTAAGAAAAATAACTAAATCGTTAACAGAAAATTCTTCTGTCACCACTTTAAATTCTTAAGCAAAACAAAATTCAAAGTTAAATGAGTGGTAATTGATAACACACTTTCATAAAAATAGGTACTAAAAACGTTAGTAGAAATATAAAACTTTGCTTTTTGTCATTTTTCTTTTGCTATTTAAATTTTTCTGCGAAAAAAATATTACGTTATAAGAAAGATTATAACTTAAAATAAAGTCTCTATTTTTAAAAATTTTTAATGCCTAATCGCATAAGCAAAACAAAAACTTTCGCGTTAAATAAACGACAATTAGTAGAACCATTTTATATACATATGTAACATTATTATTTACAGAAGAAATTTCATCTTTGCTTTTAATTTTTTTTTCTACTATAACATCAATTCACCTAAGTCAAAAAGAAGCTTTTTAGCTACATGCTGAATTATTATTAACAGAACTATTACAAAGATAAAATTAAATTAACATCTTAGTTAAACTTTCCAAACATCTAACTTCAATCACATCAAAAGTTCTTAAAAATTTTCAGTAGTTTTAGGATTTTGTTTTCTAAATGAGTGTTTTAAAATAAGAAACAACGAGATTTTCGATATGATGTTCTCTCTTACATCATCTGCAGGCCCGTTCCCCAATCTTTTCATGCAACATTTATGCTACTTTAAGAGCTATTTATTAAAAATTTTGCAAGCAAATGATCCCTTAACTTGATTTAAAACCCAGTCAATAACGGCTAATCGTGATTCATTTCTTAGAAAAACCACAAAGTGGTGTTTATTTTTTTCTAACATCCACATCAGATGTTAAATGAACTGTTATAATCTATCTCTAAAACTCTAATGTTTCAAAACTTTGGTATTATAATGATGAATGACTGCAATTACAAAGTTACATTAATCATAATTTAATAACACTATTCAAAAAAGTTGTTTATTTAACACATAATTAGAGGAGCCATATTTCCGAAAACAATGCTCCATAAAAATTCATGATTCTTCACACACACATTACACAACGCCTCTAAATCTTTGGTTGTTCGACGCATTTTCCTTTCATTTAAGTGTTCAACTACATACTACTTATATACAGTGTTCGATGATTAAACAAAGGATTTTGTCAACACCAGAAATCGTGGGCTGATATTTAGCATAATTAATTGCCTTCCTTTGCCTTTCTTGGAAAATATTTCAGCCTTTCACGGCCTCGCAAGATTCCTTCCATTTATTCCTGTTTATCCAACGACTCAATTTGCTGAAAAATGACGCATCTGCTCGTTTTAAAGAGAAAGGTTATTCAAACTGCGAAGTGGAACCAGTAAAAAATGTGTATAATGTGAAAGAGAGATGATGCCGTTAGCTCTTCTGAAGATAAGAAATTTTAATAAATTTTAAACAGTGATTTTTCCGAAAAGAATAATTTTGAGATTATTTATAGTTTAAAGTATTTTTTTAATCTAAGCTTCTATATATTTTTTAAAGCTTTTCTGTTGAAAAATTAAAATTAGGAATTTATAATTCAGAAATTTGGCGGATGAGATTTTAAATGAGATTGGCCTAAATCTTAGGCCGTTACGAACACACTTAGCGCGTCCGTCTGAATTTATCCTCCAAAGTTACGGATGTGATGCCCGCGTCTTACCAGTAAAAATGTGTATAATGTGAAAGAGAGATGATGCCGTTCGCTCTTCTGAAGATGAGCAATTTTAATAAGTTTTAAACAGTGAATTTTCAGGGAAGAATGATTTTGAGATTATGTATAGTTTAAAATGTCTTTTTTTAAATATATGCTACTATGTTTCTATTTTTTAAAAAGCTTTTTATTGAAAAATTAAAATTATGAATTTATAATTCAGACATTTAGTGGATGAGATTTTACATGAGATTGGTTTAACCCTTAAGCCGTTACGGACAATCTGAGTTTATTCCCTAATTTTACGGACGCGATGCACGCGTCTTACCAGTGAAATATATGTATAATGTGAAAGAGAGATGATGCCATTAACTCAAAAACAGAAGCAGAAGCAGTAGATTGTTTCGAGAGGATTCCCTGTTGTTATCAACTCCACTCCCTGTATACGAGAATTTGTGTATCACATCTTAAAGGAGCCATGAAAAAAGATTATAAATGTAGCAAAAATGCACTGTAAAGTGAAAAAGAAGCAGAGGATTTCACCGAAAACTTCATCAGCCAATCCGAAATAAGTAAGATAGCCAATCAAGATTAGCTTGAGTAAAATATAGCATAAAATGTATGCTTTGTTATATTAGATTAAATTGTATTTTATATGTATTCAATTTCATTCTTCTTTGTCCCATATTTTTACCGAAGTTCATTCTTTAACTCTAATGCAGTTAAAATATTGTTAGTTATTATTGTTAGTTTTTCTTTGTGCACATGTATTTTACTATCTTCGACCAGTTTTTACTGTAACTTTGATTAAATAAATTAAATGTTATTCTGACTTGACTAATATTGTTTGCAGATATTTTTATCCTTAATTTTTCTTGTGAAGCTTAAACCTGCATCTAAAAATATTATATATTGCTGTAAAATTTTAGACTGCAGTGCCGAATCCTGCAGTACGGATTCATTGGTAAATAATAAATCGTTAAGAGAAAGCTTCAACATTATTTTTGTCTTTTTATTATATTACCCCAATTCGCTCAAAGAAAATTACTTTAAAAAATGTAATTAAAAGCAAATTTTCATAATAAATAACTAAATCGATAACAGAAAGAAAATTCTTTCACCACTTTAAATTCTTAAGCAAAACAAACCTCAAAGTTAATCGAGTGGTAATTAATAACATCATTTTACAGAAATAGGTATTCAAACCGTTAGTTGAAAAAAAATGCTTTTTGTCATTTTTTCCCTTTACTATTTAAATTTGTGATAAAAAAATTAAGACAATATTATCAATTGAAATAAATTCTCTATTTTTTTTTTTTTTTTAATACATAGATTTGCATAGGCAAAAACAAATTTTCACGTTAAATAAACGATAATCTGTAAGACCAATTTATAGAAATTATTATTGAATGCCAAAGGGAAGCCACTCGGCGCAGCAAAGCCAGGCCGTAGAGCGTTAGCAGCCCCCCCCCCCCCCGGGATGTTCCCCGGCACGCTGGGATTCGTTGTAGGGTAGAAATTATTATTATTATTATTAACAGAAGAAATTTCATCTATCTTTCCTTTGCATCTTTTTTTCTCTTACAACCGCAATTCCGTTGCCTCCGTGGCCGAGTAGTTAAGACACCATTCCGCCAATCGCTTGAGAGCGTAGGAGTCCGTTCGGCGGGTTCGACTGCCGTCAAATCCGTTCCACACACTTTGTGGAGCTCCCGGTCGTAATTCTCTCGTATTGCAAATTTCCTTGTGGCTATCACGTCCTTGTATATCGACGATGACTTATAAGCGGGCACTTGATGCCAAGCACACAAGTCAGATGTATGTCCTCAATAAATAAAAACTCAATTAGCTTAAGCCAAAAAGAAACTTCCTAGTTACATGTTGAGTTATTATTAATACCTAGTTATATGTGGAACTAGTATTAATAACATTATTACAAAGATATAATTAAATTAACATGATAATCAAACTTTCCAAACATCTAACTTCACTCAAATGAAAAGCTTTTAAAATTTTACCGTAGTTTTTGGATTTACTTTCTAAGTGTCTCTTAAAATAAGAATTAACAAGATTTTTGGTAGGTTTCTCTCTTTTACATCATCTACAGACCCATTCCTAAATCTTTTCATACGACTTTTATACTATTTTAAGAGATATTTATTAAATAAAAGAAAACTGCCCAGTTATACTGAGGGCATTGAGCTCACAGGCTATTCACACTAGATGTGTATTATACTCTTATTTAAAAAAATTTGAAATAAGAGAAAAATAAAGAAAGCAACAATATATTAAGCGGGGGTCATCCCCCCGTTACCCCCCCCCACTCATAGTTAACTAATGAACCCCTTAAACTAATCAGGGAAGTCTCTAATTACAATGAATATAAATACAAAATTTGAAGAAAATCGGATAATTCTGCATGAAAAACCCATTTATCTAAATTAAGGGGGGGATTAGCCCCCCCCCGTCCTCCCCCTTTATACTTAACCAATCAATCCCGAAATCTAATCAGGGAAGCGTCTTAACCCAATGAACCTATAAACAAATTTTGAAGCAAATGGGATAATTCTGCATGCAAAACCCATTTATATAAATTAAGGGGGGATTAGCCCCCTCCCGTTCCCCCCTTTATACTTAACCAATCAATCCCGAAAACTAATCAGGGAAGCGCCTTAACACAGTGAACCTATAAACAAAATTTGAAGGAAAACTGAATAATTCTGCATGAAAAACACATTTATATAAATTAAGGGGGGATTAGCCTCCTCCATTTCCCCCCTTTATACTTAACCAATCAATCCCGACAACTAATCAGGGAAGCGTCTTAACCCAATGAACCTATAAACAAAATTTGAAGAAAATCGGATAATTCTGCATGAAAAACCCATTTATCTAAATTAAAGGGGGATTAGCCCCCCGTTCCCCCCTTTATACTTAACCAATCAATCCCGAAAACTAATCAGGGAAGCGTCTTAACCCAATGAACCTATAAACAAATTTTTAAGGAAATGGGATAATTCTGCATGAAAAACCCATTTATATAAATTAAGGGGGGGATTAGCCCCCCCCGTTTCCCCCCTTTATACTTAACCAATCAATCCCGAAAACTAATCAGGGAAGCGCTTTAACACAGTGAACCTATAAACAAAATTTGAAGGAAAACGGAATAATTCTGCATGAAAAACCCATTTATATAAATTAAGGGGGGATTAGCCTCCCCCCCCGTTCCCCCTTTATACTTAACCAATCAATCCCGAAAACTAATCAGGGAAGCGCCTTAACACAGTGAACCTATAAACAAAATATGAAGGAAAACTGAATAATTCTGCATGAAAAACCCATTTATATAAATTAAGGGGGCGGATTAGCCCCTCCCGTTCCCCCCTTTATACTTAACCAATCAATCCCGAAAACTAATCAGGGAAGCGCCTTAACACAGTGAACCTATAAACAAAATTTGAAGGTAAACGGATATTTCGATGAAGAGTTATCGCGTTACGTACATACATACATACGTACGTACATACAGAACCGGCGGGCACATAAGCTCTCAGGCTTTGATAGCCTGTGAGCTAAAAATTAGCAAGTAAATGATTTTTTAACTTGATTTAAAACACAGTCAATAACGGCTAATCGTGATTCATTTCTTAGAGAACCAACAAATTGGTGTTTATTTTTTTCACATCAGATGTTAAATAAACTGTTATAATCTATCCCTAAAACTCCGATGTTCTAAAATTTTGGTATTATAATGAAGAATGACTGCAGTTAGAAAGTAACATTAATCATAATTTAATAACACTCTTCAGAAAAGCTGTTCCTTTAACACATAATTAGAGGAGCCATATTTCCGAAAACAATGCTCCATAAAAATCCATGATTCTTCACACCCACTTTACACAACTCCTCTAAATCATTGTTTGTTCGACGCATTTTCTCCTGATTTAAGTTTTCAACTACACACTATATATACAGTGTTCGATGATTAAATAAAGGATTGTGTCAACACCAGGGGCTGATTTTTTAGCATAATTAATTGCCACCCCTTTGTCTTTCTTGAAAATATTTTAGCCCTATTTTAGCTCCCAAGATTTCATCCACTTATTCCTGTTTATCGAATGACTCAATTTGCTGAAAAATGGTGCAGTCGATCGTTTTAAAGAGAAAGGTTATTCAAACTGCGAAGTGGAGCCATTAAAAAATGTGTATAATGTGAAAGAGAGACTATGCCGTTCGCACTTCTGAAGATAAGAAATTTTATTAAATTTTAAACAGCGATTTTTCCGGAAAGAATAATTTTAAGATTATTCATAGTTTAAAGTATTTCCCTAATGTATGCTTCTGTGTTTCTATGGTTTCTAAAAATTTTTGAATGAGAAGTTAAAATTATGAATTTGTAATTCAGAAATTCAGTGGGTGAGATTTTAGATGAGATTGGTTTAATACATACGGGGTATCATTGAATTTGGACACCAGTATATTAGAACTAAATTTTCCCTTTATTTAATCACAGAATTTCAGCGATTAAAAATTACAAAATAGTTTGTTAATAAAAGGTGATGCTTAAAAATTAAATAGATTGTAATCGGCTCTCATCTTGCAGGCGTTAGTTGAGGAAATATTCGGAATCACATGTCAAAAAGCTGAAAGTAATGTACCTTTTCCTCGAGAACAAGTAAAACGATATAAACACTTTATTTCTGGCTTTGCTAGTAGTTTGCTTGTAGTTATAAATTAATCGTTCAGGTAAGAAAAAAAGTAAGTAGATTTCTTTCTGTTTGTTTTCCTTCAGAATCCCGTAACTACTGTATTTTTATTTCTTGCCAAATGATCAAATTATGGTTCATTTACAGTCAAAACTAGTTAAAAAAGTATCGAAATCTCATCACTAGTCCCCCACTCCCCCCCTTAAAAAAAAGATACAATATTTAAAAGAAAAAAAAATGGTAATCACAGGTAAAAAAATCAGTATACTTTAATAAATCATTTCGACTAGATGCTGCATGCCCTTTCAACAAAACAATAGATAAAAAGGAAAGTGCCCAGTTAAACTGATGGCATTGTGTGCATTTTATGTTATACTCTTATTTTAAAGAATAATACCCCTCGAAAAATAAAGAAATCGACAATAAATTAAGAGGGCGAACAGCCCCCCGTTCCGCCCTTTTATACTTCACCAATGAACCCCCAAAACTAATTAGGGAAGCACCTTATCACAATCAACCTATATACAAAATTTGAGGCAAATCGGATAATTCTGCATAAATAAATTAAGGGGAGATTATCCCCCGTTTCCCCCTTTATACTTAACCAATGAACTCCCAAAACTCATCAGGGAAGTGCCTTATCACAGTGAACCAATATACAAAAGTTGAAGAAAATCGGATAATTTTGTGTGGAAAACCAACCCATTTATCTGAATTAAAGGGGGGGGATTAACCCCCGTTCCCCTTTATACTTAACAAATGAATCTCCAAAACTAATCAGTGAAGCGCCTTATCAGAATGAACCTATGTACAAAATTTGAAGCAAATCGGATATTTCTATCAAGCGTTGCGTACATACATACGTACATACATGCAGAAACTGAGGGCACATTAGCTCTCACGCTTTGAGAGCCTGTAAGCCAAAAAAGTGAAAATGTATCATGAACTTAACTTTCGAACATTCAAACGCGTTCTCAAGGAAAGCAAAATCTGTTTGATTTAATATTTTCAAATTCTTCTATAAATACTCGGGTTGAATTTCATAGATATGTAAAGAAGTTTTAAAAGAGTGAATCCCTTTATCCAAGGGAACAATTTCGATCGCATTTTCAAGACAAAGCAATGAAGCGAAATGGAAATGAGTGCATGGCATCATGGGAATTAGACCTAAAATTAAAATTTTACAGGGGAAAGGGTAGCAATGGATTCATTTGAATAATTCACTCCAATGATATGTGCCCGGCTTTTGTTATCTTCGGACAGATTAAGGTAAGGGAGGATGAGGATTTAATCGTTTGATTGATGGACTTTACGAATGAGGAATTCGTGTAAATCATGTGTGGAAAGATAAATTTTAAAGATGGGACAGAATAAATCAAATCTACAAAAACAACTTTTCAACATTAAAAGAAGCCAAGCGTAAAAAAAAAAGTTGTGGCTAAAAAATGGTGTGATATCAAATTTCCAAGCTATATTATATTACTTATTTAACTTTTTCCATTAAATAAGTTATCATATAGATAAGTCGAGTGCCTACGTATATGTTAATAGAAATCGTTTTCTCCTGTACTAAATACATCCTAACGAGTTTCTGAAAATTCAATTTTTTTCAAATTATGCATGATTGGCTTGGCGGCCATCTTTGTATATTATTCACAAAATTCTAAGCACCCAAATCCGTAGTTAAAATCCGAAGTTCAAAATTGTTATTTAAGCAAATATTTTAAGCGTTTCATTTATAGACTTGAATGCTCTGAAAATTGTGTCTTAAGATAATGATGACTTATCTTAAAGATTCATCTTAAGATTTATTTGTTAGAGTATAATTAATAATTTCAAACTAGTAAAAATCAATTTCTCAAAATATCAGTCTTATCTAATTTATCTGTCCGTAGTTAAGTTCGAAATTGTTATAAACATATTACATTGCAAACATATTACGCTTTTACTTTAGAAATTTGAGTGCTTAGAAATATGGAAAGATGGCCGCCAAGCCCATCATGCATAATTTGAAAAAAATTGAATTTTCAGAAACTCGTTAGGATGTATTTAGTACAAGAGAAAACGATTTCTATTAACATATACGTAGGCAATCGACTTATATATATGATAACTTATTTAATGGAAAAAAGTTAAATAAGTAATATAATAGCTTGGAAATTTGATATCACACCATTTTTTAGCCACAACTTTTTTTTTTTTACGCTTGGTTTCTTTTACTTTTGAAAAGTTGTTTTTGTAGATATCATTTCTTTTTTTTTTAAATAGATTAAACATAATTTAAATAAACTAAACATGAGGAATAATTTAAAATTTCATTTTACTTTCAGTCATTGTTTAAAGGGTTAACTAGAAATACCAGTAGATTTTTCAATTAAACTAATTACACTCTTAAAAACAATATACTAAATGTGGCTTGTTATAATACTTGTTATCCTCCGTTAAAAATATCACTGACTTATCCATGAAATGAATAAAAATGGAAAACGTATATAGCGTGTCAGCGCTGCATTTGAAATCAAACGTGATATCATGCTCTTTTATTATTAGCACTAGCTGGCTTCGCCCGCTAGCGGGCCCCTAATTTACATCGGGGCTTCGAATCTTGTAAAACCTCGAATAAGATAAACATCGAACTGAACGAACCTCCAACCTGGTTCCCCGCTGCCTTTGGTAACGGATAATCCCTTAATTTGCACATCGAATAGTATAAACCTCTAACCAAACGAACCTCCAACACGGGTCCCCGCTGTCTTCGGCACCGTATAGCAGTCGTTCAAGTCCCATCTTCCACCACCAGGTAGCGCAATCTGTTCTATATGAGCCTCGGGCACTGAAATCGTTAAGGCTATAGATGTCCAGTCGAATGAGCTATACCCTGTCGTGATCTAGCCCATAGAACCAGAGATAGGAAAGCGCCCCTGGTGGTGAAAAAACGAATTAAAATCGGAAATCTCTATCGATGTCGAATCGAATGAGCCATACCCCGTCGTGATCCGACCCATAGAAACAGAGATAGGAAAGCGCCCCCTGGTGGTGAAAGCTAATCGCGTTTAGGGGGCAAAGTGGGGGGATGAACACCGGAGATGCATAATAGGATTAAGCGGTCACAGACCTTTTCAACGATGTATCACATGACGGGTATGTGCAAAATTTAGAAAATACCCCCCTCCCCCTGCATAATATGATTAAGCGTTCACAGACCTTTCCAACGATATATCACATGAGAGGTGTCGACAAAATTTAGAAAAGTGCCCCCTTTAGCGGGGGGGGGGGGGTGAAAGTGTGAGGATGGACCCCGAAGATACATAATATGAATAAGCGGTCACAGGCCTTTCGAACAATGTAGTGTCGGGGGGGGGGCGCAAAATGTGGGGGTGACACCTGTGGTGCATATCATGAATAAGTGGTCGCAGCCCTTTCTAACGATATGTGACATGACGGATATCGTTAAAATTTAGAAAAGTGCACCCCCCCCCGCGCGCTCCACTCCTCCCTATAATTTTTGACGCGACTTTACTTTTAAAATTTATGTTATGTGTTATAAAATATCGTAAAGTTTCAAACAGATAGCCTTATACTTCCTAATTTTGTTCACGCCCCTCCCCATTCCCTCCCCGAAATGTGACGCGCCATTCTTTTTTATAATTTTTTTATCATGTGTTATAAACTGTATTAAAGTTTAAAACAGATCGCATTGGAATTTAATATATTTGCTGAAATTACTATTATATATAGAATAATATAGAATAAACCCTCCTTTAGCTTGTAATTAAGATATATGAACAATTTTTAGAATTTCTGAAAGCTGATTTTTATTTATTTATTTATTTATTTATCTATTTATTTATTTTTTGTTTATTTATTTATTTATTTATTTATTGCGTTGTCCTGTGCATGTTTGGAATTTCTTAGCAATTTCTTAGATTTACATTATTTTATTCAATTAAACATTGTACTGTTACAATAAATTTAAATGGAAACTTCACTTCTAAAACAAAAATAATTTAACAACTGGATTTCATTAATTTATAGGAAAATGACGTGAAAGGTATTCCTGCGAACAAAATGCCTGTCCTTTTCCATGTTTTTTTTTTTTTTTTTTTTTTTTTTTTTTTTAGAAATAAATGAATCACATTTAATTCATTTCAAAAAATTTGTTTATGTTTGGAAAGAAATTTTAAATGCCGATAACTGTTAATGTATACATTTTAGAAGGTACATCTTCCCTCAGAAACTAATTTATTTTTAAAGATCTTTCTAAAAACGTAAATTATGTATTTAAAATATTATTTAAAGCATAAACACTACATCTGATTACTTTATTTTACAATATTATAAGAACACGCATTTTACCAGACAATGAAATATACTGAACAAACATGAGTGAAAAATTGACCTGTGCCAGGACTCGAACCTGGGACCTTACGCGTACCGTGCTGACACTCTGCGACTGAGCCACCCAGACCGATATCCTTGAATGGCAATTTCTCATACTTATTCATGTCGGAAACATTCATCTGCCACAGTTTGCAGTCATATTTAATTGTCTGATAAAATGTGTGTTCTTATAATTATGAAGTTTTATTTAAAAAAAATATCTTCAGAAGAAAATGTCTGACTTGCAGATGAAATTTGATGTGGTTAGAACCTGTAACTGATTTGTGCTATTATAATACAGATGATACATGGTCGTTGGCGGGTTTTATCTCTGTTTTGGCATAATTTTTTAATCGCCAAGTTAATTAACAGTTTTTTGCTAATTAAGGATAGAAAAAATTTTTTTTTTTTTACACTGGATTTTATAAAAGCACATAGATTGCGTAATTACTTGCCCAAAATTCAATCCTTTTTTTATTCTGCCCAATATTTAGGCCTGTAGGTTGTTTGAAAAAAAAAAAAGTTGGACGAAGACAAAAGTGATCATTGTAAGTAACTCGACGTTTTTTTTAAAAATCTGTATCTCTGTTTATAAATCACTTATGAAGATGAGTTTGGTCTTAAATTGAAGAAATTCTTCATTAGATTCTTCTAGTTTTCGTTTTTTTTCTGTGACGTTTGGTTTATTTGATATCTGATATTTTAAACTGGCATGTTTTGTCGATTTAACATTGCGAAGTTGCTTTCTGTAAGTAAGCAGTAGCGTTCTTTAGTCCAGTTCTTGGCGTTGTTTGTGTGGCGTTTTTTTAAGCTTGGCTTGGCAGAGCGACCGCCCTGCTTGATATAAAGAAATATACATTAATATTCCAGAAGGCTTTATTCTTAAATCAAATGTTATAGTGCAACTTTTTTCATTAAATTCAAAATGATGGAGTTAAATTTTCTTTGTTGCAGATATGTGTGTATAATCACTAAGTTAAAAGATCAGTACTTGAAATGAGTACAATATCATAAAAGTAAATAATCAAACTGATAATAGAAAGAATCACCATTCTATTTCTTTAATATCTATTGTTTAATGTTTTGTAATATGAAAATACATTCAATGATTCGTAATAAATGGCATAATTTCACAGAAATAAATAATAAATCATTAACAGTAAAGAAAAAAGCTTCAAATGTATTTTTGTCTTTTTCTTACTATTCGCTCAAAGGAAAATTGTTATGTTCAAAAACACGAAATTAAAAGCAAATTTTCATGCCAAAAAAAAAAAAAAAAAAAAAAAAAAAAAAAAAACTAAATTGTTAATAGAAAAAGTTTCTTTTACAACTTTAAATTCTTACGCAAAACAAACTTCAAAGATAAATGAGTGAATAATGAGAAAATAAATTAAAAACACACTCTCATAAAAATATGTATTCAAAACATTAATCGAAGAAAAAACTTTGCTTTTTTTCCTTTTTTCTTTTACTGTTTAAATTTGTTATAGAAAAAATATTAAGTTAAATAAAATATTATCACGAAATAAATTTAGTATTTGTTAATCTTTTTTTTTGGATACCTAGATACGCATGTGAAAACACAAAATTTCATGTTAAATAAACGATAATCTGTAGCTTTAATTTATAAAAATTAGTATTAATATTAAAAAAAGACATTTTTTCTGTGATTTCTTCTTTTTCCTATTACAACCTCGATTATCCCATTCCAAAAAGAAACTTCCTAGTTACATGTTGAGCTATTATTAATAGCACTATTACAAAGATAATATTAAAATCACATGTTAGTTAAACTTTCCAAAAATCCAACTTCAATCATATCAAAAGTACTTTTAGGATTTTTATTTAAAAGAGTGTTTCATAATAACAAATAATAATATTTTCGATATGCTGCTCTCTCTAACATCATCTATAGAGTCATACTCGAACCTTTTCATACGATTTTTATGCTAATTTAAGAGCCCTTTATTAAAAATTTAGCAAGTAAATGATCCTTTAACTTGATTTAAAATCCAACTAATAACGGCTAATCGTGAATGATTTCTTGAAGATCCAACAAAGGGATGCTTTTTCCCCTGACACACTCATCAGATATTAAATGAACTGTTCTAATCTATTCCTAAAATCCCGTTGTTCCAAAACTTTGGTATTATAATGATGAATGATTGCAATTACAAAGTTACTTTAATCATAATTTAATAACACTCTTCAGAAATGCTGTTCCTTTAACACATAATTAGAGGAGCCATATTTCAGAAAACAATGCTCCATAATACTCCATGATTCTTTACACACACGTTACACAACTCCTCATTTTCTGCTGATGCAAATTTTCAACTACACACTACTTATACAGTGTTCGATGATTAAACAAAGGATTATATCAACACCAGAAATCATGGGGTGATTTTTTAGCATAATTGCCATCCCTTTGTCTTTCTTGAAAATATTTTAGCCTTTCACCTGCTCGCAAGATTTCATCCACTTATTCCTGTTTATCTAATGACTCAATATGCTAAAAAATGACGCAGCCGCTCGTTTTACAGAGAAAGGTTATTCAAACTGTGAAGTGAAACCAGTAAAAAATGTGTAGTACTATAATGTGAAGAGAGATGATGCCGTTTGCATTTCTGAAGATAAGAAATTTTATTAAATTTTAAACAGTGATTTTTCCGGAAAGAATAATTTTGAGAGTATTTATGGTTTAAAGTATTTCTTTAATCTATGCTTCTGTGTTTCTATCTTTTTTTAAATCTTCGTATTGAAAAACTAAAATTATGAATTTGTAATTGAGACATTCGGTGGATGAGATTTTAGATGAGATTGGTTTAATACCGTTTAGGATGCGTAAAAGCATTGAATTTCGGCACCAGTATAATTGAACAAAATTTTTCCTTTATTTAATCACCGAATTTCAGCGATTAAAAATTACAAAAAATACTGTTAATAAAAGGAGGTGCCTAAAAATTAAAATGATTTTATAGGACTCTTATCTCGCAAGCGTTAATTGAGAGAAAACTCGGAATCGCATGTAAAACAGCTGAAATTTATGTACCTTTTCCTCGAGAACTAGTTAAACGATATCAATACCTTTTTTTATTCTGCTTTTGGTACTAGCTAATTTATAAATTAATCATCCAGAAAAGAAAAAAAGTAAGTAGATTTCTTTCTTTCTTTTTTCTTTTTTTTTTTCTCCAGAATCACGTAACTATTGTATTTTTATTTTTTTTTTCTTGCCAAACGATCAACTTATGGTTCATTTACAGCCAAAACTAGTTAAAAAAGTATCGAAATCACATCATTAGTTCCCGTAAAAAAGGTACAATATTTAAAAGAAAAAAATCGCTAGTCACAGGTAATAAAGATCTTTATACTTTAATAAATCATTTCGACTAGATGCTGCATGCCCTTCCAACAAAACAACTGAAAGAATGAACAATTTATCACGAATCTAATGAATACTTAACTTCCGGACATTCAAACGCGTTATCAAGCAAAGCAAAGGCCATTTGCTTTAAATTTTTCAAAAGATACTATATATATTCGGCTTTAATTTCATAGATATGCAAAGAAGTTTTAAAAGAATGAATCTCCTTATCCAAGGGAACATTTTCACTCGTATTTTCAAGACAAAGCAATGAAACGAAACCGAAATGAGCGCACGGCACCATGGGAATTATACCTAAAATTAAAATTTTACGGGGGAAGGGGTAGTAATGGGTTCATTTAAATAATTCACTCCAATGAGATGTGCCCGGCTTTTGTTATCTTCGGACAGATTAAGGTAAGAGAAGAGGAGGCTTTAATCGTTTGATTTATGGACTTTACGACTGAGGACTTCGTGTAACTCATGTGTAGATAACTTTTAAAGATGGGATAGAATAAATCAAATATCAAGAAATAAACATTAATATTCCCGAAGGATTTATTCTTAAAGCAAATGTTATAGACCAGTTTTATTCAAAAATTTCAAAATGATGGATTTAAATTTTCTTATTTGCAGATATATGTTTATAACCACTAAGTTAAAAGATCAGTAACTGAAATGAGTACAATATCATAAAAGTAAAATAATCAAACTTTATAATAGAAAGAATCACCATTCTATTTCTTTAATATCTATTGTTTAATGTTTTGTAATATGAAAAATACATTAAATGACTCGCAATAAATCGTATAATTTCTTAGAAATAAATAATAAACTGTTAACAATAAAGAAAAATGCTTCATATTTATTTTTGTCTTTTTTTACCATTCGCTCAAAGGAAAATTGTTATTTTAAAAACATGTAATTAAAAGCAAATTTTCATGAAAAAAAAAACTGAATTGTTGATAGAAAATGTTTTTTTCACCACTTTAAATTCTTAAGCAAAACAAACTTCGAAGTTAAATGAGCGGTAATTAATAACACCCTTTCATAAAAATAGGTATTCAAAACGATAGTCGAAAAAAAAAAAACCTTTTATTTTTGTCCTTTTTCTTTTACTATTTAAAGTTGTCTAGGAAAAAATATTAAGTTAAATAAAAGATTATCACGAAATAAATTCTGTATTTTTTTATCTCTTTTTTTTTGGATACCTAGATTTGCATATGAAAAAACAAAATTTCATGTTAAATAAACGATAATCTGTAGTAGCACCAATTTATAGAAATTAGTATTACTTTGAACAGAAGAAATTTAACCTGTGATTTTCATCTTTTTGATATCTCAACCTCGATTCGCCGATTCCAAAAAGAAACTTCCTAGTTACATGTTGAGCTATTATTAATAGCACGATTACAAAGACAAAATTAAATTAACATGTTAGCTAAACTTTCCAAACATCTAACTTCAATCATATCAAAAGCTCTTAAAATTTTGCAGTACTTTTAGGATTTTTATTCAAAAGAGTCTTTCAAAATAACAAATAACAATATTTTCGATATGTTGTTCTCTCTTACATCATCTATAGGACCATTCCCGAACTTTTTATATAACGTTTATGCTAATTTAAGAACTATTTATTAAAACTTTAGCGAGTAAATGATTCCTTAACTTGATTTAAAACCCAATTAATAACGGCTAATCATGATAGATTTTTTAGAGAACCAACAAAGTTCCCCTCCCCCTCCCCCTCCACCACTAACATCCACATCAGATCTTAAATGAACTGTTATAATCTATCCCTAAAACTCTTATGTTTCAAAACTTTGGTATTATAATGATGAATGACTGCAATTACAAAGTTACATTAATCATAATTTAATAACACTCTTCAGAAAAGCTGTTTCTTTAACACATAATCTGAGGAACGATATTACCGAAAACTCACACGTCACACAACGCCTCTAAATCATTGTTTGTTCGATGCATTTCCCCCTCATTTAAGTTTTCTACTACATGCTACTTATACAGTGTTCGATGATTAAACAAAGGATTGTGTCAACACCAGAAATCGTGGAGTGATTTTTTAGTTTAATTAATCGCCATCCGTTTGTCTTTCTTGGACAATATTTCAGCCTCTACCGGCTCGCAAGATCTCTTCCACTTGTACCTCATTATCCAATGACTCAATTTGCTGAAAAATGATGCAGTCGATCATTTTAAAGAGAAAAAAAAAGTAATGTGAAAGAGAAATGGAGTCATTTGCTTCTTTGATGACAGGAAATTTTATTAAATTTTAAGCAGTAATTTTTGAGGAAAGTATAATTTTGAGATTATCTATAACTTAAAGTATTTTTTTAATTTATGCTTCTATATCTGTATGTATTTTTTAAAGTACTGAAAAAAATTATGAATTTGTAATTCCAAAATTCAGTGGATGAGATCTTAGATGAGATTGGTTTAAGGGGTTATACCTACCTGGAAAGTTGAAAAAACGTATATTTTTCTTTTTCTTTTTTTTTTTTTTTTTTTTTTTGAAGAAAAGGAAACAATATGTTTAAAAAACTCTTTCTAAGGTAGGTGCCCCTGTTATGGCCATGTTCCTGATATGGCTATCTCCCTATTATACGTTAGCTAACCAAAAAAATTGCTGAATGGCATACCGTGAAGGAAGCTCCTAGTGCATAGTTGCCAAGTCACCGGATTTTTGCCCACCAGTAATTTTTTTAGAGAAAATGTTGTTCTTCTAAATCGCAAAATGCTCAGATTAAATAAAACGACACTTTCTGTACTAAATTACTGGTATCCAAAAAGCCGGAGACTTGGCAAGTCTGCTAGTGTATCATGGGATCACTTGCCATTCAGCAAGGTTGCGAAATTTGACGCGAATTTCCTATTTTATATTTTTGGTGCAATCGCTTCTTGTTTTTATCTGATAAGTTTCCTTTTTTAGGTGCGTTCGTAATTATATAAATACGTAGCACCTATAGTCGTCGTTTGGTCCGTCCGTCTGTCCGTCCGTCTGTCTGTCCGTCTGTCTGTCCGTCCGTCTGTCTGTCTGTCCGCATATAACAACGCAAAATCTACCCAACCAAATGGTTTGCAATTTAAAATATATTATCTTTGCAGAATTTTGTCGAGACATTTCAAATTTTATTAAAATCGAATCAAAACTTTAGGAGATATTAATAAAAATATTTATTAAGAAATTTGATTTTTTTTTTTAAATCGGTGCTTTTTTGTTATAGGAGCTTCCGATGGATGTTAAATCGTCAAGCGACCGAGACACTTATTTTATTACAGAAATTAATCTGCAGACGATATAATTCATTTCACAGAACTAAAAATCATCAAGATCTGAATATTTATATAACTAGCTGATACATATATATCTGAATATTTATATAACTAGTTAAGATATTTGTATGAACAGTGTCATAAAATATATACTTAACTAGCTGTTTAACCCGTTCTACGCACGGGATATCATGAATTTAATTCTAAAACGTGCGTACGAACGCACCTCGTTTGTAACGTTTGACGTACAATTTCCAACTTGTTTATGCATGTTTTTTAAAGAATTGTTTTCTGAATATCATCATACTCTGTTTAGTATTGAATTGTCTATAAACTGGTGCTGTCGTTGATGGTGTATATTTTACGATTTGTCCAAAATCAAAGGATTTCCGTGAAAGCCGACCTGCTCCTGATATGACCATCCAGGTGGCTATATCAAGTGCATCATGCAAGCCTAGGATAAAGACTTTTTTACTTGTTCCAGTTGCGATAAGTAATTTGTTTTAATAATTTTTTAAAACTCTAAAATATTTTCACATTTTTTTTCTAAATAAAAACTTAAAATTGTAATGTCAATTTTTTAAAAAAACTTCATCTTTGATGAAAAATACTGTTTCAAATCCACATTCGAATAACAAAAATAATTATTGTGTATAATGTTTATTTATTTTACACTATAATTAATTAATTTAGCACAATAGCTTTTTTTAAATTGAAGAAAATCAGGATTTGTGAAACATGGAACTGTGGTGGCCATATCATGTGCATATGTTCCTGATATGGCCACTTGGTAGACTTTTGGAATTCCTTTTTTTTTTTTTTTTTTTAAACTAGTAAAACTATTTTCATGGGGAATGCGATACTATTTGTTTTATAAAAGTCCTTTAACCTGATAACGTTTAAAAAAATAATTTGATTTTGATTTTTTCAAAATAACGGCAGGGGAAATTCTTAAGCTGGGCCAAATCAGGGGCACTCACCTTATATTTTGTTTTTTACATTATAAGGGCGAAAGAATGACAAAATAAAGTTGTGTGTCCAATAGACCTGCTCTTCGAAGATGGTATCGTTTTAATAGTCGTCCACGGTGATAACCATAACTCTGTTCAAATGTTATCTGAAATTATAAAAAAAAACATGTCTTTACTCCGAACAATTAAAATAAAAGGGAAATCGTTCGTTTTTTGGAAGAATTGATTTTGAACAAAATGGCGGCCTTTCAAATTTAAGGTAGCGATTTTCCCCCCAAAAAATTTAAAATTTGATTGTTTTTAACAGACAGAAAAAATCACCAGACCGCCAAAAGGAACGATTACTTTCTAGATAATAATATTATTAAAATCTGATCAAAATTTGAGAAAGATTGGTTAAGATTTGTTCGAGTTATCGTGATAACTGACTCTAAAAACAAAGTTTTGAGATAATCACGTTTAATGATTCAAGTTATGATTTATGTATGATAGGACAAAGTATTTTAAAACGACGCAACTTTCTTAATTTTTATCAAAACAACTAATAAACGTAACCGAATACTCTTTAGTAATTTTAATTTTAGAAAATGCAATAAAAAAGGCATTTTTTTTAAAAGTTTGTAGGTAGGTATTTTGCTTTCATACGTAGCTGTTTAGGATGCGTAAAATCCTTGAAATTGGACACCAGTATTTTTTAGCTAAATTTTCTATTTATTTAATCACCGGATAAAAATTCTAAATGTTTCATTAAATGGTGGGGCCTAAAATTTACAATGGGTGTATTTGATGCTCATCTCGATAGGATTAAAAGAGCGAAAACTTGGAATCACATGTAAAACAGCTTAAATTTATTTTTTCTCGGGAACTAGTTAAGCGATATCAAAATTTTTATTTTTTATAGTTTTTGCGGTAGCTAATTTATAAATTAATCGTTAATGAAAGAAAAAAAAGTAGATTTCTTTTGTTTACTGAATCACGTAAGTACTGTATTTTTATTTTTATTTATTGCCCAAACAATCAATTTTACATCCAACACTAATAGAAAAAATATTGAAATCTCATGACTAGTTTCAGAAAAAAAAGATTGGTAGTACCATATTCAAAAGAAGAAACAAAAAGGATCGATGCTATAACCCCATTTCTAATTAATGCAAAACAAACGAAAAGCATCATCTTAATTCATATGAAGTACTTTATAATTTTATAGGATTTATTTTGTTACAAGGGACCGTCTACATATTAAAAATTACATAAACTTTAATCTTTCAAATGGTAACACCCTCTTTCGATACTATATTTGGGTTCCTTGGATCCAGGGAGTTCGGAAAAACGAGTAGTTTATTTACTTTTTCTTAAATCTTCATAGAGTTAAAAAAGGTCAAAGTTTGAGGAAGCTAATGTTAAATCCATGTAACATACTTTAATTTGTATCTTTCCAAAAAATCATCCAACTGAATTTTTTTAATGAAATACAAATGAATAGATTCAAGCATATAACATGATTTTTTTTTCGGTTAAAAACATTTTAAATATGAAAATTCATATTAATATATAATATTAATTCATAAATTTTTATTAAAATAATTAGGAATTATGTTCTACATTAATTTTTACATAAAACGAGAAACAAATGTTAATAACACCGGTTTATAAGTTTACAGATCATTCCAATCATTTGTTTTCCAGTTACAGAGAAATTCTATTTTTCGCAGTGGTGATTGCGTTCCGGTATTTTGTACACCACTAAATTTATACAGCAATCTTTTTCTTTTTTAATCGATTAATTTTGCCATGACATACTAAGAATATTGCTATATAAATTTAGGGGTGTACAAAATACCGGAACACAATTACCCCTGTTTTCGATTGCCTAAATGGACCATCTTCTGTTATCAAAGCGTTTACAAAATATAATATAGTAGAATGTAACCAAAAACAATTACATATTTTTTTTAAGAGTTTATATTTTGTTTAAAAAATTATATAATTTTTCTGGTGTGTATTTATTTCTGTTACTTTCGATATAAGAGCTTAATTTTATTTTTCAAAATTTATGGAAACATCCAGGGTTTGTACCCTTTTACCACAATTTTTTAATAGTAGAATTTTTCGCCTTTCTTAAAAAACAGAAAAGTATTACAAATCCTGCAATTAAACGAGGCGTCTACCTTTTCTGAATTTTAAATATTAAATAGAAAATTCTATTAAAAAATTGTTGTAAAAGCGTACGAACCTTGGCATCGATATCCGAGAAAAAAACCGAAAAGAAGATATCGTTTTTTCAATATATCAAAGTTTTCTTATTGTTATCTAAAGTTCTAATACACGAATGATTGATATTTTGTTTACATTAAATAATGTTTTATTGAAAAATGGCGCTTAAGATTGTTTACATATATTTTTAAAATTAACGTTTATAAAATCGATGAAATTGTTTTCAGTATTTTTGAGGAAATAATTTTCAAAATAGCGTATAAGCAAAGCTATTTTATTATCCGATCCTATTGTGGACTGAATAGTAGAAATGAGCAAAATACATCGAAAAACTATTTTCGATACAAAATACAAAATACATTGCTTTTAGAGCCTAAAATACAAAATACTTTAAAATTTTTAAAATTTCAAAATACAAAATACAAGTATTAGATAGCTTTCAATACAAAAAAGTATAAAGCTACCTATTGCAGCCGTTCGGAGGAAGGCAATTCCGGAAAATTTTGGTATATTTTCACCGATCATGACCCCCAGACCCCAAAACCACCCTCAGTTCAAATGTTGACTTTAAATAAATATATATATATATATGTCATACGATTACACTCGTATTTATAAATCAATTTGGATGAAATTAATTGTGTGTATTAAGCTCACCAATGCCTCGACCGAGTTCGTTGGCCAGCTTGGTCCGCCATCTTGTTTCAAAATGGCGGCCTCTAAAAGAGTTAAAACTAAAATAAATATACAAAAAACTTAAAAATTCAAATTTATTTTTTAAATAAGTGTTAGGTCTTGATACAAGGATTCCGGAGCATTTTTTGTTTTATCTCTATCTTTTTTTTTTTGAGACCGGCGACCAGGCCCCTACCTGCCAGGTTTCTTTAGCTTAAATGGGTTTAGCACCTGGCACCGGGGCGCGTAGCGCCACTGAAGAGATGCCACATAACGGCTGGTCATTTCTGGCAGGACGGCTATGTGGAGGTCTGAGTTTTGTTCCCGTTTTTGTTTTGCTGCTAATTGATCTGATTCTTTTTGTATGGACCTGGGCTTGGCATCTCACCTATACGTCATGCCATCGCTATGCAAGTTGGTCTCGTAATTTAGAACCTTGATCCGGTGACGAGACGTTCACCTGACTAGGCACCTCCAGAGGTATTATTCACAGATAACTTAGAGGACTTTGCTCCCACGACAGATTTTACATGCACCGGGTGCCATTAGTGTACATGATGAGAAAAAAAAAGAAAACCTGTAAGGGAAGGGGTTAATACATGTTTATTTAACTTTAAATAAAAAAAATAAAAAATTGATTACTTTTACCTGTGATTTTTCCCCCTTTCCTTTTCCCTTTTTCCGACTGTACTTAAAGATTTCCTGTTGTTTTTGTTTTGTTGCTTGATTTTTGTTGCATTTTGTTTCGTGTTTAGGTTTCTCTCATTGCTTTTTGGTTTCTCATTTGTTGCAGTTGTTTCTGGTTTCTCATTTGTTGCTTTTATTTTGGTTTCTCACATTTGTTACAGGTTTCTCATTGTGATTTGGGTTTCTCATTTTTCGCTGTTGATTTTATACTCTGTTGCATCACTGGTAACCGTTGAATTTGTTTTCATGATTGCGCTCTAATGGCGATCAGTCCATAGATACCTTATGGCTGTTACCATGAACTCGATGAAGCTATTTGAAGACTTGGTGCGCTGTGGGGTGGGGCATGTTCCTTGGCCATTAGTCCGTTAATTACATTAACTTCCACCCTCTTAGACGCTGAAAGATCGATTTTTTTGTCACAGGAAAGAGGTGTCCTTTATACTGCTATTTTTGTTCTATGTACACATACACAATATATACATATATAATTTTTTTTTCCTGAAAGAGAAGGTAAATTAGGCAGAGGTTATATACACTTTGAATATAGAAATATGGTGGCTGCTGGGACTTTTATGTTTTTGCTTGTTTTTGTTGTATTAATCTATGTTTGTCTGTTTCATGTCGTCTACATTGTTCATTAGCCATCTGATCACTGCTCTACCTTTGTTTTGTAAATGTTTGTTGTTTGCAAGTTGTCTGTGCCATAGTTTTTCGTTATTAACTGTGATGTTGACCAGATGGTGTGGTTGTGTGAGCAGGCAGGACGTGAGGTAGTGTTTTGGGGACCCTAAATCCCCGCATATGCATTCTGGAGAGCTAAATTTGGTAAATCTATGTAGGTATTGTGGGAATGTTCCATGTTCTGTGTAGATTTGGCTTAGTAATTTACAGCTTATTAGTCTTTTTGTGTCTACCTTTGGGAAGTATCCATGGGTTGTCCTACCCGTGTCCCCGTTGTCCCACTCGAACTGCCATTGTTTCATTGTTAGCTCTTTTAATATACGTTTAAGGTTTGATATTGGTCTTTCTATGTGGTAGGGTCTATCATTTTTATTATTTTTAGCCGCTTCCTTTGCTAATTCGTCGGCATCCTCATTTCCTTGGATGCCAATGTGCGCCTTAACCCAATTAATTTTAAATTTGTTGTTTGATTTTCTTATTTGGTTTTGTATGTCTGCAATTAGTTTTACTCTGTTGAATGGTTTGCTGAGTGGTAGTATTGCTGATAAGCAGTCCGAGCGAATGCTATAATCCACCCCTGTTTCGTTGCCCCATTCTGTTGCCTTTAGTATCGACAGTAGTTAGGCTTGGAAGACGCTGTTATGTTTCCGCAGTGGTGTTGATCATAGTTTAATTTTTCTGTCATTTTTGTATGCTACGAAAGCCGATCCCGTAGCGCCTGATTCCAATTTTGAGCCGTCTGTATAAATTGTTATATCTGTTTCATTGTAGCCTATATTTGGTTCTGTTGTGTCCGCTGGATGCGTTTCCCATATGTTTATTTTGCTATCGTAGTCTGTTGGTTGAATTGTATTACCGTATAATTTACACGTTTCTCTTAATCTTGTTATTGTTCCATATGTTGCTTCATATTTGACCTGTAGGTGTATTGGAATAAGGCCCGCCAGTACCTGAAGGGCCGCTGTTGGGGCAGTTTTGTATGCCTTGACTATGGTCAGCAGAAAATATCTTTGGCAAGTGGTTAGGACCTGTTTGCTTCTGACATTTAATTTGTGTCCCCAGATTGGGGCTGCATATGTTAACACTTTTTCCACTACTGCTCGATACCAAATTTTTATGATGTCTGCTTTTATTCCCCAACCTCTTTTTGCCATTTGTCCCAGCATACTGAATTATTTGTGTACTTTGGTTGTTTGGTGCTGGCAATGTAGCAGCCAGTTTAGGTTTCGGTAAAAAATGGCTGAGATAGAGCAGTTTGAAATAATTGGGTGGTTGACATTTTGAAACAAGACAGCACATTACAAAAAACCAACGATTAATTTATGAGTTTTAGTGAACGTGAATTCTCGCAAATTATATCTTTCATTGTTGAAATCATTTTCCTAATCATACGCATATATTCATAACCGTTAGCACCAAATTGTTGCCAAACTTGGCGACATTTGGAGAAATATCGCGACCAAATTTGGCGACCAAAATAAGTCTTCATAAATGAAGCCAACTTGGTTATAGCTCTCTAATTTGGCGAATTTCTTATTCTAATTCAGTATTAACGAATCTTCTGTAACCAGTTTCTTTGCATTTTAGCTTGCTGTTTTCGAGTAACATTAGCTAAAATTTTAAAACGAAGATATAGGAAAGCTACCTTTTCCTCCCGGTACAGGCCAGAAGGACTTTTTTCAAAATACAAAATACATTCATTTTAATTTTAATTATTGTGCGCTATCTTACATTACACAAAAATGTTTTAATTTCAATGTCATGTTATAAATTTTTTATCTACTGTATGGACAGGTTAGTAACCAAAAAAAGGTCTGGAGGGGCCGAAATTTCCTGACCCTGAACCAACCCGATCCGTATAAAAAAAGTTGGGACCCGAACCGGTATAAAAGATAAAAGTTTGGCCCGAGGCCCGGCTCTGTCCGTACAAAAAATTCTTTGGCCTGACCCGGTATAAAAGCTAAAAGTTTGGTCTGAGTCTGGCCCGGCTCGTACAAAAAATTTATTGGCCCGATTTAAATGCTCAAATTTCTGTCCGCGCCTACCTCGTACAAAAACTTAATTGGCCCTAATGAATTTAAAAAAAAAAAAAAATACGGCGATGTGGTTAAAAATTCTCTTGTACGAGGCAACAAAAACAATTTTTGTCTGACAAAATCTGACAAAAACAATTTTTACTTTAGCTATTTTTCCTGTTTATGATCTTCATTTTTTTAAAAACGCCCATAGCTGCAAAGTAGAGACACACCCGTTCCAAAATACTGTCCTACCTAAGTTTATTTCTGCCTATGCCCATGTAAACTATGCTTATTTTTTTATGAATCTCTATTTGTATGCAAATATTTGAGTTATCATTAATAGTATTAACCAATTTTCCATGGCTTAGAGACTTGCAAATCTGAAAAATATTATACAGAAAAATCTTCTAAGACGGAATCGCGTAGGAGCGAAATAAATCCGTTATAGACAAGTTTCCATTTTGTAGTTAGCTGGTACATCACCAGCTGAAAATGCATTGTATTCTTTACACACGTATTATTACATTCATTTTGCATGAATCAACACATTTTTCCGATTAAGACAGGATTTCATCATAGACATGTTTCTTTTGCCAGGTTTTCGTGTACTTTAATTTTATTGCCTAGAAATATAGGTACTGTTCTTCACAAAGTATAAATTTAAACTTTTGTAGAATAATTACGGTTTAAAAATATATGCAATTTTTGCAAAAATTGTTAAACCGGGTCAAATTTTACTGCTTTTTACACGGACCAGGCCGGGCTTATAATTTTTATTTGATCTGGGTTGAGATCGGGCCTGAAGATTTCTTTCCGTCCTGATCTCTAGGAAGAATGTCCAGCTCCGTCTCTGTCCGGAAAAAAAGAAATTTGACCCTTCCCGGCCCGAGTCTGCAGGTAAAAATTAAAGCCTGGACCACTGCCAGGACCACTGCCATCCGGGTAGCTCAGTGGTAGATTGTTGGCGTGATGCCAATGGCCCTGGTTTGGCCAGCCAATGGATAGTAAAAGTCAAGAATAAAAAAATTTATTTTACACATATCCAGTCTTTTTGAATTAAGAGTTTAATTAAATCGATACTGTTTTTCACTGGCAAGTGTTTGACAATACACAATGAATGAATATTATGACAGGTATTTTTACAATAATTATTTAATCTAATAAGATGTATTACGTTAATACTAAATTTTAACAAACGTAACACATTAAAGAAATGAAAACGATTTCCGCAAAGATTAATTGCAAATGATAGTGCTGTTTTATTCGAGCTGACAAATTAATACTTCCTCTGTTTCCTCTCTTGCCAACTTACAAGACCGAAAGAAAGGCATCCGATGTAGGTAAGAACATTATTTCTAATGCATCCAAATGTGAAACAGACTCTAATAAAGTAGTATATGCACCCGTACACAATCATCATTAACTAAATCGAGCCGTAAAAATAAGGCTAGACACGATATTTCACTATGCTTGCAAGATAAATTAATATTATCAAAACAATTTTTCAATCAACAATACCGAATTTAAAACTAAGGTCACATATAAATTATTTAAAAGAAAATTTATTTTTAAGTAAAATATAAATTGATCAAATAAAAATAGCTTTATATTAGATATAAAGTATATTGTCTATTACATATAATTGAGGAAACTAATCTTCTGTAGGTATAAGTAGTGAAAATAGTCCGTCTGAAATGCTCTTTCAGATGTAAGAAGCGTTAAGAAAAATATATATAAAGGTGGTGTTGGAATTCTACATACAAACTTCGAGAGGACGTAAAGCATACCACAACACACAATTTTTGTTTGGAAAAATACAGTGTTGAGATTCATTTACACTTCTCATTTAAATCCAAACCCAGATATTTGTTCATATTCCTCTTATACATACATACATACATATATATTTAAAACTTTTATTTATTCAGCAAATGTTTTTTATGCACTTACACAAACATGTATTATACATTATTCTAGATACTGGCAGACTATACTTACACCCCTTTAAATTAATATACTAATACTTATTAAACATTAATTTAACATCTACATACTCACCTCTCTTATAATCATTTTCATTTTATTTTATACTAGCATGCCAAATTTCATGTTTCTAGCTCCTTCAATAAAAAAAATCGAATTTTTAGAACGTTTTTCGCCCCTGCACCGCCTCTGGGGGTAGTGGCACCAACATAAAATATAGCCTATGTTGGAACAGGGATCGTCACCATCAATTTGCCACCATCACTTTTGAAAACGGTTCTGTAGTTCCAGAGATTCCATAGAAATTGTAATTTAGAATGTTTTTAGAACGGTTTTTGCTCATCTCACCCTTTTAAATTTAGAATTTTTTTAGAATTTGTTCTTAGAGAGCATTTACATCTTCTAAGTAACTACCATGCCAAATTTCATGTTTCTAGCGCTTTCAGTATAAAAAAAAATCGAAATTTTAGAACGTTTTTCACTCCTGCAACCCCCTGGGGGTATTGGCACCGATATAAAATATAGTCTCTGTTACAACCGGGACTGTTACCATCAATTTGCCACCGTTACTTTTGAAAATGGTTCTGTAGTTCCAGAGATTCCATAGAAATTGCAATTTAGAATGTTTTTAGAACGCTTTTTGCTAATCTCACCCTTTTAAATTTCGATTTTTTTAGAATTTGTTCTTAGAGAGCATTTACATCTTATAAGTAACTACCATGCCAAAGTTCATGTTTCTAGCTCCTTCAGTATAAAAAATCGAAATTTTGGGACATTTTTCGCTCCTGCACCCCCCTGGGGGTAGTGGAACCGACATAAAATATAGCCTATGTTGGAGCAAGGATTGTCACCATCAATTTGCAACCATCACTTTTGAAATCGCTTCAGTAGTTCCAGAGATTACTCCCTACAGACAGACAGAAAACAATCTTTACTGCTTTATAATATTAGTATAGATTTATTTAATATTTAACGTATATATTCATCATTCTATATATTTTTAACAGGTAGTATTAATAACTGACTTTTCTATGTTAACTTTTGTTTTATTACCTTATTATCCTTCTATAATTTTCATATAACTTGATTTATATCTAGATTTTCAGTAATAGCTCTTTTAATTGAAATCTATTAAGTTATTATAGTTCGTCCTGCCATATCTAGATAGCAGCACTAGCTTTATTTTCTTTCTCTCTCTATCCATGTCTCAAATTTATTTAGTTATTTCTTGTCACATACCCCTATATTTTGTATCTTGCAGCATGTATGTCAATTTCAATTTCCTGGTGAGTTGTTTTTGTTACTTATTAAGTTTTGTATCTATTATAATTGAATTTTAATAAATTTATTGAATATCTTTAATTATATTTAAATTATCTTGGATTTTTTCGATATGTTATAAGGAGCTTAATGTTGGGATTTTTAGGCCTCATGCCGAAAATATTCGAAGAAATAACATATCTTTACTATGAATTGTGCTATAAGCTCCTCTGCAGCATCCATAACACAGTCATTGTTTCTTATTTTTGAATTTTCACTCTCCTGAATTTAAATTTTTTTCATTTTCTTCTCAATTTATTACTTTCTGCTTTCTTTACAAGAAGAAAGTATTGGATTCTGGGAAAAAATCGACTTCCGGTTTTCGGCGGATTTATACGTTTTAGAAAGTCTTGAACACGATTTGACTATCTTTCGAAAACGTCTATCTGTGAGTCAGTGAGTATGTCTGTCTGTATGCGACAAAAATTCTGTAGGTGCTCTGTCTCAAGAACTAATGCGCAGAATTTCATCAAACTTCAGATTCTACTACACCTTGACATAAGTAGACGGTGATTACGTTTTGATGTAAATAGCCTAACAGGTGGCGCTGCTATAGTACTTTTTTCATGATTTTCACGATAGCTATATGTCAAGAACTAATGCACAGAATTTGATCAAACTTCAGATTCAGTTAGACGTTTATATAAGTTGTTGTTGATTAAGGTTTGGTGTGAATCCCCCAACAGATGAAGCTGCTATGCTGCATTTTTCAGGATTTACTCGATTTTAGAGATAGTCATATGAATTAATGCTAGGAATTTAATAAAAATTTAGTTTCAGTTAGACCTTGACATAAATTGGTGCAGATTCGTTTTTGGAGTATGTGAAACTTCTATGCGATATAAGAAAGTTTTGGGATTGACACAACAGACTAGTTTTTAAACAGGAGACTTCATTTTAATAATAATAATAATAATAATAATAATAATAATATATATATATATACAGGGTGAGTCTAAATTGTTTTTACAAAATAAGAGGCGTGATAGTACCCATCCAGACGAGCAATAATTACCATGGAACACAATAATTACCATGGTTGCATTCCACTCTGAGAGGTAGAAAAGAGAAGTCGAAAAGCGTCGAGTATGAACAAGTCATCGCCGCTAATGTCATTTTATACCTGTCTACATAGCACCTGCCTATGACACATCTGGTTTATGCACGATGGAGCCCCAGCAAACTTTTCAGCACGATCAGGCACTTCTTCAATGCCAAATATCCCGCACGATGGATGGGACGTGGCGGACCTGTGGCTTGGCCTCCTTGCTCACCGTACCTCAAACCAGTGGATTTTTTCTTCTGAGGGCACATGAAATCTTTAGTATACGAGATGCCCGTGGACTCGGTTGAAGATCTCAATGCGAGAATCGTTGTTGTTGCAGACAAAATTAACATAACACCAGGAATGTTTGAGAGGGTACGCAAGTTCTTCCTTCGGCCGTGTGAACTGTGCAACGACGTGCGTGACCGCCACTTTTAGTACTTGCTGTGAGTTTTCTCATTTTATTTTAATTCCATTCTGGCTGTGTTCCAAGTTCGATAAACCATTTTTCTTTTTTTCTTTTTTCCTTTTCCTAAAAGTAAAATCATTCCATATTCTCAAACCAATAACTAACGATTATCAGTTAGCTTAAAACATTCTGGGTCATAGCTAATTTATCGAACATCTTCTGGACACTTCGTTGGCGCCAATTTCTTAGCGGAAACTCTTTTACTTCAATATTCTGGCGCGTTCGCATAGAATTCCGGTTCTCGATTGGCGCACAAGCCGTCACGTGACCCATGTATTCCTACTTTTGCGGAAATGATATACCACCGCGCTTTCTTTTCGGAGAGCATTCGAAAGAGGGACGCTGGATCGGAGCTTGGTTTGTTAAATTGGTAATCAAATCTCTGCCTGGTATTGGCGTACAGTCCAATGTTATTTTTCTTATACTCCTTCGTAATGGATATTTTAAATAACTAACCATCATGCTCTGCTGTAATGGGAACCCTGTGATTGAAACTAAAAGATGACTCAATTGAAACGAGATCTGCCCCTGATGTCGTTTTAAGCTTCCAAATAAAAGCTTTTGTGTTCTTGGATGAAGTGCCTTCTTATGAATACGCACACACGCCATCTACGGTGAATAGTAAGACTGCCAAAATCCTAGCGCGGAAACCTCTTCGGTTGATTTATGAAAATAACATATTTAAAAAAAACATTCATTAAAAAATGGTATTGCTGTTGCTCAATCATCTCGGCCCTGGAAATCGTCACAGACAATCGTGTACACACACACACACACATATATATATATATATATATACATACATAGGGACACATATATATACACATACATACAGACACAAACACACACATATATACATATAACTACAAAAAAAAAAAAAAACTTCACCATACACAAATTGAGAAAAATAAAAATCAGAAAATGAAAGATGAAACACAAACAAGTTATGAACAATTTACATAAAATATCCATAAAAGAAAAGAAAAATGAAACAATTCTGGAACCATATGCAGTAATACCTCGGTTATCGTTGACTTCGGTTATCATCGGTTTCGGATTTCGTCGATTTTTTCTGCGAAAAATTTGTTTCAGTTTTCGTCGATTGCTTCGGATTTCGTTTATTTCCTGTGTATTTTTAGGCTTTTTTTATTGATTGCGAATGGTCCATCATGGAACCAAAGGAAGTTTCTTGTATGTAACTTGTTTAATGATAATGTCTTGCCCTATGTTAGGCAAATCTCAAAGAGGCGGTAGAAACGGATCACTTTGAACAGCTTTTTTGAGTGACATAGGTTCCCTGACTCTGAAGCTAGTCTTACTGCCAAAAGACCAAAAAAGGAAGTGACCCAGATACAGTGCCTTGATACCATATGTTAAGAACACTATATTAATTTCTTATTGTTTTTAGTATTAAACGCTATACTTATTCTCTATAAAATGTGTTTTTCATATGTATTTTGGAGTGTTTAGAACGAATTAATTGGATTTACATAGATTCATATGGATATAATTGAGTCGGTTTTCGTCAGTTTCGGATTTCGCCGATTGTTTTTGGACGGATTATCGACGAAAACCGAGGTATCACTCTATTTTAATAAACATTACATTCTTCAAAATATGATTAATAAAACAAAATTTCAAGAATAATATACAAATGTTTAATAAAATTCTTATGGAAATCGTACGAAATGAAAATAAAAAATAATAATACATTTATTTTATTTTAGGGACGTAGTACCTTTCAAATCGTCTATAATGACGAAAATATCGATTTCGTTTTCTCAGCTAAAAACAAACTTTGTCACCTCTATTATATTTGAGCGAAGTTTTGAAACAATCTGACAATTATAGGTGTAATAAAAACACTTTTTATTATTTTGTCAGCCCTTTAAATACCACGCTATATATACTACTCTTCAATGCAATTATAACATATGTAACTTCGAGGTATATAAGCAGCAAAAATATTCAGTTATTATTAAAAAAAAATGGAAGATTTTTAATAATTTTTCTAAGGATAAAATCTTTAAATTCAATTTTCGCAGTTCGCTCTTTTTTGAAAACTTGCTGTATTTAAAGAGCTAAAGCTTCAACAACTATTTTTCAAATGTCTAAAAATTTTTTTTATATATTTAGTATGATCTATTTAATAAAATAAGGGATGGATTTTTCAATATAATGAGAAAAAAAAATGTAACAGAATCCATGTTTTTTTCCAGTATTTTTCCATGTATATATGTGTTTTATTTTTTTTTCTCGAAAACCAATTAATTAACTGCAAAATATATCCTTATAGTTATAGAGTACACTCTTATAAACATAATAATAATAATAAAAAAAAAACAGTACTTATTATTGAAAATGAAAGAAGAAAAGATTTTTAAATAATTGAATTTATTATTATTATTATTGTTTTAAATTTTACCATGAAAATTATTATTATTATTATTTTTTTTTTTTGCGAGTTAAAAAGTTTGTGTAGTAATAATGTCTAATAATATGCGTAAGAAGTAAGTGAAAATGCTTTAGTTGAAAAAAAAATAGTACAAGGGGTACCGAGTCACCTTAATATAATTATATTGTTATGAATTTTGTATATATCTGTAAATATTCCATTTGTTTAAATTTATTTTATTTGATTATTGTGAACATTGCAGTATTATTAATGTATTTCCTATTGAGCATCATGTAACTCAATGCTAAAGGCCTCAGATGGTTTGCAAGGAAAACAACCTTACAACCTCATCTTTATAATGGAAGTCTATGGAAATATCGCCAAGGAATGGGTTTATCGCCAAGTTGGCGATGGTTTTGGCGACTTATTTTTATCGCTAAATTTGGCGATATATCGCCAAATGTCGCCAAGTTGGCGACGGATTTGGCGACTTTTTGTGCAACCACACCCCCCCTTATAGCTATACATTGGGATCCTTTCTTGCTTGGGTTTTCTATCGAAAGTTAAAGCACTTTCTGGCAATTTCTAGCATCTGAAGGCTCTGGAATAATCTGGAAAGATCTCTGAAACCTATATAAGGACCTCCATCAGTTCAGTTCAGTTAGCTGTCTGTCAACTGCGATTGAATTCATACGAGAGGCTTTGCATTGAGAACTGTGTTACTCGGATCGATTTTGTCGTTGATACGTCGTATTGAACGCATTGTTTCTGTGTGAAATTTTTCTGCGCTTTTATTGGATTTGAAGATTACTGAATATCTTGTAATTTTCAGAAGATATTTGTGATCGTATTGCACTGTTTATAGTGAATAAAGCCTTTTTATTGTTCTTATATATTGGCATCAGTCCTTTCGAACCCCGAGCTCACAACATTTGGTGTCAGAAGTGGGATTGAATGCCGATCACCAGAGCAATGGAGGGTCAACTGAAAGAATTATTGGAGAAATTAGCTGCGAACCTTGGCGAGTTAAAAGAAGAAATGAAGAAGGATATGTCAGCGATGGCTGAGAAAATGACTGCGAACCAGGCTGAAATGAAGGAAATGTCGGAAGAAATGAAGAAGGAAATGTCAGCGATGGATGAGAAAATGACTGCAAACCAGGCTGAAATGAAGGAAATGTCGGAAGAAATGATGAAGGAAATGTCGGAAGAAATGAAGAAGGAAATGTCAGCGATAGGTGAGAAAATGACCGCAAACCAGGCTGAAATGAAAGGGATGTCGGAAGAAATGAAGAAGGATATGTCAACCAACCTTGGTGAGTTGAAAGAATTAATAGATAATAAAATAACATCTTTAAATGAAAGAACTGACAGCGTGGAAAACAAATTTGAAGGAAGATTTCTGGAAATAGAGGAAAAAGTTCAAAAGACAGCCAATACCGTAGAAGAAAGGATAGAGAGTATAGAAAAGGAGTTGGAAAATGTGAATAAACAAAAGATAACTGCCGAAAACTATCCCGAAGATGTCAAGTATCAAGCTATGCTTCCCCGGGCCTCTATTAAACTCTCGACCTATGACGGAAAATCCTCATGGCCAGATTTTAAGACACAATTTGGGATCGTAGCGGACGCAAATGGATGGGATTCCCAGACAAAGGCTTGCCAGTTAGCTGCTTCTCTACGAGCTGATGCTGCCGACGTTCTACAGACTTTGCCTGCAAGTGAACCGCTGGATTTTGAAACTCTCGTCACTCGTCAGTGCCTTAGAATTGCGCTTTGGCGAGAAATGCATGAAGGAATATAGCAGACTCCAGCTCAAATCACGACAGCAGAAATCCACTGAATCCCTGCAAGAGCTTGCTACGGATGTCGAGAGACTTTCCCATCTTGCTTATCCTGGCTGTCCGACTGAAATTAGAGAAAGTTTAGCTCTGCAACATTTTATCGATGGTGTGCGTGACCCTGAGATCCAGACAGCGCTCCGGACTGCAGATCTCAGTGACTTAAAAGGGGCTTTAGTTTATGCCCTGAAATTCGAGGCAGCCCAGCAAGCTACAAGGAAAGACCGACACTTTGTGCGAGCAGCCAACCTGCCTCAGACGTCGGATAGAGCTGTGGAGCGCTTACAGCAGCAATTGAATGACATAATGAGAAAGATGAACTCCTTAAGGGCCAGCAAACCTTACAGGAAGATCAAGTGCTGGAAATGCGGTGGAGAAGGCCATATCCAAATCGACTGCCCAAGACGACCCAGCACCGAAGGTAATAGCTCACCCGCTAAAGGAGGAGCAAGAAAACTGATTATTGACCATCTTGCGGGGCGGAGGTTTTCAGATCTTAAGAAGCCTCATTTTCAAGTATGTGAAATTTCTGCAAGAAGTTGCGGCGAGAACGGAGTTTTTCTAGTTTGGAAGCGTGAATGATTTGCCCTGTAATATGATCATCGATACAGGAGCCAATGTGACCATCATTCGGAAAGATCTAGCTCAGCGGCTGAAAGAAAAACTCTTCTGGACCCCGCCGCGTGTTATTCTTCAAACTGTGACCGGAGATAAGATCGATATACATGGAAGAATGAAATTGAAAATAAAGTTTGGGAACGCCGCTTACCATCATACAGTCTATGTGGCCGATATTTCAGACCCTTTCATACTCGGACTGGACTTTTTAAAAGAGCAAGGATTTACACTGGATTTTAAGAATAATGAGTTACGCTCTGCTGAAGAAGATGTCACTATTTTCAAACTTGGAAATGAGTCCGGGTCTATTCAACGGATCACAGCCAAGGCAGATGTTATCATCCCTCTTCGGACCGAAATGATGATACCTGGATTAACTGGAAACGAAAGAATTTTCCAGTATGGCTTGACTGGATATCCTGAGAAGAGCCCAAAGGGAGTGCTAATAGCATCAGCGCTGGTAGATCTGTCGAGAGATGTGATACCTGTGAGGATTGCGAACGTAAGTGAAAAGTCTAGAATTATCCAGAAAGGTGAAGTGCTTTCAACCTGTGCTCCAGTCACCTGTGTTTGCAAAGACCCGAGCTTGACGTTATCGGAGTCGCCTACAAGTTTAACACCTGTAATTGGACGAAATGAAAATTTATCTCCTGAACAGAGACATGCCGCAGAAAGACTGTTCCAGGAATTTAAGAATGTGTTTTCACAAAACGAGAGTGATATAGGGCGCACTTCACTGACACGTCATAGAATTGATACTGCCAACCATCCACCGATTAAACAGCATCCAAGACGCTTGCCGTTCGCAAAACAAGAAGAGGTTTCTAAGCTCTTAAGAGAGATGCAGGAAAGTGACATCATCGAACCGTCATCCAGTCAGTGGGCATCTCCCATCGTGTTGGTCCGAAAGAAAGATGGCTCCACAAGATTTTGTGTGGATTATCGTAAACTTAACGATATCACGAAGAAGGACAGCTATCCTCTACCAAGAATAGACGACACGCTAGATACTCTTTCAGGACATAAATGGTTTTCCACGCTGGATTTGAAGAGTGGATATTGGCAAGTAGAGATCCATCCTGATGACAAAGAGAAGACCGCATTTACTACTGGACAAGGACTTTGGCAATTTAAAGTTATGCCGTTCGGGCTCTGCAATGCTCCAGCAACGTTCGAGCGCCTCATGGAGACAGTGTTAAAAGGTCTGACTTTTGAAGCTTGTCTCATCTACCTAGATGACGTCATCATAGGTGGCCGCACGTTTGAAGAACAACTAGAGAATATTCGAAAAGTGTTAACGAAACTAAGAGCGGCGAATTTAAAGCTGAACCCTTTGAAATGCAAGTTCTTCCAACGAGAAGTAAACTATTTAGGACACATCATCTCAGCTGAAGGTGTTCGAACAGATCCTGAAAAAGTGTCTGCAGTAAAGCACTGGAAACGTCCGGAAAATGTCCATCAGTTGCGAAGCTTTCTGGGACTATGCACTTATTACAGAAAGTTTGTACAGTGGTTCTCCAACATCGCAAGACCCTTGCATAGGCTCACTGAAAACAAACAGAAGTTTCTATGGACACAAGAATGCGACAATTCATTCCAGCGGCTGAAAGAGCTCTCACATCCTCTCCAGTCCTTACCTATCCAGACCCCGACAAACAATTCATTGTGGACACGGATGCCAGTCAGGAAAGTGTCGGCGCTGTATTTTCCCAAGAAATAGATGGCCAAGAACGAGTCGTAGCATACTGGAGCAAATGTTTATCGAAACCAGAGCGGAATTATTGCGTCACTCGTAAGGAGTTATTAGCTATAGTGAAAGCCATAGAACACTTCCCTCACTATCTCTATGGCAGGAAATTTCTCCTTCGTACTGACCACGCCTCCCTAACATGGCTGATGAATTTTAAGAACCCAGAGAGCCAAGTAGCCAGATGGATACAACGACTCCAGGAATACGACTTTGACATCAGGCATCGCAAAGGTTCATCGCATGGAAACGCCGATGCCCTATCAAGAAGACCGTGTCCCGAAAGTTGTCGCTATTGTTCCAGAGCGGAGAGCAAGTATAATCCCGAACATGTCATACGCCAGACGAAGACTTCACTATCAACGCCACCAGATCCCTGGAGTGATGAGAAGATTCGAGAAGATCAAATGGCAGATTCTGACATCAAACCAATCTTGGAGTTATTAGAATCTTCTAGCACGAAGCCCAGTTGGAAAGACATCTCGACTTACAGTCCTACGACGAAGCAATATTGGGCTCTTTGGAACTCCCTCTACGTCAGGAATGGTGTCCTGTTCCGAAAATTCGAATCGGAAGATGGGAAGACATCTCGGTGGCAGTTGGTACTTCCTCGATCCCGGATACCAGAGGTCCTCAAGGAATTACATGGCAGTCGCACTGGTGGCCATTTTGGAGTCATGAAAACATTACATAGAGTCCGAGAGCGCTTCTTCTGGGGAAAAGCGAGAGCTGACGTCGAACGATGGTGCAAATCTTGCGATGCATGTGCAGCTCGAAAAGGACCAAAGAAACGTAGCCGAGGAAGACTACATCTCTACAATGTAGGAGCACCTTTCGAACGCATCGCCCTTGACATCCTAGGCCCTCTGCCAAGAAGTGCTGATGGCAACAAATACCCCCTTGTTGTCATGGACTATTTCACGAAATGGCCTGAAGTTTATGCCATCCCTGATCAAGAAGCTTCTACGGTTGCGGATGCCTTGGTACACCAGTGGATATCAAGGTATGGAGTCCCCCTTCAAATGCATTCTGACCAGGGGAGAAATTTCATCTCTGTTGTGATTGAGGGTCTCTGTCAACTTATCGGAATGGACAAAACTAGGACGACGCCTTTACATCCACAATCGGATGGCATGGTTGAGAGATTTAATCGTACCATCCTTAACAATCTCTCACTGCTAGTCTCAAGAAACCAACAAGACTGGGACCAAAAACTTCCCTTGTTTCTTCTCGCCTATCGCAGCGCCGTCCATGAAACAACCGGCTATTCCCCGTCTCAGATGCTTTTCGGTCGTGATCTTCGTCTACCTTGTGATCTGATTTTTGGTCGCCTTCCAGATGCGCTTTCATCGCCAGAGGGATACGTGCAGAATATCCAGGCACGATTTGAAGACGTCCACAACTTGGCTCGAGAGCGGATCAATATACAGATGGAGAAGATGAAGACCAGGTACGACACGAAAGCCACGGGACATCAATTCAAAGAAGGTGACAAGGTTTGGTTTTATAATCCGACTCGACGTAAAGGACTTTCTCCCAAACTGCAATCGCACTGGGACGGTCCTTATACAGTCCTAAACAGACTGAACGATGTCGTAATTCGGATCCGAAAGTCACCAAGTTCGAAGCCTAGAGTCGTTCATTACGACAGGCTGGCTCCATACTATGGCCATAGTACTTAGTTCATTAATTGTAAATAGTGTAATGTAAATAATGTAAATTAGTATGACCATGGTCTTGTATATAAGTTAATGTAAAAATTTATTTTGCTTAGCATTATCATTATTAATGTTATTATTATTTAAATACTTGTATGTAATGATGTCTATGCTTTAATTTAATTTAATTTTTTTTAAATAAGTGCAACTTATTAATTCAGCATTATGAATGTGTTTAATTGTTATTTTGCATGTTTGCTTTGAGTGTTTTGAATAGTATAGCATTTGTTGGCAACGGGTTTGCTTTCCGATCAAAGGTTGAACTGCCCGGGACGTGCAGTCCTTGAGAGGGGGGCAATGTTATGAATTTTGTATATATCTGTAAATATTCCATTTGTTTAAATTTATTTTATTTGATTATTGTGAAAATTGCAGTATTATTAATGTATTTCCTATTGAGCATCATGTAACTCAATGCTAAAGGCCTCAGATGGTTTGCAAGGAAAACAACCTTACACCTTCATCTTTATAATGGAAGTCTATGGAAATATCGCCAAGGAATGGGTTTATCGCCAAGTTGGCGATGGTTTTGGCGACTTATTTTTGTCGCCAAATTTGGCGATATATCGCCAAATGTCGCCAAGTTGGCGACGGATTTGGCGACTTTTTGTGCAAACTCACGCCCCTTATACCTATACATTGGGATCCTTTCTTGCTTGGGTTCTCTATCGAAAGTTAAAGCACTTTCTGGTAATTTCTAGCATCTGAAAGCTCTGGAATAATCTGGAAAGATCTCTGAAACCTATATAAGGACCTCCATCAGTTCAGTTCAGTTAGTTGTCTGTCAACTGCGATTGAATTCATGAGAGGCTTTGCATTGAGAACTGTGTTACTCGGATCGATTTTGTCGTTGATACGTCGCAAAGTGTAAGATTTTGCAAATCTAGCGGGTCAAAATTCAATTTATGACAATTACTGATATTAATTAAATAAAATTGCACTTACTATAGATAAAATGGTTCTATATTATGGAAAAATATATATTTTCTCGTTACATTGTACATTTTACGTCATCATTATTACATTATCATAATCATAATAGAAAGAGTTTTCGTCATTTTTATTTATTGACTTTTACGCAGTGTTATTTTATTCAGTGCAGATTTTAAAAATATACAATACCTAACTTTTACAACAAGAAGAGTTTTTTTTTAGTAAATAGTAATTAAGGCTGCTCGTCAGTAAACTTCCCGATTCCCCTCGCTAATGTTAATCCAATGGGCGTAGGATGCATTTGTATTTTTAAAATATCTCCTCGGGAAATTAATATTTTAAACTTCTGTTTCTTGTGTACTGTTCTTAAAGAATGTCTCTTTTTTTCTTAGCTATCAAAATATTTCTAAACTATGTGCTTAATTTATATTTTTATGTGTTAAAATCTTAGAGAAACTTAATACGATTTTAACATTTCATATAAAATTAAGTATATATTTTAGAAAAAAATGACAGCTAAGAAAAAAAGAGACATTCTTTAAGAACAATACTCAGGAAACAGGAGTTAAAAATATTAATTTTCCGAGGAAATATTTTAAAAATACGAATGCATCCTACGCCCATAGGAATAACATTAGCGAGGGGAATCGGAAAGTTTACTGACGAACAGCCTTAAGTTATAAGGTACTGCCATCGCTGTCAGTGTCATCATTAATGTTTTCGGCACTGCCTCTTTTTTACATCGAATCTATAACCAATATGTCAAAGACATTTCATAAATCTTATATGTGCGTGTAGTGTCGATAAGCCCCAAGAAAATGTGTGAGCATTACTCGTATGTTCAAATACATTTGAAATTATTCATAACCTTGGAAATTGCGTTACAGATATAGCATATTTGGGTTGCTTTATTTAAAGATAGAATATTGCACACTTTGCCATCTAAAATTGTTTCTTCAAATCTGTGCTCTATTTCATTATGTTTGATCATCTAATTCTACTATTGTTGGCACTAGAGCAGTAATTTGATTTCTGACATTTTCAAGTTCTTCCGTTATTGACTGATCAGTTTCCTTGGTGAACTTAAAGTTTATGGGTCTACAGTAAGAAGTAGATGAAGTGTGTGTATTTTGCCATAATATACAGTTTTGATTTTCATCATTACAACCATATAGCTTTAAAGGAATCACAGATGGGATTAGAATATTTTCATCTTCAAAGTTGTTTTCATTTGATTTTTGCTTGTATCTACTTTGACCTCCGCTTCCATCGACCCCTCCCCCCCCCCCATTTAAAAATCATTATTATACTTTTTAACACAGACCCTTTTTCTTTAGTAATAATATTTAATATCTGTTTTTGTATAATACAATGTCTTTTTATCGTTAAATCTACAATAGATTGTAATTTAACTTCTGCAAATGATTAAGAAAACATGCAGTTTTCTTGGGATGGATAGCACATTTTTTGCATCTTTTACCTGCTCATAGGATGAATAAATGTTCAAAACTTTTTGTAACGCAGAGTTTCTCATAATCCCGTATTTTCGGCAGCTTAATTTCATAGTGGTTATTAAAACCGAATACGCTTCCAAACCAACGCTTCTTCAAGAGAATATTCAAATATCGGGTATCCGGCTTTTTAAACGATTTTTTAAAATTTAGTTGCTTTTCAAGGGCTTACAGATATTTGCTTTAACATATTCACGGCATCCTTTCGTCCAGATTGTCTTAATTTTAAACACGTGGCATGAGGGAGTTCATTTAGTGAGTGTTCTGAAAAGAAAGGAAAAAACATTTTTTTTGTCCGATTTCGGTCCACTTGAACAAAATTTTCTTTGGACGTCCAACTTTTTTCGCGTAGTCATTATTACTTCTGTCTGGTATATAGACATTACTTATTGTTGTATTCGAATCTAGCCATCTCTTATTTTTCTTTAAAAAATGTTCTTTATGCGATGGCAATTTCTCCAACTTCGATTAATGTCAATCATAAACGAATGGCTCAGCCACTTAATCTGGTCTAACATAACATATGAGAAATGTTTAAATTTATATTTGTGTAATACATTGTCTATCAAGCTATTTTTAGAATTCACTGGCAAGGATTTATGTCCAGTAACATAATTTATAAATATCTCATAGAATTCTCTTTTCGAAATTAACACTTCAATACCTGTAAAAACTTACTTATATTCAAAAGTTGCAAATAGTTGCAGCTAAAATTGATTTATTTTATATGTATATGCATATATAATTACAAAATAAATTACCTTACAATGTACCAGAGTGTACAAAATTTTTCGCAGCTTTTTTAATTTATCATATGCTATTAAATTTTCAAATAATTTACATATTAACTTACAAGTTTAATTTTAAGAAATAACACTTTTAAATAACTATTGTAATTGTAAAATACAAAGTAAATACATTGTGTTAACGATTCCATACAATCGTAAAACAATATTTACAAAATAAGTATATTTTTTGCCATAAATATCATTTGCAATTACATCTACAACAATCGCCGCTCTAAAAAGGTTTACAGAAAACTAGGTTTTGAGCCGACTTCTGATGGTGTTGTTGTGGAGTTAAACTGCTTTCACTTTATCTCTTTCCTCTTCAATGTGTTAGATGTAATTTAAAATGTCTAAAACTGAAATTATTTAAAATCGATTTTCTGAATTTTTTCCCGCTAGATTGGCAAAATCTTACACTGTGCGTCGTATTGAACGCATTGTTTCTGTGTGAAATTTTGCTGCGCTTTTATTGGATTTGAAGATTACTGAATATCTTGTAATTTTCAGAAGATATTTGTGATCGTATTGCACTGTTTATAGTGAATAAAGCCTTTTTATTGTTCTTATATATTGGCATCAGTCCTTTCGAACCCCGAGCTCACAACAATATTAATAACCATAATTTTAAAAATTGATATACGGTTTAAATCTATTAAAGCCTGTATCAATTTATATTTTGTAGAGCCAGATTTGCACATAATAATAGAAGAAATTATAGTTTTATCTACATTTCTTAAAAAAAGGTATTAACTCAAATTAAACCTTAAACGTTCTTTTCAGCAGTGTTTCAATATTTAATTTCAGAAATTTCTCTAAGATTTTAAAATAGTTGAATATTTTTTGAATAATTTTTTTTTTCAAATTTCACGAAGAAAATTATTTTTTTGTGAGTTAAAATGAGCTTGTGTAGTAATAACGTCTAATAACATGCGTAACAAGTAAGTAAAAATGTTTTAGTGAAAAAAAAGTTCAAAGGGTACCGATTCACCTTAATATAGCTACGTTATTAACCATAATTATTAAAACTGATATACGATTTAACTTTATTAAATTCAGTATTAGTTTCTATTTTGTAGAACCAGATTTGCACACAATACCACGCAGAAATTAAAGTGATATCCACAATTTAAAAAAAAATAGTATTACCTCAAATTAAACCTCAAACATTTTCTTAAGCAGTATTTCAGTATTTATTTCAGATTTTTCTCTTTCCTAAATCTCTAAAATGTGCGAAAAACGATCGACTCACGATTCCAAATCCTCGATTCATTCATTAATGACTATCAAAAATAACCGAAGCTTAACGAATCTTGCAGAAAAAGAAAAAAAAAACACACCTAATCTCCGACAGTTTATCATTTATGGATAAAGAGCTTGATTCCTTTTGAAAGCGAGGTTTTACAGAGAGATTTATCGACTCACTAACAGTTTGATTTCCGACATCAATAAAAATAAAAGAAAAAAAGGTTCATTACTTGCTATAATGTCTTTTCTTTCTTTTTAAGTATGTGTGTACAAAAAACGTTGTTTCCAAATAATTGAGAAACAACAGTCTAACGAAATAAAATTAAGTTTAGGAAATAAGTTTTCCATTCAGTGTTCTAAGATATGTTAGTTTTTAAATATTTTATACACTTGCATATGATAAATGTTCGTCAAAACTGATTTCATAATTTTTGGAGGTGAGAGGGTGGGTGGGTGGGTGGGTGAGGGAACGAATTTGTGAAGGAATTTGAAATTTTATGTGAATTGGTGCAATAATTGATGTTTTTGTTTGTTGTTCTTTAGTTTACCTACCTTAAATTTTACTTTAATTAAAGTTAGTTTTAACATAACGGGCTCACATATTAAAAAAAATGATAGCGTATTGAAAAATATGGGAAGTGCTCTGTAATTCGGTCCTTGAAACTGGATGTACTGTGATGTGAACTACACCCTGAATTAGAAAATGCCTAGCTGAGTATTATTTGAACACGAACGATTGTATTAACTGTACTTGCGTGATGGCACACGAAAATATCGTTGCAATATTGATACATTATTGCTGAAGTTATGAGTAAAAATCTCAGTTCAGATTGGAAAGATATACTTTGCATTCATGTGGACTGTGACATTGGTTTCGTAAAAACAAGTTTTTTAAAAACACAGAAATCAACATACACAAATAAGGGGTCGGGAAATACATCACTTTACTCGACACTCCCGAGTGGATTTTATGATGGGGCTTGTGATGGCGTTCGACCAATCACAATGAGCCATTTGCGTATAGTGGAGTATAGAATCTCAGGTTCGAAAATTTTTTTTTTACTGGAAGAAAAGTTGACTTTCAAAAGATTAAATAATTCTATTTCGTACACGACCAATTGTTTTATTTACGTGTCAATATTGAAGTAACAAAGGCGCTGATAAGTCAAGAGGCATAGCATTAGCACCCAAAAATTATTAAAAACAGACATAAGTAATTTTCTTTCAATCCACGTTAACACGAACACAAGCCTTCCTTCTACCATCACACTTACATAACGGACTAATTATTTTTTTTAATCTAAACAATATCGCCAACACAAATACTCACGAAAAAAATAAGATTCCCAACTAAACGTACGGGTAGAAGACGTTAGATAGAAAATAAAGGGAAAATTTTAAATTGAGTGCGCAGAAAGTGAAAACAAACATCGCCTTTGGCGAAACGAACATGCCAAATACGACAACCCTATGAGGAGCCGCCTAGTCTGCCAACACAACTGTGCTATTACTTAAATTAACGTTTTTATTTAAATAAAAACAGACAACCGAAATAAAAATGAATATCAAAGGGGAAGTATAAAATTTAATTGTTTTTAACACTTTAGCAAACTGTAACGGAAAAAAAGAAAAATAGAAAAGAAATGATATTTTAAAGTAGTATATTAATTATGTCTTATTATTAGGTGTTATTTATTAGAAATTTAGGAAGACTCACTCAATAAAGAAATAAAAAAATAAATGTTTTTTTTTTTCCTTTTATGTTTTTAAATACAGTTTAAATGGGGAAATATGAATTTTGAAACATTTCAAAATGAAAAAGGAAATAAAATATGTGACTGCATCACAGGGCTAGTGAATTTAAAAACTGCAGGCTATAGAAGATATGCTAAAAACCGTATTTTTTTAAAAACTAATTAGCTGTATGTTGCAACTTTTCAAATTACTGCGATGTAAACATTGTACTAAGTTCTATCCTATCGTAAGCTTTCCTCTGTTGTATATATATTTTTAATTTTCTGGAAGAAAAATTTTGAAATTGCATTGTAATAATAGCAATTAATAGTTGTATACATTTTGTCCTAACGATTTTTAACTTTTATGTTGCATCTTGCTGACTGGTAAGATTTTCTGAAAATCCCCCCCCCTCCCCCTGCAAATGGGGAAATATAAAAATCATAAAAATGAAAGATGACACTGCAACTTGCCATGAAAAGTATTCATAAAATATCCAAAATAGAAAACAAAGAAATAATTGTAGTATCGTGGTAGAATAAGCCCAAATTACCATAGATTCCAAAAAACATGTATAATCGCAAGACTTATAATAAACTAAAAAGGTGAAAGATTTGGACTATCGTATTATTTGTTTCTTGCAGCCAGAATTTCTAATACAATTTAACGTAACTTTGCATTTATCCTTGTACCATAATATCATTTTAAATATGATTAGTTTATCAAATTTTTATTAATACTTATTTAGATAAGTCAAATAACTGAGTCTAACCTCATCGGTGGGGAGAAGCCGCATGGATATGTGATCTGGCAGGAAATGAAAAAATTTAGACTTTCTTTTGAAAAAGAACACGATATTTTATTTTATAACTAAGAATTTTACTAACAAAGTTTTCAATTTTAAGTCTAATGATATAATATTTAAAGACAAATTGATAATTATCTTCATTACAATTTGAAAAATTGCAGAAAAGAAGTTTGCCTCTTAAAAGTCTTTAGAAAAATCCTAATCACCTCTTGTCCTTGTAGTTTTCAATGCCTTTTCTTCCAGCATTTTTTACCGGCTCTTCAACCATTGTTTTCCAATATACGGTTTTATCCCACATAGAGTATCCGGTTTAACCTCAAAATAATGAAGATCGGATTTCAAGCGGAAAAATGGTTGTATAAATACTTAGCAACAGTTTCGTTGTAGGAAATAAATGCTTATTAAATATGCTGCACACAATACTATAACAACTTTCATTAACTTTAAATGAGTCCATATTTAAGAATTGTGAAAAATAGCAAACATTATTATACAAATTTAATCCTCGTTAGCAACGCATTAGCGCTTTTTTCTAATCATAACAAATAAAATAATGCCTAATGAAATTCTTCAGAAAATTATCAACATTCAGGTAAGGTAAATAAATCTCTCTTACCTTTTAATATTTATTCCATGTTCGTCACTTCTTCATAATACACTGCTAAAAAAAATTAGGGGAGCAAGCAAATAAAAGAAGAGAACCGTGCGAGACAGCCATGCATGGGTATAAAATGGAGAGTACACGTGTCTCAATGCACAATACAGAAAAAATAGACGCAAAAAAAATTGTAAGGGAGCTTTAATTCTTTGAAAGGATGGAAAGAACATGAAAATATGGTTTAGGGCAACAATTTGGTTACATGTAAATTACAAAAAAAAAGTATTGTTTAGTAATGATGGAAGTTGTTTAATACGGCGTGTGGTCCCCTCTAACAGCTAAGACTGCTGCATACCTGTTTTCCAAGGAGGCGATGAGGTTATTGATAAGACTTTGAGGAATACTGTTCCACTCTTCAAGAATTGCAATCTCCTTGTCCCAGACAATAACAAAAAGCCTTCGACTTGCTGCAATGCGTCGTCCGAGTGTGTCCCAGACATGCTCGATCTGATTCAGGTCAGGAAAGCATGCTGGCCATTCAATACGCTGTATTGTTTCAGTTTCAACCATGTTCTCCAACAGACGAGCTGTATTTTTTCAGGCATTTTCATGCATGAAAATAAAGGAATCACCATAGGTGAAGCGTAAGGTATGACATGAGTCTCAGTATCTCGTCTGTATACCTTTGGGCCGTCAAAGTGTCATTCAAAATGATATGCAGGTCCGTACGTCCACCTATGCTGATTCCAGCTCATACCATCAACCCACCTTGTCTGTAATGTGATCTTTCACGAACAAATATAGGGTTATTTCGAGTGCCCCTTTCCCTCCATACAAAAACACGTCTAGTGTCACACTCCAGACTGAATAGGGAAGCAACATTTGACTCCAATCTGTTGCTTTCAATCTTGATGTTCAGAAGCCCAATTTCTTCGGGCCGCACAGTGGCTTGTGGTCAACGGAATACAGATCATTGGCCTACGTGAATAGAGACCACCCTGATGAAGCATATTTCGCACTGTTTGGCTGGACACCCTTTGTCGTGTTGCCAAAAGCTACCGTTTTTCAAACTGAGTATCATCCCCTTTTCTGTCTCGACGAGCTGTTAACAGGATATATCGGTCATCAGTTGCTGTGGTGCACGTGGTCGACCTTGCTCTGGTCGACATCTAACATTTCATGTTTCTTGGAATCGATTCCACAGCCTTGCAAGGACATTTCTTGCAACTCCAACAGCGTCCGCTACACTTCGTTGTGTTTTCCCGGATTCAAGTCTTATCTCTAATACGCCAAGCCATGGATTCTGGTAAATCACGTTGTTGTAACATTTTCAAATCTCCCTTTCTCAAAACAAAAGCTGAGCAATTGAATTTCGCAAATGAGACAGTGAAACAGACATTTCTGTGAAATCCTGATTTCTTTACTTATCTACTTTTTCTGGTTTTTGACGTCATGAACTTTAATTTGCAAATGAAGTTTTATTTTTCTGTTTTCTGCTATGCTTTAAATTATGGATGTTTTAATTTAAGTTACTTATTGGTGTAAGTATTTATGTAATTTCGTTAAAACCATGTGCTCCCCTAATTGCTTTGAGCAGTGTATTATCAACATTCAGGTAAGGTAAATAAATTTCTCTGACCTTTTAATGTTTATTCCATGCTCGTCACTTCTTCAGAATATTATCAACATTCAGGTAAGGTAAATAAATTTCTCTTATCTTTTAATGTTTATTCCATGCTCGTCACTACTTCAGAATATTATCAACATTCACGTAAGGTAAATAAATTTCTCTTATCTTTTAATGTTTATTCCATACTCGTCACTTCTTCAGAATATTATCAACTTTCAGGTAAGGTAAATAAATTTCTCATAACTTTTAATGTTTATTCCATGCTCATCCCTTCTTCAAAATATTATCAACATTCAGGTAAGGTAAATAAAATCGCTTACCGTTTAATGTTTATTCCATACTCGTCACTTCTTAAGAATTTCTAAGGCGGAGCCCTTTAACCCCACGGTACTCTATGGTTTACAAGTTAATGTTTTTTTTTATGCCTATGAAGCAGAGAAAGATCTGCTGGATAAGAGTCCGAACCACTAGTTTCCGACATAAGGCCAATGTTCTCCGTTTAGCCCTTTTCTTGACACAGAAATTCTGAATTCATACTATAAATTTTGAAAATCAAATTTTCTATTATTTAACGCTTTAACAGTTTTATTTAATATTACTATTATTGGACACAATAAATTAGAAATAAGGACTAAAAAGCACTTTTTTTAAAATTAAAATATCTGCCTTGTATAATCGAGATATGTCCGCCAAATACAGCAAAAATTATAGTTAAAAATTTGTGGTTTCTGAAAGCTTTTAGTAACGAAGAAAACAAACTCTTCTTACCCGAGCGACATTCGAGCAATACTGTTAAGGGGTTAATGACATCCATTTTTAAAATAAAAAATATTCTTTCAGTATTTCCCGTATGAACTCGGAATTAAAGATAAAAATGGTAACCATCTTTGGGTCATGCATTGCATTGGGGCTTACGTGAAACTATTATTATTTATGGCGAAAACCACACACACACAGAAAAAAAGTAAGTTGTAGTTTTCGTTTACAAAGAGAGACTTCTATATAATCCCAATAGGCTACTCGCGAAAAGAAAGAAAATGCGCGGGCGCAGTCGTCCACAAGTAATTATACACTATATGGCCACTAATGACCGGCAACTTTCAATTTTAGACATTTTGTCGAATATTTAAAAATATGATTGTCAGATTCTTCTAGAATTTTAGGATTAAAAAGAAAAGGTTTGACTTCATATTTATCAACGACGATTTGATAAGGAGGACAATTAGGGGGACAACAAAAAATTACAGAAAAAAATAATACTTGGGATCACCCTGTAAAATAAAATGCACGAAATGATCTATCGCTACAGAATATACATAGGCAGACATTGTACAATATGTGTATTCATTTGTGTAAGAATAGCATGTATATTAATAGAAATATAGCAATTTTTTTGTATTCATTTGTGTAAGAATAGCATGTATATTAATAGAAATATAACGATTTTTTTTAATTAAAAAAGTTCTTGCATGTTTTTTGCTTATACCATACAGATTTTTTAACCAAATTTAACGCCAGTTTCAGAAAAATTGACAAAATATAGTAGAAACAATATAGTGCAATTGAAATGTAAATATATTAAATATTTAAGGAAATATGGGCAGTTGTATAAAATATTTTTTATCTGCGCATGCGCGAACGATAACAAGGAACTTTTTGCATAATTTAATAGTCAACTCTATGGAGCAACTTATTAAAAAAAATCAGTCAAATATCGTAAAAATTCAGAGAGATATCGACGATAGAGTGAGCTGTTTTTTAGTTTCTCTCTAAAACTCGTTGAATGATAAGGGATTTTTCACAAATTGGCGTTTTTTTATTTTATACTATTTTCCAATTTTTAATGATACTTTAGTTCTCTTTGAAAAACTACCCTAACGAGCTTATTCGAACAAAAAAAGAATTATCAAAATCAAAGGATCCGTTCCAAAAGTATTATAACCTGGTGGAATAAAGTTTTCCAAGGCGAACTAAAGTAACAATAAAAAATGAAATATAGTATAAAAATTAAACATGACAATTTGTGAACAATCCCTTATCATTCCACGAGTTTTAGTGAGAAACTAAAAAACAGCTCACTCTAACGCCGCTATCTCTCTGAATTTTTACGATATTTGACTGATTTTTTTTAATAAGTTGCTCCATAGAGTTGACTATTAAATTATGCAAAAAGTTCCTTGTTATCGTTTGCGCATGCGCAGATAAAAAATATTTTATACAACTGCCCATATTTCCTTAAATATTTAATATATTTACATTCCAATTGCACTATTTTGTTTCTACTATATTTTGTCAATTTTTCTGAAACTGGCGTTAAATTTGGTTAAAAACACTGTATGTTATAAGCAAAAAACATGCAAGAATTTTTTTAATTAAAAAAAATCGCTATATCTCTATTAATACACATGCTATTCTTACATAAATGAATACACATATTGTACACTGTCTGCCTATGTATATTCTGCAGTAATAGATCATTTCGTGCATTTTATTTTACAGGGTGATCCCAAGTATTATTTTTTTATAATTATTTTTGGCCTCCTAATTGTCCTCCTTTTCAAATCGACGTTGATAAGTCAAACCTGTTCTTTTTAATCCTAAAATTCCAGAAGAATCTGACAAGTACATTTTTAACTATTCTACAAAATGTCTAAAATTAAAAGTTGCCGGTCATTAATGGCCATATAGTGTATAACACGCTTTCGCTAGTCCCGCCTACCCGTAATAGAATCATGTGATTACGGACTCTTTTCTCGTTCTTCTTTACGTTTCTAGCACTTCTAAACATGCAACGAAAACGAATCGCCTCTGAGCTTCTTCTTTTGAACCATTTTTTAAAAATGCACTTAGAAGCAGATCATCGTTTTAGTGTTTAAGTGGACTTGGCAAAATCTTTAAGCTGTATTGTTAGGTGCAGCATCGTTCACTTTTTTTGGATGTTTTATCTGAAGTATTTTGCTTTTAATTATAGTTTTGAAAGAAACTGTCTTTCACAATTGTTTTTGCCTCAAAATAGATATATGGTTAAAAACCACACATGTTAAAGAACTGCAATTACTAGAAAAACTTTACTAAAACGGGATATACGGGTGGAGTTAAATTTATATCAGGGCGGGTACTTATTGACGAAAAGTCTAAGCAAGGGGTGGTGCTGAGCAAAAGTTTAGATTGTTAGTATGATGACAAATGTAAAGAACCAATATATATTTTTTAATTGCTACAGCCTTATTTCTGATAGGAAAATGTGGCATCATAACATAAGAATATTAGCCAATTTCGATACCAAGTAAAACAAAATTTTAAAGAGAGGTTGTTAAGTGATGCAAGATTTAAAAAAAATGCGTTTTCAGCAACATGCATTGCTTTAAAAATTAAGTACAATTATGTAAAACAGCATAGCAAATTTAACTAATTAAGAATTAATAAAAATAAAATAAGCAGATTAAAGGAATTAAAGTTACAAAAAGAAAAAAAGTATATACACAACGTATACAAATATTAAATGAATCTAATGAGGGTTTTAATAAATGATACAAGATGTTACAAAAAAGAGGTGTTTTAATCGACAAACATTGTTTTACTATGAAAAAAAGCATAGAAAATTTAAATATGCAAATAACATTAACAGATTAAAGAAATTAAAGTTATATAAAGAAGAAGTATATATACACAATATAAACAAATGTAAAATGAATATAATGAGGGGCTTTAAATGGTACAAGATGTTCTAAAAAAGATGTTTTAAGCGACAAACATTGTTTTACTATGAAAAACAGTATAGGCAATTTAAATAACTAAAAATTAATACAAATAACATAAACAGCGCCTTTGCTCTTTCGCTTCACGTTGTGCATTCGATTCAGAATACTATTTCTTGTAGCTTATTTTGACTCGAATTTTTAAAACACATTAAATTCATAAACATAAAATAAAGTAGTTCAAACCAAAAATATTATATAGAAAACTGATACATGTATAATGCAAATTTTTATCCACGCACACTCTTCACATCACTCGTACTCTATGCGAACGAAACTGTTCTCTATGGCACTGCACATCACCCATACAATCTTTACAAAAATCTACAACACCACCTCAACATCTTCATGGAATGGTGTGATCAATGGCGCATTACGATAAACGAATCTAAAACTACTGCTGTTTACTTCTCTAGAACCTTCTCCACTCCTAATAGATTAACCATCAATAACACTACCATTCCCTCGTCTGACGATGCCAAGTACCTGGGAGTTACCATTGACAAAAGCATTACCTTTAAAAAGCATATTCTTAATATCCGCGGTAAAGTCGCCGGAATTTCCAAAACCCTCGCCCCCCTTCTTCGCAGTCACTCACTCTCCATACACAACAAACTCTTAATATATACTGCTTGCATTCTCTCTGTTATCACATATGCATGTCCAATCTGGGGCTTCACTTGCAAAACCAGTATGAACAGCCTCTCTAGTACCCATTACAAACAGCTCCGTTACATCTGGAACGGGTCTAGATACCTCAAAAACTCCACAATCCTCAAGGATCTGAAAACGACTTCACTCAAACATCGCATTAAACACATTGCGAAAAAATTCTACAATGACATTAATCACATTCCAAATGAACTCATTTATGAGCTACCTGACTACGATGCTTGCAGTCCATCCAACCGGAAAAAACCAAGGTACTCCACTATTCTTGATGAATAGTCCTTCCGAGCTATAATTCTTACCTCAAAGTTTTTCTCTTTAATTAAAAAATATATATATATATATATATATATATATATTATTATATAATTTTTTACTGATAATTTTATATTGACTTTTCTCCTAAACTTCTCTTAACATCTTTACTTTACCTCGTCTGGCATATTTTTTTTTTTTTTTTTTAACTATGAACTATTTTTACTTTTATACTTTAACTAGTAAATTTTCATTATTTTATAGATATACTTAACACTATCCTATTTTATGTAGTCAATTGGACTACGGCTAGACATTTCATATGGCTCTCTCAGGATTTTATATACACCTACTCAAAGCCAGGGTGTGCAGTTGCTTCGCAACTTGGAAGCCCATTGAACCTATCACAAGTTCAAGTTCAAGTATGATTTAAAAGAATATATTATAGTATTTTTCAACCTAGGGATAGATGTAGTTATTTTTGCTAAAACAACAAACACACAAAAAGTCCTACATACTTTTGAGAAATTTCCCTTGGCAATATGCTAATTTCTTTCATGCTTTGTTTATTTTCCTGGAACGTCGCGGAGCCCCTGAAAAGAATAGGCGGAGCCCCAAGGGCTCCGAGGAGCACACTTTGGGAACCTCTGGTTTAAACCATTACCGACCAGAGAGTGAATCTTTGATTCTCAAGTGAATCAAAACTAAGTTATCTGGTTTCACCCGAATACAGGGGTGCCCAGAGAGGGGTTTGGTGACGCAAAGTGCGTCATAAAATTCATATTTTTTTTTGGGGGGGGGCGGTATTTAGAGAAAAATAAGTACATTTTGGGGGGGATTTTTAAATTCTTAATATTTCCTTTTTTCTTTTCTTTTTGTTTACACTAATAAAAAAGAAATTCTTGATTGTTTTAATATAACTTTAAACTTTTTTCCAACATTCAATTTCCAGAAATTTTATTGTTTTTTTCTTTTTTTTACATTTTTTAAATTCTAGATAAGGACAACAAGAACCCATTCTGTATCTTGCTATCTTTGAAGGTGCGGTAATAAAAAAAAAATGGAATACGGGGGGGGGGGGGGGGGTGCGGAGAATGTTTAACACATGCTGAAAGGTGATAAAAAGAATAGCTTTCCAGAAGCTTCTTAAGTAATTTATTGGCTTGTTTTTTTGTGTGTGAATTTAAAATTTTTCTTCCTTGATTATATATCTATTATTTGTATAACTGTTTATAAAAACTCTTACACTTCAAACCACATTGATAGCAAGTTTTGCTACAAACCAGATTGCAAAACTATAGTCTAAATTACTATTAAAGTATAGAAAAAATCTTTCGATGACTTCTGTAAAATAACTTTTACATTAAATCTCCATATCGGCAAAATTGAAAATTATATATATTACAAAGTTAAGCTTAACAGATACTTCTTGATTATTCTATAGGAGGCTCTGCCCCCTGCGCCTTTAATGCGCCTTTACAGCGCCAATCCGCAGACTTTTCTTTTGCCTGTCTGTCTGTCTCTCCACAATCTGTCTGTTTCCCTATCCGTTTTTCTGCCCGTCTGTCTAACTGATTGTCTATCTCTCTACACGTCTCGCTACCTGTCTCTATAATTCTCTACCGGTCTCACTACCCGTATCTAAATTCCTCTACCAGTCTCGCTACCCACCAATCTATTTCTCTAACCGTCTGTCTATCCGTCTAACTACTTGTATGTCTAGCCGTGTCTCTATCCACTTCGCTACCCATTTGTCTATCTGTCTCTCTACCCGTCTGGCTATACGCCTCTCTACCCATCTTCTTACCCATCTCCGTACCCATCTACTGTCTCTCTACTCGTCTGTATACCCGTCTCACTATCCGTCTGTTTTTGTACCCGACTCTTTACCCGTCTCGCTATCAATCTCATTACCCGTCAGTCAACTCGTCCCTGTACTCATCTCTCTACTCGTCTCTTTATCTACCACTCTACGCGTATCACAACCTTTCTCGCTACATTCCAGTCTACCGGTGTCGCTACCCGTCTCGAGACCCATCTCGCTACCCCTCTGTCAACCCTCTTTTTACCTTTCTCTCTAGCCGTCTGTCTATTCGTTTCGCTACCCGTCAGCCTACCTATGTCTCTACTCGTCTCTCTACCCATCTCACTACCCGTCTGTCTACCCGTTTGTTTACTCGTCTTTCTACCTCTCGCCACCTCTTCCCAATATTTGAACAGTTCATTTATTATACAGAAGCCGTTTATCAGTTATTAAATGCAAACAGAAGTAATTTATCTAATAAGTGTAATCAGATGCATTTTTTAAAAATACATACATAAACCTGAATAATAATTCATCAGTTTTGTGTTCATAGTTGTTTATATCATTTGACAGTAAATCTCAACTTCTTAAACCTGAATTGTCTCAAGCTTTTTAAAAAAACCACAAGGTCTGTATAACTGCAAAGTACCCTGAGGGCTATATTAGCTACATGTTATTAAGTTTCGTTATCGCGTTTGCAGCCAATTGCTTATGTCAGAAAGCGTGGCTTAACGCCATTTTAAATTCATTACTGTAACTTTCTTTTCTTTTCTTTTCTTTTTTTTTTTTTTTGGGGGGGGGGGGTAGGGGGGAAGGGTTTCAAATATATACATTTAAATTAAAACTTTTGCCTCCATGCCATTAGTGTTTGTATTATTAACTAATACCTTGTAGACCGAGCTTCATTTGAAACAAATGTAAAAGACTTCTTCTACAGTTTTTTTGTAGGAGAAACTTTCGTAATTGGGCCCAAAGCCAATCGGAGTATTTAATATCATTATTGTAACTCTTATAGAGTTAAAACAATATTGTTGCTAGCTTTACTCTTGTTTGAGACCAACCTTGCACGTGTATCTGAATGGGAAAAAGTTTCGTATCCTATGTCGGTTGGCGAAAAAAATTTTAAATGGTGCCAAAATGTATTTTTAGCAACTTACAAAATTTTTCAAGAGAGCGGTAAAACATGTTTTTCAAATATTTACAAACATACGTTTATTAAAGCATGTTTTTGCGCCATCTTAAAAATTTAAGCACGATGCTAAAATGAAATTTTATCGCCATATTCGATATTTTAATAGGTAATGAAAACACATAAACAAACTTATATAACAAACCTAAGAGGCATTTTTGTGATAAATAACTGTTATTGTCAGGGGGTTAAATTGTAAACAATTAATAAACTGCTAGTAAATAATAAATAGCATTTAAAATCTAAGGTACTTTTCGGTTAGCCGAGCGCCAGTGAAATGTATATATCTATATATACATATATATATATATATGTATACATAAACACATATATGTATGTGTATATATATATGTATATATACATACATGCATATATAAATGTGTGTATGTATAGATATATGTATATATATGTATACATAGATATATAAATTTCACTGGCGCCCGGCTAACCGAAAAGTACCAAATCTAAAAATGGAGAAGTGGTCCGTATAAAAATTAAGCGCTTGATATATGTAAATCTTTTTTTATTTTTTAATATTTCCGAATGCACAGATAAAAAGGTAAAAATCTCTTTTCCAAATGCCAAATAGAAAATATACAAAATAGAAAAATAACTGCTAAAAAATATATTTACATAATACTACATCTGCAAAAAAAATAAGATTTAGTAAAAGTAAGCCAAATCCTTCAGATCCTAACAATCACATCGAAAAACTTATCACCAAAAAAGAACTCGCCAAATCTTACGGCACAGGAGATGGATTTTTCCCTCTGAATGCAGAATATTAGTTTTTTTCTTGTACGATGGGTGATTATAACTGTTTCATTTCACATACTACATACCGTTTGATATATTGGTACTTTTATGTTATCCTGGCGCAGTTGATAAATCGCCAAATATTGTTCCTATAACATTTTCATATTGAATTCATTTCATTTAAATATAAACATTTCACTCATTTAATTAAAAATACATGCCTTTCATTAATCCCATTTAAAATGCTAAAAAGAGAAAAAAAAAAGAAATAATGCCATAAATCGAAACCTTTTATTTAAACGCCAAAGAATTTTTTTTTATTATTTACACATGAGAAAGAAAAAAAGCTGCTATTGCTGAGATTTGCGCCAAATCTCTAATACCAAGTCTACTAAGTTATTGCGGGGTTTTTCTTTCAAAGAGAAAAAAATCCAGATTAATTTTCGATTTCTACTCAATTGAAATATATTTTATTGTGCTCAATATTAGTGCGTGCATATTTTTTTTGCTCCTTGTACTCCATGAACTTTTCAATTCCGATTGTCTACGAAAATCTCGCGCCGGTGAAAATGACGTACCACAAAATTTCGTGACGTATGTACTTTAATTGTGCTTTTTTATCTATTTTTTTAATATAATTTCCAAACGGTTTAGTATTTATTCTTGGTAATAAATAGACGTCGTTGTCACCTTTATAGGTACCTGCTGTAAAAATTTGAACGAAATCCGTTAAATATTTTTTGAGTTATGCTTGACGAAAGGTTTTAATATCCATCGTAGCTATATATGGGGCAAAGTAATACTGCGCTGTGTATGAGTCTTCGTTGCACTCAGACAATTACTTGACCATTTTCAGAAAACTAGAATTCAAGTACAGTTTATTTTAGCGATGATAGAAGAGTATTGTATGTCATTAAAACAATATAATGTAAATAACCTGTCCAGAGAAAAATACTTCCAGTTTATTTTAGGGGGAAGGGAGGAGTTTAAAGAAAATTAGATTTTTTTAGGAGGTGGAGGAGGATTTAATTACTAGGTAATAAGACTGAAAAATTATAGTGTGAAAGAAAAACATATACAGAATACAGGGGCTTATAATAGATTTAGGACTATGTTTTAATGCTACAGTGTCTGTCATTTTATAAGAATCGGTACTTGTAAGAGTATGTTGTTAAAGGAGTATAAGGCAACAACTTGTACTGAAATAAACGCTTCAATCCACAGTTTATTTTAGGGGGGAGGGGGGTGATTTAGGGTTTTCTTGAGGGGGGATTAAATTGTATGACTCGGTAGTATAAAAAATAAGATTGCGAAATTTTAAGCATTAAGATTTAATCTTAAGCAAGGGCGTACGTGCATGCAAATGTACATACACCTTTGATATAAACGAGACTTGTCTATTATATTTTAGTCTTCTTAAAACGATATGCAATATTTGTAGTTAAGATTTATTTTGTAATAATTTAAAAATTTTCTTTTAAATACTTGTAAGTAAATATTTATTTTCATAAAAAAGTAGCTTTATTTATTAAAATATTTGACTTTTAGTAGACAACTTAAATTATATAAAAGTTATTGGTGTTTACTACAAGATAGCAAAAAATAAAAAAATTCGACTTTTAAGCAGAATTTTTTTGTCACAACTACAACAGTCAGGAAAAAACAATGTACAGAAATTTAAAAAACTTAGTCTAAATGAAAATTTAATATCTTGATTTTTAACTTCAACTCATAACAGTTTCCAAAAAATATTATCCCAAATATTTAAGTTCTGTTTGTTGATAATTTATCAACAAACATGTTGAATTCTAATGTATCATTCTTTTTAACACATTCCAACCTAGTTGAAAAGTGTTTATGACTTCGGTTTGTTTGGCCGTGCTCCAACTCCCGTAAATATGCTCGATTGCCCTGAAAATTTTATATGTTATTTTCGTTATCTATAGCATGTCCCTATTTCACCTGAAATGTGTAGCAATTATAGTTTTTTTACAGGGACACTCAAAAGAATTCCGTTACATTACGGTCTATGAGAAAAAATCATTTGCGGTTTATTTTAATGATGTTACGCAATTTCAAACACATTGTAATTGATATATATCACTAAGGTGCATTACAAGAAGCTTAATATGGAATAGGGTGTGCATAGCACTTATAGTTACTATACAGGGACAGTCAAAACAATTCCGTTACATTACGTCTATGGAGAAAAATCGTTTGCTGTTTAATTAAATAATGTTTCACTATTTTAAACTCATTGTAATTCATATATATCACTAGGGCGCATGACAAGAGGCTTACTACAGAATAGTGTGTGTATATCAGTCATCGTTCATTTACAGGGACACACAAAAGAATTCTCTACTGTCTGTTAACAATAATTCCTGGAAGTGCGTTTTAAGTTGCTGAACGCGATTTTAAATTTAACTAACTTTTTGTCTATTACTTATGATGTGTATAAATTTTGTAGATCCTATACAGGGCAGCACAAAAGTTCGCGGACACATTTCCGTTTATGGACAGAAACTCCAGAAGGAGAATTTTAAACTGTGCTACGCGTTTCCTAACTAAACTAAAATTTAGCATCCTATGTAGTATATATACAAATCTATAGATCATATACAGGGCTGAATAAAAGTATTCGAATATTTTTCCGAATATTGTATATGTTGGAAATATATGTTGGAAATTCCTGAAATTACGTTTTTAAATAGGTTATGCCTTTTCCAAATTGTTTACTTCGATGTTATCTTTCAGCTTATTAAACGGTAATGATTTGTAAAATTATTTTGGAAGCGTTGGAAAGTATTACATTATCTATGCTTGACGCATGATTTTTCGTTCTTGTTTAATTTCTGGTTATATTAACAATATTTTTTTGACGGTTTTCATCTTTTGGCTTTTTTATATTTGAAACAAACATCAATCAGATTTTTTTTTCTTAATTCTAGAATTTATTAAAATTTATTTCAAATTTAAATTTAGATTTTTTTTTAATTTCCTGTTTTATGCGATTTTTTTTCAGACAATGATTTGAGACAAGGTCTTTTCTTTAAAAAAAGTCTTCTTAGAATCTCTAAAACAATTCTTTCCACATTTAAAAATTTATAAAGCATAATTCATATTTAGGCAAAATATTATTGCTTAGTTTTGCATTCATGTAACCAAATATGTGAAAAAAAAAGCTTTAAATTTTGTCAGATAATTCTAAAAAATCTAGTCTTCTCTCTCAAAGAGAGGTGAAAAAAAGTTTAATAATTTTTCTGAATAGATGACAAATTCAGTGGCTTAAAAATAGCATTTTTTAAACTTGTTTCTCGCATTTCTGAAAATACTTTTTCCAACATATGTATTTCAGATTGGTGTATTCTTTTACGCAAAATAATGAAAAAAATATGGTTTTCATACGTTAAACCGCATAGACTGCGAAAAGAAAAAAAAATAAATTTCATTATTATTTTAATTTACTTCTACTTGTTTTCAAACGTTTATGAATTTTTTTAAATAGAATTGTTCTCCCTTTCCATTTTTTCCAGAATATGTTTTCTATATTTGTTAACACACGGTATGTTTTTTCCAAACGTCAACCAATGAATAATTTCTTAATAATTAGTCTTAGGCATATAGTTCCAATTGCAAAAGTATTTAAAATTAGCTAAATAATTATGTTGGACACAATTTGGATAAAAAAATGCAATTATAATGAATAAGTTATAAAATATAGTTTTTTATACAGCCTACAGGTCCTATAAGTTATATTTGGTAAAACAATCTTGAAGCTCTGATATATCAAATGAAAAAAAAAATTTTTTTTCTACGACCAAAACTCACCGTGTTATAAGAGTTTAAAAGTTGGAAAATTTTCGCTTTTAACATGATGCCTGAAGTGATGTGCGGTTATATCGAAATAGTACATTATTTCAGGCACTGCGTTCCAATTTTTTCCAAATTTGAAACTCGGTAACTTTTGGTCGTACTAAAATGATTTTTTCCCCCAGCATGTCAGAGCATGACTGTTTCACTAAATATAACTTATAGGACCCAGGGAAGAAAAAAAAAGGTTAAGTTTTGTAACGTCTTCAAAAAGGCATTTTTTTGACCCAAACGGCGTATAATTTAAAATATTTTTCAGCTAATTTTAAATATTTTTGAAATTGAAACTGTTTATCAAAGACTAACGGTTCAGAAATCATCTATTAGTCAGTGCTTAGAAGGGACATATTTTATATTTTTTATAATATGTGTAGATGAAAATCAAGGCACAAGCACTGATGTTGGGGCGAATTTAAATTTTCATACCCTCCAGCTAACGAGCAAAGGGGCAAAATTGTAATGTTGTTTTCTCTGTATTGTATCTTAAATGCTAAAAAAAAAAAAAAAAAAAAAAAAAAAAAAAAAATCTAACATAAAAAAGAATGATTACGTATATGAATGTAATCATTAAGAGTATTAATCATTACTTCAGTCATTAATATTGCATTATATCTTTAGAATTATATTAATTGAAATAATGCTTTTTCTGCAGTGAAAACTGGAGCTTAGTGAACGTATTAACACGGGCTTGTCAGTCAGGACTTATAAATGTGGAAACAATCAGATTGCTAATAATAAAATATATATCTTCATTATTTATTACGCTGTTAAAACTTTTATTTCCTGTTTGTGTGCTAGTACGTAAGAATACTATTATTAAATTATCAGTAGAATATATTTTACAATTGATGTTCTGTTTGGAGTGGGGGGGGGGGTCGATGTTATGTATGAAGATTTTTGGGGGGGAATTTGCGTCATTGTGTTTGGGGGGGATGGTCACCACTGTCCGAATATATGGTTTTAATCTATCTATCTATCTATCTATCTATCTATCTATATTTATATTTATATAGTAAACTTCCGATTATCTGTCACTCTATCAAGCTCTAAATTATTTATCGCGAAGCTTTTATTCAAAAGCTGCTAGTCGCTGATAATGAATAAGATGTCTTCGATTTTTCGAAATCGTACAATATCAAAGATGCTATGTACAACTTTGCTGATGCCTGAAATGATTTGTCTGAAGAAACTTTGCAGAGAAGCTGGAGAAAATTGTGGCCTAACATTGTTGAAAGCACACAACACGCTGAAGCACCTGAGGATGATTCGGTGATATTGATCTTGGTGTCAAACGTAAAAGGTTTAAAAATTATTCCTGCGGAAGAAATCACAAACTGGCTTAATTTTGACATGAATAATATTGGTTATGAAGAATTAACGAATGACGAAATTATTCAAAATATTTTGAATCCAGACAAACCTAAAGCGGTTGAATGTGATGAATTGGGGAATGATGATCCATGAGTCAGTCATGCAGAAGTAGGGACTGTGTACTCTAAGTGCATTAATTGGTGTGAAAAGCAAGAGGAAGCAGATGCAAGCCAAGCACTTTTATTACGTAGAATTCGTAATCTTGCTGCAGTAAAAGCGCAAGCAAAAACAAGTAAAAATGTATAATGGATTACTTTGGATTAAACAGGTACCACATATTTATTCTGTAAAATTCTAAATTGTCTCATAAATTTATTTTTTATTATGAATTATACTTCTTTTTAACGAAAGTACACAACATATATAAAAAAGTGTTTAAATATTCTAATTTATAAACTGACAAATAGAAATGTAATTTTAGTAACGGTTTTGCACTGTATTTCGATTACCCGGAACACCGTCGGTCCCGTGAGTGACGGATAATCGGAAGTTTACTGTATATATATATATATATATATATATATATATATAATTAAATTTCGCACAGTTACCATCGGGTGTAACATATATAATAATAATGCAAGCAATTTACTTCTTAATATTTTAAAGCAGATATATGATATAACGATAAAACATAATAACCAACATTGCCTAAAACACAGTTTTCAGCTTATTAATAAAATACATAATATCAATCCGGTAAAATTCATAACAACATTGGATTTTAATGATTTATTTAATAACATTGATATAAAAGACTTACATAAAACAATGTGTATATTATTTAAAGAATTTAAATCTCAATTAAAATTAAAAGATCATATTTCCGTAAATTTTTTAAAAACTTTATTAAACTTTACATTGCATCATAATTACATCATATATGACAATATTATTTATAAACAATGCCAGGGAATACCGCAGGGTGGAACCGCTTCTAGTATTCTCTCTGACCTTTACTTATATTATTATGAAAGAAATGTTGGTCCGAACAATGATTATGTATTTTATCGCTATATTGATGACATTATCATTTTTTATTTCAATGATAAAAATTGCACATCTCCACTCAATTTTTATCCTAATCAGCTTACATTAAGCGAAAGTGATTTGATTAATAATAACATAGATTTTCTTGACTTAAAAATTAATATTAATGATAATTATAAATTAATATTTGATATTTATGATAAAAGATTTGACTTTCCATTTAAAGTAAATATTTTTACCAATTTTGCTTCATGTTTACATAAATCAGTTTATAAAAATATAATTATCAATTACCTTCATCGTATAAAATATCTATGCTCAGATATAAATAAAAACAAAAATATCAGATTTATACGAAATCAAGCAAAACTTTATGGTTATCCTATCTTTTTGATAAATTCAATTATCAACTCTTTTAAATAACATTTATTACATCATATAAATATAAACAATTTATGTAATAATTTATTTTGTTTTAGTGTGCGATAAAATATAGCAAATAATACAATTAAAACATATAAGGACTATTATTAAGATGGTTGAATATTGTTTACACTTTATATAGTCATGGTGAATGTGCGTCTGCCGATCACCTCTATATTAAGTGATACTAATGATCAGTAATAAAAAGTCTATAAAATATGCATTGTATTAAAATAACTGTAAACATAACATATACAAAAACACAACTCATCAAGATTATGATATTTCATGATGTGCGCCATGTGGTTGTATTGGTATAAATGTAGACCTTGTGATGTTTAAGGAATTTTTGATAATTATTGTGAGTAAGATATTTTATCTATTCTTTACAAGTTTTTTATTTCCAATTTTACTATTTCCAATTGTTTTCTGGTAATAATACACTATACCTGGATGAATATACTGATCTTAGCATAAATGCCAGTATATTTATGAAATACTGTATATTTTTAAAACACGTGTGGATACATCCAGGCTGATGATTATATCTACACGTTTTTTTTTTCATATCCAATTCTAATTTAAATCTCTTGTTATCCAATTTTCCATTATATTTAGTTCATATTTCATTTCAAAATCCATTTGTATTCACTTGATATCAACTTCAAATTATTAACATTTTATGGTTATATATATATATATATTTTTTTTTTCTCTATCTTTAAAAAAAAAAATATTTTTCATATTTTCAGTATTTTTGGCCAATTACCATTGAAGCAAATGCTATGGTAATATTATGATTGCACTTGTTAATTTATTAACTATGTGGTATTCTGTCTACACTTTATTACTAATTATCTCTTAGGAGATTTAATTAGAATGTTACAAGAACTTGATATGTTTTTTGAAATTCAAAGATATTATATATATATATATATATATATATAATATATATATATATATATTACACATTTAAATTTCCATACCCTATTAAATTTATCCTATAAAAAATTCTTTTTATTAATATTCCATTTACAACACTAGTTTATTAAAATATTTCCTTTCTTAAAAATATTCCATTACTGTCCATATTTAAAACAGCTTTTATCCGTCAAATAAGATGTAAAAATCATATTTCATAAGTATATTTTTTCTTAAAAGACTATTTTCTTATATTCTTTATTATATTAAATATTTCCTATTTATTCCCGTATTTAAATCTCTTTTATTTCTTTTAATCAGTTTAAAATCGCCATTTTCCCTTTCCTAATATAGTCTAAAAAATAATTCTTTTAAATTGTTTGTTATCGAGAAACTTATATTCTCAGTACACAAAAGCCGAAAATTAGTCTATTAGTTTCCCGCGTTTTTTATTTCCACAATGTTCTAGAACATTCTTTTCCCGCCAAAAGCATATGAGAGGCATATTTCTTCAATATTAATTCACAAATAAAAGATAGTGCAAGACGAAAGTTGAACATTCATTGGTTAAAATATGTCACGTGTTACGAATTTGTACTTTTGCGCTCCTCGCTTAAAAGAAGCTGACAGAGGCAGAGAGAGAGCGAATTTTACTGTCGAAGTGAGTGTTAAAATAAAATGTAGCTGGCGTTGGAGTGAGCAATTAGACACCTAGTAGAGTTCTAGTATATTCCAACAAAGATATGTTCTAAGATTATAGTTATAGGAGAAAGCACTCCCTGGAATTTAATATGATTGGATTTAAATAAACAGATTAGACTGAAATCGTGTTCGTTTTTTCTTCTACCTACATTTTACTCGGCTACTACTGCTTAAACTTCATAATACGACTGCATTAATTTTTGAGATGCTTGCCATATTTTTCATCGACTGCTGGATGGAGCTAAAAAAATAGCAGAACATAACATATGTCTATATATATACACATAATAAAATGCAAGTGCAAGAGAGTATTGGTAACTATGCCGGGTGCGACCACTCTGGTCTGCGAATCGACCGTAGCCAAACACCATGTTAGGCTTAATAAAAACATATGCTAACACATACAGCTAAATGATAATTTCTTGTACTTGAGATCATGTATGTTCAGCATATTTCCCTATAAAACATGTATATCATATCCAATTATAATGTTTTAAGTTATAAATTTAAAATCCAGATTAAATTACCAAATATAAACAAACGAACACTGATGCCATTGAGAATCACAAATTCAAATGAATCACAAATGAACGACTCTTTGAACGCATCACAAAAAAATACAGGTGATCGATCCAGTATTACGTTTCTTTTTTAAATATTGCTTTGACGCCATCTGTTGGCAATTAATATAAACGAAGGAACTTTCTGTTGTAACAGATATATAAAATAACAATAAAGTTGTATAAAATATATATAATATATTGTATAAAATGAATAAAAGAATATTTTTTAAATAAGAAAAATCCCAGGCCGTATTGATTTATTTCAAGATCAACTTTAAAAGTTTCAGCTTGATGTTATTTCTTTCTTAATGTTATTCCCTTTCTTAGTTATATCAATTTTTAAGAGCCTAGTTTACATCCACCTAAATTTTGAAATTTTCCTTCCATCGTAAATAAGATGATTTTTTCTTATGAAACATAATTAAAATATAAGGAATATACAGTACCACGTAATTTGCATTTAACTTTGCTTATGTAACCAAACAATGAGCTATGTGGTGAGTCAAGCTCTTTAGAAACTCATTGATAACTTTTTTTTTACAGAAACTTTCGCACATGGATTCTTTTTTAATATTTAATTTGAATGTTTTATCCAATCGTTGAACTATTTCAGAAATTGAATATTGAATAATAATAATAAAAAATCCTCATCATTTGTATTTGTAAAAATAATTTGCCATTTTTAAAATCTACTTTTCTACAATACAGATCTTTCAATAATAAAATCACCATGCTGTTTGCATGAAGTGTTATGAAAATGCAATGCAGATCAACAATCCACCATTTTTGACGGTTGTTATATACTAGTATATATATATATAATAGTAAAAGACAACACAGAAACATGGTACAACAAATGGGGGAATCAAAAATATAATAAAATAATAACAATAATTATACACTTTAGTTTTCGCTGTCCATTTTTTTAAAATCTATATATTTAAAACGCTAAGAGATTTCTTTCGACAATCCGTGAGAACAAACTACTGCATCAAATTACATAATTTTTATTTTAAATGAAAGATATGTGGACACAGATTTGTTATCGTGCATTCGTTTGTTCGAAAATTTAATTAATTAACCGTAATTTTCAATTAAACTTTTACGTCTGCTAATGACGTCATAATCGGATAACGCCTACTGTTCCGAAGCACAGAGTTTATTTTCTAAACTCTGTGGTTGAATAAAAGAAAAATAATAAATATTAAAAGCACGCGGTTTTAAGGCCGAATTTGTTAATTTGCAAGTTAAATTTCGGTAAAAATACTTATCTGCGTGTTTTATAAGCGAATAAAATTCATATTTATTGTGACGTCACGGGAATATTGTCCATTGGGTTTATTTTATCATTATGCATTATAACTTTGTTGATGCCATTTTTTCATTACAATTAAATACAAAATATATTTATATTTGTGTGCATGGTGTTTAAGCATTAACGTAAGGTATATGAAGTACGTGTGAAAAGTTTGCGCCGGTGAAAATGACGTTATGCTTAGCTTGAAGTGCATTTTAACATTGATAAAACTAAAGAGAAAAATGTATATGATTGTGTTAACATGACATAATTTTACTGATTTTTGCATTCATAATTATAAAGATTAGAATTGGAGCCGTCATTGATTTCTTCATCTTGATTTCTTTCACTGTGAATTTCTCTTTTGATGTCAAAAAATGTTTTTCTACTTTTGGACGCCAGCCAAAATACAGTGGCAATTTTTAGAAATGTACAACAGTTGTAACAACAAAGGCGCTATCGCTTTAGCTTTCATCGCGCTTACATCACTTCGAAATACTACAAATTTCTATTTTTTACTACATTTTACAATTTCAATTCTTACATCATCAATTAGAAAAAAAATCTTTCGATTGAAATTTATTTGAAAACTGCCGATTAATTTAACGACTTTTTAAATAATTTTCAAGCATGAAAAGTTTTTCAATTCTATCTTATCAATGACCACCAGTTTACTTCAATAATGTAAAATAGCCCCTGGGAAAGTTGCCACAATTGAAAATACATTTCCCTAACCATCATAAAAAGTGAATAATAATTTAAAAAAAAGTGTTAAATCATAAGATCAGATTATCCATTTTGGCGCTAAACAAAAATCTGTCAGGAAAAAAAAAAAAAAAAAAAAAAAAAAAGACTATTTTTAGTTTATGTTGAACATAAAATTGATATGTTGAATTCGTTGATGAATATGTTCCATCAAATATCAGGATATGCTAGGAATTGCATTTTTTTATTTTTTTACATTTGTCAAGAGGAAAAATATCCCTGACTGTGATGGAAAAGGGATAATCATCCTGATTATGTCAAGGAACCGAAGAAACCATACAAATAAATTACACTTGAAAACATTAAAAATATCCCTCATCTGCAGATAGATTTATTACTGTAAAAAACTTCTTAATCTTTGCATAAAAATTGATTAGCTTAAAACAATGGATGCGTTTTAGAAGATATGGATTTGAAACGAACAATGATTAAAGAGGACATTTTAAAACTTTTAATTTAATCATTTTAAAACTTTTTTAACGTCGAATTTCGACGGTGCTATTGGACAGATGCAATGCACATGCGCATAGGAGCTCATTCGGTTGCATTATCAAAGGGGGGAGGGGAGATGTGTGCTTTATTTACTATGTTCTGTTATTTACTGAATATGATATGAACGTGGGAATATACTATTTGTATATACCTCATAGGTCCATGAAATTTTTTTCTTGCCGTGGGGTATATGGTGGTAATGTCAAACTGCTTTGCATTACACAGTTATTTACGGATTGTTTGTTTGGAGTTTGCATCGGAAATAGTACTGTATTTGACTGGGGAAAAAAATTAAATAAAATATTTGAAAGACTGTTTTATACGCGCCCCTTCATAAATAATAAAGAAGCTTATTTTACTGATATTGTTATAGTATTTTTTTGCGTCAAGGTTTGACGGGTTCCATCTAGTTTCATTTTAATGCCCTTAATACAGGTATTTATAGCTGCATTTGCTCATTTTTTCTGCGTTATTATTCCATTAAGCTTCAATTTGTTCTAATCTTTTGTTTTTGTACCATTAATGCTATCATATTCACTTGAAATCCGCATGTGTTTTATTCTCTAATATTTGCTATCTTCCTTTTTTAAATTGGAATTAATATCTTCCATTTTAATTTTATTGTGTTTAATTTTTGCAATATATTTTCCTTTAATTTTTATACCCTTTACTTTAATTTGCACACATGTGATTTCAGTTTAATTATACATACTGTTATTCTCATTGATTTACGAAGTGTTAAAGAAAACAATGATTTTAGCATAAATAATTTAAAAAAGTAACTTGCTTCATTGAATTTCTTTGTCTTAAGTAAGAAAATCTTGACTTTTATTTATAACATACTACTTGAGAAACCCCAAGAAATATTCTTCAATTCCCTCGTGCTCACATAATTTTTAAAAAATTGTATTTTCAAATTGTCTTTCTCCTATATCAGTGGCAATACAGAAAACTTTTATGCTAAGTTTGTCACGGAAACTCGCCATTAGGTTTTTATAAGTCGAAATTTTCAGTAGAGTTGAGCAGAGTTGTTCGAAAACTTTCATGAAAAATGACTGTGAACTACATTCAACAGTTATTTACTTTCGTCAGATAATTTTAACGATGAAAGAAATTGTTTGTTCTTCATAATCGGTTTTTATCAGCAGAAAGACCTTGAGTTCGCGTAAGAAATTTTTACTACAAACTTACTTAGAAAGTTTAAAATAGATGAGTGAGGTTTATTGGAATGAAATACTGTATCATAAAGATATGTATTATGTAAAATAGAAATTTGTTTGAAATGAGTTTTCCGTGCTGCAAAAGAATTTAATTTTATAAAAAAGTAAAAAAAAAAAGATGAAAAGATAAACACAAATATGAATGCATTATTCGTAAAATAAACTGAGATTTGGAAGAATACATTGAAATAATAGTTGTAAATAGACTTTATATATGAGCGTGTAAGTACGGTTTGAGATGATATATTATCTGCCTAAGAATGGTTTTAGAAATATTTAATCGTAGAACATTCCTCGATTAGATAAGGTCAAATTTAATCATCCTATATATTATTTCTGCTGCCAACATCCCTTTTTCTATGCAAATACAAAATGCAAAATGATAAATGAGATACCATATGAAAGGATTTTGAACAGGCTTCTGACATAGCACACTTAACATTTCGTTAAAACATGTTTTTTGATTAAAAATTGAAGTTAATTAAAAATTAAATCGACATTGTTTTCATGAATGAAATGAAAGTTTGTCCTCAAATTAGTGTTGGCACAAAAATAAAATACCACATTATATAATGTTCAATGATGATTATAAAAAATACATAGTACAAAAAAGATAAAGGCACATCTCTCTACGGGTTTATTTTAAATTTATGATTAAAAAGCAAATTTTAAATTTCAACGTTTAGGAAAAAAAGATACCATCGATTAATCGAAGTAGTGGTATTTCACTTAAAATGCTTTGTTATATTAGATTAAATTATATTTTATACGTTTTCACTTTGTTTTTCGTTGTCCCATGCTTTTTCTGAAGCGGATGACATCATCCTCTAATGCAGTTAAAATACGATAGTTATTTTTTTTTCTCGCGCGTGCTTTTTCCTGTCTTCGATAAGTTTTTATTGTAATTTTGGTTTGATAAAATTAGATAATTAAAAAAGTCCTTCCGGCCTGTACCGGGAGGAAAAGGTAGCTTTCCTATATCTCCGTTTTAAAATTTTAGCTAATGTTACTCGAAAACAGCAAGTTAAATTGCAAAGAAACCGTTTACAAATTCGTTAATACTGAATTGGAATAAGAAATTTGCCAAATTATTCAGCTATAGCCAAATTGTCTTCATTTATAAAAACTTATTTTGGTCGCCAAATTTGGCGATATTTCGCCAAGTGTCGCCAAGTGTGGTGAGAATTTGTCGCTAACGGATATGACTATATAGTTTTATGCGTATGATTGGGAAAATGATTACAACAATGAAAGAAAATAATTTGCGAGAAAATGCGTTCAATAAAACTCATAAATTAATCGTTGGTTTTTTGTAATGTGCTGTCTTGTTTCAAAATGTCAGCCACCCTAGAATTTCAAACTGCTCCATCTCAGCCATTTTTTAAGATAGAGGTAAAACGAAAAATGCTCTGGAACCCTTGTATCAAGGCGTAACACTTAATTAAAAAATAAATTTAATTTTTTAACTTTTTGTTTATTTATTTTAGTTTTAAAATTTTCAGTGGCCGCCATCTTGAAACAAGATGGCGGAACAATCTGGCCAACGAACTATCGAAATTTTTCGGAATTGCTTTCCTCCGAACGAACGGCTGCAATAGGTAGCTTTATACTTTTTTGTACTGAAAGCTACCTAAAAGATTAGATATTCCAATAAAATATTAGATTGCAGTTGGAAATGCTTGCACGGGTCCCCTGGTATATATTATTTCTGTTGCCAACATCCTTTTTTCTATGTATTTACAAAACGCACAGCAATGACTGAAATATCATTCGAAAAGATTTTGAACCCACTTTTGACATATACTACACTCATATTTCGTTAAAACATGTTTTTTGATTAAAAATTGCAGTTAATTAAACTTTAAATCAGCATTGTTTTCATAAATTAAATGAAAGATTTTTTTTTCCAAATCCATGTTGCCACAAAAGTAAAATACCGCATTATATCGTGTTCAACAATGAGTATAAAAAATAAATAGCACAAAAAAGATAAAGTGGGACATTCTTGTTACACGGGTTTATTTTATATTTATGATTAAAAAGCAAAATTCAAATTCAAATGCATAGAAGAAAAAGATGCCATCGAACGATCGAAGCAGTCGTATTTCACGTGCTGCCTAAAATTTATTCTTTGTGATATTAAATTAAATTCTAAATTTGTATGTGTTCAATTTATTTTTCTTTGTCTTGTGTTTTTTCTGAAGCGGATGACTTTATCCACTAATACAATTAAAATGCGATTGTTATTTTTTTTCCCTCGCGCGTGCCTTTTGCTGTTTTCGATCAGTTTTTACCGTACTTTGATGGAATAAATGAGATGATATTCTCACCTGACTAATGGTTTGCAGATATTTTTATCCTTAATTTTAATTTAGAAGTTTAAACCTGCATCTAAAAAAATTTAGACAGCAGTGCGAAATCCTCGCACTGGTGCACTGGTATATTAAATTTCTGGTAATAAAGAGATTGTGAAACCCCTGAGGAGCCGCTACTGCTGTAGAGACTATCCGAGCTGTAAACTTAACTTTATTCCTAATAAATGAATTTCTGAAACAGCATATGTGACTTCATAATAAAAACTTTACCGTATTTTGTATGGAGAGGGCTTGAGCTCCATGAACCCCACCCTATTATACGAATATGAAGATATGCACCTTAATTATACCGTTACGTAACAGGATATTGTTATGAATAACTTTATCTCAATATAAGATATGCGTTATGAACAAGTTTGACCACATTCAAATCTTAAAAATATAAAACTTAACACGCCTGCTTCATCATTTTCATTTAAAACAATTATTATTATTATTATTATTATTAGTTCATCATTAATATTTTTTAGTGTTATGAACCCTTTCGTTTGACTATTTCAAAGGCGCCAGAAATGGTTTTGTGAAAGTATATATCTTTTGTACTGGTATCTTTTTGGCACTGGCCGCTAAACTTATGCCAAGTTCAGATGGTATTCTTTCATCTCACTCTTTGGAGTATATTTTTCTTATTTTTAATAAATGGTACATCTTCACCTTTGTTTTTGTACTGTCAGTTACTGTTATTAAATGTTATTATCGCTGGTGTTATTGTTTTGGAAAGTACTCTATTCACCGAAAACTCACGTTTTTATAATTAAATTAACTAAAAAAAAAAAAATCTGCACTAACCGACGCTTCAAAACTTTACAATACATAATTACTTATATCATTACGTAACAGGATATTGTTATGTATAAGTTTATTTCAAAAGTCAGATGGGTTATGAAAAGTTTGAGCACATTCAACTCTTAAAAATATAAAACTGAACACATCTGCTTCATGACTTTCAGTAAAATAATCACATCCACATCTTCTTGGTTTTCCAAAATAACAAATAACTCAAGTCCTTCAACAATTTCCATTATTTTATCGTGGCAGAAATATTTCTGAGTGAATCACGCTTTTTCAGAGTTATCATTTCCGTATATTCGAGTGACCAAAGAAAATATCGACTTTTTGTCGGTCGACAAACCGAGAATTTGCGGACTTCGAGTGCTTGAGAGGATTTGTGTGTCGCCGGAAAAAAAGTATTGAAGAGCCGTCGACCTGATCGAGTGATCACAAAATGAAAAGAAGTTCTTGAAAGTGAAATAAAGAAAAAAATATAGATTGTTTTCGGTGTTGATAAGGGGAAGTATAAGTGCTTCATCTAGAAATGATGTATAGGACTTGCTGTTGCTTTTGATGACATAACATGAAAATACTAAATTATGTAAGAGTTTTGCATTTAGAAAAATGTATAATGATGTAACAGATACATTAGTGTATTTTAAGCAATATTAATTTGTTCTATAATGCCTATATAAAAGTCAATACTCGACTCGTCATTGACAACGCATATATACACTGTAAAAAATGACAAATGTTCACGAATAAATTTATAATATAAACTCATCCTTGTTAAACATGATATTGAAAAGTGTTTCTTTATCATTAGAAACCTCAGACATCAAAGGAATTTCAAGATTTAAAGAACCCTTTATAAAAATAAAATTTCTCTTGCTGCCCGTAATTTTTCGGAACGTTTACGAGTAGCTTTTAAAATGTATTAATCAGTTTTCTAAGCCCGGAATATAGTTTTTTCCGATGATATCCATTCTCAAGTAAACATTTTTAATGTTCAACAAATATGTTTAACAGACAAACATGCAAAATTAACAGCGTTAACATTAACATTAAAATTAAGGTTATTTCTTTACTCTTTCATGTATAAATTAACTTATGCAGCTGAAAACGTTTACTTGAGAATTTATGACGTTCGAAAAACAGGTATTCCAGGATGAGGAAACTGATTAATACACTATAAAAACTACTCGGAAACGTTTCTGAAAAATACGGACAGCAAAAAATACTTTGCTTTTATAAAATACTTCTTTAAATTTTGGAAATATATTGGTTTCTGGAGATTCGAAAGACAATGGAACACGCTTTTTGGAATTTCGAATAACTCAGAAGATTATATTATATTTTCGTTCGTGGTTATATTATATTTTCATAAAATAAGAAATATTGGTCATTTTTTACAGTGTACATTGGCATAGCTGACAGCTTTTATCGTATCACTAATTTTAAAAAGTAAGTTTTACCTTATTTAATACCAAATTTCGGACATGGAACAAGACGAAGATTACCTATTAAAGTTTAATGGTAAAAAAAGGGAAAAGCCTTGGCACCTATGCACACGGGATGTTCTGAAACTTCAAGGGACCTTTGCATAAGAAACTAGCGTCGGCATCTATAAATTTAATGAAAAATACAAGGATCATCAACCCGAATCCATATTTTTGTCATTAATATTAGGTTATACAGATTTCAGGTGCAAAAAAAAGGTGGCTCAATCACTTTAGCTAGAGCATTGAGCCTTTAGTTAGAGCATTGATACATAGCCTTTCAGGGGCGCATCCTGTTATTCAAATTATCATAATTTTTCCACCAAGTAATTTCTAGTAATTTTTCTAATTTTTCTAGGAAGTTTTTTCGATTAAATAAGGCGATGAAAACTATACGAAGTATATGGTTGGTGAGAGTACGAGTATACCTAGATTGTGTAGCAGAACATCGCTACTGATAGCTTTATCGAAGATAGTTTGTGATCAGTTATGAGAAATTCAGATGTCTGTATGCTTGGAAACTGCAAATGACTGGATAAAAAATGTGTGTGACCAATATTGATGTGTGTTTATAACAAATATGATATTTATATTATACAATTGAAACTTGGATTTAAAAAAAAATTAAGTTATGACTTATGAGTTGGGATTGGATTTCTTAGTATTGCACATCTATTAAAATCATTAACCATCCATTTGCGATAATAGACTTGAATCTGAAGTCATCATTAACCGTCCAAATTTTTAAGTCGTTAAAAAGGAACATTAACAAATTTTCATTACCATACACAATTACAGCTTTTGTTTTCAAAAATAGCAAACCTGCAGTTCGATAAAAAATACAATTTTTATAGGTAAATTCTCAGAAATTTCATAAATGATGCTTTAAAAGATACACATTTTATTTAATCTTTTAGCATGATGCTTAAAAAATTATGTAACTTGAATCAATTGCAACAATACAATAGAACAGTGCTTCCCAAACTTTTGGGCTCGCGGAGCCCTTTTTGGGAACAATTTCTAAGGCGGAGCCCCTTAATCCCACGGTATTCTATGGTTTACAAATTAATGTTTTTTATGCCTATGGAGCAGTGAAAGATCTGCTGCATAAGAGTCCGAACCAGTAGTTTCCAACATGGGGCCAATGTCCTCAGTTTGGCCCTTTTCTTGATAAAGAAATTCTGAATTCATACTAGAAATTTTGAAAATCAAATTTTCTATTATTTAAGCCCTTAACAGCTAATATATTACTATTATATTTAATATTACTATTATTGGACACAATAAATTAAAAATATGGACTGAAAACCACTTTTTTGCATTAAAATGTCTGCCTTGTATAATCGAGATATGTCCGCCAAATACAGCAAAAATTATAGTTAAAAATTTGTGGTTTCTGAAAGCTTTTAGTAACGGAGAAAACAAACTCTTCTTACCCGAGTGACGTTCGCGTAATACTTTTAAGGGGTTATTGACATCCATTTTTAAAATAAAAAATATTCTTTTGGGATTTCAGGTATGAACTCGGAATTAAAGATCAAAATGGTAACGCTGTCTGGGTCATGCATTGCATTGGGACTTACGTGAAACTGTTATTATTAATAGCGAAAACCACACACACACAGATAACAAGGTATGTTGTACAGTTTTCGTTTACAAAGAGAGACTTCTGTATAATCCCAATAGGCGACTCGCGAAAAGAAAGAAAATGCGTAAGCCCAGTCTCCCATGAGTAATTATATATCACGTTTTCGCTAGTCCCGCCCACCCGTAATAGAATCATGCGATTACGGATACTTTTTTTGTTCTTCTTTATGTTTCTAGTACCTCTAAACATGCAACGAAACCTAATCGCCTCTGAGCTTCTTCTTTTGAACCATTTTTAAAAAATATATTTAGAAGCAGATAATCGTTTAAGTGGGCGGGGCAAAATCTATAACCTGTATTGTTAGGTGCAGCATCGTTCACGTTTTTGGATGTTTTATTTGAAGTATTTAGGTATTAATTACAGTTTTGAAAAAAACTTTCTTTCACCCTTGTTTTTGCCTCATAATAGATATACGGTTAAAATCTACACATGTTAAAAGAACTACAACTAGTAGAATAACTTTACTAACAAAACGGAACGGGATATATGGGTGGGGTTAAATTTATATCAGGGTTACTCATTAACGAAAAGTCTAAGCAAGGGGTGGGGCTGAGCAAAATTGTAGATTGTTAGTGTGATGACAAATGTAAAGAACCAATATATATTTTTAAATTGCTACAGCCTTATTTCTGATAGGAAAATGTAGCATCATAACATAAGAATCTTAGCCAATGTCGAGATCAATTAAAGCAAAATTTTCAAGAGGGGTTGTTAAGTGATACAAGGCGTTAAAAAAATATGCGTTTGCAGCAACATACATTGCCTTAAAAATTAAGTACAGTTAATTAAGTACAGCATAGAAGATTTAAAAAACTAATAATTAATAAAAATAAAATAAACAGATTAAAGGAATTAAAGTTACAAAAAGAAAACTATATACACAACGTGTACAAATATTAAATGAATCTAATGAGGGACTCTAAATGATACAAGATGTTTTAAACGACAAACATTGTTTTACTACGAAAAACAGTACAGAAAATTTAAATAACTAAAAATTAATACAAATAACATAAACAGATTAAAGAAATCAAAGTTAGAAAAAGAAATATATATACACAATATACAAAAATGTAAAATGAATCTAGTGAGGGGCTATAAATGGCACAAGATCTTACAAATAAACATTTTAACCGACAAACATTGTTTTAAAAATTAAATCCAATTATGAAAAATTGGATAGAAGATTTAAACAACAAAATTTAATAATAAAAAAAAGTTTAAGGAAATTAAAATTCCAAAAATAAAAATAATACAATATACAATATATGCAAATATTAAATACCGATAGAATTTTTTTTTCTGCACAAACTGTGACGAGCAATGACGTATAAAAGTTTAGTGTGAAAAATGTGGTTGAATTGTTTTACACTGGTTAATAAGCCAAAAAAAAACTAAGTATAAACATATGAATTGGCGGAGCTCTAAAGAACAAAACTGTTCTCCCTTTTGTTCGGCAAGCAGAGTTAACAGCAATGGCGCGCCTTTGCTCTTTCGATTCATGTTGTGCATTCGATTCAATACAATTTCTTGTAGCTTATTTTGAATCGAATTTTTAAAAGACATTATATGTAGAAACATAAAATAAAGTAGTTCAAACCAAAAATATTATATAGAAAATGGATACGTCTATAATGCAAATTTATATATGGTTTTAAAATTCATATTATAGTATTTTTCAACACAGTGATAGATGTATTTATTTTTGACACACAAACACACAAAAATTCCTACATACTTTCAAAAAATTGTCGGTTGCAATATTCTAATTTCTTTCATGTTTTGTTTATTTTCCTAGAACGCCGCGGAGCCCCTGGAAAGTATAGGCGGAGCCCCAAGGGCTCCGCGGAGCACACTTTGGGAACCTCTGCAATAGAATATTTGGCACAAATTACAATTTTTTAGTTTTTGAGTTAAGACTCTTGATAAGTAAAATCGGTTATTAATTATCATGTAGACAGTTTCGACATTATGTAGTCCTTTATTAAATTCCTACTATTAGCTGACACTCTCTCTCTATATATCTTGTTCAAATTTTCAATCGTTAGTAAAATATTTTCTATTCATCCACTCAAGTTCAAATAATTTTTTTTAAACTTGTAGTGGATGACACTTTATGTTAATACAGTTTTTTCAAATATTAATTCATTAATTAAATTTAATTAATTAATTTTAATTTTTATATGGGAGAAAAAAATTTCTCCCATTGTTTTCATAAATGAAATGAAAGATTTATCTCAAATTAGTGATGCCAACAAAAAATAAAATACCGCAACGATGATTATAAAATAATGTTCAATAAAGGTAACGTGGGACATTAATGCTGTACGGGTTTATTTTATATATTTATGATTAAAAAGGAGGCATTGAGGGGTGATACATGACACGATACTGTTGCGTTTTATCGCTACTTCCATGGTTTTAATTTAATCGTTTTTATTTTGCGCCTCGCGCAGACGATATTTTTTGTTGACAAATAAATCTGTTTTAGAACTTTATGAACTGAACTAGAAATGTAATTATGGAATATACGATGTAATATTTAAGAAAAAGATATGATGTGCGCGAAAACGTTATGTATATTTTGTTTGTGATCGCTAATATATATGTTTGTGTGTTTACATTGTGTATATTCAAACTACTTAAACAGTATGAACATTTATTTTCGAAAACATAGAAGAATTTAAGATCGCTTTTTATCTCCCGAAAGAGGACCTTTCAGGTAAGCCTATCCCATTCGTACGTTATAGTTGTATGATATTTTAACTTTGAAATGAATATTGATAATTAAATATCAATATAAATAATATTGAAGACAGAATTTTATAGAAAGGGACAGATTCGATAGATACATACACTCACCAAGTTTCTAGTACATACTACAAATGTTCAATGTGGACACTCTTAGTCACCCGGCACACATCCCGACTGTAATCCAGTTCCGTCCTCACGTTCAATAGCATATTTCTGTCTATGCCCATTACAACAGCAGTGATGCGTTCCTGCAATGCTTGAAGCATTGTTGGCATAGAGGGTACATAAACTATGCCCTTCACATAACACCACATGAAGAAAACACATGGCGTGAGATCTGGCGACCTGGGGAGAGTCATAAACTTGGTGTGTGTATGATCTCGTCTTGTATCACCCGTTTCTGTAGGTCGTATACCTCTCAATACACAGTGTTTTGAAACCCGATGAATCATTTTGGCTAACCCTGTATTTTCAGTAGTGATGGGCTGAATGAATGTTTTTGATATTCGAATGAATCATTCGGGCCTGCGCAAATGCATAATTGACAATTTTTGTATTTATTTTTAATCAATTACTACCAGAAATTTTATAAGAAAATTTAAATTATGTTTTTTATTAAAATTGAAGTCCTTTCTTTAGAATAAAACGTTAGAGGTAATTAATTAAAATAAATACCAAAGTTGACTGCTTGCTTTTGCCTGAATGATTTATTCGAATGACAAAATCATTCATTATGTCCATCACTAATTTCTACATTTAGTTTACATTTCTTCTTCGCGCAGTATTTTACAATTTGGATTGCGATTTCGCCGTACATTTCTAAGGTATAAAATTCTTTTATGTTTTACAAGGAGAGTATCAAGTTTGATAATTACCGATTTTGATTATTTTTATATATGAATAGAAGTACCTTAGTCTCAGGTTCAACGGATTTTATACAATGCTCCTTAGTTCTAATGAAATAGGGGGATCTAATATTATAACACAACTAAAATACTTACTTTGTAATAAAATTACTACTTGGTTGTAGCTCATTTGTTATGGCGTCTGCTCGTTGATCTGCGGGCCCTGGTTCGAGACTGGAACGCGCTGCTTTTGTTTTTCTCATTTTTTATTTTATAAATATACTTGTAATTATGATTTAATAATCTCAACTAAAAATTTTAATATCGTACATTAATTATAATGTTAAAATATTTAAATCTATATATTTAAAACGCTAAGCGTTTTCTTTTGACAATCCGTGAAAAAAAACTACTGCATCAAATGACATCATTCTTGAAATATATTTGGACACAGATTTGTTATCGTGCATTCGTTTGTTCGAAAATTTAATTAATTAACCGTAATTTTCAATTAAACTTTTACTTCTGCTAATGACGTCATAAAGTCGGCAATTCGGTTAACGCCCACTGTTGCGAAGCACAGAGTTTATTCTCTAAACTCTGTGGTTACGAGAGGATAAAAGATAAATAATAAATATTAAAAGCACGTGGCTTTTAGGCCGAATTTTTTTATTTGCAAGTTAAATTTCGGTAAAAATATTTATCCGCGTGTTTTATAAGCGAATAAAAAATCATATTTATTGTGACGTCACGGGAATATTGTCCATTGGGTTTATTTTATCATTATGCATTATAACTTTGTTGATGCCATTTTTTCATTACAATTAAATACAAAATATATTTTTATTTGTATACATGGTGTTTAAGCATTAAAGTAACGTATATAAAGTACGTGTGAAAACTTTGCGCCGGTGAAAATGACGTTATGCTTAGCTTGAAATGCATTTTAACGTTGATAAAACTAAAGAGAATAATGTATATGATTGTGTCAACGTGACGTAATTTTAACTGATTTTTCCATTCTTAATTATAAAGATTAGAATTGGATTGGAGCCGTCATTGATTGCTTCATCTTGATTGCATACCTTGATTACATGTTACCAATTACTTTTTTTTTAAACTATATGTTAGAATACTTCCTTTTTTAATAAAAAAAATCTAAAGGATTTCAGGAAATTTAAAATTATTAAAAATAGTGTTACGGTAGGAAAATAAAAACCTTGAAATAATGATTGTATTTTTAGCTAGAATAAACTATGTAAGACTAATATTTCATAGGAATTATTTCGGTAGGTTTATTATAAATTCATTTAACAGTTCCTTATTTGCGCAAAGTCCTATTTCTTTCACTGTGAATTTCTCTTTGGATGTCAAAGATGTTTTTCTACTTTTTTCTACGGCGCTATCACTTTAGCTTTCATCTCGTATACAATCCTTCTAAATACTACAAATTTCTATTTTTGTACTACATTTTACAATTTAAATTCTTACATCATCAATTAGAAAAAAAAATTAGCTTTCGATTGAAATTAATTTGAAAACTGCCGCTTAATTTAACGACTTTTTAAATAATTTTCAAGCATCAAAAGTTTTTTAATTTTATCTTATCAATGACCACCAGTTTGCTTCAATAATGTAAAATAGCCCCTGCGAAAGTTGCTGCAATTGAAAATAGATTTCCCTAACCATCATAAAAAGTGAATAATAATAATATTAAAAACAGTGATATTAAAAACAGATCATAAGATCAGATTATCCATAAGATAGAGACGAAAATCTGTCCAAAAAAAAAAAAAAAAAAAAAAAAAAAGCTATTTTCAGTTTATGTTGAACATAAGATTGATATGTTGAATTTGTTGATGTAAATGTTCCATCAGATATCAGAATATGCTAGGAATTGTATTTTTTTAAATTTTTTTTTAAAGATTCATTTGCCAACTGTATAAGAGGAAAAACATCCCCGACTGTGATGGAAAAAGGATAATCATCCTGATTATGTGAAAAAACCGAAGAATACTAACAAATAAATTACACTTGAAAACATTAAAAATCTCCCTCATCTGCAGATTGATTTATTACTGTAAAAAAATTCTTCATCCTTACATAAAAATTGATTAGCTTTAAAACAATGGATGTGCTTTAGAAGATATGAATTGGAAATGAACAATGATTAAAGATGACATTTTAAAACTTTTAATTTAAACATTTCGAAAGTTTTTTAGCGTCGAATTTCGACGGTGCTTTTGGGCAGATGCAATGCACATGCTCATAGGAGCTCATACAGTTGCATAATCACAGGGTGGGGGGTTGGGGGGAGATGTGTGCTTATTTTACTATGTTCTTTTATTTATAAGATGAACGTAGGTGGTGGAAAGTATTCACCACCTTGTTTTTTTTTGTGTTACACACTTAGAAATGTATATGTAAATATTGAGTGTTCTTCTTTTTTTAAATTCTATAATTAGTAAATATTTCTCCTTGCATTTATATATATATAAGTATAATTAGTAATTACTGTGTTTTTTTTATATACATGTTTATGCTACACTGTAATTATTTAGACTCCAGAGCGGTACAATGGTTGGTATAAATTTAGCTAACAAAGTGACAGACAGTTTTATGAGCGCTGTCTGGCGAAAAAAAAGTGCACTGGAACCATGTTGTGAAGTTTTTATGACTGTAAATTTATGAGGGTTGTCAATCACACTTCGTGTGTGGTACCGCGAGTTCGAAGCTAGAGGATTCAGAGTAGACACATTGGTGCCTGGTTAATTTTACGGGGCCAGATAGTTTGTGGTCATTGGCCGGACAGTTCTCCTATGAGCAGCGAAGGTAGGTGTGGTTATTGACACACTGGGCCATTTAGGCACAAGATCGTAAAAAAGTCAAGTAGAGGGGAGGTGCCACCACCAACGGAAAAAAAGCCAGAACTTGGAGAAAAAGACAGTCAATGAAAAAAGGTGAATGTGTGCAGTCGAAAAAGAATTAGTTGGAAAATATTATGAGAGAGTGCTACAAATAGTTACTGTAAAAAGATACTACCGGGCTTGTGAATGAGTGTATGCCCATAAGGAGTCACTCTCCCTAGCCTGCATCAGGGTCCAACCTGGGACCCGGGAATTCCCCAATAACTGGAGTTGAGTCTGTCTGTTAACGACTCAGGTATGATGTTTTACTATATAATACCAACCTCATTATGTTTGTACCGCTCAAATTTAATTGTAATTTTTGTTCGGCAGGAGAACTTGATCATATAGTAATTAAAAATGTGTAATGCTTAATTTCAATTGTGAGAACGAATCATTTAGTAAATGATAATTTTTAATGAATAAATTAAATTGTAGAAAGAGGATTGATTTATATATCCTTACTATGTTTTCTGTGCTGCATATTTTAAAACGGATTGATTTATATATCCTTACTATGTTTCTGATATGTTTATTTTAGAAAGGATTGATTTATATATCCTTACTATGTTTTTTGATATGTTTATTTTTTTAAATGTAAATAAAGTAGTTGTTTTTTTAGTTTAAAAAATGTTGTTTTAATTTAGTGTTTGCATGATTAATTTTAAAAACCTAAATATTTCTCTAGAATTTTCTTAACTTAAATCTTGGAATGTTTTTTATTTAAATTATCTTTAGGGTTGTTTTGGGTAATTATTTTATGGAACTCTATACACTCCATTCCCAAAATCTAACTGCCATATATTAGATACTCTACACACAACGCAACAATTAATTTTCTTTAATAATAATTCTCTAGTATCTAATTAGGCAACGATCACGGAGTCTTCTGCAATCAGAAGCCCCTATAGATAATTAATGAGTAATGGTAAAGGTGCACCCCACACCTTATTTTCTTTATGTGTAGTGATAGTCTTTTATTGACAGTTGTAACCGGCCTTTAGTAGGAGTTGTCTGCAAATCACCAGCAGTAGGAATATACTATTTGTATGATACTTCATAGGTCCATGAAATTTTTTTCTTGACGAGGGAATATGGTGGTAAAGTCAAACTGGTTTGCGTTACACAGTTGTTTACGGATTGTTTGTTTGGAGTTTGCATCGGATATAGTACCATATTTGGCTGGGGAAAAAACTTTAAAAATAAAATACTGTTTCATACACACCTCTTCTTAAATAATAAAGAAACCTATTTTACTGATATTGTTATAGTATTTTTTCCGTCAAGTTTTGACGGGTTCTATCTAGTTTTTATTTAATTTATTTGATTTTTAAGCCTCTATTAAACATTCTTCATCATTTAAAAATATATTTTTTTAATGAATCCATTATTGACTAGTAAAAATTCCCAAATCGTTACAAAATCCTACCTTATTTTATTAATTATAAATTAATTCAAAGTGCAAGCCTACGTATTACAAATTTAAAAATCTTTGACATGCACAAAAATATGTTGTAATTTAATTCTTACATTACTTTTTTAATTGTGCTTCTCACTTTAAAAATAGAAGTAGTATTATCATCGCATTGACTTCTCTTGTTTAGGCAATGTATAAATGATGTTTCTTTAAAATCAGGAATTGACACAATTGTTCAATAACATTGCATCGATAAAGCATATATGAAATACATTTTAAAAGTGATTAAAAAAAAATGTTTAATGATGTTTTATACAACGATTTATTTACAACTGAAAAGTAAATAGGTTGACATTATAATTAATATACAATATTATAATTTCTAATTAGGATTATTAAATAATAATTACAAGTGTATTTTAAAAACAAAAAAAAATGAGAAAAATAAGCGTAGCTCATCCCGGCCTCGAACCCGGGCCCGCGAGCATACGCCACAACAACTGAGCTACGACCAACGCGGTAACTTTGTTACAAAGTAAGCATTTAAGTTATGTTAAAATATTAGACACCCCCCCCCCCCATTTCTCGAGAACTAAGGAGCGTTGTATAAAATCCGTTGAACCTGAGACTAAGGGGCTTCTACCCTACAACATATATAAAAATAATCAAAATCTGTGATTACCAAGCTTGGTCCTCTCCTTGTTAGATAAATCTCTTAATTTTTTAAAAAATTAAATGCATAGAAGTATAGTAACTATCGAAATGATGTTTATAATTTATCTGTTCTGGCACTGATAAGTTTGTCAACGTTACTGCTAGATACAAAATCTGGTTCATTTGAAAAGTGACCTATACATATTTTGCCTGTGTGTATATATTTCAATCAAAAACGGAAGTAAATCCATCATTGATTCTAGTGAATGAGATAGAAAAAGTTTGTATTGAATTTCTGTATTGCATAGTGTAGTCAAATGGTAAAAAGACGTTTTGGGGACGAAATAATTTTTTAAATACCTCAAAATAATGTATAGTTGCGAAAAAAGTATACCCCGTACTAACTCTGCCGAAAATCATCATATTACAATGTGACTTTTACAAATCGAGTAGTTATAACGTCTACCAATTCTTAGGTTGGTGGTTTTAACAGTACAAGTTCAAAATTGCAATTTTAGAGGAAAATTAAAACACCGTGTACTCCTTTTTTTCGTTTAACTGGGTACAGGCTGTTTCGTTTAATATTAATGTATTTAACCGTGAAACGTGTTTTGATAGCGTAAAGTAATAATTGTTACTGTTTGGTTTTGTGCAGTGAGTACTGCAATATACGTACATATATATTTAAAAAGAAATCATAAGTGAAAATCAAAGGATGAGATATTAGAAAAATCAATTGAAAGGATACTGCAAGAATTAAACTTAATAAAATGAAAAATCAAAATGAAATACTATGAATATCTTATGGAATTTTCAGAGAAGCTTCATGAAAATAATTCATAGTAAACATATGCTATTTCTTAAAAATAAATGTGCAACGTTAAATTAGCACAAATTAAAATCATTTCTAATGGCAAACAGCTGTTTCTGAGCCCTTAAGCTCCATCTTCAGTGCCAACTCAAAAGGTAAAAACGAATTAAAAACTCCTAGGCCATGACCGCTTGCCTGCCATCTCTCGCCCCGCGGCCAGATGAAATGGCGTTGAATTTTTCAAAACAACAGTGGAGACGAGGAAACACACGTGACACAGAGACCAATAGGAACACCCCGCCGACCGGGAAAGTTTAAGTGTGGAGGCGAATAAAGGAGGGGGGACGAAGAGAATGAACTAAGCGAAACGCAGCCAGACGTTTGAAACGCTTTGTACGGCAGAGAAAAAACCAGAAAGGGGGGGGAAATGAGGATGAATTAAATGAAAGGTAGCCAGACATTTGAAAAATTTGGTGTACTGGACAAATCATTAACCAAGCTGCTCGAATTTTTCCATATGTAATAAGCTTCCCAGAAATTTAGGTCGTAAATTGATGAGCATTTCTGAATTATCGCACTTTCCGAAAAATTAAAACTGTGACTTTCAGACCAACAATGGTTAGCTATTGCAGATCGTTTAATATCACAATTTTTAACATAGTGTTTATGCTCCCCCAAACGGACTCTAAGCGGTCTCTTAGTTTGACCTATGTACATTTTATCACATTCGCAAGATATTTTATAAATTCCCCAATGTGAAAATCTGTCTATTGGATGTTTGAGGTCTGTAAATTTGATTTTGTTAAACGGTGCATAAACTATTTTAAAGTCGAAACTTTTCAAAATTCTAGATATTTGATGGCTTATTCTCGGAAAATATGGAAGTATAATTAAATTTTCATTGCGAACATTGTTAACATTGGAATGCATACGTTTAATTTGTTTATTATGAATTGAATCAACTATTTCAACAGGATAACCCCGGTCAAAGGCTATTGATTTGATGTAGTCTGACTCCGCTTTGAGTAAACTCTCAGATGAACAAATTTTTAGGGCGCGATGAACATATGTATTAAAAGCAGCCGATTTTTGATTCGGGGGGTGAGATGAAAGACGGTGTGGCGGTAATGAAACTGCGAATGGTTTACGATAAACTGTAGTTTGAAATGAGTCATTTTCGCGGTAAACCATGACATCAAGGAAAGGTAGTTGGTTGTTATTTTCAAGTTCAGATGTAAACTGTATATGTTCATCTACAGAGTTCATAACAGAAAGGATATGAGGAATATCTATATCACTAGGATCAACTAATGCGAAACAGTCATCGACGTAGCGGGTGTAAAATGGAAAATTTAATTTATTGAAAAGGTTTGACTCGTAATAATGCATATAGAAATCACTGAGAATTGGTCTCAGGGGCGAGCCCATAGACAACCCATCGGTCATGCGATAAAAATCACCATTAAAAATGAGCGTGTTTTGTGATAGACAACTGTCCGTAAGGCGCAATAATTCATCTATTTCAAACTGTGAGAAGTGAAATTCCTGAAGGCGTAATTTGAGACAGTTTAAGGCACCTTGAACCGGTACATTTGTAAAGAGGGATTTGACATTTATTGACTATTAAACATACATTTTGACTATTAAACATACTAATACCCTTAATGCTAAATTCAATTTACTCTCCAGACAACACAGCAATAAAGTGATTAACACCTTACCGTTAGTAAATCAGAACTCTGTCGTTAACCTTTCGGGTGTACAGCTTAGTCAGGATGAACTCCAATGTCTAAAACTAAATAATAATTTTGCACTATCCAGCAAACCGTCTTTTCCACATATTATTGCCCCCATTGAAAGAGCTTTCAAATTTAGTGCTTTAAACCCTTCACAAAAGGATTCAATACGTCACTTAATTGCGAACAATGTAAATTTTAACAATAAACTTCCAATGTCAAATATTAGTAAGGGTGCTTCCAGTTGCATGAAGAAACTAAAATCCAATCCAAATATAGTTATTAGCAAAGCAGATAAAGGTGGCCAGATTGTGGTTATGGATAAGTCGGATTACATGACAAAAACACAAGATTTACTTAATAATGGTCCTTATAAAAAGTTAAAGTCTGACCCTTCACAAAATGAACTAAAAACAATAAAATCCGCTATCCAACATTCCCCCCTCATTTCCAATAGCACTAAATCTTCCCTCATTCCTTCTGTGTCACATTGCGCAAGATTTTATGCTCTTCCAAAGGTTCACAAACTCGGTATTCCATTCAGACCGATCGTTTCAAATATTGGTACCTCCTCCTATAGATTAGCGAAATATCTCGTTACTATTTTCTCCCCGTTACTCTCCAACAATATTCATACCTGCAAAAGTTCTTATGATTTCGTAAATAAATTACGTAACTTCCCCTTTACTCAAAGCCGTATGGTTTCATTTGATGTCAAATCCCTCTTTACAAATGTACCGGTTCAAGGTGCCTTAAACTGTCTCAAATTACGCCTTCAGGAATTTCACTTCTCACAGTTTGAAATAGATGAATTATTGCGCCTTACGGACAGTTGTCTATCACAAAACACGCTCATTTTTAATGGTGATTTTTATCGCATGACCGATGGGTTGTCTATGGGCTCGCCCCTGAGCCCAATTCTCAGTGATTTCTATATGCATTATTACGAGTCAAACCTTTTCAATAAGTTAAATTTTCCATTTTACACCCGCTACGTCGATGACTGTTTCGCTTTAGTTGATCCTAGTGATATAGATATTCCTCATATCCTTTCTGTTATGAACTCTGTAGATGAACATATACAGTTTACATCTGAACTTGAAAATAACAACCCACTACCTTTCCTTGATGTCATGGTTTACCGCGAAAATGACTCATTTCAAACTACAGTTTATCGTAAACCATTCGCAGTTTCATTACCGCCACACCGTCTTTCATCTCACCCCCCGAATCAAAAATTGGCTGCTTTTAATACATATGTTCATCGCGCCCTAAAAATTTGTTCATCTGAGAGTTTACTCAAAGCGGAGTCAGACTACATCCAATCAATAGCCTTTGACCGGGGTTATCCTGTTAAAATAGTTGATTCAATTCATAATAAACAAATTAAACGTACGCATTCCAATGTTAACAATGTTCGCAATGAAAATTTAATTATACTTCCATATTTTCCGAGAATAAGCCATCAAATATCTAGAATTTTGAAAAGTTTCGACTTTAAAATAGTTTATGCACCGTTTAACAAAATCAAATTTACAGACCTCAAACATCCAATAGACAGATTTTCACATTGGGGAATTTATAAAATATCTTGCGAATGTGATAAAATGTACATAGGTCAAACTAAGAGACCGCTTAGAGTCCGTTTGCGGGAGCATAAAAACTATGTTAAAAATTGTGATATTAAACGATCTGCAATAGCTAACCATTGTTGGTCTGAAAGTCACAGTTTTAATTTTTCGGAAAGTGCGATAATTCAGAAATGCTCATCAATTTACGACCTAAATTTCTGGGAAGCTTAGTACATATGGAAAAATTCGAGCAGCTTGGTTAATGATTTGTCCAGTACACCAAATTTTTCAAATGTCTGGCTACCTTTCATTTAATTCATCCTCATTGCCCCCCCCCCCCTTTCTGGTTTTTTCTCTGCCGTACAAAGCGTTTCAAACGTCTGGCTGCGTTTCGCTTAGTTCATTCTCTTCGTCCCCCCTCCTTTATTCGCCTCCACACTTAAACTTTCCCGGTCGGCGGAGTGTTCCTATTGGTCTCTCTGTCACGTGTGTTTCCTCGCCTCCGCTGTTGTTTTGAAAAATTCAACGCCATTTCATCTGGCCGCGGGGCGAGAGATGGCAGGCAAGCGGTCATGGCCTAGGAGTTTTTAATTCGTTTTTACCTTTTGAGTTGGCTCTGAAGATGGAGCTTAAGGGCTCTGAAACAGCTGTTTGCCATTAGAAATGATTTTAATTTGTGCTAATTTAACGTTGCACATTTATTTTTAATATAACGGCACAAAGTTTTAATCCACCTTCTAGATATGCTATTTCATCAGATATTGTCAGTATTATACCTTAAATCTACAATATTAAGCTCTTTATAACATATATAAGAATACAAATAAGCTTTAAAAAATCCACAAGTGATTAAATAAATAAATAAATAAACCATTAGTCAATAGCAATAGAAATTAGATAAATAAAGTAATAGACAAAACCTCAAAAAAAAAAAAAAAGTAAAGATGGTAGAACAGGATTAGAAGTTCTTTGCAATAACTGCTATACTTCATTTCATAAATAAACACAAAATGGCTGAAAATGCTTATTCATTGCATTAAAATATATGATAAAAAGATAAAATTTTCGGTTCTGTCGTCTACCACTAATAAATAAAAGGAAAAGCTGAAACTACAGACTGTAGTGAAAGGATAAATTTGTTGCTTCCATCTATTAGGAAAAAAGGAAAAGCTGGAACTACAAAAAGCTATGGCATAAAATAAACTTTAAACAATGTGATAATTAATGTAAATAAAATTTAGAAAATGATGAATAGACTAAAGGATGTAGATAAAATTTAGATAGTTTTAAAGATGAAATGGGAAGATGGTTGTAAAAAATAATTAGAAATGTATGAGGAGATAGTGCATAAATAAAATGATGAATATGTTAGTTATGATGTGAAAATAATTTTATTAAATGCATGAAACTCGCGATTTTTTTAAGCAGTTCCGTCTTATCCCTCCTTAATAGCACTTTCATTATATATTTGTATGGGGCAGAAATTTTGTTATTTTGTGATTTTTTTTTGTTAAATTTTTATATATATAAACTTTTATATATTTTTCAGAAATTCACGCCCTCCATCCATAATATTGTTTTCGAATTTTATAATTTTTATACACATTGAATGGCCGCACTGGTAAAATTAGATAAACGTTTTAATGTTTAATCCATGAAGAAATAAACGCAAGGGGATAATTATATGACAAAGCTGCATGTTTTAATTTTAATAAATTAGTCCTTATGAAATGGGAGGAACATAAACGTTTAATACGATTGCATAGTGATTTAGACGAATATTTCTGTAAACTTAAAGATGTAGACACGAATGTAAGTTAGTAAAGTTAATAACATTAAAAAAAAATCATTACGATCCAACGCCATTTATGGTTTCTCAATGCACTGGTGAATTTGCGTAGGAAAAAAAAATAACTGTAACCGTAACCGAGAGAGCTCTATTGTTTTAAATCATCACGATCTCGAGCGCATACTTTCAAATAACAATATCTGAAATTTCCTTTCGATTAGTTGAGCAGTTAGGTCGGTAGGGGTTCATATATCCGGGAAGTTTTTTATTCTGAAAATTGTCCTGTATTCTGAAAATTTCATGAAAAAATATTGAAAAGTATTTTAATTACATTCGCGCAATGCTCCAAAATGACATTTTGAGAAAAATGACTTTAAAGTTCTCTCTTTGAAAATATTCCATTTTTAACAACTAATAAGAGTGGCATTCATTTTATTTTAAAGTGTTTAAAAATAAGTATTCTTTAATATATATTTTCAAAGATTGAATTTTTTGAAGGTTTAAAACTTCTATCGCCCCTTAAGAAGAAAAAGATACCAACAGCACAAAAATTTTTGAATACAATACAAAGATAATAGTTTTTAAAGTTTCTTTTAATAGTTTGTTATCTCATATTAATTTAAAATGTGAAATAACTTTATATAAAATGTAAATGTGAATTAATGTGGCTCTTCAAGATTGCGCATGGAGCAGTGGATGATACTTGTTAACTACGTATCAATTTAAACCTGATTAGAAATAAATTTCAATTGCTCAAAAAAAAAAAAAAAAAAAAAAAAAAAAAATCTGAAAGGGGGGGGGAGGGAAAGGCTATGCTTTAAAAAATAAGAAAAAGTTATAGATGATGTTAAATTGCAACAATGTGTTTATTTTTGTTTTAACTTCAAAATAATTTTAATACTAAAGATTACTTTCTAGGGTAAAAAGTTCTTGGAAAATGACGACTGTTATTCTATTTTAAATTAGGTGCATTCGCGATAAATTGTAAATAACCTATTATAATTTAATGTTTCAAAAGAAGACGAATAAAAAAATCCTTGAAATAAGGTTTTTGCAAGCGCAATCCTAAAATAATTTTATGTCTCTGAAATGAGTGCTATATAAAGCAATCAAATATGTAGCAATAAAAATTAATGGTAAGGGTATAAACAAGCACTGTCAAACTTTAGCCCAGTGTCTTCTGAGTCTTTTCCGAAGTATAGTTGGCGTTATAAGTAATCGATTGGTATTAGTCACATTTCTTACGATGATATGAAAAAAGAGTTAGTACGGGGTATTCTTTTTTTTTTACCATTGTACAACAATGTTAACATTTCGCCGTCCGGCGACACCACAGTGGTGTCGTACATAAAGTAACTTAATTTAAATCATTAAATGCGACATTGGACCCAGAATTTTGGAATGAAAAATTCGCTTTTATCAAGTACATGAAGAAAATATTTTACTTATTTTCGAATAAATTTGTTTCTAAATTCTGGTGTCAATCAATCACTTCAACATATTACGAACAGAAGTATTTTTACGAGACATTCGGAAGGCAAAGTGTTAATATAAAAACGTAAGTACACTTTAACTAAGAATTTTTCTAAATTTTCCCTACAAATTTTAAGTAAAGGATTGCAATCAAAATCAGAATCTCTGGAATTCTCCAGTTACTGTATTTATAACTAGTCTTATAAAAGATAACAACATATCTCTGGTTTTATTTCCCCTTATTTCACTAAATCCCAATGCGTATTCAAGGACGCATTTTCACTTAATAGCATGCCAGTATTTTCATAATTAAAACAAGAAGAAGATTTACCAAACAGTAAAGTTGCCATTGAGTTACATTTTTAAAATTCAGATTGCTTGATTGGCACCACTTTCTTCAAATGGTATAATTCGCCTTATTTACTTGTTAACCGAGGAATAAACTTTTATTCAACTCGTTTCACAATTACCAACGGGGCACGCTTCCACCAGTAAAACAAAAATCGAAATATTTTCCTTATTCATGACAGTAATTTTGCATGAGATGAAAATTTCTATTAAAATTTTACTGGTGGAAGTAATGCGTTCAAAATATTGCAGTAGTAGTTCGTGTATGACGAAATATTTCGTCATACCCAGTTAACAGGTTAATCTGTCATTAAATTAATAAGTCTAATTTTACTTTATCAAAAAACTGAATAAAAAAAATAGCCCACTGTCCACACTGTTGCCAAATGGCTGCACCATATTATGTAGAATTAATTAAATGCGGATGATGTCTGTCGCTCCCAATGTGACTTCTCTAACCATCCACTATAGTGGGAAGTTAGGTATCACGAATAAATTCTTATACATTACAGCTCACAAGCTGATATTTGTGTATTTTTTTTATATATTTGTGTATTTTATTATATTTCCGGTAAGAGTTTTATATTATATTCTTCTGAATATGAAGCCTGGTAAAAACATGCGCATTTGCTTTTTTAGCACTTTCCAACCTAGTTGAAAAGTGCTTATGACTTCGGTTTGTCTGGCCGTATGGCCGGATGGCCGTCTGGCCGTCTGTCCGTGCTCTAACTCCCGTAAATATGCTCGGATTGCTCTGCAATTTTTATATGTTATTGTCGTTATCTGTGGCACGTTCCCTATTTCAACTGAAGTGTGTAGCACTTATAGTTTTCTTACAGGGACACTCAAAAGAATTCCGTTACATTGCGGTCTATGGGGAAAAATCATTTGCGGTTTATTTTAAAAATGTTTCACTATTGTAAACACATTGAAATTTATATAGATCACTAAGATGCATTAGAAGAAGCTTAATATAAAATAGGGTGTGCATAGCACTTAGAGTTACTTTACAGGGACAGTCAAAATAATTCCGTTACATTACGTCTATGGAGAAAAATCGTCTGAGGCTTATTTAAATAATGTTCCACTATTTTAAACGCATTGAAGTTTATATATATTACTAAGGTGCATTACAAGAGGCTTACTACAGAATAGTGTGTGTATAGCAGTCATCGTTCATTTACAGGGACACACAAAAGAATTCTCTACTGTCTGTTAACAATAATTCCTGGAAGTGCGTTTTAAGTTACTGAACGCGATTTTAATCTTAACTAGCTTTTTGTCTATTACGTGGTGTGTATAAATTCTGTAGATCCTATACAGGGCAGCACAAAAGTTCGCGAACACATTTCCGTTTATTGACAGAAACTCCAGAAGGAGAATTTAAACTGTGCTACGCGTTTCCTAACTAAACTAAAATTTAGCATCCTATGTATATATACAAATCTATAGGTCATATACAGGGCTACATAAAAGTATTCGGATATTTTTCCGAATATTGTATATATTGAAAATTCCTGAAATTACGTTTTTAACACTTTCCAACCTAGTTGAAAAGTGTTTATGATTTCGGTTTGTCTGGCCGTCTGCCGTCTGCCGTCTGGCCTGTCTGTCTGTGCTCTAACTCCCGTAAATATGCTCGGATTGCTCTGCAATTTTTATATGTTATAGTCGTTATCTATAGCATGTTCCCTATTTCAACGGAAGTGTGTAGCACTTATAGTTTTTTTACAGGGGCACTCAAAAGAATTCCATTACATTGCGGTCTATGGGGGAAAATCATTTGCGGTTTATTTAAATAATGTTTCACTATTTTAAACGCATTGAAATTTATATATATCACTAAGGTGTATTAGAAGAAGCTTAACATGGAATAGGGTGTGCATAGCACTTATACTTACTGTACAGGGACAGTCAAAAGAATTCCGTTACATTACGTCTATGGAGAAAAATCGTCTGCGGTTTATTTAAATAATGTTTCCCTATTTAAAACGCATTGAAATTTATATGAGGTGCATTACAAAAGGCTTACTACAGAATATCGTGTGTATAGCAGTTATCGTTCATTTACAGGGACACACAAAAGAATTATCTACTGTCTGTTAACAATAATTTCTTGAAGTGCGTTTTAAGTTACTGAAAGCGATTTTAATTTTAACTCGCTTTTTGTCTATTACGTGGTGTGTATAAATTATGTAGATCCTATACAGGGAAGCACAAAAGTTCGCGAACACATTTCCGTATTATTTAACTCCAGACGGAGAATTTTAAACTATGCTACGCGTTTCCTAACTGAACTAAAATTTATTATCCTATGTAGTATATATACAAATCTATAGATCCTATACAGGGCTGAATAAAAGTATTCGGATTACTTAGATGTTATCTTTTAGCTTATTAAACGGTATGATTTGTAAAATTATTTTGGAAGCGTTGGAAAGTGTTACATAATCTATGCTTGAAGCATGATTTTTCGTTCTTGTTGTTATCTGTTGTCGAATTTATAGTATTTCGAAGATCCTTTTCTATAGTCTATGTTGCAATATTTTTAAATGCGACAAACAATATTTACATGACAAGTGAAAATTCAATAATTTTATTTGAATGAAAAATATTTAGTGCTTTTAAATTCAACGTTTTTTGAAGGCTTCTCCCCTCAGAAAGGGGAATGGATTAGCCCTCACCTGTTTAGCCTAGGGGGATTGAAAAGGGCTGATTGAAAACGGATGGAGTCACCATTTCATTGAAAGCATAGACCTTCAAATATATTTTTGCTCTGAGATTGAAAGCTAAAGCGTTTTTGTAAGAACTCGTGTTTCCACTACTAAATATGCATATTTTTTCGCAAAATTTTAAAGATTGCTTGGATACAGTTATATATTTATAACGGATTGAAATGTCAGAGAGTTCGGAAGGTGAGAACAATTTTTTTATTGCTTTGTTAAAGGAGCCGACGCGAAAACAAACAAACAAACAAAAAAGCGAGAAGAAAACATTTCTTTTACAACTCGGTAACAATATTTTTTCACGAATTTTTTACACGGTCTGCGAAACCGTTTTATTTTTCATCAATAAAGATTTCAAAGAGTTCGAACAAAAAGAACTTTTTATTTTAAAACTATGAAACGACTCTACAAGAAAATGGGCGCTTTTATCACTAAATATCAATATTTTTTCGCGAATTTTTCATTTTAAAATATAATTTCATACAAAATTTGGTTAAAATAATAAAAACTTGATGTTTCTTTTTAAATTTATTATCACGGGCCCGGGCAACGCCGGGCGGGGGTCAGCTAGTGTCATCTTTATATTAAAAGGTATTTTTAAGCCTTTTGGTGTAATGTTTTATCACTTTAAGCATTAATTATATCTTTAGTTTAATTTCCTTTACTTTGTTATGACAAATATTCCTGATTGTATATCACACCTTTCAGAAAGTCCCTGTCATGTTTTTTTTTTTTTTTTTTGTTTTTTTTGTGATCAAAGGAGTCTGAGCATTATATCGACATTTTATAAGTCGACACGCCGAGAATTCTCTGAAATTCAAGTATGTGAGAGGATTTATATGTTACTGAAGAAAATATATCGTACAACCGTTGACCTTTGGGGATCGAGGGATCGTAGAACGAAAGAAAATTCTGGAAATCAATTGCAGGAAATCAAAGTTATAGATTGTTCTAGATGCTGTTAGCGAAATAGTCAAATAGTTTTTTTAGAAGTAAGGCGTAGCTATAGTTTATTTATTTATTTATTTTCATGCTCTCTTAAAAAAATAATAATAAATGAACGCTGTTCTTGACATATGAATAATGATGTAGTGATAAATAAAATTTTGCTAAGTAATATTTACATCATTTTATTATAATAAGATAATATAATAAGATAATAAGATAATAAAAGGTTCTATTTCTTTAATTCACGTGATTTTTACGTTTTTTTTTAAAGTTACAAAGAAAATAGATATAACTTTTGTCTTGCATTATATTTACTAACATTTCATTTAGATTTTTGCGTGTGAAAAAATGAATAACACATTTTGAACGACGTGAAGACCCCCACCGTGAACTTCCAATCGGACGACCGTTCATCTCTGGTCACAAGCATTTGAAACAAATGTGGTTATGAAAAAGCGTTAAATTCTCTGGAGCTTAGACCAACATTTAGTTTTAAAAGTTGATTTTTGACAAAATGGCGCACATTTGAACAAAAAAAGTTAATTTTTCTACTCTTTCTTTTTTTTTTTTTTACCTTCTGCGTGCTAAAAAAATACATAACCAATAAGAATTATAATTTTTGGGGGTATAAGCTCCAGCAAAAACAACTAGATTCTTTTAAATAAAAAATAAAGGATATCGGTCGAATAGTTCTCGCGAAAAACGTCGCTCAATTAAAAAAAAAATTGTTTCTAGAAAAACAAGTTTTAAAGTTTTGCTACGAGCGGCGTTACATTCAATGAGCAAAAAATATTGTAAGGAATACGAATATCATGACACCGCTTTAGGGAAACCATTTACACACTTAAGGGATATAAAAAATGCAAAATGAAAGAAATAGAAAAATGTTACCCAAATATTTTTATCATTTACCAAATATATACATTTATGTGCATATATAACATTAATTAAGTGCATTTACTAATACTCTAAGTCGACTGCAACGTTTTTAACTTTAACATTAGAACTACCATGAGCCATCATTTTGACGGTCACCAAATGAATGTATTCCGATTCGAACTAGAAATTTCTTTTTGAAATAAATTAAATATACAACTGACAGAAATACGTTAAATGAATAAGTTAAGTACTTTTAAATAAAATTTCTGGTGTGAAATAGTTTTAAAAAACTTGAGCAAAATTTCCGGTAGTTCTAGTGTTAAAACACATGAAAAATAATTTTGGCCAGTATTTTTCCTCAATTACTCCATTGTGAAACGCGCCGTTTCGTTCAAACTTCCGTAACTTCGTAAATAATTAAAATAATCAAAAATCATTTCAGGCACATGTTCTACACACTTCAAGGATGCAAAAAAAAGTTGAAGAAATAGATTTTTTTTTCAGACATTTTTCTCCGAAAGAGATTGCTGGTCGCAATATTTGTTGATTTATCAATTGCGTCCGGCCAACGAAAAAAAATGCCTTAAAATTAATTTATTAATTTAGTGTTACGTTCTAAAATGTTGTATTGTCATCGGAAGCACAACTGTGTGCGAGTTTTTCTAAAAATAATTCTAGCGTATCAGGGAGTGTGTGAAAAATCGTTTACAAAATCCAATCTTTATGTACATGAACGAAGTTAAGTTAAAACAAGAACGAAAAATCATGCGTCAAGCATAGATTATGTAGCACTTTCCAACGCTTCCAAAATAATTTTACAAAACATACCGTTTAATAAGCTAAAAGATAACATCTAAGTAAACAATTTGGAAAACGCATAACATATTTAAAAACATAATTTCAGGAATTTCCAACAGATACAATATTCGGAAAAATATCCGAATACTTTTATTCAGACCTGTATATGATCTATAGATTTGTATATGCTAGGATGCTAAATTTTAGTTTAGTTAGGAAACGCGTAGCACAGTTTAAAATTATCTTTCTGGAGTTTCTGTCAATAAACGGAAATGTGTTCGCGAACTTTTGTGCTGCCCTGTATAGGATCTACAGAATTTATACACACCACGTAATAGACAAAAAGCGAGTTAAAATTAAAATCGCGTTTAGTAACTTAAAACGCACTTCCAGGAATTAGTGTTAACAGACAGTAGAGAATTCTTTTGTGTGTCCCTGTAAATGAACGATGACTGCTATACACACACTATTCTGTAGTAAGCCTCTTGTAATGCACCTTAGATATATATATATATATATATTTCAATGCGTTTAAAATAGTGAAACATTATTTAAATAAACCGCAGACGATTTTTCTCCATAGACGTCATGTAACGGAATTCTTTTGACTGTCCCTGTAAAGTAACTATAAGTGCTATGCACACCCTATTCCATATTAAGCTTCTTCTAATGCACCTAGTGATATATATAAATTTCAATGCGTTTAAAATACTGAAACATTATTTAAATAAACCGCAAATGATTTTTCCCCATAGACCGCAATGTAACGGAATTCTTTTGAGTGTCCCTGTAATAAAACTATAAGTGCTACACACTTCCGTTGAAATAGGGAACATGCTATAGATAACGACAATAACATATAAAAATTGCAGAGCAATCCGAGCATATTTACGGGAGTTAGAGCACGGACAGACGGCCAGACGGCAGACGGCAGACGGCCATACGGCCAGACAAACCGAAGTCATAAGCACTTTTCACCTAGGTTGGAAAGTGCTAAAAAGGATATTATAAAAAAGAAAAAGCTTCTCAACAGCCTACTCTGGTGCAAATGAGACAAATTTATAATGTTTTCAATTGACAACTAAACTAAAATTCCGATTATAAACTTGGATAAACTTAAAATGATGGCGTAACAATAAGTGACCTATAAGAGGTGCCCAATTAAAAAGTAGGCATCTGACGTAGCGACGTTATCAAAGTTGCCGAATTGTTTTTTCATTAGATTTTGGCTTCGCGCAGGATTAGTGGCGCATTAGGCAAAGTTGCGTTGTTTGGAAAGAAGTTGTGGGTGTGTATCTGACGGCTAAAAAAATGGGTGAACACTGAACAGGATGGAAGCGTCCAGAGTCGAGCAGCGAAGCGTAGTGCATTTTTTGGTGGCTGAAGGCACAACGAACGCAGACATTTTTCGCCAAATGAAGCATATTTATGGTGAACCCTTTTTAGGCCATACAGCTGTGAACAACTGGTGCAAGAGTTTCGGACAAGGCAGACAGACAGTCCAAGATGCACCGATATCAGGCTAGGTCCATGCTGCCATCACCGATGCAATAGTCGCCGCCATCGATGGTACAGTCCAGGCCTATCGCTTTGTGATTTTCGTATCTTCAGGTCACTTAAGAAGGCACCCCGAGGACATGGGTTTACTTCGGACGACGAAGTGAAGGATAGGATACGAGCATTCTTCCGATATAAGCCCCAAGAGTTCTACGCCAGGGGTATCGACCTACTGGTGACACCATGGGACAAATGCCTCAACAAATACGGTGATTAATTTTAGAGTTGTTACTTACTTCTACACTCTGTGTCCACTTTTTATTTGGGTACCCCTTATACAATCTTCGGCAACAATGCTTTCCTTGACCATTGTCTGCAATAAATAGTGGTAACCAAAAACAGAATGTTTAACTCTCGTTCATTGTGGGTAAAATAGCTAGGTAGATAGTTTTAAATAAAACTAGTATGCTGTGGCCATCACAAAACTTTCTTCTACATTAATCTGATGTATTAATTCAAACAGTGCTATTAAGCGTGAACATTTACGAAGAATAATACATTTATTTAAATTTAACTTGGAGCTACAGCGATCAAAAACTAATCATTGGGGGCCACTGTAATACTTACACTTACCCATCATTGATATGCATAATGTAAAATATTAAAATAAAAATGTGTAAACTACTTATAAAATGCATTGCAATTCAAATAAAATCGTGGCTTTATGACGTCATAAACTTTAAAGGCTCGATTACTGAATTGCTTGAAAGAAACCTCCTTATAACTCCAAAAATAATAATCCTATTAACTAGCGTTTATTGCATCTGATTAAGCGTCAAATTTCCAATTAAAATATATCTTTGAAGTGAAATTTGGATGAAATACAGGGTCATGGAAAATCGAAGAGTGTGGAAATAGGATTCCAAATATCTCGGCAACTCATTATCCGATCGACTTCATGCTTTATGCAAAATTTATGTTTTTTTATTGTGTTTTATATTCATTTCTTAAAATAAACAATTTCGAAAAATTTTATGCACCTTTTATCAGAACGAGTATTTCGAGAGTCCGAAAAAAATAGTTCCGGTTAATCGAGGTTATTGAAATTAAATAGGCTTCTTCCCATTATTACATACTAAGTACATACCAAATTGCAAGTCTCTATCTCAATTTTTTCGGGAGATAGAGCGTTTACAGACACAGAGACACACAGACGGATGGCAAATTTTTTTTTTTTCTAAAAATATGTTTTTCGGAATCTCTAGTGTCTGAAACGTGTAAATCCGTCAAAACAAAAATTTCGATTTTCAAAACGATTACAAGACTTACCCTATACTACGTATGATGGGTAAGTAATAAAATAAAGTACATTATAGCAACGCCACTCGTTGTGCGATATACACCCAAACCTAATCAACACCAATTTAAGACAAGGTCTAACTGAATCTGTTTGATTAAATTCCGTGCAGTAGTTCTGGAGATAGAGTGCCCACAAAATGTGTGTCACATACGGACATACAAATAGACAGGCACACAGAGTCACGAACATACATTTTCTAAAAACGGTCAGATCATTTTCAGGACCTTCTAAAACGTAAAATCCGTCTAAAACCGGAAATCGAAATTTTTCGTGAATCCAATACTTTTTTTTTGTATAGATAGATGAAAGTAAAAAGTCTTAAACATTAAATTGCCAACTTATATAAAACAACAATTTTACATAACGACAAATTTTTCAAACAAAAATAACTATTGGGAACTAAAATGGGCAAACACGAATTTTTGTAATGAACATTTTATACATATCGTTAATATATTTCTGCAGAGAGAGCTGCAATAATTATACCAATTTAAGTTCGAAAATATTCAGCATCTGAATTTAGTCCCTAACAAATTCTCAGCCATCTAACAAATTTCTCAGAATTTATCCACGTGTTTGGATGAAAGCTAAAAACAGAGAGATCGACCATTAGTCAATTCGCAAACTTAAATTTAGAAGTAAAACAAATAAAAACTTAACGAGGACATTTCTTGGGAAATCTCGTTCAGTCTAATGTCTTCTTTTTTTCATCAACTGAAATTATGATGTTAATGGTGATCGCGACTATTTAGCTGATATATGCTGCCTCATAGTGATACCGAGAGAAAAAATTAAAACAGAATCGTACTTTTAGAAGAAACATTATGTTTTTAAAAATCTTTTATATATATACAATCATGTTTTTTTCAAGTTTTTCTTTTTCTGTTTTCTTTTCTTTTCTTTTCATTTCTTTTTAATTTTTTTTTTCTTATCAGACTGCGATCAAATTACACTTTGAGAAAATATCTTGCTGATATAACTTTCTCAATTCCCATAAAATAATTTCAACTAACACTTTTGAAAAATTGCTGGGAAAAGAATTTTTAGCCATTAGGCGATTTTCGGAGAAAAAGGAAAGTAAATTATTTTTATTGGCTGCATTAAAAAGGAGAAATTTATTTTTGATATTACACATTTGAAGTCCCATTTAAAATTTAATCAATTTTCAACTATTAAAGCATAAGTAAATCTAAATAATGCACGTGTCCTGTGTTTCTGCTTTATTGTACGAATAAGATAAATGTATTATACTTTGATTATTTTTGAGTTTTATTGTATTTTATCATTGTATGTACTCAACTACGGATAAGTATATATTTTTTCTTTATTTGATAATTATAAAATTTTATCATATTTTTAAATATTCATAACAAGATGCATAAATAATACATTTTTCTAAAGCATCTTTAATGAATGGAGAATATTAATGTTTTATGCATTGATTACTCAATGATTTTAATTTTACTTGTGTATTTTATTGATTTGTATTATTAATGTATTTATTCAATTAATTTTAAACATACAAAATTATTTATTTTATTGAACTGACAACATGCCTCAAGATTAAGTTATTTCAAGTGGAGGACTTAAAATCATGTTAGTTATTAAATAAGGATGAAAATATAATCAATCTTTTAAATTGAATTTATCAAAATAAATAAATTAATACATATTTTTGTTTTTATGTACAGCCGTATTTTCTTTTCAACTTTTTTCTTTTTACTAGACAGCGATCAAATTACCCTTTTACAAATAACATTTTCTATTTTTTTACAAGAAAAATTATATCCAATGCTTTTGAAAGTTGGTGGAAAACAATTTTTCGCCTTTAGGTAATTTTCTGAAGAAAAGAAAGTAAATTATTTTTATTGGACGCATTAAAATAAGATAAATTCATATTACAATTTAATGTTCGGAAATCTCAATCAAAATTTCAATATTTTTCAATGATTAAAGCAGAAATAAATCTAAATCATGCATCTGCCCCTTAATGAATAAAGATTATTAAGACATTATTCATTGATTACTGAATGATTTTAAACTTACTTGTGAGATTTTTTTATATTATTATTATTAATGTATTCAAGTAATGATAAGTACATAATATTTTATCTTTAGTTGATTAAAATGAGCACATATAAATTTTATTACGGAGGTTTATTATATGAAGAATTCTTCATCTAAGAAAATCTTAAACATTAAACAACTTCAAAAAATCTTTCTCAGCGGCAAAAAAATTACACTGTTGTACAAATGCCCATTTTTCAAAATATTCTTAATATAGTTAATACCAGCGGACGCGTGCGAGAATTTCGCACTGCAGTCTAATATTCTTTAGATGCTGGTTTACACTTCTAAAGAACAATTAAGGATGAAAATACCTACAAGCAACAATAGCAAGCCAGAATATCATCTCATTTATTGCATCAAAGTTACAGTAAAAACGGATCGAAGATAGGAAAAGGAACGCGCGAGAAAAAAAAAAAAAAATAACAATCGTATTTTAACTGCATTAGCGCATGACGTCATCTGCTTCGGGAAAATTTTAAGACAAAGATAAATAAATTTACTACATATATAATACAATTTAATCTAATATAACAATTTAACCTAATATTCCATTCACGCTACATGTGAAATGCGACTGCTTCGATCGATCGATCGGTCGATGGTGTCTTTTCCTCTAGACGTTTGAATTTTTAATTTTTCTTTCTAATCATAAATGTAAAATAAACACGGGCGGAGACGTCACACTTTATCCTCTTTATACTTTTCATTCTTTTTATAAAAATTGTTGTGCACGATGTAATGCCATATTTTATTTTTGTGCCGACATTGATTTGAGAAAAACGTTTCATTTAATTTATGAAAACAATGCTGATTTAATTTTAATTTAACAGAAATTTTTGATCAAAAATATATTTTAACGAAAGGTGAGTGTACTATGTCAGAAGCCGGTTCAAAAACCTTTCGAATGATACTTTATTTATTGTTGTGCGTTTCGTAAATGCATAGAAAAAGGGATGTTGACAACAGAAATAAAATATACCAGAAGGACCCGTGCGAAGCTTTCGCACTGCAATCTTTGAGATTATTTCCTGGTACGTTTTAGCACTAACTTTTAATTAACTGATTTAAAAAAAAAATCAAACAACGCGTTTTAACGAAATGTGGGTGGGTGTACTATCTCAGAAACTTGTTCAAGCACTTTTGGAATGATACCTCATTCATCGTTGTATGTTTTGTATGTGTATAGAAAAAGTGATGTGGACAACAGAAATAATATATATGATGATTGCTTGTGTATAAGAAAATGGGAATAGATTGCCAGAAATTTTTTTGCCAAATTTTCTTCTCTCGCCAAGGTTATTTCTCCAGCTTACCAAGACCCGTATACTGAAAAAAAAAACGAATTATAAAAAAATTGAAACACTGAATCAGACGTTTAGGGAATTCATATGAAAGCATTTCCTTAGATTATGCTAAACTGTTCCAGAAATGTCTTAAATACATAAATCAATATTTGGTACACCACTTTTTTGCAAGCCTATGGGAACTTAAACATGGGATGTTCAAACTTTGTGGTCCAGCAGCCATTTACGTGAAATCAGACTTCGCTGCCGCATTAACAGCTTAATGAAATATTAAAAAATAAATACTTACAATTTTTGTGAATCCTAAGGAACTGTATATCTAAATGGAAGATAATCCTTAAATTACGTTATCTACTGGTGCTCCGATACAGTACGCATATACACGGCCATGATTAAGCAAAGTAAACAAATAAACAATGGGTGACGCACGCGTAAAAATTAAATAAAAACCCGATTAAAAGCTCGATATTTTTTCAAAAAGTATGCGCAAGAAATAAATTAACAATAGTATTTTAATTGCATTATAGGATGACGTCATCTGATAATGCAGTGTTTTATTTTTGTGGCAACACTGATTTGAGGAAAACCTTTCATTTCATTTATGAAAACAATGTCGATTTAATTTTTAATTAACGGCAATTTTTAATCGAAAAACATGTTTAAAAAAATGTAAGTGTACTATGTCAGCAGCCTGTTCAAAATCCTTTCATATGACATCTCATTCATCGGTCTGCGTTTTGTATTTTCTTAGAGAAAGGGATGTTGACAGGAGAAATAATACAGGAGAAATTTTTTTTGCAGTGTATATATATGATAATCTAACACTCTACACTGCAAAAAAAAAAAAAAAAAAAAAAAAAAAAAAAAAAAAAGTGTTGATTTTACAGTATAATACTGGCATCCCAGCTGCCAGTATTATACAGTAAAATTAACGGTAAAATAAGCAGTAATACGCTGCCGCGCATGCGCGGTAGCGTATTACTTTTATTATACTGTAAAATCAACACATTTTTTTGCAGTGTATGACACGTAATCTAACACTTACATAGCTTTAATAATAACATCGCTTTAATTTTAGCTTCGAAAATGTTCAGCATCTGAATTTCGTCTTTTAACAACCAACGAATTTCCCAGGATTTATTCCCGCTTGGTAAAAGCTGAAAACAGAGATATCAGCCATTAGCCAATCTGTAAACTTCAATTTTGAAGTAAAAAACTTAATCAGCCGTCACCTCTAGTCTCTTTTAGAGTAATGACGCTTTTTTCCATTCAGCTGAAATTGTGTTCTTAATTGCGTTTGTGACTATTTGGCCGAATACTGTCTTCGAGTGATATCGATGAAAAAAATATTAAAAAAAAGAGTCTACATCAGTCACGCGAAAAAACGCGCAAGCTAATGTTAAATCTATGGGAAGGTTCTTGCGCGACTTCCCGCTCGCATTTTAATATTTTTAAATGATTTTTTTTTTTTTTTTTTTTTTTTTTTTTTGCGTAGGATAGCTGAGGTCGATCTCTAATGTTGTTAGTTTTTACTTTTTTTTATTTTGGTTCCAGTTTTTTTTATATAAGGGTACTTTTACTTTCAGAACCGGTTCCAACCGGTTCCGAAATTATAAATGCCCTCTTATAAAAAAACTGTAACTAAATTCTAAAAAGTAAAAACTAACAACGTTAGGGATTGGCCTCAGCTATCCTATGAAAAAAAAAAAAAAAAAATCATTTAAAAATATTAAAATGCGAGCGAGAAATCGCGCAAGAGTCTTCCCATAGACTTAACATTAGCTTGCGCGTTTCTTGGCGTGATTAGCGTAGGCTCTTAATAAAAAAAGAACTATCTTTTTAAAACCTTTCTTTTTAATGTACAGCCGTGATTTTTCCAGTATCTTCCTTTTTTAACACTTTCCAATGTAGTTGATAAGTCTATATGAAGTTGGTTTGTTTGTGTGTCTATCTGTCTGCCCATGCGTGTTCTAACTCGCGTAAATAGAGTTGGATTTCCATGCAATTGATATATGTTAATGAGGTTTAGTATGGCATGTTCCGTTTTGAAAATGAAGTGTGTTGCATGTACAATTTATTTACAGGGACACTCAAAAGAATTTCGTTACTTTACGGTTTATGCGGAAAAATCGTTTGCGGTGTATTTTAATGAGTTACACAATCTCAAACATATTGAAATTGAAATATGTCACTAACGTGAACTATAAGACACTTAATACGGTTTGTATAGAATTCATTTACAGTTACGTATAAAATAATTCAGATACTGTCTGTCCCTTTCTCAAGCCGTGACAAGGGCGTCAGCAATTTTCTATAGAAAAATTTCCAAGTATTAAAAATAGATTTATTCAATTACCGATGCCGGATTTTCTTTGGTTTCGTGTTTGCCCCAGTGTTGGTGGCTCACGGAAATATTCCATCTTGTGCTGCGTTTGTAGCCTTGCCAACATGTTACTGTGAGAAGTGCCAAGCTCGGTGTCGTTCCAAGTGGTTCAATTAGTAAAACGCCAGTGCGCTGTACTGATGACCCGAGTTCGAGTCCCGGCTTGGATACTTTTTTACTATATTGGCTATACACCTTTTAAGCAATTAATATTTGAATATTTAGAATGCAAGGCGTGAGGAATTTTCTATGGAAAAATTTCCAAGTATTAAAAATAGACAATTTTTTTTGTTTATTACTTGGTGTGTATAAATTCTATCGATGATATACAAGGCTGCACAAAAGAGGTCGGATACAAGGAAATTATCGATGATAATTGCTGAAATTGGGTTTTCAAATGTGCTATGGTTTTTCCAATTTTTTTTTTTTTAGACATCAGATTTTACCTTATTAAACTTTGGAATCTTCTTAAGTTAGTGATTGGTGAAATGAATGATTCTGATATTCGAATGAATCATTCAGGCATGTGCAAAAGCATAACTGCCAAATTTCACATATTTTAAAATTAATTAATACTAGAAACTTTGTAAAAGAAAATGAATTTTTATATTTTAACAGGAACTGAATTAAGAATCACATAAAAAATATTAAATTTATTTCCTTACAAAATTTCTGGTGGTAATTGATTAAAAGAAATACGAAGTTTGGCAACTATTCTTTTGCGCATACCCGAATGATTCATTCGAATGAAAAAATCATTCATTCTGCCCATCACCAGTTAAAGTATTCTGGAAGTGTTTCATAACCTATGCTTGTCACCTGAGTTTTCTTTCTTGTTCAAATTGCGATCATATTATATATTTTTTTAAAATGCTGTTCGGACAACTTTGCCCAATCCCCATAAACCACTTCTTATCAACACGTTTGAGAAATCACTAGAAAGGAATTTTGCACCATTAGGTAGTTTTCGGAGGAAAGAAAGTAAACTATTTTTATTGGATGCGTTAAAAAAGACAAATTGATTCTTATTCGATATCGTTTATCTCTGGATGCCTTGGGATAGTTAAAGACGGAAAAAGTAAGAAAGAATGAGATAATTTAACCCGCACTTTTGCTAAGTAAATTGCTTAGAAACATTGATCTTAAAAACAATCTTAAACATTAAATAGCTAATTTTAAAAAAATGTCATAAAAAACTCTTATTCAATAACAAATTTTCGAGCAAATCAAACTATTACAAACGAAATTGTAAAAATGTAAATTTGTTTGCAAACATTTTATATATATTTAATATATGTACACCAGGGACGAATTCTGCTTTTCGAACTGAACATGTTCTTTCGCATAAGTAATTAATAGTAATTTTGTGGCGAACCCTTCGGGCTCGTGTGCTAAGAAACTAGCCATAAGATGAAAATTAACAATAAAAACAATTTATTTAAAATAAATTTTAAAATACTTCAATTTTAAGCCCGGGCACTAAAATAATGAGAGGGGGAATGCTAATCCCAAGAGATTCTCTAAATGCTAACACTAGCGTACAATAAAATGACTATGTAGCTTGTATTACGGAACCTAATAGAAGTTCACTTCAGATTGCTACGAAAATGTCACTAGTAACTCTGAAATAGAACTATACACAATGTCAGTAGAAAATACGTCACTGTCACAAATTTAAGTGAACCCCGTGGATTCCAATATACTTTTATTTGAAGTATTAAACTCAACACCCTGCCATGTAGCCAAACTCTCAGCTAAAGAATCTTATTCCAAAGTCAGTCAAAACGAAACGTTACTGGCTGTCGGCCAGTAGTCGGCTTGGTGAAAGATCTCAAATTTAGTATTCCACAAGGGACAAGATCTGACACAATCCGCTGGAACTAACTTCCGCCACTATATTTTTACCAGCTAGACGACCACATATACCTCAATATCATAACAGGTATCTGTATCAGGGACTAAAAAATTACTGTCAAAATCAGATTTCAGGAGATTCAACCGGCCTTTGTGAAAGTCAAAGAAATGACAGTATAGGTGGCTCATTCACGGGCAAATGTCAGAATATGGACACACACGTCCACATACAAAACTCGTAAATCCACACGACCCTTGACTACCTTCATAAGAGAGTAGATGGGCACTATTGCACAATTTTTTCTAGTAAGTTTTCTAAAAAGATTTTTTACGATTAAATAAGGCGACGAAAACTATTCGGAAAAACTGAAGAGTAGCAGGAATAGCCACTGATGCAAACAAACATTTTCTACAGAAACTGTTAGGGGAACCGTCGGTAGCGTAATAAATTTTCTTATTTTTATAAATAGTTAAATCAGTCTTCAAATTTAATATACATTTTCATCTTTTGATATGTTAAAGAAGTTTGTTCAGCTTACCTGAGATTTTCCTTTTTGCGCTGAATATACCCACAGTAGTAATCCAAAGTGTTGTAGCGATATTTATCTGATCCATTGATTCACTTATATTGGAAGAATAATAAATAGTATTAGTAGAAAATGACAATTGTGTAAAATAAACAGAAGATTCATTTTCCTTTGAATATAATATAATTCTTGGCTAGATGTACATGTTTTAAGTCGCGTTTGGAGGCTGCGTATAAGTGCTCCAATTTTACATTATATTAAATATATTTACATCATATATGTACAAGAGCGTCTTAACTGCTCGGGAACATTTTGGAAACTGAAGGGAATGTTTTTAAGTTCTGTGCACACGCGCGGGATAAGACAGCTGTAGTTTGAAGGAGGGAGGTCTGCAGAGTTTCTCCAATTAGTTAGTTTCGACAGTCTCTGGTTTTGTTCACAGTTTTTCAGCTGCGGCACTTGAAGTACTTATTGGTAATTGGGGTCTGGTTTTTAACATGTTCTTATTTCAATCGTTCGCTGCACGTGGAGATTATTCACTGCATAAAAAAGGTTTCTCCGTCACTCCCCCGTAATCTCCTGTGTGGGGAATGGTTGAAGATTCAGTTTCTTACGGTGTTTCTCGTACACAGGTTTGGGAGTGGGCTTCGTGAGAGTGTCGGCTGTCATTTCTTCAGTGGGGCAGTATTGTAGATCGATTTTTCCTTCTTCTTTCATAAGTTTGATGTTGTGGAAACGTATGTCGATGTGTTTGGATCGCTTAGTATCTTTATCGTTTTCAGTCATTTTTATACAGGACATATTATCCTCAAAAATCGTGATGGGTAATTTTTGTGGAATGTTGAGATCGTTAAGCAAGTTTGTTATCCAAGTTAATTCTTGTGCTGCGTTGCTAGCTGAAACGTATTCAGCTTCGGCTGACGAAAGTGCAATGCAATTTTGCGTTTTTGTAATCCAGTAAATCGGCGATTTTCCTAGCATGAATAGATTTCCTGATGTTGATTTACGTGTTTTCAAGTCACCTGCCCAGTCTGCATCGGCGTATGCTGTTAGGATGGGCTTGCTGTTTGCGCTAAGAGTTAAGTTCAAATTTTCTGTAGTTTTGAGGTATGAAATGATTCTTTTTACTGCTGTCCAGTCCTTTTGGCGTGGTGTTTCATTTCTACGACATAATATGTTGACTGCTGCGGATATGTCAGGACGCGTGATTGTTGATATGTAAAGTAATGTGCCTGTGGCTTGTCGATATTTCGTGTTATTAGGTAAAAGATTATCATCGTCCTCAAGTCTGTTGAATCCTGCAATCATTGGTGTGTAATGAGGTTTCATGTCGTTTAAATTCAGTTTTTTCACTAGTTCCTGTATTTTATTGTTTTGATTTAGGTAATATGTATCATTGATTTTATTAATGTTTATTCCTAGGTAATTATTCACTTCTCCTAAGTTTTTTAGTTCATATTCTTTCTTAAGTTGGTTTATTGTTTCTTCGATGTCACTGTCCTTTCCTGCTATCAGGATATCATCTACATAAATGATGATGTATATCGGATTTTCTTGATTTGATTTAAAGTACAGACATGGATCATTTTTGCTCTGTATGAAATTATTGTTTGTGAGTGTTTCCGATATTTTGGTGTACCAGGCCTTTGCGGCTTGCTTAAGACCGTAGATGGCTTTTTGAAGTTTACAAACTTTTCTTTCATCGCCGGGTTTAATATACCCGTCTGGTTGACTCATATAAACAGTTTCAGTTAATTCACCGTGCAAGAATGCTGTGGTAACGTCAATATGTTTCACGTTCAAATTTTTGTGCAATGCAGAGATGAGAAATGCACGTATTGTAGCGTGCGAAACTACAGGTGCGAAGGTTTGATCATAGTCAATCCCGAATCTTTGACTATATCCTTGTGCTACTAGACGCGCTTTATAGCTTTGAATATTTCCTAAATTGTCCTTTTTTAGTTTAAAAGTCCATTTTGAGCCGATAATTTTTGTTCCGGGTGGTGGATCTGTTAAAGTCCAAGTGTTATTTTTTCTTAGGCATTGGATTTCATTTTGTGTTGCTTTTATCCAATTTTGTTTATCATTAGTATTTTTCATTTTTTCGATATCTTCCCAATTTTCGGGAATGTTTTCAGATGAACTATTTATGAGACAAACATATCTGTCAGGAGGAACGCCTCTATTTGTCCTATTAGACCTTCTTGGTTCAATTGGTTGCTGTTTGGGCACGGATGGTGTCTCTTCGCTGTCAAGTTTTATTTCTAAGTGATTTTCATGTCTATCCGGTAATTGTGTATTGTCATCGGATGTTTTTGTGGTGATTTGTATCTCCTCAATGTTATCTGAGTGTACATTTTCATTCTCAAGAAATTTCACCGTTCTCGCTATTATAATTTGTTTTCCTTGTGTGTGAATTCTATAACCAGTCGATCGTGTATCATAACCTACAAACGTTCCGGTTTGAGCCCTGTTATCGAGTTTTCCTCTATTTACTTTATCGACGTAAAATAGCGCTTTACAACCGAATGTTCTTAAGTGTTTTAAATTCGGTTTAATTCCTTTCCATAATTCGTAAGGTGTTCTGTTGTTGTTTGCTTTAGTTGGGAGTCGGTTTTGTAAGTATGTTGCGGTGTTTATGGCTTCACCCCAAAAATGTTTGCTTAATTTTGCTTGTGATAGCATACTTCTAGTCATATCTAATAAACTTTTATTTTTTCTCTCCGCAACTCCATTCTGGCTCGGATTATGCGGGACAGTCAATTGGTGTAAAATTCCGTTCTGTTTTAAGTATTCATCGATCTCTTGATTTACGTACTCACGACCGTTATCCGATCTAATTTCCTTAGGTTTTTTACCGAACTGATTGTATATCATCGTTACGTACTCTTTTATCTTTTCAGCAACTTCGCTCTTTTTAGATAATAAATATATCGTAGTATATCGGGAATAGTCATCAATAAGAGTCATAAAATAAATTTTTCCGCCTAAAGTCGGTGTATCTAGAGGTCCACACACGTCACTGTGGATCAAATCCGCAATATTAGTAGCTCGATTTGTTGCTGATTTAGGATACGGCATGTTAGTTAATTTAGTTTCGATACAAGTTACGCATGTTTTATTTTGATGTTTACATTTTCCTATCTTTATTCCGTCCGCAATTTGATTTGTTATCATTGATTTAATCGCGTCATAATCTCTGTGACCTAGTCTGCGATGCCAGAGATCTATGCATTGTTTGCTGTCACAGTTATACGTTATGTTTACATAATTTTGTGGTTCTTCCACATCGTCTATTTCCTCAATAATGTATAAGTTTTTCTCATTTTTCGCCCTAATATATATTTCTTCATCAAAGATCAAATCGCATTTATTATCGTCGAAGATTAGTTTACACCCGTTTTTAGCGGCTTTACTAACCGAAATTAGGTTCGACTCTAAGTCTGGGACATAAAGCACTTCGCGTAATTTCGTTAGTTTTTCTTTTCCTTCGGGGGTTAATGTTTTTATAAAAACTTCTCCTGAACCTAACGCTGTCAGTTTATTACCATTCGCGATCGTTACTGAAGTTTTATTATAATCAATAAATTTACTAAATAGGCTTTTATCATTACAAATGTGCGAGGTAGATCCTGAATCGAGAATCCAGTTATTTTTGCCTACTTTTTGAGTGATTAATGCTTTATTTTGCGTCTGATCATTTGCGTATTTTCTTTCGTTTGGAACTTTGTTTTCCCTATGAGTTTCGTTTTTTTCATAACATAATGAAGATGAGAAATTCATTTTATTTTTGAATTGATTGTTACGAGGATTTCCGGATTGTACCGTGTTTCTGCTCTTGTAGTGCCAGCATTCGTAAGTCGAATGATTTTTCATTTTGCAGTTGTTACAATATTTTTGTTCTCTTCTATTTTCAGTGTGTGTATATCTCCTATTTGTTTTAAATGCTCTCTCATTGTTGTTATATCCGCTATGTGATTGTTCTGACATTTCATGTCTACGATTATATTCATCAGTTAATTTGTTTTTGATAAAATCAGGGGTGAGCTCATTTTCCGGTCTCGCCTCCAACGCAGTTATCAAAGTATTGTAACTGGGGGGAAGAGAACACAGAAATAGCGCGGAAATATGTGAATCGCTAATATTTTCTCCAATGGCATTAAGTTTATCTATAATTTGCAAGATATTAGTGATATGTGAAATCATGTTTGCACCCTCAGCTAATTTAGTACTGTATAGTTTCCGTAACAGGTAAAGCTTACTAGATAAATTGCTTCTCTCATGTATATTTTTCAGAGCTTCCCATGTTAATTTGGCAGTATCTAAGTTTTTTACATTTACGATTTGAGAATCATCGATGCTTAGGTTAATTGAAGCTCTAGTCTTGCGATCTTTTTTGTGCCATGCGGGATCGGGTGGAGCTGGTGGATCTTGTACTATAATATCGTCGAGTTCCTCTTTAATCAGGAACATCTGCATCTTGAACTTCCATGTACTATAATTTGTAGAATTGAGTTTTTCAATAAATTGAGTATTTTCTTTTATCGCATTCATTTTTTTCTTTTTTAGTGTTCTTTTATTTATTATTATATTTTTAGAAATTTGTTAAATTATCGTTTTTGATACTGGGATAATATTCTTTTTTCAGAACCAGTCTTTCATAATCTTTGTTAGGGGAACCGTCGGTAGCGTAATAAATTTTCTTATTTTTATAAATAGTTAAATCAGTCTTCAAATTTAATATACATTTTCATCTTTTGATATGTTAAAGAAGTTTGTTCAGCTTACCTGAGATTTTCCTTTTTGCGCTGAATATACCCACAGTAGTAATCCAAAGTGTTGTAGCGATATTTATCTGATCCATTGATTCACTTATATTGGAAGAATAATAAATAGTATTAGTAGAAAATGACAATTGTGTAAAATAAACAGAAGATTCATTTTCCTTTGAATATAATATAATTCTTGGCTAGATGTACATGTTTTAAGTCGCGTTTGGAGGCTGCGTATAAGTGCTCCAATTTTACATTATATTAAATATATTTACATCATATATGTACAAGAGCGTCTTAACTGCTCGGGAACATTTTGGAAACTGAAGGGAATGTTTTTAAGTTCTGTGCACACGCGCGGGATAAGACAGCTGTAGTTTGAAGGAGGGAGGTCTGCAGAGTTTCTCCAATTAGTTAGTTTCGACAGTCTCTGGTTTTGTTCACAGTTTTTCAGCTGCGGCACTTGAAGTACTTATTGGTAATTGGGGTCTGGTTTTTAACATGTTCTTATTTCAATCGTTCGCTGCACGTGGAGATTATTCACTGCATAAAAAAGGTTTCTCCGTCAGAAACTGCTTCAAAAATTCGATTATACCGAAATTTCTTCTCTTAAAGTCCATCTAATTTCAAAGGATGTATTCACGCATTTGGTGAAATTTCAAAAGCATTTAGTCAATCTGTAAAGTTAAAATTGGAAGTAAAAACAAATATAAACTTAACGAGGAGACATTTTAAAAAAAGGCTCTTTTTAGTGTAAACTGTCATTTTTTTTTCATTCAACAGAAATTATGTTCTTAATAGCTTTACGACAATTTAGGTGATGTATGTTGTTTCACGGCAATACTTAAAGAAAAAATTGAAACAATTTTGTATGTCTAGAAGAAGAATTATCCCTTTCTCATCTTTCTTTACTCACAGCCGTAGTTTTTTTTTTTTAAATGTTTTTTTAGGTTGCGATCAATTTTTTGAAAATATCTTGCTTATATCTTTTCTCAATTCTTGTGAAACACATCTAGCCAACGCGTTTGAAAAATAGTTGGAAATATAATTTTTCGCCATTAGGCTATTTTATAAAAAAATAATATTTTTACTGGACACATTAAAAAAGATAAATTTATTTTCGATATCAATCCTTTAAAGTCTCATTCAACATTTAACCATTTTTAAACGATTAATGCATAAATATATATAAATGATGCATTTTCCGATGAATCCCATTTAATGAATAAAGAATATAATTGCATTATGCATTGATTACTGAGTGTTTCTGAGTTTACTTGAAAGTTTTATTGTATTTTATAAAATTATTATTAATATATCTTTTCAAATGACTGAAAGTATATAATATTTTTTGTTTATTTGATTACAGTGTGATTATATCATATTTTATGTTATTTATAGATTTTAGAATACCAAATCATTTAATGATGTTTATAAATAATGATGATTTAGGTAATAATTGATGTCTAAGAAATAAGGCTTTTTTAACAATGACTGGTACATTTTTCTGTAATTTATATCTTACTAACTAATGATTAAAAAATAATTGACATTTGTATTTTTTCGTTTATTGGCCTGTAAAACATAACTATGTAATAAAATTAATGGTATTTTCCCTCAGCTTTTAAAAATGGAATTCAATTTTAGATGACTCCTTACGACAATAACGATAACTACTAAATAATTATATGCATATATTACACCTTTTTGATTTATTACATAAAGAACACATCCTATCTCTAGATATTCATAGACATGTTAAGGATATTTAAAGGTATTTAATATTATATTAGATTCTGAAAGTTAATCAAAATGTAATAATTCATTTAAAGACTAAATAAATGAGGGATTTTTCTAGTTTACTAAATATTTTATTGATTCTAATGTACGAACGATTGAACTAATGATAAATATACGTGTAATATTTATCATTATATTCAGTGTAATATTTATCCTTATATCAGTATTAAACTCGTGTAATAAATGAGACAATAAATGACTGCCCGGCACAAAATCACAGAGGTGTCGAATTCCCATCGTGGACTTTTACTAATAACATCATTTAAATTCATTGTTCATGAAAACATTCTAAACTTTTGCTGTTGTCTGGTTTTATTCTCACGCATTTCTCTTACACTTTTGATAAATATATAGTCATAAAAGTCAATCCGCGAATGTGTCTGGATGTACAGGGTGTTTCACGAAGGGCCCCGAACTTTGAAAATAAATAACTGGAAACGGTGATAGATAGAAACATGAAACCAGTGGCATGTTTTATAAAAAAAACTGTAAAAATCTTTTACACAAAACACATGTCGCAAACGAAGAATGAAATTGTCAGTGACTCTATGTAGTATGCCACCAGAAATCAATACAGAAACATGACAAATAGCCTATTCCAGCTCGTCCTATGTTAAAGGATTGTTGTGGTAAACAATGTCCTTCAGTGTCACATCCAGAATTTCTTTCATTATGCGCCAATAGAAATCACGTTGCAACGGCGAAATCTTCAACGACTGAACGTTCTTGGTGTCTGAGCTCTCTTTATAGGGATCTATAATGCAGCGTGCAGCGCCATCTATCGGCGCTATTTTTTCCTAAAATATTGAGGTTTCTGTATCAGATTCTTATGGTTTTTTAATAAACGTACCACTGATTTCATTCTTCTATATATCACCGTTTCAGAGTTATTTATTTTCAAAGTTAGGGGTCCTTCGTGAAACACCTTGTAATACTGCAATAAAAAAATGCGAATAAACTTAAAAAAAGGGGCATCTGACATTTTTTCACATTTTCTGCATAGATGTATGTGGGAGACTATTTCTGTAAAAATTATTTGAAAAAATAAATCTGCGTCGCATCACTCAGATAAAGGCAAGGTTGAAACGAAAACTTTCATAGCAGACCAAATCGTCAAAAAGCAGCTGATGCATTGCTGTTTGGCATCACTAGGATTCTATTCCAGTAAATATTATTCATAAAAAAAAACTAATATTAATAAGAATAAAGTTAAAAAATCTGGTTTTATTTTTAATAAGTATTATTATTGTTATTATTTTAGTTTGACGTTTCACTTTAGTGCTAATAAATAATGACCCTTTTTGCATGTAGCGTCGAACACATATAAATTATTCAGCTAAATGTTTATTGCAATGGAAATATGCTATCAAACAAGAACCATTTATGCATGTAACACTGAGAACATACAAATAATTAATTGAAAAGATTATTCTATTTCAATTTGTCTAGAAAGCATCTTAATACACAGTGACTATTTATCCTTACAGTAGTTATTCGCAAAAGAAATGTATCAAAGAGATTTTAGTAATGCCTTCTTTAGCGGAAAGCTTTTCTTGCTTTATCTCAAGATCAGCTGCACAAGTAACCTTGCTCGATTCACATTAAGATGTCTCGAATCTCGAACTTAGAAAGCGTGATTTTGTAAATAAGTTTACAAATTACAGTCTTTGCTATTTTCGGAAGTGAAGTAAAAAAAAGTCACTATTCATTAAAAATATGAATACTTTTTTGTACATTTTTCTGTACATTTAGTGGTAATAAATAATAAACCTTTTTGTATGCAATATCGGAAATATACAAATTATTCTGTTAAAAGTTTATTGTAATGGAAATATGCTATCAAATAATAAATATTTTTGCATCCAATATTGAAAACATGCAAATAATTAATTAAAAAGATTATTGTAATTTCGTTTGTATAGATAGCATCTTAATAGACAGTAACTATTTATCCTGATAGTAATTTGCAAAGAAAATGATCCAAAGGGATTTTAGTAATGCCTCCTTTAGCAGAAAGTTTTTTTTTTTTTGCCTTATCTCACGATCGCCTGCACAAATAACCTGCTGGCTCGATTCACATTAAGATGTCTCGAACTTAGAAAGTGTGATTTTGTAAATAAGTTTACAAATTACAGTCTCCGCTATTTTCGGAAGTAAAAGATAGTAGCTATTCATTAAGGATATGAATACTTTATTTGTACATTTATCTGTGCATTTATTTGTACATTTAGTGGTAATAAATAATAAACCTTTTTGCATGCAATATCGGAAATATACTAATTATTCTGTTAAAAGTTTATTGTAATGAAAATAGGACAATAAATATGAAATATTTTTGCATCTAATATTGAAAACATGCAAATAATTAATTAAAAAGATTATTGTAATTTCGTTTGTATAGATAGCATCTTAATAGACAGTAACTATTTATCCTGATAGTCATTCGCAAAGGAAATGACCCAAAGGGATTTTAGTAATGCCTTTAGCAGAAAGCTTTTCTTGCCTTATCTCACGATCACCTGCACAAATAACCTTGCACGAATCACATTAAGATGTCTCGAACTTAGTAAGTGTGATTTTGTAAATAAGTTTACAAATGACAGTCTCAGCCGTTTTCGGAAGTAAAAGAAAGTAACTATTCATTAAGAATATGAATACTTTATTTGTACATTTATCGTACATTTATTTGTACATTTAGTGGTAAACTACTAACACAAACGGAAATTTCGTTCCGTTCCTTTATAACTCGAGTTTCACTGAATGGATTTTGATGGAACTTGCGCTGTTCTATAGATAATTTTTCAGGGAAGGTTTTAGTATATAACATATTGTTCTACGTACATTACTTATAGAATTATGATAGAAACTTTTGTTATTTTGGCCGAAAAGGTTACCATTGCTAATTTTTTGGCGACCATTATTGTTGCAGAAAGAATTGAAAAAACTATACATCTCGAAAAATAAATGAAAAAACTGTTGCTAATTTTATTAAAATAAAAAAGAAATTTAAAAAAAAGAAGAAAATGAAAAGAAAACAAAGAAAAACAGTTTTGATGAGAGATATTATAAAACGAAAATATTTAATTTAAACATGATTTTGAATGTTCGTAATGCTTAAAAATTATTCAATGGACAAGATTGCTATTAAAAAAATATTTGGCGATTTATCTTTTATTTTTGGCGAGTTTGGTTTTACTTTCGACTCCAAACAATTTGATTTTTAGCCAAAAAGTGTTTTTTTTTGTTGCAGAAAGAATTGAAATGGCTGTACATCTCGAAAAATAAAAGAAAAAACTGTTACTAATTTTATTTTTAAAAAAGAAAGAAAGAGAAAGAAAAGAAAAAAAGAAAAACAGTTTTGATGAGAGATAATATTATAAAACGAAAATATTTAATTTAAACATGATTGAAAAAGTTCGTAATGCTTAAAACATTATTCAATATGCAAGATTGCTATTGAAACAATATTTGCCGAGTTATCTTTTGTTTTTGGTGATTTTGATTTTACTTTTGTCCCCAAACAATTTCATTTTAAGCCAAAAGGTGTTTTTTCAAATGTACGACAGCATTTTTGGAGTATTTGTTTTTGGTTATTTTCGGTTAGACGGGCGCCAGTGATATATATATATATATATATACACACACATATATATATACACATATATCTACACATACACACACACACACACATATATATATATATATATATATATATATATATATATATATATATATATATATACATACCTATATATATGCACTTATATGTATGAATGTATATATATATATATGTATATACATATATATTTATATATGTACATATATCACTGGCGCCCGGTTAACCGAAAAGTACCGTTTTTTTAATTCAAATGTAAATTATATTAATAGCAATACACTTCTATTTACTTCTACCTTATATATAAAATTTCGTTACGGCTGCTTATAACTCGAGTTCTGCTGAATGGACTTTTATAGAACTTAAACTGTAAGATATATAATTTTTCAAAGAAGGTTTTAGTGTATAACATATCGTTCTACGTTGCTTAGTTATAGAGTTATGGGGGAAAATTCTATAATCAGGTGAACCCGATTATGAAAGATTAGCCTTTTTAAAAAGTTGTACTGAACAGATTTTGATGATAATTGTATTTTTAGTTAGACGCCATTTCAGGAATGGTTTTAGTGTACTTCATATTGTTCTATGTTGCTTAGTCAAACAGTTATGTGTGAAGGTTATACAGTCAGGTGATCCCGATTCCGAAAGATTAGCCTTTTTGAAAGTTTTTACTGGGCGTATTTTGTGCGACTTGCATTGTTAAGTAGTTAATTTTTAAGGACGGTTTTTGTATATTTCATATCATTGTATGTGAGTTTTAGAATTATGTGGAAAAGTTCTATAATCAGCAGATGAACCCGATTATCAAAAATTAGCCTTTATAAAAACTTTTACTTGATGGATTTTGTTAGTTAATTTGTTCGCATTGTTAGTTCGATAAAATTTAGTGATGGTTTTAGTACATTGCATATAGATTTATGGTTCCTTAGCAAACCCTAACTGTAAATGACCAAATAAAACATTTGGTCCTTAACACCTAAAATTTTGACTGCACATTAGAAAATATAATAGCGCAATGGCGTCATTTTTCAGTAATGTGGAAGGATATTCCAGGTTAGGAAGGCTATACAGATTGCTTTCAAATACAAGGTCAAATTAAACGATACATTTCGTTTGATTCAAGGTTCATTTTGTAGAAACCGACCAGCGCAGCGGGCGTAGCTTTCTAGTCCTAATAATATTATAAATCTGATTGTGTGCAAATGTTAGGCTGAAGCCAGCGTCAAAATGGAGCATTTCATGATGCTGTATCTTTGCATATTGGCTGATTATAACCCTCAAATGAACATAGGCTGGTTTTTGTTTATTTTATTCAAATATTTTTCTTAATAATTCAAAATTTCGTTACTTTCATTGAGAATAAATGGACATTTTTTCATATAGCATTTTAAAATGGTTAAATTTACTTTACCGTTGCTAATACTTTATCGTTGCCAAACTAATTCAAAACCCGGAATATTAATTTTTACTCAATAATTTAGTTTCAATTGAAAAATTTTCACGGAAAAATGAAAAAAAAATTAAAGAATTAAGAAGAAGAATAAATAATATTATTAGAAATAAAACGTACTTTTTTTAGTTTTTGATAATAATACAAGGTTTCAATATGCGTAACCATAGGAAACAGGCGAATATGTCGTCATTTATCGAAAATAAAGCGGATATGCTTTGATAGGTGAAATAAAATGATCTTGGGTTTTTTCTTCACTTCTTTTATTCTTTTTTTTTTCTTTTGTATGGTAACAATACTTCCCGTTTTACCGTCTGCGCGCGGCTAATATAACTATACTGTATTTTTTATTTAAATTTTTAAAAAGTAAAAAGAAGTTTCAAAAGAAAATGGTTAGCAAATGTCAATAAATGCTCCGCAAAATTATCCATGTCGAAAATGATGTCATGGATAGCGAGAAATAGTGATTTTTCATTCTTAAAACTAAAAGAAATAACTCGATTACCTAAAAATAAAATGACGAATGTTAATAGTTCCATTTTTGTTGATAAAACCTAAAGATTTACTATTATTTCGTTAAAGTGACATAATTTTCCCTATGGCAGTATTGAAATTAATTTCCTGGAAAAGAAAATTAGCAAGAATTATATCATTAAAAAGGGATTTCTCTGGGGAAAAAGGAGACGTCATGTTTGAAATAAAACGGGAATTTTCCAATATTTTTAAAATGAGTGTGAATAAATTCCTTACATTAATAATACAAGGATCAGTAAGTATAGAAAGTAGATGAGTTTCACGCCATATTTATAATGGAAAATTTAAATGTTTTGTTATCTATACTGATTATTAAGAAAGAGTATCCTTTATTTCGTTATTTCGTTCCGCATGAGTATCCGAGTTTTCTGCTAAAAATCACATCATAATTTTAAGAAAAGGAAAATGAACACGAATCTATTATATTAAAATCTGACCGTGTGTTTGTATTTCGCAACTACTCCTAGACTATCGAACGCAACACGATTTACTACCAGTTAGTTTACTACCGGTTATGCGAATACCGGTTATAATTGATCCGAGGATGTCACACAAACTCTCAGAATAATAATAAAAAAAATTAAATGCCATTTTTTTTAACAAAGTTTGTCTAAAAACGAAAAGTAACTTACTCCATATTTGTGTATAAAAAAGGCGAAATAAAACAGATCAGTATATTTTTTACACCATTTTCTCATTAAAACTGAAAAACAGAATTTATTTTCACTATGAACAGATAATGAAAACAAAATCTTGATTTCAGTAAATTATCCGAAAAATAAAAACATATTTTAACATATTCAAACTTCATGAATCAATTTATTCTGGAGAGCAAAAATTGCCTGACATACTGTCATTTAGAAAACAAGATTTGTTTCAGCTATACTTTAAACCAAGGAGGCAGAATTGAATTTAAAGAAAAAGCATATACTATTTCCAATTAATTTTTTTTGAAGGATAGCTGTTAAAACGTTTCAAAAAGGCGTTAAAAGTAAAATTGTGTATCAGGTAAAATTTACATTTGTTTTTACCCAATTCGTCTATTTCCACGATTTTATTCGGCCCTCCTTTTTATATTGGTTGCAAGTTCATTTTCGCGATTATTTGGCACAAAATTTCCCTTTTTTAAGACTGAGTTATGTCAAGGTCCCTATAATAAAAAATACCGTATTGTCTCCTATGAAATGTGATAAATAGTTAGTTAATTATTAACGTTTTCAATTATTGGGAGTAAAATATTTTGCTTTATTAATGTATTTATTCTTCTTTTAATGTTGCGTGAACGAAGTCACTGGTAACAGTTAGTAAATAATAAACCTTTTTGCATGCAATATCGGAAATATACTAATTATTCTGTTAAAAGTTTATTGTAATGAAAATGGAACAATAAATAAGAAATATTTTTGCATCTAATATTGAAAACATGCAAATAATTAATTAAAAAGATTATTGTAATTTCGTTTGTATAGATAGCATCTTAATAGACAGTAACTACTTATCCTGATAGTCATTGGCAAAGGAAATGTCCCAAAGGGATTTTAGTAATGCCTCCTTTAGCAGAAAGCTTTTCTTGTCTTATCTCATGATCGCCTGCCCAAATAATCTTGTTCGATTCACATTAAGATGTCTCGAACTTAGTAAGTGTGATTTTGTAAATAAGTTTACAAATGACAGTCTCAGCCGTTTTCGGAAGTAAAAGATAGTAGCTATTCATTAATTATATGAATACTTTATTTGTATATTTATCAGCTTAAGTATTATATACACTATTTTGTAAAAATATCACACACCGTGTTCCTTATTATGAATAGTACTCTTTGTTAGTTTATATGCAAATTTATGTAATACTAGGGGATCAAACATGGGATTCCCAGATTACATAACTTAGGTAAAAACCATTTATTTAATTCAAAACTGCAATACATTTTTTAGAGATTCCTTCTTACTTATGTACTTACGTGAAATCTTAAATATATTACAAGCTTTTCAAGATCTGCAAGTTAGGCAAGTGTCTTAGTATATAAACTATACTTCTGAGTAGATAGAATTCAATAAATATTATTAATAATTAAGTTAATATTATTGGGACTAAAATTTAAAAAAGCCAATTTTATTATTATTTTATTATATTACTAGCAAGCTACGCTCGCTGCGCTGGTCGGTTTCTACAAATGAACCCTGAATCAAACGAAATATATCGTTTAATTTGACCTTGTATTTGAAAGCAATCTGTATATTTACCTGGAATATCCTTCCACATTACTGAAAAATGACGTCATTCCGCTATTATATTTTCTAATGTGCAGTCAAAATTTTAGCTGGTAAGGACCAACTATTTTATTTGGTAATTTACAGTTAGGGTTTGCTATAGAACGATAAAACTATGTGCAATATATTAAAACAATCACTAAAAATTATCGAACTAACAATGCAAACAAATTAGCTAACAAAGCCCATCCAGTAGAAGTTTTTATAAAGGCTAATCTTTGATAATCGGGTTCTTCTGATTATAGAACTTGTCCACATAATTCTAAAACTAACATAGAACGATATGAAATGTACTAAAACCATCCTTAAAAATTATTTACTTAACAATGCAAGTCGCAAAAAATAAGCCCAGTAAAAACTTTCTAAAAGGCTATTCTTTTGGAATTGGGTTCACCTGACTATATAACCTTCACACATAACTGTTTGACTAAGCAACGTAGAACAATATGTAGTACACTAAAACCATTCCTGAAATAGCATCTAACTAAACAATACAATTATCATCAAAATCCGTCCAGTAGAACTTTTTCAAATGGCTAATCTTTCATAATCAGAATCAAATAATAAAAACGCTAATATGTGATAAAAAAAGGTCACCCGATTTTCGAATTTCTCCCTATAATTCTAGAACTATGCAACGTAGAATGATATATTATATAATAAAACTTTTCCTACAAAATTATCTAACGGTGTAGGTTTCATCGAAATCCATTCGTCAGAATCTTTTAAAAAGGCTAATCTTCCATAATCGGATCGATCTGATTATGGAACTTCCCATCATAAATCTATAACTAAGCTACGTAGAACGATATGTTATACAATTAAACCTTCCCTGAAAAATTATCTATCTTACAGTTTAAGTTCTAAGAAAATCCATTCAGCAGAACTCGAGTTATAAGCAGCCAGAACGAAATTTTATATATAAGGTAGAAGTAAATAGAAGTACATTGATATTAATATAGTTTACATTTAAATTAAAAAAAGGTACTTTTTTCGGTTAGCCGGGCGAGAGTGATATATGTACATAGATAAATATATATGTATATATATGTATATATATCTTCATACATATAAGTGTATATATATGTATGTATATGTTATATAAAAAATTTATTTCCTTCGTATCCTTTCATTTTATTCGCATTAACCTTTTAAAATTAATCTAACTTCTGTCATAGTCAGTATTTCCTTAATTCTTAATAATATCTATTCCTATTTAAAGTCCTTTTAAAAGTAAATATCCGTATATTAATAATTATTTTATTCCAAATCTTAATCTAAAATTTAAGATCATTCGTAGCTTTTATCAGTTCCCTAATCTATAAAATTCTGAGACGCGTTCTCATTTCGAATGTTTTTTAAAAGCCATTTTCTTTTTATTATTATTATTATTGCTCTGATTTTTTTTGCGCGCTTGGGATTTTAACTTCAAAATTTCTCCGCACCCAAGTACGAGATTCTTTATCGTCTTAGCTCCTCCTTCGCACCTCATTTGCTGGGCTGGAGCTAACCTCTCACTCATTGGGTTGTGCGCTCGTGACGTAAATTCTGTATGTTTCCGCGGAGAGAACAAAACTCGCCCGCAGCCCTCGGAGCGGCAGATTTTTGACGTTTTCGGAAGCTAAACAAATATGTGTCTGGTATTTTTATGTCCGTAGAATATTCATCTGGCCCAGTAACATCTTAATTCAATAAAGTGAAGCAATGTTAGTCCGAGGGCTATAAGTTTTAGACCTTTTGGAATTGTTTCTGTGTTGTTCGTCTTCTAATAAAATTATTTGTCTGGAGATTGGCTGGATTTATTGGAAATCTTTGGTGGACTCATTTCATTGCCTTCTACTTCGCCATACTCGCTAATATCGACTGCAACTTGCTATATCGTTGAAGGACTGCCATCTTTTCATCGAATATTATTCATTGTAATATCTCAACCTCGTCAAAATGCTACATATATATATGTATATGTGTTGATATATGTGTATATATGTGTGTGTGTGTGTATATATATACATGTATATATATCACTGGTGCCCGGCTAACCGAAAAGCACAAAAAAATACTGCAAAAATGATGTCGTACACTTGAAAAAACATCTTTTGGCTTAAAATCTCTCATCAAAACTGTTTTTCTTTTTTTCTTCTTTTCTTTCTCTTTCTTTCTTTTTTTTTAAAATAAAATTAGTAACAGTTTTTTCTTTTATTTTTCGAAATGTATAGCCATTTTAATTCTTTTTGCAAAAAAAAAAAAAAAAAAAGCCTTTTGGCTTAAAATCAAATTATTTCTGATCAAAAGTAAAATCAAAATCGCCAAAAACAAAAGATAAATCGCCAAATATTTTTTTCAATAGCAATCTTGCCCATTGAATAATTTTTTAAGCATTACGAATATTACCAATCACGTTTAAATTAAATATTTTCGTTTTATAATATTATCTCTCATCAAAACTGTTTATCTTCTTTTTTTTCTTTTCTTTCTCTTTCTTTTTTCTTTCTTTTATTTTTTTTAATAAAATTAGCACAGTTTTTTCTTTTATTTTTCGAGATATATTATAGCCTTTTCAATTCTTTCTGTAACAATAATGCTCGCCAAGAAATTAGCAATGGTAACCTTTTCGGCCAAAATAACAGAACTTTCTATCTTAATTCTATAACTAATGTACGTAGAACAATATGTTATATACTAAAACCTTCCCTGAAAAATTATCTATCGAACAGCGCAAGATCCATTAAAATCCATTCAGCGGAACTCGAGTTATAAAGGAACGGAACGAAATTTCCGTTTGTGTTTTATATATATAGTAGATGTTTTATTTTCTGTTTGCCATCTGACCGAAATAACACTTTAGCGCTAATAAATAATAAACCTTTTTGCATGTAATATCGGACACATACAAATTATTCAATTAAAAGTTTATTGTAATGGAAATATGCTAATAAATAAGAAACACTTATTCATGTAACATTGAAAACATACAAATTATTCATTTAAAAGTTTATTGTAATGGGAATATGCTAATAAATAAGAAACATTTATTCATGTAACATTGAAACATACAAATTATTCATTTAAAAGTTTATTGTTCTGGTAGTTATTTGCAAAGGAAATGTCCCAAAGGGATTTTAGTAATGCCTCCCTTAGCGGAAAGCTTTTCTTGCCTTATCTTATGATCGCCTGCACAAATAATCTTGCTCGATTCACATTAAGATATCTCTAACTTAGTAAGTGTGATTTTGTAAATAAGGTTATAAATTACAGTCTCAGCTATTTGTGGAAATAAAAGAAAATAGCCATTCATTAACAATATGAATACGTTATTCGTACCTTTATCTGTTTAAGTATTATCATATATATTATTTACTAACTGTTACCCGTGACTTCGTTCACGCAACATTAAAATAATAATAAATACATTAATTAAGCAAAATATTTCACTCCCGTTAATTAAAAACGTTAATAATTAACTAACTCTTTATCACATTTCATAGGAGTTACTTGCGGTATTTTTTAGGGTATTTTTTGTCATAGGGACCTGGACATAACTCGGTCTTAAAAAAAGGGAAATTTTGTGCCAAATAATCGCGAAAATGAAATTGAAACCAATGCAAAAAGGAGGGCCAAATAAAATTGTGGAAATAGACGAATTGGATAAAAACAACTGTGAATTTTAGCTGATAAACAATTTTACTTTTAATGCCTTTGTGAAACGTTTTAACAGCCATCCTTCAAAAAAACATTAATTGGAATTAGTATATGCTTTTCTTTAAATTCAATTCTGCCTCCGTGGTTTAATGTATAGCTGAAACAAATCTTGTTTTCTAAATGACAGTATGTTGACAGGCAATTTTTTTATTCTCCCGAATAAATTGATTCATGAAGTTTGAATATGTGAAAATATGTTTTTATTTTTCGGATAATTTACTGAAATCAAGATTTTGTTTTCACCATCTATCTATTGAAAGTGAAAATAAATTCTGTTTTTCAGTTTTAATGAGAAAATGGTGTAAAAAATATACTGATCTGTTTTATTTCTCCTATACACAAATATGGAGTATGTTACTTTCCGTTTTTAGAGAAACTTCATTAAAATTTACAAAAAAAAAAAAAAAAAAAAAAAAAAAAAAATCTTGGTATCTAATTTATTTTTTTTTTATTCTGAGAGTGAAGTCTCTTCGGATCAATGATAACCAGTATTAAGTAAATTGCGTTGCGTTCGATAGTCTAGGAGTAGTTTCGAAATACAAACACACGGTCAGATTTTAATATAGGGGATCCGACCCGGGCTTCCCGGGTTACAAAATGCAGATGAAAACATTATTTTCATAGAAAACTCTAACAGATTTTTTACATTTAATATATATTTTTTAGATTGCCCACTAACAATACCAAAACTCATTTTTTATATGAAATTATGTATTCAAATAAAGTTTTGAACTGTATTAAAAGTAATTTTGTCTTTGTGCCAGGAGTTAATAGCCTGTTAATTCATGCTTGAAAATTATTTTAAAAAGCCATTGACTGATTTATTATCAGTCAATTAAGATATAGTTTTCAAATAAAATGCATTCGAAAGTAGATTTTTTTTCCTATATAACGGTGTAAAAATTAAAAATGTGCGATGTTTAGAAATTAAAAAACATGCAATAGCAAATGTCGCAAAACCGAAATTTCATCATGAAGTGTTGCCATTCGCAAAATGACGTCAGCGTTACGCACGGACACGTTTGTCCTTTATAATATAGATAGATTCGTATACATTTTCCTTTTCTTAAAATTATGATGTGATTTTTAGCAGAAAACTCTCATCTGTATATAATGGATACTCATGCTTAATAACCAGTATAGATAAAAAAAACCATTTAAAGTTTTCGTTATAAATATGGCGTGAAACTCATCTACTTTATATGCTTACTGATCCTTGTATTATTAATGTAAGGAATTGCTTCACATTCATTTTAAAACATCGGAAAATTCCCGTTTTATTTCAAATATATATTTCCCCAGAGAAATCCCTTTTAAATGACATAATACTTGTTAATTTTCTTTTCCAGGCAATTAATTTCAATACTGGCATAGGGGAAATTATGTTATTTTAACGAAATAATATTAAATCTTTAGGTTTTATCAACAAAAATGGACTATTAACATTCGTCATTTTTTTTTTAGGTAATCGAGGTATTTCTTTTAGTTTTAAGAATGAAAATATTTTTTTCTCGCTATCCATGACATCATTTTCGACATGGATAATATTGCGGAGCATATTATTGACATTTGCTAACCATTTTCTTTTGAAATTTCTTTTTACTTTTATAAAATTTAAATAAAAAATACGGTTTAGTTATATTAGCCGTGCGCAGACGGTAAAACACCACGTATTGTTACCATACAAAAGCAAAAAAAGAAAAAAAAACCCAAGATAATTTTATTTCACCAATCAAAGCATATCCGCTTTATTTTCCATGTATGACGTCATATTAGCCTGTTTCCTATGGTTACGCATATTATAAACCTTGTATTATTATCAAAAACTAAAAAAAGTACGTTTTATTTCTAATAATATTATTTAATCTTTTTAATTCTTTAATTTTTGTTTATTTCATTTTCATTTTTCACGTGAAAATTTTTCAATTGAATCTAAATTGTAGAGTAAAAATTATTATTCCGGGTTTTTAATTAGTTTTGGCAACGATAAAGTATTAGCAACGGTAAAGTAAATTTAACCATTTTAAAATATTATACGAAAAAATGTCCATTTATTCTCTATGAAAATAACGAAATTTGGAATTATTAAGAAAAATATTTGAATAAAATTAACAAAAACCAGCCTATGTTCATAAGAGGGTTATAATCCACCTATATGCAAAAACACAGGATCATTAAATGCTCCATTTTGACGGTGGCTTCAGCCTAACATTTGCACACAATCAGATTTATAATATTATTAGGATTTTGTCAACATTCCTTTTCCCATGCATTTACAAAACGCAGAAGAAATAATGATGTATCATTATAAAGGTTTTTGAATCGGCTTCTGACACAGTACTCTCACTTTTCGTTTTTTGTTTTAATTAAACAGTTCTGTTAAATTAATCATATATATTATTTCTGTGATCAACATACTTTTTTCTACAAATTTACGAAACGCACAACAACGAATGAGGTATCGTTCAAAAGGTTTTTGAAGCAGCTTTTGACATAGTACACTCACAATTTGTTAAAATATGTTTTTTAATTAAAAATTTCAGTTAATTAAAAATTAAATCGGCATTGTTTTTATAAATGAAATGAAAGGTTTTCCTCAAATTAGTGTTGCCACAAAAATGAAATTCATCACTGTAGGATGCTCAACATTGATTTAAAATAAATAAATAAATAGTACAAAATAGATAAAGATCTTTCTTTGCCACGGGTTTTTGCCGAAGCGGATGACGTCATCCTCTAATGCAGTTAAAATACGATTGTTAATATATATATATATATATATATATATATATATATATATATATATATATATATATATATATATATATATATATATATATATATACAACACTGCTTGCTAATTGCTAAGGCACAGAGACATTTTTTGAAATAAATAATCACAGGTTATAATTGAAGAAATGAAAGTAAGAACATATGTAATAGAGTTAGAGTGTTACATTTATCATGCAAAATGGTACATATTGCACCACATGGGAAAGCGGAATAAAAAAAAAAGAAATGTCTGCTTTGAAAAATTTCGGAGTCGCAAAAAAAGTTCTTTTCAGATGGAAGGATGAGAAATATCAGTCTCTCAGTACGGAATATGGCCTCTTCGACACTAATGCACATTTTTAATCTGTTATTCATGCTGTCTATTAAACTGTTGAACAGTTCTTGGGGGATACTGTCCCACTCCTCTCTCATGGGGTTTTTCAGCTCTTGTACCGTTCGGGGAGGATGAATCCTTTAAGAAACACTGCCAAGAGCATCCTAGACATGCTCTATAGGCTTTAAGTCTGGAGAGTAAGCATGCCATTTCATACGTTCAATATTTTCACTTTTTTAGTATGTCCGATACTTCAGCGGTCCTATATGGGGGCGCATTGTCTTCCATATACAGAAAGTCTGGACCTACCGCATCCCAAAAAAGACGAACATGATCCAGAATAATCTCTCTGAAATACCGTTGTGATGTTATGGTATCTTTCTGAAAGATGTGAAGCGGTGTTCTGTCGTTGTGCATAATGCCCGCCCATACCATTACGCCTTGGCCATATCAATCACGGTCATGAACATTCTGTGGTGCGTGACGTGTTCCTGTATCTCTCCACACTAACTGATGGCCAGAATCACTTGTTACAGTGAAGAGAGATTCGGCGGAGAACATCACTCTGGACCACTGTTGTTGACCCCAACCAATATGTTCCTTACATCAACGCAATCTTTCTCGACGATGGCGTGGTTTAAGTGGGATGCATTGAACAGGCTTCCGTGCATACAAACCAGCCTGATTTAATTGCCGAGAAATGGTTCTGGCAGATATACGTGCACCGGTAGCGGTTGCAAGGTCGGCAGCTATCTGACTAGGAATTATATTTCTGTTCCTTTTTGCCACTAGGGATACATATCGATCCTCTTGAGGTGTGGTGTTCTTTCTACGATCATCGGCATGATCGCGAATGATTTCGCGAATGATCTTTCGCATAGCATTTCCACCTTCAGCGTTCTTTTTTAATCGTGATATGACACTTTTTGATATTCCCATTGCTGTGGCCACAGTAGTTACACTTTGACATACTTCGAGCAGTACAACTGCAAACACCTAACTGCATAAATTTTTTAATGAATAAAGAGCTCCCGTGCACTACCTTTCAGGCAGATAACAAGTCCTGCCTTAGTACGTCATCTACAATTTATTTTACTATGGTTGGTTGGCTGTTGGGAACGCTACGTTAAAAAAACGAGTTGTTCCTCAGCAATTGTCAAGCAGTGTATATATATATATATATATATATATATTGCGCGTGCGTTCTGCCATCTTCGATCACTTTTTACTGTAACTTTGATGGAATCAATGAGATGATATTCTGGCTTGACTAATGTTGTTTGCGGATATTTTTATCCTTAAATTTTTTTGTAGAAGTTTAAACCTGAATCTAAAAATATTAGATTCTGCAAAAAAAAAAAATTAGAATATAGTGCGTAATCTTTTCACGGGTCCACTGGTATATATTATTTCTGTTGTCAACAACCCTTTTACGAAACCATTTACGAAACGCACAACCATGAATGAGGTATCATTGGACAGGTTTTTGAAACGGCTTTTGATATAGTACCTCACTTTTCGTTAAAACTTTTTTTGACTAAACAATTCTGTTAAATTCATATTAAATTACCATTAAATTACCATTTCATACATAAAATGAAAGGTATTTCTCAAATTAATGCTGCCACAAAAATACCCTATTATAACGCGCGTAACAATGTTTATATATATATATATATATATAACAATAATTACAACAAAGAGGAAAAAGTGAGACTTCGCCGCACGTGTTTATTTTACATTTATGATTAAAAATCAAAATTCAAACTTCAAATGTTTAAAAGAAAAATACACCATCGATCGAAGAAATGGCATTTCACGTACAGCGTAAAAGGTATACTAGATTAAATTCTTACATTAGATTAGATTAAAATGTGTATTATATAAGTATACAATTTATTTGTTTTGTCCTAAGTTTTTCCCGAAGAGGATGACGTCATCCTCTATTACAGTTAAAGTAGGATTGTTAATTTTGTTTCTCGCGCGTGCCTTTTGGTATCGTCGATCAGTTTTTACTGTAACTTTGATGGAATAAATGAGATGATTTTCTGGCTTGACTAATTTGTTTGCAGGTATTTTTATCCTTAATATTTCTTTAGAAGTTTAAACCTGCATCTAAAAATATTAGACTGCAGTGTGAAATCTTCGCACGGGTCCATTGGTATAGACTATCTTGTAAAAATATCACAGTTCGTGAAAGTGAGTCTCCCAAAAATGACTGATGGATTTTAACATTCAATAACTTGCAAACGGTGACAGATATTTAAAAAATTCTTGCAGGAGGGTTACGTATGATGTCAGGAGTTTTTTTTACTGTGATTTCTGATTTTAATTCAAATTTCAAACAATGGATGGCGCTGACAGCGATTGGAGTTCAATCAAGGCCGACACTCACGCCACTCAGCATTGATGCACCGCCCCCTGAATACTAAGCCTGCACGCTGACAAAAATGGCGGCTGTCGCAGGCGGATATTTTTTACAGCGTTTGGACTGTCCTTCGAACTTCAACAACTATAATTTCCAAAAGTTTTCTTCGTCTAGTTTTTCTGACATCAAATGAATCAAAGAAAACTTTTAGATGCTATTGGTGTTGAAGTTCGACGGACCGTACAAACGCTGAAAAAAATTCGCTTCCGACGGCCGCCATTTTTGTCAGCGCGCAGACCTAGTATTCAGGGGGTGGTGCATCAATGCTGAGTGGCGTCAGTTTCGGCCTCGAATGAGCGCCAATCGCTCTCAGCGTCATCTATTGTTTGGAATTCGAACTAAAATCAAGAATCACAGTAAGAAAACTCCTGACATCATACATAACCTCCTGCAAGAATTTTTTAAATATCTGTCACCATTTGCAAGTTATTGAATTTTAAAATCCATCAGTCATTTTTGGGACACCCGGTATATGTGTATTACTTATTATGAATAGTAATAGCTATTAGCTTGAAATTCACTATTGCATATACTAGTGGATCCAATCTGGGCTTCCCGAGTTAAAAAACATAGATGAAAACCACCTTTTTTTATTGTGAACTATAGTAGATATTTTGCATTTGATATATTTTTTAGATTACCCATTAACAACACTTAATAGCATTTTTAACCGAGAAATATCAATGATATATTCAAACTAGTCGTTGGGGGCCACCGTAATACTTACCCATTATGGATATGCATAATTTAAAATATGAAAATAAAACATGTGTAAACTATTTATAAAATTCACTGCAATTCGAATAAAATCCTGGCTTGATGATGTCATAAACTTTAAAGGCTCTATAACTCCAAAATTGATAATCATATTAACTAACGGTTTACTGCATCGGATTAAGTGTCTCATTTTCAAATAAAATATATCTTTGAATTGAAATTTGAATGAAATACAGGGTCATGAAAAATCGAAGAGTGTGGGAAATAGCATACAAATATCTCGGCAACTAATTATCCGATTGACTTCATTCTTTATGAAAAATTTATGTTCTTTTATTGTATTTTATAATCACGCTTTTTAAATATATTTTTATATAACTTTTATCAGAACGAATATTTCGAGAATCTGAAAAAAAAAGTTCCGGATAATCGAGGTTACTGAAATTCAATAAGCTTCGTCCCATTATTACATACTAAGTACATACCAAATTTCAAGCCCCTGTCTCAATTTGTTCGGGAGATAGAGCGTTTACAGACACACAGACAGACGGATAGCAAAAATTTTGTTCTAAAAATATGTTTTTCGGAATCTCTAGTGTCTGAAACGTGTAAATCCGTCAATTTTTTTTTTCGATTTTTAAAACGATTACAAGACTTACGTATGATTAGTAAGTAATAAAGTTTAGAAATTTATTAAAAGTGGTAATTTCGCTTTAGGTGCATGTCAGGAGTTAATTGCCGAAGAAATCACCAAAGTTTTCACTATGTACAGCATCCTTTTTGAATATGAAAATTTAAGTGATTTAAACTCGTAGTTCGATTACATGTCTGTTAAATTTCTGCTTCATTTATACTATTTTATTACTTTATTTATTTACTGATGAAGTTTTAATTTCGTTATGAAATATTAGCTGGAAACATTTATATGGACTATTTATATTATTTTAAGTATAAATGGGTCAATCTTTCCTAATCGTGTTGTACGCAACATATATAGATTTTTTTTTTAAATAATTGTTTTAAAATTATTTTAAAAACCATAAAAAATAGTAAATTCACATTACAGGTTTCAAACAAATTGCATTTGAAAGAATTTTTTTCCTTATTTGACTGTGTAAAAATTGAAACTGTGCAATATTTAGAGCTTAAAGAATTGCAGTAAAAGCAAAATTTATTGGTCAGGTGTTGCCACCGTCAATACGATGGCAGCACCACACACGGACATGTTTTTGATTTATAATGTGTGTGTGTGTGTGTGTGTGTGCGTACACAGATATATAAAGAAAAAAAAGACATAGGTATGTTTGTATGTATGTTATGTTACGAAAGTATGTATTATTATGTATTACATAACATTACTCAGGGTTCATACAATTCAGGGAGATTTTAATACCAGATTTTTTGAAAAGTAATTGTTGCTATATTTAAACACATAATTTCTTCATTAAATAAGACAAATATTAACATTTAATTTCTAAAAGCTGTAAAATAAAATTAAAAAAAGACTTAGTAAAAAGTTTTATTGGGCTGTTTACATGTTTCGACTTCATCGAAGCCATTATCAAAACAAATAAGAATGTTCTAAAATTGCACGATTTATTAGACTGTTTAGATGCTTCGGCTCCATAGAAGCCATTAAACAAAGAAATATTATAAAAACAAACATATTATAAAACAAACATTATAAAAACAAATAAGAATAGTCTAAAATTGCTCGATTCATTAGACTGTTTACATGTCTCAGATCCATCGAAGCCTTCATCAAAACAAATAAGAATGTTCTGTTTTGATAATGGCCTCGATGGAGCCGAAAGATGTAAACAGTCTAATAAATTACACCATAGATCGTGTAAGTTTAGAATATTCTTATTTGTTTTGATAATAGCTTTGATGGAGCCGAGACTTGTAAACAATCAAATAAAATTTGTTACTGTTTTTAAAGTTTTCATTTTACACTTTTTAGCAATTAAAAGTAGTATATTATTAGAGGGTGTTATAATTTTTTATATATTGGTCAAATATTACTTTACAAAATACTTGCTATTGGAATTCTCTGAGGCGTAGTAATGCTGTATACTTATCCATTAAATAACATACTTCTACATTAGACCATTGATTAGGATTTTCACTTATTTTTATTTTCTTGAGAGTGCCAAACTTGTACTTGTTCGTCTGTAAACGTCAATAGGAGCGTCTCGTAGGTCAACTGCTGACTCAAACATTACACAGCTAGAGCATTAGATGTCACTTTTTGCTTTCTTCTTGAAAGACTTTTCAACTAAATTCGCTGTTTTCAGTAGCTTTTTTTTTTTTTTTTTTTTCCCCATCGGAACGTGCAAACTTTTTCTTAAAATGGCATAATCCAAAATACCATTAATGTTGAAATGTAAACGCGAATGAATTACAAAAGATATCACAATCTCCTGTCATCTATATATTTAAAACGCTAAGCGATTTCTTTCGACAATCCGTGAGAACAAACTACTGCATCAAATTACATCATTCTTTTTTTAAATGAAAGTTATTTGGACACAGATTTGTTATCGCATATATTTGTTGCATTCGTTTCTTCGAAAATTTAATTAATTAACCGTAATTTTCAATTAAACTTTTACTTCTGCTAATGACGTCATAATCGGATAACGCCTACTGTTGTGAAGCACAGAGTTTATTCTCTAAACTCTGTGGTTGAATCAAAGAGAAATAATAAATATTAAAAGCACGCGGTTTTAAGGCCGAATTTGTTAATTTGCAAGTTAAATTTCGGTAAAAATACTTATCCGCGCGTTTTATAAGCGAATAAAAATTCATATTTATTGTGACGTCACGGGAATATTGTCCATTGGGTTTATTTTATCATGATGCATTATAACTTTGTTGATGCCATTTTTTCATTACAATTAAATACAAAATATATTTATATTTGTGTGCATGGTGTTTAAGCATTAATGTAAGGTATATGAAGTACGTGTGAAAAGTTTGCGCCAGTGAAAATGACGTTATGCTTAGCTTGAAGTGCATTTTAACATTGATAAAACTAAAGAGAAAATGTATAGGATTGTGTTAACATGACATAATTTTACTAATTTTTGCATTCATAATTATAAAGATTAGAATTGGAGCCGTCATTGATTTCTTCATCTTGATTGCATACCTTGATTACATGTTACCAATTGCTTTTTTTTTAAATTATAGGATAGAAGATTTCCTTTTTTAATAAAAAAAATCCCAAAATTAAAGGATTTCAGGAAATTTAAAGTTATTAAAAATAGTGTTATGGTAGAAAAAAATCTTGAAATAATTATTGTATTTTTAGCTAGAATAAACAATGTAAGACTAATATTTCATAGGAATTATTTTGGTAGATTTATTATAAGTTCATTTAACAGTTCCTTATTAACGCAAAGTCCTATTTCTTTCACTGTGAATTTCTCTTTCGATGTCAAAAAATGTTTTTCTACTTTTGGACGCCAGCCAAAATACAGCGGCAATTTTTAGAAATGTACAACAGTTGTGACAACAAAGGCTTTAGCTTTCATCGCGCTTACATCACTTCGAAATACTACAAATTTCTATTTTTTACTACATTTTACAATTTCAATTCTTACATCATCAATTAGAAAAAAAATTAGCTTTCGATTGAAATTTATTTGAAAACTGCCGATTAATTTAACGACTTTTTAAATAATTTTCAAGCATGAAAAGTTTTTCAATTCTATCTTATCAATGACCACCAGTTTACTTCAATAATGTAAAATAGCCCCTGGGAAAGTTGCCCCAATTGAAAATAGATTTCCCTAACCATCATAAAAAGTGAATAATATATATTTTTTAAAGTGATAAATCATAAGATCAGATTATCCATAAGATAGAACATTTTGGCGCTAAACAAAAATCTGTCAGGCAAAAAAAAAAAAAAAAAAAAAAAAAAAAAGAAAAAAAAAAGACTATTTTTAGTTTATGTTGAACATAAAATTGATATGTTGAATTCGTCGATGAATATGTTCCATCAGATATCAGGATATGCTAGGAATTGCATTTTTTTTATTTTTTTTTACATTTGCCAACTGTATAAGAGGAAAAATATCCCCGACTGTGATGGAAAAGGGATAATCCTCCTGATTACGTCAAGGAACCGAAGAAACCATACACCTGAAAACAATTACACTTGAAAAATTACACTTGAAAACATTAAAAATCTCCCTCATCTGCAGATAGATTTATTACTGTAAAAAACTTCTTAATCTTTGCATAAAAATTGATTTGCTTAAAACAATGGATGCGTTTTAGAAGATATGGATTTGAAACGAACAATGATTAAAGAGGACATTTTAAAACTTTTAATTTAATCATTTTAAAACTTTTTTAACGTCGAATTTCGACGGTGCTTTTGGGCAGATGCAATGCACATGCGCATAGGAGCTCATTCGGTTACATTATCACGGGGGGGGGGGTAGATGTGTGCTTTATTTACTATGTTCTGTTATTTACTGAATATGATATGAACGTAGGAATATACTATTTGTATATACTTCATAGGTCCATGAATTTTTTTTCTTGTTTTGGGGAATATGGTGGTAATGTCAAACTGATTTGCATTACACAGTTATTTACGGATTGTTTGTATGGAGTTTGCATCGGAAATAGTACTGTATTTGACTGGGGAAAAATTAAAATAAAATATTTGAAAGACTGTTTTATACGCACCCCTTCATAAATAATAAAGAAGCTTATTTTACTGATATTGTTATAGTATTTTTTTGCGTCAAGTTTTGACGGGTTCTATCTAGTAATAGTTTTATATTATCTAATAGGAGCAAACTTAAAAAAAAAATTAAAAAATGAAATCTGTTCAATTTTTGTTAAAAAAAATATTTCTTATTTAAAAACACAAACAAAAAAAAACACGTTTATTTTAAGGAAAAAGTTTGTTTTTAGTAGTCAAATACAGCATTTGACTTAAAATTCGACGTTGAGGATTTTAAGGAAAAAAAAATCAAACAAATGTGCGATAGGTTGACAGTAACTAAAAAAAAAATTATTTTAATATAATTATTGTAAATTTGTAAATGCTAAAAGGTGTAAATTAACAACATAATATACAGTAAAATAACTTTTATTAGATTGTTGACATGTTTCAGCTCACTCCGGGCCATTATCAAAAACAAATGAGAATATTCTATAATTGCACGGTCTTTGAAGTTATTATTTGAAATGCTATCATTTAATTTTCATGTACTTTTTAAAAATTACGCACGTTATCCTTTATTTTTACTTGGTGGTTTATTTCCATATTTGTAACCATGGAGTCACTCGAGCCACAATTTCGGTAAGTTACATGATGCTGCATCGTTACATATTGTATTTTTGTGTGTTACTATCTCTACGCTTTTTCTTATCAATAGATAGTACAGACTGGAAAGAAACATTATTTATCTTTATTATAATTATTATTTATTATTATGTCCTCCGAAGTGATCTCAGAATCTATACATTTTTCAATGTAACTCATCTCTTAAACAAACAATTTTTTTTCAACGATCTTTTATGCAATTTTATTAAAAAAAATAATTTCGAATAAAAATGACCGCCTGGCATATGAAGAAAGAAGTGGTTTGCCCATTTGTTTTCCTCTGTCACATGGCTTGTGTTTTTATTATATAGACTAGCAGACTACGCCCACTGCGCTGGTCGGTTTCTCCAAAAGAACCTTGAATCAAACGAAATATATCGGTGAATTTAACCTTGTATTTTAAAGTAATCTGTACCTTTACCTGGAATATCCTAAAATAACATAAAAACGGATACTTATTTCACTAAGTTATGTTTTTTTAATACGGTTTATTATTACGTTTACAATTTATTACCTACCGTTTTCCATTGATTTATATGTTTTATAGCTACATATTTTAATAACGGAAATAAACCTATATTATTCACAACTAAATAGAAATGGCGCATCTAGTATTTGTCGAGAATTAAATAAAAATCATGCACTCGTGACATCATAATTCACTTTTATATTTTAACAGAATAATACGGTTACTATAATTTGTGACTCGTGCTGACATATTGCTGTTATTATTATTTTTTACGCTTGAAGTTTTCGCTATGGTAATGCATTGTGAAATTTGCTAATTTTTGAAATTCAATATTTGAAAAATGGCATAATCAGTGGATTTGAAATTTATATCAAGAAAAATACAATTTTTTACCTTTCTAACGCAGTTTCTCTAACAATTTTCTGACAAATACTTTTCGAGCCATTAATTTTTTCAGTAACTTGAAATGTTTCATTTTCTGAGATTAATCTGTGGCAACGATCCCAGTCGTCAGTAACACATACCTTTTTATTAAAGAGGATTACGTACGGTAGGATTTAATATAATAAAATAAAAAATAAAAAACTTTTATTAATAACTTTTTAAGTTTTGATTCGATTTTCATAGAATTTGAAATGACTCGACAGAATTCTACAACTATAATGTATATTAAATTTCAAACCATTCGGTTGGGTTGTTTTTGCGCTGTTATATGTACACTGCAAAAAATAATTGTTGATTTTGCAGTATAAAACTGGCACCCAGCTGCCAGTATTATACCGTAAAATTAACAGTATTAATCAGTAAAATAAGCAGTAATACGCTGCCGTGCAAGCAGTAATACCCTACCGCGCATGCGCGGGGGCCAGTTTTATACTGCAAAATCAACAATTATTTTTTGCAGTGTAGACAGACGGACGGACCAGATGATGACTATAGGTGCTACGTATTTATATAATTACGAACGCACCTAAAAAATGAATTGAAATATTGTATTTACATCCAGGCTATTTTCAAATGAAAATTTGAATTTTCTGACACATTTACACTTTTATTCATTTTTAAACACAAATTCACAAAACTTGCAGGTATTCCTATTCAGCTACTAAGAAACAGTACTTATCTTTGTTCTATAAAGGCAAAGAATGTTTTTGAAAATAGTGTCAAAGTCGATGTTTTTAAGCCTGTTGTTGAAATACAATACTCCAAATAAAAGGTTTATTGGAAAACAATTGATTATAATTCATGATGTTATAAGTTCCCTAAAAATTAAAAAAGCTGTTCGATTACAAATCGATTCTAATTGTTAAAGCTTTCAAATTTCATGACTTTTACGTATGAAAATGACTGCGTGAATATGCCAGAAAATTTCGCGTTGTTGGAAAAATATTTTCTTGTAAACAGCTTTTTGAGGACTCGACCATATTTGCTCTATTTACGACCTTTAGCAGAAGATATATATATCTAAAGCATTTCAGACATAAAATTTTTCATTTTAGTAGTCAAGATAATTTGATTGAAGTAACAAGGATTTTAAAATGTTTGAAACTTTGGAGGTGATTGTTAAACGCTTTGTTACTCTGCTTTACATTAAATGCTGCACTCCCCCACCTAATCTAGATAACACAAGTACTTCCTCTTCTCTTGATTAATTACTTGAATTATAATTTCCAATGCAAATATAAAATCTCCAGTGGATTCTAAAACCCTATCTTCTTCCAACTACTATCTACCCACTTTTTAAAACTGCCCCCTTTATGTTATCAGCTGATGCAAATGCATACACTGCAAAAAATAATTGTTGATTTTACAGTATAAAACTGGCACCCAGCTGCCAGTATTATACCGTAAAATTAACAGTATTAAACAGTAAAATAAGCAGTAATACGCTGCCGTGCAAGCAGTAATACGCTACCGCGCATGCGCGGTAAAAATAAATATATAAAAATAAATATATTTTTGGCTGCTTAAAAAATGTTTTGCTATTCTAAATCGACTTTTAATTTTTTTTTCTTAAAAACAACTAAGACGCATAATAATCTGTTTTTCTTTTAATACGATTTTTGTTTTTATGTCTGTCATTAAATTAATAATTATGAAGAGTTTTATGGCATCACTAATGCTCTAAGGAAATAAATATTTACTCTGAAGACGAAATTAAAAAAAAAGAAACGCTAAAGTTTTTTTGGTAGATTTATCGTTTACGACCAACAACCATGGTGCAGTTCAGCTCAAATGCTTTTTAAATCACTATTATTTTCTTCACAATTCATTTGAAGATTAAAAAGTCTTTTTCATTGTTTAATGAGTAATTAAAAAACAATCCTAAAGGGTGATTACAAAGTTAAAATATAGTCGTCGGAATAGTGATTCTTCTTTTAAATTTTTACCATGTTTCGTTAGCTAAGATTAAGTTACAGTGTGTTTTCTAAATGCCCTTTATTTGATGCGGAATAAGAATGGAACTTATAACTTCAGGGGAAAATAAAGGAACACATTTAACAGAAATGTTTGTGAGAATTCATATAACTAAACCACGATTTCGGAAAACTTTCATTTATTCACATAAATAAGTTGAAATAGGACCAATCACAAACTTCAGAGAATAATAGGTTTAGGAAATAAAATGATTTCCTTGGTGCTCATGAATTTCGAAATAGACCATTATATAAGACATCAGTTAGTAATAGGGCCAGTGCAGTTAATATGGACAGCCCGTAATAATGTTATTAGTTTGAGTGAAAATAAAAAAAATGGCACTTGTATCTAGTCGTTGTGAGTCAGAAGTGTTGATTCAGACCGGATTCGGCCGCATTCTTGGGCCATGTTCACGACAGAGCAGCCATTGCTGATTTGCTGGTAATAGTGTTGTCATGTTATAAATTTGTTTCTGATAAGTTTGTTATTTATCTTATTTGAAGAAAGTGTTTATAATAATTTTTATACGTGTAATTTTAGCTTGTTTAATGCTCTTTTTAACTGTATAAACGATTTTAAATGCCGAAAAGTTTAGACAGAATTAAGAACATTTTTATAAGACTGGGTTTTTGTTGGAAATATGGCCAAACGGGTGGAAAAAGTTGTAGATATGCGATTACGTGTTGTTTTCCCCAATTATGTGCGCGACTAATCTATCGGACTTACCACCAGTAAATATACAAAAAAATTTATTTGCTTTGCATGTGCAGTTAAAAAAAATTAAAAACAATTTTTACCGTAAAATTTTTAAATTGCCTTAAATATTTTTCTAAATTTTCTTCATGATTATTACTTTTTTTAAATCTATAATAGAAGAAAGTATTGTAATCGAAAAATTTTCGACATCTGGTTTTCGAAGGAGTTACACGTTTTAGGGGACAGAGATTCAGAAACACATGTTTTTACAAAATGTCTGTCTGTCCTCATTGTATCATGGAAAAGTGTATGAAGTTATGTAGAGAATTTAACCAAATTTTTTTCGATGTGTTTGGTTATGGCCAGCAGGTCCCACTTATATTTGGGGATATTCCGACGAACGGGAGCACTGAGATAACGTCTTTTGTTCCATTTTCATTATTGTATCAAGTGTATGAAGTTATGCAGAGAATTGAACCAAAATTTTCTATATGTTTTTGACCATGTCCTACAGGTCCTAGTTGAATTTGTAGATATTTCACAGGAAGGGGGCGCTGTTATCGCTATTTAAAGATGTCAAATTCAAACAGATGTACAAAAAATTAGAAATCTTATTTTTTTTCATTAAATGTTCGGCCTTGATCCAGGGATTCCGGAACAATTTTTGTTTTGCCTCTATCTTAAAAAATGGCTGAGATACAGCAGTTTGAAATTTTAGAGTGGCTGACATTTTCAAACAAGGCAGCAGAATTCATCCATAAACGTATGTAATTTATGAGTTTTAGTCAACATTGTTTCGGCAAACTTTCTTTCATTGTTTTAACCATTGTTCCAACTCTTATATGCTTAACACTATATATTTATATTCGCCACCGTCAAATTCTCGCCAAGCTTGATGACACTTGACAAAATATCGCCAAATTTGGCGACAAAAATCGATTGCTATAAATGGAGGCAACTTGGCTGTAGAGGACTAATTTGGCAGTATTCTCATTCAAATTCAATGTTGACAAGAACTGGGAATGAATCTTCTGTAATTGGGTTCCACGCATTTTAACTTTTTTTTTTCCAGTAAAATTAGCTAAATCGTAAAACCAAGGAATAGGGGGGCTATCTGTTCCTGCCGGTTCAGGCCAGAAGGACTTTTTGGCAATAATGGACATATTTTAACGAAATAAATATTTAATGAACATATTTTAACGTTTTGGGATGTCCTGAATACGATGCGACTATTTTTGGATCAATAATGTCTGCCTATGTGTCGCAGAAATTTTGTGGACTTTTTAACTCAAAAAATAGTGCGAAGAAGGCAATCGGACTTCATATTTAGTTAGACCTTGTCATAAACTAGACCTGGTCATATTTTGGTGAATGTCGTTCAATAGATGGCGCTGTTATGCCGTGTGTTTTCGTGATGTGCGTGATAGCTACATCTAGTATCTAAGACTTGCTATAAACGCAGTAATGTATGTTGCGCATTATGAAAATCTATGCAGATTGAATTTTGGTTTTGATCATATAGCAAAGGGCGGTACTATTTTATATTTTTTGCGATGTATATTTCGGATACTTTCAAGTAGACATGTATGAAATTTGATATTTGAGATTAATAATATGGATATGCGTGTTTGTAATATTATATCCGAAAAATCCTTTATCATTATTGAAATAAAAAGGCACATGCAAGGCACAGTCAAAAAGTTCACGGAATTTCATTGTAACTCTTTAATACCACAATATAATTAATTTATTTGTTTACACACAACGTCTTCTCCTCGACCAAAGAAATCACGTCATGTCAAATCTAAAACAAAAATGATGCTCATTGAGTTTTACGACAACGAAGGTGTGGTGCACCATGAATTTGTACCAGCTGGACAAACTGTTAACAGCTTTTTGTACGTGCACGTTTTGAAAAGAATGAGGGAGGCAATCTGAAGAAAACGTCCCGTCAAATAAGAAGAAGGATGGTCACTGCATGACGACAATGCACCCTCCCACACATCGATTATTGTGGCAGACCTGGCTCGCAGAAAATAACATTCACTACTCCACCAGCCTCCCTACTCACCGAATTTAGCATCATCGTATTTCTGGCTCTTTCCTAAGATCAAAATGGGCCTCAAAGGTAACCGTTTTGAAACCGTAGAAGTCATCAAAATCAACGCGACGACGGCTGAACTTAGGAAGATACCAAAACAGGACTTTCATTGTTGTTTCGAGCAATGGCAGGAGCGGTGGAGCAAGTGTGTGTGTGTTCTGACGGAGTCTACTTTGAAGGCGATTAATAAAATGTGCTCCTATATTGTGGTAATAAAGAGTTACAACAAAATTCCGGGAACTTTTTGACTGCCCCTCGTATGTTAAGAGTGTTTACAGTAAACACAAAAACTTGAAAACCTTTTAATAAACAGACCTGCTAGTTTCGTACACATAAACGGTGATATTCTTAACATCAACAAGAAAAAATACACTATTTTCGTGAAAAAAAAAAGAAATATGTACTTGATTGATTTTAATTGTATCAAGTACATATTTCAAAACTTTTAGCGAAAATAGCTTATTTATCATTATTGATCTTGAAAAAGTCACCATTTTTGTGCACGAAACTAGTAGGTCTGTTTATTAAAAGGTTTTTAAGCCTTTGTGTTTACTGTAATCACTTTCAGCATATGTGTTTTAATTTTAATTTTAATTTTAATTATGCGTGTTTGTCAAATATTTGCTTTCAACGCTGAACAGGACATAATACACTGAATAATAAATCATACTGCAAGAATGCCTATATACAAATCTATGCATCCTGTACAGCGTTGGACAAAATAATTTGGAGATTTTTCCGACTATAAATGGCGTTCTTGTAGCGTGCTTTTATATTTGAAAATTATCACTTAGCTTCATGTAAAACTTAAATCATACTTTATTTCATAATCATAATTATTTGTGTATAACTGCGCTATTTAAATGAGTATATTAGAATAAATAAAAGAAAGTTTCGATTTGCCACAGTCTGTAATGCTGTTCATATTCTGTAAAAAGTATTATAAGAAAAGAAATTCATATAGAAGTGTTTTGAATGATTCGAACGCTCATACACGAAACAAATGGTAATTAAGGTGGACAAAAATATCAAAGTTTTCAGAATAGTCACGAATGTTAATTTTTTAAAAATATACCTATAAAATCTTTCTATGAATTTTTGTTGACGAAACAAACAAACAAACAAAAAAATCTTTTTAAATTAAAGCAAGAACGATGCATCAATCATAGATTATGAAACACTTTATAACAAATAAAAAACTTATGTAAGAAAACTTCACCGTTTAATAAGGTGAAGGATTGTATACAATCTTAAACAATTGTGTAAACAATTGTGATTCGATTGTGTAAACAATTTGGAAAATGCGTAACACATTTGAAAACCCAATTTCAGCAATTACCATCCATATACGGAAAAATATCCGAATTCTTTTTGCAACTCTGTATATGATTTGTAAATTTGTATAAAATTTTGTTGAGTTAGAAAACACACAAAACAGTTGAAATTTTCCCTTCAGCAATTTCCGTCAATAAGCCGAAATGTAATCGAATTTTTTTGTGCAACTCTGTATATGATCTATAGAATTTATACACATTAAGTAATATGCAAAATTAATAGTAAAATTTAAACGCCCATTCTACAACTGAAAACGCATTCCAATAATTATCGCTCAAAGACAGTACTGTAGCCGAACATTTTTGTATGTCCCTGTAAATGAAAGATAAATGCTATGCACACCCTACTCCATATATTATAAGCATCTTGTAGTGCACTTCAGTGCTTTCAGTCAATTTAAATATGTTTGAAATAGTGGAACATCAATAAAATACACAGCAAACGATTTTCCCCATAGACTATAAAGTAACGGAATTATTTTGTGGGACCCTGTAAAATAAATATATATGCTACACACTTCATTTTTAATACCGAACTTGCTGTGGTAAACCTAAATAACACCTATCAATTACATGGGAATCCGAATATATACACTGAAAAAAAAAGCGTTGATTTTACAGTATAATACTAGCATACCAACTGCCACTATTATACCGTAAAATTAACAGTAATAAACAATAAAATAAGCAGTAATACGTTGCCGCGCATGCGCGGTAGTGTATTACTGCTTATTTTACTGTTAATTTTACGGTATAATAGTGGCATCTGTGGGATGCCAGTATTATACTGTAAAATCAACAATTTTGTTTTGCAGTGTAAGGGTGGATCAAATGAAAACGTAGCAATGATTTTAATTCAGTTTATTTTTGTATGAGTGTGGTAAAACTTTCTGTAGAGACAAACCAGGGAGTAAGGAAGATAAACGCTACTGCGGAAATGGACTTGAACTAGATTGTCATGCAGAAGCATGTGATATGCGCTAGCGGTCGGCAACAGTACAGTCCGGTTCGCAATCGGTTCTTGTTGTTATTCATCTGCATCTCTGGAATGTTTGCGAGTAAAAAAGAGCAACGCAGTGCCATTCTTATTTAGTGGCAGAACGAGTAGAATTTTGCGAAGTGCATCGGCGAATAAAGGCAATGTATAGAGAACATGCACTGTCATTGACTCTTGTGCAGGAAATACACAAGCACTTGTACGAGGAAATCTGGTAAAATTTCGGTGGACAGTATTTTGACACCAACCGTATAGCCTAGATCTTTCACCATATGACTTTCCCATCTTTGGTCTGCTGAAAAAGACATTGAAGGGTGGCTATTTTTACTCGAACTGCGAAATCATGGACAATGTTCGAGGTTGGTTCCTATTTCAGCGAAAGGACTTCTACGAACAAGACATTCGTTATTTGGTGAAACAGTGGGACAAGTTCTTGTTTAGCTTCGGAGATTTTTCTTAAAATAAACTTTGTAATTGCATTCTGTAGCTCCTGTTCTGTTTTTTTCATTTGATCCACCCTAATATTTACGCGCTTTAAGTATGACCATAGAGACAGACGGCAAGATTAACCGAATTTAAGAATATTTTTCAACTAATATGTTGGAAAGAATTTATAAATTCGTTAAATTATTTAAAAGTTCGTTTTTTGATTTAATCAAGATTTTTTTCTAATAGTGAAATGTGTTATTTTTTACGTACTGATGGAAAAATACTTTATTCAAAAGTTGATGAAAATGAATACGTAAATTTTTGTGAGAACATTGTAAAAGACAAACAACTCTAATAAAAAAAAAAAGAAAACAGTTGAATGTGGACATTTTTTGTAGTGGTTTGTGGTAACAGCAACTTTTATTGGAATTTATTTAACTAATCACAAAACTAACAAAATTGCAAAAAAAAAAGTAAAATGAATAATGCATTGGTAAGAAGTCTCTCTACAAGACAAGAATGAATCATATATATTGAAACATATTAATTTCTCCCTTTTTTTCCCCCCCAAAAAAAAATATTTTTTACGTATGTGCCATAGTTGGAATTTTAAATACAAGAAAAAATTAGCTAAAATGTTGATATGACGTTAAACGGATTAAAAGTAGTTTTCAGCAAATCGGAAATAATGAGGAAAATTTAAGGAAAAAAAAATCACTTCGGAATACTTTTCATTTACATAAGTTACTTTGATTTCACTCATTTTTAAAGTCTATTGTATTTATTAAAAACATTTATATTAATTTTTTAATTAGTTAAAAAAAATAAAGGAAAGAAAAGAAAATTAAACTTACTTTTCGCTTTAAAAGTGATTTACCATTTTAAATCCGAATTTTTTTTAGTTACTCTTCATTCGGGGTAAAAATGCAAGACACTAAATTCTCTTCAATTATTTTTATAGGAAAAAAAATATTTAAGTCTGTCATTAAATTAATAATTGTGGACATTTTTAAGGCACCGCTAATGCTTAGGGGGAATAAATATTTATTTTGAAGACGAAAGTCTTCTTCTTAAAATCTTTAAAAAAGGCAAAAGTTTTTTAAAGATTTATCGTTTATGATCAGTAACAAGGCTGCAATTGAATGTAATTTAAATTTTTTTCTTCAAATTATTATTATTTTGTTTGTTTACAATTCAATAAAAAAAACCTTTTTTTCATTGTTTAATGAGTGATAATGCCTTGGAGATAATAAAGATTTCTTTCTTATTTAGTAAAGCGGGATTATAAAGAAATATATTTAGTTATAATGCAGTTTTAGTTGGCTATCCCTTGGTGTATTTTTTTAATTGAAAAAGTTAATGTTTTATAAGATTGAATTGTTACAAATTTCGTCATTCGCTTACTTAATAACAGCAGCCAACAAATTATTCCCCTATCCCCGACATTATTGGAGAAGGATGTTTTAAACTAATATTTATGTGCTCATTTCAGAAATGTGTTAAAAGAAATCTCCATCATGTGCTCCTTTTGTTATTTCTAAATAACCGCATCTCAATGTTGTTTGGACGCAAATGGTAGCCACCCCACCACTTCTTATAATGGCATAACATTTTTTAGAAAGGAAAGTAAATGTTTTGCAAATTTTGCTATATAACTTTATTATTGTCAAAGCTATATTTTGTAATATGGGTTTAGAATAATCTCCTGTGGAAATATATATAAACTGATGTCCATAAATTTAGAGGCACTGACATTTTTGCATCAAACTTTTTTGTGTGAAAGGATTGTGTGCAGATTAAATGAATGATAGAAATACAAAACTTATCTTCTTTCGTCATCTACACACAGGAAAGAAAACAGACAGAAAACGTTTATTACACATGTAAAGGAAATTTTAATACGGTGTATGTCCACACCTGACGGCAATTCATGATTGACATCGGTTATTCATGCTTTTAATAACAATGCGCAGACGTGCTTGAGGGGTATTCTTCCATTATTGTTTCAGCATCCTACGAGGTCTTTTGTTGAACGCGGGGATTGCGTGCTACAATGCGCCTCCTAAGATAAACCCTGCATATTCGATAGAATTTAGATCAGGGGAGTACACAAATCACTCCATATGGTCTATCCCTCCACTTTGCAGAAGGTCCCGAAAGCTTTATGCACGATGCGGCTTGGCGTTGTCTTCCATAAAACTGAATCCATTTCCAACAGCACCAAACAATTCCTTACATGTGGTACCAAAACATGCTCAAAATAATGCTTAGCAGTAACAGCTCCTCATTTCAATACCACAACGTCTGTACGGTCATTACTCATGATCCTAGCACACACCATTATTCCAGATCTGTATGGATGAACTTCAACAATATTTTCGGTGATAAAGGCAGTCCAGTGTTCACGTCAGATGTATTGGCTGCTAGAATCAGACGAGAAACTAAATCTGTTTTCGTTTTTGAAGAGAGCATTGCTCCATTGCTGGTCGGTTCAGTTTGCGTAATCACGACACCATTGATATTGATTGCGTTTACTTGCTGGGGTCCAACTGCTGAGGGAATGCATTTCACAGGTTTATAGGGATACAAGACAATGTTATTCAAACTCATGGATACGGTTTGCCGCGAAATTGTCGTACCAATACTTACGTGAATCTCTTTTGCCACCTGCCCAACAGTTAAGTGGTGGTTTCGTTTCGCTGTTATAGCCACAAATTGTTCTTTTTGTGTGATATACCACTTCTGTACCTCCTTGCAGCTGATCCATTTTCGGAAAATCGTTTCTACAAGCGTGCTACTTCGCTTTTGGGAACTCCGAACTCATTCCTGACATTCCGTGCGAAATAGCCTACTTCCAATTTACCCACAATTCTTCCATGTGTAAAATCATACACATGTGATATCACGGCACTCGCCATAACAATAGAAAACAGACATATACAGTTTAACGCCCGTAAAATCTAACATCGTCTACACACACTGCTGAAAGTTTTATCACTCTTCTGAAACCTACAGTGGTCTCGTTATTTAGCACATTTGTATATTCGCCAACCAATCGAATCTAACGTACTTGTTCGTCACTAAATACCACAACAGTCACAACAGTTCCACCAATAAAGCAGGGCTTTTGCGTCCTGGAATTAACATTTTTCACTCACCTTTAATTTTTGGACATCAGTGTACATTGCACATAGTTTGATGCATAAATATGGAAATTGTTACACACTAACCGTTAAAATCAACATGCTAGTGGCTTTTCAAGGTCAAATACGAGGGATATTTTTTTTCAAGGTCTGATTGGTTGGGAATTGAAAACCACAGTGAAAATCAAAACTGTTTTATTTGGAACATTTAGATACACCTTCCATCTACATGGTCGCAGCTCCACCTGAGAGATTTGTCGTAGCGTGGTACCAACTTTCCTATACCCTCGTCAATGAGTGACAAATCAGGAGACATCTATATATTTAAAACGCTAAGCGTTTTGTTTCGACAATCCGTGAGAACAAACTACTACATCAAATTACATCATTCTTTTTTTAAATGAAAGATATTTGGTCACAGATTTGTTATCGTACATTCGTTTGTCCGAAAATTTAATTAATTAGCCGTAATCTTAAATTTAAATTTTACTTCTGCTTATGACGTCATAAAGTCGGCAATCGGATTAACGCCCACTGTTGCGATGTACAGAGTTTATTTTCTGAACTCAATGATTGCGAGCATAAAAAATAAATATTAAATATTAAAAGCACGTGACTTTTAGGCCGAATTTTTTAATTTGTAAGTTAAAATATAGTTAAAATGTTTAAGTATTTCGGTAAAAACATTTATCCGTGTGTTTTATAAGCAAATAAAAATTCCTATTTACTGTGACGTCACGGAAATATTGTCCATTGGGTTCATTTTATCATTAAGCATTATAACTTTGTTGATGCCATTTTTTTCATTACAATTAAATGCAAAATATATTTTTATTTGTATGCATGGTGCTTAAGCATATATGTACATGTGAAAAGTTTGTACCGGTGAAAATGACGTTATGCTTAGCTTGAAATGCATTTTAACATTGATAAAACTAAAAAGAAAAATTTATATGATTGGGTCAACATGGCGTAATATTAACTGATATTTCAATTTTTAATTTTAAAGATTAGAACTGGAGCCTTTATTGGTTGCTTCATCTTGATTGCATTCCTTGATTACATGTTACCAATTACTTTTTTAAATTATAGGATTAAGTTATAGGAATTATAGGATTTAAATTATTAAGATTTCCTTTTTTAATAAAAAAATTCACAAAAGTAAAGAATTTCAGGAAAAAAAAACTTGAAATAATGATTGTATTTTTAGCTAGAATAAACAATGAAAGGCTAATATTTTATAGGAATTATTTTGGTAGGTTTGTTATAAGTTCATTTAACAGTTCCTTATTAGCGGCAAAGTCTTATTTCTTTCACTGTGAATTTTTCTTTCGATGTCAAAAAATGGTAGTCTACTTTTGGACGCCAACCAAAACACAGTGGCAATATTTAGAAATGTATAACGGTTGTGACAACAAACGGCACTATCGCTTTAGCTTTCATCGCGCTTACATCACTTCTAAATACTAAAAATTTAATTTTTTTACTACATTTTACAATTTCAATTCTTACATCCTCAATTAGAAAAAAAAATTAGCTTTCGATTGAAATTTATTTGAAATCTGCCGCTTAATTTAACGACTTTTTAAATAATTTTCAAGCATGAAATATTTTTCAATTCTATCTCAACAATGACCATCCGTTTGTTTTAATAATGTAAAATAGCCCCTTGGAAAGTTGCAACAATTGAAAATAGGTATCCCTAAACTTCATGAAAAGTGAAACAAAAAATAAATAATAAAAACCTGATAAATCATAAGATCAGATTATCCATAAGATAGAGTATTTTGGCTCTAATATAAAATCTGTCAAAAGAAAAAAAAAAACATTTTAGTTTATGATTAACATAAAATTGATATGTTGAATTCTTTGATGTATATGTTGAATCAGAATGTGCTAGGAACTGTCATTTATTATTTTTTTAAAGATCCATTGGATATTTAACTGTATAAGAGACCGACTGTGATGGAAAAGGAATAATCATTCTGATTATGTAAAGGGATAGAAGAAACCATACAAATAAATTACAATTGAAAACATTAAAATTCTCCCTCATCTGCATATTAATTTATTATTTTTAACAAAAATTCTTCATTTTTACATAAAAATTAAGCTTAAAACAATGGATGCGTTTTAGAAGATATGGATTTGAAACGAACAAGATTAAAGAGGACATTTTAAAACTTTTAATTTAAACATTTTAAAACTTTTTTAACGTCGAATTTCAACGGTGCCTTTGGGCAGATGCAATACATATGCGCATAGGAGCTCATTCGATTGCATTTTCACAGAGGGGGGGGGGGTGCTTATACTATGTTCTTTTAGTTACTGAATATGAGATGAAAGTAGGAAATTTGTATGACACTTTATGATAGGACTATTTGTATGATACTTTATATCCATGATCTTTTTTTTTGTCGTGGGGAATATGGTGGTAATGTCAAACTGATTTGCATTACACATTTGTTTACGGAGTTTTCATTTGGAGTTTGCATCGGAAATAGCATTTCACTGGGGGGGGGGGGGATTTTTTAAAATAAAATATTTGAAAGATTGTTTCATACGAAGCCCTACTTAAATAATAAAGAAGCTTATTTTACTGATATTGTTATAGTATTTTTTTCCGTCACGTTTTGACGGGTTTGATCTAGTTAACACTAATTATACCAAAAAGCGGTCATTTAAAGGGGACCAAATGACGTTTTCGAGTAGACAAATCGAGGAGATTATTTTTCTGACAATAGACAGCACTGTAAAAATCATGGCTGGAGAACTTGCTTTGCGAATCTGTACCTTCGTTGTTTAATATTTTAATAACTCCCGATGAATGAATCTCTTGTGTTTCTTCACTTTGATGGAATCAGATATTGGGCTGTCAACCTAATTCCCACTGAAGTTATCTCAGAATATATACATATTTGAATGTAACTCATCTCTCAAACATTAAATTTTTTTTTAACGATATTTATAAAAATGTCATTTTTACGCAGTTTTATTTGAAAAACTAATTTTGAGTATAAATGGCTGTCTGGAATATGATCAGCGAAGTGGTCAGCTCGTATCTGTTTATGTCAGTCACATGACTTGCGGTATTATTATATAGATTATTAATATGCAATTATTAAATAATAACCAGTGAATTTTTATCCTGGTTTTCTAAGCGTACACCGACAGAGTGAAAAATGTCCAAGCCGGGAATCGAGCCCGGACCCTTGGAATAGCGCTCCAATGCTCTACCTTTGAGATCCGGGTTCGATATCCGGCTTGGAAATTTTTTACTCTGTCGTAAACGCTTGGAAAAACAGGATAAAATTCATTGGTTATTATTCAATGATTACAGGCGTAATTCACTGCTGAAAAATGAATTGTAATTATTAATTGAAATAAATATTGCCAGTTAAATGTTAAGCTCCCAATTAGTAAAATTGTTATTAAATATAAATATTAGAAATGGGTATATAAGAGTAATAAGAGTATAAATGAGTATTTCGAAAGTGGGGCAAGTTCTTTTTGTGAAAAAAAAAGTAGTTAAAGCTAAATCTTATTACAAACCAGCTGTTGCCCATGACTTCTTTCGCGTAACATTGAAAGTAGAATAAATGCATTAATTAAGCAAAATATTTCACTCCCGATGATTAAAAACGTAAATAATTAACTAACTCTTTATCACATTTCATACGAGACAATACGGTATTTCTTTGTTATAGAGATCTTGAGATAACTCAAGTCTTAGAAAAGTGAAATTTTGTGCCAAATAATCCCGAAAAGAAAACTGCAAATGAAAATGCAAAAAGGGGGGCCAAATAAAATCAACAAAATCGACGAATTGGGTAAAATCAAATGTCAATTTTACCTGATAAACCATTTTATTTTAACGCCTTTGTGAAACGTTTTAACAGCCATCCTTCAGAATTAATTAATTGGAAATAGTATATGCTTTTTCTTTAAATTCAATTCTGCCTCCTTGGTTTAATGTATAGATGAAACAAATCTTGTTTTCTAAATGACAATATGCTGACAGACGATTTTTGTTCTGCAGAATAAGACTGATTCATGAAGTTTGAATATGTGAAAATATGTTTTCATTTTTCGGAAATTTTACTGAAATCAAGATTTTATTTTCACCATCTATTCAATTTGAAAATAAATTCTGTTTTCAGTTTTAATGAGAAAATGGCGCGAAAAATATATTGATCCGTTGTATTTCTCCTTTTTTACCCACAAATATGGAGTAATTTAGTTGCCGTTTTTAGAGAAACTTCGTTAAAATTTACAAAAAATAAAATAAATAAATAAATCTTGGAATATAAAAATTTTAATTCAGAGAGTTTGTGTGACATCCTCGGATCAATGATAACTGTGTTAAGTAAATCGTGTTGCATTCGATTAACATAAAATTTAATTTTTTAATCAGTTCACAATAAATTTCTTTTAACCCTTTAGCGGGCGGTAGTCACAACAAAGGACGCCTAATTTTAATTCCAAAACTGATAAACGGCACCAAGAACATTTAATTAAAATTTTCGTTTTATAAAGTAAGGGAAAATCAGCAAGTTATTCTTTTCTATGGAAATCGTTTGTAAAATCTGGTGTAGTCCATTATTTCATTATTTTACAAATAGATTTATTCCGCGCCGGAAAGGGTTAATACCAGTATAAATTTGTTACTAATAATTTATTTGGCGAACGATATTTGAAATACGTGGATTCTGAAACTGAAACAAGTACACTTTGAATAGAATTATTTTTTATGTCGCATAATATTAACAAGCGCAATCAGAATTTCATTATGAATTCTTTAAAAATGTGCACTATCAAAGTTAAGAAGTACAATCATAGGCATACAACTTATTACTGCATATTTAATGGTTGGAGTATCCTAGTTGAGGATAGTCCAACCATTGCATATGATTTACATAGTTGAAAAAAAAAACTTTCCTCTGTTCAGTATATTACTTTGTATTTTTTCACTTTTTACTATAAAATTAAATTTATTTTTTGTTTTATTGTAACTTTTCTAAAGAAGAAAGACATATTAAAATAAACTAAATCAGTAAATAAAATAAAATAGTCCAATTTTTGTTATTGTAATTATATCCCATTCAAAGAAATTCAGCGTTATCAACAAATCATTCATGCCCGAGAAAATTCAGTAAACCTTCTAACACACATATTAATTTAAGTATTTCTCGCCGTTCCCCGTAAGTTCCACAAACCCTAATGACCTAAAATATTATTTTGGAAAACAAGACATACACTGTCTTAGAAATATTTCAAATCTCTTGAAATTCTGTCATCCAACTCGAGACTTGAAACATAAAAGGATATTTGTTCAGAACATTTATTCACATCCAGAGAGGGTGATATTTTAATTGAGGTCCTTCATTTAAGGTTTAAAATATTCCTTTTCCTTTTAAGATGTCATACAGCGATTAAACGAATTCATTTCAATTTACTGCTGTATATTGTGCAGTTAATTTTCCGTAATTCTTCATGTGAATTCAGTACATTTAGAAACTGTTTGCAAGACGGGTTTTGAAGAAAATTGTTTTGTGACTGAATGGGAATAAGTGTTAATGTAATTTAACGAATAAAATTTCAGGTATTTTATAGAAAATTCCTGTTTGACTGCTGGGACAGAAAATTGATTTGTCAGTCTTGTTCAGTATGTTTTTTCTCAATATTGTTAAATCGCTCATTATATTTTCACTCGGTATTGTTAAAATCCTGACTATGTTTTCTTCACTATCGCGATTTCATCGATTCGTTTGGTTTTTTCTTATGATTTTGTATTTTCGTATAGTTTATTTTTAATTATTTTCCAAAAATTGAAAGTTTGATCCTTATATGTATATAAATTTTTTTTCCCAATATGTATGATCATAGGTTTAGAATGAAAGCACCTAATTTGATGCATATTAAAATAATATACAATGTACAAAACTGCATAAAACTTTTCTGATATAGCAGAAACGGTCACAAAAATAATTTGTGCCGCTTGTTGTATTTGTTTATTTGTACATGCTATGATTGCGAAAAACGCTCTCATATCTTCATAAACCATTTCGATAAGAACCAATCAGAAGCGTCAGTAAACAATAAGTTTTGGAGGCTTACAACTTAGAAAAACGTTTATAAAAATAAAGCCTACGCATGCTTCGTTGAGAAAGTTTTCCATAAGAAAATTCTTTTTTTTTTTTAAATTTCGGAAACCACTTGAATTGTGAGGTTTCTGAAGATAACGGAAAAGTTTCCGAAATCGAAACTACGGCGACTGATAAAAAGATTGTCAATAAATATTTCTTTTTATTTGAAAACATTTCGAAAATACTTTACAATGTAACTTATTTTAAAAGAGTGGTTTTATAGTTTGTTTTTATTTATTTTCATTTCTGATGTATAATACTCAGTTATTTGAATTAATAAGTATACAGTACTTCGGTTAATAACACCGTATGTACTGTCAGCTGCATTGAGAAATATGGATTGTTTAACTTAGATATAGAGAGAATGGTGGTCAAGTGGAGCACGTCTCGCTACACTGCAAAAAATAATTGTTGATTTTGCAGTATAAAACTGGCACCCAGCTGCCAGTATTATACCGTAAAATTAACAGTATTAAACAGTAAAATAAGCAGTAATACGCTGCCGTGCAAGCAGTAATACGCTGCCGTGCAAGCAGTAATACGCTACCGCGCATTAGCGTATTACTGCTTGCACGGCAGCGTATTACTGCTTATTTTACTGTTTAATACTGTTAATTTTACGGTATAATACTGGCAGCTGGGTGCCAGTTTTATACTGCAAAATCAACAATTATTTTTTGCAGTGTACATCATCCTATTTTGCGCTAAACCAACATCTTCACTATTATTAATGTTATAAACGAAAAGTTTGGCTACGATATAGAATGGAAAATGTGGAATTTTTGCCCCATCACAAAATTTTTGGACTGTCCAAGGAAAATACGACTCGGTTTAATGCCAAACAAACATATTTTTGTTACAAGAATTCACAGACAACCTGAATGTAGAAATAAATATTTGATCGAATTAAGAAGCTCCTCTATTCCCCCCCCCTCTTTTTTTTAATTACCTAAAGAAAGTCGTGGCAAATGTTTTTTACTTTCTTCTATCTTTACAAATTTGTGAAAATTTTCGACTTCCGGTTTTTGACGGATATATACGATATGGAAGGTCCTGAACACGATTTGACCGTTTTCAGAAAATGTCTATCTGTGGGTCTGTCTTTTTGTATGTGACAAAAATGGCACTCTATCTCAAGAACTAATGCACGGAATTTAATAAAACTTTAGATACAGTTAGACCTTGATATAATTTGGTAATTAGTTTTTGGTATAAATCACCCAACAGGTGGTGCTGGTATGCTGCATTTTTTACGATTTCCGCAATAGCTCTATCTCAAGAACTAATGCCCGGATTTTCATCAAATTTCAGATTCAGTTACACGTTGACATATGTTGATGCTGATTAGGTTTTGGTTTAAACAGCCAACAGCTGGCGCTGCTATGCTGCATTTTCAGCATTGACAAGATTTTAGCGATAGTCATATTTCAAGAACTAATGCACGGAATTTCATGAAACTTCCTATTCTCTTAAACCTCGACAAAAGTTGATACTGATTAGGCTCTCGTGTAAATTAAATAACAGGTGGTGCTGTTATGCGGCATTTTTAAAATTCTTAAATACACATAAAAAAAAAAAAAAACGCTTTTTAAAGTATTAGCATGTATGTGATAGAAAAAAGTTTTAAGATCAGCACATCCGACTAGTTTAACTCTAAATCCAATTACAACGTCAACTACAGTTTTATTTCACCGTTTTTCCCCGAGTTTTACGAAATGTAGATCGATATTCCATTTTAATTACCGGATTGAAAATAAATAATAAAGTCCAACTAATTATCTTTGATGTCGGTTGAAGCAAAACGTTTTTACACAAGTTTGATCTAGATAAAAAGAGGAAGGAAAAACTTAAGGGGGAGTAGTAAAGGCAGATAAAATTATTCTGTAAAACTTAACTTTAGATCTGCTATCTGTTTTTGATTTTGCATGCTTTGTTCAGAATTGAATGCACTTTTACTTCGTTCTGTTAATAAGCAACTTTAAAAAGTAAGTGATTTTTTTCAAGCTTCTGCTGTTAAGAGAAAGTGGCTCAGATTTTTTATGTTATTTATTTATTTATTTATTTACTTTTTTGTGTGTAAAATTGTATTTTTATATGATTGTAAGTATTATTTTAGCTTGCTTCAGTGGAGGGAAAAAATTAAACACAGGAAAACTATATATAAATCTAAATACAATAATGAATTAGCCACTGTAATTATTCATTATTATATATTTAAAAGTATTTATATTATTATTTTGTATTTTTCAGATAATTACGTTTCTGTTTATTTTTTAACACTTTCCAACATAGTTGAAAATTGTTTATGAGTTCGCTTGTCTATCTGTCTCTCTGTCTGTCGGTACTCTTTCTCACGAAAATAATACTCGAAATGACATATAATTCGTATATGACATTGAAATTCATTGTAGAATTTTTGCTACTGAAAATAAAGTGTGTAGCATTTATATTTAAAATACAGGGACACACAAAATAATTCTGTTACCCAAAAGAAATCTGTTCATTGCAAAACAACCATTTTTGCTATAAGAATTTATGGATATCCTGTATATAGAAATAAATGTACTATTGGAACTCGTTCCAGAATCTCCAAAGCTTCCCTAACCTTTTAATTACTTAAAGAATGTTGTGGCCAGAGCGTTATAAATTTGATTTAATCTGGTAGCCAGAAAAAAATTCATGTCGACAGTAAAAAATATCCCCACCAGTAGGTACTATATGAGGCTGCTGGGTCACTAAATTTGAGGAGGAAGTAAGGAGCGAGGAGGTACTTCTTCCTCCACCCCCGATTTCACTTCCTCCTCAGATTGAGTGACCCAGAACCCCCATTAGATGAGCTTTCCCCCTGAGAGCAGGTGTTCGAATTTATACCCATCTGCGATAAAAAAAATCATTACGCTACAATTTAGAAAAAAATTTCATATTAAAAAATTTAGCCAAAAATGTGATCTTCGCTAAGAACGTTCACTAAAGTCATAGTGACAAAAGTAAAAGGTCTCATTGCCCATGGTGCACCACGGGGGGGTTGATCACTAACACCCCATCACACTCTCATTCACACATGCATGCACACACTTTTTTCTGCCATTTAAAAGATTTTTTTATTAAGTATATCATATATTTTAGATTCTATTTAAAATTTTAGGTAATTTCTTAAAAGGGAATGATGTCTTTATGGCCTAAAGCTAATGTATCAATTTTATTTTCCAAAATATAACGCTTGTCATCGTAAGCTGATAAGGCTATTTTTCTTTCTACAATGGTAAACAAGTTATGATCTTTACTAGTTATTTTTTTAGCGCTTGCTCTAATTAATTGATTTTTAAAGAGAACATCCTTATAATTCTCATGTTTGAGAATATGTTGAACAACGTATCGGTTTACTCCTTTTGCACGCTTTCTTTCATCTTCTTTTGTTAAAATGCTATACATTTTAGAACGTAAACCGACAAATTCTAATATGGGTTCACCAGAGAGTTCGTCTTTCATTTTCCCAAGAACTTTTTTATTTTCGAGGTTAAATGATTTATGGTTTTTCGGGTAATCCGACATGTCGAACAAGCTGTGGTCTTCTCGCATATCATCGTATAGGTCATATGTCTGGATCTCATAACATAGGCTGTCTCTGTCCGTGAAAAGTAACGAAGCCTTCTTTGGGTATTTTTCCGATATGTATTCATAGTGAAATTTATACATAAGGGTTTTGCTAATATCTAAAATAGAAAATCCCGTGTATATCGGTCTGTTTAACATCACATTATTTTTTTTTACAGTGTATAGCCACTACATCTTCATTAAATATCTTGTAGGCGTGAAACGATTTTTTCGCAATAGCCTTCAACAGTTTTTTTCATCATTTAAAAGACGAATCTGAACATGATCTCTCACATTCTCAAGTGTTTTACCATATACGCTGTTGTTGAGAAGTTTATAAAAATCCCTCTCAAATGTCTTTGTAGCGTTTTTCCTTTGAAGAGTATTAAATTCAATATAAGCTTTCAACCACGTTGATTGGTTAAATTTAATTCCTCGACGAATATTTTTCAATTGAATTCCATAGCTGAGACATTGCTTTAAATTTTTATAATGAATAACATAATCTTTTTTTTCAAACAAATTCGGAGTCAATTTTCTCACTGTAGAAATTCTTCTACCATAAATTTCAGCTAAATTTTTAGTAGAGTCTGAAACCATTTCTGGTTCAATAAGAAGGTTTTCCGCTGCTAGGGGGTAATCCCTCATTTTATCGTGAAGTTCAGGTGGAATTTCTAGATCCACAGAAAAAACATAGCCTACTTCTGCATCATCAGGAATAGTCATGACATTAATGCAAGCAATCTCTTCTTCGGTAAGCCATTCAAATCCATTAACAGGTAGGTGTTGAACCATAGCCCAACCATACAAGTTATTTGCATCTAAATAGACAATAAATTTAGATGGTTCAGTTTCTTTAAAATCTGATAGATATCGGTTGTTAGCTCGACTATACCTTTTCGAAATTGTACAGATTCCACGACGGATACCACGTTCAAAAAACAGGTACATATCCGGATCTGTAATTAATTCCAGTTCAACGTCTGTCATTTTAAGAAAGGCTTGCCATGCAAATCCTGCGGCAGTATATAAATGACATGGATCAAGTTTATAAGAAGATAAACAGAGTTCTCTAAAATTTTGAAAACATCTGCTAGTAGCAATACATCTAATTCAACATAAAAGTCATGATAGGAACCAAGAGTTTGTAGATTAAAGTGATTCCAGACTCTAATGGCATGAGAATAATCTTCATCGATGATAGGTTGAGATGTTAGATCATTAAAGAACTCTTCAGGTGGGGGTAAGCATGTCTCATCAAATCTTTGCCAACTATCCATATAGGTGTAAGGTTAAACACCTTTTCTGAGAACTAATTGAAAATCTTCAGTATTCGGGTAAAACTTCTTCAAGATGTGAAATTTCTCTTTAGGTAAATTTTTAACTAAACTTTCTAAAGAAGCATTTAAAAACTGCAAAGAGTCTATAAAAACAAGAGATCCAACTGAAAATGAAATGTATTTCTGCATGTTGTTGGGTATGCAGCTAATACGTCTATTTTTAATTTTTCCAATACCTGACATGATTAAATGTTCATCATATCCACGTAAATTATTCAGCACTACTGGGATTCTACTTGAAATTTTATAATTTAAGTTACAGCTATTGTGTGCAGCACCTCGATAAAATCCTTTTATATGATCGTGATCACGTACACGATCATCCTTCAACTCCTTCTGACAGATGTGGCAGTATTTTTCATTTTTAAACTCTTCTTCCTGCGCTGCAGTTATAATCATGTTTTTAGGATTTCTTATAATCTTCAAAATCCATTCTTCTTCTTCTAACAAAGATTGCAAAAAATGATCAACAGCATTCTCACCTCTATAAATAACAGGTTTTGAGATGACTTCACTTTCAGCTGAAACCACAATGTAGGCGTATCCACAAGGAGTTGATTTGGTTGTATGGGATTTTGAGGGATTATTTTCCACTGTTTCCATTTTCATCAACAATGTCTCGAAATCGGCATAAATTACAAATGGTATAGCTAACTGATAAGCAAAATCTTTAAATTTCAACCATTTATTACCTTCTGTTGGGTATGACACTTTCTGGACATCATATGTTTTACAATACACTTCATGGTTTGTTAAATTTTCTTGCGATATAGAAGTCACAGTAGTACATACGATTCTTATGCTTAGTTGAACCGAATAGAAGACCATCCAAATTTTGATTAAGACAATAGTGACTAGTTTCACAATTTTTCACAAGTAACAAATTTACATGAGTCGATCTTTTCTGTTTAACAGATTTTAACGGGAATAGTTCACGTTCAAATCCATAAACATTAAACGAGATATCATTCTCCTCCTCAAATTTTTTTATAGATCGTACTGTTACAGGATATTTGAAAAGTGTTTAACATGTTTTCATAATTTTCATATTTTTGTACACGATGAGCATGTTCATTAGCAGGGTATAAGTAAGCTAAAACACTCCACAAAAAACATTTTTCATCTTGCATGTTTTGAACATTTAAAATGCATTTAGTATTTCTAAGTTTCAAAGGCAGAGGAATATAGCTCGATCCAGCTAAGGGTTTGTATAAAGCAGTTTTTACTTCTAATTTCAATACGCAATCAAACACCCAACCGCTTTTTACTCCTTCAAATGACTCAAATGATTTCCAAATTTTCTTATTAACTTGTAAAATGTGATCTTCCACTTCATCAGCTCTTAAACAAACTTCGCAATTGCTTCGAAAGCAAGGTGTACAGGTTTCATCTTCCGATTCAGGTACAGCTTTCCGAAATTGTACTTTTACAACTGCATACCATTTTAAAGTACCGTGATTAGTAATTTTTCGTCTAAGTTTATCACCTATAACGGGTATGGAATCTTGTAAAAATAGTTGAAAGTTGTGCAGGTTTTCTGAATTAGGTCGAATAAGGAAAGTCGCCAGAATGTTTTGAAATTCTTCTTCTATTTCATCATTTTCTTCGGCTATAAAACTGTCAGCCATGTTTTCTTCAGGTATGGAATTTTCATTAAGGCTTTGTTCAGGTAATAAATTTTCATTAAAATGTTCTCTTGCTTTTTTAACAGAAGTAAAATCAGACGAAAGGACATAATATAGTTGAATATGTTGTTTTAATACAGTTTTCGAAGAAAATTTTTCTTCACATTGTCGACAGCTGTATTTAAAATTTTCATGAATCTTCAAATGTCTCATCAAATTTTCTTTGCGATTAAATGTTTTGGGACAATTAGGACAAGAAAAAGCACCTTCTTCATGGGTTTTTCGATGACGCAATAAATTATCCTTCCGTGTAAAAATTTGATCACACTCATTACACTTTAATGTAGACTGTCCGCTAGCATTATGGATTATCATGTGCCTTACTAACTCCGAATTCCTTACTAAAGACTTCAGACACATATCACAGTTATGCAGTCTCTCTTTCGAATGTATCTTCATATGCTGATTTAGGTTGGAAGTAGATGAAAAACCCTTGCTACAGATAGGGCAAGCATTCTTCTTCTTCTCAGCATTCGTAAGGGTCACAGTCTTTAGGGAAACATCTACTTCAGGTGACATCTCGACATCCATGAGACTAGGGGATATAGTGTCCTTCTCGGTTAAAACTTGAGAATCCTCATAGGGTTCAATACTATTATACATCTTTGTTATGACAGTTGAGTTTTAACTGTTTTATAGTTTTCAAATGTACATTTTCAGTTTTCTTCTAACCCCCCCCCCCCCCCCCCCCGCTTTGTAAAGATAATATAAATTAATTAATAAAATGTAATAAATACATAGATAAAATTTAAATAAGTAAACAAATAAAACACTGTGTAAAACTTAGCCCCATAGTTTGGATAGCTAGCAGATACTTTTTCTCTCTCTCAATTTAATATTCGGTTTAGACGTACGGGTGGGAACTCGAAAGATATCACACCCTTCCCACACTCACTAGTAGTTAACAGACAGCTATTTTCTCACGAAATGTGCAGATATTAAAAGGACCACACAGTAGATATTTTTCTCTTACAACAGGAGTGGGATATTTTATTGCAAAATGTTTCAAGTGAGTATAATTGCCTGTTTCTCTAAAACTCATAAAATAAGGTTTGTTGTTCGTGTGTATTTAAAAGTGCATCTAACTGCACGTTATTGCTTCAGTAATGGGTAGGAGCTGTCATCATAAATTCAACAAGATTTTTCCATGAAACAGGGACCTACAGGGTTGTTTTATCACGTGGTTCTTCGGGGTGGACCCTAGCAACAACTTTGACCCTGTGTGCACCCTTGACCAATAGGGCACTCTCAGTTAAGTGTATGCAAAAAAGGGTGGAAGACACGGAAGGCTCATTGGTTAGGCAGATGAAAGAGATTTAACGGGGCTGGTGTTTATTTCAGTTAGGAGGTTTGAGACGAAGATGAAAAGGTGATTTTTGACAGAGAACGGGAATAATGAAGTAGGCAGCACAGGCAGAGCGGCTGATTTTAAGAAAACGGGGCTGGCACGGCAATATGGAAGATGAATTAGCGGCACAGTGACATGTGAGCACCGGTCTTAGAGAGCTGAACTTACCGCAGATCGTAAGGCCTATCGACTGGCGACTCAAGGCTCGAAAAGTCTTAGCGGTATCGGGCAGAGGCGGCGTGTGCACGGGGAAGCTGCGACTCTGACGGCGAAAAGGAAAGCGTCCTCTTCGCTCGTAATCTAGCGGAGATCATATTGCTGAGATTTGCGGTTATCCTGTGACGGAGGCTTCATCATCGAGATGCGGCGGAAGGCTTCTGTGGTCCACGGGCAGAAAAGTGAAAGTTGTGATGGTGAGTTGGCGAGACAACGCCGGGTCTAGAGACTGTAAAAGAAAAAAAAATCCCTCTTATCCAGTGCATGGATGAACTGTTTGTGAGAATTAAAACGGTAAAGTACAACTGCTGGAAGCTGTCTGGTGAGTGCTGTATTTTATTATATCATGTGAAGGAAAGGGACTATCCTGTTTTAATGTAAAAATATTTAGGTAAACATATTTAGTTATATAAATATCTTATGATTTATGAAATTTATTTAAAAATCATTGTTTTATTACCATTTCGGTATGCTGGTTAGGAAGTGAGAACACAATAATCTTTGTGTTCAGGTATGAGTTTTGTAACTTCTTGTAACTATGTCTTGGTTCAGATTTCTAATGATTGTGATCCTACGATATTGTTCTCAATAGATATTTCTGGTATTTTATCCTATAAATTCAGTAGGTGTTCTTGAAAGAACCGATGTGTTTTAAAATTACTTTCTTCCTTGTAAATAAACTTATTCACTTTGTTCAATTAAGTGCTTGTTTATTGTATCTAAATTGACTTAATGTAATTAATGAATTTTTATGGTTCACATCTGTTAAGGAGGAGTAGTTCCGCCTATTTTGAGAGTCAAGATCAAAATTTGAAGAGTATTATTTTAAACTATAAGATACACTCAGTGTGAGGAACATTGCTAGTTTACTAGATACTTTCATGGCTTCTGCAATTTACATTTATTTACTCAAATCTGTCAGATAATGAGATAATTTAACTTAATATTATACTTTAATTTTCACAACGCAAAATTCCTTTTAGTACTCATGTTTAAGACTTCAGTAGCACTTATGCAAAATTTTGGATGTTTCATGCTTGCCATGAAACAGAGTGTGCTTTTGTGATCTGTTCATCTTGTGCCAATGTGCTGTCTTTAGCCACCACTAAGTACATTCGCTACCTCAAATCTCAGGTGGGTTATTCAGAATTTAAACTCTTGACTGCACCTGTCATCTTAATGTTACTTGTGGATTCTCGGTTGATTATCACAAAAGGACACAAAAATTGTAATCTCAATCAACTGTTAGAGGATGTTAAGTGAACTTACATATTCATGCATGTGAAGGCTACTGCTAAATTGGAGGAAAATTTAAAGAAAGGTAATTGGTAACAATTAAATTAAAATTAAATTAAGAGAAATAATATAATAAAAAAAAAAACACATCTAACATCTTCATGTGTCTAATCAAGCTTGATTTCCGTCCAAAGGCTTTCTGGCACACGTCACAGATATACAACTTCTCATTTAAATGAGACTTTATATGCTGACTTAAATTAAAAGGAGTTGAGAATGTCTTCTCACTAGTCAAACACGGGTACATCTTCTTCACAGGCGCAGAATTTCTCAAAGGCATAACTCCATCACTGGGCATAACGCTATCCATAATATATTAGCAAAAAAAAAAACTTTTAAAACCAAAACACAATCTTCACAAATAAATGATCCACTTAGGTAAAGATAGGGATCAGGAGCGGTTTAAGACCCGTCCGTTCACTAAAAAGCAAATGAACAAATGACACGAATCACACTTCTCGCCCGCTATTTATACCCCAGCCCCCTCACGACCACCCACGTTGATCATAATCTGGCGACAAAATATTCCACTTGGTGAGAAAGCATAAAATTAAAATCGTCAAATCAAGACAAAATAATTCATACGGCGAAAAAACGAAAGATTCAAATTGCCAAATTCTAAGACTATTTTTATTTCCGACAACTGTCTCTTAAAATATCTAGCTAAAGACTTATAATTCTATTCATTCGTTAATTAAATCCTGTATACAAATGTTTAGCTCATATGAAACTGCGATTATTAAAAAAGGTTTTCTAAAGATTAAATAAGATCGTCTATTATATCAGAAAAAATATATACGAAGTTTAAAATGCTTCAAAATTTTTATATTATTAAATCCAGAACGATTACAAAATATGTATATTATCAAACTGTTATAGGGAGAATCGCAATATGAATCAGTCTTTCCCCACTACTCATTTCTAAAACTACATCCATGAAACCTCCACTAGATGCCTAAACTAGAAGATCTCAAATCAAACCTCACCTAAGCAAATAATGAAAATATTTTCCAAAATACTTCAAAAACATCTCATAGATGGCGCTTTCAATCTTAAACTATAAAACAAAAAAAATTCTCAAAGACGAAGAAAAAAATCTGAACAATTAATTTATCCCACTCATTAAAACAAAAAAAATTATAAAGATACTAAATAATCCACCGTTAAAAATACTAACACACGACTGAATCAGTCTTTCCCCACTACTCATGTCTAAAACTACATCCGAGAAACACTGACTAGACGCTTACTCTTCCTAAACTAAAAGATCTCAAATCTAACCCCGCTTAAGCAAATAATAAAAACATTTTCCAAAATACTTCAAAAACATCTCATAGATGGCACTACTAAAGAGAAAAAAAAACGAAACTAATTTAAAACCCTTTAAAAAATAAATTCTAAACTTATTTCACAGCATCTAAACTAAAAGATCTCGAATCGAACCAAGCCTAAACAAATAATGACAATATTTTCCAAAATACTTCAAAAACATCTCATAGATGGCGCTACTAAAGAAAAAAAAAGTCGTAACTAATTTAAAACACTTTAAAAAATAAATTCTAAACTTATTTCACACCATCACAGAGTAGAGGAAAAATGAGGAGGAGGAGCACCGTTGGTGGTGGAGCTGAGCTGCACTTCGAGTGGTGGAGTTGAGGAGCCCTCCCTCCTCCCTCCTCAGGCTCCACAGCTCCGCCACCCGGGGTCGGACCACCACTTTTCCTCTACTTTGTGATGGTGTGGAATAAGTTTAGAATTTATTTTTTACTACTATGTACTACTATTATGTACTACTGTGACTTCTGTCTACAAAGATTTATATCGCAAGAAAATTTAACAAACCATGAAGTGTATTGTAAAACATATGATGTCCAGAAAGTGTCATACCCAACAGAAGGTAATAAATGATTGAAATTTAAAGATTTTGCTTATCAGTTACCTATACCATTTGTAATTTATGCCGATTTCGAGACATTGTTGATGAAAATGGAAACAGTGGAAAATAATCCCTCAAAATCCCATACAACCAAATCAACTCCTTGTGGATACGCCTACATTGTGGTTTCAGCTGAAAGTGAAGTCATCTCAAAACCTGTTATTTATAGAGGTGAGAATGCTGTTGATCATTTTTTGCAATCTTTGTTAGAAGAAGAAGAATGGATTTTGAAGATTATAAGAAATCCTAAAAACATGATTATAACTGCAGCGCAGGAAGAAGAGTTTAAAAATGAAAAATACTGCCACATCTGTCAGAAGGAGTTGAAGGATGATCGTGTACGTGATCACGATCATATAAAAGGATTTTATCGAGGTGCTGCGCACAATAGCTGTAACTTAAATTATAAAATTTCAAGTAGAATCCCAGTAGTGCTGCATAATTTACGTGTATATGATGAACATTTAATCATGTCAGGTGTTGGAAAAATTAAAAATAGACGAATTAGCTGCATACCCAACAACATGCAGAAATACATTTCATTTTCAGTTGGATCTCTTGTTTTTATAGACTCTTTGCAATTTTTAAATGCTTCTTTAGAAAGTTTAGTTAAAAATTTACCTAAAGAGAAATTTCACATCATGAAGAAGTTTTACCCGAATACTGAAGATTTTCAATTAGTTCTCAGAAAAGGTGTTTAACCTTACAACTCTATGGATAGTTGGCAAAGATTTGATGAGACATGCTTACCCCCACCTAAAGCGTTCTTTAATGATCTAACATCTCAACCTATCATCGATGAAGATTATTCTCATGCCATTAGAGTCTGGAATCACTTTAATCAACAAAATCTTGGATCCTATCATGACTTTTATGTTGAATTAGATGTATTGCTACTAGCAGATGTTTTTCAAAATTTTAGAGAACTCTGTTTATCTTCTTATAAACTAGATCCATGTCATTTATATACTGCCGCAGGATTTGCATGGCAAGCCTGTCTTAAAATGATAGACGTTGAACTGGAATTAATTACAGATCCGGATATGTACCTGTTTTTTGAACGTGGTATCCGCGGTGGAATCTGTACAATTTCGAAAAGGTATAGTCGAGCTAACAACCGATATCTATCTGATTTTAAAGAAACTGAACCATCTAAATTTATTGTCTATTTAGATGCAAATAACTTGTATGGTTGGGCTATGGTTCAACACCTACCTGTTAATGGATTTGAATGGCTTACCGAAGAAGAGATTGCTTGCATTAATGTCATGACTATTCCTGATGATGCAGAAGTAGGCTATGTTTTTTCTGTGGATCTAGAAATTCCTCCTGAATTTCACGATAAAATGAGTGATTACCCACTAGCAGCGGAAAACCTTCTTATTGAACCAGAAATGGTTTCAGACTATACTAAAAATTTAGCTGAAATTTATGGTAGAAGAATTTCTACAGTTAGAAAATTGACACCGAATTTGTTTGAAAAAAAAAAGAGTATGTTATTCATTATAAAAATTTAAAGCAATGTCTCAGCTATGGAATTCAATTGAAAAATATTCGTCGAGGAATTAAATTTAACCAATCAACGTGGTTGAAAGCTTATATTGAATTTAATACTCTTCAAAGGAAAAACGCTACAAACACATTTGAGAGGGATTTTTATAAACTTCTCAACAACAGCGTATATGGTAAAACACTTGAGAATGTGAGAGATCATGTTCAGATTTGTCTTTTAAATGATGAAAAAAACTGTTGAAGGCTATTGCGAAACCATCGTTTCACGCCTACCAGATATTTAATGCAGATTTAGTGGCTATACACTGTAAAAAAATTAATGTGATGTTAAACAGACCGATATACACGGGATTTTCTATTTTAGATATTAGCAAAACCCTTATGTATAAATTTCACTATGAATACATATCGGAAAAATACCCAAAGAAGGCTTCGTTACTTTTCACGGACACAGACAGCCTTTGTTATGAGATCCAGACATATGACCTATACGATGATATGCGAGAAGACCACAGCTTGTTCGACATGTCGGATTACCCGAGAAACCATAAATCATTTAACCTGGAAAATAAAAAAGTTCTTGGGAAAATGAATGACGAACTCTCTGGTGAACCCATATTAGAATTTTTCGGTTGACGTTCTAAAATGTATAGCATTTTAACAAAAGAAGATGAAAGAAAGCGTGCAAAAGAAGTAAACCGATACGTTGTTCAACATATTCTCAAACATGAGAATTATAAGGATGTTCTCTTTAAAAATCAATTAATTAGAGCAAGCGCTAAAAAAATAACTAGTAAATATCATAACTTGTTTACCATTGTAGAAAGAAAAATAGCCTTATCAGCTTACGATGACAAGCGTTATATTTTGGAAAATAAAATTGATATATTAGCTTTAGGCTATAAAGTCATCATTCCCTTTTAAGAAATTACCTAAATTTATAAATAGAATCTAAAATATATGATATACTTAATAAAAAAATCTTTTAAATGGCAGAAAAAAGTGTGTGCATGCATGTGTGAATGAGAGTGTGAAGGGGTGTTAGTGATCAACCTCCCCGTGGTGCACCCTGGGCAATCAGACCTTTGACTTTTGTCACTATGACTTTAGTGAAAGTTCTTAGCGAAGATCACATTTTTGGCTAAATTTTTTAATATGAAATTTTTTTCTAAATTGTAGCGTAATGATTTTTTTTTATCGCAGATGGGTATAAATTCGAACACCTGCTCTCAGGGGGAAAGCTCATCTAATGGGGGTTCTGGGTCACTCAATCTGAGGAGGAAGTGAAATCGGGGGTGGAGGAAGAAGTACCTCCTCACTCCTCACTTCCTCCTCAAATTTAGTGGCCCAGCACCCTCATATAGTACCTACTCCCACCCTCTCCCGTATCATTAATTTTCAAAAAAACAAAAAGTTTTTTATGAATTGAATTAATTGAGAAAAAATAATAACAAGCATAGTTTAGAATTATTAGTTATATAGTTAATAACAGTATGTAATTTAGAAAGATAAAATCTAAGTTTTCTCTGATGAAACTTATAAAAATAATATATCTCTAAAGAAAAAAAAAAGAGAAAGAAGGAAAATACTTCAAATGTCCGGATACTTGAGTACTACAAAATCTATGTATGATGAGAGGGTGGTGGTGGGGGTGCATTTGTAAAATAGCGAAGCAAGAAAACATTTTTTTTTTGCCTATTTTCTTATGGAAGTCAGTCAAATTATTTTGATTTTATTATTTGAAAATGTGCAGTTGATGAACTTAATTTTGCAAAGTTAAAAATAAAAGTTAAAAATAATTTTTGTGTAAATATAGTTTCTAAGTTTATTTATTAATATTGGGGGAGGGTAAAAATACCGTTTTTGTTCATTCCTTAGGTCAATTTTTATACAAAAAAAAGTAATAATAACCTGCTGCAGATTAAATAACTTGGACGCAAAATGAAAAAACTTGTGACCGCATTTGCCAAATTACGCATTTGCCAAACCGCAATGCCACCGGTTGTGGCAGGTGTTTTTAAATTCTAAATCCCAATTACCACGTCGACTGTTTTACGCCGAGTTTTTCGAGATGTAGATCGATATTCCATTTTAATTACCTGATCGAAAAGAAACAATAAAGCCCAAATAATTATCTTTGATGTCGGTTGAAGCAAAACGTTTCTACACAAGTTTGATGTAGATAAAAACAGAAAGGAAAAAAAAATAAGGATGGAGTGGTAAAGGCAGAGTGTTCTGTGCAACTTAACTTTAGATCTGCTATCTGCTAGTGATTTTGCATGCCTTGTTCAGAATTCAATTTACTTGTACTTCGTTAAATTAATAAGCAACTTTAAAAATAAGTTCTCTTGTCAAGCTTCTGCTGTTAAAAAAAAAAAAAAAAAAAAAAAAAAAAAAAGGAAGTTCTTTTTTTTTTTTCTTGTTTGAATGTGCGTGTATATGAATATATTTTTTTTATGTGAATGAAAAATATAATTTTAGTTTGTTTCAGTGAAGATAATTTCAGTTTAGGGGGAAAAAATAGGAAAAGAGAAAAAAAAATGTAAAGCTAATTGTAAAATTGAATTAGCCGCTGTAATTCTATTTTTAAAACTTAATTATGTTATTATTTGGTGTTTTTCAGATAATTACGTTTCTGGTAGTTTTTATGCTTTTCAACATATAGTTGAAAGGTGTTTCTGAATTCCGTTTTCTGCGCGTTTGTTGTTCTCTTGCTCGCGTAAATACATTTAGAATGTCATATAATTTGTATTTGTTAATAAGGTTCACTATGGAATATTTGCTATGGAAAGTTAAATGTGTAGCGTTTATAGCTCGTTTACAGGAACATGCAAAATAATTCCGTTACATTGTGGGCTATGTGGAAATCGTTTGTGGCCCATATGATTTAAACTGTTTATTTAGATATCGCACTTCATTGTAAAAAAAAAAAAAAAAAAAAAAAAAAAAAAAAAAAAACATTCTAATAATATTCTGTTAGTTTTCGAAAGCGTTCCATAATCTATGACTAATGCATGATTTTTCGTTATTGTTATAAATAGCTCCATCTTAGCCTAAATGTTTTGCCACATTTCATGAAAGCATGTATTTTGTGCGTCTAATCGTATTTTAAAATCTAATTTAAAGATTAAAAAAAAGTGTCGAATCGAAGAGAGTTTTATAGAAAAGTAACTGATCTCCGTCTGCTTCGCTCGTCGATTTTTCCCGAACGAACCTCCAATTAAACAAATCTGTTATTGGGTGCCCTTTACTGTTGAATTTATTGTCAACTTAAAAAATATATCAGACCATTCTTTACCCCTATTTCGCTGACCTGCTACAGTTTAACATTATAGAAATCTCTCTTTTTTTCATTTTCTAATGCAAAGTTTTTTTTCTCTATTTCCAAACCCTAAATTAAAAAAAAGAATAACACGTGTATTTTTTTTTTATATAAGTGAGTACAAATTCAGACTCATTTGCTTTCAAAATGTTTATATATGGTTTATATATCCTTTTTCTTCTTTTTTAGGGTTTTGTGAGATGAACGAGACCCTATTCGTCCCGCTTCTCTGTCTGTTCGTCACAGAGCAGGTTCTCATAAACTGTATAACTTACAGACTACTTGAAAGTTTTTGTACTGTACTTAGAGCTGAATACCTACTGTTACGCTAAAAATCATAAAATTTTGAAAAAATTATATTATTTTAATACAGAGAGATGAAAAACCAAAAATCTAACAGCCTTTTCCTATTAAATTTAAATATTTTTCGTTATTTTTCGATTGTAAAAAAGAGCTGATAGAGTATTTTCATGCTTCTATGCTTCATGCTTCTATGCAAACATTCTACAATATTTGGGCGTCATCCAAATGCCCATGAAGGAAATACATTTCGAGAAGGATTTTGCATTATCGTGCAAAAATAAATATTATACAATCAAACAATATTATGCTATAAAATTTATTTATCAAAGAGATATTAATCTCCAGCTTCCATTATAAAAAAGTCCTTCCGGCCTGTACCGAGAGGAAAAGGTAACTTTCATAATCCATATGTTTAAAAATTCAACTCATTTTACTCAAACACCCAACGCTAAAATGCTTGGAACCCGATTACAGAAGATTCAACCCCGGTTTTCGTTAATACTGAATATGAATGCAAATTTCAGCATGAGAGTTACAGCATAATAAAAATGAGATTGTTTCAAAATGTCAGCCACCCTAGAATTTCAAACTACCATACCTCAGCGATTTTTTAAGATAAAACCAAAACAAAAAAATGTTCTGGAATCCTTGTATCACGATCTAAAAGTTAACGGAAACAACTTTTTCAATTTATAATTTTTTATACATCTTTCTGAATTGAAAAAAAATTAACAAATATTAGCTTGCCGCATTTTAAAATAAGATGGCGCTTGAAGCTGGCCAATGAACTCGGTCGAGACCTCGGTATGTTCTGTACACATGATCAATCACATTCATATCGGTTCATAAATACGAGAGTTACAGCATAACAAATATCAGATTGTTTCAAAATCTCATCCTCCCTAGAATTTCAAACTACCATATTTCAGCCATTTTTTAAGATATAGCCAAAACAAAAAATGTTCTAGAATCCTGGTATCACGTTGTAACATTTAACGGAAACAGCTTTTTCAATTTATAATTTTTTTGTACACCTTTTAGAATTTCTAAAAATTTTTAAATGTTTAACTGGCCGCCATTTTGAAACAAGATGGCGAGTGAAGCTGGCCAACGAACTCGGTCGAGACCTTGGTATGTCCTATACACATACTCAGTTACATCTAAATCGGTTCATAAATCAGAGAGTTACAGCATGACAAATTTCACACACATATATATATATATATATATATTAATCAACATTTGAACGGAGGGCGGTCTGGGTGTCATGATCGGTGAAAATATACCAAAATTTTTGGGAATTGTTTTCCTTCGAACGGCTGCAATAGGTAGCTTTTTGTATTGAAATCTACCTAAAAATGATCAGGCATGGAATTGAACCCGGATCCTTAGTATAACGCACCAATGGTCTAACACTGAACTACCAGGACGATACCTAGTCTAGTATTTCACACTCACATATGTCGGTAAGGCTGTTCGTTATAAGCTTAGCTAGCTATTCGAAAAAAATGAAGTATTTAGTACTAAAAAATTTCGGCGTAATTTCACTGCTGAAAATGAATTGAAAAATTAATTAATTATATATATGTTCACCTGTGCTGGGATTTGTTTCGTCTCATGTATGCCACAAGGTTGTTTGTTTATAGAGGATTTTCCATTTTGTGCTGCCGTTACCAACATATGTGAGTGAAAGGCGTCAGACTGGGTATCGTACTGGTAGCTCAGTGGGAGACTACTGGTGCGGCATACCAAGGATGCGGTTCAATTCTTGACCTAGACATTTTTTACTCTGTTTGTTATACACTTAGGTAAGTATGAAAATTCACGCATTTAATATTCAATATTTTCGGGCGTATTTCCATTGCTGAAAATTAATAAAAAAATAATTAATTATGTATGTAAAAGTAAGCTATAAAGCCTATTTTCCACTTTTTACTATTAATTTTATTTTTAGTTTAATCAGAACAGCATGAAAGTCATGAACCTCAGCTTATTTTGAGCCGAAAACAGTACTTTGTGATATGGGCTGAAAATATAGAGTTAGACATTGGCAAAGCTGCAAATTACTTATTTACGACACATTTCGTCGATCAAGGAAAAAAATAGGTCGTGAATTGCAATTAATTTTTAGATAAAATATTTTTAAAATTATTTCCGTAAAGATGTGTGTTTTAGTTTTACAAAAATTCAGCTGAATTTGCGTTTATGTCATACTTTGTGCTCCATATTAGAGTTTTGCGCGGAGCCCGAAAATTCTGCTTTACGTCAACCAGAACCCGACAAAAAAAATTCGTCAACTCGAATCCCGCCCCAAACCCGACATACTTCCACTCGTATCTGTTGGGGAAATATCCGAAAAAGTATCTCTGATAACACTAGTTTACATGACTTTTGTTCATGAAATGAAAGATATACGGTTACGTTACTTTGGGTATCTACATCTCGGAAAAAATATTTTAAAAAATCCAGCACGTCAGATTTTTGAAATATTTATTTAGAAGATTTTTACAAAAACTACATCCAAATAAACAATAGACACCAAGAATATTTCAATAAACTTTTGTTTCTAGAATGAAAGCTTAAAATAGTGAGCTCTTATTTACTAAAAAAGTCTTTTGTAAATTCCGATATCAGTCATTAATTTCTCATTTTACGAACAGAATTTGTCTGTGCCGGAAAGGGTTAAACAATTGCGGGTAGATAGAAAACAAAGACCTTCATATCTCAAAATTGTGACGTGCTACAAAAAATAAAAAAATATTTTTTTAACTACCGTCCATAGCCTACATAAATAATATATGTTACATTTCATGAATAATTTTTTTTTTTTTTTTTTTTTTTGTAAACTAGTGTAATTGATTTTCAGTGACAGATAATTTACTTTCATAGCAAACTCGTTACGATAAAGAGATTAAACCTAGTTTCAATCAGGAAGTGAAACTTCAGTGTAGCATCAGAGTGTTTTTCCCAACACGTGAATGAAAAGATGGGATATACTTATACGTACAAGTGAAGTGTTTTTGACTTTACGTCATTAACAACCAATAAAAGGCCTTAGAAGTGACCTCAACAAAAGAAACTGAAAAAACTCTTTTTAGGTGCGTTCGTAATTATATAAATACGTAGCACCTATTTTCGTCGTCTGGTCCGTCCGTCTGTCCGTCCGTCTGTCTGTCTGTCCGTCTGTTTGTCCGTCCGTCCGCATATAACAACGCAAAAACTACCCAACCGAATGGTTTTTAATTTAAGATATATTATCTTTGCAGAATTTTGTCGAGACATTTCAATTTTTTAAAAAATCGAATCAAAACTTTAGAAAATATTAATAAAAACATTTATTAAGAAATTAGATTTTTTTTTTTAAATCGGTGCTTTTTTTTTAATAGGAGCTTTCGAAGTTTAATCGTCAAGCAACAGAGATACTTATTTTATGACAGAATTAATCCGCAGACGATATAATTCATTTCACTGAATTAAATATCATCAAGATCTGAATATTTATGTAACTAGCTATAGTACGAACGCACCTCGTTTGTAACGTTTGACGTACAATTTCCAACTTGTTTTATTTCTAAGAGACTATTATACTTCTTTTTACCGCGTTGAAGGCGAAAGATGTAATTCGTTTTTCCTTAAATTTATTAAAGATATTCTAAGTTTTAAATTTAAATCTAACTGATTAAGATTAACAATTTTTAATTAAATTATTTAAACAAAGAACAATGTGATTATTACTTATCTATACTATTAAAATTCGTGTGCGTATCTATGTAACCTCAAAAACTCGGAAACTACAGGGCGCAGGGCTACGAAATTTGGCACACGGGTTGCTGGTAGGGAGCCCATGAACGATTGGGGCAAAAAATCGAAAATTTTAAATAGATTTTTAATAGATTAAATATTAACTAGATGGAACCCGTCAAAACTTGACGAAAAAGAAAACTATAGCAATATCAGCAAGATAAGCTACTTTATTATTTAAGAAAGGGTGCGTATGAAACAGTCTTTCAAATATTTTATTTAAAAAAGTTTTTTCCCCCCAGTCAAATACAGTACTATTTCCGATGTAAACTCCAACCAAACAATCCGTAAACAACCGTGTAATGCAAATTAGTTTGACATTACCGTCATATTCCCCTCGGCAAGAAAAAAAAAGAACTTATTAGTAAGTAAAGCACACATCCCTCCCCCCTGTAATTATGCCACCGAATGAGCTCCTATGCGCATGTGCATTGCATCTACCCAAAAGCACCGTCAAAATTCGACGTTAAAAAGTTTTAAAATGTTTAAATTAAAAGTTTTAAATTGTCCTCTTTAATCATTGTTCGTTTCAAATTCATATCTTCTAAAACACATCCCTTGTTTTAAGCTAATCAATTTTTATGTAAAGATGAAGAATTTTTTTACAGTAGTAAATCAATCTGCAGATGAGGGAGATTTTTAATGTTTTCAAGTGTAATTTATTTGTTTGGTTTCTTCGGTTCTTTGACATAATCAGGATGATTATCCCTTTTCTATCACAGTCGGGGATATTTTCCCTCTTATACAGTTGGCAAATGGATCTTTAAAAATTAAAAAAAAATACTATTCCTAGCATATTCTGATATCTGATGGAACATATACGTCAACGAATTCAACATATCAAATTTTATGTTCAACATAAACTGAAAATAGTTTTTTTTTTTTTTTAGGGGGGGGGGAGGGACTATTATTTGTTTAGCGCCAAAATGCTCTATCTTATGGATAATCTGATCATATGATTTATCACTGTTTTTATTATTATTATTATTGTTCACTTTTTATGATGATTAGGGAAATCTATTTTCAATTGTGGCAACTTTCTCGTGGCTATTTTACATTACTGAAGCAAACTGGTGGTCATTGATAAGATAGAATTGAAAAACTTTTCATGCTTGAAAATTACTTAAAAAGTCGTTAAATTAAACGGCAGTTTTTAAACAAATTTCAATCGAATGCTAATTTTTTTTTTAATTGATGAATAGAAATTGTAAAATATAGTAAAAATTATAAATTTGTAGTATTTAGAAGTGATGTAAGCGCGATGAAAGCTAAAGCGATAGCGCCATTTGTTGTCAGAACCGTTGTACATTTCTAAAAATTGCCACTGTATTTTGGCTGGCGTTAAAAAGTAGAAAACCATTTTTTGACAGCAAAAGAGAAATTCACAGTGAAAGAAATAGGACTTTGCGCTAATAAAGAACTGTTAAATGAACTTATAATAAACCTACCAAAATAATTCCTACGAAATATTAGTCTTACATTGTTCATTCTAGCTAAAAATACAACCATTATTTCAAGTTTTTTTTTCTACCATAACACTATTTTTAATAATTTTAAATTTCCTGAAATCCTTTACTTTTGTGAATTTTTTATTATAAAAGGAAATCTTCTAACCTATAATTAAAAAAAAAAAGTAATTGGTAACATGTGATCAAGGTATGCAATCAAGATGAAGCAATCAATGACGGCTCCAATTCTAATCTTTATAATTAAGAATGGAAAAATCAGTTAAAATTACGGTATGTTGACACAATTATATACATTTTCTCTTTAGTTTTATCGTTTTATCAATGTTAAAATGCATTTCAAGCTAAGCATAACGTCATTTTCCCCAGCGCAAACTTTTCACACGTACTTTACATACGTTACTTTAATGCTTAAACACCATGTATACAAATAAATATATATTTTGTATTTAATGGTAATGAAAAAATGGCATCAACAAAGTTATAATGCATAATGATAAAATAAACCCAATGGACAATATTCCCGTGAATTTTTATTCGCTTATAAAATACGCGAATAAATATTTTTACTGAAATTTAACTTGCAAATTAAAAAATTCAGCCTAAAAGCCACGTGCTTTTAATATTTATAATTTCTCTTTTCTTAGCATGCACAGATTTCAGGGAATGAACTCTGTGCTTCGCAACAGTGGGCGTTATCCGAATTGCCGACTTTATGACGTCATTAGTAGAAGTAAAAGTTTAATTGAAAATTACGGCTAATTAATTAAATTTTCGAACAAACGAATGAACGATAACAAATCTGCGCCCAAATATCTTTCATTTAAAAAAAGAATGATGTAATTTGATGCAGTAGTTTGTTCTCACGAATTGTCGAAAGAAAATGCTTAGCGTTTTAAATATATAGACTAGATGGAACCCGTCAAAACGTGACGGAAAAAAAATACTATAAGAATATCAGTAAAATAAGCTTCGTTATTATTTAAGTAGGGCTTCGTATGAAACAATCTTTCAAATATTTTATTTTAAAAAATCCCCCCCCTCCCCCCAGTGAAATGCTATTTCTGATGCAAACTTCAAATGAACACTCCGTAAACAAATGTGTAATGCAAATCAGTTTGACATTACCACCATATTCCCCACGACAAAAAAAAAAAAGGTCATGGACCTATAAAGTATCATACAAATAGTCCTATCATTAAGTATCATAAAAATTTCCTACTTTCATCTCATTTTCAGTAAATAAAAGAACATAGTATAAGCACCCCCCCCCCCCCCTGTGATAATGCAATCGAATGAGCTCCTATGCGCATATGTATTGCATCTGCCCAAAGGCACCGTTGAAATTCGACGTTAAAAAAAGTTTTAAAATGTTTAAATTAAAAGTTTTAAAATGTCCTTTTTAATCATTGTTCGTTTCAAATCCATATCTTCTAAAACGCATCCATTGTTTTAAGCTAATCAATTTTTATGTAAAAATGAAAAATTTTTGTTAAAAATAATAAATTAATATGCAGATGAGAGAGAATTTTAATGTTTTCAATTGTAATTTATTTGTATGGCAATAATGCAATCGAATTCTATCCCTTTACATAATCAGGATGATTATTCCTTTTCCATCACAGTCGGTCTCTTATACAGTTAAATATCCAATGGATCTTAAAAATAATAATAAATAACTGTTCCTAGCATACTCTGATTCAACATATACATCAACGAATTCAACATATCAATTTTATGTTAATCATAAACTAAAAATAGTTTTTTTTTTTCTTTTGACAGATTTTATATTAGCGCCAAAATACTCTATCTTATGGATAATCTGATCTTATGATTTATCAGGTTTTTATTATTATTATTATTTTTTTTCACTTTTCATGAAGGTTAGGGATACCTATTTTCAATTGTTGCAACTTTCCAAGGGGCTATTTTACATTATTAAAACAAACTTATGGTCATTGTTGAGATAGAATTGAAAAATATTTCATGCTTGAAAATTATTTAAAAAGTCGTTAAATTAAGCGGCAGATTTCAAATAAATTTCAATCGAAAGCTAATTTTTTTTTTCTAATTGAGGATGTAAGAATTGAAATTGTAAAATGTAGTAAAAAAATTATATTTTTAGTATTTAGAAGTGAAGTAAGCGCGATGAAAGCTAAAGCGATAGTGCCGTTTGTTGTCACAACCGTTATACATTTCCAAATATTGCCACTGGGTTTTGGTTGGCGTCCAAAAGTAGACTACCATTTTTTGACATCGAAAGAAAAATTCACAGTGAAAGAAATAAGACTTTGCCGCTAATAAGGAACTGTTAAATGAACTTATAACAAACCTATCAAAATAATTCATATAAAATATTAGCCTTACATTGTTTATTCTAGCTATAAATACAATCATTATTTCAAGTTTTTTTTTCCTGAAATTCTTTACTTTTGCGATTTTTTTATTCAAAAAAAAAATCTTAATAATTTAAATCCTATAATTCCTATAACTTAATCCTATAATTAAAAAAAAAGTAATTGGTAACATGTAATCAAGGTATGCAATCAAGATGAAGCAACCAATAAAGGTTCCAGTTCTAATCTTTAAAATTAAAAATTGAAATATCACTTAATATTACGCCATGTTGACACAATCATATAAATTTTTCTTTTTAGTTTTATCAATGTTAAAATGCATTTTCAAGCTAAGCATAACGTCATTTTCACCGGTACAAACTTTTCATACGTACATTGATGTTAAGCACCATGCATACAAATAAAAATATATTTTGCATTTAATTGTAATGAAAAAAGTGGCATCAACAAAGTTATAATGCTTAATGATAAAATGAACCCAATGGAATATTTCCGTGACGTCACAGTAAATATGAATTTTTATTTGCTTATAAAACACACGGATAAATATTTTTACCGAAATACTTAAACATTTTAACTATATTTTAACTTACAAATTAAAAAATTCGGCCTAAAAGTCACGTGCTTTTAATATTTAATATTTATTTTTTATGCTCGCAATCGTTGAGTTCAGAAAATAAACTCTGTACTTCGCAACAGTGGGCGTTAATCCGATTGCCGACTTTATGACCTCATAAGCAGAAGTAAAATTTTAATTTAAGTTTACGGCTAATTAATTAAATTTTCGAACAAACGAATGTACGATAACAAATCTGTGACCAAATATCTTTCATTTAACCTTCGTACCCTGTTGAAATTTTACTCAACGTTGATAAAAACATTTCACACTAGAATTTTTATTTAAAAGTATTTAACATATTTATTTAACTTAGTTCTCTAAAAACTGTTATTTAACTTATTTATGAAAAAAATTCTGGTTCGAATCGAATGAAATAAATTATAAAACGGGTCGATTCGACCCATTCAGGGTAGGAAGGTTAAAAAAAGAATGATGTAATTTGATGTAGTAGTTTGTTCTCACGGATTGTCGAAACAAAAAGCTTAGCGTTTTAAATATATAGATTACAATCCATAAACAAAGAGATCCAATCAAAAATACGCTTTTTTATCTTCGGTTGGTTGGTTGTATAAAATCTCTTCAGAAGTCATTAAATATATCAAGGTAGGGATCATTGCATAGTCCAGAGTTAAAATCGATGGATCAGAGATTATATGACAGATAATCAGCTTAATTATTAACCGTCACCAAATGGTAAAAACTTAAATTTAAAGGATTTTATCGACTTAATGAATGATAATTAACCGAGTTTAAGGGTTTTTTTTTACATAATATATATTAGTATGATAGAGATTATTAATACAGAAAACTTTATTTAACAGATTATTTGTTAAATTTGCGGGGATAGGAATGGGTGGGGATAAACGACTTTTTATTAAATATCACATTTATTTTACTTGACCGCGCGCCACCTGGCGGCAGCTTTTTTCATTCATTGACCCTTCTTTTAATAAATCCAAATCTACTGCTCTGATTTCAACAGAACTAATTATATTTAACAAATTTAACATTTTTAGCTTCACTTGTAACGTTTAATCGCTGTTTTATATAGATAATACCGCTATTTTAGAATAACAGTTTTCGTAAAATTAAATTTATGTTCAAACGACAAATTATGTTCTATTTATGTTTCATAAAAAAAATTTGTATTCATAAACTTTAGTTTGGTTGTACTGATTTTATTTTTTATTTTTGTTTGAGAATTAAATTTATGAACTCCCGTGTGTAGAACGGGTTAAACAGCTAGCAGTTTATAGATAATACAGCTATTTTAGAATAACAGTTTTCGTAAAAATTAAATTTATGTTCCTAATAAAAGTACAGAGCCCGTATTCAGTTGATGTTTACCAACAGTCAAAGTTAGTGATTTGTTGTTGAGCACTTGTGGATCCGTGCACGTATCTATCTATGTAACATCAAAAACTCGGAAACCACAGGGCGTAGAGCTACGAAATTTGACACACGGTTACTGAAGCTCTTGAGCGATTGGGGCAAAAAATTCGAAAATTTTAAATAGATTTTTTAAAAATGTTTTTCACGAATTTTTGCTTTTTTATGTTCAACCCGTAATCGCGTGAATTCTAACCAGTTCTACATGTTTACTTCAATGTGAGCTATGCATATTACGTACGCCACGCTGCAATACTAAGAAGCTGTAGCGAGTATTACGAAAATACTTTTACCTGGCATGGAAATAATTAAAGATTATTTAATTGCGCTTAGATATTAATTTTCTTTAAATAAAGAAAAACATTTTATCACAATCATTAACAAAACTTGTTATTCTATTTATTCCCTTGTTCCAAATATGTCGTTTTATCGTCTGCTGCCATAGAAACATGATAAATTAAATTTCATTAAAAAAAAATGCACAGTAGTAGAAAAATATTTTTCTAAATCGAATAGTTGAACAACTCAACACTTTAACAGGGGAATTCTTACTTCTTATTTAGATATTTTTAAGTTGTTTGTTGTCAGTTTTATTTTTAATTTTGGTTTTAGAATTAAATTCATGAACTCCCGTACGTAGAACGGGTTAAACAGCTAGTTTAATATTAATATTTATACACTTAGTATTAATAGATTCTACAACCATGATTAAATTAAAAGTACCAAAGACTCAATAATGGATTTAATTCATATCAATAAATAATTCATGGATTTACACATTCAAATAAATATGCACCTAAGATCTATTACAATGGATAAACTACTATGGATACTCTGGACTACCTGGCTTGAGATGTGCTGCTCTGTATGCTGAAAATAAAGGTAAGCTGATTTTCTTACATATATTCTTTAGAAATTGTATATTTACCCTAATTGCTTTAGAGCGCGCTATTGTACTACTGCATTACCTAACAGTATCCAACCCGAATCCAAACACAAAGTAAAACAAAATTTATCCATATTTTAATAAAATTATGGAAATTTACTCTACAATTATATCTCTAATATCAACTTTATCTTTTTCTTTTGTATAAAAATGAACACATATACATTCATTAATATTAAAATAGTATATAGATTTTCATATGAAAAATATTCAGAACTCTCTTTTGAAAAAAATCGAGTCAAGACGAACGTATCAAAACTGAACCCGAAACAAATTCCGATCTGACCTGTATCACGAGTCCTGTCGGGTTCCGGTAAAATCGGTTTACTTAACCCGATGCAGACTCTATAGCTCAAATGCTACACTAAATAAATAAAATGAAATAAAAAATCAGGTGTAAAAGAATTATTTTGCATGTATTAACGAATTATATATATATATTACGGTGGTGTTTTAGAATACATTTTTTTTAAATCAAAGCATTCCATATGCAACTACTTTGCTTAACGACCAGTAACTAATTAACATCTGTTTATTCCCTTTTCTTTCCCAAAATAGCCGAGACAGTAAATTGCAAGCATATTTACAGAATCACACTAAGTTCGAGTCAGCTTTATATGAAACCAGCAAGATTTAGGCAGGCGATCATGAGATAAGGCAAGAAAAGCTTTACCGATAAAGTTGCTTAACTGAAATCCCTCGGGATATTTCCTTTCCGAGTTACTAAAGGAGTAATTAATCAACGTCCATTCAGAAAAGATTTAAATAAAATGAAATATAATAAACTTTTAATTTAAAAGTAATTTGTACGTTTAAAATGTTACCTGCAAAATTGTTGCCTATTTACAAATGCTAAAATGCTATTTAGCTTGTCTCGCGAATAATAATAATAATAATAGTAGTGAGAAATCTTGATGCTTTGGTGCGAATTATCTACGTAAGAGACATTTTTTTAAAACTTATATAATTTAAGCATTTTTGAAAACTCCTCATATATTTCCACGTACATACAGTACGCAAAAAAATAATAATATCAATAATAATCATAATAATTTGACTATATCTCCAGTTCTAATTAACCCTTTCCGGCACTGTGGTCCCACTGCGGGTACACCTAATTTTAATTCCAAACTTGCATTCGGCACCAAGAATATTTTAATACAATTTTGTTTATACAATGAAAGCTTAAAATAAGGAGTTCTTATTTTCTACAAAATTCGTTTGTAAATTCCGGTGTCATTCAGTAATTTCGCATTTTACGAACAGAATTTGTGTGTGCCGGAAAGGGTTATTGCAGGAGGAAAAAGAAGGCAATCGATTTAATTTGTTCAAAGTAATTTGACATTTTTCGTAGTTTACTTTGCCTTTAGAAGTAAAAATGTATTTGTCGTTTAAATGTTCAATAGCAACACCATAATTATCTATATATTTAAAACGCTAAGCGATTTCTTTCGACAATCCGTGAGCACAAACTACTGCATCAAATTACATCATTCTTTTTTTAAATGAAAGATATTTGGACACAAATTTGTTATCGTGCATTCGTTTGTTCGAAAATTTAATTAATTAACCGTAATTTTCAATTAAACTTTTACTTCTACTAATGACGTCATAATCGGATAACGCCTACTGTTGCGAAGCACAGAGTTTATTCTCTAAACTCTTTGGCTGAATAAAAGAGAAATAATAAATATTAAAAGCACGCGGTTTTAAGGCCGAATTTGTTAATTTGCAAGTTAAATTTCGGTAAAAATACTTATCCGCGTGTTTTATAAGCGAATAAAAATTCATATTTATTGTGACGTCACGGGAATATTGTTCATTGGGTTTATTTTATCATTATGCATTATAACTTTGTTGATGCCATTTTTTCATTACAATTAAATACCAAATATATTTATATTTGTGTGCATGGTGTTTAAGCATTAATGTAAGGTATATGAAGTACGTGTGAAAAGTTTGCGCCGGTGAAAATGACGTTATGCTTAGTTTGAAGTGGATTTTAACATTGATAAAACTAAAGAGAAAAATGTATATGATTGTGTTAACATGACATAATATTAATGATTTTTGCATTCATAATTATAAAGATTAGAATTGGAGCCGTCATTGATTTCTTCATCTTGATTGCATACCTTGATTACATTTTACCAATTGCTTTTTTTTTAAATTATAGGATAGAAGATTTCCTTTTTTAATAAAAAAAATCCCAAAAGTAAAGGATTTCAGGAAATTTAAAGTTATTAAAAATAGTGTTATGGAAGAAAAAAATCTTGAAATAATGATTGTATTTTTAGCTAGAATAAACAATGTAAGACTAATATTTCATAGGAATTTTTTTGGTAGATTTACTATAAGTTCATTTAACAGTTCCTTATTAGCGCAAAGTCCTATTTCTTTCACTGTGAATTTCTCTTTCGATGTTAAAAAATGCTTTTCCACTTTTGGACGCCAGCCAAAATACAGTGGCAATTTTTAGAAATGTACAACAGTTGTGACAACAAAGGCGCTACCGCTTTAGCTTCCATCGCGCTTACATCACTTCGAAATACTACAAATTTCTATTTTTTACTACATTTTACAATTTCAATTCTTACATCATCAATTAGAAAAAAAATTAGCTTTCGGTTGAAATTTATTTAAAAACTGCCGATTAATTTAACGACTTTTTAAATAATTTTCAAGCATGAAAAGTTTTTCAATTCTATCTTATCAATGACCGCCAGTTTACTTCAATAATGTAAAATAGCCCCTGGGAAAGTTGCCACAATTGAAAATAGATTTCCCTAACCATCATAAAAAGTGAATAATAATTAAAAAAAAAAAAAAAAAGAAGAAAAAAAGTGATAAATCATAAGATCAGAATATCCATAAGATAGAACATTTTGGCGCTAAACAAAAATCTGTCAGGAAAAAAGAAAAAAAAAAGACTATTTTTAGTTTATGTTGAACATAAAATCGATATGTTGAATTCGTCGATGAATATGTTCCATCAGATATCAGGATATGCTAGGAGTTGCATTTTTTTATTTTTTTACTTTTGCCAACTGTATAAGAGGAAAAATACCCCGACTGTGATGGAAAAGGGATAATCATCCTGATTATGTCAAGGAACCGAAGAAACCATACAAATAAATTACACTTGAAAACATTAAAAATCTCCCTCATCTGGAGATAGATTTATTACTGTAAAAAACTTCTTAACCTTTGCATAAAAATTGATTAGCTTAAAACAATGGATGCGTTTTAGAAGATACGGATTTGAAACGAACAATGATTAAGGAGGGCATTTTAAAACTTTTAATTTAATCATTTTAAAACTTTTTTTAACGTCGACTTTCGACGGTGCTTTTGGGCAGATGCAATGCACTTGCGCATAGGAGCTCATTCGGTTGCATTATCACAGCGGGGAGGGAGATGCGTGCTTTATTTACTATGTTCTGTTATTTACTGAATATGATACGAACGTAGGAATATACTATTTGTATATACTTCATAGGTCCATGAATTTTTTTTCTTGCCGTGGGGAATATGGTGGTAATGTCAAACAGATTTGCATTACACAGTTATTTACGGATTGTTTGTTTGGAGTTTGCATCGGAAATAGTACTGTATTTGACTGAGGAAAAAAAAAATATTTGAAAGACTGTTTTATACGCACCCCTTCATAAATAATAAAGAAGCTTATTTTACTGATATTGTTATAGTATTTTTTTTTGCGTCAAGTTTTGACGGGTTCCATCTAGTATTATTTATTTTTGTTCTGCAGGTTAAAACAAAACCTAGAAAATATATATTTTTATTAATTTTGAATAATTAGCCAGAAGATATAAATTATTGAAAATTTTTCCAATCAATGTTAAAGATCGAATTATTTATTTCATCAATTATTACTAATTAATATCTAAGTTATCATTATTAATAAATATCATTAAAGTATTATGATTATCCTTATGTCTGCGAATAACAAAAAGTGTAATATAATCTCAATGTTATTAAATAAAGAAATAAATATTATCTACTTATCGTTAGCTAAATGGTTACATTAATAATAAAATAAAATAAACCCCACAAGTAACCTCAAAATCATCAATAATCAATGCATAATGCATTCACATTCTTTATTCATTAAAGAGAAAATGCATTGTTGATACTTATTCATGTTTTAATAAAATGATTAAAATTTACACGAGACTTTGGAGCATTAATATAAAAAATATTCTTCCCCCTTTTTTAATGTGTGCAATAAAATAATTTACTCTCTTTTTCTCCAGAAATTGCCTGATGGCCGAAAATTCTTTCCACGAATTTTTTGAAAGTGTTAGTTAGATGTGTTTTATGGGGATTGGAAAAAGTTTTCTCAACAATATTTTTTTTTCAACATGTTATTCGATCGCATTCTGAAAAAAAGAAAATCACGTCTGTATATTAAGAAAAAGCTAAAAAGAAAGGATAATCCTTCTTCTAAGAGTACGAAACTGTTTTATTTTTTTCTATTGTTTTCCCTGTTAGACAGTGTACGTTAGTTAAATAGTTGAGAACACCATTAAGGTTGTTCTCAAACGATCTGCGCAACAACGCGAAATTTTCCGACACATTTTCTAACTCATTTTAAAGCGCAATAGCATAAAATTGGCAGTCCTGACTATAGAAGCGATTTGGAATCAAAATGAATTTTCGATTTTTTGATAAATAGATTACTTATCGAGTTATAAGCTTTTCGTATCACGTGACGACACGATTTTCCCCTTTCTCGCGCTGCTGCCTCGTGAAATCGGTCGAAAACGTCGGATTTGGCAATATTTTCCGAACGATCTGCTGCCTTTATCAAAAAATGGAAAACTCATTTCGATGATATAGTTTCTGAATAAGAACACCTGCCAATTTCATTCGTTTCCGAACAAAAATGAATTCAAAATCCTTTCAGAAAGTAGCGCCTTTGGATTTGAGAACAGTCTTAGGAACATAATTTCATTTAAAGGAAAAAAAAAAACGGCATTACACTGAAAGGGATTTTCTTAGAAATGTCAATTCGTTAAGTTTATATCTGTTTTGCTTCCAAACTGAAGGTCACCGATTGACTAATGCTTGAAGTTGATTTCTCTGTTTTTAGATTTCAGTAAACTCGCGGACACGTAATGAGAAATTCGTTGGATGTTAAGAAACTAGATTAAGATTCTGAATGTTTTGATCGCTAAAATGATCGAATTATTGGAGCAAAGTCTGCAGAAGGTGTTTGAAAACGTGTGACTATATGAAGTATTTTTCAAACAATGTACATTCTCACAACAACAACGTAAATTTCGTTAAAAAACTGTCACTGAAAAAGAAAATTTCTAAAATATTTCAAGATACCAATTTGATGTTTAAGATTTTCTTGGATGTAGAATTCTTCAGGAAATTTACCCACTATGCATGCGAGTTAATGGCTCCCTTTTTTGTTTTTAATTTCTTCTATCTTTACAAGAAGAAAGTATTGGATTCATGAAAATTTCCGACGGATTTATACGTTTTAGAAGATCCTGAACACGACTTGACTATTTTTAGAAAATGTCTGTCTATGACTGTCTGTCTGTATGTGACAAAAATTTTGTGGGCGCTCTATCTCAAGAACTAATGCACGAAATTTAATAAAACTTTATATTCAGTTAGTCCCTGATATAAATTGGTGCTGATTAGTTTTTGGTAAAAATCTCTCAGCAGGTGGCGCTGCTATGCAGCATTTTTCGCGATTTCCGCAATAGCTCTATCTCAAGAACTAATGCTAGGAATTTAATAAAACTTTATATTCATTTAGTCTCTGATATAAATTGGTGCTGATTAGTTTTTGGTAAAAAACGCCCAGCAGCTGGCGCTGCTATGCAGCATTTTGAAGGATTTTCACGATTTTAGCGATAGTCATATCTCAAGAACTAATGCACGGAATTTAATAAAACTTGAGTTTCAGTTAGACCTTGATATAAATTGGTGCTGATTCGTTTTTAGTGTATGCGAAACCTGTGTGAGATAGAAAAAAGTTTTGCGATTGACACATCCGACTAGTTTCTATTGTGTTGTGGAATTTCGCATCATTTGATTGTAGAGTTTGACAGGGACAAGTTTTCCTTCCAGGCAAAAAACAAACAATCATTCAATAATAAATACCAAATATGGACTCTAAAAATGACATTTTCAAAACTGAGCAAAAAATACTCGAATCTGAGTATGTCGCATAGTCAAAATATCGCCAAGTTTGAAACATGTATATACTCATTTCTGAAAACATGCACACACTCAAGAATAAAACATCATGTGCACATAGTTGAATATGTTCATGTTTCAAACATGGGTATGAACTGACTTCTATGTGCTCATTTTTGAGTAGGTACATGTTTCAAAAATGAGTTTCAACTGATCCCAATCATTTTTTAGTATGTCCATGTTTCAATATTCTGAGTATTTCTGGTATTTCAGAATTGAAAGCATTGGTTCGTCCTATTTGAAACAAAAAGTTTCACAGCAAAATGAAAACATCGATTTACTCAGATTTGAAAGTGTCATTTTTCTCAGTGTATCCCCAGGCATTAATAATAGATGATGAAGGAAAGAGTTGCATGTTTAAAATGCAAAGAATCTCTTAAATAATTCTCGGAACAATCAGATTGATAGTAAACAGACAAACAAACAAACAAAAAACTCACAATATATTAAAACTTAGATACTTTATTTATTCCAAAATGATTAAAGGTATCATTTCAATTTCTCAAATGAACTTATTCAATTACACCTCTCACAATTCCTACGATTATCTTAACAATAAATATCTCACTTTCTTCAAAAATATTTTTATGGGTCAAATATTTCTGATGCGTCTTTCATAAGTATTATTTCTCTATTTTCAAGTGACCATAGAAACCCGCACAAATTTCGACATTTTTACAGGTCGACACTCCAGAGATTTCCCCAAGTTCAAGTGCTTAAGAGAATTTGTGTGTTGCCGAAGAAAATGTATTGAAGAGCCGTCGAAATGGAGTCTTGACGATGAATTCGCAGAAAGTAAGATATATTTCTTTTAAATGTGAAAGGAAACTCAAAACTGTAGATTGTTTCTGATGTCATTAATAAACTATCAGAAAATTTCATGAAGAAGTAATGATTTGTTTTTGAATTGTTTCCACTTATATTATGAACTATATTAATATTTTCTTTTTGTTTTATATATGGGTCGCCCAAATGAGAGTGACACTACAGGCGGTTTGAGAAATGGTTTAATGATATTAATATAAATTAGTATACAAAAGAAAGAAGTAATACAGACGTAACAGACAAAGTCACCTTGTAGGTATTTGGTGATAACCACAAGCGCTTGACCTGTCGTTTGCACTGCTTCTTCCACTACGAAAATCCCCACACCATCGGAATACCGATCTGCGGGACATACACTCCGTGCCATACACATTTTGCATTCGACGATAGATTTCACTAGCACTCACATTTTCCGCTGTTAAAAATTGCACGACCCCGCGTCGACACCGTTTGGAGGCATCCATGATGCGAACGATGCCTTTTAATTTACTCCCACGTTATCACACACGCATCTGGCGGGATCTGACGATATCGCATGCATTCCCAGCACTCTGCGCCCTCTATAGGAGCATGCGCAGTCATCTATCTCTTCAAATGGCGGAGTTATTACAGCAATGCCACTTTCATTTGAGCGACCCTTATAGATCACATGTTGTAAATTATCTTTTTTAAACGATTATTGGATTCGACGATGGCATGTTTGCTTGACTTTGTGAATTTTTAATCCACCTTCTAATTAAACTTTCAGGGGTGAAAACTGTTCTGGTGTTAACGCGGAATAGCGTAGAATTGTTAAAAATTAGTCATCCTATCGATCACATTTTTTTTAGAACAAATCGAAGTTTTATTCAAAACCACTTTGATTCTATCGTGTCTAAAAATAATATTAATACTATATCGCATATTAATCGAAAGCGACGTGTGTCATTATTAATAAATTTCCTTTTGTTCAACACTTTAATGCATGCATCTCAACTCTGCGCATCAAAGAGACTTTTAGAACAAGTTTTTGCTATACCTGTCATACTGCGAAATTCACTTCATTCCTGTCTTAATAACGAAAGTAGCTTATTTCCGTTCGTGAGCTCAATCGCAAAGGCTATTTTTTAATCAATTTCCAACCAGAAAAAATAGAAATTACTTTGCTACATTAATTTAGATTAATTTATTTTCCAGTAGAGTCCCGCTATTCCGAATCCCTCTATTCCGAAAATCCGCCTATTCCGAACAGAGTTCAGAAAAAATACCGATTTTTTAAACTTAAAAACAGGAATAATTAAAAAGACGTTCGTGAAAAATCGTACATTTATTGTTACACAAAGAAGTTAAATAGAGACATACATAGAGCCAAAGCTTGATGGAAACGCCTGAAACCAAATTGGAATGAAAGCTGGTTACTTACAATGCATGTCGGCTCCATTTATACAATTATGTAGAATCATTTTTAATCACTGCTAAACAGAAAAATAACTAATTTACACACACTTACGAAGTAAAGTCAGTGATTTTTTCCAACGAAGAGTACTGAATGACAAATTGGTGCTCGAACCATATCTTTAACAAGTCGCGTTCCATCCAAGCTTTTTTCTTATTCTTATAATACACAGGAAGTGAGTTCATGTTTATGTTTTTGAACGCTCGTGGTTTCGTCGATTTGCCTATTACCGTCAGCGGAAGTTTGTTTGTTGCCGAGGCGTTGCTGCAAGCTAAGACAATTAGACATTGGTTGTCCATTTTAAACCCTGGGGCAGATTTCTTTTCTTTTGAAGCAAGACTTTTGGTAAGAAAGCCTTAAAATTCAATTATGAAACAGTTTTTGAGGAAACAGGATAAAACTGAGGGAATCAATTAGTCAATTTGTGAATTCTCAAGTACTTGAAGAAGTAACTGATCAATTTTTAAGGAATCTTACGACCGACGATTAAAAGGTGTAATTAAGATTTATAAATGATGATAATTACATTTTCAACATTGAGCATATCTTTAGCATTGATAATTACATTTATTGGTACATTTTTATTTAAAAAACTGGCCTAGTAAATATTTTCCCACCAAAACTCGAAAGATCTTATAAAATACAAATGTAACACAACGGGCTCCTACGCAGCTGGTATTAAAAAAGGAGAAACGTTATAGGAAATAATGAATTCTTTTTCTTTTATTTTTACTGATGGCGGAAATCAAACTGTTAGCGAGTCGATAAATCTCTCTGTGAAACTTTGCTTTCAAAAGGAATCAAGCTCTTTATCCATAAATGATGAACTGTCGGAGATTAGGTGTTTTTCTTCTTCTTGTGCGAGATTCGTTAAGCTGCAGTTATTTTTGATAGTCATTAATGAATGATTCGAGGATTTAGAATCTAGAGTCGATCGTTTCGCACACATTTTTGATATTTGGGTAAATCTGAAATAAATATTAAACTACTTCTAAAGAGATCTGTTTGGGGTTTTATTTGAGGGAATAATATTTATTAGAAATAAGGATAATATTTTAATTACTTCTTATTATTGTGTGTGAACTTGATTCTGTAAAATATAAACCGATATAGGGTTTAACTTAAGTTATTAACTATATAAATTGAAATATACGTAGTATTTTAAATTTTTTGGACAATTTTCATAAGAATGTTATTCGAAAAGTTAGGTTGGTCTAGATATTTTGTATAATTAATAAAATTTTGTAGAATGTAATCTATATTGAAATAACAAACAATGGGGAAATACATTAATATTATTCTGAAAACTAGAGAGTGTTCAATTCTATATTCAATATTGTTATAATATTGGTGAAATCTTGGCCCAATTGTGTTTAATATTGAACCTTAATTCCGAGTGATAAACTCAGAGAGTGAATCTAAACATGGAATAATATTTTAAAAATTAAAAAAAAAAAAAAAAAAAAAAAAAAAGAAAGAAAAAAGTCAACTTCTGACATTTTACTAACGGTAACTATTTATCGGTAACTATTTTACTATTAAGTCGAGGAATGTGCAATGTAAAAAAGACATATGTTTCTTAATTTATTAAAATATAACATATCCGCGAGCTAAAATATACAATAACCTCTTCTGAATAACCCATGATTCTGAAAACATTCTTTATCTGTTGAAACCATGAAAGTCAATATTTTTTAGAGATTTAAAGAAGCATTTCTAAAAAAAAAATTTCCTTTATGCCACTGATTTTCGGAAATGTTTCCGAGTTGTTTGTATAGTGTATGAATCCATTTTCTTAAACCGGAATATGGGTTTTCGTATGCTAACCACTCTCAAATAAACATTTATATGTTCAAGAAATATGTTTTCCAAGCAAATATGATAAATTAACAGCATTAACATTAAAATTTATATAATTTTGAAATTCTATATGGGTCGCCCACATGAAAGTGGCACTACACTCGGTTTGAGATATGGTTTAATGGTATTAATATAAATTAATATACAAAAGAAAGAAGTAATATAAACGTAACAGATAGGCTAGACAAAGTCACCTTGTAGGTTGAAACAAGTGTCCCAGCGGTCAACGAGACGATGGATACCCTGGGTGAAGAATCTCCGAGGTTGGTTGTGGAACCAGTTTTCAACGGCAGCTTGGACCTCATTATTGTCGGCAAATCGTCGTCCCTTCAGAGCTTTCATCAGTGGACCGAAGATGGGGTAGTCACACGGCGAGAGATCTGGGCTGTAAGGGGGATGTTCGAGAACCTCCCAGCGGAATTGCCTTAACAATGTTTGGCCCGCCACAGCCACATGAGGACGAGCATTATCGTGCAAGAGTATAACTATAGTCGATAGATTTCACTAGCACTCACATTTACGCTGTTAAGAATTGCGCGACCGCGCGTTGACACCGTTTGGATGCATTCATGTGCGAACGATGCCTTTTAACGTGCTCCCACTTTATCACACACGCATCTGGCTTTATCTGACGATATCGCATGCATTCCCAGCACTCTGCGCCCTCAATAGGAGCATGCGCAGTCATCTTTCTCTTCAAATAGCGGAATTATTACAGCAATGCCACTTTCATTTGGGCGACCCTTATAGTATGTATAAATTCAATTACACAGCTGAAAATGTTTAATTGAGAATGGAAACCATTCTGATAACCGGTATTACAGTTTGAGAAAATTGTTTAATGCACTGTAAAATTTACTTGAAAACGTTTCCGAAAATCAGTAGTAGCAAAAGAACCTTTGCTTTTATATATGTTTCGCTAAATGTCGAAAATATATTGCTTTTTGAGGTTTCTAAGGAAAAGAAACGCTTTTCGGAATCGCGGGTAACACAGAAGAGGTTATTGTACATTTTTGTTTGTCGTTATATGTATTTTACTAGTTTAAGAAACATTTGTCTTTTTACAGCGTATGCGTAAATTACTTACCGTCTATTAGATTTTATGCTAATTAAAAAGTTTCGTTAATTAACTTCTAAATTGTGGTAGTCTTGTAATTACTTGTATTGATGCTAGTTTATTCGTCCTAGTCACATCTAGTAGAAAATACACTTTATGTAGACTATAAAATTACATCTAATTTATCGAACCATATGTTACTTAAAACAACTTTTTTGTTACATAATTTATCATTTAAATTTGAAATTCAGCGCTGAAAAATGATTGCGGTAATATTAATGCATCTTTCAACTCTACACCAAAGTGAAATATCGTGTTCAGTCTTATTTTTATGGCGCGATTTAATTAATGATGATTGACTACAGTTGCGACTACTTTATTAAGAGTCTGCTCCACATTTGAATTACATCAGAAATAATGCTCTTCCCTACTTCAGATGCCTTTCTTTAAATCTTTAAGTAGGTAATGGAGAATAGAGGAGGTGTTAATTTGTTAGGTAACATATTGCAGTTTTTCATTTCGGTTAGTGATAGCATTTATTTAATTTCACAGAGTTGAAAGGAATTTAAGGTTTTAAATAGCGTATCTTATTACATTATTAGGTTCAGTAAAAACTGTATGTCGTACACTGCAAAAAAAAAAAGTGTTGATTTTACAGTATAATACTGGCATCCCAGCTGCCAGTATTATACTGTAAAATCAATCCTATTTTTTTTTTTTTTTTTTTTTTTTTTTTTTGCAGTGTAAAATTTATCCAATATAGTTTAATATTTAAATGCATGATAGTAAACATCGAATCAGTTTAATTTAAATTCATTCGCGTTTTAAAAAGATTAAAATTCTGCTATTAAAAATATTACAATATAAAACAGTTAGTTTCAACATTAAAAGCAGTTTGCTGTGACGCTTTATACCTAGCTTTGCGTCCTAGTATTTCATGCAAAAATAGGAACTACTTTGCGCAAAACCCTCAGTCACAAACTATAAAACAATTTATAGTAATTCAACTAAGGACAGTACAAGCAATTAATTGGTATATTCATAAAACTACAAGTTACGATGTACAAATTTCTTATTATAATCATTAACTTTGTTTTAGTTAGATTATGAATGAGTGTTTATAATCTGAAGCATAATTCTCGTCAAAAACAGTTTCTGTGTCCTTCAAAATACAATGAGGCAGACTTATGTCGCGCTCATGACATTTAGCAACAATGCTCTTGTTTAATATTTAAATGCATGATAGTAAACATCGAATCAGTTTAATTTAAATTCATTCGCGTTTTAAAAAGATTAAAGATTCTGCTATTAAAAATATTACAATATAAAACAGTTAGTTGCAACATTAAAAGCAGTTTGCTGTGACGCTTTATACCTAGCTTTACGTCCTAGCATGTCATGCAAAAATAGGAACTACTGTGCGCAAAACCCCCAGTCACAAACTATAAAACATTTTATAGTAATTCAACCAAGGACAGTACAAGCAATTAATTGGTAGATTCATAAAACTACAAGTTACGAGATTATGTACAGATTTCTTATTATAATCATTAACTTTGTTTTAATTAGATTATGAATGAGTGTTTATAATCTGAAGCATAATTCTCGTCAAAAACAGTTTCTGTGTCCTTCAAAATACAATTGTTGTTGTCGTGTCCATGGATATTCAAAAAGTGAAGAAAAAAAGCCTCAGATATTGTCAAAGGTCCGGAGGACCACTGCTGCCAGCCTTGGTGTTTCAGGACTGTAAAGGATCTCCTTAAGTGGATCCATTAGCGGTAACCAGCCGAGTTTTAAGTTATATGTGGTAATGGATGGGCACTCGAAGATGTGTCTTGGTGTGAGCTGAGTTTTCGGGCAGTTCCTGCAATTAATATAGGTTCTTGTCCCATCCGGAAGGATCATCATACCCTTATAGTGATTTGTTCTTAATCTAGCGAGTGTAGTTGTTACATTTCTATGGAAATCAAAATCAGTGATTAAAGGCTTCCAAGAGGACTGATTAATAAGTCTACATCTGGCCGCAGCGTTCGCATATCAGACTCTCTGAGGCAATGACAAATCCCTTTCTATGGATAGTGCAATATTCAAAATACGATGAGCCAGACTTACCTCGCGCTCATGAGATTTAGCAACAATGCTCTTGACAGACGAATTTATGAGGCTATAAATTTGAATTTCCCCTTTAACCCAGGAAGACCATCTGACAGGGGCTGGGCCTCATATGCAAATTTACGGTAAACAGTCAACAGATCATGTGTTGTTATTGGTCAGTTACTAATAATAGGAAGGCTTCATTGCCGAATAAGATATCTAAGTTATTTTATAAAAACTGTAAATATGATAATTTGTTTTGTATGTATTATTATTTTATTTTTGTATAAAGAGATCCTCGAAATGTTTCAGAGAATGAAGTTGGTTAAATGTGTTTGCAGAGGATTCGTTCTGACAGAGAGTAAAGACACTTATCTGAAATTATATCAAGTGGAAGTTTACTTTAAATAATCAGTTAAGCATTTGATAGTACAATTGTGAATATGGAAGATGACACATCTGAATTTTGATTTCTCATAGAGCATTAACATTCCATTATTTAATATGTTGGGCAAGAATTGTCCCTCATTAAAATAATCTTTATGTTCCAAATAGAACTTCTTAGAGAATGCTATATTGTAGCACTATGTCTTCGATCTACAAGGTAAAACCCTGTTGTCTCTACCCAGTTTTATGATTCAAATCGAAGATACGATTTTCATTTATAATATTTTGTGTCAGATAATATTATTCATATCTTTAGAATGTTACAGGGCCTGTACTCCACAGCACTGCCCAGTTTAATTAATCAAATTACCTGTGTTTCTCTTAAACAAATTATTATTTAATTTTGGGTCAATATGATCCACATTACTATTATTATTTGGAATAATGGGTCATTCCATGCAAAATGAGCAAATCAGCTGTGGCTGACATGTCATAGATTTTAATGAAAATCAGCATATAAGTAGATCATATTTATTTATGAGTAAATGTAAAATAACAGATTTCAGGATTGTTTATTTAAGTATTAAAACTTACATTAAAAGTTGATATAAGATCGAGGTTGTGTCTACATGCTTGAAATTTCAATTTTCATTCTTAGTCGTAGGAGTGGAAAGACTATATCAAAAATGATTTATAATTAAGAATGAATAATAAGTAACAGATCGTAGTGATTTAGTAACTGTTCTTTTATTCCATAATGAGAAAAAAAATAAATAAGGAAAAATTTTGAGAGGAAAATGCAATATTTCTATTATTTGTTTAAACAATAAGGAAAGGTCTTACAATTTTAAAATTGTTTGACGTTATAGATAAAAGTATATATTTTAAATATAGAAACTTTGATTCTTGCCTTTTTATTTCTTAATCAGAAAAAAATAAATTATGAAAAATTTTGAGGGAAAAAATTCAACATTTCTATTACTTGTTTGAATACGAAGGAAACATCCTAAAATTTTTTAATTAGTTGACGTTATAGATAAAAGTGTATATTTTAAATATAGAAACTTCCATTCTTGGCTTCAGTTTATTTTTCCTCAACAATATTTTAAATTAGTGTAGAATAAATTATTGATTTAAACGGGGCAAACAATTAATAGTAATCAAGGCTCCGGATAGATGGCAGCACTACATATTTTTTTTTTTGCAAGATAGCAGAAACGCATGGAAAGGCGCAGATATTTGAAGTGAAATAGCCCAAAGCACATAACAAATATTAACTTTTTGAACTTATTTCTCTTATGTAAGGAATCAAAAGGCAATCTTGAATTTTTTTCAGCATATCAGGGGCTTTTTGAACTTTATGCTTTTGCAATATTGTTTATGTCACGTTTTTCCTTCATTTGATTTTTTAAGTATACATAAGAGGAAAAATTGTGATTTTGTAATTTTTTTAAAAGTTTCTAAGCTATTTTGAAGAGTAGAAGAAAATAAATGGCAACTTCCAAATTTGAGAAATTTGGTTTTCATATGTAAAATTATATCGTACATCAATTTCACATCTATATATTTAAAACGCTAAGCGTTTTGTTTCGACAATCCGTGAGAACAAACTACTACATCAAATTACATCATTCTTTTTTTAAATGAACGATATTTGGTCACAGATTTGTTATCGTACATTCGTTTGTTCGAAAATTTAATTAATTAGTCGTAATCTTAAATTAAAATTTTACTTCTGCTTATGACGTCATAAAGTCGGCAATCGGATTAACGCCCACTGTTGCGACGTACAGAGTTTATTTTCTGAACTCAATGATTGCGAGCATAAAAAATAAATATTAAATATTAAAAGCACGTGACTTTTAGGCCGAATTTTTTAATTTGTAAGTTAAAATATAGTTAAAATGTTTAAGTATTTCGGTAAAAATATTTATCCGTGTGTTTTATAAGCAAATAAAAATTCCTATTTACTGTGACGTCACGGAAATATTGTCCATTGGGTTCATTTTATCATTAAGCATTATAACTTTGTTGATGCCATTTTTTTTCGTTACAATTAAATGCAAAATATATTTTTATTTGTATGCATGGTGCTTAAGCATAAATGTACGTGTGAAAAGTTTGTACCGGTGAAAATGACGTTATGCTTAGCTTGAAATGCATTTTAACATTGATAAAACTAAAAAGAAAAATTTATATGATTGTGTCAACATGGCGTAATATTAACTGATATTTCAATTTTCAATTTTAAAGATTAGAACTGGAGCCTTTATTGGTTGCTTCATCTTATTGCATACCTTGATTACCTGTTACCAATTACTTTTTTTAAATTATAGGATTAAGTTATAGGAATTATAGGATTTAAATTATTAAGATTTTCTTTTTTAATAAAAAAATTCACAAAAGTAAAGAATTTCAGGAAAAAAAAACTTGAAACTTGAACTTTTAGCTAGAATAAACAATGTAAGACTAATATTTTATAGGAATTATTTTGGTAGGTTTGTTATAAGTTCATTCAACAGTTCCTTATTAGCGGCAAAGTCTTATTTCTTTCACTGTGAATTTTTCTTTCGATGTCAAAAAATGGTAGTCTACTTTTGGACGCCAACCGAAACACAGTGGCAATATTTAGAAATGTATAACGATTGTGACAACAAACGGCACTATCGCTTTAGATTTCATCGCGCTTGCATCACTTCTAAATACTAAAAATTTAATTTTTTTACTACATTTTGCAATTTCAATTCTTACATCCTCAATTAGAAAAAAAAATAGCTTTCGATTGAAATTTATTTGAAATCTGCCGAATTTAACGAATTTTTAATTAATTTTCAAGCATGAAATATTTTTCAATTCTATCTCAACAATGACCATCCGTTTGTTTTAATAATGTAAAAATGCCCTTTGGAAAGTTGCAACAATTGAAAATAGGTATCCCTAACCTTCATGAAAAGTGAAAAAAAAAAAAAAAAAAAAAAAAAACTGATAAATCATAAGATCAGATTATCCATAAGATAGAGTATTTTGGCGCTAATATAAAATCTGTCAAAAGAAAAAAAAAACTATTTTTAGTTTATGATTAACATAAATTGATATGTTGAATTAGTTGATGTATATGTTGAATCAGAATATGCTAGGAACTGTTATTTATTATTTTTTTAAAGATCCATTGGATATTTAACTGTATAAGAGACCGACTGTGATGGAAAAGGAATAATCATCCTGATTATGTAAAGGGATAGAAGAAACCATACTAATAAATTACAATTGAAAACATTAAAATTCTCCCTCATCTGCATATTAATTTATTATTTTTAACAAAAATTCTTCATTTTTACATAAAAATTGATTAGCTTAAAACAATGGATGCGTTTTAGAAGATATGGATTTGAAACGAACAATGATTAAAGAGGACATTTTAAAACTTTTAATTTAAACATTTTAAAACTTTTTTTAACGTCGAATTTCAACGGTGCCTTTGGGCAGATGCAATACATATGCGTATAGGAGCTCATTCGATTGCATTATCACAGGGGGGGGGGGATGCTTATACTATGTTCTTTTATTTACTGAATATGAGATGAAAGTAGGAAATTTGTATGATACTTTATGATAGGACTATTTGTATAATACTTTATAGGTCCATGACCTTTTTTTTTTTCTTTGTCGTGGGGAATATGGTGTCAATGTCAAACTGATTTGCATTACACATTTGTTTACGGAGTGTTCATTTGGAGTTTGCATCGGAAATAGCATTTCACTAGGGGGGGGGGATTTCTTAAAATAAAATATTTGAAAGACTGTTTCATACGAAGCCCTACTTAAATAATAAAGAAGCTTATTTTACTGCTATTGTTATAGTATTTTTTTCCGTCACGTTTTGACGGGTTCCATCTAGTATGTTTTTAAATTTCTTCGATTTTTTTTAACGCTTTTAATTTTCTCAAATTTTTCAATTTTTCAATTTTTACAACCAATTTAAGGTTAACCATGGTGTTACGAAATTATTATTACTAAATAAATATGATAATAACTGTCCATGGGTTACAATATTATGAAAAAAATTTATTTATGTTAAATAATTTTTAAGATACGGAACTTTAAACTTGCAACTTTGAACGATTCCATACAAGACATTCTATGTCACAAGTTTTTTAAATGTCCAGAACTTCCAAAATATTTTATTTTTTGTCAAGATATTTTGAATAGCTCTATCTAAATATGAATTGAATCTGTGTACCAAATTTTATTAAAATCGGTTACTATGTGGCCACGACTTTTTTTAAATTTTTGCTCATTTTGCATGGAATGACCCTAATACTTTCAGCGATACGCTGGATATTAATTTATGTAACGGAAGGAGAAACGTACTTCTGAGGTAATTTCAACTTTAAGCTAAATTTTATAAATATTTTAAATGTTAATTTTGTAAGTACATTCTTAATTTTATTTTAATAATATTGTTATTTTAATCATCATGAATGCGTCCTTTATCTTTTAAGTTAATTATTTAGGTTTTCTTTTGTAGCTAAAATTTTAGTTTACTTTTCCTGCCATTGTCTTTTTGTTTCTTAGATATTTTAATTTATGTTAATCTTAAAATTAAATTATGACAGAAGATTCATAAATACTTAAACTTACTGAAGTTGGCATTTACTAAAATCACACAACGCAATTCTATTATTTAATTAGTCTTTTAACCCTCTGAGCGTCTGAGGGCTTTCCTGAATTTTCATAAAAATATTTGGAAAACTTAAAATAATTTTAATTTTCTTTTCTCGTTTGTTTCTGAAATACACTTCATATCTCTTTATTTTACATATATCTTAAAATACAATTTTGTTAAAATATTTTTGTCTAGAGCCGATTTAAGTTATTTTTGGGAAACGGAAAAATACGGGCAAAACACTAAGAGTGTTTTATTAATTAACGTGAGCGTTGTTAGATGGAAATCAAAGCTTGCGTTACCTGTTATTAGAATATTGGTTACGATCACATTGTTATTAAGATAAGTATTCTAAAATTTACCAGTCAGCTCACTATGGCGGTTATCTTTAATGAATGTTGGACAGATTAATTATAATACCAGCAATTAAGATTTAAGTTTAAATATCTGCCCAACACAGTACAAGAAGTATTTATACATAACTATATAGTATAATATAGCATAGCTACAAATATTATATTCACAGATATAATATGTATACACTGCAAAACAAATTGTTGATTTTACAGTATAAAACTGGCACCCAGCTGCCAGTATTATACCGTAAAATTAACAGTATTAAACAGTAAAATAAGCAGTAATACGCTGCCGTGCAAGCAGTAATACACTACCGCGCATGCGCGGTAGCGTATTACTGCTATTACTGCGTATTAATGCTTGCACGGCAGCGTATTACTGCTTATTTTACTGTTTAATACTGTTAATTTTACGGTATAATACTGGCAGCTGGGTGCCAGCTTTATACTGTAAAATCAACAATTATTTTTTGCAGTGTATAGGATATATATTATGTATTTAATAAATGTAGATTAAATAACTGTTTTGAGCGCCACTGGCGATTATAACGATATACATAATACAAATACTTTTGGAGATCTATCTTTTTGACACCAAAAATACATAAGTACCAACATTTTCATTATTGGCTATAACTGTTTATGGCTAAAGTTTACAGTAAAACAAGCCAGGATCATAGCACATCTCGGATAGAATAAGTTCCTGGAAAATAATGGGCAGATAGTTGCTCGAAAACAATTTCTTGGAGAATTATGATTTCCTAGTCTGAAACGTTCTTGATCAAATTTAACAACAACATTATGTGAAATGTTCTTCTTAGAAGGGTCAAGTAATGTTTCTGTTAATTTCAAGAAAATTTTCTTCTGAGTTTTGGGCATTCAACTGACCAAACAGGAACGATCCTGATTTTTACAGTATATTCCATAGCTGGTTATTCATTAAAAATTATCCATACTGCACTGCGCAAAAAAAAAAAAAAAAAAAAAAAAAAAAAAAAAAAAAAAAAAAAAAAAAAACCTTTTTGAAACAAGTACATTGAGCCTTACAAAAATTAACTTCAAATTTAGTAAATTACGCCCTTTTTTAAAGAACGAATAAAAGAGTATTTAAAAAAAAAAAAAACTGTTGCACTCTTTATTTATATTTTATTTTATTTCTTTAAAAAGTAGAAAACTGGATTTTTTAAAAGCAATTTAAACCATGGATAATTTCAGAATTAATTATTGAAAAATCCATCCTTAAAATTTAATAAAATTTATCTTTCTTTTACAAAAAATCCTTCATTTTATTACCTCAAAGTCTGAACAACCCTTCTCTTTAAAACGTTCATCTGCGTCATTTTTCAGAAATTGAGTCATCGGATAAATCGGAATAGATGGAGGAAATCTCATCTGACGGCGAATGGGTAAAACATTTTCCAAGATAGACAAAGGAATGGTAATTAATTATGCTAAAAAATCAGCCCACGTTTTCTCAAGTTGACGCATTTCCTTTGTTCAGTCATAGGACACTATACATGTAGCATGTACATAGTTGAACACTTACATGAGGAGAAAATGCTTTGAACAAACAATGTGAGTGCGTCAGTACGAAGAATCATGGAGTTACGTGAGCATTGTTTTCGGAAATATATCTCTTCTAATTATGTATTAAAGAAACAGCTTTTTTGAAGTGTGTTATTAAATTATGATTAATGTAATTTTGTAACAGACAGTCATTCATCATTATAATACCAAAATTTGGAACGATAGATTTATAAAAGTTCATTTAACATCTGATGTGGATGTTAGAAAAAAACATGAACCGCTTTGCTGCATTCTTTAAGAAATCAATCACGATTAGCAGTTATTGATTGGATTTTAAATAAATTTAAGGAATCACTTACTTGCTAAATGTTTGATGAATAGCTCTTAAATTGGCATAATAGTTGTATGAAAATGTTCTTTGAAGGATCTGTACATGTTGTAAAAGAGATTAACTTATCAAAATGTTATTTCTTGCTTTTAAAGACTACTTATAAAAATGTTCTTGAAAATTTTAAGAGCGTAATTGAAGTTTGATGTTGGAAAGTTTAACTGACATATTAATTTAATTTCATTTGTGTAATAATGCTATTAATTATTATTCATTTTACTTGGTCGTTTGTATATTACTAAAGGGATTTGAAGTAATAAATGAAATCGGAATTATGTAGTTGGTTTTATTTTTCTGTTAATGATTTGCTTACTTATTTTTACGAAATGGTACTAGAGAGGGAGAGAGAGAGAGAGAGAGAGAGAGAGAGAGAGAGAGAGAGAGAGAGAGAGAGAGAGAGAGAGAGAGAGAGAGAGAGAGAGAGAGAGAGTTAAACTTATTTCAATTTAGTGTTTGATTCCTTATCTCTGTAACATTAACTATTACCTACTTTTTTTTATAATAAAAATATAACAAATTATAACACCTTGTAATTATATATTTCTTTTAATTGCTAAAAGGCGTAAAATAAAAAACGATTATTATAAGACTGTTGACATTTTTCAGCTCAATCTGAACCATTATCAAAACTAATAAGAATATTCTATAATTGCACTGTCTATGAAGTTATTGGAAATGCTAACACATCGGCTGATAAGTTCCCGGTCAGGCACACAGATGGCGTTGCAATTGCCGATCCAATGCTTTTTTTAGTAAATACTAACCTTTAAAAGGTAGCAGGAAAAATGTTATGACGATTCGCCGTGTGGTTAAAACGTTAGAGTGGTTTTAGTTGAACGACTTTGTTGATAAACAAAAAAATGGATAAACAAGAATTTCAAGAATTGTTATTTGATGGAAAAAACCCCGTTCAAACAAAAGCTTTGCTTGATAAGCGTTATCCGGACACTGCACCAGGTAAATCAACCATTATTGACTGGTTTGCTGAATTTAAACGTGGTCGTACGGACACCAATGATGCACCACGCAAAAGAGGTGGTTACTCCGGAAAACAAAAAAAAAATCCTCAAAATCGTTTTGGGGAACCGTAAAGCGAAGTTGCAGAATATAGCTCAGAGTCTGGAGATATCCAAGGAACGTGTAGGTTTTATTTTGAATGAACATTTGTCTATGAAAAAGCTGTTGTCAAAGTGGGCGTCGCGCGTGTTGACTTTTGACCAAAAACAACAACAAGTCGATGATTCTGAGCAATGTTTGGAGCTTTTTCGTTATAAAATTATGTTATTTATTATTAAATTATTATTATTATTTATTTATTAAATTATTATTACTAAATTATTATTATTATTATTATTATTATTAAATTATTATTATTTATTATTAAAGTTATTTTATTTATTAAAGTTATAAAGTTATAAAGTTATGTTAAAAAGGTGTGCTTTCTTTATTAGACCGGGAACTTATCAGACCATGTGTTATCATTTAATTTTCCACGTACTTTTTAAAATTAAGCACATTATTATTTTTTTTTAGTTGGATGTATTTTTCCATATTTGTAACCATGGAGTAACTAACTCTAGCCACAATTTTGGAAAGTTAAATGATGCTGCATCATTACATATGGTATTTTTACGTGTTACAATCTCTATGGTTTCTCTTCCAGAAACCATCCAAATAAATTTCAATGAAAGTAAAATAATTTTCTCCACCAATCTATACTATCCACCCATTATAAGAGAAACCATAGAATTGTAACACGCAAAATTGCAATATGTAACGAAGCAGCATTTAACTTACGAAAAATTGTGGATCGAGTTACTCCATAGTTACAAATATGGAAATAAACACCCAAGTAAAGGATAAAAAAATAACGTGCGTACTTTTAAAAAGTACGTGAAAGATTAGCGTTTCATATATTTAGAATAGTCTTATTTGTTTTGATAATGACTCAGATTGAGCTGAAACATGTCAACAATCTAATGATAATCTTTTTATTTTACGTCTTTTATCTCACAGGCTATCAAAGCCTGAGAGCTAATGTGCCCGCCGGTTCTGTATGTATGTATGTACGTACGTTACGCGATAATTCTTGATAGAAATATCCGATTTGCTTCGAATTTTGTATATAGGTTCATTCTGATAACGCGCTTCCCTGATAAGTTTGGGGGTTCATTGGTTAAGTATAAAAGGGGGGGAACGGGGGGCTGATCGCCCCTTAATTTATTGTCGATTTCTTTATTTTTCGAGGGGTATTATTATTTAAAATAAGAGTATAATATAAAATTAGTGTGAATAGCTTGTGAGCTCAGTGCCATCAGTTTAACTGAGCACTTTTCTTTTTATCTATTGTTATAATCGAGCTATCTTATCCAGACGATTTCATTATCTCAAAAATTAAAAATAATTTTGTTCGTGAACTTATGTATCCGTTCACTATGCTGCAGGTTCCACTGCAATAAAAGTATTATTTAAATTAATTTAATTCTACAGATATAATGTAGTTTTAAAACTTGAGTAATGATTAATCCCTCAAGAATTATATTCAAATACGTAATTAAGTTTCTTATATCAAGTTCGAAAAAACATCTTTTCCCGGCATTTTAAAGAAATTAAGGAGAAAACAACATTACTATTTTGATCTTTTACCCGGCGGTCAGAGGGTTAATACTTACTTCAATGAAATGATACTATTAATTATCGCTCATTCATCTAAGTAATTTGGTTTTGAGACTTGATATAGTAAAAAAAAAGTAAAAGTTGTTAAAACTTTCTTAATTTGTTAAAAGTTAGTAAAAATTATTTGTGATTTTTCTTTAAATAATAATCGTGTCATTATATAAAAATATACCCTTAAATTAGCTTTTGTAAAACATTTCACTCCTTTTTACTTCTTTAAACATACCAAAAGAATACCAAGTATTTTATAATTATCGTACGAGTAGACATATGCATAAGATGCTAAAATTTACAAAAGAAAAGTTATAATCCATAATCTTAGAAAGTTGTGAATGAGAAAATTTAACTGCAACATTAGGAATTTTCGGAATAAAAAGCACTATTTATAACACTTCGATTTTTGGTTAAATCTTCCATGAATATTAATGTTTTTTTTTCTGAGATTTAATCTATTTTGTCCCATCTCTGAAATTTATCTTTCCAGTCATGAGTTACAAGGATTCCTTGTTCCTAATGCCAATAAATCAAACGATTAAAACCTCCTCTCCCCATATCTTAATCTGTCCGAAGATAACAAAAGCCAGGCAAATCATATTAGAAGTGAATTACTAATCAAATGAATACATTAGTACCATCTCCGAGACAAGAACTTTGTTTAAAGTTAGTAAATTTTGTTCTAGGTATAATTTAATTCAAGGTATAATTCCAATGATGTTATGCTCTCATTTCGATTTCTCTTCATTGCTTTATCGTGAAGCACCGGCGAGATTCTTCCCTTCATGGATTCATTCATTCTTTTAAAACTTCTTTGCATATGAAATTAAAGCCGAGTGTCTATAGTAGCTTTCCAAACGTTTCACTCCAACGGTCTTCGCTTTCCTTCATATTGCGTTTGGTTGCCGTCATGTCCAGCATCGATTGGATTCCTAATAAATGTATGATCTTTTTCTATTGTTTGATTGAATTTTCACATGGCATCTAGTAGAAATGTTTTATTAAAATTCATCCGTTAGTTTTCTTTTTCCGCTCTGTCACGTAAAGAAATTCAGCTCAAAACGCCCAATGTGACAATATTTTCTGAAATATTCCTTGCCGCTACTGAAAATGGAAAAAGTGTTCCATTACATAGTTTATGAATAATAGCACCTGCCAATTTCATGTTACGAACAAAAGTGGATTCAGCAATCAATCTGAAAGTAATCGATTTGGTAATTAGAACAGCGTTAGCTTTTCAATACACGTTTTTTTTTTATTTTACTGAAAAAAATAATGTATACAGGATTGATCCAGGAATATGGCACAAATAATGAAAATATTATATCACCTGTAACTTAAAAAAAAAAATTCCCGGTCTCTTTACACACATGAAAAACTGCACTACAAGTCACGTCTATTAATGCAACAACAGATATTGAACGAAATGAAGCCAGGGGTCGGAAAAACTACTTTTTTATTGTAGAGAACTACAACTACAACTACTTTACAGAAAATGTAGTTAACTACAACTACAATTACTTGTTTTAAAAAGTAGCGACTACAAACTACTTTTCAAAAGTAGTCACTACTTCGCTACTTTCAGATTTTGTCAAAGGGTTGAATTTACACTAGAAATTGAAGACACGGATTAAATAATAAAGCGACCCCTCGTTATATCACATCTGCTGGCATGCAATGAAATAAATGCGACAGAACCGAGGGCATTAAAAAAATTAAGAATTGTGTTTGTCTGCAGTGACGCAGCCAAGGGGGGTTTGGGGGTTAAAACCCCCCCCAGAGCTAAAAAAATTACTATAATTGCCGCTTATATGAATCAAAACTACTAAAGTTAAAATTAAGTTTTTTGGCCTTTCCGCCCTGGCAGAATCCACCGCTTTCTTAAATCAAATTCTATTCAACAATCTGATTCAATTAAACGGCGAAAATTCTACTTAAAACTGTGAAAGCGCATATTACACGCATAGGTTATGTCAAAACTTGATTTTTGGACTGCGTCACTTTGTCGAGATGTCTTATAGTAAAAGATGGGTCATATACTCTCACACAGACGCTTTGAGTTATATAGTATCAGTACAAAAACCCTTAACGGGTTAAAAGTTGTGACGCAGCACTTTCTTTTGGCTGTATGAATTTTAAATATGGGTCTTAAAAGCAATGATATCAAATTTAAGTGACGCTATGTTAATAATTTTTTTTTAAATCATAATTTTCTTTTTAGTTTTATTTATATTCACAGGTGCAATTATTATCTTAATATGAAAAAATATATAAAATTTATTCGCTGATGCTTTTTCATTCACATCTCTCATGAATTCAAAATATGGGTTTTAAAAGAAATGATATCAAAATTTGAGTGACACCTTGACGTTAATTTAATAGGACTCTTTTAAAATTCAATTTAAATTATTTTGGTTTGTCTTCTAAAGTATATTTACACATACAAACAATAATTTTAATTTTTCAATACACTTTTAAATATATTACTTTCACTGAGCCTATATTATGTATTGAAATGTATTTATTTCAATAAATTGATTTATCTTCTGTGCCACGCTATCCAAAATCATAAGTAAAATTTATGTAAATGATTATTTTTGTCATATTATCCACTTGCATACATTTCCCTTTGTTTGGATACTATGACGCAAAATAATCATTTACATAAATTTTACTTATGATTTTGGATAGCGTGGCACAGAAGATAAATCAATTTATTGAAATAAATACATTTCAATACATAATATAGGCTCAGTGAAAGTAATATATTTAAAAGTGTATTGAAAAATTAAAAGTATTGTTTGTATGTGTAAATATACTTTAGAAGACAAACCAAAAATAATTTAAATTGAATTTTAAAAGATTCCTATTAAATTAACGTCAAGGTGTCACTCAAATTTTGATATCATTTCTTTTAAAACCCATATTTTGAATTCATGAGAGATGTGAATGAAAAAGCATCAGCGAATAAATTTTATATATTTTTTCATATTAAGATAATAATTGCACCTGTGAATATAAATAAAACTAAAAAGAAAATTATGATTTAAAAAAAATTATTAACGTAGCGTCACTTAAATTTGATATCATTGCTTTTAAGACACATATTTAAAATTCATACAGCCAAAAGAAAGTGCTGCGTCACAACTTTTAACCCGTTAAGGGTTTTTGTACTGATATCATTACTTTTTTAAGGTTATTGATGAAAATGTCAATTAGTCGAAATTAAGTATAGGGTGTAAATTAATCATTAGAATAAAATTTTAAAGAAATGCTAAAAAGACCCCTTGGACCCCAATAAAATATGAGGGTGGTGGCCCAGGGAGAGGAATCCAAGACTCAACTTTTAAATTATACAGCGAGAGAGTAACACAATTAGAAGGATGAAAATGCATGGCAAAACCCGTTTGTTCCATCTTCCTCCGCCAAAGGGCGCAATCTTTTCTATACAAACATAGCTGAAAATTTTCAGGCTGTCGATTCCGAGTCAAATGAGCCATACATCGTCGTGATCGGGCCCATAGAACACAAGATAGGAAAGCGCCCCCTGGTGGTGAAACTTGTAACTAAAATCTATATATCCTGTCGATGTCCAGTTGAATAAATCAAACTGCATTGTGATGGGACCCATTGGACTTGAGATAGCTGCAAAATCCGTTAGTTCCATCTTCCACCACCAGGGGGCGGACTCTGTTCCATACAAACATAGCTGAAATCTTTGAGGCTGTCGATTTCGAGTCGAATGAGCCATACTTCGTCGTGATGGGGCGCATAGGATCCGAGATAAGAAAGCACCCCCTGGTAGTGAAACTTGTAACTAAAATCTATATATCCTGCCGATGTTGAGTCGAATGAATCAAACTGCATTGTGATGGGACCCATAGAACTCGAGTTAGCAGCAAAATCCGTTAGTTCCATCTTCCACCACCAGGGGGCACACTCTGTTCTATACAAACATAGCTGAAATCTTTCAGGCTGTCGATTTCAAGTCGAATGAGCCATACCTCGTCGTGATCAGGCCCATAGAACACAAGATAGGAAAGCGCCCCCTGGTGGTGAAACTTGTAACTAAAATCTATATATCCTGTCGATGTCCAGTTGAATAAATCAAACTGCATTGTGATGGGACCCATAGAACTCGAGTTAGCAGCAAAATCCGTTAGTTCCATCTGCCACCACCAGGGGGCGCACTCTGTTCTATACAAACATAGCTGAAATCTTTCAGGCTGTCGATTTCAAGTCGAATGAGCCATACCTCATCGTAATCGGGCCCATAGAACACGATATAGGATAGCGTCCCCTGGTGGTGAAACTTGGAACTAAAATCGATATATCCTGTCGATGTCGAGTCAAATGAATCAAACTGCATTGTGATGGGACCCATAGAACTCAAGTTAGCTGCAAAATCTGTTAGTTCCATGTTCCACCACCAGGGGGCGCACTCTGTTCTATACAAACAGCTGAAATTGTTGAGGCTGTCGATTTCGAGTTGAGTGAGCCATACCTTGTCATGATCGGGGCCATAGAACCTGTGATAGGAATGCACCCCCTGGTGGTGAAACTTGTAACTAAAATCTATATATCCTGTCGATGTACAGTTGAATAAATCAAACTGCATTGTGATGGGACCCATAGAACTCGAGTTAGCTGCAAAATCCGTTAGTTCCCTCTTCCACCACCAGGGGGCGCACTCTGTTCTATACAAACATAGCTGAAATCTTTCAGGCTGTCGATTTCGAGTCGAATGAGCCATACCTCATCGTAATTGGGCCCATAGAACACGAGATAAGATAGCGTCCCCTGGTGGTGAAACTTGGAACTAAAATCAATATATCCTGTCGATGTCGAGTCAAATGAATCAAACTGCATTGTGATGAGACCCATAGAACTCAAGTTAGCTGCAAAATCTGTTAGTTCCATGTTCCACCACCAGGGGGCGCACTCTGTTCTATACAAACAGCTGAAATTGTTGAGGCTGTCGATTTCGAGTTGAGTGAGCCATACCTTGTCATGATCGGGGCCATAGAACCTGAGATAGGAATGCACCCCCTGGTGGTCAAACTTGAAACTAAAATTGATATATCCTGTCAATGTCAAATTGAATGAATCAAACCATGTTGTGATGGGACCCGTAGAACTCGAGTTAGTTCCAAAATCCATTAATTTCCCCTTCCACTGCCAGGGGCGCACTCTGTTCTATATGAACATAACTGCCCCTGGTGGTAAAACTAAAATCAGTAAGTTCTATCGAGGTCGAGTCGAATGAGCCAAACTGCATCACGATTAGGAATGCACAACCTGTGGCCCGTGATGGGTAACTGGTGGCCCGCAGAGACCATACATGCCAACCTATCCAAAAATTTCGAATTTCCTTAATAATTCGTGAGAAAATTTGCAAATTTTGTCCATAGATCGTAGGAAAATATGAATTTCATCGATCAGGTGCATAAAATTATGAATTGCATCGACTGGATGCAAATTTTGTCGAATGGGCAGGGAAAAATTACAAATTTCGCCATTTTGTCGCTAGAAAAAAAAACGCAAATTTCAATAATCGGTCAACAGAAACCAGAGATGTCAAAATCGGTAATTCCGGAGTTGTAAATTTCGTCAATCACTCAAAATCTTGAATTTTGTAAATCAGTTGAAGAAAACTGCAAATTTTGTCGATAAGGCACTTAAAATCGCAAATTTCATGGATCGAGCAACGAATTTCATCGAATGGCATGGAAAGATCGTGAATTTCAATGAACAGCGCGGAAAAAATTTGCAAATTGTCCATAGATTGTGGGAAAACATTATGAATTTTGTCTATCGGTTCTGCAAAATTATGAATTTTGTCGATAGGCATGGAAAATTGCAAATTTCGTATATTGGGCGTGGAAAAATCAAGAATTCCATCGAATGTTTGTGAAAAAATTGTAAATTTCAACAAGCGATAAAAAAAAAAAAAAAAAAAAAATGAAAATTTTGCCATTGTCTAGAGAAGAAAAATTGTCAATTTCATTAAATGGCCGATGGAAAGCATATCAGTTGAAAATACGAATTTTGTCAATCAGGCACAGTAAAAACATGAATTTTGTGGATCGGGAGAAGGAAAATCATAAATTTTGTTGAACGCATGCATAAAAATCATGAATTTTGTTTATCGGGCATATAAAAATCATTAATTTCGTCAAACGGATCCATAAAAATCAAGAAAGTCATCAATCGGGCACGTAAAAATCTTGAATTTCATCAATCAGGCGTGTAAAAATATAGGACAAAATTGCCATTCGCCAATCGGCGAGTAATACTGAAAACTTGGCGACTGACTTTACTGCCACCACTGGTCAAACTTAATAGTCCCAATTGCGATGATTGAATGGAAAAAGATTTTTTCCCCGCTGTCGCTCGACAAATTTTGAAACCATTTGGCGAATTTCACGATTTTTTCCCCGAAATTATTTGACGGATTGTGACTTTTTTTCTTCTCGAAGCCATTCGACGATATTCAAAAAAATTTTCCCCTGAAACCAATTGATGAATTTTGTGATTTTTCCGCTATCAATGAATTTTAGATTTTTCTGCTATCGATTAATGAATTTCATGATTTATCGACTATCGATTAATGAATTTCACGACTTTTTCCATGAACGAACAAATTGTGCACTTTTTTCCCACTGCTATTCGACGAATTTTGCAATTCTGTTCCGCGATTGTTAGACAAATTTCACTATTTTTCTCCCGAGATCATTTGATGAATTTTGTGATTTTTTTCCCCCCGAACCTATTTGACGAATTTCTCTAATTTTTTCACGACAGTTAGACATAATTAATTTTTTTCCTGCAATGCCTGATTTCTTTCCCGAGACCATTTGACGAATGTCGCGATTTCTTTCCCAACACTATTTGACAAATTTCGCCGTTTATTCCACAATCGTTTGACAAATTTCTTAAATTTTTTATCAAGTATTTGTAAATTTGTTATTGGTCATTGCTGAAAAACAGGAGTAAAAAAATCCATGTACTGGCCAGTGGCCACTGAGTAAAAAAGTTAAAACCTATACATAAAAGTTGAACCTATACATAAAAATCATGAATTTTTTAGAACGGGCACATAAAAATCACAATTTTGTCAAGTAGCCGCATAAAAATCACAAATCCATCTAGTGGGTGCATTCTTCCAAATTTGCAACCGAACAGTGCTGTATGTATGGATAATGCTAATTATCCCCCCCCCCCCTACCCAACATCTCCTCGAAACAAAATTCTCTCTGTGCTACTGATGGTGGTCCGCGACAACCCAACAATTTTTTAAGTGGCCCTTCGCCTAAAAAGATTGGGCACCTCTACTATCAATTAACAATAAATTAACCTATCGCTTGTGTCATGTATTCATGAGCGGTGATTGCAATGCAAATTCTTGTTTACAAGAATAAGACTCATATTAGGTATTTTATTATTTATTTATTGTTTGTTTACTTATTTTGATTTGATTTTCTTGTCCTTTTAGAAATTGACTTTAGATTGTTACTTAAATGGTGAGATGATTGTCAATTACCTGTTTTATCGATAAAAATGATACAAGGTAAGGAAATTGCATCGTGTCGAGTGAATATTTAGGAAGTATTTTAAAAACTGCAGACTAAAGAAGATTTGTGTTTTACTTCTTAGCTATATTTTGCAACTCTCCAAATTACTGCAATGTAAATATAGTATGAAGTTTTATACTATACTAAACTTTCCTCTGTTGTATAGCTAATTTTATTGGAATAAAACCCTGAAAATGCATTGTTGTAGTAATCAATTATTTTTGCAGTTGTGTAATTTCTGTCATAACAATTTTCAACTAAGGGAAATCTTAGATTGGACATTTAATCACAGTATTTTAAATAAGAAACTTAAAATATTTGCAAATTAAAGAAATGAATGAAGAGATTTTGTTTAAAATTTTAAGTCTAAAGATTTTTTTTTTACAAAAAATGCAAAATTCGCCAGTCATTCGGGAAATTATCACAAAATTCTACTAATAAAATGGGACTGTAAACAAACCGGTTCAAAATGTGTCCTTTTTAAAAATTAAATTCCATCCCAGCGGCCCTGTTGTTATGTTAGTCGAGTACTAGCTGATTGACAAAATTTTTTAATCTCGCCAACCTTTTTTTTTCTGACCAATCTTTAACATAAGCTAATAAAGTATAGCCAACATTTTAACATTGCTATATAGTATCTTAAAAAACTTACTTAAAAATAGCTGAAATATAATCTTGATAAAATACGTAAACACAAACATATCAATACAAATAACAAAATCTCATGTAATCGGGTAGGGGAGACCGGTACACAGTGGACCACTTTTTCAGTTAAAATTTTTTTCTCTTTAACAGACTGGCCAATCTGTATGAAAATATTTTTGAATATTCCTTAAACCTTCTTACATCCATCATAATTTTCTCACAACATAGTTTTCAATACATTAAAAAAATATATATATATACACTGATCCACCCACCAGGGTACAGTGGACCACTATTAGGTATTATCTAAAATATAATATAAATCTATTTTTCATTAATCTAATTCTTTTTTGTTGCCCCTTCATTTGCAAAATAACATAGTAATATAAATTTTGAAACAAAAACAAAAAATTAATTATATTTTGAAAATAATAACAGATTAATACAGGAACAATTGCAATTTAGTTGAAGTTATTACTTAAGTACAAAAAAAAATCAGCTCACATTAAAATTTGCAAATGAAATTCCAAAATACTTATCAGTAAGATTGAGCCTGGAATTTTCAAGAAATAATTTTGGGTCTGCGCGCAACATTATGAAATCATTGACATCAACAGCAGATTCATCTACAGTTTCGGGAGAAATAAACTGATTTCCATTCAATTTGCATCTCATGAATCTTACTTGAATAGAATCATCAACAATTAGACTACAGTTATATTTATCAAAGGCAGTAAATACAAAACGAAATATTTCTTACTATGTTAAAAAAAATTGTTATTTTTATTTGTTTACTTTATTTTACAGTTAATTCTACTTTAAAACAATCTTTCTTTATAGAAAACAAGCAATTATTACATATTTTGAACATTCTGCATTAGAGGAGCAGAGTGGATTGTGGACCACTGTGCCCCAGGAGTGGGTGGTCCACTGTACCCCATGTTGAAGTTCAATAAATAATCATATTAATATTGTTTATAGATTTCTTTTAAATTTATTAACTTTAAAGTAAAATAAAAACAAGTATCTTAGCTTTTCAAAAAAGCTGTTTTATTTTATTTATCTACAACTTTTAATTACTAAAAAAATAAAAATATGATGAAAAATTTTACTTTTAGAAACTCAAAACAACAAAGCAGGATAATATAGTTCGATCTGAGCTAAACATACTTTCTGAAGGCTATAAATAATCATTGTAGTGCTGTTGTCTATTAGGATAGAAGAGAAGCTTAAAAAAAATTTAAATAAATAAAATATCAGGGGTGGTCCACTGTGTCCATAGGTTCACTGTGTACTGGTCTCCCCTATATTAATGATAGGCTTAGTCAATAACAAAAATGTTAAAGTAAGCCATAACATAAATTAGAAACATTGTATTTCATAATGAAAACATCGTATCTAATTTTATATACATAAAACTGAAAACTTACGTTATATAAATTCCCTATATAATATACCAAAGTTTCATCACAATTAAACGTATTTCAATCACATTGAAATAAAAAGTTTTAGTTATTAAATTTGTGTGAGGTGAATGATGGGAAAGTTTGATTTGGAGAGTTGGAAAATATAGCTAACAAGTACCTTCCTTATATTATTTTTAACGATAAAACAGGTAATACTATTGACAATTATCTCACCATTTACGCCAAAAGACAATTTCTAAAAGGACAATCTAATCAAAATAAGTAAACAAACAATAAATAAATAATAAAATACCTCAAATGAGTGTTATTCTTACAAAAACAACATTCGAGACTCGTTGAAAACAAACAGATGATTGATTTGTTGATTAGAGGCTGTTTCAAATTAACTGATAAAAAAAAAAAATCTGAATCTTTTTTTCCTTTAAAAAATGACAAATTAAATATATAAATTACAATTAAATTGTATATATATAATTATAAAATATTTTAATATTTTAATCAAGGAATCTAAATATTTTTCGACTTAATGAAGATTTTGAAATAAGAAATTCTTTATTATAACAAAAAAGAAAAATATAGAAACAATAATTTAATTTAATACATATATATTACATATTAAAAATTGCATTAAAAACTGTTTTCGAATTAAAAAAAAAAAAAAGAATCTAAATAGTTTTTCAGCGATATGGATATGCTTTAACGTTTAACTGTAACCGTAATAGGCAAGAGCTTCCTTACTGCGCAGTAATAAAAAAGGGTGAAAAGGCTGAAGATCTGTAATGTTAGTCTACCAGAAAAACATAAGAAAATAGTCCGATTTTAAAAGTGGATTATATTGAAAACAAGAGTTTTCCTACGTTAGCGCAATATCTTAAACGCTTCATCTGAAACTGATTAATATAATATATTAATTTTAAAAAAATCGTTCGATCCATTTTCGAGATAACAACTCTGTGCCCATTACACCATTACATTTTCCATTTTCGCTTAAAAATTGGTTTCCAGATCTCAAAATCTACTGCATGTAGAAATCTATAAATTTCAGGATAGAGTTAGGCCATAGATATAAGACTAATGTGAAAAAATCGAAACGGTATGCCTCATATTTACTGAGATATTAAATGTCGGCGTTTCGATTTTCCTTTGATGTCCTGCTAGCTGTATATATGAGAGTGACGGAATCTTCGGTTTTGGGCTTACGGTTTTCGTTTTTTCGCTGCGTCACTCAAGAGGCTACCGTCTCTTATGATACAGTGGTCTGTTTCTTAATTGCATTTCTGTCTTTGTTCCACGTTCGAAACAATAACAGATCATCGAATTCCAGAGAAAAAAAAAACATACACTTTGTAAGTCTCTCTCAGTTTCAAGCGGCTCTTTTTGCGTTTTTTGCTCTCAGTTATAACTAAGACCAAGCTATGTGCGTACCCAGGAAAAAAAATCTTTGCAAAAGTAAGAATTTTAAAAAAGTACTTAAAGTTATAAAAAGCTATTTTTCGATTATGAGCAGATTTTTGCAATCGGTGTTTATTTCGAATCATTTGTTTCGTAGGGGGTCTGTACACAAATTTAAAGACTATATTTCATTTGTTGTTAATGTAACAACGACGTCTTGCTTATGATGGAGATTCATATATTTATCGTTAAAATTTTATAAATTAGTTGTGGTTCCTCTTTTAGCTATTTTTAATTCTATCGCGCTTCTGTGAAAAGAAAATATTTTTCCTTTATATTTAAAATTCAATAATTCTTAAACTCTTTTATCGCAGCTTGAAGTGATCCTTTTTCAATTAATGTACATGTTTAAATTCTTTCTTCAGTATGTGCTTGCGGTTTTCATATGAGAAATGAAATCATTTTCAGTTTGGCACCTGCGTGCCTTCCCAATACGTGCATACATTTTGGATCACAGAATAAATGAAGAAAGATAAAATGCAACGTCTATTTCTCGATACATCTGCATGCTAAAATTCCTGCGGTTGTTAAGTTCGGACCAGTTAGTTTTCTGTTGTTATAAAGATGCTGATCCATAATAATCTGGTTTGGCGGTTTGCGTTAAAAAAAATTAGAATGTGTTTCTCCCTAACGAATTTTCTTCTGTACCCTATGAGTCAACGTGGATAAATTTGTGGCATCTCAAAAAACGGCATTCGATTTTGAGTTTTCATGATGTGAAGATATAAACGTTCTGAGTGCTGGGGGACCGCCTTATTTTTTTCAACTCTATTTCTTCAAATAAAATATGTTTTTTTCCATGGAATCCCGAAGTCTCCGATATGTTTCTTCACAGAGCCTTCGGGTTCTTGCTTATAGCGTATATGTATGAGCTCCGGTACTCTTTTTTCCTAGAATTTAAGCCCTGCCTGTGAGTATGGATTTTGAAAAAAAGGCGTTAAATGCATTTTTTTAGAAAAATACTATCTATAATTACACACAATTTTACGCTAACCCTGCATTAATTTAAATTGATCAGCAATATATTAGTTATGCATTGATTTACACTTATTACATTTTAACGAATACCATCTGCATGTCATTAAAATTATACTAGCTGACCCGTCCGGCGGTGCCTGGGCTCATGGTAATTACCACAAATTTGTATGATTGTATATTTTACTAGCAAGCTACGCCCGCTACGCTGGTCAATTTCTTATAACGAACTTTTAATCCAACAAAATATTGACATTTCATAATTCACTTTTATATTTTAAGAGAATAATAAGGCTACTATAATTTGTGACTCGTGCTATAGCCAATATACACGCCAGGACACGTCGCCCTTATCATTATCTTTTTACGCATGAAGGTTTTGCTATGGTACTCCATTTTGAAATTTAGTAATTTTTCAAATTCAATATTTGAAAAATGGCATAATCATTAGATTTGAAATTTATATCAAGAAAAATACAATTTTTTACCTTTCAAACGCAATTTGCCTATCAATTTTCTGACAAATACTTTTCGAGCTACTATTTTTTTTCAGTAACTTCAAATGTTTCATTTTCCGAGATTAATCTGTGGCAACAATTAGCGAAAAACCCAGCCGTCAGAAACGCATAGTTTTTTATTAAAGAAGCTGTTGGAGCAGGGATTGTCACCATCAATTTGCCACGATCACTTTTGAAATCGGTTCGGTAGTTCTAGAGATTCCATAGAAATTGTAATTTAGAATGTTTTTAGAACGCTTTTCGCTCATTTCACCCTTTTAAATTTCGAATTTTTTTTATTTTCTTTTTAGAGAGCATTTACATCTTATAAGTAACTACAATACCAAATTTCATATTTCTAGCTCCTTCAGTATAAAAAAAATCGCAATTTTAGAACGTTTTTCTCTCCTGCACCCCCCCCCCTGGGGTTAGTGACACCGACATAAAATATAGCCTATGTTGAAGCAGGGGTTGTCACCATCAATTTGCCACCATCACTTTGGAAATCGGTTCGGTAGTTCTAGAGAGTCCATAGAAATTGTAATTTAGAATGGTTTTAGAACGCTTTTCACTCATTTCACCCTTTTAAATTTCGATTTTTTTAATTTTGTTTTTAGAGAGCATTTACATCTTATCAGTAACTACAATGCCAAATTTCAAATTTCTAGCTCCTTAAGTATAAAAAAAAATCGCAATTTTAGAACGTTTTTCGCTCCTGCACCCCCCTGGAGTTAGTGACACCGACATAAAATATAGCTTATGTTGGAGCAGGGGTTGTCACCATCAATTTGCCACCATCATTTTTTAAATCGGTTCGGTAGTTCTAGAGATTCCATAGAAATTGTAATTTAGAATGTTTTTAGAACGATTTTCGCTCAATTTCAAATCGGTTCGGTAGTTCTAGAGATTCCAGAGAAATTGTAATTTAGAATGTTTTTAGAACGCTTTTCGCTCATTTCACCCTTTTAAATTTCGATTTTTTTTTATTTTGTTCTTAGAGAGCATTTACATCTTATAAGTAACTACAACGCGAAATTTCAAATTTCTAGCTGCTTCAGTATAGAAAAGATCGCAATTTTAGAACGTTTTTCGCTCCTGCACCCCCTGGGTTAGTGGCACCGACATAAAATATAGCCTATGTTGGAGCAGGGGTTGTCACCATCAATTTGCCACCATCACTTTTGAAATCGGTTCGGTAGTTCCAGAGATTACCCCCTACAAACAAACAAACAATCTTTACTCCTTTATAATATTAGTATAGATATCAATTTTATATTTTTAAATGAAATTTTCACTAAAAAATATTGATTATTAGACAGAAAAGCATTTTTAAAAGACACCATCTTGTTTGGTTGTTTTTTTTTGTTTGTTTGTTTGTTTGTTTCTTTTCCTCGTAAGGGTCTCTCGTTTCATAGTTTTAAAAAAAATAACCCCAGTTATCTGAATTCTATAAATTTTTCATCAGTTATAAACAGGTCTTAACAAATGCAGTGATCAGGTCGCCACTGGCGACCTAGTTTTTCTATCTAGCCACCAAGTTATTTAACCCGATTTTTTTTTTATTATTATAATTTTTTGTACAAAAATTGACCTAAGAAATGACCATAAATGGCATTTTTTCTCATTTTCGTCATTTTTAATAAATAAGTTTAACAAATGCAAATTTTAAATTAATAAAAAATAATTATTTGACTGACTTCGACACGAAAATAGGCAGAAATTGTTTTCCTGTTTCACTGTTTCATCCATGCCCCCCCTCATCAGATATAGATTTTGCAGCACTCACTTATCCAGACATTTGAAACCTTCAGCAATCAGCATTTCCTGAACATACCGGTTAATGCAGCCTTTAGATTTTTTTTCATAGATAAATAATTTTGACAAATTTCATTAGAAAACTTTGTTTATACCATCTTTTTAAATGATGTAACCGTTCTAAACTATGTAACTAATAATCCTACAATAGGCTTATTATTTTTCTCAATTAATTGATAAAAAACTTTTGTGCTTTTGAAAATTAGTGACTTCGGAGGGGAGCATGTTATATTTTTTTTTACTGGTAACAAGAATTTTTTACTGGCTACCAGATTTTATCAAATTCGTAAAGCCATGTTTATAAATATAATGGTTTTACAGACCGTGGAAAAATATTGATATATCTAGCTGTAAAAGAAATGCTTTCTTCCCGCGTCTTTTTTTTTTTTTTTTTTTTTTTTTTTTTTTTTTTTTTTTGTGACGTGTCTTTTAAAATAACAACACAAAAAAGTTACTGTCCGAACTATTTGAAATTTTATTCGATTGTAAATATAACTGTATCCAACCCCTCTTTAAAATTCCGTGAAAAAGGTCTAAGTCTTTGACTAAAGTCGAAGAGAACAGAGTCACAGAAACAGAGTCACGTCAAAAAAGACTAAGTCCCATTTAATACTGAAAACATGAGCCGACGCCGAGCAAACCCACGCCAAAATACCCAACTTTCTTTTTGCATTGTCATCGAAAAATTCTCAGATTTTTTTTAAATACTTTTATTCATCAGAGCGTTTCCAAATTTTTGTAGGCGCTGTAATTTTGATCTTCCAAGATGCTTTTAATGGATTGTGTCGAAATACAGACGTTTAGTTACTTTTAGCATAGAAAAAAGATCGTCTTCTAAAGGCCCGATATGACGTGAGGTTATAAATAAATCGTGATTTAGAATGCTTTCAGCTGTTTCACATCTTTAAATTTCCCATTTATAATAAATTCTTTATGCCAAGCATTTCCACTCTATACTAAATTTCAAGTTTCTAACACTAACAGTTTCAACTAAATCATAATTTAGAACACTTTTAGAAAGTTTTCAGCTCATTTCGTCCTTTTAAATTTTTAAAAGTTAATGTTTTTAAAAATGTTGTAAGGAAGCATTTACTACATAAAAGTAATCATCATGCCAAATTCCAAGTTTTCATACCAATTGTGCCACATAAATCGCAATTTTAGAATGCTTCTTACTCTTGCATTCTTTTAAATTTCGAATTGAAAAAATAAATTCTGGGGAGCATTTACGTCTTTTAAGTAACATCCATATAAAATTTCAAGACTCTAGCCCTAAAAGTTCTAAATGACTTGTTACATTTGGTAAAAAGCAAGGTAAGTAAGTCTATTGAAAATTTTGTTAAAATTGCTTCATTATTATTAAAGTTGGGAATAAGAATTCGTGATTCTCTTGTAATGAAACCTTGTGTATTTTTGATTGAACAAATGGATTCCAACTCTGTTATTTTGTATGTAAAAATTATTTGCTGTACTGTGCTCTTCCATCTTTAAGTTTTCCCCTCATCATTTTTAAACACTTTATAAATCTAACCTAAGTTTTGTGCTATTTCATTGATGCATTTTATAGTTTGTAACTCTAATATTGTAAACGTTGTTTAAATGAATCATAACCAACGTAATTGCGGAGAAAAGCATTATGGTTTCATTCATTTAACCCGTCAGCACACGCGCTGGGATAAAATCTACCCCAGCTCAGAATCATTACTTAAAATGTGAGAAACTCGTTCGTTATCATTCTGAGCTTTATACCTTTTTTCAAGCAAGAACGTCTTATTTTAAGTTAAATTATGTTCTTTATTGATTTCCAGTTTATTTCAAAATATAAATTTTGTTTATAATCAAACCGTCGGCCACCGTCGAAATTGACACCAGAAAACCAACTGGGGTAAAATTTATCCCGCGCGTGTAGTAACGTAATGGAAAGGGGCGCGTGTGCTGACTGGTTAAAAGACTGATTCCATTAACCGATGATTCATATAACCGACGACCATCTTTATTATAAACTCAAAACCCCCCTAGAACCGAATTCTGGCTGCGCCACTGTTTGTCTGCAAAATGTTAGTTAATACACACATTACAAATTGCGTAGCAAAATTAAGAGAGATATAACATCTCTAGAAAATTACAGAAAAACAACTCTAAATGCAAACAAGAAATAAATCTGTAAATAAAGCGATTCCGAATAATAAGAAACGCGGTGTTAAAACATGAAAACCTAGTAACGAGTAAGTAGAGAAGTGTTGCCAGCAAGAAAATTAATTCTTTTGGTGGGTTATTTTTTAATTTTAGGAGCAAAGTGTCAATGAAAAAAATCTATGATTTCATGGGATGCTTTGCTGTACGTTGCAGTTACCATTAGAAAATTGTTGAGCAGAACAAATTTTGCACAAAAGAAGCAAGTTTCGGCCACGTGATTTGCAAAATGGCACATTTTTTTCCATGAAGTAGCGTTAAAAGTAGTGCAGGTTTTCGCTACAATCTACTGATTTTTTGTATCGCGCTACTCGCTACACTACATTGTTTAAAATATAGCGCGCTACACTACAAACTACTGTAAAAGTAGAGACTACTGTAGTTTCGCTACTTGTAGCGCGCTACTTCCGAGCCCTGAATGAAGCTTTATATTTTATGAAGTGAAATTAAAAAATACAATTTTAAAATAATGGAATGTTTAACGTAGTACGCTTCTGTCAGTCTGTATCCTTCGATGTAGTATCCAGGAACAATGGTGTCAATCAAATGAAAACACGAGTCAACATTTCCCATATGGGAATTATAAACTGTAACAACAATTGAACATGTACATGGTACTAATATGTACTACTTCTTCTTTCTGTCAAACTTCTTGACTTTCATTTTCGACTTTTTGATTTCATTTTGCACTGGGTCGGTGCAAACAGTTATGAGGACGAGGGTTACTCTTCTAATGTCTGAATGTATAAATGTGTATTTACTAAATCATTTAAGACGGCGTCTGTTTTTTAAAATATCAATGCATTGTTATATATTTCGAGTAGAATTTATCATACTATCATTTAACTCTTTATCGTCGTTCCTACCTACCTCCATGAATGTGAATATGTTCTTTACTCTTCTTGTCTTGTAAATAATTTTAGTGATTAATTTAAATTTTGAATCTAGTTCTATAAAATGCTAGTGTGTAGTTTTATTATTCATTTCTTGTTGGTTCTCCTCTCCCCTCGGCATGAATGTAAATATGTACTTTTTATTGATCTAGTTTAATTTATTTAAGATTACGTATGTTTTTACAATATTAATACATTGATATAGCATCTGATAAGAGGTTAACTTAATTTAACCCTTTGTCATATCGCCCCTTCGCGCCCCCCTCATTGGCTTGAATGAATGTGAAATTTCTGTTGTGAAGTTGCTTGAAAAAATGTACTGTTTAATTTAAATTTTCCATCTAGCTCTATACAATGCTAGTGTTTAATTTTATTATTTATTTTTAGTCGTTCCTCCCCAATTGGAATGAATGCGAATATGACCTTTTTTATTGTTCTAGCCAATTTTATTCAAGATGTTTCTATTTTTTAGAATATTTGTGCACTGCACAGCTGCCAAGTCTCCGGCTTTTTAGAAACCAGTATTTTAGTACGGAAAATTTTGTTTTATTTAATTGGAGCATCCTGCGATTTAAAAGAATAAAATTTTCTTCTAGAAAGTACTGGTATTCAAAAAGTTAGAGACTTGGCTGACATTGGTATATCTTCTGATTAGAGTCCAGCTTAATACCATTTAAGCTTCTGTCGTTGTTGCTGCGGCAAGCATAAATATGCAGATGATATTTTCCATTGTTTTCTAAACATTAATTTTCGCGTTCCGTCTACCCTTTTCAAAACTCTATTAAACGTTTTATAATGTTCCTTCCCTACGTCATCAATTTCAAATTACTTTAGCTTTTTCTAACTTCTATTTAAGACATTATTATTAATATGTAAAAACTACTCCTTATAGTACTAATTAATCCCTTAATTTCCACCTATTTTAAATGCAAACTTTAAAATGAGAACAAAGTTGAACCTCTATTTTTTATTTTTTATATTTTAATATGGTTCAAATACCCTCCTTCTCGCCAAAATTGTGTATATAAGAATATCTAAGATATCAGCTGATTTTATCATCGTCACAATAGAAATGTGTCACGATGATTACCTAACCTTTGTTATGCCATTTTGGGCTCTATTATTAGCTAGAAGGTTTGCATTATGATTTGAATCTTGCTTTCTCACCAGTTAATTTATATATTTCTAATATTTTCACTACTAAATGTAATATGTATTTGCTTTATAACTATTAAATCCCTCCAGTTCCACCTATTTTAAATTCTAACTTCCATGTGAGTACAACGATACCCCTTTCTATTTTCATATATTTATATGCTTTTATATGGCTTCCTCTTCAAAAATTCCTTCTAAATTAATATTTCTAAACATGTTTTCTCAGGCGATTATACCACCATCGTAAAGGTAGTTTATTACTTTAGCCATTGCTACGCAATTTTGGGCTATTTTTTAGTGAAAATTGAGCATTATGATTTGAATCTCGCTTTCTCACGTAGTAATTTAAATATTTTCTAATATTTCTACTACTATAAGTAATATATCTACTGGCATTGCAACTATTTAACATTTTTGTTTCCACCTATGTTAAATTCTAAGTTTCATATGAGTACAGAGGTGCTCCCGCATATTTTTTCGCTTCTTATATTTTATATGGTATAAAATCCCCCCCCTGCCTCTTCGAAATTTTGCTTATCTTTTGTATGTTTAACGTCACAGCTGATTTTATCACTATCACACTAGAAATTAATTACTTAAACCTTGCTGCGCCGTTTTAAGCTATGTTATTAACGAGAAGCTGTGTGTTATGATTCGAATCTTGCTTTCTCACCGGTTAATTTATAGATTTATAATATTTCTACTAATATAATATTATGTACTTGCTGTATCACTATTTTACCCTTTCAGTTCTACCTATTTTAAATTCTAAAAGTTTCAGATGAGTAATTGTGTCCCTGTATTTTCTAGATTTTTATATTTTTATATGGTATAAAAATTCTACTTCTCTTCGAAATTATATATATATGTAAGTCTAAGGTCACAGCTGATTTTACCACCATCACACATGGAATTCATTACTTTACACTTGCTATGTTATTTCTATGTATTTTTGGCATATTGTACTTGTGAGAGTATGTGCATTCATTTGTATCACGCTTCGTCACTTGTTAATTATTAAACTTGTAATATTTTTATTATTATATGGAATACTTACTTTTTTTAGTGCTATTTAATCTCCCCAGTTCCACCTATTTAAATTCAAAGTTTCATATGAGAACAAAGGTGCGCCTTTTATCTTAAGCTTTTTGGCCGTTTTACGTATAAAATTATGAATGACTTTGAAAGAAGGGCTTTTATATTCATATTCAGCTATAATATAATATTTTTATTATAAGTACGTTATTTTGTTTTTCCCCAATTTATGGTTGTTGCTTAGTAATTGCACATTTTCTGTATCATTTTCGTGGATCGAGTTTTTGCACCACTTTTTCTCCCTTTTAAATTAAAGCTTTGTTATTCTCTTTTTTGCGTTTTTCATCCTTCTTTTCTCCATGTTTGGATCCTTTCTTTATTTTTAATTTTGTCTTATGTCATTTTCGGAGGTCTGGACATCTGGTTTTATCTTTCACATTTTCTTTCATAATCATGGACTATTCCTTTCCTTCTAAGCGATAGCTGTAATTACCTCATCTAGTTTTTTACCAATACTTCTTACAATTGTTATATTAATCTATATTACGGTAAATGTTATACTAAATGGATGTCACATATATAAATTCAGGATTAAAATCTGATACCATACTTGTGTCTATTGCTACGTCCACAAAACCTGAACTTTATCGCAAATAAGAAAAAAGGCAAATCCTCTAATGCTTCAAAAAAGAACGGCGCTCATTCTTATGTTCTTATCATGTGGAACAAGCTGAAGAACTAATTACCATACCTGATATAATTGATACAGCCAAGAAGATTCTGGCTTATTTAAAAAAAGAAAAGCATTAAACAATTATCCAGTACACGATAAGAATATAAGAGTAAAAAAACCGCTAGATCAAATCCTCAAAGTAGACATTGCTTCCACCAATGGCATTTAGCTAGTTGAAAATTCACTAACTTTGGGTAACTAAGAATCGCAGAACATAGAAAAACAATTACAGACTTAATTCTTTTCGTTATCACGGTCCAAGATGTGCAGTCTGCTTTTTAGATGCAAGAAAACTAAAACATTGCAACTTCAGACGATGAAAAAACTGTTCACAACCATACGCTTTTGCAATCAAACATGTCTTAGCTTTGGAAAGCAGAAATGACACAGAGCAGATCAACTGCAGCACACTCAAATAAAATATCACGAATATGCTAATAATATTCCATCTAATTCTGCAGTCCCACCTACAAAAATCATAACCAGCCGTAACTGACCAATTGTGAGCTTGATAATATGAAAAATGTTATAATAGCTAAATCCTGTGGCTCACGTAGTCTTCCTGGTAAAGAAATGTCTAATATCATCTCAAAGCATCGTAATAACAGCGGTAGTTATTGGATATACCCACATAGATCAAGGGTAGAGATTGGATCTAGATCTGCGAATGACGTAGAAATCTTGAAGAGGAATCTTCAACGTAACCAACAACTTTATAGGCACCTAACCTTTGTTATCATGTCCATTCCTTTTCAAAAGCTATGCTCTTGAATGTACCAGAGACAGTCACTGTAAATTACATTAACTCTTCATTAGGTAACAGTAATGAATATAGACCAGATGAACTCCGAAATCTCCGTAGTCTGCCTACAAAATTGCAAGATTACAACAGCTGGTTAATTCTTTTTGCGTAAAGAGTTCTTCAAGTAATCACCAAAGACGGTGGCATTTACATTGGTTTGAAACTTTGCCGATTTCGACCTTATAATTCCATTATACGGTGTCACAGATTCAAGCTCATTGTTCACCATCCTGAGAAACACTGTCCTAGTGTCATCTATTGTGTGAATTGCCTTAAAATATTGTACTGGTCCTAATTCTGGAATTTACTGCTTATCTACCAATAAGAACAACAGAAATTAAATTGACAGCTACTACAAAGCTTCAGACGTTAACTGCTCTAGATATGCATATATAAACGAAAGAAAAACTTGATATGCTCCACCTTCCAAAAAACTTTGCTTCAAACGTCTCGAACATTCCTTCCTCGAAGCCTTCTAACTGCCCTCAACATCCTGTTGGTCCTGTGTGTCTTTCCAGTATATCCTCAACATCATTTTGTGCCTCCTTATAATGATTATCCACAATACTAATGGAGCATCCATACTATCAGCAGCCTCCTACGGAATTCCTTCTACAGAGAAGCCCAGAGCGGGTTTTAAGAGCACACTAATCCGGCACTAAAGGGTTTTTGTCTCAGCGTGGTATTTATGTTTCTTCTTTTTAGCACTTTCCAACCTAGTTGAAAAGTGCTTATGACTTCGGTTTGTCTGGCCGTATGGCCGTATGGCCGTCTGGCCGTCTGTCCGTGCTCTAACTCCCGTAAATATGCTCGGATTGCTCTGCAATTTTTATATGTTATTGTCGTTATCTATGGCACGTTCCCTATTTCAACTGAAGTGTGTAGCACTTATAGTTTTCTTACAGGGACACTCAAAAGAATTCCGTTACATTGCTGTCTATGGGGAAAAATCATTTGCGGTTTATTTTAAAAATGTTTCACTATTGTAAACGCATTGAAATTTATATAGATCACTAAGATGCATTAGAAGAAGCTTAATATGGAATAGTACGTGTATAGCACTTAGAGTTACTTTACAGGGACAGTCAAAATAATTCCGTTACATTACGTCTATGGAGAAAAATCGTCTGCGGCTTATTTAAATAATGTTCCACTATTTTAAACGCATTGAAGTTTATATATATTACTAAGGTGCATTACAAGAAGCTTACTACAGAATAGTGTGTGTATAGCAGTCATCGTTCATTTACAGGGGCACACAAAAGAATTCTCTACTGTCGGTTAACAATAATTCCTGGAAGTGCGTTTTAAGTTACTGAACGCGATTTTAATCTTAACTAGCTTTTTGTCTATTACGTGGTGTGTATAAATTCTGTAGATCCTATACAGGGCAGCACAAAAGTTCGCGAACACATTTCCGTTTATTGACAGAAACTCCAGAAGGAGAATTTAAACTGTGCTACGCGTTTCCTAACTAAACTAAAATTTAGCATCCTATGTATATATACAAATCTATAGATCATATACAGGGCTACATAAAAGTATTCGGATATTTTCCGAGTATTGTATATATTGAAAATTCCTAAAATTACGTTTTTAAATATGTTATGCGTTTTCCAAATTGTTTACTTAGATGTCATCTTTCAGCTTATTAAACGGTAATGATTTGTAAAATTATTTTAGAAGCGTTGGAAAGTGCTACATAATCTATGCTTGACGCATGATTTTTCGTTCTTGTTGTTTCTTAATTTTACTTCCACATTTTATTTTAAAGCATGTTTATTCGCTTACTTTAAAGCATATTTCTAATTTAAATCGAATCTCTTGAATTGATTTCTTTCTTCGTTTAATCTTATAATTAACTTTATTCTTCAACATTATGTTCAGTCGCAACTTTTCATTTAAATTTTTCATTTAATATTTCATATTGTTGCCATCTTTAACTGTCCCTTGATCTCACATTTTGTTAGGTTCTTTTTTTTTAATCAACTAAGTATTCTTCTGTTTTACCGGTCCTTGCTCGCGATTAAATCGGCCCAATCCTCGGGTTCCAGAATGTAACAATCTTGAAGCTCTAAACAACATCCGAGTTCATACGTGCTTAACAGGCAAGCGGCGTACGCCACTCCTCGTGACTGGGCTTGGTGTCCCCTTACCGAGCCATTACGTATCAGGGATCTTCCGAGGAGGGCGATGCATTTACCTAGCCGCATATTTGTCGCTGTAACGTTTGTAATAATTCGAATCTCAAAGAATTGTTTTTCAGATATAATCTGCACATTTATAAATTATCAGAAAATAAAAAATAACTCAATTTTTTGTAAGTTTTAAACTGGTGTTTCCCCTTAAACCACAAGTTTATTCTGACAAATTATATCAGTAAATAACGTCATACTCTACGGAATGCATCTGTGATTGGATTGTGTTTGAGCACATCTACTCGAAATTGGTTGGCTTACACATATACTCAAAAATTAGATGAGAGCCAATTAGAAAAAAATGAAAATATATTTGAGAGAAATCTACCTCATTAAGTCATAAAATTCCACAGTTTTGGGGCAAACTACTTTAATAATATCAGATAAAACCATTGAAGATAAAAAAAATGGTTTAAAACAACCAAGTGTATATATAACATATGTATATATCATAACAGTGTTATAACATATTTACTTATGTCAAGAAAGTTTAACTTTCTCTTTCTTTCTGTTTCTTTTCATAATTTTTATTCTTATAGCCTAATGCCTCTGTATCTGTAGGATCATCCATTTCGATTTTACAGAGGTCAAACCACAGATAATAACAGTGCATCTAAAGATAATTTTTTTATTTGTAAAATGTGAGAGATTTTTTTTCTTCTTTTCACCTTTTTTCTAACATTCTTTTTATCAGTTGTTTGATTAACTATTGAAATCCATTCTCAGAACATGAATATTGATAAAATGATGTACATACAATCATTTTTTTCTATCGTCTATTTTGTGTTGAAGTCATTTTTTTAGGTTTATTAAAATATATCTTTAATTAATTATATCCATACAAATATGTAAACATCATTTTCGTCTGAGTAAATATTCTCCTTATGAAAGGTTTTTTAAAGGGTAAATACACGTAAGATAACGGAATGTACGAATACACACATAATGTATTTTCTAGTTGTATTTATGGAAATAATAATGATTCAGGCTGCAAACTTGAATAGGATAATCTTTATTTAATAATAAAATGTTAGACTAAGTTTCAGAAATTTATCAGAGAACATACAATAAAAAAAACTGAATTGTTTACTCATTCGTCTGGCGATTTCATTTGAATCCCTCTAAAAAATCTAGTAAACAAACAAATTTATTAATTCAAATATTTCACATCGTTCATATCTGACGAAATATTTAACAACAAAATTCACCTATCATTAATAAACAAATGCTCAAATAAACTTAAAAACAAAGGACAACCATCTTTCATGATGGTTGTCCTTTGTTTTTAAGTTTATTCAATTTAACATCATATTCTGAAGATGATCGTAGAAGTAGACCGAAACGTCAATCTGATGTATTTTTAAGTTTTAATTACACATAAATATTTATACACCATTTAGTAATAACGTGTGATTTACCTTGCACAAAAATTATTTACGATAATGTTTTGATGCTGTAATGGTCCAGCTCAATTAGTAACAAGTAATATAAAAAAAAATGTTTTTAAGTCAATTCCTACTTTTTAATCATAAATATATAAAATAAACTCGTGCAGCATTAATGTTCCACGTTATCTTTATTGAACATTATTTTATAATCATCGTTGCGGTATTTTATTTTTTGTTGGCATCACTAATTTGAGATAAATTTTTCATTTCATTTATGAAAACTATGGGAGAAATTTTTTTCTCCCATATAAAAATAAAAATAAATTAATTAAATTTAATTAATGATTTAATATTTGGAAAAATTGTATTAACATCAATTGTCATCCAGTACAAGTGTAAAAAAAATTATTTGAACTTGAATGGATGAATAGAAAATATTTTATTAACGATTGAAAATTCCAACAAGATATATATAGAGACAGTGTTAGCTAATAGTAGGAATTTAATAATAATAAGTTATAAGTCTTTCTCGCCGTTCAACGTAAGTTTCACAAACCATAATGATCTAAAAGATTATTTTAGAAAACAAGACATACACTCTTATAGAATTATTTGAAATCATTTGAAATTCTGTCATCCAAGTCGAGACCTGAAACATAAAATCTTATTCGTGTGTTAAGAAAATTTATTCAAATTCAGAGAGGGCGATATTTTAATTGAGGTTCGTAATTTAACATTTCAAATACTCCTTTTCCTTTTAAGATGTCATACAGTGGTTAAACGAATTCATTCCAATTTACATTTCAATTTTCCTGTATTCTGCGCAGTTAATTCACCGTAATTCTTCAAGAGAAGACTGGTTTTGAATAAAATTGTATTATAGCTGAATGGAAAACAGTGTTAATATGATTTAATGAATATAATTTCAGGTATTTTACAGAAAATTCTTGCTTTGACTGTTGGGACAGAAAACCGATTTTCAGTCTTTCTAACTATTTTTTCTTTCACTATTGTTAAATCACTCATTTATATTTTCTTCAATATGTCGATTTCATCAATTTATTTTTGTTCTTCTGCTTTTGTACTTTCATAAAACTTTATTTTTAATTAAAAAAAAAAAATTGGAAGTTTGATCCTTATTCATATATACAATTGTTTACCAATATGTTCAATCATAGTTTACAATGAAAGCACCTGACTTGATACGTATGAAAATAACATACGCTGTAAAAAAGCTCCATAAACATTTTCTGATATAGCAAAAATGTTTAGAAAAATAAATTGTACCCTTTAATTACTCATAATTCCGAAAACCTCTCCAACATCTTCAGCTATTATTTGCATAAGAATAAATCAGAAACATCAGTAAACAATAAGTTTTGGAGCCATACGACTTACAAAAACGTTTATAAAATAAAAGCGCACCCATACTGCTTTGAGAAACATGGCTATAAGAAAAGTTTAATTTCGGAAAGGTTTCGAGTTTTGATTTTTTAAAAATATTAGTGAGTTTGAAGATAACGGAAAAAAATTCGAAATCGTGAACAATTACAGGAATTGATAAAATGATTTTCTATAAATATTAATTTTTATCAAAAACATTTTTAAAATATTTTACAGTGTAACTAACTTATTTTAAAAGAATGGTTTTGTAGTTTGTTTTTTATTTATTTTCATTCTCTATGCATAATACTCAAATATTCGATTGATTAAGTATACAGTAATTCATTTAAAAACGTTGTATGTACTCTGAGCTATTATCACTTATTAACGCTCTGCAGGCCATAGAGCTTTAACAGAATATTTTGGAAAACAAGACAGATATTGATTTAGAATTCCAAATCACTCGAAAGTCTGTCATATAAATCAAGATCTAAAACATAAAATGATATTTGTTTAGCAAATTTATTCACATTCACGAACTGTGACATTTCAATTGAGATCTGTAATAGAGCTTTAAAAATATTCCTTTACATGCTAACATACAGCGATCAAGCGAATTACTTCCAATTTTTTTCTGTATTTTGTGACGCTACTTTAAAGTACTTTTTTGTGCAAAAAAATGCACTCTAAAAACGACATTTTCAAAACTGAGCAAAAAATACTTAAATCTGAGTTGTCGCATAGTCAAAATGGCTCCGAACCAAAATTACTCAAGTTGGAAACATATATATACTCATTTCTGAAAACATGCACACACTCAAGAATAAAAAATAATGTGCTCATGTTTGAGTATGTTCATGTTTCAACAAGAACGAAAAATCATGCGTCAAGCATAGATTATGTAACACTTTCCAACGCTTCCAAAATAATTTTACGAATCATACTCTTTTATAAGCTAAAAGATAACATCTAAGTAATCCGAATACTTTATTCAGCCCTGTATAGGATCTATAGATTTGTATATATACTACATAGGATGCTAAATTTTAGTTCAGTTAGGAAACACGTAGCACAGTTTAAAATTCTCCGTCTGGAGTTAAATAATACGGAAATGTGTTCCCGAACTTTTGTACTTCCCTGTATAGGATCTACAGAATTTATACACACCACGTAATATACAAAAAGCGATTTAAAATTAAAATCGCATTCAGTAACTTAAAACGCACTTCCAGGAATTATTGTTAACATACAGTAGAGAATTCTTTTGTGTGTCCCTGTAAATGAACGATGACTGCTATACACACAATATTCTGTAGTAAGTCTCTTGTAATGAACCTTATATAAATTTCAATGCGTTTAAAATAGTGAAACATTATTTAAATAAACCGCAGACGATTTTTCTCCATAGACGTAATGTAACGGAATTCTTTTGACTGTCCCTGTAAAGTAAGTATAAGTGCTATGCACACCCTATTCCATATTAAGCTTCTTCTAATGCACCTTAGTGATATATATAAATTTCAATGCGTTTAAAGTATTGAAACATTATTTAAATAAACCGCAAATGATTTTTCCCCATAGACCGCAATGTAACGGAATTCTTTTGAGTGTCCCTGTAAAAAAACTATAAGTGCTACACACTTCCGTTGAAATAGGGAACATGCTATAGATAACGATTATAACATATAAAATTTGCAGGGCAATCCGAGCATATTTACGGGAGTTAGAGCACGGACAGACGGCAGACGGCAGACGGCAGACGGCCAGACGGCCAGACGGCAGACGGCCAGACGGCCAGACGGCAGACGGCCAGACGGCCAGACAAACCGAAGTCATAAACACTTTTCAACTAGGTTGGAAAGTGTTAACAACTAGGTTGGAAAGTGTTAAAAATGAGTGTGAACTGACTTCTATGTGCTCCTTTTTGAGTATGTCCATGTTTCAAAAATGAGTTTGAACTGATTCTAATCATTTTTGAGTAGGATATGTCGAGCAAAAAATACTCAAATCTGAGTATGTCGCATAGTCAAAATGGCTCAGAACCAAAATTACTCAAGTTGGAAACATATATATACTCATTTCTGAAAACATGCACACACTCAAGAATAAAAAATAATGTGCTCATGTTTGAGTATGTTCATGTTTCAAAAATGAGTGTGAACTGACTTCTATGTGCTCCTTTTTGAGTATGTCCATGTTTCAAAAATGAGTTTGAACTGATTCTAATCATTTTTGAGTAGGATATGTCGAGCAAAAAATACTCAAATCTGAGTATGTCGCATAGTCAAAATGGCTCAGAACCAAAATTACTCAAGTTGGAAACATATATATACTCATTTCTGAAAACATGCACACACTCAAGAATAAAAAATAATGTGCTCATGTTTGAGTATGTTCATGTTTCAAAAATGAGTGTGAACTGACTTCTATGTGCTCCTTTTTGAGTATGTCCATGTTTCAAAAATGAGTTTGAACTGATTCTAATCATTTTTGAGTAGGATATGTCGAGCAAAAAATACTCAAATCTGAGTATGTCGCATAGTCAAAATGGCTCAGAACCAAAATTACTCAAGTTGGAAACATATATATACTCATTTCTGAAAACATGCACACACTCAAGAATAAAAAATAATGTGCTCATGTTTGAGTATGTTCATGTTTCAAAAATGAGTGTGAACTGACTTCTATGTGCTCCTTTTTGAGTATGTCCATGTTTCAAAAATGAGTTTGAACTGATTCTAATCATTTTTGAGTAGGATATGTCGAGCAAAAAATACTCAAATCTGAGTATGTCGCATAGTCAAAATGGCTCAGAACCAAAATTACTCAAGTTGGAAACATGCAGGAGTCGGAAAAACTACTTTTTTATTGTAGCGAACTACAACTACAACTACTTTATTAAAAATGTAGTTAACTACAGCTACAACTACTTGTTTTAAAAAGTAGCGACTACAAACTACTTTTCAACAGTAGTCACTACTTCGCTACTTTCAGATTTTGTCAAAGGGTTCCATTTACACCAGAAATTGAAGACACGAATTAAATAATAAAGCGACCCTCGTTATATCGTGTCTGCCAGGATATAATTAAATAAATGCAACATAATCGGAGGCATTAAAAACGATAACATACAAGAAAATATTTTGTGTTTGTCGCCAAAATGTAAATTTATACACACATTAAATTTCTTAGCAAAATTATGAGAGAGATTATAATCTAAAATATTACAGAAAAACAACTCTAGATGCAAATAATAAATAAATCTGTAAATCAAGAAATTACGAATATTAAGAAACAGGCGTTAAAACATGAAGACTTAATACTGAGTAAATAGACAAGTGTTGCTAGAAAAAAAATTATTCATTTGGTGGTTTAGTACTTGATTTTCGCAGCAAGTGTCAATGAGGAAAATCTATCACTTCATACGATAAGTTGTTATACGCTGCATTTGAGATTTGCAGCTGAGATTCTCAAATTCTTGAGCAGAACAAATTTTACACAAAAGAAACAAATTTCGGCAACGTGATTTGCAGAATGGTAGATTTGCCACCCTCTGAAGTAGCGTTAAAAGTAGCGTCGGTTCTCGCTACAAACTACGGATTTTTTGTATCGCACTACTCGCTACACTACATAATTCTAAATGTAGCAAGCTACACTACAAACTACTGTAAAAAGTAGCAGCTACAGTAGTTTCGCTACTTGTAGCGTGCTACTTCCGACCCCTGGAAACATGTATATACTCATTTCTGAAAACATGCACACACACAAGAATAAAACATCATGGGCTCCTATTTGAGTATGTTCATGTTTCAAAAATGAGTGTGAACTGACTTTTATGTGCTCATTTTTGAGTACTTCCATGTTTCAAAAATGAGTTTGAACTGATTCTAATCCTTTTTGAGTATGTTCATGTTTCAAAAATGTGTTTGAACTGATTCTAATCATTTTTGAGTATGTCCATGTTTAAAAAATGAGTATGAACTGACCACTATGTGCTCAGTTTTGAGTATGTCCATGTTTAAAAAATGAGTATGAACTGACCACTATGTGCTCAGTTTTGAGTATGTCCATGTTTCAATATTCTGAGGTTTTCTGTTATTTCAGAATCGAAAGCATTGGGTCGCCCTATTTGAAACAAAAAGTTTCATAACAAAATGAAAACATCGATTTGCTCAGATTTGAAATTGTCATTTTTTTTCAGTGTACACTTAATATTTGTTACTCAGACAAGTTTTGAATAAAACTGCATTCTAAATGAATGGAAATCAGTAGTTAAATTTCTCAGTGTTTTATTCTTTTCTTTTTTTCCCCCCAGAATGAATATCATTGGTGATTCAGTTGAGAATAAATGAAAAAACTAATAAAAATCACATTGTTGGACAATACTTTTGTAAGTTAGTAGAAATTATGATAAATTTTCTAACGAAGCCATTATAAAACTTTTAGAGTTACTATTAACACGTTATTGACCGGTTGAAAATATTACTATTTTTGAATAATAAACCTCGCTTTATTCATTAACAGATTTTTCCAATAAAATAAGCTGAAGATTATTAATAAAAAATAGTGATAAGAAAAAAATCGTCATAGAAAATCGATTTCAATATATATTATCGATTTCATCGTTAATATTTAATTATGTATTTTCAGTAAAAGATTCTCTATAGTATCAAAATTTCATGAATATTTCTTTAAAATTCATGTCCGAGAAAATTTAGTAAACGAAGTAGTAGTAAGTTATGAGTTTTTCTCACCGTTCCCCGTAAGTTCCACAAACCATAAAGATATAAAAGATTATTTTAGAAAACAAGACTTTCTTAGAAATATTTGAAATCACTTGAAATTCTGTCATCCAACTCGAGACCTCAAACATAAAAGGATATTTGTTCAGAACATTTATTCACATCCAGAGAGGGTGATATTTTAATCGAGGTTCGTAATTTAACGTTTAAAATATTTCTTTTCTTTTTAAGATGACATACAGAGGTTAAAGGAATTCATTCCAATTTACATTCCATTTTGCTGTATTCTGTGCAGTTAATTTACCGTAATTCATCAACAGAAGACAGGTTTTGAATAAAATTACATTGTAGCTGAATGGGAAACAGTGTTAATGTGGTTTAAGGAATGAAATTTCAGAAAATTCATGCTTTGACTGCTAGGACAGAAAACGGATTTTCATTCTTTCGCACTACGTTTTCTCTCACTATTGTTGCAACGCTCATTTATGTTTTCTTCAATATGTCGATTTCATCGATTTATTTATTTTTCGTAAACTTTTGTACTTTCATAAAACTTTATTTTTAATTGTTTTTTTTTTTAAATGGAAGTTTGATCCTTATACATACAGGGTGATGGGAAAAAAATGTATACACAGTTTGTATGCTTAGAACTTCAGTTTTTATTCAATATAATTAATATTTAAATTTCAAAAGAATCTTTATAAAATAGTATATCCCCTTTCCTCCTACCGCAGATATTCAAATTTATCCCCGTTCTGCTCAATTCACTGTTCATATAACGGTGGGCTACTGATTCACAATCTTAAAGAAACATTTCATTTGATGTTGTGGTGTATTCTTGCTCAATTGCGGTTCCAGAAGATTGTCTATGAACATCCATTTGTTTCAAATTTATCCTTTATTTGCTTAATTGTAAGTGACGTAAGTGGATCTGCCTAATACTCCTTGCGATATTGTCTTTGTATTTCTGTTACATTTTCATATTTCCAATAGCATTTTAAGACAAATTTCCTTTTTTCAAAAGTTAATCTTGGTCCACTCATTATTTCCAATCAATTAAACCATGAAAAAAAGAAAAATCAGAAAGTTATGAGCCGATAACGTGTTTTTGAATCACCCTGTATATAATTTTTTTTTGCCAATATGTTCAATCCTAATTTTAGAATAAAAGCACCTGACTTGATACATATAAAAATAACATACGCTGTAAAAAACTACATAAAACTTTTCTGATATAGCAGAAACGGTTACAGAAATAAATTATACCCCTAAATTACTCATAATCTCGTCTACATCTATAGGTATTATTTGCACAAGAACCAACCATAAAACAATAAGTTTTGGAGCCATACGACTTACAAAAGCGTTTATAAAACTAGTCGTTAGGAACCACCGTAATACTTACCCATCATGGATATGCATAACATAAAATATGAAAATAAAGCATGTGTAAACTACTTATAAAATGCATTGCAATTCGAATAAAATCGTGGCTTAATGACGTCATAAACTTTAAAGGCTCTATTACTGAATTACGTAAAAGAAATAGCCTTATAACTCTAAAAATAATAATCATATTAACTAACGGTTTACTGCGTCGGATGAAGCGTCCCATTTCCAATTAAAATATATCTTTGAATTGAAATTAGGATGATATACAGGGTCATGAAAAATCAAAGAGTGTGGAAAATAGGATTCCAAATATCTCGGCAACTCATTATCCGACCGACTTCATTCTTTATGCAAAATTTATGTTTTTTATTGTTTTTTATATTCACTCCTTAAAACAAACATTTTCGAAAATTTTTATATACCTTTTATCGGAACGAATATTTCGAGAGTCCGAAAAAAATAGTTCCGATAATCGAGGTTACTGAAATTCAATAAGCTTCTTCCCATTATTGCATAATAAGTACATACCAAATATCAAGTCTCTATCTCAATTTGTTCGGGAAATAGAGAGTTTACAGACACACAGACATACAGACACACAGACGGACGGCATTTTTTTTTTTTCAAAAATATGTTTTTCGGAATCTCCAGTGTCTGACACGTGTAAATCCGTCAAAAAATATTTTTTGATTTTTAAAACGACTACAAGACTTAACCTATACTACGTATGATGGGTATGTGATAAAAACGCACTAAAAAACGCACTAAAATTGCCTATAAGACGTTTCTTTTAATTTCGGAAAGGTTTTGAATTTGATTGGTTCTTTTTTATAAGTAGGTATAACGATAACGGAAAATATTTCGATATCGTGAATAACTACGGGAATTGATAGAAAATTGATTTCGTATAAATATTTATTTTTATCAAATAACATTTCAAAAATATTTTATAATGTAACTTATTTTAAAAGAATGATTTTATAGTTTGTTTTTTATTTATTTTCATTCTCAGTGCATAATACTCAGTTATTCGAATAATTAAATATTCAGTAAATCGTTTAATAACGCCGTATGTACTGTCAGCTATATTGTGAAATATGGATTCTCCAACTATATAATGGTGTATTCAATGGTGTATTCAATGGTGTATTCAATTCTTATTTGTTGGACAAGGCTGCGAACTGCGCAGGGAAATAAGAGTGAAATATATTAGCCCAGTATATCGTCGGGATAGCTCAGTAGGGAGAGCGTTGTTACGCAAACCAAAGTACCCAAGTTCGAGTCCTGGTCCCGGCATATTTCCGCTCTGTTGGAAAAAATCTCAACTATGATACTCCAACCATTGAATATAATTTACCTAGTTGAATACATTTTCCTCTGTTCATTATATATAATGGTGTTTTTAAAGGGAATGTTTGCCACTTGGATCTGTTCTGGCAACATCTTCACTATTATTAAAGTTTTGAACGAAAATCCCCGGCTTTGATATAGAATGAAACACTTGGTACTTTTGTATTGACCAAGGGAAATGCGGTTCGTTTTTTTTGGTTTTTTTATTTTAGTTATTTGTCTCTAGATGGCAGCACTAAAATTTGTAAAGCTTTGTCTACATGGTAACGCCATCTATTTACTTTTGTTTACCTCTGCTGTAATGTTTCTCAGTGTGTCTTGATGTTACGTATTGTGTTTATGAATTGTAATTAAATATGTAAAGTGACCTTCACTCGTCCACATTTATTGAATGTGTATTCTTACGTATTTTAATTAATGTTAAGGACTTAATAGTTTTCATGACAAACGACCTCTTTTTGTTATATGAGTTCACGGATATCCTGTATATAAAAAAATCCCTGACGGCTCGGCCTATAGGCACAGGTAGATTTCGAATACGCAGACCGTGGGGCGCCTGTTTATTGGGAATTGCAGAAGAAATACCTATTTGCAATGATGCGGCAGTTGGGACCGTCCACTTCGAAATATACCTCTGCATATAGGTGGAGGCAGCAGGAATTTTTTATTTATTTATTTATTTATTTATTTTTTTTTTTACTGTAAGAGTTGGTCCTATAAAAAATTGTCAATATAAAAGTTGCAGATTATATTAAGGATGTTTATAATAAATTTAAGCGGATTTGATATCTTGTGAATTGACGAAGTTATGAATTTTTTTCTTCTGAAACCCCTATCCCCCCCCTCCCTTTTGGGGGCATTTTTAATAAAATTAAAAATCTGTCATAGATAAATTTTTGGCCCTTTTCCTAGAAGTAATAATAACTTTATACGGATTCGATACGTAGCAAAATTAAGAAGTTATGGGTTTTTTTCTGTTATCACAACCCTTCCCCCATTTGCCCCCTTCCTCCCTTGGTTCGATTTCGCCCATTAACGAACTTGACCAAGATTTTATTCCCTTGATTTTATGTATCAGTTTGAAAGAGATTTGTACAGAATTATTGAAGTTATCGTGTCCATAAAAAGGGATATAGATAGATATGATAGATAGGTAGGTAGATAGATAAAGTTTTGAACTGGGGGTGGTTTTGGCGTCAGAGAGTCATGATCGGCGTAGATCTGCAAAAATTTTCAAAAATTCCAACATAGGGGAGAATGGTATTTCTTTCGAAATCTACCTAAAACAAAGATACAGATTGAACGGAGAATCTCCCTACCCTCTTCTGTCAATTGCTTAAAGAATTATGGGACAGATTTCTTTTAACACTAAATCTTGTACCTCGACGTCAACCACTGTTTTATTTCATTGTTTTTCCCCGAATTTATCGAGATGTAGATCGATATTATTCCATTTTAATTACTGGATCGAAAAAAATAATAAAGTCCAAGTAATTACCTTTGATGTTGGTTGAAGCAAAACGTTTCTACACAAGTTTGATCCAGATAAAAAGAGAATGAAAAAAAAATCATAATGGGGAGTAGTAAAAGCAGACTGTTCTGTAGAATGTAACTTTAGATCTGCTATTTGTTTTTGACTTTGCATGTCTTGTTCAGAATTGAATTCATTTGTACTTTGTTATATTAATAAGCAACTTTTTTTTTTTCAAGCTTCTGCTATTAAGAGAAAAACAGCTCTCTTTTTTGTGTGCATGTTTGTATGTAAGAATGTATTTTTTTATATGAATGAAAAATATAATGTTATCTTGCCTCAGTGGATATAATTTTAGAGGAGGAGAAAAATGGAAAAGAAAGAAAAAAATACCTAAAATTAATTGTAATATTGAATTAGCCACTGTAATTCTTCAATATTCTATTTTTAAAAATATTTTTTATTAATATTTAGTGTTTCTCAGACAATTTCGTTTCTGTTATTTTTAAACTCTTTCCAACATAGTTGAAAAGCGTTTATGAATTCGGATCAATGCCCGTCTGTCCGTGCTCTAACTCATGCAAATATACTGGGAACGACATGTAATTTTGGCACAGATGTGATATACGCACCACGTTGGCGCGATCACCCAACCCCCCCCCCCCTTCCCCGCGAATTTAGAGAAAACTTTGTTTTTCAATATTAGTTACAAATAGCATGAAATAATAGCATGTGATTTTTTTTTTTTTTTTTTTTTTTGCAATATAAAAATAAAATAACGTAATAAAGGAAATAGCTTCTATTATTTTAAAAGAAGAAATAAAAATAAACAAATGATAGTTTGATATAAATAAATATTGATATACGTAAGAAAAATAGTTTATAGAATTAAAATAAAAAATAAAAGTAAATAAACAACAATTTATTTTTTTTCGCCAAATTGGCGAGGAAAAAAATCGCGCCAACGTGGTGCGTATATGACATTTGTGCCGTAATTTTTATATGTTATTGTGACTCATCGGGTAATTTTCCCTAGATATAATAAAGTCTATAACATTTATATTTCATTTAAAGGGACACGCAAAATAATTCTGTTACTTTATGGTCTATGGGGAAGAATCGTTTGTGGTGCATTTTATTTAAATTGTTTATTTAGATATCTCATTTTATTGCATGAAATAATAAAATTTCCTAATAATATACTGTTAGTTTTGGAAATGTTTCATAATATATGCTTAATGCATTATTTTTCATTTTTGTTTTAATGAGATGCCGTTTAGTGTAAACGTTCTGCAATATTTCCTGAAAACATGCATTTAGTGCGTTTAACTGCATTTTAATTACTAATTTAAAGATAAAAATATGTGTAGACAGTTTTACAGAAGACTTGCGGAACTTTAACCGCTTTGCTGGTCAGTTTCTCCGAAACGAAACTCGAATTAAACGATCCTGGGGTTTAATGTCGTGTTGGTATACCAGCGATACATACTAGTCCTTTAGAGAAAAAAAGTCCTTTGTATTAGTTTGCTTCTCTTTGGCCGTATTTATTCAACATGTTTTATTTCTTAAAATAAAACCATACTCGCTAAAACTGACAGTACACTTAAAAGCTTATAAATACCTTTTAATAAACATATCTACTAGTTTCGTACGCACAATCGGCGACATTCTCAAGATCAATACTGAGATTTATAATTGATCTTATTTTTTATTGATCTTGAGAATGTCGCCGATTGTGCGTACGAAACTAGTAGATATGTTTATTAAAAAGTATTTATAAGCCTTTAAGTGAACTGTTATTACTTTTAGCAAGTGGGGTTTTATTTTAAGAATAATAAGTGATTTTCGTATATAATTATATGTTTTACTTCATTGAAATATGTTCTTGCATTTGATAATGTATCAAAAATTTTTAATCTCGGTTTCACTATTCCTATTTAGAGAATTCAAGGGAATTTGCATAAAAATTGTGACATTTACCAGAACTATCATTCTGAATATCTTCATTGTGATCTTTTCAACAATAACTTTCTGAAAAAACATTTTTTTTTTCGTGTCTCAAAATGAAATAAATTCTCTAAAATTTTCCAAGAATCCTTTTTTTTCGTACTTAACCTCTTGCGTCCTGGGTACCCAAATGGGTACCTAGATTCTTTTCCTCGTAAAAACTAAAGTAATTGCTATTTTTACATTTTAACTTCACTTCTATATAGCTCAATGCTTTTGCTTTAAAATGAAACCAATAAATAGCAGCACCGATACCGATTTCCTTATAAAATAAATGCTATTTTAACTTTAGTTTGCCAAATGCCTTCGAGACAATGCAGCCAAGAAAGTAGGTAATTTCTATAACTCTTTAACTTAAAAACTTTGCAATACAAATTTTTAAGAATTTGTAGATTGTTCACTTATTTAAAGCTGTTAATTTTTTTATTGTGTAAATTTAAGTTATTGATAATTAAATTGAAATATATATATATATATATATATTTTTTTTTTGGGGGGGGGGGCTTGTAATTTTGGATTCATATTTGTGAACCTAAATTACAAGCCACCTAAAATAATAAATTACAGGAAAATTTATTTTTTGTCATCTATGATGTCATTTTGTTTGAATAAAAGCAAAGAATGAGTATTTTTACTATTATTTTAACTTCGGGTCGCAAGAGGATAATATAGATATTTGAATCAGAGTGTGGAGATATAAAGTATTATTTTTCCATTTCTCATTCCAAAACATGGAAAAAGTTGTGTATGATTGAGTTTTTTAGCAGTTAAAAGAAGTTCTAACTGAAAAGTATGTTAGAGTAAGAATCGAAAATCAGTTAAGGCGGCTCCCAAAAAATATTTTTTCTGACTGATCCCAGAGATTCTTTGCCTTTAGCTGAAAGTGGATAAAAACAAAGAAACTTACAGAAATTTCTGTCATTGACTCATCTCGAGTTTAAATCCTCTTTCTTATTGGAAACGTAAAAAAAATATAATTTCTACACACTAATTTTTTCTTTAGTTAGCCTGTGTCCTGGAAGAGGGTACAATAAACACAAAAGAAAGTTATTTCGAATCTGCCCTACCTATTTTAATCTTTAGTAAGGTTTCCATTAAATAATAAAAATAAAGACAAAAAGTAGTTTCTCTATTTCTTCCTAGGTGTCGTTAAGTTTTAAATGAATCTGCCTTATCAAATTTAAACATGTGTTATGATTACCATATAAGGGAAGATTAAATAAAATGCCTTTTAAAATTTTAGCTACACAAATTTCTTATTTGGGGTACTACTAGCATAAAAGACCTATCAGATATAAATTTCATCTATAAAATCTCATGATTTCATCTAACAAATATAAATTTGACATTGGTAAAAGCTGATTTTAAAAAACTGAGTGAAATTCCTTCGTAAGAAATGCTTTTAAATTGCGTAGTTATGAAATTTCTCCCCAGCGGCATACTAGCATAAAAAAGTCCTTCCGGCCTGTACCGGGAGGAAAATGTAGCTTTCCTATATCTTCGTTTTAAAATTTTAGCTAATGTTACACGAAAACAGCAAGTTAAAATGCAAAGAAAACGTTTACAAAAGATTCGTTAATACTGAATTTGAATAAGAAATTCGCCAATTTATTGAGCAATAGCCAAATTGGCTTCATTTATGAAGACATATTTTGGTCGCCAAATTTGGCGATATTTCGCCAAATGTCGCCAAGTTTGGCGAGAATTTGGCGCTGACGGATATGAATATATAGTTTTATACATATGATTGGAAAAATTATTTCAACAATGAAAATTTTTGTAATGTGCTGTCTTGTTTCAAAATGTTAGCCACCCTAGAATTTCAAACTGCTCTATCTCAGCCATTTTTTAAGATAGTGGTAAACCACAAAATGCTCTGGAATCCTCGTATCAAGGCCTAACAATTAATTAAAAAATAAATTTGAATTTTTAACTTTTTTGTACATTTATTTTAGTTTTAAATTTTTAAATGGCCGCCATCTTAAAACAAAATGGCGGACCAAGCTGGCCAACGAACTCGGTCGAGACATTGGTGAGCTTAATAAACACAATTAGTTTCATCAAAATTGATTTATAAATACGAGCGTTATCGTATGACATAGGTCATATATATATATATATATATATATATATATATATATATATATATGGATATATATATATATATATATATATATATATAAATCAACATTTGAACGGAGGGTGGTTTTGTGGTCTGGGGGGTCATGATCGGTGAAAATATATCGAAATTTTCCGGAACTGCTTTCCTCCGAACGGCTGCAATAGGTAGCTTTATACTTTTTTGTATTGAAAGCTATCTAAAAATCACTTGAAACATTTTATCAAAACATAAAATTGATGTTATCGGAAGCTTATTTAGAAAGTTTTGAGCATAACCTGTAGGCGGGAAGTTAATTAAAATTATGCAGTTATGCAATTTCCCAACTGTGTCGCTAACTGAACCAGCATAAAAAAGCACCTATATCCTGAAAACTTTTATCAAAACATATGTTTGATCATGAGATAAGCTCATTCTGTAGATGTAAGAGAAATTTGTTCGTGGGAGGTGAGTTTAATTTGCGTATATATGTAACATCTTACTAGAGGCGCTGCTAGCATAGAAAAGCCTATCATGTGAAAATTTTTATTTAAACATAAATTTGACCCTTCTTCGTTAATTCTAACTGAAACATGTTAGGCAGCTCTAATTTTCCGAGTTAAAACTACTTTTCACTAAGTAGGGAAGAGTTAAATCTAGTTTTCACCAAGCTCCTCAGTTAAAACTAAGTTTTGATCGGTTAAAACTACCTTTAAATTAGTGAAATCAGGTTGTGACCGATTTTGAGTTTTTAGATAGATAAATATGTAAACGATGTGATTGCAGTAGGCCGATTTTTAAAGTAATCATCCTAAAATTAAAATTTTAATTACACATCTGCTATTACATTAATAAAGGGTAGATGATTTAATCATTATAAAGCTCAGTAAACATTGTATAGAGGAAACTACCTTCACTCGAATTCTGGAAAGCGAGCGTTTCAACTCAAAACGCACCCTTTTAATTTAGATCGGCCGACAGTCGTCCTGAAAGAGCGCAACTTTTAACGCAGTAATGAGACGTCAAGGAGTGGAGAATAACATCTTTATCAGACAATTCCTGCTGCATTATCTCGTTGTTCACCTTCCATTCAGAGATCCTTCTATATTAAGTAAACACTACAAGTGCCTCGTGTCCCTGTCTTTTAATTCGTTAGTACACGCTTTTGAAGTCATTTGCACATGTGAATTCCCTAATTTTCGGACATTAGCTTGTATGAATAGAGGTTGGATGTAATTTTTGAAAGTGGAAATACGCTGCACCATAGTGAATATCGTTTTCAATTTAGTCTTTATTCCTGTTTCGATGGGCATTAGTAAATTATTTTGAAATAGGGAAATGGCAAGTTCTTATAGGATGTAAAACAAGTTGGAAGTTGTACGTGAAGCATGACAAATGAGGTGCGTTCGTATTATAACTAGTTTTAGAAATATTCAGATCTTGGTGCAATAGCTGTTGCAGTCTTATGCAAAAATGCATGAATACAAAATTTATTTTATGTGCAGATTTCCATATTATAGATATTCATTTTATTTTATGAAATTAAATTTCAATACATTTTTACAAACAATTAATTACAATTCTGTTACATTAAAATTATACTATGCGCAAATATACAATACAAGACAATGTAAAAAAAAATCGTCGTTATTATCTCACTGAAAAATTAATTGTATCGTCTCTTATTATGATAGGATTCATTTCCGTAATAAAATAAGTACATTTTAAGTTGGCAACATTTTATCTTTTGTTGACATTTAATGAAAATTCTAGTGGGAAACTTAAGCCTAGATTTGAAAATTTCAGAACTTGAAATCCATTTTTAGACCCTTTTTCCATTTAATTTCTATTTTTCAGGAAACATTTATCCAAAAAACTCTCTGTATATGATAGGATTGCTATAATTAAACAATTTTAGCATACAAATTCGGGTTTTAAATTCCGTAATACGGAAATAATATGACTACATCTTAAATAGGACGTAATAACCAGGGCAACCTAGAATCATTGCCTATTTTAGGATATCATTGAATTAAATATGAATTTCATAGAATGAAGAGAATTTTTATTAATATATTTAAAAGTTTTGATTCGATTTTCATAAAATTTGAAATGACTCGACAAAATTCTGCATCCATTATATATATTAAGTTTCAAACCATTTGGTTGGGTAGCTTTTGCGCTGTTATATGAGGACAGACGGTGGGACCAGACGACGACTGTGGTGCTAAGTGTTTATATAATTACGAACGTATCTAAAAAGCGTACACTAGACATAAATAATGATTTTTATTAGCGTTTAGCATTTTTATAATACGTCTGAAAGACATTTTTATTAATATATATTTTTTTATTTAACAATGTATAACAGTGGCTTACATAATTTTTGACCTTCTGTAACAGGAGCACACACATCCACTGTGGTTCTTTCTAAACTACACCACAAAACTTATTATGAGCTTTTACAACTATGGAAAAGTTTGAGCGACATACATCCCTTTGTAGCCAAAGTTACAATCTTTTGAATTTCCGGTGTATTTCCTCACACTGTATGAATTATAAACTGTTGAAATTTATCTATTTTATGTTCAAAGTTTTCATACTATCTTTTGCTCTCATCAGCATGTATACTTATATAAATTTCAAAATCTTTTTTTCAAAGATTGAAATGTATAGTATAATAATTGTAAATTCAGAATCTTTTTACATTTTTACTTTTCCATTTTTTCCTGACTTTTCTTTTTATACATGTTTGTCTCATATTATTTATACAGAATCATTTATTTTTCTATATTATAGCATCTTTTGTGGCACATTCTATTAATGGGAGATTTATTAACTTTGGCCAATAAAATGTATTTATTTTTCGGAGTCTGTTTGTTGAAGAAGGATATCAACTTATGGATTTTTACATTATATTTATTGAAGTTTAGACAAGCTTCAGGGATTTTGTATTACTTAAAACTCCATGATTTAAAGCTCTTTGAATTTTTTAAATATTTAAAACTTTGGTTCATATGACGGAGAATATCAACCACTTTTTTCAAACTGGATGGTCATTTTTCTACATAACTACTAGACCGATCATATTTTTCTTTTAAAATGAAAGGTAGTCGGATGTGCCAACCCCAAAATGTTGTTCTATATCACGCATGTTAATACTTCAAAATTCGTTATCACAGCGAATTTTCTTTAACGAATACTTTAAACAACAAAGATTTCTTTTTAGAAAAAAAAAATTCAAATAATTAATTATTCCAACCATAACTCTTATATTTTAATCATAGGTAAATATCAGTTTAGCATAGCACACTGTTTGATGTTCTCCGAGAACCCTAAAACACAACTACTATATCAAACACATCCGTTTACGCTAACCGTATATGCTCATTCGAATATATAGAAATGATAATGATAACAAGATTAAATTCAACTGTTAACTAGAAGCCACGCTAAATTATAGATCGATGTTCGTTATTAGCCTCTCTCTCCGCTGAAATAGTTCCGAAGTGTTCAAGGAGGTATTTAATTCAAGAAGACGCACATAGTTACCTTCTAATTTACCGCTATCTAGTCGGAGACCCTTGATCTATATTGGAGAGTCTGAGCTCTAAAGGGGTCATAAATTAAATGTCTAATAAGTGGCTATCTTTGATCAACATTATTGACAAAGTGATTCATAGCACTCAACAATTTTTTTAAATGAAAAAGTGTTGAGTAATTAAAAAATATGAATTAATATATAGAATAATGGTTCTTAGAATTTGCACAATTTTCTTCCCTAGATATAGAAATTCAGTGTGTGATTTTAGCATTATTACTAAAGAGAATAAAAATGAGAATTTTTGAGGTAATTAGAAAAATATATTTTAATATATAGGATAGTCGTTCGTAGAATTTCCACAATTTTCTTCCCTAGATATATAAATTCAATGTGCAATTTTAGCATTATTACTAAAGAGAATAAATGAGATTTTTTGAGGTAATTAGAAAAATGTGTTTTAATACATAGGATAGTCGTTCCTAGAATTTGCACAATTTTCTTCCGTAGATATAGAAAATCAGTGTGCGATTTTAGCTTTATTAATAAAGAGAATAAAAGTGCGAATTTTTGAGGTAATTTGAAAAATATGTTTTAATATATAGGATAGTCGTTCTTAGAATTTGTACAATTTTCTTATCAAGATATCGAAATTCAGAGTGAGATTTTAGCGTTATTAATACAGAGAATAAAATTGACAATTTTTGAGGTAATTTGAAAAATATGTTTTATAGGATAGTCGTTCCTCGAATTTGAACAATTTTCTTCCCTAGATATAGAAATTCAGAGTGAGATTTTAGCGTTATTAATACAGAGAATAAAAGTGACATTTTTTGAGGTAATTTGAAAAATATGTTTTAATATATAGGTAGACGTTCATAGAATTTGCTCAATTTCCTACCCTAGATATAGAAATTGAGTGTGCGATTTTAGCATTATTAATACAGAGAATAAAAGTGAGAATTTTTGAAGTAATTTGAAAAATATGTTTTAATATATAGGATAGTCGTTCCTAGAATTTGCACTATTTTCTTCCCTAGATAAGGTAAAGACAGGAGAGATGACGCAGTCGGTGAGATTGAGCACAAAGGGGATCGTGGGGAAGAAGTAGAGTGCTCGCGCACCGACTTCAGCTAGTTGTACAACATCAGTAGTAGAGTATGTACTCAAATGTGTACGTGGATTGATTCGAGCGTTTACGATAAACATTGATATTTTGATTTATTTTCACAAGGTAAGTGCTTGAATTTTCAGAACTATTCGTCAGAATTTCTATAGTAAGTCAGTAGTACAAAATATTTTAAACCTAAACGATTTCTCAGAAGCTACTAACTTAGACTAACGCTGCGAACATCAACGGTTCGTTTTAGAAGCGTCCATGTTTAAATAAAAGGTCGCGTAATCTCTCCTACCGAAATTGGAGAGTTTGCGCATCTGCTACTTAGGAGAGATGGCGCGTGGTTTCCATTAGGTTCTATGTTAGGAGAGATTATGTAGCTAATTGGTAAATTTGCATAAATTGCAGATTACATTTAAAACATATGAATGAATCAATTTTGAAATAATTTTTGAAAAACACATAACTATCGAAACTAAATTTGGCAATATAATAATATGCTAAAGAATACTTTTGCCGATAAAAAATTTTGTTAATAAATTAACAATACAGTTGCTATTAAATTAATTTTATACAAATATTTTTGTTCATAAATTAATAATGCCTTTGTTAAAAAATAAACTACATATATAATGAAACGAATTGTAACGAAAAGGGCAGCAATTAAACGGTTTTCAACTAACATAAATAGTTTCATATAAAAATTAACTTATAAATACAGCTTACCATGTAATGTTTTTGATGAGTGGAAGTTCAGATTTTTAAGAAACTTAAAAAGATAACATGTTAGAGATTGCGACGGTGTGTCTCAAGAGGATTAACTAAAGGAAGTTAACTATATCCATTAAAGAACTTCAGAGTAAATTTATAATTACATACGTCGATAAGGCTAATTCAAGTTATTCATTAATCTATAAAAAAATTATGATGAAATCTTAAATGAAAGTTATAATAACAGAGATAACTATGAACTATTGAAATCGAAAGTTTCAATAATGGAAAACAGGGTTAAGACATTATATGAAAAAGTTAAGCTGAAGCAGAAAAGTCAAAATTTCCCATATCTTGTTCTAGTGCCAAAGTTTCATAAAAAACCAGTGAAATTTAGAATTGTAACTTGTGGGTGTATGAGGGGAATAGAGTATTTAAACAGAGTCGTGGAATACCAGTGTGGGGGGGGGAGAGAAGAGTTGCAGTTCAATTTCAACGTCTACTTACATACAAATGAGAATAACAATAATTTAAATAGAGAAATAGTGAGTTACAGGTACATTGATGATGTTTTAATAGTTGGACTAAATAATGCAAATGTAAACTTAGATTTTATATACTATCCCAATACTTTAAAGCTAAATCTCCCCTTCCGGGATATTAAAAACATAAATTATCTGGAACTTGAACTTTGAACTTTGAAGGGGGGGGGCTATGAGACCTATAGCGGCAAAGGCTGTCGTCTCAAATGATCCAAAAAAACCCACAACTGGTGTAAACACCGAAGCAAACCAAAACCACACTAAAGTGCTAAAATCGATCTATGCTCAGAAGGAACCTCAAAGCTGAAACCCGAAAATCTCTGGATGAACAAAATTTACTAACGAAACAAACAAACGAACTTAAACCACCACTGTTTAACACCCTGTAATCCCAGCAACTACTGCGATGAGACTGGTACTTCAAGCAGGTAAACAAAATGTGCTCCAAAGAGTCAATGCAACCACACCTACTGCATCTGCCATCCGGAATCAAGTGGAAACGCGCTAAAACCTCAGGGGTGATCAACATCCTACAGAGAAGCCGGGAAATCAACACATCCTCCCGTCTGTTCCAAGCCCAGGACGAGGTAATTCTAACCGGGGGAATATTTCCAAGCGAGACACTGTATTTGGAGGCATTGTAATCGAGATCGAACTGACTTGCCGCTTCACGTTTGTGAGCGCTGGTAACATCCTCTGGCGAAATCCAGTCAACCAGAACGTCAGAATAGGTGACGCCCTTGGCCAAACTATCTGCTTTTTCATTCAAAGGGACACCCCGGTGACCCGGAACCCAAAGGAAGAGAATCTTCGAGAGAAATTTAACGGAGCGAATGATTTTGTTATGAAGCCAAAGGATGACCATAGGAGATTTTATAGTTATAGTCTGAAGAGCAGACAGCACCGACAAGCTGTCAGTCAGCATGACGACTTTCGACGACGAGTGCGCCAGTTCGTCCAGAGCTGTCCCAATTGCGAGGGCCTCCGCTGTGAAGATGGAATTTACATGGTGGACTTTATAAGCAAACTGATTCGTTGAATTACAGCCAGCTATAGAAGTGAGGAAAGTGGTCTTCGAAGCATCGGTTGCAATGACGTGCCACCCAGTGTACTCCTGAATGAACTCAGCAAAATATGGAGCGATCACAGCCGCGTCAAGATCTTTATCTTGGAAAGGAAGCCCAGCAGTGAAAAACCTGACAGCTTCAGAATCCTGGGGTAATGGGACTTGGAATCGAAGGAGATGATCTGGAGTAATCCTGAGCTTTGTCAGCATCTCAGAAACATAAGGGATATCTTCAACAAACAGGTCTAGGCCATCTGCCCGAATGTCCCAGAGGGGGGACCAACTACCCAACGAAAGATGTTTCACCCAGAAGTTGAACGCTAAGGCTTTGATCCTGTCTGCAAGTGGGGCGGCACCGGCATGTCTTCTAAGCACAATGTTTGGAGTCCACTTCGGTAGACCTAGCGCGATTCTAAGGGCACTGGTTTGGAGAACTTCTAATTTACGAAAGAGAGAGACCCCAGCCGAGTTGAGAATTGACGCTCCATATTCAATCACGCTGCGAATAGAAGAGGAAGCCAAAGTTAAAAGGTGGTGGGAGCGAGCGCCATACCGTTTCTGTGCCAGAGACTTGAGAATGTTAATTCTGGTGAAGACTTGTCCCCGGAGGTACTCGATGTGCTTCCGGAAACCACCACGCCGTGCAATATAAAAACCTAGGAACTTGATCTCCGTACACCACTCGATTAACCCTCCGTTGACGCTAAAGTCAAAGTAGCAGTCAGCAGAGCGTCTGGACAAGTTGATAGCGTGACATTTATCCGGCCGGATGGAAAGCTTCCAATGTGTGCACCACTGAGCGACTAGCCTGAGCGCTTCTTGTAATTTGAAACGGCAACTCTCCAGAGAGCTGTTGTCACAGTAGAGAAAAATGTCGTCTGCATAAATTAAGTATTTCACCCCAAGACCCTCTAGGACCTCGAAGAAATCGGCCAGAAAAATAGTAAACAGGATGGGACTCAGCACCGCTCCCTGTGGGACACCTCTATTGATATATCTGAGTGGCGATGTGACATTCCTCCAGGCCACCTTGATGGACCTCCCAGAGAGAAAGCGATGGAGCCAGCGTAAGATGCGACCAGCAATGCCAACTTGGGCGCATTTGAAGATAAGTCCGTCCACATAAACAGAGTCATAAGCAGCTTGCAGATCTAGAGATATGCCCAAAATATATTTTTTCTCTTTCCTTGCAATTAAGAGGTCCTGATGAAGCCGGGTAAGTGCGGCCTGGCTATCTCTGAAGGGTTGAAAGCCAAAATGTCTACGGTCCAGTATATTATTCTCAAGGAGGTGATAATTGATACGTGTAGATATCATCCTTTCACAAATTTTGCAGACCACAGAAGTAAGGGCGATGGGGCGGTAGGAAGCAGCGAGTTTCTTAGTTCTACCAGGTTTGAGGATTGGCAGGATAATCGCCGAGGTCCAGGATGATGGGACGTCCCCAGTGAGCCATATGTCGTTATACAATTGAAGCAAGACTCCAAGCGAATGGTCATTGAGACCTTTGAATAATGCAGCACTAATCTTGTCCTCACCTGGGGTCGAAATTTTTGTCCTGCGGATGGCGTCTTTGAGCTCGGCAATAGAAAACGGATTGTTTAACTGGGGACTGGCTTCTATGCCATATGTGATAGGAATGTGTTCATGATCCCCCTCCGCAGTGAAGACTTTTGCGAAAATTTCCGCTTGGAAAGCCGCATCTGCGCTGGAAGTGTCCCCTACTTGAAGAACAAGGTGTGTATCTATGGGAGAGCTGGAGCGATTTCGGATTTTGCGGAAAACCTTGTGCAGAAGCCTGGGATCCTTCGCGTCAGTGCAAATCAAGTCCCAAAATCGCTGCTTTGATTCTTTAATAACTTTTCTAAGTTTGGCAGACACCCTCTTGAATTTAATCCAGTACGCGCTGGAAATCAAACCCCGGGCTTTCTTTAGAAAGAACTTCTTTTGCTTGAGGAGATTGCTGCATCGCGCATTCCACCAGGCAGGGAGGCATTTGTCAAGCCTATTACGGGAGAAGCTGTGATTTTGCATCGCACTGTGAACCAACTGGTAGAAGGAGTCATAATCTATGGAGGAAACCTGTTTCAGCCTGTCATTGACCTCCCGACATATGTTCGGCCACTTGTAAAGAATAGGGCTAGGATGGGTTGGAGAGAAAAGCTCGACCGAAATAATAATGGGGAGATGATCACTATCAAACAGATCCTCCTCCACATGAATTGAGGACTGAGTGAAGATTTCTGGAGAACAAAGGGACAAGTCTAGCAAAGAACAGGAACCACTAGGAGAAACGTGAGTGGGAGTGTCCAGGTTCATGATACAGTAAGGGCTGTCCGAAAGCCAATCCACAAACATTTCGCCTGCCCGCGAGGACACCGGGGCGCCCCACAGCTGATGATGGAGATTAAAGTCTCCGAGTATGAGAGTATTACCTGGCAGGCCATTCGTCACCTGCTTAAGATCGTCAACCACCAGACCCGAAGGCGAGTAAAGATTTAATATGTTCAGATGATGTGAACCAAGAAAAATGCGAACCCCCAAAATCTCATTCGAGAGGTTGAGAGCATCAAAGTTTAGTTGAAGGGAGGACCAAGCATTTTTAATTGCTATGAGAAGACCGCCACCAGGGCGACCCAATCTGTCCAGCCGATAGATCACCTTCCCTGGGATAGTCAGGGATTTTTCAGCAGTTAGAAACGTTTCTTGTATGACCAGGATGTCAGCAGAGGCGAAAGGGGGGCTATGCAGCCAGTGACGTTTATTTAAAATACTGCGGCAATTCCACTGCAGGACTGAGATACCCATGAAGACCAAAAAACAAGGGAGGGGGATGAACAGCAAAACACAAACACAAACAGCCCCGGCAGAACAGAGAGCAACTAGAAAACGTAAAAGGAAAAGAAGGTTTTTTTTTTTTTTTTTTTTTTTTTTTTTTTATTGAGGAACACCACCTGAATGAGGACGTTTCCGCCTTTCTGGCGAGGAGTCACAAAGCTTTGCGCACCAATTAGACAGAGTAATGGAGAGGCTGTCAATGGCAACCTTCATTTCGGCAATGAGGGCCTGAGTCCTCTCATATTTCTCATTTGCATGGTCAACGATAACTTTCAGCATGACGTTGATCCGGGTTTCTAAAACTTTTTTCAGAGTGTCCAAGTCGGTATTCTTGGAGCCTGTTATTTTCGCATACGATGTAGATTCAGATTTACGAGAAAACTGCCGTCTGGCTTCAGTAAAAGTGAGGAAGTGTGAGCATTTAAATCGCAAGAATTCGCTTTCTTTGATGCGGGCTGGGCATTGGTTAAAGTCCGACCGATGTTCTTCCCCACAATTTCTGCATTTGAGAGGATCGGTACATGCGCCAGAGTGAGCCAGTCCACAGGTGGCACAAATTTGTTCTGATTTACACTTGGATACAACATGATTAAACTGAAAACATTTTGAGCATTGTCGGGGACGGTCGACAAATTGCTTTATTGACTGGATGGAGAACCAGATTTTTACTTCCCGCGGAAGGGAGATGCCTAAAGTTGTTATTAGTACAGGAGAAAATTCATTTCTGCTATCTTTCCTCAGAAATCTGCGTAGCTCAAGCAAGTGGAAATTATTGTTGCTTAGTAGTTCCTGACCCACTTCCTGAAGAGGGATGTTTACCGGGACGTTGAACAAAAGAAATTTATTTGTTATGTTCTCCCATATGATTCTGGGTTTGACTTTTAGACCAAGAAAATTATCTATTTGACATATTTCGGTCGCACACAATACATCAGAAGTACTGATTATGATGCTCCCCGACCGTGTAAAACGTATGTTGTTTATCTGCTGGAAATGGGCGACTTTTTCCTTAATTTCTGCCTGAACAGAACGAGGGTCTCTTTTTGGTAACGCCGAGGACTCTAGACTTGTTAGAAAAATGTTAAATGCCTTACCTCCATTTTCAGCCGCCATTTGCAGAAGCGCATCCATTAGTAACGAAGAGCGAGTCACGTTAGGGTTGTCAGTAGATGACAAAAAGTAGCTATCGTCATTTTCCACCATTTCAACGTTCACTGGCACAGTTTCCGAAATGGGGTCGGAAACGATATTAATTGTGGAGCTGGCCATAGTAAATGAGCAGGCGTTCCACTCAACTCCTTGAGAGTGGAGCCAGAATAAACAAACACACGAGGCAGCAAAATGAAACTTGCTACGCCAAAGAAAATAACAAAGATTTAATACGCTTACCCCAGGGAAAGAGAAGCTTCAAGAAATTACAAAATCCCAGTAACACCAGGCTATACGGAGAAAAGAACAACCTAAAAAAAAAAAAAAAAACACTTGACACAAAACAATATGAACTCTTCGAGACGACAGCCCGCCGCGCTACTCGGTCAACGCCCCTCGCTAAACTGAGGAGCACGTACTGCTGCCATTCACGACCACCAAAATTATCTGGATGTAAATTTAAAATTGGAAAATGACAATTTGAATACAAGGGTTTATGGCAAAACAAACGAGTTCAATTTTAAAACTTTAAAGACCTTACAATTTGATTCAAACGTGCATATTTCAAATTTTAGAAATGTGTTTACGAATGGTATAGATCGTATCGAGAGATTGTGTTCAAGGTTTGGCGATGCCACTGGCGAATTTATGAAGTGGATTATAAAGGCATTGATGCAGTTTGTAATGAGAAATATGATTAATTTTATAGGAAAGAGTAAATATCAAGTTGAACTTAATTCATTTTTAAATGCTAAAGGTGGTCTGGATCAGTTGTTCGTTGAGTTTAGCTAGGGATGGGTTCTGTTGCCTGTTGCTCTGTGTTTCGGTTAACTAGTTTAATAGTTTAATAGTCTAATAGTCTAATAGTTTAATTTGGTCTCGGCAGGAGAAGGGGGAGGGGCGTTGCTTGTATAAATATTAGTTTTAACCCTGCTATTCATGTCGTTAGCCATAACCTCCTGCCTCTGGTTTATTTTTCTGGTATTGTTTCAATGTTAGTTATTTTGCATTTGGTTATATTCGAGTTATAGTTTTAATTGGTTATATTTTAGGGTTCAGTTGAATTATTGTTATTTGTTTTTCGTCTATGTGGTGCAGTTAGTGTGAATTTATAATTGAATTTGAGTATATATATATATTTTTTAATTTATGAGCAATTAATTATTTGCTAATAAATTAATCTTCTTAACTACTTTAAGCTAAATTTCCTGATAAATGATTGTTTTATTTTTGTTAATATGTAACGCGCGTTGGAACTTTTTAATACATTTTGCCGTATTTTTTCAGGTTACAATGCCAAATATTTACAGAAGAAAAACGAACAAAGGATCATGGACCGAAGAAAATCTAAAATTACCGTAGAGGCAGTACAAAATGAATCACTCAAAATGCGTGCAGCAGGCAGGAAATTCAGTATTCCGGAATCCACCTTGAGACATAGGCTCAAGAAAAATTATTTTAAGAAGAGAAAGATGGGTCCAGATTCTCAACTAGGTACGGAAGCGGAGAAGGAATTAGCTGGTCACATACAAAAACTTCAGGTAGTTGGATTTGCACCTAAACAAAGTGATGTAAGAAAGTTAGCATACAATTTTGCTGAAGCGCTGGGAAAATAACACACTTTCAATAAAGAAAAAAAAGTAGCAGGAAAAGTTTGGTTTTCCTCATTTATGCGAAGACATCCTGAGTTAAGTATCAGAAAAGCTCAAGGTATTAGCAGAGCTAGAGCAGAAGGTATGAACCGTGAGGAAGTGAAAGCTTATTTTACTCTTCTCACATCCATATTGACAGATAGTAATCTATTTTTGAAGCCTCGCTGTATTTGGAACTGTGATGAGATTGGAATTCAGCTGTACAATGACCCTGGTAAAGTGGTTGCTGCAAAAGGCAGTAAAGATGTTCACGTTGTCACTAGTGCCAAAAAGGGTGAAACGGTGACTATTTTAGCTTGCTGCAACGCAGAATGGCAGTTTCTGCCACCTTTCTGCATTTTTAAAGGGGTCTACGCTAAACTTCAATACGCCAGAGATGCACCACCAGGAACTGCAATTAAGATGAGGAAAGAGAGCGCCTATATAAACAGTCAACTATTCATGGACTGGCTTACCAAGCATTTTATTCCACGAAAGCCTGCTGGTACACATTTGTTAATTCTAGATGGCCATGCGTCACACATGAATTGTCCAAACATGCTGCAAGTCGCCTTTGATAACGATATAATAATCTTGTGTCTACCTAGCCATACTACGCATTATTTACAGCCGTTGGATCGGGTAGTGTTCAAGCCCTTTAAAACTTATTTTAAAGACGCTTGCGGGAAAATGGTAACAACTCGCCGTGGGACTGGAAAAATATCGAGAGAGGACTTTGGTAGTCTCTTAAATTCAGCCTGGTTTCGCTGTGCTACTGTCCAACTTGCCACCTCTGCCTTTCGTGCAACCGGAATTTACCCATTAAATATTGAAATGATTCCACAACACGCATATTTGCTAGGCTGTGATCGAAGCATGAATCAAACTGTTTCTGAAGCCGTTGCGTTACCCTCAGAATCCACTGATCACCAATTTATTTCAACAACAGTACTAGTTACAACCACTGAAACTCAAACTTCTCCTATTCGAAGCCTATCCTCGCTTCCCATTGCAGCAGCTACATGTATTTGTCAACCCTCACCTTCTGAGGAGTCTAATGCTACTCTCAGAAATACACCTACGAAAGTTTTGGAAAAGCTTTCACCCATTCCAAGTAGTTTAATGCCATCAAAATCAAAGAGGAAACAGAGTGCAACGAATGTTACTGATCCAGAAAATATACATGAAAAAAGACTTAAGAAGGAAGCAGCTACGAAAAAAAAAGAAGCAAACAGGTAAAGATAAGATGCTCCCAGAAAAAGTGCGATCTAAAAAAACCGAAGGAAAGAAAATGAAGGGAAATGAGGATGAATGTACTGAATGTCTGGAAATGTACCAAGAGACAACTTCGACCAGTGATTGGATTCAATGTATTACTTGTGGCAGATGGTTGCATGAAAGCTGCACTATTTACAACAATAAGTGCATTGATTGTGGATGATAACAACTTCGGTCTGAAAACAAGAAAACATTGAAACTGTGTGAATAAAAATGGACTAATTGTAAGTTAAATATGTTAGAAAGTAAGTTAATGTTATATAGTAATCTCATCTGGGCTTTTTTTCTGATTCTTTAATTTTTTTCGTTAATTACAATTATTTAATTGTTCTCAAAATTATTTCCTTTTTCTGATTATTTAACCATTAGGCTGAAATATTCACTCCTAATATAATAACGTTTTTTCACAAAAACCTTACAATAATATTATTTAAGTTTAATTATTATTGTTAACAATTTAATTGTAGTTATTATTAATAACAATCTCTCCTACCCATGTGCGCAATCACACCAACCCCGCAAGGACAGATTGCGCAAAATAGTTTTCTTGGTTTTATTACAACTGCTCTATTAAATTACAGCATAACAACAAAATAGCAATGGAAATGCGTAAAAAACAAATGAAGTCAAAGTTATCCCTGCATAGTTTAGCAAAAAATTAATATTTAGATTTTTTTATTATCATTTTAATGAATTGTGCGCAGACTATCCTAGCTTTACCTTATAGAAATTCAGTGTGCGATTTTAGCGTTATTAATACAGAGAATAAAAGTGAGAATTTTTGAGGTAATTTGAAAAATATGTTTTAATATATAGAATAGTCGTTTCTAGAATTTGCACAAGTTTCTTCCCTAGATATAGAAATTCAGAGTGAGATTTTAGCATTATTAATAAAGAGAATAAAAGTGAGAATTTTTGAGGAAATTAATAGAATTTAATTAGAAAACATTTATATTAAATGTCTATATTATTAAAAGAGCTATTTTTAAAACTATCACAAAACTTTTTGAAGCACATATTATGAACGAGAAAGGGAAAAGTCGTTACTCTAAAAAAGTCTTTACGGCCTGTACGAGGAGGAAAAGGTAGCTTTCATAGTCCATGTTTTTAAAAATTCAACTCATTTTACTCAAACACCCGAAGTTGAAATGCTTGGAACCCGATTATAGAAGATTCAATGCCGGTTTTCGTTAATACAGAATTTGAATGCGAATTTCAGCATGAGAGTTACAGCATAACAAATATAAGATTATTTCAGAATTTCATCCACCCTAGAATTTCAAACTGCCATACCTTAGCCAATTTTTTAAGATAATGCCAAAACAAAAAAAAAATGTTCCTGAATCCCTATATAACGATCTAACACTTGACGGAAACAACTTTTTCAGTTTATCATTTTTTATACATCTTTTTGAATTTTTTAAAAAAATTTAAAAATTGAACTCCCTACCATTTTAAAACAATATGGTGCATGAAGCTGGCCAACGAACTTGGTCAAGATCGTGGTATGTTTTGTACACATGATCACTCACATTCATATCGGTTCATAAATACGAGAGTTGCGGCATAACAAATATCAGATTGTTTCAAATTTCAGCCACCCTAGAATTTCAAACTACCATATCTCAGCCATTTTTTAAGATATAGTCAAAACAAAAAATGTTCCAGAATCCTTGTATCACGTTCTAACAACTTAACAAAAACATTTTTTTAGACTTATAATTTTTTTGTACATCTTTTTGATTTTAAAAAAAAAAATTAAAAATTGAACTTCCCACCATTTTAAAACAATATGGCGCATGAAGCTGGCCAACGAACTTGGTAAAGATCGTGGTATGTTCTGTACACGTGATCAGTCACATTCATATCGGTTCATAAATACGAGAGTTACGGCATAACAAATATCAGATTGTTTCAGATTTCAGCCACCCTAGGATTTCAAACTACCATATCTCAGCCATTTTTTAAGATATAGTCAAAACAAAAAATGTTACAGAATCCTCGTATCACGTTCTAGCAACTTAACAAAAACATTTTTTTAACTTATAATTTTTTTGTACATCTTTTTTGATTTTTTAAAAATTTAAATTTTTTTAACTGACCGCCATTTTGAAACAAGATGGCGGATGACCATAGTGACCATGGTGTGTCCTATGCACATAATCAGTCACATCCAAATCGGTTCATAAATAAGGGAGTTACAGAGTTACGAAAATGGAGTGTGATTTGAGGGTCTGGAGGTCATGATCGGCGAAAATATAACAAAATTTTTTGGAATTGCTTTCCACCGAACGGCTGCAATAGGTAGTTTTTTGTAATGAAAGCTACTTAACACCAGTTGGCCTTCGTATACATTCTGATTAATATAAATCTGGAGATCGTTAAAGAAATTAAATATTAGTTAGTGTGTTTACAATACATAGTTATTATTAGTAGAAATCGGTCCTGGGCATTGCGATACAGCCAACATTGTTCACGAAACCATCGATGTTCAAAGATAAATTTAAATCCCTTACCCGTGGAATAAATTTCAGAATAAAGTGTCAAAAATGGAATTTTTTTTTCTTCTTAAGTTTTATGACAAGCACTTTTATCATTTTCTTATCAGAAATATATTTCAATATTTTTGGAATTTGATCCATTTTATGAAAGCAGAAGGTAATTAATTATATATTTATTTGTGTTTCATCATCTTGTGTGTGGATCTGTATTTAATAAAAATATATATCAGTGAAACCTCCTACAACGGACACTCCAAACAGCGGTAACCTCTGAATACCGGTAATGTTTTAGTGTTACTAAATGTTTTTCCTAGAAATAACATTACACTAAACCTCCAAACAACGAATTCCAACAACGGCCACCTTACAAGATTTTTTTTTTAACGTTATGTTTCAACTACGACCGGAATAACCATGAAAGGCAGCGAGTACGTGAATGTAGATAATGACAAGGCAGTTTTTTCTACTTTTAATACGATAAAACTGACAGAAAGCAAGGTCAATGCGAATAAAAGTGATAACGAAAATAAAGTGGAAGATAATATGGAATTATCACAAAATTGCAGCATAAAATCATAGCATAAAATCGTTCTTTTTAGCTTCAGAGAAATTAAAAATGTTGCACATAATCAAAAAGATAACGAATTGTACAACAAGTACGTGGAGATGATTATGTATTTAGAGAAAGAGATTATGCTTTAAAAAACAAAACAATTACGAGTAAGTGATTTCTTTAGTGTAAAATAATAGTATGTATTTTAAAACTGTAAAAATAAAATAATTTTGGTCAGTTATTTTGATTTTAATGTAATGTAATTTTGAGCATTTAGAATTCGGAACCGCTGAATAACGTCAACCTCCGAAGTACGGTCACTTTATTATGCTCCCAATGGTGGCCGTTATTCAGAGGCTTTACTGTATATAAATCAATTATATTTTGTTTTATCCGTTTAATATCGTAATTCGCTTAAGCATAAATAAACTACCATGTTAAAAATATTATTTTAAGTAGCACCATTTCATATAAATATGTTATTAAACCGTTAATAGAAAAAAATTCAATTTTAGAGAAAGGTGTAATCAATCATGTGAAAGAAATTTCATTTTTATTTTCTATCGTTTTACTTTCCGAACATACAGTGTCAGGAAAGGGTTATAATCATGATTTATGTGTATTATGTGTGTGTGTGTGTGTATGACAGAGTAAACACGTTGACTCCCAAACGGTACTTCCAATTGAGTTCCTATTTGGCGAAACGTTATAAACCACTGTATAGATTTCCGTACGAGACGGTGTAAAATTAGGTATTTAAACCATTTTTAAACCATTTCCAAACTATTATGCGACCGATTCTATAGCAAAAAACACCAAGTAAATGTGACAGATTATAAGTAATAAATGTTGCGGCAACGTATTCGTGCGAAGGTAACGTTTCCAGTTCGAAAGCGGGAGGTGCAGAATTCGAGTCCAACCTATTCCATTATGTAAGAAATTTATAAAATCCCCCCCCCCCACCCACCTTTTCTTAAAAACTTTCTGGACATATGCATCTGTGTTCGGAATGTCGAGTGGAGTCACTCCAGGTTTTTTAATTTTATTAATTCATTTTTTATACTGATTCAATTTGCCTCAGCAAATACAAATTAACTAGTTAGATAAACTGTAGGTAGTATCACCATTTTATAGAAATAGGCTATTACTCAGTTAATAAAAGATAAACATCAACGCTACATTTTTTTGTCTTTTTCTTTTACTAACTCATATCTCCTAAACAAAAACAAATTACCATATTAATGAGTATAATTAATAGACACATTTCACAAAAGAAGGAAATTTCAACTCGATTTCTTTACTTTTTTCTATTACCTCAATTCGTTTTAACAAGGACAAATTATTAAGTAAAAAAGGCTGTAATTAATAACAAAAATAAATGAACAAGGTAAAAATAGCACAAATGAAATAGAAGTGAAAATGACATACAGCTGTTTCGGAGCTTCTAAAGCTCCATCATCAGTGCCAAGGTTAAAAGCAGATGCAGGTGTTTAGACAACCAATTTACTCTCTCCACTTCCCCACTTTTTCTCCTCCCTGTTTAAACTCGTCCAGACTGGCGGAATGCTTTTCATTGGTCTCCTCTATCACACAAGGACTCCTGACTCCGCTGTTGGTTTTTCAACATTCATCGCCATTCCACCTTCGCCGCGAGCGCAGACGCTAGCATACTGACATGGTCTGAACACTTACATCTGTTTTAAACCTTGGCACTGATAATGGAGCTTTAGAAGTTCCGAAACAGCTGTATGCCATTTTCACTTCTATTTCATTTGTGCTATTTTAACGTTTTCCATTTATTTTTAATTTGACAACACAAAGTTCAATCCTCCCATTTTAAATGTAATTCATAACACCATTAGATAAAAGCAACTAATCAAACAATTAATCCAAAAAAATATGTTCATTTCTGTAATTACCCCAATTTTTCAGACAAAAAAATTAATTTAAATGAGCGAAAAATTGTAGCACCGTTTCATATTCATAAGTAATTAAATTATTAATAGGAAAGGAATTACGTCTAAACATTTTATATTGTTTTCTTTTATAACATCAGATCCTCAGTTCAAAACGAACTTAACTAGTTAAATGAACCGTAATTAATAGCACCATTACATGGATGAATTCAAATTAACATGTTATTAGTTAAACTTTCTAAACATACAACTTTGACCATATCAAAAGTTCTTTAAATTTTCCAGTCCTTTTATTTTCAGAGCAATCATTTTAAATTAAGATATAACAATATTTTTGATAAGCTACTCTCTCTCTCTTACGTCATCTGCAGACCCATTCCGGAACCTTCTAATACAACATTTATGCTTATTTAAGAACCATATATTAAAGATTTAGCAAGTAAATTATTTCCTAAATTGATTTAAAATTCAGTCAATAACAACTAATCATGATTTATTTCCTTAAAGAATCAACATAGTAGTGTTTCTTTTTTTTTCCCTCTCTAACAGCTGCATCAGATAATAAATGAACTGTTATAATGTTTTCCAAAAATCAGCTTCATTCTTTTCAATCGAAATGCTTTAATGATATTTTATTTTAGAACTTCACAATTCGGGAAAATGTATAATGTGAGAAATAATTAATAGCACCATTTAATAAAAATAAGAGATCAAACCATTAACACTAAAGAAGAAAATTACAACTTTAGTTATTTTATTCCATGCTACCTCATATTAGACTTCCCCAATGCGTTCAAACAAAGACAAATTATTATGCGAAGTAGCACAAAATGGTTGGGACAAGGTTGGTTAAATGTTGGACAACTTTTGTAGCACGTTGAACAGGAAGAAATATCCGCCTTGCCGTAATATTGGTCAAAGAAGCATCCAACAGTGGTCCAACAATTAGCTGTCCAGAGTCCTGTTCAGATACGCTTCAAATTAGAAAGGGTGTCTGTAACGTACAATTTCCTAACCCTTTCTAGGGGAATACCAATTATTAGTACCAGTTACCAATTAGTATTACTACCAAGAATTAATACCAATTACTTTTTTTTAAATAATGTTATATTTTTTCTATTATATTTTATTCTTATTTTGCCTGATAGTTTATAAAAATTATGTTGTGTAAAATTTTATAACTACAATATGATTTTTTTTTTCGAAGCAATGTTCTGCATCGATATCTTATATTGCTGTTTCTTCTACCATAATATTATTGAACATTTAATTTTTTTTCTTGAAGTTAATTAAAAATTATGTAGCGTAAAATTGCACAGCTGAAAAATAATTATAAATCAGAATGTATTTTTTAGCCCTCACAATTCTTCATATTTATTCAAGGTAATAAATTTAATTAGTAAATTATTTGAATACTTTTTTCACTATATGTAAGTTTTATAAACATTAAAGATTCTTTAAGATTGTTTTTATTTCCTAATAATAATTCCTGTTTTTATTTTCCTACCACTTTCTAATGGTTTTCGGAAACTACCATCGACGGGCCAATAGTCTGTGCTACTTAGAGTTTAAATATAAGCAGTAAATACTAACAAGATTTTACAGAAATAAGTACAGGGGCGCACCCAGTGTGCCGTGCATGCAGTGTCATGTGATTAAACAAGCGCCAAAGATTTAAGGCAAAGAAAAAACATTTTTATTTAATTAAATTAAAACTAATTACAATAAAAAAATAATTATGCTTTATAAATTTACTTCAAACAAATTACTTATTAACCCTTTGACCAAGTCGCCGTGGAAACCCACATAGCAGTATTTGTTCTATTTATACATTTTAATGCCACTATTTCGGAATAGTAATCTTCTTGTTATTTAAAAGCAGAATTTCTTATATTAAATAAGTCCAATATTACCATTAAAAAATAGTGGTACTCAAAGGAAAAGACCGTACTAATCCTGCTTAGTTAGAAAAGGCAAAGGCTGTTTCACTCACTCTAGCCACGATTTTTTTCAGCGCTGTTACATTACATTACTGTCTTTACATTACATTTTTCTTGATATTTGATAAATTGAAATTGAAATGTTTTTTTTTTATAAATGCGTTTACAAAAAAAGGTTATAAGGCGCCAACTGAATATCTTCACGCAGACGCCGTACACTACTGGAGCTCCCCTGAATAAGTAATAAGACTAGTTCGCCATTGATTCCCGCCCATTAATTGGCATTATCGGCTAGAAAACTACTTCTGACCGGTCGAGATCAGGAACGGAACTCAGTATTCTAGCCCGCAACGACGTGATACCCACTTAGCTCCATAATAATACGGAGTGCTAACTCACCGATCCACTTTCTGCCGCAACCGTATCACACTTTCATTGCGCGTAAGTAATGAATCCTGCACTTTTCTTAATATTACGGCCATTTTAAAAATATTTTCCGCATCCTTTTTGTCTCTTTTAGTTATTTATACAGCTGTTTCACATTTTTATCAGCAATACTTAACATATCTTTTTTTTTTTTTTTTTTTTAAATTGAGTTTATATAAAATTTCCTTTTTGACTAATATCAAATGAAATATTGGCGATGAACTTAAATAAAATCTGTAGTTTTTACAATAAAAGATATATATATAAGTGAAAATTGTAGCAACTTCGTCATATTTTTAAAAGATAATCTAATTTGAAAATATCTATCCCATATTATTCTATGGGAGGAAATCTGTGTTTTGCCTAAGATTTTCCTCCGAAAATCTTTGGAATTGTATTCATGGGCGGACCACTGGATACAATGTATCAGAATAGGAAGTCAGCTCTCCGTTCTATTGTGGAGCTCAGTGTGCTCTCTTTCCTAGTTCACTGTCGGTGTGCCACATGAGAGCAAATTTTCCCACGGGAAGTCCCACCGACCTTTTCGACGACCCCTCCCTCATACTGGGGCAAACAGCGAGTCCCTCACTTGTCTCTAATAGACTACACAAAATATTGACATTTACATATTTACGATCAGGGAAGACCGAGTTATGCTCGGTCAACATTAGCTCTGAGTTCAAATATCATGACCCATGACCAAATTGACCCACTAATCAAATTTTCTCGAACATGTGACCAAGCCCAATTGTCTTCTCGTACCCGAAACCCGTAGGATATAAAATTTAGTCAAAATAGTCTGAGCCGTTTTTTAGATAAAATTAGCTTGACCCACAGTGACCCACTAATTGGATTTTCTCGAACATGTGATCTAGCCCAATGATTTGTTCGTGCCCCAAAACCGTATGATACAAAATTTAGTTCAAATCATCTGAGCCGTTTTTAAGATAAAAATAGCCTGACTCATAATGACCCATGACCAAAATGACCCACTAATCAAAATTTATCGAACATGTGACCTAGCCCAATAGTCTTCTCTTTCCCTAAAACTGCAGGATACTAATTTTAATTCAAATCCCCTGAGCCGTTTTTATGATAAAAAAAGCTTGACCCATAATGACTCATGACCAAAGTAACCCACTAATTGAATTTTCTCGAACATTTGACCTAGCCCAACAGTCTTCTCGCGCCCGAAAACCATAGGATGCAAAATTTAGTTTAAATAGTCTGGACCGTTTTTTAGATAAAATTAGCTTGACCTACAGTGACCCCAAAATGACTCACTAATCAAATTATCTCGGTTATGTGACCTAGCCCAAAGATTTTCTCGTGCCCAAAACTCGTAGGATACAAAATTTAATCAAAATCGTTAGAGCCGTTTTTTAGATAAAATTAACTTGACTCGCGTTGACCCAAAAATGACCCACGAAGTTCTCGAACATGTGACCCAGTCTCGAACGTGTGACCCAAGAGTCTTCTCATGTACAAAAGTGGTAGGATGCAAAATTTAGTCAAAACCGTTTGAACCGTTTTTTAGGTACAATTCGCTTGACCCTGACCCATGGTGACCCAAAAGAACCCACTAATCGAATTTTCTCGAACATGTGACTTATCCCAATGTTTTTCTGTTGCCCCAAAACGGTAAGATACAAAATTTCGTCAAAATCGTTAGAGCCGTTTTTAAGTTAAAATTTGCATATACACAGGGTGATTAACTACCAGACCGACAAACTTGCAGGAGATGTAGAGGGCACAGAGACGACTCGGAATAACATAACAATGCAGGGTCGAAGAAGCAGAGAAAAAAGAACAGAAACAGCAACACATTAATGGGACAGAAAATATTTTATTGAAAGGTTGTACCAGAGAAGGTGTTCGATATTACGACTAGAAGTCATCAGGCATTCTTGACAGCGGGGCTTGCAGTTTTGTGGTAGATGGAGCTGAATGGAAGGCCGCTTGAATGTCTGTAATTGCCGGGAGGATACGCGACACGCCAGGAATCTTCCAGAACGTAAGGGAATCCATGCGGCGCCGCTGTCAAACCTACATGACGACTTCTGGTCGTAATTTTGAACACCTTCTGTAGTACAAACTTTCAATAAAATGTTTTCTGTCCCATTAATGTATTGCTGTTTCTGTTCTTTTGCTCTGCTTCTTTGAACCATAACTCGCAACTACGTCATTTTCGACTCTGCATTGCTATGTGATTCTGAGTCATCTCTGTGGCCTCTACACCTCCTGCAAGTTTGTCGGTCTAGTAGTGAAACACACTGTATATACACACACACAATTTTTCCTCGTATTAGAATATATGATAAAATAAGAACTTACATCGCAGATTAAGGAGGTGGTGCTCGCACGAGAGTAGGCTTTAATTGCATTGGATGACATATTAGACTAATGAATAAAGACAATGACTAATTAATAAATGAATAAATGAGTTTACTTATATATATACATTCCCCAAATTGACAATTAATTTTCTCTGTTTCCATCTGTAACCTTTTTGGCTTTTTCCAAGCCAAAGAGCGACCACAATACCGGAAACCAAAAATACACTTTACTGAGACATTTGCACCTAAGAAGGGAATTGCCATTAATGTTACACTCATAAATGGGATTCCATTTCTTTGAGAAAGGCATTGAGGCACGTTCTCTTGTTTGGCTCCAAAAAGTAGGAGCGAACTGAGGCTGCTGTTAACCTCGCACAAAACCGCTCTCTAAGTAGCTGCGTTCCTATATACTCAAACAGGAGATGTTTGTTCTCTGGTAGCTGGAACCGGAGATGTACAAAAGGGACCGGCAATGGCGTATTGGTCGGATACGGAAACGTCGGTAATAGGCAGGGAAGAGCTCGTGTCCCGTAATTGTCCAGTTGATCATCGGAGAACAGTTAATAAAAAGAGTTTCAACTCCTTATTTATACTGTATCGATTTGCCTTAGCAAAAACTAAATACAAAGTTAAATGACGGGAATTAATTACACCTTTTCATAGAAACAGGTAATAAAACCGTTAGTAGAAAGACATCAACTGTATTAGTTTGTCTTTTCTTATTATAGACCAAATTGTTTACTCAAAACAAACTAGCAATTTAAATGATCTATAATTAAGTGAAATAAAATGGTTAAGTGGGAGTATAATTCGAGCTCAAAGGGTTCGGTACATTTAATTAATTAAATAATTAATTAATAAACTCTTACTAGCCCTAATTTTTTCATAATTTAGTTTCAGTAAATTCGGAAATACGAGGGAGGGGGGGCATAAATTTTTTAGTACTTTCGACGATATCTCTGAAAATATAATACCTAAAATGTATTTTTGAGTTCGATGTCACGAGAATTTTCAAACCCTATACGATGTATAAAAATAAAATTTATTTTTCAAATAACTTAATTAATATCTCGGCTAATTACCGACAATTTTTTTCGAAAATTATTATCAAATATTCTTGGACGATTCTGCGTATACCTCGAACGCTCGTCAACTCTTCTGCTGACTGCCCGAAAAGTAAAGTTTGTGTATAACAGAAATATGTGTTTCTCTCAAAAATTATGTTACCTAGGAAAAACTCTATAGTTTTCCTGCAAAGAATATATAAGCTAATTTAACCCTAATTTTTTTCATATTTTTAGTTTCTGTAGATTCGGAAACAGAGGGGGGGGGGGACATATTTTTGAAGTGCATTTTCGACGATATCTCCGAAAAAATAATACCTAAAATTAAAACAAATATATTTTTGAGTTCAGCATTACGAGATCTTTCACACGATATACAAAAATATATTTTTTTCAAGTAACTTATTTAGCCCCCTAAATTTTTAATAAACATATTTGTGAATGGCTAATACTGTAAAAGCACTTATTTTCGCGAGCCGTAATTTTCGCGAAAATGAAGATATCGGTGATTTCGCGAGCTGAAAATTTCGCGAATTTTATATAAACAAAACCGAAAGTTGAAAAAATCCGAAACTACCTAAATAGAACCCCTTTTGCACAAGGCATTTTAAGAAAGTTCCTTTTGTCCGAAAAGTTCGCCCCCCCTCCCCCATCGCTCTAAAAACAACACGCGGACACACAACACAAACAAAATGTTGTTCCCCCTGAGATGTTCGTTAACTTCGATCAGACAAACGCAAAGTTTGTGCCTACATCTGAATACACATTGGAAGAAAATGTTTCAAACTGTAAACCTACTTCCACCACAGTTGTTGTACGCTGGAAAAACAACAAATTGTCATCCAAAGTTTACATTTCCGGCGGACTGGGATGTGTGGCACACCGATAAGCATTGGAGCAATACTGACACAATGATTCGATACTTCGAGAATATTCTTGTACATTAGTACGACAAGCAAAGAGAGAGCTTCTCGGGCTAGTTTCAGAACAACCTGGTCCAAGATCCTCTTTTTCTGCCTGAACTAGAGAACAGGAATATTATTCCAGCTTTCGTGCCCGCTTCCTGCACAGGAGAGCTCTAGCCTTTGGACTTAACTGTAAACGACGAGTTCAAGAGTTTGCTCAAGAATGAGTTTATTGAGTGATATTCTAATGAGCTTAAATTTATAGAGGAAAAAGAATCTGTGGACCTGCGAATATCACGACTAAACCCGATTCACGCTTCTTGGCTTGTGCGCACATTTAACGGTGTTGAAGCCAAACATGAGATAATTTTGAAGGGCTTCAAAGAAGAAGGTATTGTACGTGATATTGTAAGTGAATGAGCTGCATTCTATTAGTTGTATTATTGTTTTCATTCAAGAAATAGTTGTATAGTATTCAAGAAATAGTTGTAAGTATTCAAGAAATTTTTGTACTTGATTCTTATTTAAGTAACTGTAATCATTAAATTTTGGATAACTGAAAAATTTCTGATTTTTTATTATTATTTGAGGAGAAAAAAAAAATATTTTGCGAGGCTTAAATTTTCGCGATTACGACGGGCTCGCGAAAATCAAAGCCTCGCGAAAATAAGTGCTTTTACAGTAATCAGAAAAATATGTGGGTAAAAAGGCTTTATAACTTCCGAAGTTTGAACTTTCCACGTCTCATAGTTTCCGAGAAAAAGTGTTCTGACAGACGAACAGACAAACGCAGGAGTGATCTTATAATAGTTCCGATTTTACTTTTTAAGTAGGGAACCCCCCAAAAGTATCATTTTCTTTCACTACATTGATTCGCATAGGCAGAGCGATTATTATAATACCATTTCATTGAAATATGTAATCAACCAATTAACAGAAAAGAAATGTCGTCTCTACTTTTTAGCTTTTCTCTTTAGCAACTTCAATTTACCTAGGCCAAAAACAACCTACATAATTAATAGCACCATTACACAGTTGGTGTTAATTTAACACGTTTTTATACACTTTCGAAACATTTATCATCGAGCATATCAAAAGCTTTTAAATTTTCATGTATTTTTTTATTTTAAAAACATTCTTTTAAATTAAAAAATAACAAGATTTTTGATAGGTTGTTCTCTTTTACGGCGTCTGCAGACCAACCACCTAACCTTTTCATACAACTTTTATGCTAATTTATTAAAATTTAGCACGTAACTGATTCTAAAATTCGATCTAAAATTCAACCGATAATGGTTAAAAGCAATTAATTGTTGATAAAAAATAAGATCTAGTCAATTTTGTTAATATATATATATATATATATATATATACTAGCTGTAACCCATGACTTCGTTCCCGCAACATTAAAAGAAGAATAAATGCATTATTATTTAAGTAAAATATTTCACTCCCGATAACTAAAAACGTAAATAGTTAACTAACTCTTTATCACACTTCATAGGAGACAATAAGGTATTTCTTTGTTATAGGGACCTTGACATAATTCAGTCTTAAAAAGTGAAATTCTGTGCCAATTAATCGCGAAAATGAAATTGCAACCTGTTATGGTCTTGCCACCTTTTGCGGTCACCGTAGTACTTTTCCTAGACTTCAGACCTTAGTCTTATGGTATTTGCTGCCACCGACGGTATTAGACTGATACCAAACACGTTTGAAAAGAAGTTCTCACGTATATAATCAACTAATAATTTATTGATTAAATTAGCATGAAAAAATGTTACAGTGATAGTTCTTATTGGTCAATACAGATTATTGTCTCTTGCCGTATGCGACTGTCGAATGACAATCTTCCTGATCGTACGTTTTAATCTATTTCATTATGCACCACTCGTACACACCGTTCCGTCTACGCTGCTATTAATTCACCCTGGACCAAGCTGTCCGATGCACGATCTCTCTGCAATTATACATACTCCTCTGCACTCTTGGCTCTGTACGTCTACCCTCTACTCTCTCCCAGTACACTGCCTGTACTTACTCACTACGCTGCACACCAACGACTCTGGCGTCCTACGCTCTTCGTTGCACATCAACCAGTCACTCGTCTCACGCTATCCATGCCACTCTCCAAATCAACGGGCTGTATTTCTTATTTCACGGAGTTTCCATACCTGTAGCAACATTTCTTCTCGAATATTCCACCCCTCTATTATCCTCTGAACCCAGCTCGCTAGGAATCCAGTGCTCATTGTGTTCTCCTTCCAAAGGCGAATTATTTACTTTCACAATGATCTCGTGAACCTCCCACAAATATATAATCGGATCATAGAAATTTCATTGTCAATCACATACGGAAGTTTTACAGAAAAAAATATATATCAGAATACAGTAATATATAATAATGATTAAATATAATTAGTTAAATTAATTAGAAATATACAATATAGGTTCTGTTAAAGTCAGAAACCTGACATAGCCAATACAAAAAGGAGGGCTAAATAAAATCATGGAAATCGATGAAGTGGGCAAAAAGAAATCTCAATTTTACCTGGTAAACCATTTTACTTTTAACGCCTGAAACTTTTTAACAGCCACCCTTCAAAAATAATTAATTGGAAATATTGTATGTTTTTTCTTTAAATTCAATACTGTCTCTTTGGTTTAATGTATAGCTGAAACAAATCTTGTTTTCTAAATGCAGGGCTCCCAAATGGTGCACTTTTGGAATACCGGTATTTTATTTTTAGATTTTTCTTGCAAAATTTGCAAAAAACACCTTCGGAGGTAAATGTTTGCGGAAATGTTGTAGAAACCTACCATGAAATTTTCTGTTAAAAAGTATTCGTGTTCAGTTTGCGGACCATTTGAGCGCCCTATAAATGACAATATGCTGATGAAAAACGATTTTAGTTATGCAGAATAAATTGATTCATGAAGTTTGAATATGTAAAAATATGTTTTTATAATATACAGTGGGTGATCGGTTAACGAACTTAATCCGTTCCAAAACAATGTTCGCTAACCGATTTGTTCGTTAACCGATCATAGATTTAGTATAGATTTGTATGGGAATTCAATTAATTCGTTCTTAAAAGCTACATAATATATAAAAATTAAATTCTCCCTAAATTTATTTAAATGTAATAATAATAAAACATACATTACATACATACAGTCTTGTACTTCCTTCAGTCATGCTTTTTTTGAGTTTGTGAGGCATTAAATATGTGACAAAAGCTTATTTTTACTTTCTGGAGTTTGTCTTCCCGTTTTAATAGGGTAATATACGTTTGTATTTCATATGGACATATTTTATTTTCACGACTTTGTCCATGTCGTGCGTACTTAAAAAAATAAATGACATGCTCTTTGTAAAAACTTTCAGGATCACATTCATTGACTACAGCTTTAAATCATATCAGTTTATCACTTTGACCTATCCAAAACTCCATTAGTTCTCTAAAAGATCGTGTTTACTGCAGAGCCCGAAAAGCTCTAGTAGAGCCTAGAGCCTGTTAATAATTTAGAAACTTCTTCAAATCTGAAACACAGCATTGCTTCTTCTTAGCTTTATTTTGTGAGGTGTTCGTTAACCGAACAAGTGTTCGTTATCCGAACATAAAAATCTCTCGGGAAAGTGTTCGTTAACCGATCTGTTCGTAAACCGAACAGTTCGTTAACCGATCACCCACTGTATGTTTTAATTTTCGGATAATTTACTGAAATCAAGATTTTGTTTTCACCATCTATTCAAATTGAAAATAAATTCTGTTTTCAGTTTTAATGAGAAAATGGCGTAAAAAATGTATTGATCTGTTTTATTTCTCCTTTTTTATCCACAGACATGGAGCAATTTACTTGCCGTTTTCAGAGAAATTTTGTTAAAATTTACAATAACAATAATAATAATAATAATAATAATAATAATATATCGGAAGCTAATTCAATTTTTAAATTCTGAGATGTTGTGTGACATCCACGGATCAATGATAACCGGTGTGAAGTGAATCGCGTTGCGTTCGATAGTCTAAGAGGAGTAGTTGTCATTTTTCTTTTCTTAAAATTATGAAATGATTTTTAGCAGAAAATTCTCATCTGTATGTAACTCATACTCATGCTTCATAATCAGTAGAGATAAAAAAAACCATTTAAGGTTTTCATTTTAAATATGGCGTGAAACTCATCTACTTTCCATACTTACTGATCCTTGTATTATTAATGTACGGAATTGATTCCCGCTCCTTTTAAAACATGTTTGAAAATTCCCGTTTTATTTCAAGTATGACGTCACTTTTCCCCAGAGAAATCTCTTTTTAATGATATAATTCTTGTTAATTTTCTTTTTCTGGCAATCATGACGTAAATTTAAGCAGAAAACTCATACCTGTGTGTAACTGATATTCAAACTTATTATTAATCACTATCGATAAAAAATATTTCAGTTTTTCATCTTAAATATGACGTCCATTATCTATCTACTTTCATTATATACCGATATTCATTCTCTTTGTATTATTACGAATATTTGAAAATACATATGTTTCATTTATGACGTCATATTTGTCCAAGCCAAGGAGGATCCTTTTCATAGTTCCATGGTCCAAGCTAAATCTTTTCTTAATAATATAATTAATTATTGTTCATTTTTCCTTCTAATTATAACGCTGTCTTTGACAGAAAATCTCTTCTCAACGTAACCGATATTCGTACTTCATGTATAAAAACAAATACTCCATATTTTCGTTTCAAATATTATGGCAATTCTCCTTCTTTTGAATTTTCATTTTTTACGAGAAAATCGTTCATTTGAAAAATAATTGTTGAAGAAAAATTATTATTCCAGGTTTTGTATTTATTGGCAACGATAATGCGTAACAACGTAAAATGGTTAATTAAATTTTACAGGAAAAACGTCCATTGATTCTCTATGAAAATAATGAAATTTTGAATTATTAAGAAAAATATTTGAAAATATTAACTAGCACCTACCCTATGTTCATTTCTGGGTTACAATCCATCTATATGCAAAGATGCAGGGCCATTAAATACCCCATTTTTACGTTTAATTTAGCCAAACATTCACACACAGAATCTCATTTATAATATTATTAGGATATATTACAGTGAAAACCCGAATTAACTAGGGAAAACGGGGTTTTCCTCACGCTGTAAGTTAGAACGCGTTCTTACAATAAATCAATCAGTTAAAACGCGTTTTAACTGGAGCTCTCAGTTAGAACGCGTTTTCCCTAGTTAATTCATGTTTTGACTGATTTCGACTTTTTACTCTAACATACTGCTGGCCATCCAAAATGCAACATCATGAAGGAATGCAAATAACAGAATGATATTTATTGGACAAATACATTATAATGGGAAGAACAAGTGATTACATTTTCAGAAAATTTGGAGGTATATTTCCTGAGAAAACACTACCCAGAGTTGCCACCCCTGGCCGCAATAACACCATTTATCTGCCTAGGCATGGAGTTGAACAGAGATTGGAGTCGAACAGAGTGTTTTCTCAGGAACTATACCTCCAAATTTTCTGAAAATGTAATCACTTGTCCTTCCCACTATAATGTATTTATCCAATAAATATCATTCTGTTATTTGCATTCCTTCATGGTGTTGCATTATGGATGGCCAGCAGTGTTTATCTGAAATTTTTTCTTGCGTTTTTCCTATATTACATCCATCCGCTTACACAAAAACAAACTATAAAGTTAAATAAGCGATAATTTATAGCACCACTTTATAAATCAAATTTAATTAACATGGTAGTTAAACTTTGCAGACATCCAATTTCCACTATATCAAAGTCTATTGAAAATTTTATTAACATTATATTTAAAACTGAATCATTTTAAAGTTAGAAGTAACTTCAGATTTTTTTAAAGCTCTTACATCATCCAGAGATCCATCTACAAACTTTTCATACCTCTTTTATACTAATTTAAAAACAATCTATTAAAAACTTAACAAACAAATGATCCCTTAAATTGATTTAAAATTCAATCAATTAGGGATAATCGTGATTGATTTCTCAAAGGACCAACAAAGCGATGTTCGCTTTTTTTCCCCTGCAACGTTCACATGAGATGTTAAATGAACTGTTATAATACATATTTTAACCTCCGATGTTTCAAAACTTTGGTATTATAATGATGAATGGCTGCTATTACAAAGTTACATTAATCATAATTTAATAACGCTCTTCAGAAAAGCTGTTTCTTTAACACATAATTAGAGGAGGCTTATTTCCGAAAATATTGTTCGATAAAACTCCATGATTCTTCACGCACACGCCTCCGAATTATTGTTTGTTTGTCCCATTTTCCCCTCATTTAAGTTTTCAGTTAAATGTTACTTGCACAGTGTCCGAAGATTAAACAAAGGGTTGTGTCAACTCCAGAAATCGTTGGGTGAGTTTTTAGTATATTTAATTACCACCTCTTTGTTTTTCTTGGGAAATATTTTTTTCCATTCGCCGGTTTGCAAGATTTTCTCCTGCTATTATTATTTATCGAATGACTCAATTTGCTGAAAAATGACGCTGTACACTGTTTAAAGAAAAAGGTTATTCAAACTCCGAAAATGTAAAAAAAATAAAAATGTTTTTCAAAAAAAGATTATGCTATTGGGAGGTAAGAAATTTTATTAAATTTAAAGAATAGCTTTTCAGTAAAGAATAGTTTAGGAATTGACTATAATTGAATCGGTCATTTCGAAAACCACATAAGTCACAAAATCAGAACTTTTCAATAATAATAATAATAATAATAATAATAAATAAATAAAAACTGTATTTTTCGCAAGTAAATGAATTTTTATGGGCTTCTTTGGGCTGATTATAGAGTTTTGACTTCAAAGTTTGTAAATATCGAATATTTTTTATAATTTATGAATAATAAAAAGAAGAATAACAATAAAACTGTTCCTGACTTATGTAGTTTTAGCAAGAAACAAGGTTAGGTGGTATTGAATTTGAACAAAACAGTCATACTAAACATATTTTTAATCAAAATTAATGAACATTTTTATGTTTTAATATGGTATTGTCTGCAAATGGTAATAAGGTAATGTAATATCATATCCGCATGTAATCTTTTTATTGCATGCAAAAACCACTTAAGTCGCTGACTTTATGTCGTTTAAGTAATGAACGAAAATTAGATGGTATTGTTTGACGAGGAAGGAATACACTGATTTATGTGGTTATTACCCAGATCATAGCTCCACCTTTAAGAAAGCATTTGCAAAAAAAAAAAAAAAAAAAAAAATGCATATTTGGAAAAAACTTGACTTATGTGGTTTTTGAAATGACCGATTCAATTTAAACTGTTTCCTTAAAAAGCATAACTTCATTAATGATAGATAAATATGACAAAATAACACTCTTCTCTCATTAGAAACTAAAGTTTTCAATACATTACACTTAAAGCCTCACACTTGGCTCAGATATGTTGATGATATTTTTATAATTTGGCAGTATAGTCTTAATGAACTTCAAATATTTATAAATCATCTAAATTCAACTGACAATAACATTAAATTAACTATTGAAATTGAGCATAATAAAAGTCTTCCATTACTTGATGTAATGTTAACCAGAACAAATAAATCTGTCGACAGATCTGTTTTCAGAAAATGCATGGCTAACCAATCTACCATGCCAAATAATGCATGTTCTCCATTTAAATATAAAATTTCAATCTATAGATTTTTCATAAGAGGAGATTTTTCAGTATGTACTGAAAATAATTTGGATAATGAATTAAATAATATTCGTAGAACTGCTTATAATTATGGTTTTAAGGTATACCAAACAAAATAGCGTTTGCAGTAAAATTGACCCAATTAATTTTGAAAATTATTCAGGAGTATATGAAATACCATTTATTAAAGAAGATATTTCAAAGAATTACTATATTGGCATGACGAGCAGGAAATTTAGTTATAGAAAAAAGGAGCATGTAGCTGATATTAAGTATAATAGAAAAAACCACAGCCGTCGCAAGATTATATCAAGAAGAAACCATCCACAGTATCCTACATTTCAATGAAAGTAAGTTATCCCCCCCCCCATCTACATACATTATAAGAGAAACCATAGAGATTGTAACACGGAAAAATACAATATGTAACGATGTAGCATCATTTAACTTATTAAAATTGTGGCTCGAGTTACTCCATAGTTACAAATATTGAAGTAAACATCCACGAAAAATTAAAAACAAATTGTGCGTGATTTGAAAAAGTACGGCAAAAATTAAATGATGGCTTTACAAATAATAATTCGTAGACCGTGCAATTCTAGAATATTCTTACTAGTTTTGATAATTGCTCCTACGGAGTCGAAACATGTCAACAGTCTAATAAAATTTATTTTACTGTTTATAAAAATTTCACTTTTTGCCTTTTAATAAGTATAAGAGGTACATTCATTAATGATTTTTGTTATATATATACAAATAACTTTCTAGTAAAAAATAAAACCTACTTCAATTAATTGGCGTTAGGCAAAAACATTTTTAATTATTCATAGAATTAGGTGACGCATAATTATTTTCCGGTATGTGTTAGTATATCAAATTTCACACTTCTGCGAGAAATATTAAAAATATTACCAAAATTAATTTACATTATGTAAGATCGTTTAAAAATAATCGTTAAATTTTGAAATTCAAAATTGGAATTTATATATATTACAATAGGAGATCTCACTCATCTACGATTCAAATATAAAATATTTAAAAATTTAAAAACCATAGCAGGTTTTTAAAAATAACTAGGGCATCGAATCCGCGCTTCCTGGAATAGAGAATATAGGTGAAAACCATTTATCTTTTTATTCAAAACTCTAATAATTTTTTTCATTTAATAATTTTTTTTATATTGCCCCCTATCAACACCAAAGATTATTTTATATGAAATATGTCAATTATACATTCAAATAAAATTTTGAAATTTATTAAAAGCGGTAATTTCGTATTGGCCGTGTCAGAAGTTAATAGACGAAGTAATCGCTAAAAACTTCGTTATCGCTAGATTTAAAAGAAAAAAAAATTATTATTCTCATAATTTCAGCGGTTTTAAGTGCTTATTTCGATTACATGTCTGTTAAAATTATGTTTTATTTAAACTAATTCATTTATTGATTAATGAAGTTTTAGTTTCGTTGTGGAATATTTGCTGGAAAGAAATACTGAACTTTTTAGCTCACATAGGCTGTCAAAGCCTCAGAGCTTATGTGCCCGCCTGTTCTGTATGTACGTATGTACGTAATGCGATAACTCTTGATAGAACTAACCGTTTTGCGTTAAATTTTGTTTATAGGTTCCTTGGGATAAGGACTTCCCAGATTAGTCTTGCGGGTTCATTGGTTAAGTATAAAAGGGGAAAAGGGGTCTAATCCTCCCCCCTTAATTTAGATAAATGGGTTTTTTCATCAGAATTATCATATTTTCTTCAAATTTTGAATATAGGTTCATTGTGATAAGGCGCTTTCCTGGTTAGTTTTCAGGGTTCATTGATGAAGTATAAACTGAGTAATGAGGGTTTAATCCACCCTTAATTCAGATAAATGGGTTTTTCATGCAGAATTATCTGATATGCTTCAAATTTTGTATATATGTTCATTGTAATAAGGCGCTTCCCTGATTAGTTTGGGAGGGGTGTTCATTAGTTAATTATAAGGAGGGAACGGGTGGATGATACTCCCTTTAATATATTGTCAATTTCTTTATTTTTCGAGGGCTTATTTCAAATTCTTTGAAATAAGAGTTTAATATACAATTAGTGTGAATAGCCTGTGAGCTCAGTGCCCTCAGTTTAACTGGGCAGGTTTCTCTTTTTATTATATTGTTAACGTGCAAACGGATTAATAATTTGTAATCGTCTGCAAGCGATAGAGATAGATTTTTTTTAATAATGCTTGAAATTTAATTTAAATGCTATAATTAATGAGTAAATTGCGATACAGTTTTCATACAAATTGCATTTCAAAGTAGATTTTTTTCATATATAACGGTGTAAAAGTTAATAATATACGATGTTTAAAAAATCTAAAAAAATTACAGTAATAAAAGTCGCAAAACCGAAATCGAATTGTCAAATGTTGCCGTTTGCAAAATGACGCCAGCGTTACGCTCGGACACGTTTGTCCTTTATAATATAGATATATGTTGTTCATACATATTAATGTACCAGGTTATATTAATTTGCCAATTCGACCATCATATATATTATTTATGTTGTCAACATGCCTTTTTCTATGAATTTTTTAACGCACAACCATGAAGGAGGTATCATTCGAAAGTTTCTTGTAACGACTTCTGACATAGTACACACATATTTGGTTAAAACATTCTTTTTGATTAAAAATTGCTGTTAAGGGGACGGTGGATGTTATTATTATTTTTTAAATTTTCATCATAGAGATATAAAATTTTTTGCATATATACATTTCATCATAAGTATATAAAACACATTAAAAGAAATTTCCAATCGTTTTGCAATTTTAAGACTTTTTTTTAAATTTAAAATTTTAAAAGGAAATTTTAAAATGCTCCGGGCGTCTTAATTTTTTAGATATGTCCTTGCTTTTGAATTTTAATCACTTAAAACTATACTAGATGGTACCTGTCAAAACTTGACGGAAAAAATTACAATAGCAATATTTTAAAATAAGCTTCTTTATTACATAAGTGCTTATGAAACAATCTTTCAAATATTTTATTTAAAAAAAAAATTCCCCCAGTGAATTACGTTATTATTTCCGATGCAAACTCCAAACAAACAATCCGTAAACAAAATGGAAATCAGTTTGACATTACCGCCCTATTCCCCACGGCAAGAAAGAAAATTTCCTGAACCTATGAAGTATCATACAAATAGCATATCCCTACGTTCATCTCATATTCAGTCAATAAAAGAACATATTAAATAAGGCACACATTCCCCCCCCCCCTGTGATAATGCAACCGAATGAGCTCCTATGCGCATGTGCATTGCTTCTCCCCAAACGCACCGTCGAAATTCGACGTTAAAAAAAAGTTTTAAAATGTTTTGATCAAAATTTTTAAAATGTCTTCTTTAATCATTGTTCGTTTTAAATCCATATCTTCTGAAACGCATCTATTGTTTTAAGCTAATCAATTTTTATGTAAAGATGAAGAATTTTTTTTACAATAATAAATCAATCTGCAGATAAAGGAGATTTTTAATGTTTTTAAGTGTAATTTATTTGTATGGTTTCTTCATTCCTTTACATAATCAGGATGATTATTCCTTTTCCATAATTAAGAGAAATAATGTAAATAAATAAATATCCAAGATTATTTTTGATTCTGTTTTCATTAATATATTGTAAATTTTATTGTTAAAGGTTACTGATAAATGATACTTTAGTAAATGGGGCTTTTCTTAATTATTATTATTATTATTATTATTATTATTATTATTATTCTTTTTTTGAGATTTAATGGCAACATTCTTCCGTTTGTTTATTGGGCGCTACAGTTTGGCGAATTATTTGAGGTACTTTTCGGTGCCAATGAAGTATATATATAGTATATACATACATATATACAAATATATATAATGTATATAGTTTTGTTTTTCTAGTATTGAATTTATGTGGTTTATAGATTTTGGTTGGCTTTTGTGATAATGATTCTGCAAGTAATTTTCCATTGGAGTTTGTTATTATGTGTATAATATATATATATATATATATCCGTTTGCATTGCTTTTGTTTGGGTCAGAAGAGTTTGGTCATTTTGCATATTGAACTATAATTTGTAGATTGACAGGGCTCTTTGGTATCGGGATTTCAGTGTATGTGGTCAGTTTCTTATGTTTCAATGGTTAAATTTTACTTAAAGTTTTATATATATATATATATATAATCCAGCAAAAACATGATTTTGGCCTGAACTAGCACCACCCCCCTCACCAGAAACAAGACAACACAAGAAAACACAATTAGAAAATATATGTAAAAATAAACAGAAACAAGCTGCGGCCTCATCAGCAGTGGGTAAATTCAATGGCAGCCAAGCATCCTAACAAAAAGATTAACAATTAGTGGCAGTGGGTTTCGGCCAGAGCGCTGCGTAGCCCACTGCCACTAATTGTTAATCTTTTTGTTCGGATGCTTGGCTGCCTTTGAATTTACCCACTGCTGATGAGGCCGCAGCTTGTTTCTGTTTATTTTTACATATATTTTCTAATTGTGTTTTCTTGTGTTGTCTTGTTTCTGGTGAGGGGGGTGGTGCTAGTTCAGGCCAAAATCATGTTTTTGCTGGATTATATTGAATTTGTATGTTCTAATATGCAGCTTCTGGCGCTGTTCACACGAATATTTAGCTGTTTTGTTTGTGTTGTGATGGTTACTGCTTATATATATATATATATATATATATATTTATATATACTTTATTGGCGCCGGCTAACCGAAAAGTACCTAATTTGCATATAGTTTTTTTTTCTTAATCGGACGACGGGATAATGCACGGAATTTCGACGGAATAATGAATATTTTTTATGGTACCAGAATATTTTTCTGTATTTTATAGTTATATTACGAAATACATATTTTTATGATTTGCTGAATCACTTAGTTGTTTACTTTTTCATGCATTATATTATTGAAGGTTGTTAGTTCTCTTATTCGTTTAAATATACCCTACTTATATCAAATAGCGTGTGTTCTCTGTGGTGTTTCGCATAAACGTTGTAAAATTCAGGTTATTAGATTTTATCTAACTTTGCTGTCATAACAGCTGATGAAGCAGCCATTTTCGGCGATTTTTTTGTTACCTGTAAAATGTTTGTTTTTGGTATAGCCCGAACTAAGAAAAAATTGAGTACATTTCCATTATACGGACACCATTGTCGCCAAGCATATATTTACATGTATGGCATGGTGTCGGTATAACGGAAAAGAACCAAAATTTGCGATCGATCAAATAATTGAATTTCGTTAAACATTAAATTTTCTGGTACTTTTCTATTATCCGGTCGACCACTTTTCATAATGAAAAATTATCGCCAAACTGTAAAATTAAACTCCAAAAATACAGTCCGATTTACTTGATGTCAGAAGCATTATACGTGTTTGTTACGTCATCAAGTGGTTTTTAATTCGAGATTTGCGTCTATTTTTCATTATGTTTTACTGATTTATTAGTTATTTCATTAATTAAAATAACAATTGTGTCCTTAAATTCATGTATTTTATTTATTTATTTATTTTGATATTCCAATGGCAACGTTCTCCCGTTTATTTGGCGTTACAGTTTGGCGATAGTTTTTTGTTATGAAAAGTGGTCGACGGGATAATAGAGAAGTACTAATTTTCTTATTTTTAATCTGAGAAAGAAACAATAATCATGGATTTAATTAATTTTGCAATATGCGGTGCAACAAAAATAATTTTGATTAAATCAGTACAGATATCGCAGACGCACCTGGGTTATTTTTTGGCGCCTAAATGACGATTTTTCCTTTGCATGGCAACCTGGTGTTTTATAATAAATTTGAATATGTGTGTAAATAAATAAAATAAAATAGGTACTTTTATGTTAGCTGGGCGTCAAGGATAACTCTCCAAATCTTGTTTCAATTGGAATCATTTAAATTGCAACATTTTACGTGAGATTTGTTATTCATATTGATATGTTTACGTTTAGATATTTTATTATGATTATATTCTAGCTAATTAAGTTTTTTTAAAGATTTTATACTACAATGTTAACATATTACCTAGTTGATATTAGTTAATGTCAAAAGATTGGCGAACCACAGAGTTCAAGGAAAAAACTCTATGCCCTCAAAAGTGGGAGTTGTCAACTTTATGACGTCATAAGCAGAGGTAAATGTTTAATTGAAAATTACAGCTAATTAATTAAATTTTCGAACAAATGAATGCACGATAGCAAATATGTGTCCTAATATCTTTCATTTAAAAAAAGAATGGTGTAATTTGATGCAGTAGTTTGTTCTAACGGATTGTCGAAAGAAATCGCTTAGCGTTTTAAATATATAGATTACAAACAAATATAAGCATTTATTTTTTAATCTCTTGTATAGTTAATTTTTTAGAGATTTTTTTTTCTGAATTTCCTATCGATTTTCATCAAAATTTTGCCTTTTAACAAGTTAAAAATCAAATTTAACTATATTAATGAAGTCGAATTTCAAAATGCATGCTTCGTTTCCTTGTACACAATATCAGTATACTTCCTTATCAATTTCGTGAATTTTGATCAAAAACTAAGACGCTCGGAGCATTTCAAAAATCTGAAATCGTTGAAAAAGCAGTTTTGAGAAAAACAGATTTAAAGTATATTAAAGGGCCGAAAAACTGTTTGTGTACAAAATTCAAATGCTTGTAATTTTTCAAAAAATAGTCGCAGCTGCATGCGATTTTTCGCAAATGGCTCAGAAGAAACTGGAGAAAAATAATATGCACGAAATTAATTTTCGATTTTTGGGTCGATTTTTGCATAAATGAAGGTCCACGGTCCCCTTAATTAAAAATTAAATCGACATTCCTCAAATTAGTGTTGCCTCAAAAATAAAATACCTCATTATATGATGCTAAGCGTTGATTACAAAAAAAGATAAAGCGTGATTTCTTCACATGGGTTTATTTTATATTTATGATTAAAAAGCAAAATTGAAATGTTTAGAAGAAAAATACATCAACGATCGGTCAGAGCAGTGATGTTTCACGTGTAGCCTAAAAGGTATGCTTTGCTACATTAAATTAAATTGTATTTTCTTTGTCCCATGTTTTTTCGACGTGGACGGCGTCATCTTCTAATGCAGTTAAAATACTAGTGTTATTTTGTTTTCTCGCACGTGCCTTTTACTATCTTCGATCAATTTTTACTGTAGTTTTGATGGAATAAGTAAGACGATATTCTGGGTTGACTAATGTTGTTTGCAGATATTTTTATCCTTAATTTTCTTTCAGAAGTTTAAGCTTGCATCTAAAAAGTATTAGCTATTTCTAAAAGTTATGAGACTGCAGTGCGAAATCCTCCCACGGTTCCACTGGTATATTTATATTGTAATAGAAGATCTCATTCATCTACTATACTAATATAAAATATTTAAAAATTTAAAAATCGTCGCAGATTTTTTAAAATAATAATTGTCGTTCATGAATATTTATATGCCAGTTTATAATTAATTTGCCAATTCTACGATAACTATTTAAAATAGTAATTTAATAATAATTATTTAATGTTGTTCAAAGAAATTCTTCGGATACCAATTTTGAACTGCATACAGTTATGGATTTCTATTTTATGTTATTACAGTTAAAAAAAAATCACAGAATATGAAAAAGTCAATTTTTAACTAGTTTAATTAAACTATTATTTAAAAAAAAAACGAATTTTTAAAATAATATATTATTTGACTTTCTAAAAATTTCGTTGTTGTATTACACAAGTTAACAAATAATCATGAAAAAACAGTCTAATTCTTGCAGAGAATGTTGAAATTTAAAAAAACTTACTCTTCGGCAACGAAATTAATAAAGTATTTTTTATGTTAAATAAATTAAGAAGAAGAATACATAGGTTTTAAATTTTTATGTAATGTTTTATTATTTTATTTTTTAATGTGTGCTAATGAAAATAACTAAAAAAATATATATTTAAATTTTAAAAATAATTTTAACATAAGAAGTTTAAAAAAAAATCTTTCTTTACTATTTTTGTTGCTGAAGACTATATTTTTCCCTTGGTATTTTCAAGAAGAGTTTATCTAACAAAATTAATAAAGCAAAAAACCAAAAAAAAACAAAAAAAAAAAAAAAAAAAGTTAAAAAAATTAATAAAAAGTATTTTTTTAAATGTGTATTTAATTTTTTTTTCTGACGTATTAATAAAAATATTAAAAAATATATATGTAAATTGTAAAAAAAAAAAAAAAAAAAAAAAAAAAAATTATAGATTTCCTTTAACGTAAAATGTTTAAAGAAAGAAACAAAAAATCTACTCTTATTATTTTTCTTTAAAAGACTAATTTCTTTGTAATTCTGTATTTTCAGAGATAATTTTTTCAGTTTTCATTTATTATCTTGCAAAATGCAACAACAAAAGTCCCAGATAAACAAAGTAGCTTAATACTCAAAGAAAAACTTCGTTTTCCTTTCTTTTTTTTAAGCCAATGGGATTAATTAAAAATTAAGTTGTTCATTTGATGTCTTATTATTATTATTATTATTATATTATTATTATTATTTTTCTTTTTAAACGTTAATAATTTAACAATGTAATTGTATACAGTTAAACACTTGTATCTGAATATCACGTTTAAAGATATATTAAAAATATGGCATTGCGCAATACCATGGAAAAAGGTTGTATATGCGATTTCAAAAAATAATTGATAATATGAATGAAAATTTAGTATATTCCGGGGTAGCAATGTTCCTTTGATTTTTGTTTTAGGGAATGTATTTTGCGTATATAAATTCATTTTTAAAAATTGAAGTTAATAAATACTTATATAATAAAAAGTTATACATCTACTATATATATAAAACACAAACGGAAATTTCGTTCCGTTCCGTTATAACTTGAGTTCTGCTGAATGGAATTTGATGGAACTTGCACTGTTGGATAGATATTTTTTCAGGGAAGGTTTTAGTGTATCACACATAGTTCTACGTATATTAGTTATAGAATTATGATGGAAAGTTCTGTTATTTTGGACGATAAGGTTACCATAGGTCATTTTTTTGGCGACCATTATCGTTGGCGAAAGAATTGAAACGGTTATATCAGAAAATAATGCAAACACATAGAAAAATAAAAGAAAAATTCTGTTATTAATTTTATTTAAAATCCCCCCCTCCCCGCAAAAAAAAGAAAGAGAAAGAAAAAACTGTTTTAATGAGGCATAATATTTAATTTAAATTCCAAAGGAATGTTTATAATGCTTAAAAATATTTGCAATGCATGAGATTGCAATTCAAATTAAGTCAATATATGGCGATTTATCGTTTGCGTCAGGTTAACAAAGATGCATCTGATAATTTGATTTAATAAAATATGAGTAATTTTCCCCCTTTTTTTCTTTCTGTTAATTTTTTTTATTAACTCCCCTATCATGTGCCTTACAGGAGGAACTAGCAGATATAATTGTAAAAATGACTGCATTTATGAGTTAATATGTTATTTGTTTATTTACGGTTTTGATTTTACTTTTGTCGCCAAGCAATGTGATTTTAAGCCAAAAATGCATAAGCGTAACATCAGCTTGAGCGGTATTAGCAATAATAGTGTTTTTTCGGGCATACAAGATCCTCTTTGGAGTAAATTTTTATATTCAAATGCAAATTATATAAATAGCAGTTATTGTTATGAATATGGGATCAAATATTTAAATTTTAGTGAATGTCTGCCACTCAAACACATATTGTAAAATAATTAAATTTTAGACATTTAAAAATTTACTGCGGAAACATGTGCCGGTTTGTTTTCACCAAACATATTATTTTTATAGCCTCGAACTCAGACCAGCGAATATTGTCTATTCTTTTATTTTTATTTTATTGTTTTTTTAATATATTGCCAATATCACTAATAGAAATATTCACTCTTTCAAAAGTTAGGAACCAAAGAATATTCTTAAGGAGATGTGTGCATTTATGCGTTATTACTAACACAAAAGGCTACATTTTGCAATAAAAACTGTTTGCTGAAATAAATTTTCGATTCGTCATTTCTTTTTAGTTTTTTCTGCCTCTCTTCCCTTCTTTCCTGAAGGTTTTTAAAATACATTGGACTAAAATTGTCCGTATTCCGGTCACTTGCCAGTTGGCATTGTTACTATATTGTTGGATGCTTCGTTTATGTTTGAAGGTTACTCTGGACGACGATTCAGATTACAGAAGATTAGACGACTTTTGAAATTAGCGATTGCTAAATTTATGGGGGTTTTTCATTAGGAAGCAAAGTTTTACCAAAAAAGCAATGCTTCCAATGTACGGTTGGTTGATTTTATACTACGATTATCTACACAAGGGATATAGACCCTTGGGGGAGTGCCCTCCGTGAGGGTCTTTCTAAGGGATCCTAACCCGTATTTACGGCAAGGTTCGAAAAAAACCATGGAAAACTCCGTACGGTTAGGTCAACGAGCGTGACAGGGGTTTGAACCCAGCACTTCCCGTATGCCAGTTTTGAGAGCAAAACATCTCAAACCACTGTTTTGGCGTTTTCATTGTACGGAAAAACTTTGTAATGTCAAGGGTGGCGAATGGAATAAATAATATTTGTCGATTTATCATTTCAGGCTGGATACGAAAAAACGAATACATGAAATTTTGATTAGATAATTTTTTGATCATTATAAAGCCTTTTCGACCTACACACAGCCCTAGCAGCTAAACATAGTGCGAAATGAATTTATTTCTGCGTGTTATTATGCTCTTTAGAGAAATGCAAAAAAAAATCTTCGGTTTAAGTATTCACCAAAAATAATATTACTAAACATTTTGCATAACTAACTTTATCATGGTCAATTTTATTTAAGGTATGGAATTTTGTTAATGAAAGATCTATAATTGAATTAACAGTAATTTGACATTATTTAATGGAACATAGCTTGGCGCGTAAATAACTTCGTTTTGTCAGTGACTCTGGTACATTAGTAACTATATCGAGTCAAGCACTTCTAATATTTGACGTCAAACTTGGATATCAACAAGATTATGGAAGATTAGGAAGATTTTATTGGATACAAACTAGAGGTTTATTCTTCTACCAGAGTTAATCGTCGGGTTTTTTTCAGGTTAACGGTTACACGAATGCAACTGGTCTAAAAAATGGAAAGATAGTTAAAATGGCGTCATTTTAATTTCATTCATATTCAGCATATACACTTTTTTATGTTTCACGATTTTTTTTAAATATGAATATTAAACACTGTTCTTTATGTGCAAACAATTTATTACAATTTTCACTGTATTTACTCGGCTGGAATCGAAAAATGTAAAACCGTAGTAGACTTGCCAGAAGAGGACGTATATTATGAAATATAACGTAACATAGAGTGAGATTGTACTTACGTTACTAGAACCTCACATAGAGACAAGAAAAAGGGACAGAGTTCAAGAACTTAGACGAAAATGAACCACCCGAACATTATTTAAGTTCAATGGTCAATCTATGCAATCATTGTAATGCTCTAATTTTTAGTAGTATGTTGACTAGAGAACATTTTAGTTCCTGTTGTCATAATCTCATAATGGCATCATTTCCCTACCAAACTCTACTATAATGATCAACTAAATGAGTTGCTTCTTTTAGCCAAAATTTTCTCCAATGTATGATATAATATAACGCAATGTCGTTCACATCGTTTACAGCAATATTGAAGGAAAATCCAGGTGAACGTATCTATTGCTTTAAAATACATGCTCAAATCCATTGATATAATTCGTTTGATTCAAGGTTCGTATGAAAATATTTACTAAGGTAGCATCTCTAGGTGAAGATCCACATTCTTTTAAACCACAAAACCATTTCGCTTGATTTAAGGTACATTTAGAAAAATGGCCCAGCGCAGCGGGTGTAGCATGCTAGTATATAATAAAAAGTTAATAATATAAAGTTAAGTACATTTTCCTTGTGAAGATATTTATAGACATAATTGTTTAAAGTTTTATAATTTAAAATAACGACATCATTGTGAATATTGTGAAAGAGTAAATAGAAAAAAAAGTATAAAGTTAATAAAAATGTTTAAAAAATATTTTTCGTATAAAACACAACTAAATTTTAAATTTAATAGAAAGTCTTAAGGTAAAATTACACTATATCAAACATGTTACATGAATCAATGAAATGTTCTCACGAAGCAATTTTAACATGTAACTGGTTTACTCAAATTAGAGAAATGCATAATAGAACATTTCAACTAAAATTAATGGAAAATAAATTTTGGCTAAAACGTTAGCATTCTACGATAAAATTTCGCATTTTTCGGGTAGACTAACTTTACTTAAAATACAGATGTAAATTCTTAAAGGGATGAAAACAAAAGACAAAAAATGCTTATAAAAACCTTTTAATAGGATGATCGACATGTCTCAAACGTACAAATGGTGCCATTATCAAGTTCTACACGATACAGAAACCATTCTCGCAAATTTTGAAAATAAACTTGGAAAACATAAATCACGAGATCATATGTGTAATAAAAGCAGGTCCTTAAACATAGTCAACTGTAAACATGAAAATTAATATTTCATTATTGTTTTCTTAAATTGAAAACCATCCTGTGCCAAACTTTAGGTAATTGAAAAGAGGATAATTTATGGCATATGTTCTCGTTACACATATAGATTTCTATTGATTCACGAATTGGAAATAAAATATTGATGGATAAATTATTTTACTATTCTTAAAATCAATTTTAAAGTCCTATGTAGTCTTGCCAAAGCTGTAGTTCTTCTGTCATTATTTTAATGATGATTAGTGATTTTATTATACGATTATCTACTTTACTTATATATAGAATAAAAAATATTTTCATATTTTCTTTCTTTCTTTGAAGAAAATAGTTCTTCAAAAAATGAAATGAGTACATAGACGTGTGACTATATTTACTTTTATCAAGAAATTTTCCTTTCCTTTTCCTTTTTCCCTCATTCTTTATTTATTCTTATTTTTATAATTTTTTGTTTTTTCAATGTGCTAGCTATGGCGAGTCTTCCATATCACAGTGGTCAAGCCGTAGCTACTAGTATTGCATCTAAAGATAAATATCTGATTTAAAAAATATCAGAAAGTGATTTTTCCCATCTGTTTACCTCTTTTCTAACGTTCTTTTTATTTGCTATTTGCTTAACTAATAAAATCCATTCTCAGAGCATGAACATTGACAAAATGATATATATATATAACCATTTTTTCTACAATTTTTGAAATATATACGAATAGCCTGTGAGCTCAATGCATTCAGTTTAACTGGACACTTCTTACTTTATTAATTATTTATTTAAAAACGAATTTAGCTAGTAACGAGATATAACGAACATATCGTCGTTACTAAATATTTCATATGAATGTATAATAAACAGGTATATTAGCTTTTGAATGATAATGATGTATATAAGTGTGAGTGCATTAAATTAGAAACGGATTTGTATCTAATGCTTAACGTATAAATTTACTTTCCTGAAATCTTTATTGAAATTTTCAGGTTAGTATTTTCCTATCCCTAACTGTACTCCAAAGCGGCGATCTAAATACAACGCTATTCAAAGTAATAAGCATCGTGCTTTCGCTGTCGAAAATTACACCTAGCATTGATTTATACTGTTTGATGTCCAAAAATTACGGGAGTAACATGCTCAAATGACTTGAAGAGCGTGTAATACTGAATTAAAAGAGGGGTACATTCGCGAGGTACTTATAATGTGTATTTAATAACGAGAGTGCTTCCTTAATGGACAGTTGATGAACATCCAGATAATGGTTAAACTGTCTGCGAAAGACGTTATTTCACAGATCCCCGATATCTCATTAACGGGATAAAAGTTACCCTCATTCCTAGAGATTACTGTTCGACCTAAATTACAAGAGTTCGTTTAGAGTTTAAACACACAATACCTAAACATGAGTAACATACTTTTCTTCATAGAAGGAATACTTGTATAATCTTAAAGCTAATTGTATTTTTTAGCTTGATTGTTACTTACTTGAAAGCGCATTAATTAAAAGGAAAGCATAATAATTATTTAAAAGAAAAATAATTTAAAAAAATAAATAATAATTTAAAAAAATAACAATTTTTAAAAAGAAATTAAAGAAGAAAAAAAGCACAAAACCTCTTATCGCAATTATAATTCTTCCATGTCCTTTTTATGAAACTCAAACATGAATTAAACATCGCATACTGATGCTCGTCGAGGACCAAATAAATTACGGATTCAAAGTATTTTAAGATTTTTAAAAGTCTTAAAATACTAATTTATTTTTAAAAAGAATTAAAAAAAAAATTAAAGAAAAAAAAAAGCACAAAACCTCTTATCGCAATCATAATTATTCTATGTCCTTTTTATGAAACTCAAACATGAATTCGCATACTGATGCTCGTCGAAGACCAAATAACTTGGTTTCTTAAATAAATTATGGATTCAAAGTATTTTAAGATTTTTAATTTTAAGATTTTCCAAAGCTTTTAATGTATGTACATACTTTTTTTGACCATTTAAAAAAATAAATTAAAGAAAAAAAAGCACAAAACATCTTATCGCAATCATAATTCTTCCATGTCCTTTTTATGAAACATAAACATAAATTAAACATCGCATACTGATGTTTGTCGAGGATCAAATAACTTGGTTTCTTAAATAAATTATGGATTCAAAGTATTTTAAGATTTACAATTTGACGATTTTCCAAAGATTTTAATGTATATACACACATTTTTTTGGTCATTTTTAAAAATAAATTAAAGAAAAAAAAAGCACAAAACCTCTTATCGCAATCACAATTCTTCCATGTCTTTTTTATGAAAAACAAACATAAATTAAACATCGCATACTGATGTTCGTCGAGGACCAAATAACTTGGTTTCTTAAATAAATTACGGATTCAAAGTATTTTAAGACTTATAATTTTAAGATTTTCTAAAGATTTTAATGCATATACATACACTATAGGGCCATTCGGCATTTTTAATTTTAGAAATTTGGTTGAATATTTAAAGATATACTTGTAGGATTCGTCTGAAAAGTCAGGATTATAAAGAATATGTTTGACCTCATATTTATCAACGGTGATTTGATAAGGGGGACAATTAGGGGGTCAGCCGAATGTCAAAGAAAAATAATAATATTTGGGATCACCCTGTAAAATAAATTGGAAAAATGATCTAACGTTACAGCACACGAATACGTGAACATTGTACAATATGTGTATTCATTTGTGTAACAATAGCACGTATATGCATGGAGATATAGTGATTTGTTAAAAAAGTTTTTGCATGTTTTTTGTTTATATCATGCAGGGTTTTGAATCAAATTTAACGCCAATTTAACAGAAATTGACAAAAATGTAATAGAAACAATATAGTAGAATCGGAATATAAATATATTAAACATCAGATGAAATATGAGCAGGCATATGAAATATTTTTTATCTGCGCATGCGCGAAAGATAACATTTTTTTTTTCATGATTCAATAGTCAATTCTATGGAACAACTCATACAAAAAAAAAAACAGCCAAATATCGTGAAAATTCAGAAAGTTATCGGCCATAAAGTGAGCTGATTTTTAGTTGCTCTTTAAAAGTAGCTGATTTTCCCAAAATTGTCATTTTAAATTTGTATGCTATTTTTCATTTTTTAATGATATTTCAGTTACAATTTTTGTCCGAACTATGGCAACCCGCATTCCAAAACTTTACAATACTCGCCCTTCGGAGTTCGATTAAACGAGTTAGGATGGTTACACTAAGGCTCCTATATACCGGGCTGACTCACGCCTCCATTTAATTGCCCAAGCGGACGCCTGACTTGGCGTCTTATCGCGTAGATGGCGAGTGAATTTAGTTACTTAATCATATGCAAAAATATAAGAATAAATAGCTAAGATATTTAATAGCGCCATACTAAGGAGATATACATTACAAGTAGACATACATTAAAAAGTAAAAAAACATGTAATTATGCTTTTGTATAATTATATATTAAAATTAAAAATTCATTTTCATCAATTAATATTTATTGCTTTCCTTTACATGAATAATTAAGAATGACAATATAAATTTATCTAATTCTAAATTTGATTTAATATGAAAATATATATTCACATGCATTGGACTCTTATATTTTTATTACTTTCAGTACGAAGTTAAGTTGTGATATAATTTATTATTAATAAAATAGTCTTAAAATGCTGATATTAAGGAATAAATTTCGTATGTTAGATATTCAGTTTTTACAATTTAATCGCACGTAAAATAATCCTTATTAAAAAATAATAATGATGATGAATAATGAGAACCTTCCGCGTTTCGAATAATTCTAGTTTTCTTTTAATGTTATCTCAATCTCCCCCCCCCCCCCACATCCCTACAGTTCAAAAATTTCAACCAACCCAGTACGTAAAAGTTTAAAATTTGTAAAACTTATTTTTTTTGTCTACTCATTTATTACTTTATTGCAACAATAAATAACCAATTATTTAAATTCCCCCTTTTCGAAATTACCGATGCGGCAGCGCGAGAAAGGGAGAATCTTGTCGTCACGTGACAATGATCGCTTATTACTCGGTAAGTAATTTATTTGACAAAAACTAGAAAACGCTATTCGATTCCAAATCACTTCAACAGTCAGTTGTGCCAATTTGATTCCTTTTCGTTTAAAAATGAGTCAGAAAATATGTCAAAAATTTTGCGCTCTTGAGCAGGGAATTTGAAAACCACATTAAACAAAACTCTTTCAATTAAAAATATGTAGAAAATTCCATATAGTAAAAACGTCAAATTCACCTTCTTAAACTTGAAAAAATACAATGCAAACACACTGGTAAAAAATTATTTGTTACTATATAGAAACAAGGTATATAGTTTTTCGACTATTTTTATCCTCTGATGATGGCTAATGTTTAGCCAAAAGCGCTTAGGTATTTTGACATCTGATTTTACATCATAAATTGTTTTAATGCTTTAAAACTGTGTTTTTAGCATTTGCACCTATTGTAGTAACAAATAAAGTTTTATCAGTGTGTTTGCAATACGTTTTCATCAAAACTTTTTAATTAAAAAAAATTTCTGCCCTATTTGTAATTTTACAATAACAGTAAATAAATAATGAATCGTCAAAATTTCCCCTTCCCGCCAAAAACACAATAAAAGATCTGTCCCCCCCCTCTCCTTTCTGCAGCTGATGAAATTAAAAATATCTTTTTTTTTCTTATGTGTTTGTTACTTTTTTCAAACAAGAAATATATAATCATTTCAACTACGCTCCCCCCCCCAACCCTACTCTCAATTTTCAGTTTTTTCCTTTTGACCTACCCCGCGCGCAAAATTCAAAGTGTAAAGTGTAAAATTTTTAAATTTCGATTAAAGAAAGTGCCTTTTCTACACTTTTCCCTTCCACCCATTCAAAAAATAAATAAGGAGGATATAGGAGGAAATATTATAGGAGCTCTAGGTTGCACGAGTACTGTTAACTTCTGGAATGTGGGTTGCCATAGTTTGGACAGAAACTGAGCATGCGCATTATGCGTATTTCGTCATTGTTATATATAAAGGTATTCTACCTATTCGATAACTTTCCAGAAGCAGCGCCATCTACGTGGGGTTTAGGATCGGAATCTAGGGGAATGAAAATAGTCCAGACGTTTTTCAAAGTAATTTAACGTTATACTTTTAAGGTCTTGATCCTAATAATATAATATTATAAATCTGATTGTGTGCAAATGTTAGGCTGAAGCCAGCGTCAAAATGGAACATTTAATGATCCTGTATCTTTGCATATAGGCTGATTAACACCCTCAAATGAATATAGGCTGGTTTTTGTTTATTTTATTCAAATATTTTTCTTAATAATTCAAAATTTCGTTATTTTCATAGAGAATAAATGGACATTTTTTTCATAAAATTTAACCATTTTACTTTATCGTTGCTAGGGCTTTAATCGTTGCCAATAAATAAAAACGCGGAAAAATATTTTTTTCTCAACAATTAATTTTCAATTGAAATATTTTCACGTGAAAAAGGAAAATTAAAAAGAATTCAAAAGAAGATAAATTTCCGTGATATTTTAAACAAAAATAGGGAGTATTTGTTATTATACATGAAGTATGAATATTGGTTACGTTGAGAAGATATTTTCTGTCAAAAACTGCATTATAATTAGAAGGAAAAATGCGCAATAATTATATTATTAAGAAAATATTTCGGTTGGACCATAGAACTATGAAAAGGATCCTCCTTGGCTTGAACAAATATGACGTCATAAATAAAACATGTATTTTCAAATATTCGTAATATTACAAGGAGCATGAATATCAGTGTACAATAAAAGTATATACATAATGGACGTTAGACGTAAGATGAATAACTGAAATATATTTTTTTTATGTACTGATTAATAATAAGCTTGAATATCAGTTACATACAGATGTGAGTTTTCTGATAAAATTCCCGTTATGATTGCCAGGAAAAGAAAATTAACAAGAATTATATCATTGAAAAGAAATTTCTCTGGGATCAAAGTGACGTCATATTTCAAATAAAACGGGATTTTTCAAATATGTTTCAAATGGAGCGTGAATCAATTTCATACATTAATAATTACAGAGCACAGTGAAAGAATAGAGAGGCTGTCAAATCGGTGACAAAATAGTGAACCGTCAAATCGGCTTGCAATATGAAGCCGGTTATCGCTCAAATCATTAGGCCCAAGGGCTGACTTCATTGGACGGGGAGAGGTTTTCAAAGCAAGCCGTCAGTTGTTTGGGCCAACTGTAGTGTTGCATTTTCAGCATCACGCTAAACATAAACATTTCATATATATTTATTCTCTGAACTCTGTGATTAATAATACAAGCATCCAGGGCCTGATTATCCAAAAGACACATGAAGCACATGCTTCCCCTCTAAAATTTAAAAGGGCCCCCAAAATGACTGTGAAGGGGGCCCTCCAATCCCATTTTCATTCTTTTACATTGTATTTTCAATTTTCTTGGAAAAGAAAGTTTGCTTAATCCAAGAGGAAATCCACGCACAACTTCACGAAACTTATTTAACAGGGAAATATAAACATCATCAATAGGATGTTAATATTATTCAGCATTTTTACGTGCCTGTTAGAAACCACCCAGGAAATTCAGAATACAATACAGCTATATGTACTAAATATATGTGAAGCATATACAGGGAACATAAAAAAGTTTAGTAAAATATTTGTGACTTCAGCTAAGCAACTCCCGAGAATAATATTAGTATCATTGGTGAGTTTTCAGGACTGAAGAATTAACAAAACTTTTTCCAAAATAAAAGAGGGCCCCAAAATGATACCGTGCTTCCTGTACCCCCGTTCGCCAATTGCTTGATCTTTTATTGAATTTTAAAATGTGTCAAGGAGTTTTGGGACACCCTGTATAGTTGATTAACTATTCTAAGCATATCTTTCCCCACATCGTATAATCGGACACAAATATCAGTTAAACATCACACATTGGTGTTCGTCGAGAACCCTATATAACTATATTTCGTCAAACGCATCCGATGTTCATTCATACTGCTTCCTATAGAGAAATGCTAATGATAACGGGATTGAATTCAGCTGTTAACTAGAAGCCAGTCAAAATTATAGACCGATGTTTCTTATTAGCTTCTCTCTCCGATGAAATTGTTCCGAACTGTTGTAGTCTAGTAGAAATAGCGTAAAAAAGGGCCTTGCCTTGCAAAAATTCGGGTAGTTCTGATTTTTGGATATGTTGTAAATATTGACCCTCTAATAAAAAAAAACAAGTTTTCGACCTTCTAGACCTTGTGCGTTTTTTACAATATTGAAAAAACCAATATTTTTCGGCACTTTTTTCGATTTTTCTTAAATAACTAAATTTCAGTGCATTTTTCAGAAAAAGCACTTTCACCATTTTGTAGAGCATAAAATTCTCTACAACATGTAGTATTCATGTTTGTAAATTGTCCAAATAGGGGGTGAGATACGAAGCCGGGGAAAATAGGGTAAAATTTGCAAAAAGTGCAAAAATACACAAATGACGTTAGTTTTTGCTTAATAACCTACTTTTAGTGCGTCTTAGAGACAAAAGTGTCATTATAAAGTTTGTAAAGCATGAAGTAGTCTATAAGTTTCATTTATTCGATCATTAAATATCTATAATAGACTTTAAAAATCAAAATAATACAATTTATGGTTAAAACAAAAAAATACCGCCTGACAAGTCATTAATATAAAAACGCGCTTTTATTTTTTATATTGATTAAACGATGCAATTAATTAATTATAGTATGTACAATAATAGGTCACTGTTGAATAGTTGAGGGGGGGAGAGCGAAGTTAACCAAAAAACCTAGTCGGTAGACATAGGTGCAGGGCCAAGAATTCAAAGTCGAAAGTAAAATTAATAGCTGGGAATAATGTAAAAAAATACTTGAAAGATAATTAAGTTATAATTTAGAAATTTTAAAAAGGAAAAGAAGTATCTAAGGTCGAAACTAAGGGAGGTAGGAGCAAAAGGAACATGTGGCCCGGGCGCTAGAATGGAAGGAGAAGAGGGCGCACAGTGAAGATTTGGATTGTCGTGTTTGTATTCATTTGTCCCACATATTTTTGTTAGTCAAAGTTTGCATTGATGGTAAATGTATCTCAGTTTGAGAATGTTAGTCCCAACAGGAAGAATAACAACAATTATACCTGATAAGATGGAAACCTGTATACAAGAGAATTGTTTTCCTGTGTTTTGAATTCAGTTTTAAATTTTAAAATAAAGAAAATATTAGAAACTTATCCTGAACATAATAAAAAAAGTATAAAAGTGCAGAAAGTGCTCGTCGCTTGAAGATTCACACTTCTGCTGAGGTTAAGTTCAATGAGACAATGTACCACAGATGCCACAAGAAAAATTATTGGAGAATGAAAAAAAAAAAAAGAACTTTTCATTTATATGCTTCGAAATGAATTTGAAAAAGCACAAATGATCACTACGCAGGCCATTGAAGATGCAGATGTGCTAATAGTGAACACAGCTATTTCCTTAACCCGTGAGTACGATGCTGTCATTGTCAATGGTGAAGACATGGGACCTTCTTGTTCTTGTGGCTTCTCTAGCTGCAGACAATGTTTATTTCCGAAGAGCCAGGAGGGGGAAACTGCCTGATGATCTCTACTCGAACAAGTGTTTCAAATTTAAGGAAGTTGCACAAAATAATCTTTTTCTTCATGCAGTAAGTGGTTGTGACACCACTTCTGTGCTCTACAGCCATGGGAAAATGAAATATTGCAGAATTCTTCGGAACCCACCCCTGAACCAAAAAGTTCAAATCTTTAAAGACTCAAATGCAGAGAGGCACAAACTTGTTGAAGTCACAGAAGGTGTACTTCTTGCCCTGTATTGAGGTGATCCCAACCAAAACTTGAATATATTGCGGTATGTCAGCTTCGCTAGAGCAGCTAACAATATTAAATTAAATTTAGCTAGACTACCACCTACTCGTGATGCTGCTGAATATCATGCAGTCAGACTTGGCTGGGAAACGAAAAGGACCCTCTCGAATGCGGCTGGAAGTGGTGTGTCCATGGACTCATTCCAGTCACCATGATGAATGGACCAGCTCCTCAAACTCTACTCAATTTCATATCTTGCCAATGCAAAAAAAAAAAAAAAAAAAAAAAAAAAATGTAGTACGAATTACAGTTCTAGTAAGACAGGCTTGAAGTGCTCAGTTATCTCTTTGAAGTGCCACAACCAACAATGTGGCAACGCTCCTGATATTATACTGGACCTTGAGGACTTTGATGACCTAGAACAACCAATCGAGTCAAGTACAGAGACGGACGATGAAGTATCTGAGACGATGGTATCATTACCAGGGCCAAGCAGCAGAAAAAGAAAACATATATGACAAAGCGACTATATAATACTTATTATGTATTTGTTGATTAATTTATTGTGCATTCTATAATTAATTAACCACATCGTGTTTTCAATATCAAAAATAAAAGCTCGTTTTTTAAATTAATAACTTGTCAGGCGGTATTTTCCTGTTTTCACCCAAAATCTTTTTGCTGTGATTTTTAAGGTCTATTACCAATATTTAATTATCTAATAAATGAAACTATAGACTATCTCATGCTCTAAAAAGTTGATTATGACAGTTTTCTTTCTAAAATGCACTAAAAGTGGGTTATTAACAAAACATAACGTCATTTGTGGATTTTTGCATTTTTTCCAAATTTAACCCTATTTTCCCAGCTCCGTATCTCACCCCCTATTTGGACAATTTACAGACATGAATACTGCATGATGTAGAAAATTTTATCTTCTACAAAATGGTGAAAATGCTTTTCTGTAAAATGCACTGAAATTGAGTTATATAAGAAAAATCGATTCCATTCTAGCGCCCGGGCCACATGCTCCTTTTGCTCCCACCTCCCTTAGTTTTGGCCTTAGATACTCCTTTTCATTTTTAAAATTTCTAAATTATAACTTATTTATCTTTCAAGCATTTTTTTACATTATTCCCAGCTATTAATTTTACTTTCTTCTTTGAATTATTGGACCTGTACCTATGTCTACCGATTAGGTTTTTTGGTTAACTTCGCCCCCCCCCTCAACTATTCAACAGTTACCTGTTATTGTACATACTATAATTAAATAATTGCATCGTTTAATCACTATCAAAAATAAAAGCTCGTTTTTTAAATTAATGACTTGTCAAGCGGTATTTTTTTGTTTTAACCATAAATTGTAGTATTCTGATTTTTAGAGTCTATTATAGATATTTAATGATCGAATGAATGAAACTTATAGACTACTTCATGCTTTACAAACTTTATATTGACACTTTTGTCTCTAAAACGCTCTAAAAGTAGGTTATTAAGCAAAAACTAATGTCATTTGTGGATTTTTGCAAATTTTACCTTATTTTCTCGGCTCCGTATCTCACCCCCTATTTGAGCAATTTACAAACATGAATACTGCACGTTGTAGAGAATTTTATGCTCTACAAAATGATGAAAGTGTTTTTTCTGTAAAATGCACTAAAATTTAGTTATTTAAGAAAAATCGAAAAAAGGGAAGTAAAATATTGGGTTTTTTAATATTGTGAAAAACGCACAAGGTCTGGAAGGTCGAAAACTTGGTTTTTTTATTAGAGGGTCAACCTTTACAACATATCCAAAAATCAGAACTACCCGAATTTTTGTAAGGTAAAATGCTATTTCTACTGGACTATTGAAGGAGCTTAGTTAATTGAAGGTGGACGCGCGTAGCTTAGATTTTAATTTACCGCTATCTAGTCAAGGAAATATCGATGCGTCTGAACTCTAAAGCGGTCATAAATTAAATTCGCAATAAGTAGTTATCTTTGATCCCAATTATTCCCATAGTAAATCCTAACGCTCAGAAATATTTTTGTATAGAAAACTATTAATAATTAGAACATCAGTCGTTTTCATATTGAGGATAGTTTTCTTTATTTTATAAATCCAGTGGAATTTCATTGGCATCACAGTACAGAGAAAATTACGGAATTTTAGAATGTTTTAATCAGAATCTTTGTAATGAGTGAGCAGTATAATTTCAAAATTAAGAAAAAATTGTTTCAGCAGTTTATATTTCACTAGTTTATAATACCCGGCTAATATAATAATTATATAATATATAATTATAAAAATAATATAATAATTATAATATAATAATGTAATAATTATTATAATTATTAACAGTTATAATAATTAATAATTATATACTAATAATTATTATTATTAATTATTATTAATAATTATATAATAATTATAATTCCCGGTTTCGCATGAGTAGACAATGTATCGACTACAATATAGGGTAGGGATGGGTAGGTAATTAAAAAAAAATCTTTCTAAATCAGATAAAAGTGGGAGTGAGACAAAATTGCAGTCCTTACAAATTTTAAACTTTAAATAAAAGTTTGTAAAAGTGTGATACATTTTTTTTTTGTTTATGTACATATTGAAACTAATAAATTTATTTTAATATCGCAGAACCACCCTGCTTCACCCGAGTTAAACTTGGTCTTCCAGTGACATAAGTAAAAATGCAAATACTCTAAAAATACGCCGATCGCAATAGCCTATTCGCGTCCATAAATCGTCAAAATGACAATCAGAAAAATTTTATGTTATTTTGACGCAATAATACTAAATCCCTCAGCGATATAAATGTTTCTTTTTTTTTTTTTTTAAATTGTCCTTTTAAAAATGTCTTACGCAAAATATCTAATCAAAAATCAGCAATAGTTGTCTTATTCGTCTAATGTACCATAATCGGGTTCATATCCGATGTTTAACCCCCTTATTGGGGGAATTTCTAAAATCATAGAAATACGTGTTTAACTATTTTTTAATAGATTTGTTATCCTAAATTTCATGCCCCTAACTAAAACTGCTGCTGAAATATGACGAAATGACCTAAAAAGTTCGACACCCCCATTTAATCCCCTTAGTGGATGATTTTCTAAAATCACTGAAAGACGTATTTAACTATTTTTTTAGTAGATTTATTATCCTGAATTTCATGCTTGAATATCGTGATGTATCCTGAATATCCAGAATTTCATGCTTGAAGAATTTCATTTTGAAGAAGATTGAAAATTCTGAAAGTGAATTAGATTAAAATGTCTTATCATTTGAGAATTTCCTGATTTATATCTTAGATGAGATGGAATTACTAAATGGTACAAAATGGTACCAAGATTGAATTTGAGAACTCCCGCACTCAATATTTTGACAAAAATGAAAACTTTACTTCATATATCGAAAAAAAAAAAGTCTAGTGTCTAAAAGACCCGGCGTTCTTCCGTGTAACAAAAAGAGAGGCGCATCCTCCCTGTTTGTGATAAAAGGGAAATTTCATCAAAGTAATTATTATAAAGTTAAATAATTTGTGATTTTTTTCAGGAGACAAGAAAAAATTGTTTTCAGTATCCAACGCTTCAAACGTTTTGCATAAAATTCTTATTTTCATTAAATTTTTTTGTCAATTTCTGATAGAATTCTATTCAACAAGAATAAAATATCTTTTCATTTCAGGTGCAAAAGATAAATTCTCACTTTCTTGTTTAAGAACACTTCAATTAAAATGAAAAGTCTGCATTTTTGATGGGATGCTTATTACATTACGTTAATCTGCGAAATCTTAGAATTTTTTGAAAAGTTTATCTTACTTTTTATCAGAACTAGTGATGGCAAATCTTTCAAAATAACCATATCATTCGAAATACCACCTTTAAGATATCAATATTCAAAATATAACAGACAGAAAATACGATATATCGCTTTTTCCATACATCGGAATATTTTCATTATTACTTAATGTTTTAACACACGGAATTATTTATTTCTGTTTATGTTTATGTTTCATATAAAAATGATTTTTAATCTTTTTACCACAATTTTTCAAATTAACGCTTATAAACAATGAAATTATTCCCAGTACAATGAGAAAAATGACATTTTCAAATCTGAGTAAATCGATGTTTTCATTTTGTAATGAAACTTTTTGTATCAAATAGGACGATCCAATGCTTTCAATTCTGAAATACAAGAAATACTCAGAGTATTTAAAAATGGTCATACTCAAAACTTAACACATAGAGGTCAGTTCATACTCATTTTTGAAACATGGACATATTCACAAATGATTAGGATCAGTTCAAACTCATTTTTGAAACATGGACATAACTCAAAAATGAGCGCGTAGAAGTCAATTCTTAGTCATTTTTGAAACGTGGATATACTCAAATATGGGCATGCATATATGTGTAACATGCACACACTCAAGAATAAATATAATTGTTTATTCTTGAGTGTGTGCATGTTTTTACAAATGAGTGTATACATACTTCAAACTTGAGTAATTTTGATTCGGAGCCATTTGGACTATGCGACATAGTCAGATTTGAGTACTTTTTACTCAGTTTTGAAAATGTCGTTTTTAGAGTATACTGTTGAGACAATCCTTTTAAAAATGGTAACTTTATTAACAGATTCCATTCTTATGTTTTTTTTCGTATTTTTAACTTTAGAAAACAAACTGTCAGCTGTAACATATTTCACAACAATACTTTAGTATTGTCTTGCTAAAGCATAAAATTATGTGTAATTATATTTTAGTTCTTCGTAGATTTCCAAAGATTCCTTTGTCATTTCTAGTTACAGGTACTGGTAAAGACAAAGGTATTTCAAAATCCATGCTTGAAGAGACACAGCCACATGAAGTTTCCAAACCAATTTTATTGTCTGATCTTCTTGATGTTGAAGGCTGAATACTTTTTTGTGATTATGAATACAAATTTTAACTGTTGATACTTTTCAGTTTAAAATGCTCTTTAACTCCAATTTTAATAATTTTGGTAAAATATATCTTTATCTAACTTTTAGGAGCTATATTTCTTCGATAAACTTACTTACTTGCTTGATAGCAATAACGACAAGTTGGAAATTGAATGTGACGCGTTCGTACTATAACTAGTTTTATAAATATTCAAATCTTGATGCAATAGCTGTTGCACTCTTAAGCAAAATGCATGAATACAAAATTTATTTTATGTGCAGATTTGCATATTATAGATATTTATTTTATGAAATGAAATGAAATTTTAATACTCTTTTATAAACAAGTAATTACAATTCTGTTACATTAAAATTATAATTCGGTTTTTAAATTCAGTAATACGGAAATAATAGGACTCCATCTTAAATAGGACGTAATCACCATGGCAACCTAGAATCAGTACCTATCATGGGATATCATTGAATTAATTACATAAGTTAGGATTTAATAGAAAGAAAAAGATTTTTTTAAATATCTTTTTAAGTTTTGATTCGACTTTTATAAAATTTGAAGTGACTCGAAAAAATTCTACAACAATTATATATATTAAATTTCAAACCATTCGGTTGGGTAGTTTTTGCGCTGCTATATGCGGACAGACGGACGGACCAGACGACGGCTATAGGAGCTACGTATTTATATAATTACGAACGCACCTAAAAATAATGATACAAACAAATCTACCACATTCGCACATTTGTAAAATCACAATTATACATCTATCAGATAAGATTAAAAAACAAATAAAGACGAAACATAAATGACGATGGCTTTGACATCTTAGCGAGTTTGTAGATTTCAATTAACTAAACAATATATTTCTAACCCGTTAGAACTTTTTGAAATTCTAAATCCGCATATTTATAATTCGATCTAACGTACCATATGATATTTATTAAAAATTATATAATAACGGTTTACGATATTAATAAAACAACCATTCTATCAACGATTTAAATGAATAGCTTTCACTTCCAGATGCTGCATGCACATTCAACAATACCCTGAAAAATTGACAAAAGTATAAGGAATAAATTTGAAACTTAACATCAAGACATTCAAATAAAGTGCGGGTTGTTATGATGAAATTTATCACGCCTGATTGTCGTTCTTCATCATCGACATCTAAGACCTCAATAAGCGAAATTTACAAAAAGTATACATTACGCTCTAGTATGTTAATGAAAAGACCTTTAACTTTTAGTAAATCATGTGCAATTCTAGATGCTGCATGCACGTTCAACAAAACTCTGGAAAAAGTGATAAATGTATAAGGAATAAATTTGAAATTTAACATCAAGACATTCAAATTTGATATCAAGAAAAGCGCGGGCCGGGCCGTTTAAGATGAAATTTATCACGCATGATTGTCGTTCTTCATCTTCGACATCTAAGAACACAATAAGCGAAATTTATAAAAAGTATACATTATGCTTCAGTATATTAATGAAAAGACCTTTAAATTTTAATAAATCATGTGCAATTGTCGATGCTGCACACGCATCCAACAAAACAATAGAAAAAGTGATATATTTATCAGGAATTTAATGGGTATTTAACATCATGACCTTCAAACGCGATATCAAGGGTAGCGAGGACAGTTAACGTTACATTTTTCAAAAGCTTCTATGGATAATCAGCTTTAATTTCATAGATATGCAAAGGAGTTTCACGATGGGATTTGGGTATTACAATGGCAACGGATGTGCCCGGCTTTTGTTATCTTCGGGCAGATTAATGCGAGAAGGAGGAGGTTATAATCGTTTGTTTTATAGTCTTTAGGAACTATTTAACTTATAAGTGTAAAGAAAAGCTTTAGAGATGAGATAGAATAAATCAAATCTCAGGATCGTCATTCCCAATCTTCATTTAAAAAATATAGTCACATTGCAGTATGTAAAAGAAAAGTGGTATTCATTTCTTCTTAGAAGTACTAAATACTTATAATTATCATAAAATACAATATGAATCACACTTGTTTTTTTTTTTTTTTGCAGATTTTAGTAAGATACTTCTTTTAATGGCTAAAAGGCGTAAAATGAAAAAAATATAATCAGTAAAATAAGTTTTATTAGACTGTTGTCATGTTTCAGCTCAATCTACGCCATTATCAAAATAAATAAAAATATTCTATAATTACACGGTCTATAAAGTTAGTTGAAACGCTATAGTTTAATTTTTCATTGACCGTGAAATTCTAGAATATTCTTATTTGTTTTGATAATGACTCTGATTCAGCTGAAACATGTCAACAGTCTAATAAAACTTATTTTACTGTTCATAATATTTTTATTTTACGCCTTTTAGTAATTAAAAGGAGTATATAATTACAAGGTGTTATAAATTTGTTAAATTTTAGTAATATTTAAATAAATATATTATACATGACCTATTAAGTTTTTCGAAAATTCTAAATTCCCAGTTTTTTTACGCAGAATTTAGTTCTCGATCTCAGGTATCCATAAACGATTTTTATTGATAAGTATACATTAAGACTCTGGATATTAACAAAATTATCCTAACACACTTAAAAAAATCATTTCCACAACTATATACCACATACATGCATATTCAACGAAATCCAAGAAGAACTCATAAATTTATTGGGAATCCAATGGGTTCTTAACATCAGGATATTAACAAAATTATCCTAATACACTTAAAAAAATCATTTCCACAACTATATACCACATACATGCATATTCAACGAAATCCATGAAAAACTCATAAATTTATTGGGAATCCAATGGGTTCTTAACATCAGGATATTAACGAAATTATCCTAATACACTTAAAAAAATCATTTCCACAACTATATACCACATACATGCATATTCAACGAAATCCAAGAAAAACTCATAAATTGATTGGGAATCCAATGGGTTCTTAACATCAAGACATTCAAACGTGACCTTACATTTTAATAAATCACTTGCAGTACTAGATGCTACATATACATCCAAAAAACACAAATGAAGTGGCGTTCGTACTATATCTAGTTTTATAAATATTCAGATCTTGGTGCAATAGCTGTTGCACTCTGATGCAAAAATGCATGGATACAAAATTCATTTTATGTGCAGATTTTCATATTATAAATATTAATTTTATTTTATGAAATTAAGTTTCAACACACTTTTTCAAACAAGCAATTACCATTCTGTTACATTAAAATTATACTATGCGCAAATATCCAACACAAGACAATGAAAAAAAAATCATCGTTATTATTTCAGTGAGAAATTAATTATATCGTCTGTTATGATAGGATTCATTTCCGTAATAAAATCAGTACATTTTAAATTGGCAACATTTTATCTTTTGTTGACATTTATTGAAAATTCCAATGGGAAACTTAAGCCTAGCTTACTCCATCTTAAACAGGACGTGATCACCATGGCAACCTACGTTCATTACGTATCATCGGATATCATTGAGTTGAATACGTAGGATAGGATTTAATTGAATGAAGAAAACTTTCATTGATATATTTTTTAATTTTGATTCGATTTTCATAAAATTTGAAATGACTCGACAAAATTCTGCAACGATTATATATATTAAATATCAAACAATTCGGTTTGGTAGCTTTTGCGCTGTTATATGAGGACAGACGGACGGACTAGACGACGACTATAGGTCCTACGTATTTATATAATTACAAATGCACTTAAAAAACGATAAATTTATGAGGAATCTGATGGATATTTAATATCAAGACTTTTAAACGTGATATCAAGGAAAGTATTTTTGTCTTTCTCTTTTACTACAATTAAATTACTAACCTTCAAAAAATGTCTATTTTTATTCTTTTGATACCTTGATTCGCACAGAAAAAACAAACCACTAAATTAAATAAGAGGTAATTAATAGTGCCATTTCATAGAAATAAGTAATCAAATCATTTACAGAAACGAAATTTTGTCTCTAATTTTCACCTTTTTTCTTTTACAACCTCAATTCGCATACGACAAAAACAAATAACATAATTAAATAAACTGTAATTAACAGCACTATTACATAGATGTAATTAAATTAACATGTCATTAAAAATTTCCAGTTACATAAAACTTCCTGTACATCACTGTCTCTTAAAATTTGTTAGTGAAACTTTATTTTAAAAATAAGTCTTTTAAAGTAAGAAATAACCCTTCCTTACATCATCAACAGACCCATGACTGAATTTTTCATACAACGTTTATGCTAATTTAAGAGCAATTTACTAAAAATTTAGAAAGGAAATGATTCCTTAAATTGGTATAATATTCAATCAATATCGGCTAATCGTGATGGATTTCTTAAAAAACCAACAAGGCGATGTTCGTTTTGCTCCATAACATACACATCTGATGTTAAATGAACTGTTATAATCTATCCCTTAAACTCCAATGTTTGAAAACTTTGGTATTATAATAATGATTGACTGCTATTACAAAGTTACATTAATCATAATTTAATAACACTCTTCAGAAAAGCTGTTTCTTTAACACATAATTAGAGGAACCTTATTCTCTGAAACAATGCTTTATAAAACTCCATGATTCTCCAAACACACGCACACGCCCTCAAATGATTATTTGTACGGCGCATTTCCACCTCATTTAAGTTTTCAACTACATGCTACTTATAAAGTGTCTGATGATTAAACAAAGGATTATGTCAACACCAAAAATCGTCGGCTGATTTTTTCGTATAATTAATTACCATTCCTCTGTTTTTCTTGGAAAAGATTTTACGCGTTCGTCCGCTTCCAAGATTTTCTCTGCCTATTCCCTGTTTATCGAATGACTCTATTTATTGATGAAAAATGACGCAGTCCAACGCTTTAAAGAGAAAGGTTGTTGAAACTGCGAAGTGGATTTATTATAGTTAAAAATGTATATAATGTGAAAGAGAAATGATGCCATTTGATATTTTGAAGATAAAAACTTTTCACTGAAGAATATTTATACTTTAAAAGTGTCGTTTTTTTTTTTTCAATCTATTGCTTCTATGTTTATATTAATTTTTAAAACTTCCTGTTGAAAAATTAATGCTATTAATTTGTAAATCAGAAATTCATGGAATTTTAGACGACTTTTATATGAAATTGGTTTTAATCGAGATCAGGGCTTTATGGTTTCATGTTACATTGAATTTGTTTTAGGTATCATAGTACCGCAGAATAAAACAATGAAAATGAAATCCAAAAACAAAAAAAAGTGGAACGGTTTAACCTTTTCAGGGCCGAACGATTGTCATTTAATGAAATTTAACGCCAACTGAGCTATCCTAGACGAATCTCGCGATCACAATTCACCCAGTTAACCTTATTGATCATCCGATCTGGCTTGTTATCTGGAACAGCTCAGCAGAGTAATGGAACTCCAGTAAATGCTGGATAAGTTAATTACACTTGATTAATTTTTAACACAATTATTCTAATTGGTAAATAAATCAAATGAATTGTATTTTTTTTTCAACTGAGTGAAAATAATTTAATTTTTCCAACTGTATGACTGTGGAAATAATTTGTAATTTTTCCAACTGAGTAATTGAGTTAAAAAGATTATATGGAGTTAGACTTTATAGAGGTCGAGTTGAAAAGTTCCCCTTTTTCCATTTTTTTCTTCACTTTTTTTAATCGATAAACGGATGTTATAGTGACTTTTTTCTTTATCGGTGAACCTGAAGTACTGTTGTATTTCATTCTGTTAAGTTTCATTCTTTGAGTTTATCCAGATGTAGATCAATATTCTATTTTAATTACTGCCTCGAAAAAAATAATAAAGTCCAACTAATTACCTTTGATGTCAGTGGAAGCAAAACGTTTCTACATAAGTTCAATCTAGATAAAAGAAAGAAAAAAAATGTAGGGGTTGTAAGTGTAGATAACGATGTTCTGTGGGACCTAACTTAACATCTGGTATGTGTTTTTGATTTGGAAAGCCTTGTCCAGAGCTGAAATCACTTGAGCATTGTTATATTAATGAACAACGTTAATTTTTTTTTTTTTTTTTTTTTGAGCTTCGGTTGTTAAAAAAAAAAAATAGGCTGTTTTTTTTTTTTCTTTTTTTCTGCGTATGTATATTTTGCAGGAAAAATTATATATGGGATAAAATTATCAAATCATGATCAAATATATAATTTAAGCATGTTTTAGGGAAAAGACATTTTCTTTTTTTCTCTCTCTCTTAAAAAAAGGGACAAAAAAGATAAAAAAGGGAAAATAGAAAGTTGGTTGTAATATTGAAACAATCAGAGCAACTCTTCAATTATTATATTTAAAACACAATTTAATTTAAGTTATAAGTGAGAACTTACAGTTGACAATTTACAATTTCAAAATTTAATTTAATTTAATTTAAATACAATTTAAATTTAATTTTTATTTTGTATTTTTCAGATTATTTATGATGCTGTTGCAATTCTATTTCTTTAGCTATACATTGAAACGGAAAGTGTTTTTAAAAATTGTTTTAATACATGAAGTTGAATACTAGTGAATAGTCGAAATAGTCTAATAACGACGTGGGTTATCAACATCCTAATTTTATTTTAAAAGATACAAATTTAGTAGCACCATATGCGATCATGACTATAGATATTAATATTTTAATCGCTATAAATCACAAAGAATATTATATAAAGTGAAGTATGTTACTCTCTTGTTCTCTAAAACTAAAGCTTTAATTCAAAATGCACCCTTTGAAATTAGGTCAATCATCTTGAAAGTGGGTAACTTTTATCAGGATAATGAGATGTCCGGGGTCGGTAAATAACATCTTTCGCAGGCGATTCGAAGCATTATCTAGATGTTCACCAGCTATCCTTTCGGGATACGTCCTCTCTCTATTAAATAAACATTAGAAGAGCCACGACCTCTCCCCCTCATGTTTTAATTTGGTATTACACGTTTTTGAAGTCATTTGCGCAGATGAGATCACTAATTTTCTGCCATTAGCTAACATAAATGAACGTTGGTTGAATATAATTATCGACTATTAAAATATGGTGCTGATTGTGAATGGGGTTTTGCATTTATTTATTTATGTTTAGACGTGCAGCAGTAAACTTTATTAAAGTAGAAAAGTAGCATGTGGAAAAACGTAATAAAGGATGAAAGAAAGAAAATCCATACACTAGTTAGAGAAGGGATACTCATTCCTGTTCAGTAGTATATGTAATAAACCTGACAAATTTTTAAATAATAATCTCACAATCGCTTGTAAAATTTTCATTTATTTATTACAGCAAAGTTTTCGACAATGTCCAAAATAACTTTCTTCAGTTGATTAGATGAATAAAAATAAAATTCGAGCCTTTATTATTCCTGGTTAGAATGTTTCTTTTACACAGAGAACTTTACAATATCCCCAGGAAGAACTTGTTGACATTTCACTGATGTTGAAACATGTGAATCCATTTTTTGGTGATTCACGAAAAGAATACAATCAAAGTAATATATGTCGATTGACGTACTGAAATATCTACAGTAAAAAATCACTACAATATATGCCGAAATATTTCGTTTTTAAAATTTACCTTCTTATCAAAATTTTAGAAAGGTATCGTCTTGTTAGAGATACTTAAAATTAAGTGCTTTTAAAAAGGCGTTAATTTTGAAAATTTTGCTCAAGGAAAAAGTCCAAAATTTTTAAAAATTATTTAAACTTTAGCAAATAGTTTTTTAAAACGCACTATGCCTTTATATGATGTCAGCTTTTTTAAATTCCTATTATTAGCTCACACTCTCTCTATATATATCTTGTTCAAATTTTCAATCGTTAATAAAATATTTTCTATTCATCCAGTCAAGTTCAAATAATTTTTTCTAAACTTGTAGTGGATGACACTTTATGTTAATACAGTTTTTTCAAATATTAATTCATTAATTAAATTAAATTAATTTTAGTTTTAAATGGGAGAAAAAAATTCCTCCCATTGTTTTCATAAATGAAATGAAAGCATTAAGCACATACTTTTAAAATAACTAGTTAACAGTGTAATGTCCAAATGGATTCAATTGTGAAATGAAAGATTTATCTCAAATTAGTGATGCTACAGAAATAAAATACCGCAACGATGATTATAAAATAATGTTCAATAAAGATAACGTGGGACATTAATGCTGCACGGGTTTATTTTATATATTTATGATTAAAAAGTAGGAATTGACTTTTAAAAGAAATTACATTACTTGCTTTGTTTAAAATTAAATTTTGAAACATTATGAAATGCATAATCTGTGTTTAAAATTTTCCAATAGATTAACTTAGGATTTTACAGTTTGTGATTAAAAATAATTTTTTCTAGTGCGTCCTTGTAAAGCAGAGAACGACATTTTCTTCTTTTTTCTGTTGCATAGTTTTGTTTCATTGTCGTTTTGTCTATTGATTGGCCATCTATTCGTTACATGTTGAATATACAATTTATTCATGCGAAACACCATTCTAATGAAATCTAACAATATTTCAGTGATAAGTATGTATTTCGCTATTCATAACAGACATTCTGTTCTTCATTTTATTAAAAACATACTTTTTGATTCACTGGATTTTTCATATATATATTTTTTTTTCATTAGCTTAAAAATAAACACAAATGTAATAATGTTAATTATTCTGCTCTATTTGAAAGATTTTTTAAGCCCATCTTCCCCCCTTCCCCTCCCAAAAAAGGAAATATATATATCTGTAATCAAGCGTAATTCTTACAATGTCTTTTAATCATAGGCAAATATCAGTTGAGCATCTCGCATTGTTTGATGTTCGTCGAGAATCTACACAACTACTTTGTCAAATGCATCCGTTTAAGCAATCGTATGTTCATTCGAATGTACAGAAATGCTAATGATAACGGGATTAAATTCAGCTGTTAACCAGAAGCCATTCCAAATTATAGACCGATGTTCATTATTAGCCTCTCACCGCTGAAATAGTTCCGAACTGTTCAAGACGGTTGTTAATTTAAATCGACCGCGCATCTAATTTATCCATATCTCTTGATATATGATTAAAGCGTCTGAACTCCAAAGAGATCATAAATTAACTGCCTAATAAATGCTTTCTTTGATCACAAATATTGACAAAAAGATTTACAGCGCTCTAAAATATTGTTTAAAACTTTTTAGTAATTAGAACATCGGCCAATTTTAGATTGAGGACAGTTTTTCTAATTTTATATATTGCTTAAACGATTTTATCATTATTATGTAGCGTCAGAAAAATATTAGAATTTGATTATATAAGAATTTGATTATATAAGAAGAATCTTACTAATTAATGTGTATCAACTTCAAAGTTATGAGAAAATTATTTCAGTGATGAAAAGAAAGAAAAATGAATCGAAATTTGAAATATGTACCATCCAGTTGTAAATTTCCAACTGGAAGAAAAATGTCCGGGCCAGGATTCGAACGTGGGATCGCTTGGCTGAAGCCGCCACGCTCTACCACTGAGCTATCCCGGTCGAAACTGGAGGGTATAATTCATCCAGTTAACCTTATTGATCAAAGCATCTGGTCTGATATTTTAATCAGCTCAACAGAAACGATCGCAGGTAAAGGAACTCCAGTAAACGCTGGATACGTGAATACACTAGATTATTTCTTAACACAATTATTTCAAATTGGTAAAATAATCAAGTTGTAAATTTCCAACTGGACGAAAAATGTCCGGGCCAGGATTCGAACCTGGGATCGCTTGGCTGAAGCCGCCACGCTCTATCACTGAGCTATCCCGGTCGAATCTGGAGGGCATAATTCATCCAGTTAACCTTATTGATCAAAGCATCTGGTCTGATATTTTAATCAGCTCAACAGAAAAGATCGCAGGTATGTACCATCCATTCGAATTCACACTAAATCGAAATACACCGATCATGTCACATATGTGGTCATGTAAATGGTTAAAAAAAATTAGAAAATTATGTTTTTCGAAAGAAGTTATTCATAATTTAAAAAATATAAACAAACATCCATTATCCACCATGCAAAACCGTGCCTATGTATTTCACTGCAAGGTCATCGGTACTAAATTACTATTATGGCTATTTCTAATATGTTTGTCACATTTAGCATATATTTGGCATTTTATTAAATGTCAAATGTGAAATATAAGCAGGAAAAAGAGTGAATACTATGCTTTGAATTCTGAGTAATAAAAAAAAAATACATGAATTATTTATGGGAAATATAATTTATTTTAATAACTTATCTGTAATCTAAGCAAAAATATATCATTGTTACATTTAAATCATTTTTGCTCCATTTATTTCTGTCTCATCATTACATATATGAAATTAAATTAATATATCCGTTGAACTTTTGAAATATGGAACTTCGACTATTCTCTTAAAATTTTCAAGTAAATTTTAATTTGATAAACAGTCTTAAAAAGTAAGAAATAGCTCAAGATTTTTAACAAGTTACTCTCTTTTACATCATGTACAGATCCACCAAAGAACCTTTCGGTACAACTTTTATGCTAAATTAAGAGCTTTATATTAAAAATTTAGCAAGAATTGATTCCTTAAATTGATTTATAATCTAATGAATCAATAACGGTTAATCGTGATTGATTTCTTAAAGAATGCAACAAAGCGGTGCATGTTTTTTATTTCGTAACATCCACATCAGATGTTAAATGAACTGTTATAATCTGTCACTTAAACGCTAATGTTTCAAAACTTTGATATTATAATGATGATTGACTCAAAGTACAAAGTTACATTAATCAAATTTAATATTACGCTTCAGGAAAGCTGTTTCTTTAACACGTAATTAGCTATATTTCCGAAAACAATTCTCCATAAAACTCCATGATTCTTCGCACACACGCACTACATTGTTTGTTCGATGCATTTTCCCGTCATTTAAGTATCAAATTACAATGTACAGTCTTCATGTACAGTGTTCGATGATTAAACAAAGGAAATGTCTCAACGTCAGAAAATGTGGTCTGTTTTTGTAGCATAATTAATTGTCATTGCTTTGTCTTTCTTAGAAAATATTTTACCCATTTACCGTTTGCAAGATTTCCTTCGCCTATTCCTATTTATCAGATGACTCAATTTTCAGAAAAATGACGCTTTTGAACGTTTTAAAGGGAAAGGTTATTCAAACTTAGAGGTCATAAAACAAAGGAACTTTTGTTAAAGAGCGATGATGCTGCTCGTAGGAAATTTTTAATTTAATTAATTTTTTAAGATGGATTTTTCAAAAAACAATTTAGAATTTATCTATGGTTTAAACTGATTTTGAAAAAACTAATGTCATCAAAAGACATTGTATTTTTTTATAAAATATAAAATTGTTTGAAACATTAGAAAAATTGTGAATTTGTAATTTAGATATTAATATAAATGTTTCATGTAAAAATATCAATGTTTATCGAGAAATAATCAGTGAAACACTGTATCAAATATAAGGAGTTATAGTTGATAACGAAAATATTACGACATGGGTTAAAAACATGCTAATTTTTATTTAAAAGGGAAAAAAAACTTTAGTAACACGATATATAGATTTCATACTTTAATCGTTATAAAAGAAGAGTAACGAAAATACAGTATAAAACATGTACAGTAACACTGTAAAGTGAACTACATTACAAGTGTTCTCTACAACGAATGCTTTAACTCAAAATGCAACCTTTGAAAGAAGGTCAATTATCTTGTAAAACCAAAAATGATATATTCCGAATTAGTAAATAACATCTTTCCCAGGAAACTCCCGATGCATTATCTGCATGTTCATCAACTGTCGTTTCTGGATTCGTTCTCTCTATATTAAATAAACATTAGAAGAGCCGCGTTAAGCGACCTCTCCCCCTCATCTTTTAATTCGGTGTTACACGCTTCTCAAGTCATTTGTGCTTCTGAGTTCCCTAATTTTAGACATTAGCTAACATAAATCAAGATTGTCAGAGCATTATTTTCTACTGTTAAAATATGGCGCGCATTGTGAATGTAGTTTTGCATTTATTTATTGCTGTTTAGAAATTCAAGAGTAAACTTTATTAAAGTAGGAAAATAGCAATTTCGAAATGTAATAAAGAATGAAAGAAAGAAAATCCATGCACTAGACAGAGAAAATGATTATCATTCCCAATTTAGCAGTATTTGTAATAAGTCTGATAAATTTTCATACAAAAATCCATCACGATCGCTGGTAAAAGATCCAGTCACAGATATTGATTATTATAATGTTTTTCACAAATGTTCAAAACAACTGCCTTCAGGTGATTAGAAGGAGAAATATATATAATTCCAACTTTTACCGTTCCTCGTTACAATGTCTATTTTACACAATGAACTTCACAATATCCTCAGGAAAACTTATTGAAATTTAGCTGACTTTGAAATATGTGACATAATTTTTTTTGGTTCACGTATTATGTGTCTGCAAATGAAAATTACAACTTTATTGGGTTATGAAATCAAAAATTTAGATCTCAGAACAGTCCGAAATTTAATAAAAGCAAATGGCGCTTAGACACTGCTTGGTTGTTGCTTCTGTCATCTGAGTACATTATAAGAAGTTGCAGGTAGATTTCCTGATACTTCAAAAACTTTATAAAAATTAAATGTAACCTCGTAGTTACACATGATTTTGAAAATCTTCACTTAATCTTCAGAAAACATTTGCTATGTAGCGGTCAGTAGCCTCAGAAACAATACGCTTCTATGGTATATAGAATATAGTTTCTGAATGTAGAGTAATTACAGAAAATACATTTCTGTTAATTTCAGAATTCTACATGATTCTGTAGTTTGTTATTGTTATATCTCCTAAAGGTTTTTGAATATAGATAAAAGGTTTCCAATAGAGTGGGAGATAACTGCGAAGTTATATTAATATTTTTTATATATCTTAATTTAAATTTTATTTAATTTAATAATGAAACAATCTAGGATTTATTTATGGTTCAACAGCTTTCAAAAAAGCTAATGTCATCAACTGACTTTGGTTTTCTTTCTATAAAACATAAAGTTCTTTGAAACATTAGAAAAATTTTGAATTTGTAATTCAGATATTTATATAAATGTTTCATGTAAAAATATCACTGTTTATCGAGAAATTATCAGTTAAACACTGTATCAAATATGAGGAATTATAGTCGATAACAAAAATATTACGAAAACAAAAATATTATCTAACATTTGGACATGGTTTAAAAACTTGCTAATTTTTATTTACAAAAAAAAAACTTTAGTAACGCAATGTACAGATTTCATCTGTACTAATATTATAAAGTAGTAAAGATTGTTTGTTTGTTTGTTTGTAGGGGGTAATCTCTGGAACTACTGAAGCGATTTCAAAAGCGATGGTGGCAAATTGATGGTGACAATCCCTGCTCCAACATAGGCTATATTTTATGTCGGTTCCACTACCCCTAGGGGGTGCAGGAGCAAAAAACGTTCTAAAATGTCGATTTTTTTTTATACTGAAGGAGCTAGAAACATGAAATTTGGCATGGTAGTTACTTATAAGATGTAAATGCTCTCTAAGAACAAATTCTAAAAAAAATTCGAAATTTAAAAGTGTGAGATGAGCGAAAAGCGTTCTAAAAACATTCTAAATTACAATTTCTGTGGAATCTCTGGAACTACAGAACCGTTTACAAAAGTGATGGTGGCAAATTGATGGTGACAGTACTTGCTCTAACATAGGCTATATTTTATGACGGTGCCACTACCCCCAGGGGGGTGCAGAAGCGAAAAAAGTTCTAAAATTTCGATTTTTTTTTTATACTGAAGGTGTCAGAAACATGAAATTTAACATGGTAGTTACTTATAAGATGTAAATGCTCTCTAAGAGCAAATTCTAAAAAAAAATTGAAATTTAAAAGGGTGAGATGAGCGAAAAGCGTTCTCAAAACATTCTAAATTACAATTTCTATGGAATCTCCGGAACTACAGAACCGATTTCAACAGTCATGGATGCAAATTGATGATGACAATCCCTGCTCCAACATAGGCTATATTTTATGACGGTGCCACTACCCCCAGGGGGGTGCAGAAGCGAAAAACGTTCTAAAATTTCGATTTTTTTTTATACTGAAGGAGCTAGAAACATGAAATTTGGCATGGTAGTTACTTATAAGATGTAAATGCTCTCTAAGAACAAATTCTAAAAAAATTCGAAATTTAAAAGGGTGAGATGAGCGAAAAGCGTTCTAAAAACATTCTAAATTACAATTTCTATGAAATCTCTGGAACTACAGAACCGATTTCAAAAGTGATGGTGGCAAATTGATGGTGACAATCCCTGCTCCAACAGCCTCTTTAATAAAAAGCTATGCATTGCTGACGACTGGGTTTTTCACTAATTGTTGGCACAGAGTAATCTGGGAAAATGAAACATTTGAAGTTACTGAAAAAAATAGCAGCTCGAAAAGTATTTGTCAGAAAATTGTTAGACAAACTGCGTTTGAAAGGTAAAAAAATTGTATTTTTCTTGATATAAATTTCAAATCTAATGATTATTCCGTTTTTCAAATATTGAATTTCTAAAATTACCAAATTTCACAATGGAGTACCATAGCGAAACCTTCATGCGTAAAAAGATAATTATAAGGGCGACGTGTCCTGACATGTATATTGACTGTAGCACGAGTCATAAATTATAGTAGCCTTATTATTCTGTTAAAATATAAAAGTGAATTATGAAATGTCAATATTTTGTTTGATTAAAAGTTCGATAAGAGATATTGACGAGCGTAGCGGGTGTAGCTTGCTAGTACGTTAATAGTTATAAAAGAAGAGTGTAAAAAAAAAACAGTATAAAACATGTATAGTAACACTGCAAAGTGAAATACGTTACAAGTGTTCTCTACAACGAAAGCTTTAACTCAAAATGCAGCCTTTGAAATACGGTCAATTATCTTTTAAAACCGAAACTTTTATCAAGATAATGAAATACTCTTGAATAGCAAATAACATTTTTCGGAGGAAATTTCCGATGCATTTTCTGGATGTTCATCAACTGTCCTTTCTGGATTCGTTCTCTCTATATTAAATAAACATTAGAAGAGCCACGTTAAGCGACCTCCCCCCCTCAACTTTTGATTCTGTATTACACGCTTCTGAAGTCATTTGCGCTGGTGAGTTCTCTAATTTTTGGACATTATCTAACATAAATCAAGATTGGCTGAATATTATTTTCGACTGTCAAAATATGGCGCTCATTGTGAATGTAGTTTAGCATTTATTTATTCCTGTTTAGAAGTGCAACAGTGTTACGTCATTCTACATTGCCTCTGTATTAATGAAATTAAATTACTTCCCATTTGGCTCAAATCAATATTCATTTTTCAATAATTCAACTTTTCTTTCTAAAATTAATATATTCCGTTTAAATTAATTTTATACCATTATTAATGACTAACCATTAATTTATTTTAGAAACTTTCATTTAGTGTTTCATTTGTTAAATATTCTGTAAATTAATCGAAACAAAACTTTCATATTTCGCGTAATAAAAATATTTCAGTGAAATTTTTCTAAGTGGAAAAATCAAAAATCGAATGTATTAAATATTAATTATTTTGCTTCAAAATTATATTTAATGAATAGAAATATTTATTTACATTCAGAATGTTTTTCGGTTTGAAAATCTGTTAAAAACTTACTTTTAAAAAGTTACGTGAAAAATAAGAAATAATATTTTTCATTCTTTCAAACAGCACTCCGGCGCCGTGGTGTTTTGTAAACTAGCTATCTTTTGGCCTTCCCTTCTTAAAACAACGTTTTTTCGATCACGTGATCTGTTCTGGTCCGACATCTTGCATTCAGTTGAGAATTTTTTTTCGAGAACATTCTAAAGCTCGTCGACTCTTCTTAGAGCACGCATTTTCAATCCAGGACATTCAGCTCATACATCGCGAACTGTTGCCACTCGCGCGTAATTCTAGTTCAGAACATCTAAACTCTGCTGTGCTCGGACGTGGCAATGGCATTGCCTAGGACGTCGTATCGTCATGCAAGGGGGGCGTAAGACTCCTATAATAGGAGCTGACGCATATCCATTTTGTTTCGGATTATTGGAACGCAGTTCAACATCAATCCACCACAGCCGGAGTTGGGTTTGCCTAAGACCCGGCTCTGATTGGCTGAACCGGTTCCGATAAGTTTGGTTTTTCGACTGGGCTGTAATTCGGGTACCAAATCTGCGAGGATGCGTCAGCCCGCGACCTACGTTATACACGGCCGGTTCATGACGTTTAAAACGTCACATGGAATGGATCATTTTTATACGACGATTGGTGCAAAACATGGGGCGCGCCGCTTTGCACCAATCACCGTGCAAAAATGATCCACTACATGTGACGTTTTAAACGTCATGCACCGGCCGTGTATAACGTAGGTCGCGGTCAGCCTCTATTATAGGAGTTCTAGGATGGCGCACTAGCCGATTGGCTAATCGTTGCGATCTTGAATTGCAACGATCTTTTTTCACATCTGGTTTACATTTTGTTTGTCAACAGGAGATTATTAGAGTGTGTGGCTACGTATTTAAGCTGCTGGGCCGCGGGCCCTAGCAGATTTTTGTCATGACCCAACAGATTTTACGGCATGAAACTGACGTCTTTATCAGATAATTCTAAAAGCGAAGAGTTTCTATGAAAAGTTCATACCAAAAAGTCATCTCTTTAATGCTTCTAGGAGATGCACAAACTTTAAAAAATCTGAAGCTATTTTCAGTTACGATTCATCTCAACATTTTATAATATCTGAATATGATTTTAATGATTTTATATGATTTTAATCTATACTGATTTCAACGTTCTAGTATTTTACAGTAAAATTTATGAACATCAATAGAGTATCTTAATTTTTCTTTAATTTTAGTTCGTCTAATGAAGTTTCATAAAGTTTGATTTGATCTGGTTTCATAGAAATGAATTCTTCTTAAACATGGAAGCCATTTTCTACGGAATCAGTACCTTCTGATAAAATTTCCACGATCATCATTTTGCTTTCGTAATTAACTATGTATTATAAGTAAAATTTCTCAATTTTTAGGAGGTTTCTTATCTCTAAAATTTAGTTCCCATCTTATACGATTTGATGCGTCACAGCTTAATAGGGCGAATCCTATTTTCTTCATGTACAAGAGCTAATATAATGTTCTTATCGATTATCTTCATATTGGAAGGAATCTCATCAATTTTCAGTGGAAAGACATTTCAATAAATATCTAGAACTATTTGTAATAAACTTGACTGTTAGTGAACATTTTGATCTTCATAATACATACAAAAGTTGTACCAATGCCGAATGTGTATTTTAGCTAATAGTAAATGACTTCTACGTAATTGTTTATCAAATCTATGAAAAGATGATGGAATCCTATACACAATATACCTTCTTTTGTGATCATTTCTGATTTTAATAATTCATTTTGTGGTTCAACTGAAATATATGAAAACAATAGTATGATTTTAATGTATTTATTTTCTTTGTTCGATCAATGATCTCTTGATTTCATTCCTCTGAAGAAGTATATAATTATTTTTTTTTAGAAAAAGAACTGAAAAATATTAATAAATAAAGGAATTCAGTTTGGAATAAATAAATTAATATGGTACTGAAAGAAAAGAAATTGCCAGAATTATAAAGCTATTAAGAATATAAAGTTATAAATACTCATCCAATGTTGTAGACATTTTAAATGAAGACACTGAATATTGAAATTAATTATTTTAATTTAAAATTACATATGGATGAAATCAAGAGATCATTGGATTTGGATCATTGGAAGACGTTTCTGTTAATTTCAGATTTCTGTATGATTCTGGAGTTTCTTATTGTTATATTCCTTAAAGGATTTTTAATATAGATGAAAGGTTTCCAATAGAGTGGGGAGATAACTGCGAAGCTACATTAATTTTTTTTAAATATTTTATTCTACTTCAGGAAAGGTTGCAGAGTTTTTTTCTTTTACTCTGTACGTATTGAATGAATTTTACTTATTCCGATAAAATACTTTTCTATACTATCGCATTATGATTTGGTGTATAACTTTTCTTCCTACACTGCACAAAAATTGTTGATTTTACAGTATAATACTGGCATCCCAGCTGCCAGTATTATACCGTTAAATTAACAGTAATAAACAGTAAAATAATGCGTGGTAGTGTATTACTGCTTATTTTACTTAACGGTATAATACTGACAGCTAGGGTACCAGTATTATACTGTAAAATCGACAATGTTTTTTTTTTGCAGTGTACTAATCATTCATCAAGTAAGCATAATTTCTGAGATTAAGAAATTTTCCTTCTTCCGCCTTTGGTTTTCCTCTAAAGAGATCCTCTTTTCTGAAGGTTTCTTTCTCTCTTTCTCCCTTTTCATCATCCATTATCTTAAAATGGATCTCAAAAAAATATTTTCCACCAATGAACACCGCGAAACGTTCTTGCGTATTTACGGACTCATTTTTAACACTTTCCAACCTAGTTGAAAAGTGTTTATGACTTCGGTTTGTCTGGCCGGATGGCCGTCCGCTGTATGGCCGTCTGCCGTCTGCCGTACGGCCGTCTGTCCGTGCTCTAACTCCCGTAAATATGCTCGGATTGCTCTGCAATTTTTATATGTTATTGTCATTATCTGTAGTATGTTCCCTATTTCAACGGAAGTGTGTAGCACTTATAGTTTTTTTACAGGGACACTCAAAAGAATTCCGTTACACTGCGGTCTATGGGGAAAATCATTTGCGGTTTATTTAAATAATGTTTCACTATTTTAAACGCATGGAAATTTATATATAGCACTAAGGTGCATTAGAACAAGCTTAATATGGAATAGGGTGTGCATAGCACTTATAGTTACTTTACAAGGACAGTCAAAAGAATTCCGTTACATTACGTCTATGGAGAAAAATCGTCTGCGGTTTATTTAAATAATGTTTCACTATTTTAAACGCATTGAAATTTATATATATCACTAAGGTGCATGACAAGAGGCTTACTACAGAATAGTGTGTGTATAGCAGTCATCGTTCATTTACAGGGACACACAAAAGAATTCTCTACTGTCTGTTAACAATAATTCCTGGAAGTGCGTTTTAAGTTACAGAACGCGATTTTAATTTTAACTCGCTTTTTGTCTATTACGTGGTGTGTATAAATTCTGTAGATCTTATACAGGGAAGGGCAAAAGTTCGCGTACACATTTCCGTTTATTGACAGAAACTCCAGACGGAGAATTTTAAACTGTGCTACGCGTTTCCTAACTGAACTAAAATTTAGCATCCTATGTAGTATATATACAAATCTATAGTTCCTATACAGGACTGAGTAAAAGTATTCGGATATTTTTCCGAATATTGTATATGTTGGAAATTCCTGAAATTATGTTTTTAAATAGGTTATGCGTTTTCCAAATTGTTTACTTAGATGTTATTTTTTAGCTTATTAAACGGTATGATTTGTAAAATTATTTTGGAAGCGTTGGAAAGTGTTACATAATCTATGCTTGACGCATGATTTTTCGTTCTTGTTAAGCATTAAAGTAGGATACTGTAAAAAATAATTGTTAAAAAGATTTGAAATCGGACAGTTTTTGCATTTTCCGACTTACACCTCGAGTTATCTTACATCTTATTTCTGTTGTCAACATCCCTTTTTCTAAGTAAATACAAAACGCAGAACGATGAATGAAATACCATATGAAAGCATTTTGAACAGGCTGCTGATATAATAAATTTACATTTCGTTAAAACATGTTTTTTTTAATTAAAATTTAGAGCTAATTAAAAGTTAAATTGGCATTGTTTTCATAAATGAAATGAAAAGTTTTTCTCAAATCAATGTTGTAACAAAAATAAAATACCGCAACAATGATTATATGTATAAAAAAATAGCACAATAAAGATAAAGTGTGACATTATTGTTGCAGGGGTTTATTTTTTATTTATGATTAAAAGCCAAATTGAAATTCAAATGCTAAATTTATTTTTCTTTATCCCATGTTTTATTATTTTTTTTTTTCCAAAACAAATTATGTCATTCTCTAAAGCAGTTAAAATAAGATTGATATTTTCTGTTTGCTTTTCCTATTTGCGATCAGTTTTTAGTGTAACTTTGATGGAATAAATGTGATGATATTCTGGCTTGACAAATATTATTTTCAGATACTTTTAGTCCTTAATTTATAGGAAATTAGACCTGTATTTAAAAAATATTGGATATTGCAAAAAAATATTAGACTGCAGTGCGAAATTTTCGCACGGGTTCACTGGTAAACAATATTGTTACAGGAGTGCAGATTTATTTCCTTTCTTTGGGAAAAGAGTCCAGAAATTCGTTTCAAAACGTCAACTTTGGCAATTTTTTATGAAAAATCTTTAGTCTTTATCTAGAAACGGAAAGAAAAGTTTGATTGCATAGTTTCTTAATAAGAGCACCTGCCAATTAGATAAGTCGGCGAACAAGGAGGAATTAAAAAAATGTGTCAGTTTGGATTTCAGATAAATTTTCTGAGAATGTTTCAGCCATCATCGATCGAGAAATCCCTCTTTAACCTATGAGGATATTTAAACACAATATTACCTAATGGCAAGATTATCAAAATTAAGTTTACGAAATTAGAAAGCGGGGGACCGATTCCAAAGCATAAAATTTGGCTTCATGTCAAAATTTTTTAAACGTATCATCTTCTCAAATATACTTAAAAGTAAGTATAAAAAAAAAGGTAATTAAAAAACATTTTGGTTACTTAAAAGTTCTACAGTTTATTGCTTTTTAAAAAATACTTACAATTTAGAAAAAGAAGTTTAAAACATCTAAATCGGATGCCAATTTTCTTATGCATAACACTAAATTTTGATAATTATATTAGACAATGTGTACTCTGTGTTTAAATTATCCCATACATAAACATGGAATTTCACGGCCGGTGAATGGAAAAATTTGTTTCCATAGTGCGTCCTCGTAAAACCGAGAACGCTGTTTTTTTTTTCTTTCTTTTTTTCCCACAGAATTCTTTTGTTTACTTGTCTATTTTCTATCTGTGTATTGAAAGAAATCATGACATGCGTAATATACAATATTCTCATGTGAAACACCATTCTAATGTATAAATACTAAGAGTATATCAGTAATAAGTGTATATTTCGCAATTTATAGCAAATTGTGTTCTTCATTTTATTAAAAACATACTATTTGATTGACCTGAATGTTTCAGAATCATTTTACTTCATTAGCTTAAAACTAAAATTTTATAATGTTAATTATTCTGTTCTACCTCATGCACTATTAACATTACGCTTCATGAAAGATTTTTTTTTAATTATTTCCCCTCCAATCCTCCCCCCAACAAAAAAAAAATAAAATAAAATAAAAACGTATATTTAATCTTTCTAACCATAACTCTTACAATATCTTTTAATCACAGGCAAATATCAGTTAAACATTGCACACTTTTGATATTTGCCGAGAACTCTATAAGGAAACTATGTATATAACCTATGTCAAACGCATCCGTTTACGCTAACAGTATGCTCATTTGATGTTCAGAAATGCCAATGGTAACGGGATTAAATTCAGCTGTTAACTAGAAGCCACTCTAAATTAAAGATCAATATTCGTTATTAGCCTCTCTCTCCGATGAAACAGTTCCGAAGTGTTCAAGGAGGTAGTTAATTCAAGGCTACCAAACATCTAATTTATCCCTATCTCTTGAAATACGATTGCAGTGTCTGTACTCCAAAGAGGCCATAAATTAAATTCGTAATAAGCCCCTATCTTTGATCACAAATATTGACAAACATATTTACAATGCTCTAAAATATTATTTAAGAAGTTTTAATTTGGTATATCAGTCATTTTCACATTGCGGACAGTTTTACTTACTTTATAAATTGTATAAAAGATTTTATCGTCATTATATAGCAAAAGAAAAATAATACAATTAGATTACATAAATTATATAAGACGAATCTTTATTATGAACATATCAATTGCAAACTTATGAGAAAATTGTGTAACTAGTTTATCATTAATTATAGTTAATTAATTATAGTTAATCAAGAAGAAAATAAATAAAAATGAATAGAAATTTTAAGTTTTTATCAACCGATATCGCGATGGGCCGATAATACTACATACGTGGTCATTCGTTTAAAAATAAAATTAAAGGCATTATAAAAATAGACAAGATGCAGTTAAAATGCTGAATGTGAAGCAAAAACTTTCGAAAGCTTCTGTGAAAGATGAAATAGAAAGAATGTTGTTACAGTTACCTCTAAGAAATCTGAATGAAACTAAAGATCTTTAGAATTATATAGTGGCTTTTAATTTCCATTATTTGCATATGTAATAGCAATCCAGATAGCCTTGAAGTAAAAAGTCCATTACCTGTGAACATACTACTAATCTAAATTAAAATTTCACTAATTCTAAAGAGTTTTATGTTATTCAAATTATTGATGTTAAGCTATTACATTTAACATCTAAAAGTAGCAATGGCGAAATCAATTGTAACTGTTGGTTTTATTATTAAGAATTTGAATCATATTCATTTTTCAGACTTCAACTGATAATAAAAAAATTTCATCACTTAAAATAAAATTTTATACGAGCATTTTTACTATCTAGATTCTTATTCTGCAATCTAAAGTGTACTATTTGATTGACCTAAATGTTACAGAAAGATTTCATTTCATTAGCTTCAAAATCCAGACGTTAACTTTCTGTTTTTCTTTTTTATTTAGATATACCATTTGCATTATGCTTCGTTGAAGATTTAAAAAAAAAAAAAGATCTCCCCCACACACAAAAAATAAATAAATACATGTAATCAGGCATTATAAACATAACTGTTATTAAACATAGGCAAATATTAATTAAGCAATGCACAGTGCTTGATGTTCTTCGAGAACCCTATAGCACAACTACTTTGTCAAACGCATCTGTTTACGCTAACCGTATGCTCATTCGAATACACAGAAATGCTAATGATAACGGGATTAAATTCAACTGTTAACTAGAAGCCAATCTAAATTATAGACTGGTGTACGTTATTAGCCTCTCTCCGCTGAAATAGTTCCGAACTGTTTAAGGAGGTAGTCAATTCGAGACGGCCGCATATCTAATTTATCGCTATCTCTTGATATGCGATTGCAGCGTCTGAACTCCAAAGAGGTCATAAATTAAATTCGTTATAAGTACCTTTGTTTGATCACAATTCTTGACGAAGGCATTTAAAATAATCTAAAATATTGTATAAAAATTTGTAAGTATTTCAATATCGGCCATTTTCACATAGGGTACAATTTTCCTTATTTATAAATCGCATAAATAATTTTAACGTTAATATCATAAGAAAAATAATACAATTTAAATACATAAATTATATAAGATGTATCTTAATAATATAACATATCCATTTCGAAGTTATGAGAAAATTGTGTGACTGGTTTATAATCAACAAGAAAAGAAATAAAAATGAATAGAAATTTGAAGTTTTAATCATCTATTCAATTGCACAATAAATCGCAATGCCACATTGTTTATGTAAAGGGATAAAAATAAAATTAAAGACATTTTAAAACTAGTCAAGATACAGTTAAGATTCTGCATGTGAAACAAAAACTTTTGAAAGCTTCTGGCGAAAGATGAAATAGAAAAAAATGTTGTTACAGATACCTCTTAAAAAATCTGAACGAAACCAAAGATTTTTAGAATCATATAATGGTTTTTAATTTCGATTATTTGAATATGTAATAGCACTCCAGATAGCCTTGAAGTATAAAGTCCACTGATGTTAAATGATGCTGGCATTGTTATTGCAACTAACATTCTCAAAGATGCTAAATGAACATTTCCTTAATAAACTTGATAGAATCGAACCTTTAGACATTAAAGAGACACAAAGATATTTGAAGCGCAGCTTTCTAAAATATTGTTTAAAATTTTTTAATAATTAAAATATCAGCCCTTTTCAGATTACATACAGTTTTCCTGATTTTATAAATTGCATAAATTATTTTATTGTTCTTATATAACATAATAAAAATCATAGAATTTGATTACATAAATTATATAAGAATAACCTTAATAATGAATACATTAGTTTTAATGTTATGAGAAAACTGTTTCAGTGGTATATAACCAACGAGAAATAAATAAAAATGAATAGAAATTTGAAGTTCTTTTCATCCATTCAAATTCATATTAAATCGCAATGGACATACCATGCCACATATGTGTTCATGTAAAGTGTTAAAAATAAAATAAAGACATTATAAAACTAAACAAAATGCAACAAAAATTCTAAATGTGGGAAAAAAAAACTATTGAAAGTTTCTGCGTGATATGAAATGTAAAGGGTTTTCAGAGGTCAAAAGCTTCTCTAAATAAATCTGAATGAAACCAAAGATCTTTAGCATTATATAGCGGTTTTTATTTTCGCTCATTTGCATATTTAATAGCAATCCAGAGAGGCCCAAAGTAAAAATAACATTGTTGTTAAACGATGCTGGCGTTGTTTTCACTACTAACATTGCTCAGAGGTTTTACTTAACATTTCCTTAATAAGCTTGATAGAATGGAATCTTCAGACATTAAAGAGACACAAAGAGATTTGCAACATTCCAAAATATTATTTTAAAATTTTGATTAAGTAGAATAGACGCCATTTTCAGATTGAGTACAGTTATTTTTAATTGTATATATTGCATAAATAATTTTAAATTTATTATATAGCATAAGAAAAATAATAGAATTCAATTACATACATTGTACAAGAATAAACTTAATAATGTATATACCAATTTCAGAGTTTTGAGAAAACTGTTTCAGTGGTGGTTTATAACCAACAATAAAAAGAAATACAAATGAATAAAATATTGAAGTTCTTATCATCCAAAATCATATTAAATCGCAATGCACATGCCATGCTACATATGTGGTCATATAAAGTGTTGAAAATAAAATAAAAGACAATATAAAAATTTAAAAGATAGAGAGTTAAGATGCTGAATGCGAAGCAAACGCTATTTAAAGCTTTTGAGAAACATGAAATAGAAATCGTTGTTGGAGGTCGAAAGTTCCTCCAAAAAGTCTGACTGATACCTTGAAGACCTTTAAAAATTTTCAGCTGTTTTTAATATCGATTATTTTTAATATTCAACGTCAATCCAGACAACCGAAAACTAAAAAGTCCATTGGTGTTAATCGATGCTGGCAATGGCCTCGCATTTAACGTTACTTAAAGATGCTAAATGAAATTTTAATTAATAAACCTGATTGAATCGACGCTTAAGACATTTATTTTCAATAGGATAGCGCGTCAGAATTGCAGTTTTAATAACTTTTCTTCAAAATGGTAGCAATCGAGCTATTTCCATTGCTGCAGAGTAAAATGAAAACTTTCACTCAAGTCGTTTCACTCAAGTCGTATCACTCAAGTATCACTCAAGTCGAGTGGAGCTACTAACCTAAAACCGTTGCTTGTGTGATAAACCGTTATTTTTTTAAAAACACAAAACATGCATATAAACTTTTACAACGTACGTATAGACATTCAAGACCATCAAAGTTTAGGAAATTCAATTTATAAAGCATTAACCTGTTAAAATTAACTTTTGCACAATGGAGCAGTGTGCTGTGTGGAATTTAGGTTTATTTTAAGCAAGAGAATTTTTTACTCAAGCCTCTAGTATCTGGTCATTATTTCCAATTATTCTGCCAAATTTGACGATGAAGCCTTGATGGGAAATGTTATAAATTGATTGTTAATATTTCATAAACTATAATTATATGTGGATACATAGATTATATATATATTTAAAACACAAGCCGGTTATTTCGTCATATGTCTTGAGATTTCTTTTGGACCAATTTTAATAGTTATATTTTTTAAAACTGAAATATGTTCATTTGGAGATGAGTCTACACTATCTAAACTAATAAAAGAAAGTTTCGCTCTGTGTGTCTGTGTGTGTGTGTGTCTGTTGGCGATGGCTAAGAAAATCTGGCCCACCTAGAAGGCTGGAAATTTAGATTTAGGTAGTCCAAACCCTCTCCTGTTGCAACATTACTTCAGAATTTTAATATTTTAATTACTTTCTGAAATATTAATTAAAATGCACAAAGAACTCTCATTAAAAATACGCTTTTATTCTCTTGGGTTGGTTGGTTCATTGGTTGGTTGCATCGATTCTTCACAGAAGTAATTAAATAAACCAGAGTAGCGATGCATAAATAAGGATTTCTAACTAAATAGTGTGAACATGGATTGAAGTTATCAACGTAGAGAAGCCATGCGATTGTCACGCCACCTGTGCAGGACAAATTACACATACGTCCCACTGATTGAAATATTTTGCAGGCATATTTTTCTTCATGACAATTAGTCGGGTTTAATTTTTTTTTCTTTTTTACATAACATTTATTATTATGATGGAGATTAAAACTTTATTTAACAGATTCTTTTTTATATTTGCGGGAATGAAGAGGGGCAAGGGTCTAATTACATTTAAGCTTCAAGGTGTATTTCTAGAAAGCAGTTACCAGAATTTCCGTATAATAGTGTCAGCCAAATTTCAAATTAAATTCCTAGCTTAACCAAATGAATCAATCATTAAAGATGTATTGTGATCCTCCTAATTAGTTATTTGCTGAAGGCCACTTGAACAACCCCCCCACCCCCCACCCCACCCGGCCCGTCTTTCAAGGTTTTTTCTCTAACTCTGCTCCGTTTCCATATCTCAGCAACTATCTTTCCGATTTCAACGCAAGTGATTTCAAACATTATAATTAACTTAATAGTCACCCTTTATAACATTAAACTAAATTTATGAGTAGCGGTTACCACTATTTACGAATAACAGTTTAAGCCAAATTTGTAATTAAATTCAAAGCTTAAGGAAACGAACGAATTTTGAATGGTGCATAGTGGTCCTCCTAATTAGTTATTTGCTGAAGGCCACTTGAACAACCCCCACCCTCCACTCCTCCCAGCCCGTCTTTCAAGGTTTTTTCTCTAACTATGCTCCGTTTCCATATCTCAGCAACTATTTTTCCGATTTCAACGCAAGTGGTTCCAAACATTATAATTAACTTAATAGTCACTCTTTATAACATTAAACTAAATTTATGAGTAGCGGTTACCACTATTTCCGAATAATAGTTTAAGCCAAATTTTTAATTACGTTCCTAGCTTAAGCAAACGAACGAATTTTGAAAGATGCATAGTGGTCCTTCTAATTAGTCATTTGCCGAAGGACAATTGAACAACTCCTCCCCCCCGGCCCGTCCTTCAAAGTTTTTTCTCTAACTCTGCTCCGTTTCCATATCTCAGCAACTATCTTTCCGATTTAAACACAAGTGATTCCAAACATTATAATTAACTTAAATGTCACTCTTTATAACATTAAACTAAATTTATGAGTAGCGGTTACCACTATTTCCGAATAATTGGGTAAGCCAAATTTGTAATTAAGTTCCTAGCTTAAGCAAACGATCTAATTTCGAAAGATGCATAGTGCTCCTCTTAATTAGTCATTTGCTGAAGGGTACTTGAACAACCCTCCCCCCTCCCCCGGCCGTCATTCAAGGTTTTTCTCTAACTATGCCCCGTTTCTATATATCAGCAACAACTTTCCGATTTCAACGCAAGTGATTCCAAACATTATATTTAACTTAATAGTCACCCTTTATAACATTAAATTAAATTTATGAGTAGCGGTTACCACTATTTACAAATAAGAGTTTAAGCCAACTTTGTAATTAAGTTCCTAGCTTAACAAAACGAACGAATATTTATGCATGCATAGTGGGCCTCCTAATAAGTCATTTTCTGAAGGACACTCGAACACCTCCTCCCTTCGGCACCTCACTCAAGGTTATTTTCTCTAACTGTGCCTTATTGCAATAACTGGGCTAATAATGTTCCAATCTTCTTGAAACCAGCTCAATTTTGTAGTGCGCCTACTATACACTAACGTAGGCAGCGGGGACCTGTCTCAGAAGTTCGTTCGGAAAGAGGTTTGTTTAGAACAGAATGCTCCCCTGGCGGTGGTAGGGGGAAATAAAAGATTTTCTAGAGCGTACGAGCATGCCGGTGTGATGAGTTGACATGTTTCAACTCCTCCCTTATTTGTGGAAAAAGGATAATCTCTCTGGAATGAAAATAATCTGACAGATTGATCTCTATTGAGAAAATTTCTATCAATAGTGTGAATTTCATTTTCACTTTGAGATAAGCCAAGCTGCAATACATGCTTTGTATTGAATGATATGTTATCTGAATGGGTGGATAAGAAATGTGAATGGCATTCTTTGGATACAATGGATCTAGCCCGTATGAGTTGGAAATTCTAACTGGATAAGTATGGGATTAAGATAGCTGTCTATCATAGGAGGCTAGATGGTGTTTCTTTCCTTAGGGGGAAAAGACCAGTTTTGCCGGAGAGGAAGGAATGCGAGGAGAGATACGACAGACGGCAGTTGGTGGTGGAAAAAGCTTGAGTGAGGTTGTCTTTGAGTGGACTTCAGAATCGAAGTTCGTCTGAAATTGTAATTTCACAGAATGGAGACGAATAATCATATTTTTTCATTTTTACTTTTGTTTTCTTTTTTTAATGTGTTAGTTTAAAATAAAGTTTTTTCGTTTCAAACGATAAATGGAATTTAATTATATATACAACGTCTCACGCTACCACAGCAATAGTATATATAATTAATTGGTGGCAGCAAATGGGATATGTAATCTAGAGTAAATTAGATTACGGATCTATGTTAACCTGATTAAACAGATGAAGAGCCAGTGAAAAACGGACGAGCAGAGTTGTGGAGTCTTGAAGCCTAATTGGAGTCGTGGATTTTTCTTGGAGTTCTAGCAAGTAGAGAACTGGTAAAAGAACTTTATCGACAAAAGCTGTGTAGTGTATGGACAGTCAACTATAGATTTGGTGATACGTGTTTGTGCTTCTTAATATATCCAGTGGAATGAAGATATGCGGCGTACCATCTGAGTTGTCTACATGCGGATCTGAGGTGAAATTAGTGCCTCATCAGCGAAACTAGTGTCTTCAAATCTTCAAACATCTGTGTGTGTCATCTTTAAAAGTGCTTGCAAGCCTGGTATCAGTGTGGAGGAAATATCTGCACCTGAAGGTAAGCCCTTTTATGAAATCTTCTATAGAGGTCTGTTTTAAATTAAATTTTGTGTAAAAATTTTTATTTTGGGGAACAAAACTCTATGAAAAATTTAAGAATTCTAGGGAAGCTATTAATTTTGTATTTAAATTTTAGTTAGAATTTTTATGTTTGTTGATTTTCTGGTATCTGTTTGGTATAATATTGGGTTAAGAAAATTATATACTTATGTATATGTTAAAATTTACTTGGGGTATAGTAAATTGTTATTGATTAATTGAGATTATTAATCAGGGTATTTTAATCATAATTTTGTATAAAACTTTTGGAAATAAGAGTTTTGTTTATATACATTTTATTTATTACAGTAATAAAGTTATAGCCTAATTTTATGGGTATACTGTGGATGATTATGATTAATGTTTCAAAATAAAGTGATGTTATAGTGTACGGTTGGGTATAAAATTTATTTTGGGGGATATACTCAGTTTGAAAGACGTCACTGTTGCATGAGAATTTGCTATATTAAAATTGTGTCGTTTTTGAATACATTATTATACGTATAGTGAAGAAAATTCTATTTCTGTATTTATTGTATTATTGTAAGTTGAATATATCTGTTATTTTGAAATTTATTATATTTTGGGGGGAAATATGGCAGACTATTTAGTAAAATATAATAAAAACGTCTTGCTATTATTAGCAGAGGAATTTGAGACCAGTGTGTCAAAAACGTGTAAAAATCAAGCTATAATTTAGGCCATTGTTAGTGCTGAAGATTATAAAGAAAGTTACGCAAAACTTCGCTTGCAATATATTCTTGAACAGGAGGCAGAGCGGAAAGAACAGGAAAAACAAATCGAAAAAGATCGTAAAGAGCAAGAGAGACAAATTGAAAAAGATCGTAAAGAAAGGGAGAGGCAAATTGAATTAGATAGGATTGCGCAAGAGGAAAAAGATAAACTTAGGAAATTTGAATTAGATAAACTTGAAAAACAACTTGAGACAGATAAACTCGAAAAACAACTTGAGGCAGATAAATTTGAAAAACAGCAACAACTTGAATTACAAAAACTTGAGAAACAACAGCAATTTGAATTAGAAAAATTGCGTATTCAAAATTCTGCGGATATTGTTAGCATTTCATCTAATGAATCAAATGTAGATTTTCATAGAACTCCTAAGGTAAATTTAAAGGATTTGGTTCCGCGCTTTGATTCTAAATTAATTGATATAACTCTTTTCTTTATGATTTTTGAAAGGCAAGCCGAGAAAGCTAAAGTTTCTCAGGAAGATTTGGTTAGTCAATTAATTCCTTTATTACCTTCTGATATTGCCGAAATTGTAGTAAAACAACCAGCAGACAAATGTGATGATTTTCTGCATATAAAGAAAGTTTTGTTAGATAGGTTTAGGCTAAGTACAGGCGCCTTAAAACAAAAATTTGAAACTCATCAAAGAAAATCTGGTGAATTATGGGTGGATCTGATTTATGAGTTATGGGGTTATCTGGATAATTGGTTAGAGTCATTAGAAGTGAGAGATTTTGAATCCTTAAAAGAACTAATGCTCACGGAACAATTGAAAAAACGTGTCCCTTTTGAGATAAAAAAAAAATTTATTGATGATTGGGAGGAAATAAAGATTGCTTCTAAACTCGCGGAAAAATCAGATAAATTTGAGAGTATAAGAAGAGAATTTAACAGGTCGGATAGAAAACCGCGGGAAAATAAATCTTTTCAGGATAAGCAAAAAGACAGCTTTAATTCTAAAAGTAGAAAGGAAATCAAACGAAAATCGGAATTTGAGAATACGAAAGAATGTGGGAAATTTGATCAATTTAAGAAGGACGATGCTTTCGAAAAGCAAAGACAAGTCCAATGTTATAATTGTTTGGCAGTGGGGCACATCAGACCAAATTGTCCTGAATTGTTAAAAAGTAAATCTAATTATGAGGATAAAAGCATAGCTTGGATTGTTACTAGTGATGGGAAAAGTGTAAATAATAAGGAAGGTGTGGAAACCGAATTACCTATGGTTGATTTATGCGTGAATGGTAAGAAAGTAAAAGCGATTAAGGACACAGGTGCGCAAATTGCGGTTTTTGATGCTAATGACATTCCGTGGAGTGCTAAGAAAGTGGGAAATGTCTTCCTTATACCGGCCCTCGGAAATAGACAAAAAGCGGATTTGGTGTCAGTGCCGGTTGCTTTGATGGAAGGTGAAAAAGAGTATGTTGAAAAAAATGTGGTGGTTGCGGTTGTGAGAAAACTAAATTCTCCGCCCCTTATAACACCAGTTGTTTATGAATTATTAAAGTTAGGAAATATGGATAAGAAAAATTCAGTGTGTAAACAGGTGGAAAACCAGAGAGAATTAAATGGGCAGGGAACCTTCAGATTGTCTAGCGATCTTGAGCAAAAATTTGTTAGAAAAATGGTTGGAAATGAAATCTGTGAAAGGGATAGTAAGTCTGTTAATGAGATAAAGATAAATTCACTGGAAGACGTGACTGATAGGTATTTGGAAAAAGGGTCTAAATTGATCGATACAAAAGAGGGTGCGTCTAAAAAGGATGGTGATAAAATGTCAGGTATTGGAGGTCAATTTCGGGAAAAGAATTCTGAGCATGATGTAAATATACCCAGGTATTTTGTCGGTAGTATGGGATTTATACATGTTAGAAATAGAATTAGAAATAAATTGAGTTCATCTATGACTGTGGCCAGTAAATTTAACTCTAGGATGAAGGAAAATAATAGAGTAAATTGTGGGGCTAAATGCCAAGTAGATGTGAATAAGAAATCAAAGTTAAAAAGAATGGAGCATTCTTCTTTTAAAACGGATCACAAAGAAAGATTTATTGAAATCAAACAAGATTTTGAAAGGAAAAATCATGATTATGAAGTTGTGAGGCGAAAATTATTGTCGAAAAGATTTTCTGATAGAAGTAATATAGATATTGGTTTTCGGTGGAATACTCTAAATTAAGTTCTGTTCTAAAATTTGGGAGCGCTCATTATTGTAATATCTATATTGGGTTTATTTATCATTTAATGCTTAATATTTTCGTAATAGTAAAACTTCATTAATTTAATAATTGCATAATTTAGTATGCTTTCTTTTTGTTTGTAGGAGTGTCTAAATTTAGGCTTTTAAGCAAGTTTTTAAGAGAATCGTTTTAGGCATTGTGTTGTATATAGATTTTTTTCTTTTTTTTATTATTACTTTTTTTTGTTAGAATCATGTAAAGTGTAATCTGTATTTGGTATTATATGTATGGGAAGTATTTCAAAATTGTTTCTTAGGGCATCAATTGTATAAATTATTCCTGGAATTATACTTAGGTATTGTGGGTGAGGGATTATAGTAAATCCTATTGACAGTGTGGTCTATCAAATACTGAGTATGGGAATGTGTTTGTTTTCTATAGGAATTTTTCATGTGTTATTCAAAATTCCTTTGTGCTTTGTTGACCTCTTTAGAAATTGATTGAAGGAGCTTATTCTATTAATATATATGCCAAATTTCTTCTAGAAATTTTTCCTTAGAGGGAGGTGTTGTGATGAGTTGACATATTTCAACTCCTCCCTTATTTGTGGAAAAAGGATAATCTCTCTGGAATGAAAATAATCTGACAGATTGATCTCTATTGAGAAAATTTCTATCAATAGTGTGAATTTCATTTTCACTTTGAGATAAGCCAAGCTGCAATACATGCTTTGTATTGAATGATATGTTATCTGAATGGGTGGATAAGAAATGTGAATGGCATTCTTTGGATACAATGGATCTAGCCCGTATGAGTTGGAAATTCTAACTGGATAAGTATGGGATTAAGATAGCTGTCTATCATAGGAGGCTAGATGGTGTTTCTTTCCTTAGGGGGAAAAGACCAGTTTTGCCGGAGAGGAAGGAATGCGAGGAGAGATACGACAGACGGCAGTTGGTGGTGGAACAAGCTTGAGTGAGGCTGTCTTTGAGTGGACTTCAGAATCGAAGTTCGTCTGAAATTGTAATTTCACAGCATGGAGACGAATAATCATATTTTTTCATTTTTACTTTTGTTTTCTTTTTTTAATGTGTTAGTTTAAAATAAAGTTTTTTCGTTTCAAACGATAAATGGAATTTATTAATTATATATACAACGTCTCACGCTACCACACCGGGTATACGGTTCCGAAGCTATCGTAGACCGTGGCCAGAGTTCCGTTTTTAAAGAGATTTAAGTTTATTACAAGGGCTCGGGCAACGCCGGGCGGGTCAGCTAGTTTTAAAATAAAATAATGTTTTAATAACTTTTCATCAAAATGGTGGCAATCGGGATATTTAAATGAATCTCCCCTCCTACAAAAAAATTAAGTACATATAATCAGCCATTCTAAACATAATTCTTGCAATACCTTTTATTCATAGGCAAAAATAAATTAAGCATTGCACATTGTTTGATGATCGCCAAGAACCCTCTAGCAAAACTTCGCCAAACGCATTCGTTTACGCTAACCGTATGTTCATTCGAATATAGAGAAATGCTAATGTTAACGGGATTAAATTCAACTGTTAACTAGAAACCATTTTAATTTATAGACTGATGTTCATTATTAGCCTCTCTCTAATAGTTCCAAATTTTTCAAGGAGGTCGTTATTTCAAAGCTGCCTCACATCTAATTTATCGCTATCTCTTGATATACGATTGCAGCTTCTGAACTCCAAAGAGGTCATAAATTATACTCGTAATAAGTGCCTACCTTTGATCACAATTATTGACAAAGAGAATTTCAACGCTCTAAAATATTGTGTAAAAATTCAATAATTAGAATATCAGACATTTTCAGATTGGGTACAGTTTTCTTTGCTTTGTAAATTGCATAAATAATTTTATCCTCATTATATAGCATAAGGAAAATAATTTCATAGTTATGAAAAAATTGTTTCAGTGATTTATAATGAACGAGAAAGAAGTAAAAATGTTTAAAAATATGAGGATTTTACAATCCATTCAAATTCATACTAAATCGCAATACACAGGCCATGAAATAGTATTGTTTAATACATTATATTTATATTTTAATATATACATATCTAATGTCCCCCGATTTCCACTGAGCTAATTCCGTTTAACTTTTTGTTGTTGTTATATAAAGGGTTAAAAATAAAATATAATACATTATGAAACTAGTTATGATGCTGAATGTGAAAAAAAAAAAGTATTGAATGCCTCTAAGAAAGATGAAATGGAAAAGGTTGTTAGATGTCAACACTACTGCTAAAAAATATGAATGAAACCAAAGATCTTTAAATGTTTTAGTGGTTTTTTGATTTCGATTATTTGCATATTCAGTGGCAGTAGTAATCCAGATAGCCCCAAAGTAAAACGTACATTGGTGTTACACGATTCTGAGAATGTCCTCTCATCTAACGTTTCTCAAAGATGCTAAATGATATTTTTCTTAATAAACTTTATAGAATCGAAACTTCAGATGTTAATTTTGAATAAGATAGTGGGACAGAAACAGAGATTGAAACAAACCGAGTAGAGCAGTTAACTTATGAGGAATGTGTGAATGTTAAATTATATCCATTTTTTCAGGTTGGAAGAACGAGTAACTTAATCAAGAAATGGAATTTGCAAAAACAGGATTTTAAAATATTTGCGAAAAGTTAGTTTTTTTTTAAAGCTTGACTTTGGAAATTTATCTAATTATTGCTTTTTACCTTTTACCTAAGATGTAAATGAGTAATATTTATAAAAAATATGGATTTAAATACAGGATATTAATGAATACATTTATATTTGAATAAATCATCCTGCATACTCAACCAAATAACATAAAGAGGAATCCATTTATCATGATATTAATGGATACTTAACATCAAGACATTCAAACGCAATATCAAGGAAAGCGAAGACAGTGGGAGTTAAATTTTTGAAAAGCTGCTATAAATACCCTGCTTTAATTTCACATATATGCAAAGGAGTTTCAAAAGAACTAATGATGTTATGCAAGGGAAGAATTTCGATCAGATTTTCAAGATAAAGATATGAAGCAAAGCCGAAATGGAGGCAAGACATTATGTGAATTATACCTAGAATTAAATTTCTAGGGGTGGGGGGGGGATAGTAATGATTTAATTTGAATAGCAATTCCATTTTAATAAGATGTTGCCAGATTTTGCATTCTTCGGACAGATTAAGGTAAAGGAGAGGAGGTTTTAATCGATTGATTTATGAACATTAGAAATGGGGGAATCCTTGTAACTCATGACTGGAAAGATAAATTTCAAAGATGAGATAGAATAAATCAAATATGAGAAAATAAACATTAATATTCCCGGAATATTTATCCATAAATCAAAGTGTTATAAATATTGCTTTTTTTTTAAGATAATTCATAATGATGCAGTTAAATTTTCTCATTTGCAGGTCTGAGAGTTCATGGATTATAACTTTACTTTTTAAATTGTACCATCTTATGCTTATGTCTACTCGAAAGATAATTATAAAACACTTAATATCCTTCTTTAAAAAAGTTTTAAAAAAACTTATTTTTTTTAAACTAATTTTAAGTGTACAATTTTACATAATGACACGAATATTATTGAAAGAAAAATCCCAAATAATTTTTACTACCTTTAATAGATTAAGAAAGTGTAAACCCCTGTTACTTTCTCTCTTTTAATACATCAAGTAGTATAAACAAAACCAAATTACTTTGATGAATAATCGATAATTAATAGTACCATTTCATTGAAATAAGTAGTAAACCATTAATGGAAACAAATTTAACTGCATATATTTTTGTTTTCGTTTTATTACTCCGATTCGGTTAAAAGCCTTTCACTAGTCATGCAAAAACACTCGCGAGCTAATGTTAATCCTATGGGAATGTTATTTTCAAATATCTCGCATGCATTTGAATATTTTTAAAGGACATTATTTTGCATAGCATATCTAAAGTCGATATCTAACGTTGTGTGTTTTTAATTTTTTGATTTTGGATGTAGTTTTTTAAATAAGGATACTATAATTTTCAGACTCGGTACAAAGCGGTTCCAAAAAAGGAAGTGCCCGAATATAAAAGAACAGAAATCAAATTCGAAAAATCCCAAATGCATAGCATTAGATATTGACCTCAAGTATTCTATGCAAAACAATTATTTTAAAATATTAAAACTCATGCAAGCAATTTGAAAACAACACTCTCATAGATATAACATTAGCTGCAGCGTTTCTTCGCGTGACTATTGTAGTGACTAGTCTTAAAAAAAAAATCTGGATTGGTGGACTGTCCGAAAACTGATGTATGTGACCAGAAAGTAAAAATTAAATTAAATAAATTTATATATATATATATATATATATACATATTCTTATATTAATTTTTGACGCAGTGCAATCGGCTGGAAAAGAACACTGGACTTCTCGTTTTGAAACTGGAGATGATATCTATGCGCTTCAAACGCTTGGTTACATCGCTGCAGTACATATAAGTTATATTCTGTTCTAATCCTTTGGTGATTTTTTTCTATGGATTAAGCCGCGAAAAGGTTTAAAAGTGAATTAAATACCTAATCCGTCAGCCAATTTTTATCAAAATATACAGTCCTTGAGACATTAGACATATTCGTCAAATGGAAGCTTAATAGAAAGTATCGTTTGAGCGTTATGTTCACTAACACACAAATCATGATTACAATATTTTCCTTATACTGTGTTTTCGCAAAGTGAAAGTAAAAAGTCTCCAAGTAAAATGAGCGACAATTAATACTACTATGTTATAGAAATAAGGAATTAAAATGTTTAGTGTCATTTCGTAGAAATATATAAGCAAACTGTTAACAGAAAAAAAATCAACTCCATAATTCATTTTTCATTTGTTACTCCAAATGGCTTAAGCCAAAACAAACTACAAAGTAAAATGAATAATAATTAATAGCATCATTACATAGATGAAATTAATTTAATTTGTTAGTTGAACTTTCCAAACATCAAACTTCGACTACACAATTAAAAATTTCAAGTAAATTTTTATTTTAAAAAACAGTCTTTAAAAATAGGAAATTATATAAAATTTATGGTAAATTACTCTCTTTTACATCATGTACAGATCCATCACCGGACCTTTTGATACAACTTTTATGCTAATTTAACAGCTATTTATTAAAAATTTAGCAAATGAGTTATTCCTTAAATTGATTTAAAATCCAATCAATAACAGCTAGTCGGGATCGATTTTTTAAAGAATGCAACAAAGCGGTGCTTTTTTTCCCTTCGTAACATCTACATCAGATGTTAAATGAACTGTTATAATGTCTCACTTAAAAGCTAATGTTCCAAAACTTTGGTATTATAATAATGAATGACTGACTATTACAAAGTTACATTAATCATAATTTAATAACACACTTCAGAAAAGCTGTTTCTTTAACACATAATTAGAAGAGCTATATTTCCGAAAACAATGCTCCATAAAACTCCATGATTCTTCACATACACGCACTTACATAACGTGTTCGATGCATTCCCCTCCCCCCATTTAAGTATCCTACTATAATGTACAGTCATCATTTACAGTGTCCGATGATTAGACAAAGGAAATGTGTCAACGCCAAGAAATGTGGGCTGATTTTTTAGCATTATTAATTACCTTTGCATTGTCTTTCTTGGAAAATACTTTAACCATTCACCGCTGGCAAGATTTCCTTTACCTATTCCTATTTATCAGATGACTCAATTTTCTGAAAAATGACGCTGTTGAACGTTTTAAAGAGAAAGGTTATTCAAACTTCGAGGTGATAAAATAAATGAATTTTTGTTAAAATGAGATGATACCGTTCGTACACAATTTTTCTTTTTTAATTTAATTAATTTGTTAAAGATGGATTTTTCAGGAAACAATTTAGGATTTATCTATAGTTTAAACTGCTTTATAAAATCTAATGTCAACAAATCACATTGTTTTTTCTATATAAAATTGTTTGAAACATTAGAAAAATGTGAAGTAATTCAGATACTACTATAAATGTTTCATGTAAAAATATCAATGTTTATCGAGAAATAGTCAGTTAAACACAGTGTTAAATATAAAGAGTTATAGTTAATAATGAAAATTTTACGACATGGGTTAAAAACATGCTAGTTTATATTTAAAAAAAAATAAAACTTTAGTAACACATTGTAGATGAAGATACCTCTCTCTAAATTAAATAAAGATTGGAAGAGACCCTTGCCCTCTTTTAATTCGGGGCTTCATGCTTCTAAAGTAATTTGCGCTGATGACCCTAATTTTTAGACATTAGCTAACATAAATCAAAGTTGTTACAATATTGTTTTCGACTTAAAATATGGTGCTCATTGTGAATATAGTTTTGTATTTATTTATTGCTGCTTAGATGTGTAACAGTAAACTTTATTAAAGTAGGAAAATTTCAAGTTAAAAACGTAATAAAGAATGAAAAAAAGAAAATATATGCAGTAGACATAGAAAATGATTATCATTCCTCTTTAGCAGTATTTGTAAAATGTCTGACAAATTTTCGTACAATAATCCAACACAATCGTTTGTAAAAGTTTCATTTACACTTACTGATTATGGCAATGTTTTGCAAAAATGTCCAAAACAACTATATTCAGCTGATTAGATGAATAAATATAAAATCCAAACTTTTACTATTCCTGGCTACAATGTTTGTTTTACACAATAAATTTCACAATATCCCCCGGAAGAACTTGTTGGAAGTTCGTTGACTTTGAAATATGTGACATAATTTTTGTTTTTGCGTTTTTCACTGCTCACATACAACACATCACTGGTTCTTAAGGTTAATCACAACACAATGGACTGTAGATGCGTTTTATTTCACAATAAAGATAAGCGAGCCATCACACGGCTTATTATATTACACCATTTTTTTTCACATTGGAAAAAAAAAAAAAAAAAAAAAAAAAAAAGAATTAAACAGAAAAGCACAGTGTTGCCAAACGCGTAAAGTAAGAAAAATAAATTTACATGAATTCGGAGCATATGAAACCAAGGAACATGCAGCTTTATCTCACTGCAGACGATACTTACATAAACATTCAGATTCCCGTTGAAATCCCAGGGGATTTCAACAACTGGTTAGTTGCTTACAATTTCTTACTATAATGAAAAAAAAAACAATTAATAACACAAACAAAATTAATGAAAAAGTAGAAAAATGTTAGACGGTTCTCAGTTCACAGTTTTTAGTTTCTATAGGAAGGGGACATAGTTTCAGTACTGGACGATTGATGACACCACTAGTAGTCTTGATCGTAACAACTCTGCCCTTATTGTCTGAACCTGGATAAACAGTTATTATTTTCCCTAATTTCCATTTAAGTGGTGGAAGGTTATCATATTTGATGAGGATTTAATCATTGACTTCTAAATCTCGTTGACTGTTTTGCCATTTAGGTCTTTGCTGAAGTTGAGACAGATATTCCTGGCTCCATCTTTTCCTAAATTGCTGTGGAATGAACTGTCTCACATGCTATCTATCAAGACGACTCAAGGGACTGTGACTTAGATGTTGTTCAGTTATGGCACTTAGAGAAGTTCCAATTAGGAAGTGACCTGGCGTAAAATCAGTTAAGTCTATTGGGTCAGATTACATGGGACACAGTGGCCTAGAGTTGAGACAAGCTTCAACTTGTGTAACACAATGTTACCAACGGTTTTCTTGAGATGCGATTTCATTGCTTTTACAGCATATTCCCACAGTCCACCAAAGTGTGGAACAGAAGGTGAATTAAATGTTCAAGTTATTGGCTCTGACGACAAACAATGTGAATTTCTTCATTTTGCTTGCATCGCAAAATATATTCGTTGATTTCTTTTTCTGCAACTTTGAAATTGGTTCCACAGTCACTAAAAATCTCAAGAGGTTTCCCTCTTCTTGTAATAAATCGTTTTAATGTACTTAAGAACGCCTTTGCTGAAAGATCTTCAACGACTTCAAGATGGAGTGCTTTGATGACGAAGCAGACAAATACACATATGATTTAAATGATTTTAGTCCGCGGCCTGCACGATATTTAATCATGAATGGTCCTGAAAAATCTGTTCCAATTCGATGAAATGGTCGTGATTGTGTTATTCTAGACTCTGGAAGATTAGCCATTATTTATTTTGCAGTTTGAGCTTTATATTTGCAACACAAGTTCTTACTTTTTCCGAGTAACAGACCTAGCAGTAATGTTCCAAAATTGCTTTTTAATTAAAGAAAGAAGAAGTTTTGGACTTGCATGTAAATATTTTTCATGAAAATGTTTAATTATGATCTTAGTCCCATGGTGCTTTGATGGTAATAAGATTGGTGCTCTTCATTTTCCGACAGCTGTGCGTTTTGCAATCTTCCTCGTTCACACGTGTTACCTTTGAATTTTAGATGAATCTCAATATCCAAGCAAATATGCGTTGCAACATGGAAAACGAAGATAATTTTGATATAATATCAAGTTCTTTCACAGTTGAAGAAACTACAAATGATAATGTCTTACGTGCTTCTTGTAATTCCTTTTCATTTATGGGCAAAGGTTCATGCACGGGGAACCTCATTGCTTCTTAACCACAGTGGGCCGTCCCAACACAAGCCATGGAAAAGTTGTTCTGCTGGAAGTAACCCACGTGATGCACAATCAGCAGGATTTTCTTTTCCGTCCACATGATTCCAATTCTCAGCTGGTTGTGTGCCAGTAATACTGCAGCACATAATTCAAGTCTTGAAATCGTGAGATGTTTTAGTGGTGCTACGCGAGTTTTAGCTGTTAAAAGTTTTACGTCAATGTTAGAGTTACTACAAGTTTTAACGTAAATAACTTCTGAATAACCCTTTTCTGAAGTATCACAAAATCCGTGAAGTTCACATCGAGAATTATTGGGCAAGACTTTTTCTAATGGAATTTAAGAATTTGACTTCTTGGCACAACATTTACGACTTTTGGTCAATATTTTCTGGTACTGGGTCAACCCATGATAATAGTAATTGTACAGTTCTTGAAGGATCATTTTAGTTAGAATTACAAAAGGTCCAATCCACCCCAATGGATGAAAAAGCGCTGATACAAATGTCAGAATAATTCTTTTAGTAGGGACACTTTGATAATTAATATCACTGAAATTACATTTGAACATATCATTATCAGGATGCCATTTCACTCCTAGAACTTTTATGGCCTTATTTCTCACTACACTATGTATATTTGCATTAAATGTGTTTGCTAACCCAGCATTTTTCAATAGTGATGGTTCACTTTTGGACCATTTATGTAGCTCAAACCCACCTTTTTTTAGTATTTTCTGCAATTCGTATATCAATTCAGTACATTCCTGACTATTCACAACACCAGTTAATACATCGTCGACATAAAAAAAACTATAGTACTTGCTTTTGGAAAATTAAGACACCAATCAATTGCTAACTGACTCAAAGATTTAGTTGCAAGATATGGAGCAGCAACAGTTCCATACGTGATAGTATTTAAGCGAAAAACTTGTATTTGTTTATCTGGACTGTCTCTACATAAAATTCTCTGAAAATCCCTATCATTGTCAGAAACTTTTCCCTGCCTACACATTATTCTTATATCAGCTGTTATTGCAAAATTATGAAATTTATATCTCAATAAAATGCAAATTAATTCATCTCGTGTTCTGGGACCTACCATTAGAGTGTCGTTTAAGGAAAACCTGTTGTTGTTTTAGCACTCGCATCTAAAACTACTCTTAATTTGGTAGTTAATCTAGAAATATTCAAGACGCAGTAATGTGAGATGTAATAATGTTTAGTCTCTAATTCACGATCTGTATCTGAAACAAGGTCCATGTGGCCCAAATTTTTGGTATGGATATTAGTCTTTTCTCAAGATAAAGAAATCTTCTGTGCGCCATTTGGCGAGAATCACCTAGAATATCTCGATCCTGTTTGAATGGTAATGCGACTGAATAGCGGCCTGATTTTTCTATAAAATGAGAACGCTTAAATGTTTTCACAAAGTTTTTTACAACTGTTAAAGGTTGCACACTTGGAATTTTTTCTAATTCCCAGAATGAATTTACTAACTCATCAGATTTTGTACTTAAATGATTTTTATATACTGGATCAGTTGCCAACAATATAAAATTTGCAGTACCCGAAATTATCCACTCAAGTCTCGAATTTAAAGTAAATGGAAGGTTAGGTTCACGTTTGAATATTTCTTCAGTCATTAAATGCATAAATAGATTTACACCAAATAAAATGTCCATTTTTGTGATTTGTAAAATAATGGATCAGCTAACATTAAATCACTGAAATGATCGCAAATTATTGAAAGTAAAGACACATAGGGAATATTATCTGTCACTTTATCCATAACGAATTATGATGTTGATACTCTAAGATCATTTTTGAAGTGAGAAGTGAATAATATATCGACTTCACCATTACTCGCAGTATTAAATATGCCCAAACATGACACAGAAATAGAACTATCTTTTACTTTTAATCCTAATTTGTTTACACATTCTCTTGAAATAAATGACCTCTGAGAGCCAGTATCGCATAAACATCTGCATTTTACAAACTCTTGTTTATAATTTTGAACTTTTATTCATGTGGTACACAACAAAATATGACCCTTTTGTTTACTCTTTGCGTTTGACTCATTGAGAGAGTCACAGACTGTAAACGAAGCATTTTCACTCGCCGATCAACCTTTTTAGCGTTAAAGTCTTGTGTGTTTGGGGCATACTATTTGACTGAGTCTTATTGTTTGAATTATTTACTATGTACAAAATACTATGTTATACTATGTTATAAATACATAATGCTATGTTTCTTAAAGCAATGATAGCACGTATTTAGACTCTTACATTTATTGAGGAAATGCATATTAGATAAGCAATTGAAGCAATAATGATTATATTATAATTGAAGCATTAATAATTATCTATTCGTTGTTGAACAAGTAAATTAAGAAATTTCGAGCACTTAGCAAAACTATGTTCCTCTTTACAGTAACTACAACACAAGATAGTACAAAAGCATTACTCTTATTCGGAAATACCGATTTAGGTACCTTATTTACCACAAGCTTGCTATTTTGAAGAATTATTGCGTAATTCTTAAGAAATTCAATTAAGTTCTTAAGTTTCAGAATTTCAATGCTTTAAGCTGACCTTCCTTACCCCCACAATTTTGTAGGAGGATCCAATTTTTTCAAAATGTATCACCAAATTTGTCAATGGTTTGCTTCAATACTTCTAAGGAGCAAATGACTTCATTAAAGTTGTCAACTAGATTTAAAATAGCAATAGCTGATTCTGTTTGAATTATTGGTAAACTTAGAAATCGTTTAACCCTTTCTGGCACAGTGGTCCCACTCCGGGCACACCTAATTTTAATTCCAAACTTGCATTCGGCACCAACAATATTTTAATACAATTTTTCTTCTATAATGAAATCTTAAAATAAGGACTTCTTATTTTCTAAAAAAGTCGTTTGTAAATTCCGGTGTCAGTCAGTAATTTCGCATATTACGAACAGAATTTGTCTGTGCCGGAAAGGGTTAATATATGCAAAAATTTGTTCTCGCTTATTTGAATATTTTTCGTCTAGTAGATTCCATGCAATCTCAAAATTAGAATCTGAAATTTGAATAAACCACGGCGAATTTTTGAATTTTCCACTGATCAACAACCACGAAATTTTCTGTCGCATTTACGGACTCATTTTTAAACATTAAAGCACGATAATTTCAGGTATGATTATTAAAAAGATTTGAAATCGAACAGTTTTTTTAAAATTCATTTTCCGATAAATGACTTGCATCTCGAGTAATAAACGATGATTGTCACAGGACTGCAGTTTCTTTTCCTTTGTTGGGGTTACGCGCCCAGAAATTCGGTTCAAACACCGATCGTATTTACGATTTCTCCATATAGAAATTGGAAGTCAATTTTTTCCCTGAGTACAGTGCCATCTATCGGCGACAACTGACATGATCTTTGAATACATATCAGTACGCTACCTCTGTAATACATTAACGTATATATTACGGAGGTAGTGATCAGTAAATAACATAAACAAAGGCTGTATTGAGAATATTTGTATGGAAAGTTTAAAAATATAGCTTAAAAAATAAACTTTGTAATTAATTTCTAGAATTTCACAAATGTATTTATTATCTTTTCTTTTATAAATATCAATTTAAATTGCTGTAGTAACTGATATTTTTAATTTAAAATATTTGTTTTTAACCCTTAATTGCATAGTGATGTAAATTTCCATCACTTTTTATTTAACTTTTAATAAATAAATCAACTTCTTCGCCACCACTATATTTATATAGAAATATTAATCCAGTAAATTTCCCGTAAACTATGTTGCTGAACAAAGTTAAAAATCTATCTTAAAATTTCTGGTGTCTAATATTTAATATATGTATAAAAAAACACAATTGAAAAGAAAAACTCATGCAAAGAAGGGTTAATATAAAGTTCTTTATTTAATTAATTATAATATATAAATTAATAACACTGGCCTTTATTTATAAATAGATTTCCATAAAAAATAAAACAAACAATGTTTATGGAGTGAAAATATTTATTAACACTATAAAATCTAATTAATAGATTAAAAACTATGAGCAAGGACCTGTGAGAAAAATATGGACAAACCCTGATTGTAGTAATGAAACTAGCAAATTTTCAGGTTAGGGGCTCAAACATCAATTCTGCAGTTTTGTTTTGAAATAATTTGATTTTTATTTAAAACATTCAACCCTTAGTTTTATTTCTTTCACATTTGTAATAACTATTATAAGTATCAACATATATATCAACAGGGGTCGATACAGGCCAAGTTTAGGGCTATTTAGGGCCCCTTCATAAACATCCATTTAATAGAACAGGCCTCTTCACAAAATTACTTTTAATAAAATGGGTCCCTTCACAAAATTCCTTTTAATAAAATAGGTTCCTTCACAAAATTCTATTCCATAAAAGCATACACTTCATTAACTATTTTTATATTGTTAGGTTCTAAAATGTGTTATTTACAAACAAAACAAGTTCACCAGAAAGGAAAACTTTAGCAGGACTTAAAGAAATTAAATGTTTGGTTCGAATTTGAATAACTGGAATTTAGATTATAAATTTCACAAAAATAATGGTTGCTTTTCAGAAACTGCCCCCTTTTTTACTGCCCCCCCCTCCCCCCCATTGTCTCAATAATTTAAAAACTGTGTTTCTCTTAAATTCTGTATTTAAAATCTTCTATCTAAAATAATATATTATTGATCTTGTGATAATGACAATAATTTATTTGGACAATTAATTATTCTCATAAATTTTTATTAATTGATATCCTTATTGTTTAATGTATTTGAAAATGACTATTTGCTTCATTAGCATTCTTTAATTAAGTTCTGATTCTAAATACAATCATAAAAAAAATTATCTATTGCATCTTGTAAGGTGTCGAGTAAAGAAATTTGGCGTGCATTGATTTATTTCTGTTGTTGCAATTACATATTGATTCACAATGGGAAATGTAATTATGATATTGGTAAAATATTGTTGATAGATTAATATAATGGTTAAAAGAAACTGGAATATAATAATTATAACTATATTATATTCCTCTTTTACGAGGCTAATTTTTTTTAAAGGGTTATTTTGAAAATGCAATAGAAGACATTTAAATATATTTAATGTTACAAATTCAGTTTCATTCAGACAAGGCTTTGGATAATTGTTTGATAAAAATAAATATTTTCACCTAATATTTCTGTTACGTTTTTAATATTAATATTATTTCAGAACTAGTTTTAGATCAAAGCATCCTTTTACAGATATATAACCTAATAAAAATATATCATATTAATAACAAATAGGCATTAATTTATTTTATTATTATTCAACATAATGTTGGTAGAAAAATAAAAATTTTAGTAAAAAGGCCTAGTTGTATTTTTAAAAATACAAAGATAAAAGGTTAAAATATAATAAACGAACATTTAAAGATTAAAAAAATACATTACCTTGCACAGATATACCTTGCATAGATCTATTACATAGATATCGCTTTCAGCTATAACACCCGACGATTGCCTACAGGAAATTGGTGAAAGGAAATATTTTCCTTGCTTTATCTCGATGAACGGCATAAGGCACACAACAGGACGGAATTTTAATAAGAATACATTCATTTTCATTTACATGTGAACTTTCAATTAAAAGAAAATCAAGTATCACTGTACAGAATAATAAAATTGTCGATTTTAAAGACACGTCTATGAAGCTATCAATGTAAATATTAGAACGGGAGGTCCCGTATGGTAGCGCCATCTATCAGGGTTAGCCTAATTCCACTTTTGAGTCAAAAACTTATATATTACGGAAGTAGTGGTTCAAAACGCCATTTATGACACACTTTTGCAAAAAATCTTCTATCTTTATCTAGAAATGACATAAACAGTTCGATTGCATAGTTTCTTCATAAGAGGACCTGCCAATTCCATACGTTGCCGAAGAAAAATGAATTAAAAAATGTGTCAGGAATTAGCCAGTTTGGATTTGAGAACAGTTTTAACACTTAACGGACGAGTAACTTAAATTTAGATTTATCCATGTAATTCCATCCATAGGCGGTACTTTTGCATTTCGTGTGTTACATTATTTCTTAAAAAAACATATTGAAAATTGTTATTTTTGCAATTAGAGTACTATGCATAAAAATACTTCGATTAGAAACAATATCCTTATTAAATACATTGATTTATAATATAAACACGAACAGAAAAAAATATATTTTTTAAAATAATGTAACATGCAAGTACAACGCCCATGGGCGGGGCTTCCTGATGAAAACTACCCGTCAATAATGCATTAACCCTACAGTGCATTAATTTTTCTTTTAGAATTGTGTTTTTTTATACTTATATTAAGAATTCGACACCAGAAATTTTAATATAGATTTTTAACTTTACTTAGTAACATATTTATATTACTTTTTCAGCATTCATATTTCTATATAAATATAGTGGTTGCGTTGAACTTAATTTATTTACTAAAAATTAAATAGAAAGTGTTGCCAATTGGCTACACTATGCACTGTAGGATTAAGAGGATGTTTTAGCCATCACTGCTGATAGTGAAATCTCGCTTTCACCTATGAGATAATTTAAACACAATATTACGTATTAGCATAATTAAGAAAATTAAGTTTACAAGATTTGAAAGTGGGGCACCGATTCCAAAACTTTGTGTTTTTAAAATTTGGCTTCATGTCAAAATTTTAGAAATGTTTGGTCCTCTCAGAGATACTTAAAATTAAATGTTTTTTAAAAATACAGTAAATTTTAAAATTTTTGGTTACATAAAAATTCCAAAATGTTTTGCTTTTCTAAAAATACTTACAATTTATAAAAAAATATATATACAGTGTATTATGTCTCTATCGGATGCCGGATTTCTTATACCTAAAACTAAATTTTGATAATTATATTAGGGGATATGTAATCTGTGTTTAAACCATCCCATAGATAAACATGGAATTTCGCGACCTGTGAATAGAAAGTGCTTCTTTAATGCGTCCTCGTAATGCCAAGAACGATGTTTTTCTTTTTTTCTTTTGTTGAGTCAGTTTATTTACTTGTCTATTTTCTATGTGTTTATTGATTGACCATTTAATCCTGACATGTTGAATATACACTATTCTCATGTGAAATACCATTCTAATGAATAAATGCTAAAAATATTTCAGTGATAAAAGTATATTTCGCTATTCATAGCAAATTGTGTTTTTCATTTTATTAAAATACTATTATTTGAGTAACCTGAATATTTCAGAATCGTTTTACATCACTAGCTTAAAACTCAATAAAATAATTTTATAATGTTAACACGTTTGAGACCATGGGTGCATATATGCACCCTCAAAAAGTGCTTACAGCGCTTGAGTTTGATAACAGTAAAAAATAAAAGTAAAATTGATGTTATTTAATTACATTTTCGTTATTTAAAAAGTTAAGTCAAATAATTAACAAAAAGTGGTGCCAAACGAATAAAATTTGTGTAAAAAATGCTGGTCCTGAACGGGTTAAGTATTCTATTCTATTTGATGCACTATTGACATTACGGTTCATGAAATTTTTTTTTTAATTAATCTTTTTCTCAAAAAACAAGTACGTATATTTAACATTTTTAACCATAACTCTTACAATATCTTTTAATCATAGGCAAATATCAGTTGAGCATTTCACATTGTTTGATGTTTACTAAGAATGCTATAGTACAATTACTTTGTCAAACGCATCCGTTTACGCTAACCGCATGCTGATTCCCTGTTCAGAAAAGCCAATGGTAACAGGATTAAATTCAGCTGTTAACTAGAAACCACTCAAAATTATATATCTGTATTCGTTATTAGCCTCTCTCTCCGCTGAAATAGTTCCGAAGTGTTCAAGGAGGTAGTTAATTCAAGGCGACCGAACATCTAATTTATCGCTATCTCTTGATGTACGATTGCAGCGTCTGAACTCCAAAGAGGCCATAAATTCGTAATAAGCGCCTATCTTTGATCACAATTATTGACAAACATATTTACAATGCTCTAAAATATTATTTAAAAAGTTTTAATTTGGAATATCAGTCTTTTTCACATTGAGGACAGTTTTACTTATTTTATAAATTGTATAAAAGATTTTATCATCATTATATAGCAAAAGAGAAATAATACAATTTGATTACATAAATTATATAAGACGAATCTTTATTATGAACATATCAATTGCAAAATTATAATAAAATTTTGTGACATATTTATAATCAACAAGAAAAGAAATAAAAATGAATAGAAATTTTAAGTTTTTATCAACCGAAACCGCAATGCATAGACCATGCCACATATGTGCTCATTTAAAGATTTAAAAATAAAATTAAAGGCATTATAAAGCTAGACAAGATACAGTTAAGATGCTAAATGTGAAACGAAATCTTTTGAAAGCTTCTGAGGAATTTGGAATTAGAAATAATGTTCTTACAGTTCAACAGCACCTCTAACAATCTTATTAAAAGCATAGATCTTTAGCATTTTATAGCGGTTTGTAATTTCGATTATTTGCATATGTAATAGCAATCCAGATACCCTTGAAATAAAAAGTCCATTGGTGTTAAACGATTTTGGCATCGTTCTCGTAACTGACATTGCTCAAAGATTCTAAATAAACATTTCCTTAATAAACTTGATAAACTCGACTCTTCAGACATTAAAGAGACACAAAGATATTTGCATCGCTCTTAAATATTGTTTAAATTTTTTTAATAATTAGAATAGCTGCCATTTTCAGATTGGGTACAGTTTTCCTTATTGTACATATTGCATAAATAATTTAAAAGTTATTAAATAACATAAGAAAAATAACAGAATTCGATTACATACATTATATAAGAATAAACTTAATAATGTATATATAAATTTCAAAGATTTCAGAAAACTGTTTCAGTGGTGGTTTATAACCACCGATAAAGAAATATAAATGAATAAAAAATGGAAGTTCTTATCATCCGTTCAAATTTATATTAAATCGCAATGCACATACCATGCCACATATGTGGTCATATAAAGTGTTAAAAATAAAATAAAAGACATTATAAAACTAGAAATGATAGAGTTAAGACGCTGAAAGCGAAGCAAAAACAATTTAAAGCTTCTAAAAAAGATGAAATACAAATGGCTGTTGGGGGTCAAAAGTTCTTATAAAAAATTAAATGAATAAAACCAAACGTCTTTAAAAATTTTCATCTATTTTTAATATCGATTATTTTACATATTTAACGGCAATGCAGATAGCCCAAAAGTAAAAAGTCTTTACCGGGAGGAAAAATGTACTTTTCATAGTCTATGTTTTTAAAAATTCAACTCCTTTTAATCAAAAACGTGAAGCTAAATCAATCCCGGTTTTCGTTAACACTGAATTTGAATGCGAATTTCAGCATAATAGTTACAGCATTACGAAAATCAGATTGTTTCAAAATGTCAGCCACCCTAGAATTTCAAACTGCCATATCTCAGAAATTTTTTAAGCTAAAACCAAACCAAAAAAAAAAGTTCCGGAATCCTTGTATCACAATCTAATACTTAACGAAAACAACTTTTTCAATTTACAATTTTTTATACATCTTTTGAATTTTTAAATTTTTTTTTTAAAAATGAACTAGCCACCATTTTGAAACAAGATGGCGCATGAAACGGGCCAACGGGAAAATGGTTAGTCACATTCATATCGGTTCATAAATACGAGAGCTACAGCATAACAAATATCAGATTGCTTCAAAATCTCAGCCATCTTAGAATTTCAAACTGCCATATCTCAGCCACCCTAGAATTTCAAATTGCCATACCTGAGCCATTTTTTAAGATATGTTTATCACGTTCTAACACGTAACGGAAACATTTTTTTTCAATTTATAACTTTTTTGCACATCTTTTTGAATTTTAAAAAAATGTAAATTTTTTTAATTGGCCACCATTTTGAAACAAGATGACGGATGAAGCTGGCCAACGATCTTGATCGAGACCTTGGTATATCCTATATATATACTCAGTCACATCCAAATCGGTTCGTAAATAAGAGAGTTACAGCATAACAAATGTCAGATATATATATATATATATATATATATATATATATATCAAGGTTTGAACGGAGGGTGGTTTTGGGGACTGGGGGTCATGATTGGTGAAAATATACTAAAATATTTTTGGAATTGCTTTCCTCCAAATGGCTGCAATAAGTAGCTTTTTTTAATGAAAGCTACCTAAAAGTACATTGGTGTTATTCGATGCTGCCAATGTTCTCGCATTTAACGATACTCAAAGATGCTAAATGAGCTTTTATTTAATAAACTTGATGGAATAGACGCTTAAAACATATTTATTTTTATTAGGATAGTGCGTCAGAATCGCAGATTGAATCAGTCCGAGTGGAGCTGCTAGCCGCTATGAAGTTGCTTGTGTGATAAACCGGTATTTATTAAAAAACATAAAATATTCATATAAAGTTTTACAATGTACATATAGACATTCGGTCTATCAAAAATTTAAAAACTCAGTTTATATAGCACTAACCTGTCACAGTTATAGTTTAATCTTTGCACAATAGAGTAGTGTGCTGTGCTATATTTAGGTGTCTTAAAAATTAGAATTTTTTACTGAAGCCTCTAGCGTCTGGTCGTTGGTCCGAATACCCTGCCAAATTTGACGACGAAGCGATAGGGGAAAATATTAGAAATTGACTATTAATATCTCATAGAGTTATAGATGGATACGTAGATTAGCTATATATTTAAAACACAAGCCGTTTTTTTCGTCATATAGCTTGAGATTTCTAAAATGAACCATTTTTTTTTTTTAAAGATGTTCATTTGTAGATAAGTCCGCCCTATCTATTTTTTTATTTTTTTATATATTCTAATTTCGGTATTTAATTTTTTTTAAGTTTTTAATAAAATTTCTTTAAAATGGTGGCAATCGAGTTGCTTCCATTGCTGCAGAGTAAAATCAAATAATAGGATTTACTCAACGAGCTATCAGTAAAGTGCTCGCTCGACTTTTACGATTTAATACCATTGGACTTTTTTCTTCGGTCCTTTGGTCTTAGTTATCTGCGAACATACTGCTAATCAAAATTAAAGATTCACAAATTCTAAACAGTTTTTATTTTATTCAAATTATGGATGTTAAGCTATTACATTTAGTATCTAAAATAGGATATGTCAACCAATTGCATCAGTTGGTATTGCTATTAAGAATTTGAATCCCCTTTTTTCAAACTTCAACTAATTATAAAAAATATCATCAACTAAAACAAAATTTTATATTCAACTACTAAAAAAAATTAAAGTTTCAAAAATTCTAGATTTCTTGTTTTATTCAAATTATGGATGTTAAGTTATTATAGAATTATGATCTAAAAGTAATATAGGCCTACCAATTGCATCTGTTGGTTTTATTATTAAGAATTTGAATGATATTCATTTTTTCAGACTTCAACTAATTATGAAAAATATCATCAAGTAAAACAAAATTTTATATTCCATTACGAATCAAAACTAAAGTTTCACAAATTTTATAGAGTTCTTGTTTTATTCAAATTATGGATGTTAACCTATTAGGTTTAACATCTAAAAGTAATATTGGCCAACAAATTTCGAGTGTTGGTCTTATTATGAAGAATTTGAACTATTTTTTCCAGACTTCAACTAATTATAAAAAATATCATCAATTGAAATAAAATTTTATATGAGCATTTTTATTATCCAGATTCTTATTCTGCAATCTAAAGTATACTATTTGATTCACCTAAATGTTTCAAAAGGATTTTATTTCATTAGCTTCAAAATTAATAAATGTTTAATAACATTATTATTTTTGTTTTTTTAGGTGCACCACGCTTCTCATTACGATTCATTAAATATTTAAAAAAATTAAACTCCTCCCCCCCCCCACACAATAAATAAATACATATAATCAATCATTCTAAACATAACTTTTACAATATCTTTTAATCATAGACAAAAATCAATTAAGCATTGCACATTGTTTGATGTTCGCCGGGAACCCTATAGCACAACTACTTTGTCAAACGCATTCGTTTTAACTAACCATATGTTCATTGGAATATGGAGAAATGCTATTGATAACGGGATTAAATTCAGCTAATAACTAGAAACCATTCTAAATTACAGACTGGTGTTCGTTATTAGCCTCTAGCTCCACTGAAATAGTTCCGAAGTGTTCAAGGAGATAATTAATTCAAGGCGGCCTCGCATCTAATTTATCGCTATCTCTTGATATACGATTGCAGCTTCTGAACTCCAAAGAGGTCATAAATTATATACGCAATAAGTACCTATCTTTGATCACAATTATTGACAAAGAGATTTACAACACTTTAAAATATTGTTTAAAAATTATAACATCAGCTAGTTTCAGATTGGGGACAGTTTTCTTTATTTTGTAAATTGCATAAAGGAGTTTATCGTTATTATATAGCATAAGAAAATAACATAATTTGGTTACAGAAATTGCATAAGAAGAATCTTAATAATAATTCAATTTCAAAATTGTATTTCAATACCATTAAAATAATTAACACACTGGTGTGATATAATAAATGAAACAAACTAGTTAATAACACCATAAATTGAAGAAATGTCTTGCTCCTGCCTTCCAAATGGTAGCATGACTTTTGTGCCTGATGAAGAAAGACAAAGCTTTTTCGAAAGGACTATAGCATCTCTTAAATTCATGGTGTTATTAAGAAGTTTGTTTACCGTAATTTCCGGCGTATAACCCGCAGCTCAAAGAGTCGTTTTTCGACCCAGAAATATTATTTTATAAAATGTAACTTCAAAGATCGCTGTAAATATTTAACTACAATTATTGAATAAAATTTCTGGGTCGAAAAACGACTCTTTGAGCTGCGGATTATACGCCGGAAATTACGGTACTTTATTATATTTCAATAGTTGGCTAATGGGTATTTAATTGATTTAATGGTTTATAATCAACGAGAAATAAATAATAATCGATCAAATGTGAGTTCTATTAGCATACAAAGATTTCCATGTACTAAAATTATTAATTACTAACTGCAATATTACAAAAAGTCGTTGCTAAAAGAATAGCGATTTTTATCTATATTTGATGCAACGCTAGACAATTTTAAGGCGATTAAAAAATAATATAAAAAAAATTATAATTTAACAAATTACAATAACCATTGGAAAAATGTTCCAAAAGTTAAAAAAAAAAACGTACTTTCGTGTTATAGCGGCCCCCACGATTATGATTATGCCAATGTTGCAGTTATGATTTCGCCAAGATCATCGCAAAGCTTATACTGCATCCTATATATGTATATATATATTCCAAACACACTTCCTATATGTGCCATATATATCATTATACACCTATTATTTACGTCTCATATGTCGTATATACATCATATACACATGTCATATATATGCATTAGATATGCATCATACATGACTATAACTTGGTCACATACGTTAAGAAATGTTATATATGTATCATATATTATTATAATGTCATACATGCTTTATAATTTGGTGATAAATATTGGTCGTTTGACGATTCATCCTTGGTGGCCGCTATCACACGAAAGTACCAAATTTACAATATATTAATGAAAAGAGAAACAAAATATAACACGAAAGTACCTAATTTACAATATATTAATGAAAACAGAAACAAAATATAACACGAAAGTACCAAATTTACAATATATTAATGAAAACAGAAACAAAAATATTTCGTCCTTAAGGACCGCTATAACACGAAAGTACCAAATTTCTATTTTATTTTTCATATCTGATAATTTACATCTATCTCTTTTGTAACTTTAACATTTTTGTAACGATCTTATAGATTTCTATTGCCTATTCACAGAAAAAGTCTTCTAAAGTTACAGAATTTTGTTAAAAACGCTTAAAAAAATAAAGTGACAACGTTAATAAAATGACGAAGTCAATAAAATGACGACGTCAATAAAGTGACGACGTCAAGAGGTCCATTCTCGACCGAAAACAACAACCATTTTCCCAATGGTTAAAAATACGCTCAACAACGCGAAACTTTCTGACTCAATTTTAAACAAAAAAGCATGATACTTGCATTCATGACTGTTGAAGTGATTTACAATCGAAATGTTTTTTCATTATAAATGAATTACATATTGAGTTATAAGCAATTGTTGTATGAAAACTACTGCCTTTTAATGTATTGGAATTATTCTATGAATTATTTTTCAATAATCGAATTCATTTGGAATGAAAAACGTTGACTATTTATGACTACGATTCTCCTTACCTAAAACAAAGACCTTGAACAAAGTTGCTTTTTAAAAGGATTTCGCAAACTTGCAACGCTGCCTTGGTCCGTGCCGCAGTTTTCTAGATATGCTTTTAATAAATATTTCGGTTAATTACCGACACATGTTTTCGAAACTTATTATCCGCAAACAGCTGATGATTCCGCGTTGATAGGTATCTCGAGAGCCCCACAACTCCCCCGGTAAGTGCCCCCAAAATAAAGTTTGTGTTAACCCTTTCCGGCACAGTGGTCCCACTCCGGGCACACCTAATTTTAATTCCAAACTTGCATTCGACACCAAGAATATTTAATAAAATTTTGTTTCGATAATGAAAGCTTAAAATAAGGGCTTCTTATTTTCTGAAAAAAGTTGTTTGTAAATTCCGGTGTCAGTCAGTAATTTCTCATTTTACGAACATACTTTGTCTGTGCAGGAAAGGGTTAAACAGAAAAATCCGATTATCTCAAAAACGATGTTACCTAGGAAAATCTTTATAGCTTTCCTGCAAGGTTTAAATAAACTCCTACTACCTCTAATTTTTTCGTAAATTTAGTTTCAGTAGATTCGGAAATAGGAGAGAAGAGACATCAATATCTCAGCGATATCTCTGAAAATATAATACCTAAAATTAAAACAAATATATTTTTGATTTCGGTGTTATGATGTCTTTCGAAAGATACCTCACACGATAGACAAAATATTTTATTTTCAAGTAACATAATTAGCATTTTTAAATGTTTCCTAAAAATATTTGTGAACGGTTAATAATCTATAAATGTGTGGGACAATAGGCATTATAACTCTGCCAAGTTTAAACTTTCCACGTCCCATAGTTTTCGAGAAAGACGGTTGTGACAGAAAGACAGACAGACACACGAGTTATGTTATAATGGTTCCGTCTTCCCCTTTTAAGTTTGGAACCATGAAAAGGAATAGAAATTTGAAGTTCCATTCAAATTCATACTAAATCGCAATACACAGACAATACCACATCTTATAACTTTACTTTCTTTTTAAATGTAACATCTTATGCATATGTGTACTCGTGAAAGAATTGTAAAATAGTTACTATCCTCTTTGGGTTTTTTTAAAATAAAAAAAGTCCTTCCAGCCTATACCGGGAGGTAAAGGTAGCTTTCACAGTCCATGTTTTTCAAAATTCAACTCATTTTACTCAAAATACCCAAAGCTAAAATGCTTGGAACCCGATTATAGAAGATTCAATCCCAGTTTCCGATAATACTGAATTTGAATTCGAATTTCAGCATGAAAGTTACAGCATAACAAAAATCAGATTGTTTTAAAATGTCACCCACCCTAGAATATCAAACTTCCATATCTCAGCCAATTTTTAAGATAAAGCCAAATCAAAAACTTTTCCGGAATCTTTTTATCACGATCTAACACTTAACGGAAACAACTTTTTCAATTTATAATTTTTTATACATATTTTGGATTTTTTAAAAAAAATTTAAAAATTGGACTTGCCGCCATTTTGAAACAAAATGGCGCATGAAGCTGACCAACAAACTCGGTCGAGACTTTGGTATGTTCTGAACACATGATCAGTCACATTCATTTCGGTCCCTAAATACGAGAGTTACAGCGTAGAAAATATCAGATTGCTTCAAAATCTCAGCTATCCTACAAATTCAAACAGCCGTATCTCAGCCATTTTTAAGTGCGTTCGTAATTATATAAATACGTAGCACCTATAGTCGTCGTCTAGTCCGTCCGCCTGTCTGTCTGTCTTTCTGTCTATCCATCTGTTCGTCTGTCCGCATATAACAGCGCAGAAACTATCCAATTGAATGCTTTTCTTTATTCTATTAAATCTTATCATACGTAATCTATATGATAAGAAGTCATGTGACTGAAGAAAACAAATACGGGCTAACCACATCTTTTTCCTTATGCCAAGCGGCCATTTTTATTCAAAATTAACTTTTCGAATAAAACTGCGTAAAAGTTACATTTTTAGAAAGATCACACAAAAAATTGTTTGCTTGAGAGATGAGTTACTTTCAGAAATGTATAGATTCTGAGATAACTTTAGTGAAAATTAGGTTAACAGTCGAATATCTCAATCCATTACAGTAAATAAACAAAATATTCATTCATCGTAAGTCATAGAAATATTAACCATGGAGGTAATCATTCACAAAGCAAGATCTCCATGGTGAATTTACATCTCTGTCTGGTGTCGAAAAAAAATTCGCAGCTGTAAACGTGGCATACGTAATAAGAAAAAAAGGCATCCTCATTTCGTTCATAGCAGACGATATCATTCATTTCACTGAAATAATAAAGATGATTTTTTACATTGTAAAACTAGTTATAGCACGAAACGAACGCACCTCATTTGTCACGTTTAACCCTTTCCGGCACAGTAGTCCCACTCCGGCCACACCTAATTTTAATTCTAAACTTGCATTCGACATCAAGAATATTTAATTGAATTTTCTGCCTACAGTGAAAGCTTAAAATAAAGTTCTTATTTTCTAAAACAGTCGTTTGTAAATTCTGGTGTCAGTCACTAATTTCTCATTTTACGAACAGACTTTGTCTGTGCCGGAAAGGGGTTAACGTACAATTTCCTACTTGTTAAGATATAACCAAACCAAAAATGTTCCAAAATCCTTGTATCACGTTCTAACACTTAACGGAAACAATTTTTTCAATTTATAATTTTTTTGTGCATCTTAATGAATTTTTAAAAATTAGTAAAATTTTAACTGCCGCCATTTTGAAACAATATGACCAACGAACTCGGTCGAGACCTTGGTATGTCCTATATACATACTCACTCTCATCCAAATTGGTTCATAAATAAAAGAGTTACAGCATGAAAAATGTCAGATATATATATATATATATATGTTATATAAAAATTTTATTCCGCAATATTCCTTTAAATTAATCTAAATTCTGACATAGTCATCATTTCCTTAATTCTTAATAATATTTATTCCTATTTAATGTCCTTTTAAAAGTAATAACACGCATATTAATAATTATGTTATTACAAATCTTAATCTAAAACTTTAAATTCATTCGTAACTTTTATCAACTCCCCAATCTATAATATTTTGAGAGAAGCTTGTTGTCATTTCGAATGTTTTTAAAAGCCATTTTTTTATTCCACGCTTCGCTTTGCGCTCTGGGTATTTTTCACGTCAAAATCAATGCGCAGCTGGGATAGGGATTCTTTCTTGTTAAATCTTCTCCATCGCACCTCATTCGCTTAGCTTATTTTCGCCTCTCACTAATTGGCTCGTGCGCTCGTAAGGTAGCTTCTGTAATTTTTCGCGGAGTTTAACAAAACTCGCTTGCAAGCATTTAGAGATCAGATTTTTGTCGTGTTTGGAAGTGCTAACCAAAGCGTTATCTGGTGTTCGGTGTCATAGAATTTCTAACAACTCTTTAAGATCATTCAATAATGTAGTGAGTTAACATCAAGCCTGAGGGCTATATGATTACACCTTGTTACTGTGGGAACTGTTACTGGCATCGTTCCTGCTCATTAATATATAATTTATCTGGAAATTGGCTGCACATTATTGGAGAAATTCTTATGGTGTTTCATCATTGCCTAACCTCCTCGCAATAATTCTTCATCTGTAACCAACTGCCATTTTCTCGTGAAATATTAAATCATCTTCGTAAAAAGTTAACATTTAGCGGGCAGGATATAATAATTCCAATGGGAAACTTAAGCCTAGCTTTGAAAATTTCAGAACTTGAAATCCATATTTAGATTCTTTTTCCGTTTAATATATATTTCTCCGGAAACATCTATCCCAAAAGCTATCGGTAGGTTATAGGATTGCTATAATTAAACAATTTTAGTATACAAATTCGTTTTTTAAATTCAGTAACACTCAGTAACACAGTTCTTTCCCATAAAATGTTGCCAACTTAAAAGGTACTTATTTTATTAAAGAAATTAATCGTATCATAATAACAGGCGTTATCATTCATTTTTTCAGTGAAATAATAACAATGATTTTTTCTTTTCACATTGTCTTGTATTGGATATTTGCGCAAAGTATCATTTTAATGCAGTTGTTTGTGAATGTATATTGAGACTTAATTTCATAAAATAAAATTAAAATCTATAATACGAAAATCTACACATAAATAAATTTTGCATTAATGGATTTTTGCATAAGAGTACAACAGCTATTGCACCGATATCTGAATCCTTATAAAACTAGTTATAGTACGAACGCACTTCTTTTGTAACGTTTGACGTACAATTTCCAACTTATTGTTTATATACTGTCACAATTCTTCAGTGCTTTTGTCTGTAGAATAGGTCGCGAAATGCTACCTTACTCGACAGCCGATTTTTATGAAAATCTGTATAGGTCTTGCGACAGTGACCTGTAACCTATTCGGGAAATGGGAGCACAATCGTAAGTACCTTTTGGGAGTTATTGTGTTCACTCACACATACACACACACAAAACATGATTACATTACATTCATTACACTATGTGTTTCAAAAGCAAAATATAAAGTTTCCCTATAAAAAGAGAGATAATTAATAGAACCATGTTACATGAATAAGCAATGAAGACTTAAATTAAAATAATAAGTATATACGAACTCTATCTTTCTCTCTAGTACTGTTTCGTAAAAATAATTAAGCAAACCGTAAACAGTAAAATAATATCAACTACGTAATTAATTTTTCATTTATTATTTCATATCGCTTAAGAAAAGACAAACTACCAAGTAAAATGAATAATAATTCATAGTATCATTACATAGATGAAATTAAATTGCCATGTCAGCTTCTTCTTGAAATTTTCACGTAAATGTTTATTTTAAAACTAGTCTTTTAAGGCGGTATTAAAAAAAAATATTTTTCCATGCTCAACAACTCAAAATTTTGAGACACATTTTCAGACTCATTTTTAAAAGTAAAAACATGAAACTTGGTGGCGCGATTTATAAAGAGATTGATAAGGGACCTGTGTTTTTATTTTTCGTTCAATTAATTAGAAATTGATTTACAAACAATTATTTTCACTGTACGATAATTTTTTTTTGTTTCCGCTTCGAGAAATTCGTTCAAAATGTCCACTTCGACAGCCTTTTTTGAAATATATTCTGCCTTTATCAAAAAATCGACCAATTTCGGACATTATAAAGTTTCTGAATAAGAGAACCTGCCAATTGGATGCATTTTAAAGCAAAAATGAGTTTAAAAATGTATCTCAAAATAAGCAGTTTGGATTTGAATACACCCTTAAAGAGAAATAACTTAAAATTTTTGCTACGTTACTCTCTTTTACATCATGTACAGATCCATCACCGAACCGTTTCATACAACCTCTATGTTAATTTAAGAGCTATTTATTAAAAATTTAGCAAGTAAGTGATTTCTTAAATTGATTTAAAATCCAGTCAATTACGGCTAATCGTGATCGATTTCTTAAAGAAAGCAACAAAGCGGTTCATGTATTTTTCTAACATCCACATCAGGTGTTAAATGAACTGTTATAAATCTATCACTTAAACACCGATGTTCCAAAACTTTGGTAATATAATGATGAATGACTGACTATCACAAAGTTACATTAATTATAATTTAATAACACACTTCAGAAAAGCTGTTTCTTTAACACATAATTAGAAGAGATATATTTCCGAAAACAATGCTCCATAAAACTCCATGATTCTTCTCACACCCGCACTCACATTGTTTGTTCAAAGCATTTCCCCTCTTTTAAGTATCCAAGTACATGCTATATGCACAGTGTCCGATGATTAAACAAAGGAAATGTGTCAATACCAGAAAACGTGGGCTGATTTTTTAGCATAATTAATTACCACTCCTTTGTCTTTCTTGGATAATATTTTCCCATTCACCGGCGGACAAGATTTCCTTCACCTATTCCTATTTATCCGATGACTCAATTTTCCGAAAAAATGACGCAGTTGAATTCTTTAAAGATGAAAAGTTATTCAAACTGCGAAGTAATAAAATAAAGGATTTTTTGTAAAATTTAGATGATGCCGATCTACGTAAGAAATTTTATTAAATCTTAAGGATTTATTTTTCAAGAAATAATTTAGGAATTATCTGTGGTTTAAACTACTTTAAAAAATATAATTTTCTAAGTTTTAAAGGGTGAAGTACATTTTAAAGTGTAAAAAAAAAAGTAGTTTGAATTAAAATTTGTTTCTATAAGAATATTTTAAGAAACACCGTGAAAAAATTCGGTTTAGAAGAGAAGTAGGTGCAAAACAATTTGAACTTTTATTATATTGATCAAAGGGTAATTTTATCTTTAACGTCAATTTTCTTAAAACTGTGATTTTGGTCATAGTGCTCATGATTTCTAAAGAATGGGTCGATAGAATTTCATGAAATTTTTACTGAAGACAGCAAACCTTGTAGATGCACAAAATGACCAACTATTATGCTCATCAAGTCAGACATTTAGAAATTACGACTATTTTTATTAAGAAAAATATTCAAAAGTTAGCGATATTAATGACACTGACAAAGGATGTTAATTTCTTTTCACTTTGCTAAAAAGCGTACAACCAACAGAGTGAAAAATGTGTCCAGACAGGGGATCGAATCCAGATAATTTGGTATAGCACACCAAGTGCTTTACCATTTAAAACACCAGGACGATATCCAGTCTGGCATTTTCACTCATATACGTTGACAAGGCTGCAACTTCACATCGCAAGATGGAAAATTTTCCAATAAAATTTTCTGCAGGACAGAAACTACGTATAATGACACTGACGTAGTTTCAGTCCTGCTGAAAATGTAATTGAAAATTTAGATCTATTATACGATGCTGGGAACTTATTTGTCTCATGTACGCCAGTGAATAGTGTGGTCATATATGACATTCCATCTTGCGCAGCGAAGTTGCAGCCTTGCCAACGTATATAAGTGGAAAATGCCTGACTGGATGCCTTCCTGGTGACTTAAATGATAAAGCACTTGGTGCGCTATACCAAGATATCCGGGTTCGATCCCCCGTCTGGACACATTTTTCACTCTGTTGGTCGTAAACTGTTTAGCAAATTGAAAAGACATTCACATGCTTTGTCAGTGATTAATATTTACGGCATAGTTTCAGTCCTACTGAAAATTTAATTGGAAATTTAGTTAGAGATATTTTTGTAAAGTTTATTTTATCTTATGAACTAAATTATACTTTTTGCAATGTATTTTCATTGCAGGTCATTTTCATAACATATTATATATTTACTCAATAACTAAATGTTAGCTCACAATTAGTAACAATTCAATTCTGAGAAACCCAGCGCGCAAAACATATAAAGTGAATGCATTTAAATAAAATAATTAAATGTGAAATGAAATTAAAAATTATATGCATCTAGATTATTTTTTATAACATTAACTCACAGATTATATCCTTTTTAATGTGTTTTTAAAATTTCCTATTCAAAAGTTAAGTAGATGTGGAGTTATTGTAATTAACATTAGTGTCACTTTTACATGCAATTTGCCAGTTTCAAAGGCACGTGACCCTTTAAAGAAAGATAATAAAAATAAATAAAAATAAAGAGTGCAAAAGTTTTTTTTTAAGTATGCTTTTATTCGCTTTCTATAAAATTACTTTAAAGAGATACGTAAGTTATTAAATTTGGAAGTTATTTTTTAACGATGTATTTATTTCAAGAAGAGTGGATTTTTTGCGCAGCACTTTTCAATGAAATACCAGGTATAGATATACTGTAAAAATCAGGATCGTTCCCTGATTGACGCGTGTTTGGGTAATTGAATGCCCAAATCTTCCAAGAACGTTTGTTGAAATTGTGAGAAATATTACTGGGGGCTTTTAAGAAGTTCCATTCACATAATGTTGTATTCAAATTTGATCAAGAACGTTTCAGACTAGAAAATCAGAATTTTCCAAGAAATTATTTTGGGGCAACTATGTGCCTATTATTTTTCAGGAACGTATTGTAGCTTAGATATGCTTATATTGCTAGCTTGTTTTAGAGTATATTTCACATGTAAATAGTTATAGTCATTCATGGAAATGTTGGAAATTCCGTGTCAGGAAGATATATGGCCAAACGTGGTTATATTATTTTATCGTTATAATCGCCAGTCATGTTCAAAACAGTTATTTAATATATATTTATTAAATACATAATATAAGGGTCGCCCAAATGAAAGTGGCATTGCTGTAATAACTGCGCCATTTGAAGAGAAATATGACTGCGCATGCTCCTATAGAAGGAGAAGAGTGCTAGGAATGCATGCGAAATCGTCACATCCCACCAGATGCGCGTGTGATAGCGTGGGAGCATGTTAAAAGTCATCAATCGCATCATGGATGCCTTCAAATAGTGTCAAAGCGCGGTCGTGCAATTTTTAGCAGCGGAAAATGTCACTGCTAGTGAAATCTATCGTCAAATGCAAAATGTGTAGGGCACGGAGTGTATGTCACGCAGATCTATATTCCGATGGTATAGGGATTTTTGTAGTGGAAGAAGCAGTACTGACGACTGATCACGACCTGGTCAACGCATATGGTAATCACCAAGGACCTAGAAGGTGACAACCTGCAAGGTGACTTTGTCTAGTCTATCTGTTACGTCTGTATTATTTCTTTCTTTAATAATCTAATAAGGTACGCTACTTAAAGCCTTAAATCCCTCTTAACCCTGTGAAAATAAACAAATGCGACCACTAACCGCAATGAAAAACTGCATTATGTTTGCTAACAAATTAACACCTCCTCTATTCTCATGTATCTATTTACATGACCGAAAGATAGGCATGTAGGTAGCAATTTATAATGTTATTCAAATGAGGAACAGACTCTGATAAACTAGTTGCGTCTGCAGTCAACCATCATTAACTAAGCCGTGCCATAAAAGTAAGACTTCACACGATATCTCACTTTGGTGTAGGGTTCAATACTCACCACCATGGGGGGGGGGGGGATTGGCACTGTATGCAATATTGTTAAACGAAATAAGTGTCGGAATCTAACTTCACCTTTTGTTACACGGATTTAACATTTTTTATATACCCTTAAGAAACATTAACCTAAACAAAATTACCATTTAAAGGGGTTCAAGGCTACAAAAGTCGAGTGCACCTTCCGTGTGATAAAATCCGTCCGTGTTTGTGGTTCAAACCACAAATTAGCGATTACAAAATTTGAGATAGCAAATCGCTCGGAAATGTTGTGTATTTCGGAAATCGTCTTCTTACATATTTCGAAGCCTTTATTCGGCCTTAAGACACGAAGATATCGGTTTAAAGCGTTTTTAATCGTTTCTAAAACGAAACTGTTTGTGGGGTTATGCAAAACCGCAGTGTCTTGTAATTGGCTTACGGCAGGAAGAAGAAAATTAGATATAGGCAAATGCGTTTTGCACGTCAATTGATTTGTCAAATAAAAGTGAGCTGTTTGTCAGAGTTCTCATTGTTACAAATCGACAATGTCTCTAACCATTCAAGACCGTACTTTTATCGTTAAATGTTATTATGAATGCGATAGCAATGAACGGCGTGCTTTGCAAAGGTATCGTTCAGTAAGAGGAACACGCCAACGGCCCATTCAGAAAATCTTAATATTAAAAAAAAAATTTCTAAATGTTTCCGTACTTTGTTTTTAATTTTTTGTTTCATTTTGAGAGTAATATGAAATGCTTCTTCTATTTATTACGTTATGCGTTTTTTTACCTGCATGTAAAATTTTTAAAAGGTTATCTGCAATATGTTTTAAGAAAACTACCTAAACGACATACAAGCGCTGAAAGTCAATCACTCACTCTTAAAAGTTACGTATATAGCAAGTATTTTTTGTGTTATGTAAAAACTAAAATATACATATTTTAAATGCAAATAAAAGTTAATTTGTTTATCAGTTAAGGGAGCCAGAAATGTGTGAAAAGACGAAAAAAAAATTTTTTTTTATTATTATTTTTCTAATATTTAAATGTTTAAGAATATCATCATCCATTTGGTCCGATCAGAAACTTCCTGAAATTACGATCGTGCTTACGGGCGCGCCAAAAAATATCTTCAACTTGAAAAATATCGATCCCCCCCCCCGCCTCTAATATATATACATATATATATATGTGCGTGTGTGTGTGTGTGTGTGTGTGTATCAGCTGACAGAATAGCAGATCATTTTATCTAAATAAACTGATTATTATTTGACTTCGTTTTTCATTATGATAAATTTAATAAATGCCATATTTTCAGTTATGTCAGCAGCATTTTGCATAGCATTGACAAGGTCATGCGTTTAGATATTCCTCTAATTTGCTTTTCATTTTAACTTCCATTTATTCATTAATTTTAGTTACTCAATTATTTTATTAATACGTTTATTTGGCAATACCACGTCTGTACTACATATGTGATAACAGGATATTTTCTTTATATATATATTACGATTTATTGCAGGTAATAATGAAATGTCATCAGTGACTACCGGTTTTAGTATTTGGGGTAGACACCACCGATGATATGGAAACTATGCAGTCATCACATCCGTAAGTATAGCAATTGATTCGCCGAAAATCAGGTACTGAAGGAATTCCACCGAATAATCAACACACACACCAGAGCAGCAGTCAATAACAAGACTCGTTGTAGGCGATCAATGTATTTATTCGTAGCAACGTCATCCGTTTACATGATGCAGAGTAATAATTTGTCAGCACGGGAGTACGATGTTCACATTGAATAGATAACAGACATTGAAGACACTACTATACCTTAGCTACACTCTATATACAAGATGGAACACAATGTTCTTAGATGACCCACTATGTACAAGGTGAAAAAACAATGTTGAATTGGAGAATGGGGGTCACTGGAGCCGCATATTATTTTAACAACCAAAATAAAGCAAAATTCTGGCGGTCCGCGCCCGGGCGGTATGTTTTATACTAAAAAAATTGGTGTAACATCACGAACGCGCGAAAATTACCAACCAATAGAGTGGAAAAAGGGGTGTGGCCCAGGAGGAGAGCGCCGAAAAACTTAAACATCAGTGGCTAAGAAAATAGGTTAAGGGCGTGTAAACCTGACGTAAATGTAAGAACTCATAACAGTAATCGGATGAATTTTGGAGGAAAAAATAAGCGCGCGAACGCAGGGAATGATGGGACAAATCGAACGATATCTGAAAATAATAAAAGAAAAAGAATTTAAAGAAAAAATATTCTGAAAGAATAAATTTCACTGTCTCAATAAAAGGAATTTAATCAAATGCTTTTTAGGAAGTTTTTGCAATTTAGAATTATTTTTAGAATAGGGATTTAAAGAATATTTTGATTAAGATATGGAATTAAATCAAACAGGGGATTTAAGATATAAATAAAAGACAGAGAAATATTAAAATAAATAAAATAGATAACATTTAGTAATTGAATAGAATGGTGATAACTTGGAATAAGGACTAAGAAAATGGCGAAAAGAAGGGAAATTTTTTTTATTATTACATATATATATAAATCTTTGAGACCTTGTACAATCACCAAACATTTTATCCAAAGAAAAATTTTCCTTAAATTACCTCTTATTTATCGCACTATACTTAATACATGCCGTTTATAATTTCCTCGATAGTAAATAATCCTCCAATTCCTAGCCCTATCTCTCTAGGACAGACGTTCTGCGTAAAATGCCGACCGGCCACTTCAAATGACGTTCATTTCGTCAAAATTAATGAGCAGCAGCGAACGAGCTCCCATCTGTCCTATTATGAGAGCTGATGCGAGCATACCTCCTTTAGGATCGAGTAATTACGTCAATCTTCAAGCTAGCCGTATCATTGTGAAAAGAAGGCAGATTTGTATATTTGTTAAGGAATTTGGATGTAAATTAGAAAGGTTAGAAGGGTGATACTTATCCGTCAGAGGAAACATCACCTCTCTAACGAGATTAAGAAGACCCTTTAAAACTTGCACAAAGCTCAAATTTCATAAGTTCTTGACCATTATTTGATATTTTTAATACTTAGAAATTTTTCCATAGAAATTTTCACACGCCTTGCATTCATAATAATCAAATTTTAATTGCTTAATAGGCGTAAAGCCAACATAGTGAAAAAGTACCCAAGCCGGGACTCGAACCCGGGTCATCAGGTTAGCGCACTGACGTTCTACCAACTGAACCACTTGGGAACGATACTCAGCCTGAAATATATTAAAAATATGAATTTATTCAATTATCGATGCTGAATTTTCTTTGATTTCATGTTTACCCCAGGGTTAGTGGCTCACGGAAAAATATTCCATCTTGTGCTGCGTTTGTAGCCTTGCCACCATGTTATAGTGAGAAAGTTCCAGGCTGAGTATCGTTCCCAAGTGGTTCAGTTGGTAGAACGTCAGTGCGGTATACTGATGACCCGGGTTCGAGTCCCGGGTTGGGTACTTTTTCACTATGTTGGCTTTACGCCTATTAAGCAATTAAAATTTGATTATCCTTATTTGATAGTTAAGAAAATATTTCCTTATAACTGTTTGTTGATTTGTATATGATAAAAATCATTTAAATTATCGTTAATATTAAAACATAAAAAACAGTTGGAAATTGTACGTCAAACGTGACAAATGAGGTGCGTTCGTACTATAACTAGTATAAGTATTCAGATCTTGGTGCAATAGCTGTTGCACTCTTATGCAATATTGCATGAATATAAAAAATATTAATTTTATTTTCTGAAATTAAGTTTCAATACACTTTTACAAACAATTAATTACAATTCTGTTACATTAAAATTATGCTATCCGCAAATATCTAATACAAGACAATGTAAAATAAAATCATCGTTATTATTTCACAAAAAAATTAATTATTATTTTGTCTGCTATTATAAAATGATTCCGTCATAAATATTATAAAATGATTCCGTCATAATTTCCGTCATAAAATAAGTACATATTAATTTGACAACATTTTATATTTTGTTGACATTTACTGAAAATTCCAATGTCTATCTTAAGCATAGCTTTGAAAATTTCAGAACTAGAAATCCCCTAGACTCTTTATCGATTTAATATCTATTTCTCCGTAAACATCTATCCATTTTAGCTTGCTGTTTTCGAATAGCATTAGCTAAAATTCTAAAACGAAGATATAGGAAAACATGCCCTTTCGTCCCGGTACAGGCCGGAAAGATTTTTTAACTTCCCTTTCGTGCCTGTTCACCTTCCACCCTATAACTCAGATTAACTCAGATAACAACATATAGTTCAATGTTGAACAAAATTGGTCCAATATTTAACTATTATTACAACAATATTGATGTATCACTCTACTTTTCAGAATAAACTTAATGCACTTTCTTATTGTTTATTATTTTAATAGTGATTACAATCTGCAAAATTCTTTTTATTGTGCAAAATATCAACAATAGACTAACTTTTCAATGAAATATCTTATTAAAATTATCCGAAAATAATTAAAATAATACTCATGTTTCAATTAATATAGTTAACAACTTAAATTAAACCCTGTATTAGATTGTATTTTGCAGATCAAAGCTATCACATAGTAAAATGAATCAATTAGAATATTACTCATATTTCTAAAAAGTTATTACCTAAAATTAAACCCCAAACAGTTTCTTCAGCAGTATTTCAATATTTATTTCAGACTATCCCAAAACTCTAAAATGTGTGATAAACGATCGACACGCGATTCTAAATCCTCGATTCATTCATTAATGAGTATCAAAAATAACTGTTAACATTTAACATAGTTAACAACTTAAATTAAACCCTATATTAGTTTGTATTTTGCAGATCAAAGTTATGGCATTGTAAAATGAATTCATTAAAATATTACCCATATTTCTACAAAGTTATTAACTAAAATTAAACCCCAAACAGTTTCTTCAGCAATATTTCAATATTTATTTCAGATTTTCCCAAAAAGCTAAAATGTGTGAGAAACGATCGACTCGCGATTCTAAATCCTCGCTTCATTCATTAATGACAATCAAAAATAACTGCAGCTTAACGAATCTCGCAGAAAAAGGAGAAAAACACCTAATCTCCGACAGTTTATCATTTATGGATAAAGAGCTTGATTCCTTTTGAAAGCGAAATTTCACAGAGAGATTTATCGACTCTCTAACAGTTTGATTTCCGGCATCAGTAAAAATAAAAGAAAAAGAGTTTATTACTTCCTATAATGTATTATTGTATTCTTGTTTATAGAATACAATATTCTTGTACATTGTATTCTTGTTATTCCTATATTATTGTTTAACACTATCTCGTAGCAACCCATTGTGTTGCATTTGTATTTTATAAGATCTTTCGAGTTTCGGTGTGAAATACTTACCAATCCAGTTTTTTAATTAAAATGCATAAATATCTAAGCTAAAAATGTAATTATTATTATTTATAAATCTTAATTAAATCTTTGAATTGATGTAAGATTACTTAAATTTGACCAGAGTTGTTTGAGTGTTTGTCAATTGACATATAGGTTGATTAATTAATTATCCCAGTCTTTTCCTGTTTTCTCAAAAACTATTTTAGATATCGGAATTCGTGAACTGCATATTGTATTCAGAGTTATCATTTTAATCACAGTTAGAACTTTCAATCGCCCTACGATATCTTAAAAGGGATCAATCAGTTCCCCAGTTTTTCGATATTGTAAAATGGGTTGATTGATTGATTGTACCAGTTTTTTCTTTTTTTCTGAAAAAAAGTGTTAGAGATATGGGAATGCAACAAGCTGCAGATTGTAGTGAGAAATATTCTCTATCTACCTGTGATAAGTTTAGTGTTTTTTATGCAACCGTTTGTGAGCCTATTCTGGACAAACAGACAGACAGTCAGACAGACAAAAAAACTTTTCAAATATTATTTTTCACTATACGTCGTATAACTAGTCGAATGAACATAGAAATAGGTGCTTTTCTGAAAATAACAGACATACACTCCAATTTTATATATTAGTATAGATGAGCGTACATAGAAATGTTGTTGCTAAATACTTTAGGAACCAATGGTAGAATTTACTGAAATGGTTTTATTTTAATTGATTTTTTAAAGATTTTTATGTTAAATGCTTATCAAAATGAATTTCGTTATTTCTAGAAAAAGGAATGATGTATAATACATCGAAAAGTTGTGAAATTTATTATGATTTGAGGAAGAAATTGAATTTATTCTAAAGTTTACCTACCTTTGATTTTGCTTAAACAAAAATTAGTTTAAAAATTAGTTTAATATTTTCATATCTATCTTTCGGAAATTTTTTTGAAATTCTACTTTATTCCGTAGAAATATTAAAAATGGCTTTAAAATTTAGTAATATTGTCTTTATCACATAATGTTAAGTGATTTTCGATAAACTAAAAATGCTGTTTTAATCACTGTACGGAATCACACTAATCATCACACGGAATAAATGCGCCAGAATGCTTGAATAATTTTACTCTAGCTTCATGCAATTCTACCCATGTGGTATAAAACTGTCAATCTAAAGGCCGACCCTCCTGCTAGTACAGGCTCCGAGGAACCCAAATGCGCCACGCATGAGATGAGACCTAGGCCGCGGACAGTCCGGTGTGACGCCGCTAGCCACAGACTACCGGCTAAGGAGGATCACCGCCACCTCTGCATCATCCCTCCTGTTACCAAGTGATAGTCGAAATGGTCGCTACAACAACAGTACCTTGTACTAAAGGAAACTGCCGCATGGCACTTGGGGACGTATCCGAGTCTCGCAGGAGCTTCGAGTACCGGACAAACATAAGGGTGTAGTATCTATGCCCATATCTGGGTTTCCCGAACACGCACTTGCTTTACCAACGCCTCCGGACGTCCACTTATGTGGTATCTCATAGACTCGATGAATCCTAATATACTGTCACAGAGCTATTTAGTAACATGTAGGGTGCCGATAAAAGTCCTGTATACTCCTTTTAACTTCAGAACAGCGACAGATATAATCATAAACACTGAATCTATGACAGGACTAGTTACAGGAAAGTGGCTATGTGCTGCACTATGAGACCATTTACAGCGCCACCTAGCGGCAAATTGTGGAGTTAACCTTCCTATATCGAAAACGGTACGAGGTACCAGAAAAAAGTCAACTACAAAGTTCTAGAGCGTCCTCGATTGAGTCTGAAATGATGTCCCACGTGTAAAAATAACTTTATCAGAAGGCCTGAAATGGAATATTTTTATATTTTATACTTAAATATTTTTATATATTGTATATTTTTTTGCATATTATAAATATTTTATACTTAAATATTTTTATATATTATACTTTTTTTGCATACTATAAATGTTTTATACTTAAATATTATTATACATTATATTTTTTTGGATATTGTAAATATTTTATACTTAAATATTTTTATATATTATATATTTTTTTGCATATTGTAAATATTTTATACTTAAATATTTTATATTTTATACTTAAAGCTTAAATACGCCACAGGTTGCAGCGTAAGTGTGGCATTGTAAGGCAGATGTGTATTTATTAATAAAACTAACACATGTAACCAAAATATATTTTATTTCAATAGGGAAATCAAGTTAAGAATGCTCACTGAGTTGTGCTCACTGAATGCTCACTCAGAATTCCATGCAGGATGCATGATGCATTGCTGCAGATGGTGGACACATTGAGCATGCTTATCTTGATTTCCTTATTAAGATAAAATGCACTTTGCTTACATGTGTCAGTTTTATTGGTAAACTATCAGGCGTCGCGCGCTACGCTGGTCTTTTTTTTTTTAAGCGGATCTCCAATCAATTAAAAATTCCTAAAAATTACCTAATTGACGATGTAAGTCCCATATAAAGTTGTTTAGCAGAAAATGAGGTATAAGCGTTTGGAATGAAATTTCCATTTCCATTTTATATACCGGGTGATCCAAAAGTCAGGACGAACTTTAAAAATGAATAATTCGACAACGAATCAAGATACAAAGATACGGTTTGCACCAAACGGATGGAAAAGAAACCGGGTTTTGTGTGGCAACGAAATAAAAAATAGTTCTGTTGGCGACCAACAGATGGCGCTATAGTGTTTTATTGCACCAAAAGATTATTTACAAATGAAAAAATGTTGACAACTTACAAGTCACCTTAATTACAGTTAATTAGATAGTAAAGTCCATCATTCAGAAGTACAGCTGTGAGACGAGGCACCACACCGTTCACAGCATTTAGTAGCATTTTTTGCGTTATGGCAGACACATTTTGGTGAATGGCATCTTTCAGTGCTGTCAGCGATGCCGGTTGGTCGCGGTAAACTTTTGATTTCAAGAATCCCCACAGCCAAAAGTCACAGGATGTCAGATCGGGAGATCTTGGAGGCCAAGTGTGATTAAAGTAGCGACTGATAATGCGATCCTCCTCAAATGTTGAGCGTAGCAGGCGTTGCACAGGCAGAGCAATATGAGGTGGTGCTCCATCTTGCATAAAGGTGACTGTTTGGAGTGCCTGTCGCGCTTGCAGTTCAGGAATAATGTTGTTCTGTAACAGTGCTACATATCGCTGACCAGTGACAGAAACTGTTTTGAAACCCGTCTGTGTCACTTCCTCGAAAAAAAATGGACCAATTAGGAAATCAGCAGTGAAGCCACACCAGACTGTCACTTTAGGCTGTTGCAATGGTACCTCAACAAATGCATGTGGATTTTCTGTGGTCCACACTCGACAATTGTGGGTTTTAACAGCGCCAGAGAGTGTGAAATGCGCTTCATCTGCCCAAGCACAGTGTGAAGCTAGTCGTGCTGCTCCTCCACCTTATTGAATACCAAAATTCGGAAAATTTCGGCGAGAGTCGAAGTCAGGAGGATTTAGTTCTTGGTTATGTTGCAACTTGTAGGGATATCGTTGCAAAATTATTCGCAGTGCTCTCCAGACACTTCCGTACGACACTCCTGTCTGCCTCGAAACTTTTGGAGCACTGCACTCTCCATGTGCAGCAACCGCCGACATGGATTGCAGCGTCTGCTCCAGCAGCGGCAACAGCAGCGGCTTTTGAGGGGCGTCCACTTCTTTGACGTGACGCCAAAGAACCTGTAGCTTCAAGTTTCTTCATAATTTTGTTCAATGCAGAAGATGTTATTGGTCCTTTGCTATCTCGCATACCCTTCATGTAGCGATATGCTCGCAATGCTGCAATGACACTTTCAGAATTCTTATAATACAGTTTAACTAAGAGGGCTTTCTCAACTATGGACAGCATTTCGATGCATACAAGCTTCGACTACCATTACCTGCTGCAGTTGCTCATTTTTATATCGTTTGTTGCTTTGCATAATCCTACATCAGAAATCCAACAGCGCCATCTCTTGGTCGCCAACAGAACTATTTTTTATTTCGTTGCCACGCAAAACCCGGTTTCTTTTCCATCCGTTTGGTGCAAACCGTATCTTTGTATCTTGATTCGTTTTCGAATTATTCATTTTCAAAGTTCGTCTTGACTTTTGGATCACCCGGTATACTACACTGTAAAAAAAAAATATCCTGAGGTTACTAAAATTTTTTAGTATATTTGTATTCCACAGATTTTTTTAATAACCAGTACTAGAAACCGGAATCATTGCTAGCTGTTTTCTAGTAATTCTTACAGATTTTCTTGTAACTGAGTAAGAATACAAAAAAATTTTTAGTAATTGCAAAGATCAATGAGAAAAACTAAATTTTTTTTAGTAGATCGACCCATTTTTTTTTACAGTGTAGGGCATCCAACCCGGGCTACCCGGGATAGAGAATATATGAGAAAACCATTTTTTTTATTGAAAACTCTAATAGATTTTTTACATTTAATAACTTTTTTAAATTGCTTCTAACAACACGAAAGAACATTTTTATGTGAAATATTTTTAATTATATATTCAAATAAAATTTTGAAATTTATTTAAAGCGATAATTTCGTTTTGCCTCGTGCCAGAAGTTAAAAGCCGAAGAAATCTCTAAAAATTTCGTTATCTACAACAGTTTATTTTTATTACGATAATTTCTGTGGTTTTAAGCGCTTATTTCAATTACATGTCTGTTAAATTTGAGTTTTATTTATACTATTTTATTTATGGCTTAATGAAGTTTTAATTTCGTTATTGAATATTAACTGGAAACAAATACTGAAATTTTTATATTGTTTAAAGTGCAAACAGATTAATATTTTGTAATCATCTGCAAGCGATAGAGATAGAATTTTTATATAAAAAATCATGCTTGAAATTTAGTTTAAATATTATAATAAATGAGTAAATTGCGATACTGTTTTCAAACAAATTGTATTTGGAAATAAAATTTCCCCCCTATATAACGGTATAAAAATTTTAAATATGCAACGCTTAAAAATTTAAATAATTGGACTAGCAAAAATCGCAAAACCGAAATTTCACCGTCAAGTGTTGCCATTCGCAAAATGACGTCAACGTTACGCACAGACACGTTTGTCATTTATAATATAAATAGTAGATAAAAAAATTTCTCATAACTCTAGAATTCAGCAGCGTAGAATGATGTGTTATACACGTACATTTTTCCCAATACGTTATTAAGTTGATAATATAAGTAAAAATCTGTTCCGTTGAACATGAATGATAAACGTTCAGAATGAAATTTATTTTCGTAAGCACGATGGCCTAATTAAAGAACTTTCTCACATAGTTCTATATCGAAGCAATGTAGTACGATGTGTTATGCATTAAAACCTTTCCCAGAACCATTACATAACTGGTAACGTAAGTTCCTATAAAATTCGGTTCACCGTAACGTGAGATACAAGCGTTTGCAATAAAATTCCCATTTTCTTTTTACATATAACAGATGTGCGTATAGCTGTGGCATATTTCTGTATGCAGATAGCAACTTACAACTGTGTTCAAAAAATAGTAAGACTTTTTAATTTAAATTTCGCGCGAAAACCCGTTCGTCGAAATATTTTTTTTTTTAGGTTGGTATGACTGCCAGTGACATCCTTGCCAAATGTCACATCAAAATAATCATTAGTGTTTAGTATACGCTTGTCTTTCTGAAGTACAAAAAGTGCATTCGGCGATTTTTACAATGAGTGAAATTATTCAACAAAGAAGTTCCATTAAATTCTGTGTGCGAAATCAAATTTCTGGTGCCGAAACGTTCAGAATGTTGCAAAAGGCCTTCGGTGATAATTGTTTGTCGCGAGCAAGTTTTGTTGATTGGTACAAATTATTCAAAGAGGGTCGAGAACGCGTTGACGACGAACCACGTCCAGGACGGCCATCAACATCAACTGATGATCAACACGTCAATAAAATCAAGGAATTGGTGCTTGAGAATCGACGATTAACAGTCATATACCTTACTGGCATCGTTGGAATATCGTAAGGATCAGTGAAAACCATTTTGAAAGATGCACCGATAATGCACCGTCGCATACTGCATTAATTCTTCGTGAGTTTTTTGCCAAATTTTCAACCAATATCGTGCCGCAACCACCGTATTCGCCTGATTTAGCTCCGTGTGACTTCTGGCTATTCAGCGAACTCAAACGACCGCTCCGGGGAAACCGTTTTGAGTCAATTGAAGACATTAAACGTGAATCGCTACGCGCATTGAAGGCTATTCCGGAAATTGACTTTAACAACTGTTTCGAGGATTGGAAGAATCGTTGGCACAAGTGTATTGGGGCCACGGGGGGATTACTTTGAGGGGGACGAAACAGATTTGGAAGAATAAATTAAGAATTTTAAAATTATGAACAAAGTCTTACTATTTTTTGCCCACAGTAGTATTTCAGCAGAGGATAGAATATGAAACTTTTAGATTTCGGGGCTTCTAATAAAGTTACTATTACACGAATGATATTATTCCACACTAAATGGAGAATGCTTTACAACTGCTCTACAACTTCGTAATTGACATTTTTCTAGCATCACGTTCCGTTTTGAAAATGGAATGCTAACTCCACAGTTTGCCGCTAGGTAGCGCAGTAAAAAGTCTCATCACGTAGCGCATATCCTCTTTACACTTAAATACCACATTATTGACTATAGTTGACATTATTCTGAAGTTACCTTTAATATACAGACTTTAATAGGCACCCTGTATAGTATATCCCATTATGAACAATTTGATATATTTCATATTTTTCAATCTTAGACTCATTGTTTTTAGAAATGTTAAAAGAAACAATGATTTTAGAAAAAGTTATTTAACAGTAAATTGACATGCATCGTTTAATTTCTTTGTCTTAACACACAAAATTTCTTTTTAGGTAGCTTTCATTACAAAAAGTAAAAAGCTATCTATTGCAGCCGTTCGGAGAAAAGCAATTCCAGAAAATTGCGGTATATTTTCATCGATTATGACCCACAGACCCACGACACCACTCTCCGTTCAAATGTTGATTTTATATCGAATCTATGTCATACGATAGCACTCGTATTAATAAATGGATTTGGATGTAAATAAGTGTGTGTTTTAAGTTCGCCAATATCTCGACCGAGTTCGTTGGCCAGCTTGGTCCACCAGTTTGTTTCAAAACGTCATTAAATTTTTAAAACTAAAACAAAAAAGTACAAAAAAATTAGAAATTCAAATTTATTTTTTGCTTAAGTGTTAGGCGTTGATACCAGGATTCCGAAGCATTTTTTTGTTTTGTCTCTATATTAAAAAATGGCTGAGATAGAGCAGTTTGAAATTCTACGGTGGCTGACAGTTTGAAACAAGACAGCAGATTAAAACAAATCTTAGATTAATTTAAAAGTTTTAGTGAACGGGATTTCTCGCAAATTATCTTTCATTGCTGTAATCATTTTCCCAATCATACATTTAATTGATAATGATATTGATATCCGTTAGCTTCAAATTCTCACCAAACTTGGCGCCACTTGGCAAAATATCGCCGAATTTGACGATCAAAAACAAGTGTCTATAAATGAAGCCAACTTGGCTAACTGAATAATTTGGCGAATTTATTATTCAAATTTAGTATTAACGAATGTACTGTAATAGGATTTTTTGCATTTTAGCTTGCTATCGAGTAACATTAGCTAAACTTTTAAAACGAAGGTATCCGAAAGCCACTTTTTCCTTTCGGTACAGACAGGAAGGAGTTTTTCATAATACATTGCTGGAGGAAAACAGAGAAAAAAATTTCAATACCCTCATGCATGAATCATTTTTTTTTTCAAAAATTGTATTTTCAAATTGACGTTTTCTTACATTGGTGGCAATACTACAATGAACTTTTCAGTAAAGTTTATCACGGAAACTCGTCATTAGGTTTTTATAAGTCGAAACTCTCAGTAGAGTTGAGTAGAGTTGTTCGAGACATTCATGAAAAATGACTGTAGACTAAATGCAACAGTTATTTATTTTCGTCGCATAATTTTAAAACAACGAATGCGATGAAAAAAGTGTTTGTTCTTCCTGAGCAGCTTTCAGCAGCTAAAAAATTTGCATTTAAGTAAGAATATTTTACTGAAAACTTATTTAGAAAGTTTAACACAGATGAGTGGGTTATACGAAGTGAAATATTGAAACAAAAGAGAAGTATTTGCATTACGTATAGTGTTATGTATGTTATGGATAGTGTTTTGTTTAAAAAGATCTTTCCGTGTTAAAGCGGAATTAGACTTTGCAAGAAGTTTTAAAAAAAGCATTTGAGTAAAATGTTAAACTTAAAATGAAAGTATTATTCGAAGAATAAAACAAAGAATAGGAAGATACATTGAAATAACATTTGTAAATATTGAAAGGTGGGGCATAGTTTATCGAGTCTTTTCCTTTCGTTCAGATATGAAATTATATATGTAAAGCAGTTTACGCCCGATGCTTTGTGTTGTGTGTCAAAGGAAGTTTGTTCTTTTTATTGGTTAGATATGCAGTTAATTCTGGAAGGAGGGTGAGTGCAATATTTTGAAGCATGTTCTAGGCCACAATTTAGACAATAGAGGACACTAGGACTTCATTTCTAAGGATTGTGACCAATGAGCAGGCCTCTGTGGCACAGTATAATGGAAGCATAACGTCTAACGATGCAAATTGACGGGCCAATGTAATTGCCAACATTTTTTATGATTACTTTATGAACTGTTGGTTCAAATAATTAACGAACTGTTATAACCTTGTAACTTTCTAGGCTGATTACGAAGGATTCAGAGCTCATTTTCTCTATATTCACAGCTATTATCTAATGGAGCAATAATGCAGTCTGCAGTGACTGTCTCTGGTACATTCAAGAGGATAGCATTTTTGAAAAGGAATGAACTTGCTAACGAAGGTTAGATGCCTATTAAATTGTTGGTTGCGTTCAACATCCCTCTTCAAGATTTCTGCATCACTAGAAGATCTTCACACAATCTCTACCTTTGATCTTTGTGGTTATATATTGATAATCCCTGTGTTTTTTCGATGCTTTGAAATGATATTAGAAAGTTTTTTTTTCCGAGAAATATTACGAGAGACACAGGATTTAACTATTATCAAAATTTTAATATTATCAAGCTCGCAAATTGTATGTTGCTGCTCGTTATATTTTTTGTAGTCGGGACTTCAGAATTAGATGGAATATTATTATCATGTTGGTTTGGGTGTGCTGCAGTTGATCTGTTCTCTGTCATTTCTGCTTCCCCTTGTGAATAGATGCTTCATCGCAAAAGTTTTAGTTTGTGAAAAGTTTTTGCATATCCTGAAGTTGCAATATGTTACTTTGGATTGACATCTCAACAGCAGATTGTACATCTTGGTCCATGAGAGCGCAAATAATTAAATCTGTACTAGCTTGTGTATGTTCCGTGATTCTTAGTTCACCCAAAGTCAGGTAATTACAAGTAACGGAATTCTATTCGTGAAAACAATGTCCGATTTCATGATTTCATCTAGCAGTTTTCTAATCAGGAATGGTCATCTGTTCTTAAGCTTGTTCTAGAATATGAGAACGTGACACTAATCGCCGTTTTTTTAGTAGGATTTTACCTTCTTTGATTTGCGAGAAATGTAAGATTTTGTGGATGAATCTATAGACACAATTGAGTTATCAGATCCCATTTCTGAGTGTGTAAAATGTATCATCCATTTCCTATAACATCCAGCTCTGTCTGGCCCTGCGACCATTAGCAATCATGCAAATCAGACAAAAATATAAAAATAATATCTATTGTATTGTTTACAGAGGAATATTGCTGTAAAACAAAAATTATTTGCAGAAAATCATTACAGATGTATGATGATAAACGTTCATCCAATGCATAACAGTATTAATCAGATGAGATAATCACAAGGTAATCAAATTAGTTTTTTTGATAGCTTGACTAGAACATCCCACCGAAAAATAGACTAATATACAATATAAGAATATTGGTAAAAAGTCAGCTGAAATCACTACACTTATCTATTAGAAGAAAACGAATAATCCATGATTATGAAAGGAAATATGAAAGGTATAACAAGGAGTCAAAACCTTCGAAAATGACTAAGAAAAATTTAAAAAATATATAAAGAAACCATATGTGGTGTAAATAATATATATTGAATTTTTATTGTAATCAATAATTTGTAATTGGTTTATAATTGATTGTGATCTTCAGTGGAATTGGGAAATGCTTTACGTTGAGAACTACAATAAACCCGTGAAGAATTCTTTGAGATCAGAAGTTGGAGAAGAAAAAAATGATAGATTAAATTAGATCTTACTTTATGAAAAGAAATCGATGACTTGAAATAATAACACAAAAAGTTAGAGAAAGATCTGTTTATTTTTCTTGAAATTTAATCATTGAAGGAGGGCAGAATGTTTTCCCATTTGGTACACTGTTCTTAGGAATGAAGTTATCCAACGGAAAATCCTTTTATTTTATACATTTCAAAAAGGCAATATTTTAGATAGCTGGTGATTGTTCGAAGAATCCATGACGATTACAATCTTATTCTTGAGATATATTAATTAAATCCAAGCAATCTTAAAATAAAAAAAAGCAATACATCACCTTAATAGAAGGAATTAATTGAAGGAAGCATTTAACAAAAATGTTGCCGGCATTCCGAAGCAGGTACTATAGACCCGGACTTCGTGCCCTAGCAAATAAAAAAAAAAATATGCCTTCATTAACCCATAACTTTTACTGGAATTCCGATTAAATTTACATTGCACAGGTATAAGTACTAAAGGAGAGGGGTGCCCAAAAGTAATATCACGAGAAAATTTAAATTTATTAGTTAATTAAAAAGTGACAATAATTATTAAAAAACAAATGATTTAAGTAGAAACCAAAACACAGGTCTCAATTTGTGCAACATAAACAAACCCTCTACAACAGCGCTAACGCGGAGGAAACACCTACTACGAAGCCACGCCTCCGACTGCAAGCAGAGCGAAAGCATAGAAATACTAATAACCAAGAAGAAAGATGTAGGGTATTTTCGCCCGTCAATTGTTACGGGGATTATGGGAAGGTGTTCAAACAGAATTCTCGTAACCCTCCCGATATTGGCGAAAATTTGGCTTTTATCTTGGCGTAGACGTTCCTACAAACCGTCGCCTCACATGATGGGTTGCCGGTATTTTCGCTTTTGTCATTCTCATCATTCTCATTCTCTCTCTTAAACACAAGGTGTGCATATTTTTAAGAGAACCATATATTCTAATAAAACTAAAACATACTGATTAAAAAATTTGTTTAGAAACATTGCAATTATATAATTTGATAATTGAATTATTGATATTAAAAATTTTCTGAGAAAAATCTGAATAATCTTTGAAAAAAAAATTATGTATCAACAGTGGTGAAATGGTTAATTTTACCTGCTACTGAGTTTCACATTTTTTTTCCTTTAATAGCTGGATTTAAGAATTGTAAACTACTTTCTTTTTCTGTCAAATTCTATTTTTATCAAATGATATTAAACTTTCCTCTCCATCCATAGTTAGAAAAGGGAATAAAGTTGATTTGCTTATTAGTTTTTATTTGGAAATATTTTAAATAATCTAATCATTTGTTTTAAGTAATTGTTGCTGTGAAATAGCAAAACTGAAATTTTCTGCACAATGTTGAATTTATTTTATATGAATTATATCTAAATACAGAAGAAGAACTAAAGTTGATTAGCTTATTTTATTTATATAAAAATATATGAAATCTTCTCATTTTTTTTTAAATTGTTATTATTGCTGTAAAATTGTGAAACTGAATTTTTCAGCACAATGTTTGTTCATTTTTTTATATGAATCTTTTGTAAATATAGAAAAGGAACTAAAGTTGATTAGCTTAGTTCGAAGAATTATTTTCTGTATATTAAAATATTTGAAATCATCTCATCATTTGTTTTATTTGATTGTTGCTGTGAAGTTGTAAAGCATCCATATATTTAAAGCTAAAGCTGAATTCTGTCAATCCATGCAAAAATGGGTTCTATACGCGTGCGCGAGCATTCAGCCAATCAGCTAGAGGCTTTCACTGTCCAGAGACAGATTTGGATTCCGGGATGTTTCAGCCAATGAGGTGAGGGCTTTTTCCTGTCTACGAGTGTTCATTCATCTGGAGTTACTTTAGCACGTTGCGGTAGGCCTTGGATGATTTTGGTAGGTAATTAATACAACTGTGGACGGTTTTTAAGGTATTTATTTTATTTATTATTTTATTTATTTGTATAAATACTTAGGTTTCCATTTTACTGTTATTTTAAATATGAATTTAGAGTCATTTAATGTTCGCAATGTCGGTGCTGATGGAAATTCAGAGCTTTGTCATTTTGCTTATACAGTACAGAAAATAATTATTCATTCGTACTTCAACATAATTTTTGTGAATATTATAAATTCATATGATGGTAATGTCACAATGCTGGGAGTAAATGCTAGGGATAAAATAGTTAATTTATTGTATGAGGGAGATGGGCATAATGGTCACTACTACGTGTTGCTAAAACAAAAACCAGCAAGAGTACGATAAAAAGCGTTATATAGTTTTGTTTATATAGTACAGAAAATAATTATTCAAACGTGTAGAACACGTAATACAAAATTGGACCACTTATGGTCCGTTTATTATCAGAGATGAATCTTATCGGGTTCCGATTGATAATGAAAACGATTATGTAAATATAATGTCAAAAGACAGTACGCACGGTAGTAATATTTTTATTATTATGTGTTCGAAAAAAGCAGAATCTGAGCGTCTGAATATAAATTATATTTAATAAATATGCAGGAATGTGACTAGCTTTATGTGAATGCATAATATATATAAGTTAAAAGAGTTTCTGAACTTTAGCATATTATTTTTTAACAGAAATATATTATCTCTATTCGATTTAAAAGTTTTGTCATTACATAAGTGTGCTATTTTATTTGTAAAGAGTATGTATGCAATATATTGTTTGTATGTATACAAATCTTTAGAATGTTTTGATTTGCAAACTCTTAATATTTGAATAATGTTTACATTATATTTGTTTGTATGTATACAAACAATATATGTATACAAAGAAGTATATATACAAACAATGTATAATGTATCATGTAACAATATTAATATTTACATTGTATTGTTTGTATGTATACAAATCTTGAATGTTTTAATTTATTACATTCATTTTTTACCAGTTTGCATATCCGTTCCTGGGCGATTCATATGAAACTCATAATTTGTGACAAATTGGTGATTTTATTGATTTCGTGCTTTGCCCAAGAATGTGGAAAAAAAAACTATTTTTAACGTCAGGCAAAATGAATGAGGTTATTTCGATTTTTCTTTTGTATATAAAAAATGTTATATGTAAAAAAAACCTGGCCATTAATCACATTGTTTTTTGTATATTTAAAGACGATTACTTATTCTTTGGAATTATTTTTTTGTTGGGGGTTTTTGGGCAAAATAAAATATTTCATAGCTAGAACCAGTTCCGCTAGTCATTAATATTTACTTAATCCTTTGACCGCTGAGCAAATGGGCAGATTTGTAATGTTTTTTCTGTTATTTTTTTTAAATGTCAAAAAAAGATAAATTTTCAAACTTGGTATAAAAAAACTTAGGTACTTCTCTATTATCCTATCGACCACTTTTCATAACAAAATACTTGCAGTCCCATTTACTTGATGTCGGAAGCATTATACGTGTTTGTTATGTCTTGTCGTGTTTATTATACTACGTATGTACTATTATACTATGTCATCAAGTGGTTTTTAATTCAACATTTGCGTGTATTTTTCATTATGTTTATTTGATTTATTAGTTATTTCATTAATTAAAATAACAATTGTATCCTTAAATTCTTATATTTTATTTATTTATTTTGATATTCCAATGACAACGTTCTCCAGTTTATTTGGCGTTACAGTTTGGCGATAGTTTTTTGTTATGAAAAGTGGTCGATGATATCATAGAGAAGTACCAAAACTTAATTACGTATATGAGTATATTCCTTGACAGTATTAATCATTACTCGATATTTTAAAACTGCATCATATTTGTAGAATTATATTAATTTAAACAATGCTTCTATTGAAGTGTGAGGAACCATATACTTCTATGAAGAACCATATATTTACATAATCGTTTTCATTAGCAATCGGAACACCATACGATTCATCCCCGATAATAAACGGACTATAAGTGGTCCAATTTTGTATTACGTGTTCTACAATATTTTTACGTACGTTTGAATAATTATTTTCTGTACTATATAAACAAAATGATAGAGATCTAAAAAGACAATTTCCATCGGGATTGATTTCACGAACGTTAAATGAGCCTAAATTCCTTTTTAAACAGTAAATCCGAAATGGACACCTAAGTATTCATACAAATTATAATAAATAATTAAAATAAATACCTCCACAGTGAGTTCTATATAAATACCTTCCTAGGTTTAACGCAACATGCAAGAAGAAAACAACAGGACATGATCCCAAACACGTTTCTAGAGACAGTAATAGACCCTCACCTCATTGGCCGGTCCTAACGGAAGATTTTTTTGACGCATGCGTATTGGGTCGAACATTGTTGGAAAATTTGACAAAATAAGCAAACTGCTTCCACCTAGGTATTTATACACAATACAACAAATAAAATAAATAACTTCAAAACCCTTTTGATCATCACATCAGTGTGCAAGACAATTTTTTTACCGGAAACCATTTGATGAATTTCATGATGTTTCCGTTATCGATATACGATTTTTACGGTTTTACCGCTAACGATTGTTGAATTTTGCAATTTATCGACTATTGATTAACGAATTTCATGATTTTTTCCATGAACATTTGTCGAATTGCGCAAAAAAAATTAAGAATATTGTCAAATTGTCTCGGGTAAAAAAATTTTGAATATTGTCAAATGCCTTCGAGAAAAAAGTCTCTTCGTCAAATGATTTTTAAGAAAAAATCGGGAAATTCACAAAATGGTTTCGGGAAAAACTTCACCAAATAGTTTCAAAATTCTTTGAGTGACAGCGGGAAAAAAATTTCATTTTACATTCAATCATCACAATTGGCGAGTGTGACTATTAAGTTTAGCCAGTGGTGGTAATAACATCAATCACCAATTTTCAGTATTACTCGCCGATTGGTGAGTGTTAATTTTGTCTTATATTACAAACTGTATTTACTAGATATAATGATTATGAACCATGATTTTTCTGTTATTGGCGAGATTCATGTTTTTTCAGCAATTCTTTGACGAAATTCGTGTTTTTTCAGCGATCCTTTGAAGAATTTTGCATTTTTCTCGCGATCCTTAACGAAATTTGCATTTTCCAGCGATTCTTTGATAAAATACATTTTATTCCGCAATTTTTAGACGAAATTTAGTAAAAAAGTGTGATCTTTTGGTGAAATTGCCTTTTTTGCGATTCTTTGACAAAATTTGCTTATCTTTCGCGATCCTTTTGCATAATTCACGTTTTTTCTGTGGTCTTTTAATGAAAGTCATGTTTTCCCATGATCCTTTGATGAAATTAGTGTTTTCACCTCAATCATTTGACGAAATCTGTGATTTTTTCCCCCGCGAAGATTGGTTAGATGTTTTTAATCTGCAGGTGCCCTAAAAAGTCTGTGACGCCCGTTGCTGCATCGCACACATTCTTCCATGGGGCATCGAACGAAGGGAATTCATCCTGAAGAATCATTGTTTCATTCCTGACATTTCTGGAAAGAAACAACGTTCAACTCATTGGCTGAATTGTAAAGGGTGAAATGTGTCAAACATTAGCGGAAAGAAAGTGCGCAATTTGTTCGTTCATGGAAAAAATCGTGAAATTCGTTAATCGATAGTTGATAAATTGCGAAATTCGTCAATCGGTAGCGGAAAAATCGCTAAATTCATTAATCGACAGTGGAAAAATCGCAAAATTCATCAACTGGTTTCAGGGGAAAAAGTTTTCGAATATCGTCGAATGGCTTCGAGAAAAAAAATCACAATCCGTCAATTTCTGGGAAAAAATAGTGAAATTCGCCAAATGGTTTCGAAATTTGTCGAGCAACAGCAGAGAAAAAAATCTTTTTCCATTCAATCATTGCAATTGGTGAGTGTGACTATTATGTTTGACCAGTGGTGGCAATAAAGTCCATTGCCAAATTTCCAGTATTACTCGCTGTTTGGCAAGTGCTAATTTTGTCCTATACTTCAAAACCCTTTAGATCATCACATCAGTGTGCAGGACAATTTTTTTACGGGAGACCATTTGATGAATTTCGTGATTTTTCCATTATCGATTGACCAATTTTACTGCTATCGATTGTTGAATTTTATAATTTATCAACTATTGATTTGCGAATTTTATGATTTTTTCCATGAACTTTGACGAATTACGCAAAAAAATTAAGAATATCGTTAAATTTTCTTGGGTAAAAAAAAATTTAATATTGTCAAATGCCTTCGAGAAATAAGTTGCAAGTTGAAACGCTGTGACCTCTTTTTCATGTTATGCATCTCTGGGGTCCATCCCCCAACTCCCTCCTCCAAGTGGGACATATTTCTAAATTTTGCTCACACCCCTCATGTGATATATCGCTGGAAAAGTCTTTGACCGCTTATTCATGTTTTGCATCTCCGGGGTTCATTCCGCCACCCCCCCACGAAGGGGGGCATTTTCTAAATTTTGTTCTCACCCCTCATGTCATATATTGTTGGAAAGGTCCGTGACTGCTTAATCATATTAATCATCTCCGATGTCCATCTCCCCACTTTGCCCCCCCAAGGGATACTTTTCTAAATTTTGTTGACACCCCTCATGTCATATATTGTTGGAAAGGTCTGTGACTGCTTAATCATATTATGCATCTCCGATGTCCATCTCCCCACTTTGCCCCCCCCCCCAAAGGGTACTTTCTAAATTTTGTACACAACCCTCATGTTATATATCATTGGAAAGGTCTGTAACCACTTAATCATATTATGCATCTCCGATGTCCATCTCCCCACTTTGCTCCCCAAGGGGTACTTTTCTAAATTTTGTTGACACCCCTCATGTCATATATTGTTGGAAAGGTCTGTGACTGCTTAATCATATTATGCATCTCCGATGTCCATCTCCCCACTTTGCCCCCCCAAAGGGTACTTTCTAAATTTTGTACACAACCCTCATGTCATATATTGTTGGAAAGGTCTGTGACTGCTTAATCATATTATGCATCCCCGATGTCCATCTCCCCACTTTGTCCCCCCAATAGGTACTTTCTAAATTTTGCACACAACCTTCATGTTATATATCATTGGAAAGGTCTGTGACCACTTAATCATATTATGCATCTCCGATGTCCATCTCCCCACTTTGCCCCCCTCCAAGGGGTACTTTTCAAAATTTTGTTGACACCCCTCATGTCATATATTGTTGGAAAGGTCTGTGACTGCTTAATCATATTATACATCTCCCCACTTTGCCCCCCCCAAGGGGTACTTTCTAAATTTTGCACACAACCCTCATGTTATAGATCATTGGAAAGGTCTGTGACCACTTAATCATATTATGCATCTCCGGTGTCCATCTCCCCACTTTGCCCCCCCCCCGGGGTACTTTTTCAATTTTGCACACAACCTCATTTTACATATCATTGGAAGGGTCTTTGACCGCTTATTCATGTTATGCATCTCCGCCACTTTGCCCCCAAGGGGGGTACTTTTCTAAGTTTTGCACACACCCCTCATGTGATATATCGATGGAAAGGTCTGTGACCGCTTAATCATATTATGCTCCCCACTATGAAATTTGTCAAGTTAAAGCAACTATAAATTTTATTTTTATGGTACTATCAAGTTGTTTGTCGTCAAATTTTGACGGGTTCCATCTAGTTTCTTTTATATGAATGTTTTATTAAATATTTATACAATAAAGTATTTCAACGTATTTAGTTTCCTTATTTGTAATTATATAAACACCAGTGAACACATGCAAATATTTCACACTGCAGTCTAATATTTTTTAGATGCAGATTTAAACTTCAAAAAAAAAAAAAAAAAAAAAAAAAAAAAGACTAAAAGTATCTCCTAAACAACATTAGTCAAGCCAGAATATCACCTAATTTATTCATCCAAAGTTACAGTAAAATCTGGCCAAAGATAGCAAACGGGAAAAAAAGTAATTTTATTTTAACTGCATTAGAGGGTGACATCATCTGTTTTGGGAAAAAACATGGGTGAAAAGAAAATTGAGCATTTGAGCATTTAAATTTTGCTTTTTAATCATAAATATAATATAAACGTGTGCAACAACAACTTTGTCCCACTTTAACATTATTGGAACATATATTTTTTATTTTAATAATTTTAATCGTTTTTTTGTGGCAACGCTTATTTGAGAAAAACCTTTCATTTCATTTATGAAAACAATGCTGATTTAATTTTTAATTAAATGTAATTTTCATTAAGCATGTTTTAACGAAATGTGAGTATAATATGTCAGAAACCTGTTCAAAATTTTTTCATATGGTATCTCATTTATCGTTTTGTGTTTTTTATTTGCTTAAAAAAAGGAATGTTGACATTAGAAATAATAAATATGATACATTTTATTAGTATTTCCTAATTTCATGAAATGAAACGATTACTTTAAATCCTTTTAACAAAAAAAAAAAAAAAAAAAAAATCCTGCTGTTTAATTATTCAGTCCTTTATAAAGAATAATTTTTTTTCATCAAAAACATCAGTAGTTGATATTACGAAGGTGAAGGGGGGGGGATGTAAATGTATGTGTTTATTTTATAAGTAGCCAGAGACTGATTTACAAATTTGGGGGCCCTGGGCACAGATGCTTTAATAATTTTGTGATATTTAATTATGTTTCTTCTCAATTTCTTTAGCAGTAAAAGTTTTTATAGCATCCTCATAATCTTAAGTGTTCTATCTCGCTGACGATTTTTCAATCTTTCGTCAATTTTAAATATCCAATGGTAAAATTTATTTTTAAATATTGAAATGCAAATGAGATATTTTTAAAATTTTCTCCCATAGGATTAACGTTAGCGAGCTGGCGTTTTCGCTTGAGTGATGTAGCCCTTAAAAGTTATTTTTACATGAAAAAAACTTTCCATATTAATTTTGTTTTTTAATAGTTTAAAACTTCAGATTTGGGCTAATAATTTAAAAATCTTCCGTAGCATTTGCGGGCCCCGGAAAATCGGGGGCACTGGGACAGTGCCCCGAATGCCCTGCTATAAATCAGACATTGAAAGTAGCTGCATTACGTAATAAAGTTTTAAAATATATCGAATTTAAACTTATTCTTGAACAAAGTTCCTTTTTTATGAGTTATTTAAAGAAATTAGACCGGAGTTCTTTATTGTCATAAAAATAAAGATATCAAATATCGGAAAATTGAAAATATCGAATTAAATATTATTGTTTTTTAAGTATTATTTTATTGGTATTTAGGAAAAAACATACCACCCCCTCCACCCCATAACAAAAAGAAAATATACGTAACTTTAAAAACAAAGCTTTAAATAGATTGCATTATGTTTACACTCCTTAGGTAACATATCCTTCGCATAACAGACGTAGCAAAAATCAAAACAATCCTCTTTTCAAACGCTTAAATAAATAAGAAAATATCGAGGAAAAAAGGTGCAAAGACAGCTATAACTATGCCATACTATTGCCCTGCCTATTCCCCGCCTTTGAAATAGTTTCGGAAAATGCCGTAAATAAAAAAAATCGGTGGCAAACGGCGAACGAAGAAGAAGGGCGAAATCACCCCACATCTTACTTCTATTTATGTTCCTTCTTCTATCAGCGAAAGCGATGTCACCGGAACATCACTAGCGAAAAGCGTTCCCAAAAATGCCGTAGTAGGCTCAGAAAGGAGCGATCCCGATGGCCGGGGAAAGACGCCGATGTTAGGCTTAGTAACATTCCGCTCTAAAGAAGAAAGAAACACATGAAATTAAAAGATATGTGAGACTAACCTCAAAATACCTCCAATAGCCAAATAAAATTTTGTATGACCAGAAGGTAAAATAAGGTTTAAAATAATAATAATAATAATAATAATTGAACACCTTTTTCAACAAAGGGAAAACAAAATTTGGAATGCCAAAATAAACTAAAAAAAATATTTTAAAGCCATAAAAAGGTGCAATTAAATCCAAACTAAAAAAACACACACAAAAAAAAACACAGTGACCAAAAGGGAAAAAGTAATATATATTAACAGTAATACATTTATAAAGTATACAAAAGTCAAAGTAACAGTAATAGTAAAAGTATATAATAATAAGCCTCATTACAATTTCAGTAAAGCAAAGCACCTTCCTGTAAAATGATCTCAACAGTAATAGATTGATTAAAAGCTAAACATAATTTTTAACTACAAGAAATCACAAACAAAATTTGTATTCAATAATATAACTGGGATACTTATGAATCAAAAGTTAAACAAGTTGCATCAGTAAAGCAACATAAAAAGTCGTTAATTTCTTATTTGTTCCGACTGTCTAGACTTAAATTAAATTTATAAAAAGTTGCAATTAGAAAGCAACAAAAAGTCAAGAATACTTTAAATTCTGACTGCCTAGGACTTTTTAAAAATAGAGCCTATAAAATTACTCTAAATAATAGTACTCTTTTAAAAAAAATAACAATCCATTTGAAGGATTCCAAATCATAAATGACCTAAATTTTACTTCGTCATTTACAACGTCATATATATTACTTGAAATAATAATTTCTCACTTGAAATAATAATTTGTCATCGCATATAAAATACGCTGTTAATGCATTGCACAAAATACTCAGTTATATTAGTTATAAGTGCATAAAAATAATTACTCATATTCATATAGAATAAATATGATGAGTTGCATGCAACATTAGAGAAAATTTGTCATAAATATTTGTAAAAAACAAAATAGTTGAATTTAGTAAAAATTCTTCAATATACAACAAAATAATAATAAGTTGTACCAAAAGAACTACTAACAGAGATATAATTTAATAAAATACTCAATAAATTTTTTATAAATACCATGCAGGTTTTATTTATTTATTTATTTATTTATTTATTTTTTTCAAAAAAATAAGGGTCAGGATATTCAAAAAAAAAAAAAAAAAAAAAAAAAAAAAAAAAAAAAGAAAGGAAAAAAAAAAAAAAAGAAAGAAAAAATAATAATCATTTACTTTCACAAGAAAGATATGAGTTTTTAAAAGAATGACACTTTTCATGAGATGATTATAAATAAAACACAGTGTACTGTTATGTAATGCCATAAAATCATACATAAATAAATATATCATTAATGAAAAAGGATTAATATCCTATATGAATTATTTAGATGTTATTTATAGAACTTACAAAAGTGCTAATAGTCTCCCCAATCTTCAGACCATTATCAAACCCGTAAATTAAATAAATATAAAATAATGATTTGCATTCATTACAACTTACAAATGTACCAATAGCATCCCCTATTAAACAATTAGTAAATCTGCAAATTGAACAAACATAAAACATCAATGTAAATTTATCAAAATTCACAAACCCATCAATAGTGATCTCCAAAGCCATTAACAAGTCTGTAAATCAAATACAGGGTGACAAGAAATAACTTGGACGAAGTTTCAAACCAAAAATCTGTAACTATCACTAAAGTTATAAAGTTATTGTCATAGGGAATTGATTCTAGAAAGCTACTAAAAAAGTGTAAGTAAATTAGTTGTGATAATCATTACGGTTAACAAACGATCTGCCATACTTGAATTACATAAGCAAGGAATGAAACAATGTGAAACTGTTCAACGATTGAAAGTGCCTAAGCAGACGGTTTCATACACAATCAAAAGGTTTAAAGAACTCGGACATGATGGTGACAGGCCGGGAAGAGGAAGAAAGCGGGTAGTTATCAAAAAGCGAGTTCAACGAAATCCTAGGATTTCAATGAGAAAGGTTGCAGGAGAGATGAAGATCAACAGAGAAACCGCACGTTTGATGGCAAGCGTAGAGCTTGGTCTTCACCCTTACAAAATGAAAGAGGCTCAAAAGCTAACAGCAGAGAACAAATGCACAAGACTTCAAAGGTGTAAAGAACTGTTAAAGCGGGACGCAGGTGATCGATGGCAAACATTTGTCTTCACAGATAAGAAAATGTTTTCGATTGAACAAGCTCACAATAGCCATAATGATAGAGTTTGGGCAGCAGAAGCACCTGGACTTTCTTGCATTGTTGAACGGTGTCAACGACCCCAATCTGTAATGGTTTGGGGTGGGATATGTGCTAGTGGGAAAACACCACTTGTTTTTGTTGATCAAGGGATACAGATTAATCAACAAACATATCGCAAACTCCTTTTGGAAGATGTTGTCTTACCTTGGTCACAAAAGTTCTTTGGAAACAAAAGATGGACCTTCCAACAGGATTCCGAACCTGCACAGAGAGCTAAAGGCACTCAAGATTGGTGCAAGACACATTTTCCTGACTTCATTGGAGCTCAAGAATGGTCACCGTATTCCCCAGATTTGAACCCAATAAATTATTCTCTTTGGTCCATCTTGGAGACAAGGGTGTGTGCTAAACCTCATAAAACTTTAGCATCCCTAAAGAAATCCTTATGCAAGGAATGGGATAAAATATCAGTAAGTGAGTTGCGGTCTACAGCCGAAAATTTTGTGACACGTTTAAAGCTCTGTATTAAGGCTAAAGGTAACCACTTTGAAAATTTGTAAATATATTAGACGAAATAATGCATTCATATTTATTTTGAAGTTTGGTCGTAATATTTTCATTAGCATTAAAGTTATAATGTATCATGTGTGTCCAAGTTATTTCTTGTCCAGTGGCGTAGCGTCAGGGGGGGGCACGATCATTTTACTACCAGTATAATTATATACTACATTTAGCCTTATTTAATCTTTCAACGGTATGAAATAAATAAGGCCAAATATAGAATATAAAAATACTGGTAGTAAAGTCACCCGTGCCCCCCTTGACGCTACGCCTCTGTTCTTGTCACCCTGTAAATATAAAATACGAATATAAATTCATCAAAACTTACAAAAATGCTAATAGCTCTGTCTGGCCCTGCGACCATTAGCAATCATTCAAATCAGACAAAAATATAAAAATAATATCTATTGTATTGTTTACAGAGGAATATTGCTGTAAAACAAAAATTATTTGCAGGAAATCATTACAGATGTATGATGACAAACGTTCATCCAATGCATAACAGTATTAATCAGATGAGATAATCACAAGGTAATCAAATTAGTTTTTTTGATAGCTTGACTAGAACATCCCACTCTGAAAGAAATATATATGTTACCCAGTGGAAAGTTTTACTGCATGGTAAGAATATAACAGTCTATGTGGTACACTTGTTGTCTAAAGTGACACGTTTGGCAGTGAAATCAAAGCAAATTGATTTTAACAAATCTTCAACTCCAATATTCTTCTTTTGAATTTATTTTGTAACATAATTTTTTTAAACTTAATTAGTATATTCAAGACATCCCAAAGCATATACATCTGTCGAAAACCAGGAAGTGAAAATTTCACCCAATACTTCCTTCCTATGAATCTAGAAGTACGTAAAAAACCAAATTGAACACCCCTTTTTAGATTCCCGAAACCCGCTTGCTTTGCCTAATATATTTTTATTTACAAGAACAGATAGTGACACTTTTTTCACTAAAAATTGAAGGCTTAACCTGTATTCATTGTAGGCAAATAACCTCGAATCCAGCAAACATTTAAATAAGATTATTTACTGAATATGACCTTTAAAACAAATAAAAAACGTTAATTTAGCTCACAATACCAATAAAAATAACTGAGAAAAATCATTACATTTTCAATAAATTCTCTGAGAGTTTTTTTTTTAATGACACCATCTAAAATCTACAATTTTGTGTTTCTTCTCAATTCCAGAAAACTTTCTTGCGTCCTGTGATTTCTTGGTCACAAGTCCAATTCGACGGCTCTTCAATATATTTTCTTCCGCAACACACAAACCCTCTCAAGCACTTGAACTCAGAGAATTCTCAGAATGTTGATCTGTAAAAAAGTCGATACTTGTTACGGGTTTCTATGGTCACTTGAAAATAGAGAAAGAGTGATTTTGAAAGACGCAGAAGTATTTGACACATAAAAATATTGTTGAAGAAAGTGATATTAATATCGAAAGATTTATTATTATGAAACAAATAGAAATTGTGAGAGGTTTAATTGATTAAGTTCAATTGAGAATTTCAAATCAAGTCAGTTACCATTTAGGAAAAAATTCAGTAACTTAAGTTTTGAATTAGTTATTTTATTTATTTATTTTATCTATCAACCTACTGATTCAGAGGATTATTTCTTGCGATTATCTGCCCTTTAAACATACAACTATTTCATTTATCATCTATTATTAATGCTTGAGCTGCATACGCTTGGGATTTATTGTTGAACGATTGGTTGTTTTTGACAGATAGGAAAACTTGCCAGCAGTGTTAAACTGTAAATGATATGAACGTCCTTGAGACATAAGAAGAACAAGTAATAATACAAAAAAAATTGAATCAATTCCTACTTATGTGAAAAATAATTTTTTTTTCCAGCGATCTACACGCTTCGCCACTGACGGTATTTATTCATAAATTTATATCCTGCTAAATATATTATATAAGAGAAATTTTTGAAATGTATTAAAAATTAAATAAAAAATAAATAGCTAAAATACCAAAAATTAATAGCTCGAAAAGTATTTGTCACAAAATTTTCAGACAAACTGCGTTAGAAAGGTAAAAAATTGTATTTTTCTTTATATAAATTTCAATTCTAATTTTTATACCGTTTTTCAAGTATTTAATTTCAAAAATTACCAAACTTCACAATGAAGTACCATAGCGAAACCTTCACACATAAACAGATAATGGGACTGTTTACGGACGAAGATCAAGCGGCGCTCGGGCGAAGGAGACTAAAATATGGAGTGAGTCTATACTTTTGAACAGAAATGAAATATAAAACTAAAATTAATTAATTAAATTTAATTAATTAATCAATATTTGAAAAAACTGTATTAACATCAAGTATCATCCACTAAAAGTTTTAAAAAATGTATTTGAACTTGAGTGGATGAATAAAAAGTATTTTATTAACGATTGAAATTTTGAACAAGATATATAAATATATAGAGGGCGTGATCTAATAGTAAAAAATTGAAAAGAAAAGAGAAAGAAAAAGAAAAAAAAAACAGAAGGAGCATTGCGAGTACATTACCTTGAGAATTCTTTATGTAGGAAAATCTTAAATATCAAATAGTTGTCTTCATAAATTGTAAAAAAAATTAAAAAGATCTTAATCAATGACAGTGTATTTAAAGAAAATTACAGTGTTGTGAAAATGCACATTTTTCAAAGAATACTTCATATGGTTATACGTACTCAAGCGCTTTCAGCAGGCTTTTCTTCAATAATTCGATCATTTTATCTTCCAAAACATCCAGAATCTAAATTAAGTCACTTAACGTCCAACAAATTTCTCGTTACATGTCCATGAGTTTTCTAAAAGCTAAAAACAGAGAGATCAGCCATTAGTCATTCGGTAAACTTCAATTTGGAAGTAAAACAAACATAAACTTAACGAGCCGACATTTCTTGGAAATTCTCGTTCAGCGTAATGCCGTATTTTCTTCTTTTAACTGAAATTATGTTCTTAATGGTGTTCGCAACTGTTTAACTGATGTATATTGCCTCACAGTGATACCGGAAAAAAATTAAATAATTTCGTACTTTTAGAAGAAAGATTATCTTTTCTTTTAAGGTTTTTCTTAATATACAGCCAATGCAATTTTTTTTTTTTTTTTTTAGACTGCGACGAATAACATGTTGGAAAAAAAGTTGTTGAGATAACTTTTTTTCAATCCCCAAAAAACACTTAGAATCTACACTTTCGAAAAATTGGTTGAAAGAACTTTTCGCCATTTGGCGAATTTTGAAGAAAAATAAAGTGAATTATTTTTATTGGACGCATTAAAAAAAGAAATTTATTTTTGATATAAATTTTCCGAAAATGCATTCAAAATTTAATCCTTTTTCAACGATTAAAGCATAATTAAATCTAAATAATGCATTTTTCCATTTAATTAATAAACAATATTAATGCATTATGCATTGATTGTTGGATGATTTTCAGGTCACTTGTTAAATTTATTACTAATGTATCCATTCAACTAACGATAGACAAAGAATATTTATTCGTTTATTTGATAAAATTCAGATAATAATACATTTTTAGTTATTCACAAACTTAAAGATACTCATAAACGTTAATGGTGTTTATTAATAATGATGATTTTTAGATATTAATTTTTAATAATTGATGTCTAAATAACAGAACTCTTTAACATTGATTGGTACATTTTTCAATAACTAACTTTTCATTCAAAATTAATAAAAACTTTTATTTCTCCGTTTTTCTTTAACCTGTGAAATGAAAATATTTAATAAAATTTTGGTGTTGCTATTGAACTTTTAAACTTTAGGTTCAATTTTAATTGGTTACTAAAAATTGATTATATTTCACGTTATTTAATCGTTTGATTACGGCCCATGACTGACGACTATTTTAATATTCAATCGTACCACAATTTACAAAAAAAAAATTTTTTTGAGGTAGATTTCTCTTTAAAATATCTTATTATAAGAATGTGGCAGATGCAGTTGTTTTAGAGTGGTGCGAAAAGAATAACAAAGAAGAAAAATTATGCTCCGAGCATAGATTATGAAACACTTTCCAACACTAACAGAATACTTTAACAAACCATCGCTGATTAATAAGGTATCTAAGTAAACATTTTAGAAAAACACAAAACACATTTGAAAACCAGATTTCAGCAATTATCGTCCACAGCCGGAAAAGTACTCCAATAAATTGTTTTCTGCAGCCCTGTATAAAATTTATATATTTGTGTATATATATATCTATAGTATGCTACAATTTAGTTTAGTAATAAAACACATAACACAGTTGGAAATTCATCTTCAGCAGTTTCCACCAATAGACGGAAACATAACTGAATTATTTTGTACAGCCCTGTATATTGCCCCAAGCTTCTTATACACGCACATATTAGGCTGTAGTTTAATGCAAATACACGCTGAAATCACACTTCCAGAAATTATCATGCAGAGGTAGCCATGTATTCAGTTCTTTGCATTGCCCTGTATACGATTTTATTTATATTTTACAAACCTTGCATGGTATACTAAATATATTTCACGTTCAAAATGCATAACTCGATTAAAAAACCCATTTTAATCAATTTATGCTGATAAACCGTTGTGCTTACGAATTTTTTTGTGTAGCCCTGTATATGATCTGTAGCATTTATACATATCTCATAGCATTCAAAAATTTAGTTAAACGCATACCTTACTAAAATCCCACTTCCAATTATGGCTTATAAACAATACTTCGGACACAGTACAGTACCCGAAATATTTTGTGTGTCCGTGTAAGTGAACGATTAATGCTATGCACATAACTAGTATCTTGTAGTAAACATCAATAATGTATATCGATTTCATTATATTTGAAATGGCATAACATAATTAAAATACGCTGTGAACAGTTTTTCCCAAGTAGATCGTTATGTAAAAGAATATTTTTGTGTGGCACTATAAATGAAAGAATAAAAAGGAAAACTGCCCAGTTAAACTGAGGGCATTGAGCTCACAAGCTATTCACACTAATTGTATATTATACTCTTATTTCAAAGAATTTGAAATATGCCCCTCGAAAAATAAAGAAATCAACAGTATATTAAGGGGGGGGGGGGGGTGTCATCCCACCGTTACCCCCTCATAGTTAACTAATGAACCCCTTAAACTAATCAGGGAAGTCTCCAATTACAATGAACATATATACAAAATTTGAAGAAAGTCGGATAATTCTGCATGAAAAACTCATTTATCAAAATTAGGGGGGTTATCCCCCCTTTCCCCCTTTATACTTAACCAATGAACCCCTAAAACTATTGACAGAAGCGCATTATCAAAATGAACTTATATACAAAATTTGAAGAAAATCGGATAATTGTGCAATAAAGATTAAAAACAAAAATTACTTAACTGCACCAAACTAAAAAAAAAAAAAAAAAAGAAATAACCAAAGTCTGTTGTGGCGCTCTCTAGTTACAATAAAATAAAACATAAATTCTTATGCTAAATTTTAATATAATTATGCTTCTTACTTTACAGAGTAGTATTATCATCGCAGCGTTTCGTTAAGGCAATTTATAAATGATGTTTGTTCACAATCACGAATTGACACAATTGTTCAATATCGTTGCATTGATAAAGCATATATGGAATACATTTTAAAAGTGATTTTTAAAAAAATCAAAAATGCTAAATTAAAATTTAATTATGTTAACGAAATTTTTTATTGAGATTATTAAATTATAATTACAAGTATATTTATCAGAAAAATGAAAAAAACAAACGTAGCGAGATCCGGCATCGAACCTGGGCCCTCGGAACAACGAGCAAACGCCATACCAACTGAGCTACGACCAACACAGCTAATTCGTTACAAAGTAAGTATTTAGGTTGTGTTATAATATTAGACCCCCCCCCATTTCTCGAGAACTAAGGAGCATTGTATAAAATCCATTGAACCTGAGACTAAGGGACTTCTACCCTACAACATATATAAAAATAATCAAAATCTGTGATTACCAAGCTTGGCACTCTTCTTGTTAGATCGACATTTAGTAATGTGTAACTTTATGGTCGATCCCTAACTTGAATTTCAAATGAACAGATATCGCGTTGCTCAGAGGTATGCTTAAGTGGTATAAGACATGAATTTTGGATTTTAAAATCTCTGTGAATTTTGCAGATATCAAGATGGAATATTTTTTGTTTAATTCAGGAATAGATAAGGGAAAATTCTCTAATTGGAAATTGTATCCTACGGGGACCGTATACAATTTTTATTTTTGTATTTTCTCAAATAGACCCCCCCCCCCCATGGAGTTGAAATTTATCTCATCAAATTTTGCACCTATTTTTATGAAACTTTTCAATTGGAAGTATGTGCCTAGGGGTAATATTTAGGAGATAGCCTATTGTTTCGATATTTATTAATCACACTGTATATATACAGGGTGAACCTAAACTCTTGGGCAAAATTTTAAGGGGTGATAGTACACATCAAGACAAACAATATTAAATAGGAAACTAAGGGTCCCAAACGTCTCCTGAAGGAGATAGGCGCCATTAAAGTTTAGGGTACAAAATTTCCAATGATTATAAAAAACGGAAAAATTGGTCGATTCATTTGCGGTTTTCGCTAAAACTATTCTTTATGTCAGTATTTTCTTAAAAATAAATTTTAAAGATAAAGTTCAAAAAATGCCGATAGAGGGCGCTTTAGACTTTGGAGTAACGAAAAACTATTTTTTACCGTTATTTTTTGTATCTCATTAAATGCTTTCAAAAGCTTAGACTTAAATTTTGAGCTCAAAATCTGAATCATTGGGAGTGATTAAGTAGCGCAAACTGAACTGCGTTCAGGAGTTGAAATTTGAAACACCTCCCTCCCCACCCCTCCCCCAATCCTGAACACAGTTCAGTTATTCCCGATCTTGGTGTCGTAGACCAGGCAGAAACAATTGAGTTGTAATTTTCCAACTGGACTAAAATGTCCGGGCCAGGATTCGAACATGTGCTCTATTGAAGCTGCCATACTCTACCAACTGAGCTATCCCGGTTGAATCTGGAGGGCATAATTCATCCGGTCCATACCGGGATAGCTCAGTTGGTAGAGCATGGCAGCTTCAGCCAAGAGATCGCATGTTCGAATCCTGGCCCGGACATTTTTCGTGCAGTTGTAAAATTACAACTCATATGATTTATTTACCAATTTGAATAATTGTGTTAAAATTAATCCAGGCAGCAACTACTACCCCCTACACGTAAAATAAACGATAGAGTATTGACAAAATTAAATAGAAAATTTATTCATAACAGCCATGAGCAATTTCTCCGTGCAAAATAAAAAGAAACAATTTGATGTATGCATTTAGTGCGCAATGTGAATGAAGATTGACATGTAGAAAATGGTACCCGCATGATGCTCGTTAGGAATCACAAAAACTGCTCGAAAGAGTGCCCACCAGCAACGATGCAGGCCTCACGCCGCCGGCGGAGGGAGTTGCGAACATTAGTGAATACCCCGGGCATCTCCCGGATATCGCCTGCAACGACGGCAATCCTCGCAACCAGTTCCTCGTCGGAGTCGACGGTAAAAAATAGTTGTTCATTACTCCAAAGTCTAAAGCGCCCTCTATCGGCATTTTTGAACTTTATCTTAAAAATTTATTTTTAAAATAATTTTTTTATTTAATTTTGTCATCCCTCTATCGTTTATTTTACGTGTAGGGGGGTAGTAGTTTCTGCCTGGTCTACGACACCAAGATCGGGAATAACTGAACTGTGCTCAGGGGGGTTCAAATTTCAACTTCTAAACACAGTTCAGTTTGCGCTACTTAACCACTCCCAACGATTCAGATTTTGAGCTCAAAATTTAAGTTTAAGTCTAAGCTTTTAAAAGCATTTAATCAGATACAAAAAATAACGGTAAAAAATAGTTTTTCGTTACTCCAAGGTCTAAAGCGCCCTATATCGACATTTTTTTACTTTTTCTTTAAAAGTTATTTTTAAGAAAATACTGACATAAAGAATAGTTTTAGCGAAAACCGCAAACGAATCGACCAATTTTTCCGTTTTTTATAATTATTTGAAATTTTGTACCCTAAACTTTAATCGCGCCTATCTCCTTCGGAAGACGTTTGGAACCCTTAGTTTCCTATTTAATATTGTTTGTCTTGATGTGTACTATCACCCCTTAAAGTTTTGCCCAAGAGTTTAGATTCACCCTGTATATAAAGTTTTATATGGATGTATTAAAAATTCATGAGAAAATGGCAGCTTGGGAACGATGGTGATAAATTGCAGTCGACAGATCTAGATAATCATGACGAGATGTAGTAAGGCAATGAATTTACCCATTCGGCAATTTCTCCTGAAAGAACAAGACAGTTTTCCAAATTAGGCGTTTAATCCACAGGAAAAACGAAAAAAAAAAAAACCTCCCACTTGACGAGATGTTTTTAAAGCCCTCAGACTTGAATACAAATCATTATATCATACTAATCGATCTTAAACAGCAAATTCAGAAAACTACGAGTTATAAACATCAGATAACCGTTTGTTCATCACTTGAAAATAAGACAAAATTCTTCTTCCGATGTCAGTGCTTCCGTTTTTTGTTAGACGCGCGGAGTAGGACAGATCTCGACGTACTACGGCATTAAGAAATTAAAATTAGGTTGTCCAAAAATAAACCACCGCCCTTGAAAGAGTTAAAGCACGTGTTTTAAACGTCGCTGATTCTTTTTATGCAAAAATTAATGCAGGGCATAATTCATAAAATTTTTGAATATGAATTTATGCATAATTTTCATAGTTTTTGAATTAATAATGTTCTCATTTCATTTGGGTCTATTCAATGTATCTCATTATAAAAAAAACATTTCAATCGAATGATTTTTTGAAAAGATTTAAATTTTGTCACGTAAATTTAACATTAGCTTTCTCAAAATTTAAAGCCTTCCGTAAAGATTTTAAAAAGTGTGAATAAACTATATACTTTTCCAGGCACCCTTGATCAAAGATACTCAAATAAAGTGTCAAAGGTAGGTTTTACCACTTCAAAAATCATAGTTGGTGTAATTTTTAACACATAAATGACTTCTAAGTTATAATTTGCATTTATATTCAAACTGAGTTTTGATACTAACGTATTTTCTTTAAATTCTTTATTTCGAGTCTAGTGATATCTTTGTTGTGATTTTATTTTGATTCTGTGAATAAAGATGAGTTGAGTATATCTTTTTCATTTTCGTTTTTCTGATTTTAGGTAGCTTTCAATACAAAAAAGTATAAAGCTACCTATTGCAGCCGTTCGGAGGAAAGCAGTTCCGGAAAATTTCGATATATTTTCACCGATCATGACCCCCAGACCCCAAAACCACCCTCCGTTCAAATGTTGATTTATATATATATATATATATATATATATATCCATATATATATATATATATCTGACCTATGTCATACGATAACGCTCGTATTTATAAATAAATTTTGATGAAACTAATTGTGTGTATTAAGCTCACCAATGTCTCGACCGAGTTCGTTGGCCAGCTTGGTCCGCCATTTTGTTTCAAGATGGCGGCCAATTAAAAATTTAAAACTAAAATAAATGTACAAAAAAGTTAAAAATTCAAATTTATGTTTTAATTACGTGTTAGACGTTGATACAAGGATTCCAGAGCATTTTTTGGTTTACCTCTATCTTAAAAAATGGCTGAGATAGAGCAGTTTGAAATTCTAGGGTGGCTGACATTTTGAAACAAGACAGCACATTACAAAAATTTTCATTGTTGTAATAATTTTCCCAATCAAACGCATAAAACTATATATTCATATCCGTTAGCGCCAAATTCTCTCCAAACTTGGCGTAATTTGGCGAATTTCTTATTCAAATTCAGTATTAACGAATCTTTTGTAAACGTTTTATTTTCATTTTAAGTTGCTGTTTTCGTGTAACATTAGATAAAATTTTAAAACGAAGATATAGGAAAGCTACCTTTTCCTCCCGGTACAGGCCGGAAGGACTTTTAATTGTTCAAATATTCTAATATTTTAATATTATTTTCCGTTAAATGTTTATCGTGATAATAAAGTAAAATATACATACATAACTTAGAAAGCGTTCTTATCTATGACACCGTTTTCATTTTTGAGTTGCAAGCATCAAAACAACGATGGAAAAATAGGATCGAAAAACATTTCTTTAGCACTGACCGAGTGCCGCCTGGGCTTATATGAAAATGATAAGTGAATCCTTTCGAAAACTGTTTCTCCTATCGGTCGAAAGAAAATGCGAAAATAAATATAATATTTATATGCTTGAAATAAAAGAAAAGAAGGAGGAAATGGATTTTATTCAGATTGAAATATAAAAAGCCTTGATGCGACAGATTTAGAATTATTTTCATCGAAAGGATATTTACAGAATGGACATCACCTGTGCGATTTTCGAAATAAAATTCAGCTCACTGTCTAATGGATTAGCCAAACAAATATACAAAAACTATAATCTATGTAAAAATATCTGCGTAATCTTATAGATTGCATGTCATGGATATATATATATACACACACATATATATATATTTATATATTATCAATTTCCGGAAATGGAAATTAATTTTTTGATGGATATTTTTGTCATATTTAATTACATGCCAATTTTAACCCTTTATTGGCGTCGCACAGTGTGCCCAATTGGCGAATTTTTAAAAAATTGTATGCAGTTTCACATGATTTATGAACTATGTAGAGTTGTTCTATGTAGAGTCCCACTGCATTATATATGTTTTATTCCCTTAACCCATATATGTATTCAATATATGTTTTTTCCCTTACATATATTCTAACTCCTTTTTCAGAAGGAAGTATTATTGGAAAAGTAGGAAAAACAGGTTTAATCAAAGATGAGTTACTAAAGAAAAAAATTGTTACGTCAGTCCAAATTTTATATTGTGATATAAATTATATTTTTTCGTCTTGTGAGCAATATAGCCTAAAAATTTATTTTTATTAATTGGCATTTGATAACAACTTATTGTTTTTCTTTTAATTTTTTATATTTTTCAACAGCAAGTTTTTACAGCAACAGCGCACATTAGAGAAAACTTGCTATTTGTTGTTGCTATTGTTGTTGCTGATAATTCTCTTGTAAAAACAAGTTTCTGCTATATTCTGCAAAATTGTTGGTACATTCCTCTCATGTGGGCATTTGGGGATGGAGAAATGTTAGGATTACCTGCTTTGAGACGCAACTTTGACAGTTAGTGGTGTTTGCGCATTTTCAGAAATGAAATGAAAGCTTTTCTGAAATAAATGTTGCCGCAAAAATAAAATATCGAGTTATGACATGCTCATTAATGATTATAAAAAAATAGTACAAAAAAGATAGTGTGATGTCTCCGCATGGATTTATTTTATATTTATGATTAAAAAGCAAAATTGAAATGTTTTGAAGAAAAAGAGACCATCGATCTATCTTTTTTTTTTCAATTGCTACTATTAGCTCACACCCTCTATACACGAGGGCAAATCGGAAAGAAACCTCCGTTTATGAATTTAAAAAAAACTAATGAAAGGATACGTTTTTTATTACTCACGTTTGAAAGGCACATTCTTCAGCTACTTCTCAGCATAATCGAAGTATTATTTAAAACAATTATCATAGCTGTAAATCAGCTTTGAAATTCCATCGTCACAGACTTCTGCCGCCGGCCTATTCAACAGGGCTGTTCGTTCTATTCTATCCACACCACTATTTTTTCTTTTAATTTGTAATAAAAGGACATTTCGAAAATTAACTTCCGTTGAGGCGTGGCACTATTAGTAGTGGGCGGAGCTCAACCATTGCTAAATCAAGCAATCTGTAATTCCGTAAAATTTCAGCAATCTTAGGGAGAGTGTCGAACTACCGCGCGTTTCTTCGTTTTATAACGTCACAAAATGTGCACTGCTATTGAAAATCCTGCCAACTGCGAGGTACGAGGAATAATAAGATTTTTTTGGGCGAAAAAACTGTCAGCAGCGGACATTCATCGTGAACTGTGTGTCATATATGGCCCAAACATTATGAGTGAAGGTGTAGTGCGTCAATGGGTCAGCTTTTTCAAAGGAGGAAGAACAAGCATCCATGATGAATCAAGGAGTGGGAGGCCGCCTGTAGTGAGTGATAATCTCGTCGAACAAATTGAACACAAAATTCGTCAGATCTGTCGATTCACAATCTCGGAACTTTCCCAAGAATTTCCGAACATTTCTCCGTCTGTTTTGTACGAAATTGTCACCGAAAAATTAGGCTATCGGAAGTTCTGTGCTCGATGGGTACCAAAGATTTTCACGGAGACCCACAAAATTATTCGAATGGGCGCTGCCTTAGACTTTCTTTCCCGGTACAACACGGAAGGGGAGAGATTTTTTAAATAGAATAGTGACTGGTGACGAGACTTGGATTGCGTATGTAAATGCTGAAACAAAGCAACAGTCAATGGCATGGGGTCATACCGGTTCTCCAAACCGGCTGAGGAAAGCCCGTCAAACTTTGACATCGAGGATGATTACTGTCATACCGTAAGGAGAAAAACTCTGAGAAAATTCTCTCTCTCTGTGGTCACTATAGAAACGGACTCGTCCACTTAATTTTCGGGTGGTCAGGAGTATTGTTGGCTTTGTTTGTAGCTTTAGGCGCGAAAAAGGGGAGAGGAGAAGGTAGCAAGCAGTCTGCTTTGAGCTTTTGCCATTGACAGACGGTTTTTTTTTCTGTTCTCTTCTGATTATTGCGCGTTTGCTGTTATATATTTTATTGCTTATTAAACCTTTAATCATTGATTTTGGTCTGTGATTAAATACTACCGGCAGATATTCCTATTCTAAAATGACATCCACATTAAAAAAAGGAAAAACATTGCATTCTCAAGCGCGTGAAATAATAAACATGTCTAATTTCTTTAAGGCAGAGGCTGGACGATAACGAATCTGATACTGACACTTATGAAACATCAAATGATGATAGTGGAAGTGATTTCGATGACATCTGGCCTTTAGATTAGTCAAATTCATTTTCATAAACAAACAAACAAACAAAACAGTCCTTTTGAGGACTACAAATGGTCCCTTTAAGGACCAAGCTCTTCCCAGGGCTAAAATATGAAAAATAAGAATTACATTAACACACATAATCCACTCGGTAACTTTTATACATACATAGCATATTTATTCTATAAAATAAATACGCATTTTTTTTTCATTTTTTTGCATTGTTAAGCTTTCACCAGGGCTTAATTTTTAACAAAAAAAGTACCGGAGCCCTAATATTCTGCAGTACTAATAACCGTAGCGCCCCCCCCCCTCCACCGTCACTCCAATCTGCATATTTATATTCCATACACTATGTGTATTTGCAAAATTTAAAGCATTTTTTTTTTCAAGCAAAATAAAAATTTTAAATATATTTATCGCTTGCACTGGGATCCGGAACCCAATATTTATGGGCTCCGATGAATTCCGACCAATATTTAAATATTTACTAAAAGTACAAAATTACCCGAGCCGGGCTCCGTTGGGCTCCGGCGCAATTTAAGCCCTGGCTATCACTACACTTTTATTTACAGTTTCCCTTATGTGATTTCAAAAGGGTGCTGCACCCTGCTTGCCATTATGATTTGAAAAATACCACACTTCTTGCCTCTCAATCAAAAAAATGACACCCTTACTGTCGTTTGGAATCTAGGGAAAACTGTGCTTCATTAAAAAGAAAATTAATTCCTACAATAAAAACTAATAAAATATAAAACATTTTTTTTTCTCATATACTGCATAAAACGAAAACTTATAAAACGACAGAAATACCCCGGTTACGATTTTGAGTACGTTCATTTGATTGTTCTCAGTTTTCCGCACAAGCACGGTAAACATTCCCGGAGTTTTTTCTTCTCAAAATAAAATATGATTTTGAATCGAATAGCGTTTTTCAATTTTCGATAAATGTATTAAATATTGAGTTATAAATAATTGTTCTCTCATGACAACTTTTTGGGATTATTGTATACAGAAATTCGGTTCAAAACGTCAATTTTGATAGCATTTTCTGAAAGATCGTATGCCTTTGTCAGAAAATGAAAAATGCTATTTGATTCTATAGCTTCTTAATATGGAAACTTGAAAGTGTCATGCATTTGCGAAAAAAAAAAAAAAATGGATCAGAAAGTAACTACGTAGAGCTTGAGCACAGTCTTAAAACATCATAGTATTATCGTATAGTCATAAAGCATAATGTATCTTAAATTATAATCGATTGATGTCTCATGACCACCTGTCTCAAGCTGTCGAGTTGAAGTGATTTGGAATCGAAATGAGTTTTTCATTTTTTTTAAATAAATAAATTACTTATCGCGTTAAAAGCGATTCCTGTCACGTGACGATACGGTGGTTTTACCTTTTCTCGTGCTGCCGTGTCTTAAATTCGATTCAAAACGCCGACTTTCACAGCATTTTCTGGAAGATCTTCTGCCTTTATCAAAAAATTAAAAAGCGTCTTTCGATTACCTAGTTTCTGTATAACATCATCTGCCAATTTCATGCGTTTCCGAACAAAAATGAATTCAAAAATATGTCAGAAAGTAGGTCTTTTGGATTTGAGAACAATCTTAATGCCTATAAAAACATATTATAAAGATTTGATTTAAAATGTGATAGTTTTTGCCAATACATTTCTCTATTTATTATATTATTAAATTCTACTGTATTCGCGTTGTCGAATAGAAGGCATAGTAAAAATTGAGAGCGTCAAACGAATGCTAATTGTGCCAAGTTTGCAACCTGCTGTTATCTCTCACACCTCTCCCACTTGGTATGTTCTGAGGAAGCAACCCTACTCAGAGTTTTTCTCCTTACGGTAAGACAGTATGTTAACCGTGTTTTGGGATGCTCATGGTATCTTGCTGGTCAAATTCATGAAACGTGGTAAGATAATAAATTCTGAAGTTTACTGTAACACTTTGAAGAAACTGAAAAGAGCCATCCAGAACAAACGTCGCGGCTGCTGACATCTGAAATTGTGTTCTTGCACAATAACGCTCGCCCTCACAGTGCTCAGAGAACACAAAATCTTCATCCCCCCTACAGCCCCGACTTGGCTCCTTCTGATTTTCATCTGTTCAAGGAAATGAAGAAGTGGCTTGGAGCACAGCACTTCGCTGACGATGTGGATCTTCAAACCGCTGTGACAAGTTGGCTGAATTTGCAGACAGCTGAGTTTTATTCAGAAGGTATTGGTAAGTTGGTAAAACGGTATGACAAGTGCTTGAATGTACATGGTGACTATGTTGAAAAATAGAAGACAGCTGTACCTTTGAGATGTAAATAAAAAAATTGTTGAAAGTAGGCATGTTTTTCATTTATACAACAAAACGAAAATTAGTTTCCGAATTGCTCTCGTAATATTTTACTGGACCCACTATTTTTTAAAACATTTTTGTAGTACATTTATCAGCAAATTATATAGAAATACATGTTAAAATTCTTTAGATTGAAAGAGTGGTGCGAGTTGAATTTAAAAATAATCGCAGTTGAATAGGCCGGCGGCAGAAATCTGTGACAATGGAATTTCAAAGATGATTTACCGTTATGATAATTGTTTTAATACGGCAATTGTGTTGCTGAAGAACGTGTCTTTCATACGTAAGTAATAAAACATGTTTCCTTTCATTAGTTTTTTTTTTAATTCATTAACGGAGGTTACTTTCCGAATTGCCCTCGTATTTATATAGTATCTTGTTCAAATTTTCAATCGTTAATAAAATACTCTTTATTCATCCATTCAAGTTCAAATACATTTTTTAAAACTTGTACTGGATGGCAATTGACGTTAATACAGTTTTTTCAAATATTAATTCATTAATTAAATTTAATTAATTAATTTTAGTTTTATATTTCATTTCTGTTCAAAAGTATACACTCACTCCATATTTTAGTCCCCTTCGCCCACGCGCCGCCTGTTCTTCGTCCGTGAACAGCCCCATTATATTTTTACGCGTGAAGGTTGCACTATGATACTTCATTGTGAAGTTTGATAATTTTTGGAAATCAATATTTGTAAAACAGCATAACCATTAAATTTGAAATTTATATCAATAAAAATACAATTTTTTACTTTTCTAACGCAGTTTGTCTAACAATTTTGTGAGAAATACTTTTCGAGCTATTAATTTTATATATTTTAGCTATTTATTTTTTATTTAATTTTTAATACATTTCCAAAATTTCTCTTATATTAAATATTTAGCAGGATATAAATTTAGGAATAAATATCATCAGTGGCGAAGCATATAGATCGCTGGAAAAAAATTTATTTTTGACCTAAGTGGGAATTGACTTAAAAAAAAATATATATATTACTTGTTCAGAAGAAAGTATTAAATCACATTTCACGTGTAAACTAAAAGGCATGATTTATTATATTAGATTAAATTGTATTTCATATGTGCATTCAATTTATTTTTCTTTGATCCATGTTTTGTGGAAGCGAACGACATCAGCATTTAATGCGGTTAAAATAATATTGTTATTTTTTCAGGGTTCTCACTGTTCTACTACAAATTTATAACTCTTTTCTTCGCCTTATTTAACTGTAGAAAAATATTGAAAATTCTGTGAATAAACGAAATGGTTATGAATTCTGTGTTCAAAATATTAAATAGAAAGTTTCTTAACATTAATAGTGGTACCAGACTCCTTGGAAAAGGAGTGTGCGAACCATGTTTTTTTTCCGCAGGTACCATTTGCTATTTTCGATCAGTTTTTATTGTAACTTTGATAGAATAAATGAGACGGTATTCTGGATTGACAAATGCTGTTTGCGGATATTTTTATCTTTAATTTTTCTTTAAATGTTTAAACCCTCATCTAAAAAATATTGGACTCCAGTCCGAAGTCCTCCCACGGATACAATGATTTTATTTATTAACAATTTGAGAAAAGGGAAAATAAAACTTGCTATTTGCAAAACAAGAATGTAGCCATAGTTTCTTAAAATATTGTAAAATCCGCTAAAAATCAATTTGAAAGAGAATCGAATTGTTATAGGTGTAATAAAAAAAGAAATGTTCTAATTGTGAAGCCTTGACACTAAGGGCCCAAACTTCTTCCGAAGGAGATAGGCGCCATTAAAGTTTAGGGTCCACAATTTCAAATGATTATAAAAAACGGAAAAATTGATCGATTGGTTTGCGGTTTTTTGCTAAAACTATTCTTTATATCATTATTTTCTTAAAAATAAATTTTAAAGATAAAGTTCAAAAAATGCCGATAGAGGGCGCTTTAGACTTTGGAGTAACGAACAACTATTTTTTACCGTTATTTTGTGTATCTCATTAAATGCTTTCAAAAACTTAGACTTAAACTTAAATTTTGAGCTCAAAATCTGAATCGTTGGGAGTGGTTAAGTAGCGCAAACTGAACTGTATTCAGGAGTTGAAATTTGAACCCCCCCTCCCCCCCCCTCCAATCCTGAACCGAGTTCAGTTATTCCCGATCTTGGTGTCGTAGACCAGGCAGAAACTACTACCCCCTACACGTAAAATAAACGATAGCGGGATGACAAAATTAAATAGAAAATTTATTCATAACAGACATGATCAATTTCTACGCTCAAAATAAGAAGAAACAATTTGATGTACGCACGTAGTGCGCAATATGAATGAAGGTTCACACGTAGAAATTGGTACACTCATGATGTTCGTGAGGAATCACAAAAACTGCCCGAAAGACTGCCCACCAGCAACGATGCAGGCCTCACACCGCCGGCGGAGGGAATTGCGAACATTAGCGAATACCCCGAGCATCTCCCAGATATCGCCTGCAATCCTCGCAACCAGGTCCTCGTCGAGTCGACGGTAAAAAATAGTTGTTAGTTACTCCAAAGTCTAAAGCGCCCTATATCGGCATTTTTGAACTTTATCTTTAAAATTTATTTTTAAAATAAATTTTTTATTTAATTTTGTCATTCATCTATCGTTTATTTTACGTGTAGGGGGTAGTAGTTTCTGCCTGGTCTACGACACCAAGATCGGGGAATAACTGAACTGTGTTCAGGGGGGGGGGAGAGGGGGGTTCAAATTTCAACTCCTGAGCACAGTTCAGTTTGCACTACGTAACCACTCCCAACGATTCAGATTTTGAGCTCAAAATTTAAGTCTAAGATTTTGAAAGCATTTAATGAGATACAAAAAATAACGGTAAAAAATAGTTGTTCGTTACTCCAAATTCTAAAGCGCCCTCTATCAGCATTTTTGAACTTTATCTTTAAAATTTATTTTTAAAATAAATTTTTTATTTAATTTTGTCATCCCTCTATCGTTTATTTTACGTGTAGGTGGTAATAGTTTCTGCTTGGTCTGCGACACCAAGATCGGGACTACTTAACAACTTCCAACGATTCAGATTTTAAACTCAAAATTTAAGTTTAAGTCTAAGCTTTTGAAAGCATTTAATGAGATACAAAAAATAACGGTAAAAAACAGTTGTTCGTTACTCCAAAGTCTAAAGCGCCCTGTATCGGTATTTTTTGAACTTTATCCTTAACATTTTTTTTAAAGAAAATACTGACATAAAGAATAGTTTTAGCAAAAACCGCAAACGAATCGATCAATTTTTCCGTTTTTTATAATCATTTGAAATTTTGGACCCTAAACTTCAATGGCGCCTGACACGCCTTCGGAAATCGTTTGGTACCTTTAGTTTCCTATTTAATATTGTTTGTCTTGATGTGTACTATCACTCCTTAAAGTTTTGCCCAAGAGTTTAGATTCACCCTGTATACAGCGTTTATTAAGAAATTCTGAATTCTCACCAGAAAGTTTAATTAATTTCTATTCCTTTATATATTATTGGTTATTTAAAGATTAACAAAAAATAAAATTGCTATTTTCTGGTCTGAATTAGGAATTTTTTAATATAAAATCCGCCAGATTTAATGTTCTATATCAGGGGTTCTCAAACTTTTAGACCGACGTACCACTAAATCGAAGTTCATACTTCCGCGTACCACCAGGTAACAAACGTAAAGCTAATAAAAAAAAAAACCTGTATAAAACGAAATATCTCTCCGGTCTTTTATATGTCCTTCATAGCAGATTTTACTGTATTTAAAAATGAATGATTACATTACTAAATTGACTGTTTTATAATAAACATTCAAGTAAAATGTAGTATCATCATTAAATTTTAATAATGCATACAATATCAAAATACAGTATTTTGGTATAGTAAAAAATCCACAATACTTAATGACATTTTGGCATATACTTATTCATATACTGTTGTAGTAGGTCAAAGAAAAGGGTGGGCTTGTTTCATCAAGCACAACTTCCTCATGTCTGGCTCAATATTAAGAAGTTTTTGTCATAAGTCAGATTCGATGATTAGTTTATTCCTGTATTTGTTTTTCATGTAACAAAGGGCAGGAAAGAGCATTCACAGAAATATGTTGTGCTAAACACAAACCGACGTTGACAATATTAGACGGTACTCTGATATTCTCGTCAGCGAAAATTCTGTTACATTCATCCTTTTTAATGTGGACTCCAGTAATCCATCACAGAAGATGAGAGCTGAATAAGTTTACTTATTTCCTTTCTCGTGAGATACAGTGGCAGGGTGTCTCAAATGAGAAACTAATTTCCAGAGCTCGATTAAGGTCATGTGGAGCTCAAGGCCCAGTACCTTTTCAGAGCCAGTCTCAAACCAAGATAACACCTATAAATATTTTGGGGGAGTATTCGGTGGTTATCCTTAGATATTATGATATGGTTACCAAGCTAATCAAAATCTTTTTTGGTGTTGGGGAAATAATTGCAAAAAAGTGCATTTTTAATAAACTTTTTGCAAACAATTTTATTTACTTTGGGGAGGGGGGGGGGCATCAGAGGTGGGCCCTAAGGCACGGCCTAGTCGAACTCCGCATTAATCCGGCACTGCGAATTTCTTAACCAAAGCTTTGTTAGCTCATTTAACATGGGCTCAATACAATCGTATTAATAATATGCATACCTTTAAATGCGACAATAATGTCGTTCAGTAGGCAAACACTCACAATTTTCTTCATACATTTATGTACATACCATTTCGATACATATGTACAATGCTTTACCTCAAATCCGCACTGCATATGACTACAGTTTTTGTTTGATTTAAATAATCTTACTCTCTTGACCATTTTAAATAAATATACTCTCTTAAAAACTAATTTTCATGAAATAGGAGGAAACTATAACACTTTTTTCACAAGAGAAGAAATATTTCAATCAGCACAATGAATTTATGGATTATGTTTGAAATAATACTTTTATTTCAACACCTCCTAGAAGCTCTTCTAGTGCAAAAAGCACAATGGGTTATAAATTACACTTGGAATGTTATTTTGTTTTAATTCCTCCTACTCACACAAGCTCCTCCTACATGCAAGCATTCAGACTTTACCTTCAGATAATTCATTTTATAAAGCATGTTTAAAAACAGTTCTTCTGCTAATTAAAAATACTTCATACATCCATTAACTTTAAAATTAGGTCTTTATTACAAAATTCAACTTTGATCTATATAAATCTAATAATTGTGTTTTTAATTCAGGAAAACTTATTATATCACAAGCGTTGAGTGAGAATTTCAGCAAGTCTACTATAACAAACATTTCTGGTAACAAAAAAAAAAATAGAAAAAGCGTTTACAGATCCTGAATCCAGTTCGAAATTTTTTTTTTTTGAAAATTTCTAAGTTAATAAATACAAGCCATTTTCGATTCCATAATAATATGCCGCATTTTGTATTTTATTTCACGTACCAGTAACGGACTTCTGCGTACCAGTAACCAGAGCTTCACGTACCAGTACTGGTACGCGTACCATAGTTTGAGAACCCCTGTTCTATATATATGATGATGTTAAAATATGGATTAACCTGGGTGAAATTAACCCACATTTTTACGGGAAATTAATGGTAGGTTGGCATTTTTCTGTTTACAGTCCTTTTTCAGAGTATTGCATAACAGAACTCATGTCTTCTTTTATTTGCTAAAAGGCATAAAATAAAAAGATGATAAACAGTAAAATAATTTTTATTAGACTGTTTACATGTTGCAGCTCAATCTGAGCCATTATCAAAACAAATAAGAATAATCTATAATTGCACGGTCTTTGAAGTTATTTGAAACACTGTCATTAAGCACCCATTAATACAAAAATACAAACTTGATACTCTTCAATATTATTTAAGCTTTTTCGAAAAATTAAAATACAGCCTTAAAAGTTTCAATATCTGTTTAATAGCCAAACCCATTCAGAAATTAAATATTATTTGCAATAGAATTGACCCAATTAATGTTGAGACTTATTCAGGAGTATATGAAATGTCATTTATTAAAGAAAACAGATATAATAATTACTATAATGGCATGACAAGAAGGAAATTCTAAGATTTGGTAACTAAAAAAATCGCTATAATTTGGTCAAAACAGACACACCACTTTTGATTGCAGCGCTTATGGTGAGCGAAAGCCGAAACATGAAGGAGAAGCTCTGAAATTATCGGCGGCGCAGCAGAAATTCTAACGCCATGGCTGTAGGATGAGTCGCATGCGGCAGGCGTAAGCAAGACGAGCTGAAGGCCAGCACCTGCGCTGAAAACGAAACTAAAGATACGATGCAAAGAGAGAAACGTTCTCCGGTGAAAAACCATAACGGCAGTTTGCGTCAGCAGCCGATAACAGGTTAAAGGAATGGTGAACTATCAGAAAATGATGAATAAGCTAGCGCGTAATAAAATGCAGAACTGCGCTGAGCTGAAATAAAAAGTAATTAAAAATAAAGAATGTGATATCTTTATCACAGCGACTGTTTAGGATTAATAGTTATTTCTGTGTAAAAATAGATTTTTTAATGATAAATAATTTTAAAATGTTATTAACAGTTTCATGCCGTGTACTTTTGGAACCGAGCTCGGGCTCTAATGATACAAACTTTTTCGAGCTCGGATTTCGAATCGTCGGGCTCGGGCTCCCCCCCAAAAAAAGGCCTAACTCATCTCTACTACATATCCTTCCTCCGATAAATGTACGTTTAATTTCATTCACTTTTATCTTTTGGTGATAATGTTTCCAAAGAACCTTGATTTATGAAATATTTGTTATTAGTTTTAGATATCTCACACGATCATAAAAACAGTTATAAATAAACCCTATAACGAACTATTTATTAAATAATGTAACATTATACGTGAAAGAGAGAAATTGATGAAAATTCTTTCTAGAACGAGAGACGGCTTTATCGTATTTTCAGTTTCAAAATAACTCCAGTTATATCATTTGAATTTTAAGCATTTTTAGTAAAGGGAGAATCATGTTTTGAGAGGTAAAATATAACTTAGAGGCTAAGAAGTATACTATAATACATATGTCCCCCTCAACAAATATACGCGCAATTTCATTCACTTTCATCTTTTGGTGATAATTTTTCCAAACATTCTTCATTTATGACAATATTTTTAATAAGTTTTAGATATCATCACAATTATCGTAAAAGAAGTAATGAATGAACCCTATGACGAAATATTTATTAAATGATGTTACATTATAAGTGAAAGAGAGAAATTGATGAAAATACATCGTAGAAAAAGTTTTTTCTCGCTTTTCAGTTTCAAGATCTTAAGTTTCAAGTTTACTTCAGTTATATCGGTTGATTTTTAAGAGTTGTTAATAAAATAACAATCTTTTTGAGAGGCAAAAATACAATTTAGAGGCTAAGAAATACTTTTATACATACCTCCCCCTCGATAAATATACGTGTAATTTCATTCACTTTTATCATTTACTGATAATTTATTCGCAATAACTTTGATTTATGAATTTTTTATTAGTTTTAGATATTTCACATGATCGTAAAAGAAGTAATAAATGAACCCTATAACGAGAGATTTATTAAATGATGCTACATTATAAGTGAAAGAGAGAAATTGATGAAAATGCGTTGTAGAAAAAGGGTTTCATTGCTTCTCAATTTCAAGTTGACTTCAGTTATATCGGTTGATTTTTGAGAGTTGTTAATAAAAAAAGAATCTTTTGAGAGGCAAAAATACAACTTAGAGGCTATAAGAAATACTTTTATACATGCATCGCCCTCGATAAATATACGTGTAATTTCATTCATATTTATCATTTAGTGATAATTTATTCGAAATAACCTAGATTTGTGAATTTTTTTATTAGTTTTAGATATCTCACATGATAATAAAATAAGTAATAAATGAATCCTATAACGAGATATTTATTAAATGATGCTACATTATAAATAAAAGACAGAAATTGATGAAAATGCGTTGTAGAAAAAGAGTTTTATCGCTTTTCAGTTTCAAGACGAGTCCATTTATATCGTTTGATTTTTAGTAGTTGTTAATAAAAAGAGAACCATGTTTTGAGAGGCAAAAATACAACTTAGAGGTTAAGAAGTACTAATTATACATATCCATCTCTGATAGTTTTGACAAAAAAACTTTTCGATTTATGAAATATTTTTATTAGATTTAGATATCTCACATGACCATAAAAGAAATAACAAATGAACCCTATAACGAGATATTTATTAAATGAGGTAACATTAAAAGTGAAAGACAGAAATTGATGACAAGGCGTTGTAGAGCGACGCTTTTATCGCTTTTCCAGTTTCAAAATAACTCCAGTTATATCGGTTTATTTTTAAGGATTGTTAATAAAAAGAGAATCATGTGTTGATACATTTATTACATCATTGTAACAAATCTATTTATGATATGATTGTAATATATATATATATATAGATATATACATATATCTATATATATATAACCATTAATGAAACATTACCGAAACACCAATAAAAACTATGAAATTATGAATTAGTATGTAATAATTAATTGACAATGACAGTGGTCCCCAACACACTGAATATAGATGCCATATACATATTTAAAAGAAGAAGAAATTAAATTAAAAATTGGAAAAATGAAATTTGTGGAATTTAGACAGAATCTTCAGGTCCCAAATGCCTTAATACCGCAGATAAAATGTGTGGTTTCATCATCATATTAGCCATAACATTGCTAAAGAATATGATTTTGGGACTACCACATCATAATAAAGAAAAAATCTGTGAAAAAATCATAAAGTTAAATAAAAAAGAAAAAAAAAATATATATTAAAAAGGAAAGAAACTTTACCCATAATAAAAGAGAATAAAACAGTGAAATTTAATCATAAGGTTAAAAATACAACTGGATTAAAATGGATATATGGAAAAGAGCACAACATTTACCAGATATACAGGAGTCATCACATAACACAGGCAATGAATTGCAGAAAAGCAGAAAATGTTTACATGGTGCCAAAATTGTTAAAAGATGATTGACCATGGAATATTATTGTACAGCAAAGCAAAATTCAAACCATGTTGCTGCCATCTATGAGAATTAGTGAATATTTTATGATTTAATAAAAGCAGTGGATTAAAATTATTAGTTAAAGATTAAACCAAATACTGTCTAAAGAATGATAACAATTAGTTAAATAATAAATAAATATAATTAAATAATAAATAAAATTATTTTGATAAAATATTCAATTACATTAAAATAAAAATGGATGTATTAATGAAAAAGTCTATGTTAAAAAATGATATGTAAAATGTTAAAATTAATAATTATTGATTAATGCTACAGAAAAAATTTTGTACCCGGCAATGACATAGCCACAATTAAATAGCTTTGCCAAAAATGCAACATCACATAAATTAATTTATAATCAAATTAAAATAATAAATTATAAGAATTCAGATGCTAAGGATTTAAAATTAATTTGAATTAAATAGTGAAATTAATTAGTTACGTATAATGTATCTGCAAACAATGTTAAAAACTAAATACACTTGATATAAGTAGATAGTGTAGAACATTTAATAAAAATTAATACATGTATTATATTAGCATTTAAGAAAGTATGCATTATATCAGAAGTTAATATGATATTGTTCACAGTGGGCATTAATGTAAATACAATTAATCAAAAACATTCTTAATATTAATGAATATAAATATATTTAAATTAATTAATGAATATGTAAATATAACTACATTAATTTCCATATAAAAGTATCAAATCATAGTCAATTATAAAATGTGTATTAGCAAACGTATGTGTAAATCAAAATCCCCCCCCCCTTTTTATATATATAAATATAAATAAATTAACTATGCGTTTTTTCCAGACAACTCCGCCACACCTCCGTAATCTAACATCTATATATATATTGTGTATAAAGATATGCAATGGCGTAGCAATTCCAATATTATGGTTGGGCCTCAAGAAGTACAAACAGTGTCGAATTCACCCTTCTGGCCTTGTCTGTCCTATCTTTCTGTTCAAATTCCTTTGACAGACCAGACTTATTTGAATACAGAACTCATGCCTTTCTGAGATTATTGTACAGTGATAATTTAAAATAATAAAATTAAGATTTTTTATATATTTGCCAGTGGCTGAGTATAAATAATTAATTTGCTATTTTAAACAACTTTTCAAAGACATTAAAACCACGAAACGTCGATGAGAGACTATTTAGAATTGATAGTTATTCCTGTATAAAAATAGATTTTTAAATGATAAATAATTAAAAAAAATTATTAACAATCTTCTGCCGTGCACTTTTGGTGTTGTGCTCGGGCTCTGATGACACAAACTTTTTTGGGCTCGGATTTCTAACCGTCCGGTTTGGGCTCCAAAAAAAGAACCCGAACTCATCTCTATACAGGGTTACCCAAAAACATTGGCCTTCACATTTATTCCTTAAATATTGATCATAGACATATATTATAAATTACAAAGTTACGTAAAAAAAGTACAGAATTTTATGAAATCGATCAAAACTTCGAGGGGATTGAATATGAAGAAATACAAAATTTAAATTTTTATACGGCCTTCCTGCAAAAAATTTCTCAGTGAGTAAAATGTGCCCCATACACTAAGAAGGTCATGTACAAAATTTCAGCATTTTATCATAAAAAGTCACAGAGATACGAAAATACAAAACTGCTAACTTAAACCACTTTTTGATGCCTGGATATGAGTTTGCAAATGGGAAAAATCATGTCGGATGATCGCGTTTCGAGGGTCGTACACAGATTACGAAATAAAAAAATGATGGCATAAATAAATGATAATTGTGATTATGATTAACCCCTAAACAAGTTTGTTTAAACATATCTGTGCTATTTTTTATGATAAAATGCTTAAATTTTGTGCATGACCTTATTAGTGTATGGGGTACATTTTATTCATTGGGAAACTTTTTGCACGGGACCGTATAAAAATTTAAATTTTGTATTTCTTTAAATTTAGTTCTCTGAAAATTTTAATCGGTTTCATAAAATTCTGTACCTTTTTTTAAGTAACTTTGTCATTTATAATAGATGTCTATGATCAATGTTTAAGGAATAAAAGCCGAGGTCAACGTTTTTCGGACACACTGTATGCCTATCCTCCCGTCGATAAATATACGTCTAATTTCATTCACATTTATCTTTTTGTGATAATATATCCAAAGAAATTTGATTTATGAAATATTTTTTTATTAGTTTTAGAAGATATCTCACATGATCATAAAACAAGTACTAAATCAGGGCTGCCATTGACGATCATTTTTTTAATTCTATTTCGCACCACTTTCTCAAAACAAAATTTTTTGACTTACACTTTGACAACATGTACAAGAGGAATGTACTACAAAATTATTATTTTTTAAATAGTGGTGCGAATAAAATATAAAAATAGTCACCAGTGGCAGCCCTGTAAATGAACCCTATAACGAGCTATTTATTAATTGATGTAACATTATAAGCGAAAGAGAGATATTGATGAAAATGTGTTTTAGAATGACCTGTTTAGCTCACAGGCTATCAAAGCCTGAGAGCTTATGTGCCCGCCGGTTCTGTATGTACGAAATTAGTACGTATGTATGTATGTATGTATGTATGTATGTATGTATGTATGTATGTACGTAACGCGATAACTGTTGATAGAACTAACCGTTTTACTTTAAATTTTGTTTATAGGTTCCTTGTGATAAGGCGCTTCCCTGATTAGTTTTGGAGGTTCATTGGTTAAGCATAAAGGGGGGAAACGGGGGGCTAAACCCCCATAATTTAGATAAATGGGTTTTTCATGCAGAATTATCCCATTTTCTTCAAATTTTGTATATAGGTTCATTTTGATAATGTGCTTCTGTCAATAGTTTTGGGGGTTCATTGGTTTAGTATAAAGGGGGAAAGGGGGGGGGATACCCCCCCTAATTTAGATAACAGAGTTTTTCATGCAGAATTATCGGATTTTCTTCAAATTTTGTATATAGGTTCATTTTGATAATGTGCTTCTGTCAGTAGTTTTGGGGGTTCATTGGTTAAGTATAAAGGGGGAAAGGGGGGGTAACCTCCCCTAATTTAGATAAATGAATTTTTCATGCAGAATTATCCGATTTTCTTCAAATTTTGTATATAGGTTTATTGTGATAATGCGCTTCTCTGAATAGTTTTGGGGGTTCATTGGTTAAGTATAAAGGGGGAAAGGGGGGCTAATCCCCCTTAATTTAGATAAATGGGTTTTTCATGCAGAAATATCCCATTTTCTTCCAATTTTGTAGATAGGTTCATTTTGATAATGTGCTTCTGTCAATAGTTTTGGGAGTTCACTGGTTAAGTATAAAGGGGGAAAGGGGGGATACCCCCTAATTTAGATAAATGAGTTTTTCATGCAGAATTATCCGATTTTCTTCAAATTTTGTATATAGGTTCATTTTGATAATGTTCTTCTGTCAATAGTTTTGGGGGTTCATTGGTTAAGTATAAAGGGGGAAAGGGGGGGGTAATCCCCCTAATTTAGATAAATGAGTTTTTCATGCAGAATTATCCGATTTTCTTCAAATTTTGTATGTTTATTCATTGTAATTAGAGACTTCCCTGATTAGTTTAAGGGGTTCATTAGTTAACTTTGAGGGGGGGTAACGGGGGAATGACCTCCCCCCTTAATAGATTGTTGATTTGTTTATTTTTCGAGGGGCATATTTCAAATTCTTTGAAATACGAGTACAATATACAATGAGTGTGAATAGCCTGTGAGCTCAATGTCCTCAGTTTAACTGGGCAGTTTTCTTTTTATTTATCGCTTTTTCAGTTTTAAAATAACTCCAGTTATATCGGTTGATTTTTAAGAGTTGTCAGTTAAAAGAGAATCATGTTTTGAGATATATTTATTACGCCATTGTAACAAATCTATTTATGATATGATTGTAATATATATTTTTATGTATAAAGATGAGTAGTGGCGTAGCAATTCCAATTCCAATAGGGTGGACGTCAAAAGTACAAACAGTATGGAATTCAGGGGGTAGTCCGGAGGGGGCATCCCCACAGCAGCATCAAAATGTCCCCCCCAGGAAAATTTAAGACTTTATGCTTATTAATGATCAAAAGTTAAACCTTCCCCTCAGAAATCCATAATGTCCCTCCCGGAGCGATCGAAATTTCTCCCGTAGCTATATGGCTGAATTCAAAATTGAGTACAAATAGTAATAATAACAAAAACAGTAAACAAGAAGTTAAAGTAAACAATAGTATTTTATGTTATGAAACTTGTAGTCGAATCGTGTACAGTCTTTTTTTATGAGGACGGACACTTAAAAAAATTAATATGAGATCCTCTTATGCGCGTCAAAAAGAGCGATATTTTTAGCAATGGGATTTAAGATGAATGTTGATTACAATAAATGATTACCATAAAAATGCTTTATTGTACCAAACTACTTTCATTAAAATAGGCCAACTGGCTTGCAATAACAAAATAACAATGCAATAAGTCAAGAAATATTCCCTTGAAGTTATTTTTATTTTTATTTATTTTTTTTTGAATCACCTGTTATTTAAATGTTAAACTTTTCAATTTTGTCAGCAGTTTTTACTTTTTCGATTTTATTTCCATTTTCGTTTTGAGCCGGTGATCACCACTTTATCGAAAGTGAAAGTGTATGTAGAATCTACAAAAACAACTTTTCAAAAGTAAAAAAAGCCAAGCGTAAGAAAAAAAGAAAAAAAAAGTTGTGGCTAAAAAATGGTGTCATATCAAATTTCTTATTTAACTTTTTTTCCATTAAATAAGTTATCATATATATAAGTCGAGTGCCTACGTATATGTTAATAGAAATCGTTTTCTCCTGTACTAAATACATCCTAACGAGTTTCTGAAAATTCAATTTTTTTCAAATTATGCATGATGGGCTTGGCGGCCATCTTTCCATATTTCTAAAGTAAAAGCGTAATATGTTTGCAATGTAATATGTTTATAACAATTTCGAACTTCAGATTTTAACAACGGACAGATAAATTAGAGAATACTCATATTTTGAGAAATTGATTTTTACTAGTTTGAAATTATTAATTACTCTAAAAAATAAATCATAAGATGAATCTTTAAGATAAGTCATCATTATCTTAAGACACAATTTTCAGAGCATACAAGTCTATAAATGAAACGCTTAAAATATTTGCTTAAATAACAATTTTGAACTTCGGATTTTAACTGCGGATTTGGGTGCTTAGAATTTTGTGAATAATATGCAAAGATGGCCGCCAAGCCCATCATGCATAATTTGAAAAAAATTGAATTTTCAGAAACTCGTTAGGATGAATTTAGTACAGGAGAAAACGATTTCTATTAACATATACGTAGGCACTCGACTTATATATATCATAACTTATTTAATGGAAAAAAGTTAAATAAGTAATATAATAGCTTGGAAATTTAATATCACACTATTTTTTAGACACAACTTTTTTTTTTTTTTTTTTTTTTTTTTTTTACTTTTGAAAAGTTGTTTTTGTAGATATCATTTCTTTTTTTTTAAATAGATTAAACATAATTTAAATAATCTAAACATGAGAAATAATTTCAAATTACATTTTACTTTCAGTCATTGTGTAAAGGATTAACTAGAAATAACAGTAGATTTTTCAATTACACTCTTAAAAACAACATACTAAATGTGGCTTGTTATAATACTTGTTATCCTTCGTTAAAAAATATCACTGACTTATCTATGAAATGAATAAAAATGGAATACGTACATAGCGTGTCAGTGCTGCATTTCAAATCAAACGTGATATCACGCTCTTTTATTATTAGCACTAGCTGGCTTCGCCCGCTAGCGGACCCCTAATTTACATCGGGGCCTCGAATCTTGTTAAACCTCGAATAAGATAAACCTCGAACCGAACGAACCTCCCACCTGGTTCCCCGCTGCCTTCGGCACCGAATAATCCCTTAATTTGCACATCGAATTGTATAAACCTCTAACCAAACGAACCTCCGACACGGGTCCCCGCTGCCTTCGGCACCGTATAGCAGTCGTGTTGCGCACGCTCAAGTTCCATCTTCCACTACCAGGTAGCGCAATCTGTTCTATATGAACCACGGGCACTGAAATCGTTAAGGCTAAAGATGTCGAGTCGAATGAGCTATACCCCGTCGTGATCCAGCCCATACAACCAGAGATAGGAAAGTGCCCCCTGGTGGTGAAAAACGTACTAAAATCGGAAAGCTCTATCGATGTCGAGTCGAATGAGCCATACCCCGTCGTGATCCGACCCATAGAAACAGAGATAGGAAAGCGCCCCCTGGTGGTGAAAGCTAATCGCGTTAGGGGGGCAAAGTGGGGGGATGAACACCGGAGATGCATAATAGGATTAAGCGGTCACAGACCTTTCCAACGATCTATCATATGAGGGGTATGTGCAAAATTTAGAAAATACCCCACCCATGCATAAAATGATTAAGCGTTCACAGACCTTTCCAACGATATAAAACTAGCCTGCGCCGCCAGAGGCCCACGGGGGTCGCAAGCGTCACGAATACGACCATCGCGCCCAAGCCTCTGAAGGGCTTTTAACGCACCAGGGGCTTTGTCTCGCCCCGGCGCTGCGATCGGCCTGGGGCCGCTCCCCACTGCGGACCCCCAGGTCATTTTACCAAGGTCGATGACCTAGGTCGCTACGATAGTAATATATCACATGAGAGGTGTCGGCAAAATTTAGAAAAGTGCCCCCTTTGGGGGAGGGGTGAAAGTGGGAAGATGGACCCCGAAGATACATAACATGAATAAGCGGTCACAGGCCTTTTGAACAATATATCACATGAGTAGTGTCGGGGGGGGGGGGGGCGCAAAATGTGGGGGTGACAACTGTGGTGCATAACATGAATAAGTGTCCACAGCCCTTTGTAACGATATGTGACATGACGGATATCGTTAAAATTTAGAAAAGTGTCCCCCCCTTGTGTAGGCAAAACGCGCTCCACCCCTCCCTATAATTTTTGACGCGGCTTTATTTTTAAAATTTATGTTACGTGTTATAAAATATCGTAAAGTTCCAAATAGATAGCCTTATTATACTTCCTAATTTTGTTCACGCCCCTCCCCATCCCCTCCCCGAAATGTGACGCGCCATTCTTTATTATAAACTTTTTATCATGTGTTATAAACTATCTTAAAGTTTAAAATAGATCGGATTGGAATTTAATATATTTGCTGAAATTACTATTATATATAGAATAATATAGAATTAAACCCTCCTTTAGCTTGTAATTAAGATACATCAACAATTTTTAGAATTTCTGACAGCTGATTTTTATTTATTTATTTTTTGTTTATTTATTTATTTTTATTTTTTTTCCGTTGCCCTGTGCATGTTTGGAATTTCTTGGCAATTTCTTAGATTTACATTATTTTATTCAATTAAACATTGTACTGTTACAATAAATTTAAATGGAAACTTCACTTCTAAAACAAAAATAATTTAACAACTGGATTTCATTAATTTATACGTGAAAGGTATTCCTGCGAACAAAATGACAATCCTTTACCGCGTTTTTTTTTTTTTTTTTTTTTTTTTTTTTTTTTTTTTTTTTTTTTAAATGAATGAATCACATTTAATTCATTTCAAAAATTTTGTTTACGTTTGTAAAGAAATTTTAAATGCCGATAACTCTTAATGTATAAATTTTAGAAGGTACATCTTCCCTCAAAATCTAATTTATTTTTAAAGATCTTTCTAAAAACGTAAATTATATATTTAAAATCTTTTTAAAGCATAAACACTACGTCTGATTACTTTATTTTACAATATTATAAGAACACGCATTTTATCAGACAATTAAATACACTAAACAAACATGAGTGAAAAATTGGCATAGGCCAGGACTCGAACCTGGGACCTTCTGCGTACCGTGCTGACGCTCTGCGACAAAACCACCCAGATCGATACCCTTGAACGGCAATTTCTCATATTTATGCATGTTGGAAACAGTCATCTGCCACAGTTTGCAGTCATATTTAATTGTCAGATAAAATGTGTGTTCTTAAAATTATGAAGTTTTATTTAAAAAAATTATCTTCAGAAGAAAATGGCTGACTTGAAGATAAAATTTGATGTGGTTATAATCTGTAACTGATTTGTGCTATTATAATACAGATGATACATGGTCGTTGGCGGGTTTTATCTCTGTTTTGGCATAATTTTTTAATCGCCAAGTTAATTAACAGTTTTTTCCTAATTAAGGATAGAAAATAATTTTTTTTACACTGGATTTTATAAAAGCACATAGATTACGTAATTACTTGTCCAAAAATGCAATCCTTTTTTTTCTGTCCAATATTCAGGTCTGCAGGTTGTTTGAAAAAAAAAAAAGTTTAACGAAGAAAAAAGTGATCATTTTAAGTAACTTGACGTTTTAAAAAAAATCTATATCTCTGTTTATAAATCACTTATGAAGATGAGTTTTGTCTTAACTTGAAGAAATTTTTCATTAGATTCTTCTAGTTTTCGTTTTTTTTCTGCGACGCTTGGTTTATTTGATATCTGATATTTTAATCTGGCATGTTTTGTCGATTTAACATTGCGAAGTTGCTTTCTGTAAGTAAGCAGTAGCGGTTTTTAGTCCAGTTCTTGGCGTTGATTGTGTGGCGTTTTTTTTAAGCTTGGCTTGGCAGAGCGACCGCCCTGCTTGATGAAAGTGCAACAGATATCGAAAAAGCAGAGCGAAAGGTCCAAATACTGGCTACCACTTTTCAACCTAGATCCTGAAATTTTGTCAATTAGTGGATGAAAAAGTCATGGTAGGGTACCTTGATACCTATTTTAGATTTTAGACTGAAAAATTTAGTTTAAAAATCGATTTCTATTGATAAAAAGAAAAATACCGAAAGCCTCCAAATTTCGAGTTTTGAAAATGAGGTCTAAATACCGGCTACATCAATTTTTTTTTTCAAAAGAATCACACAAATAGGTCTAATAAATTTTATTGATTAATACGTTTAATATGTACAGAAAGAACATAGAATTTTTAATAAACAAGCATTTTTGTCAAATTTATAAAATTTAACGACTTTCTGTGACATTCTTCTTACCATTCTATTCCTCAGCTATCTACGTGACTCGTGTCGTTTTTCTGGGAGGGGTTTGTCCTTTCTCGGACTTATCGACCACGAGGAACCCATTTGGTGGCTCGTCAGTAAAATGGCGACGTTCGAACCTGAAATCGAGTCTTGGGCCGAAACCCAGTACGTCTATGCGTAATCAGAACTTTCTGCATCTAACGGGCGGATGAGTATGAGTCTTCCCATAACTTTCAACCCAAAATTCATCTCGGCCGGGCCCGCATCTCTGGCGCGTTTGGAGGGAGTTTCTATGTCCTCCAGAGACCGGTATTGGTTCCCTCAGAACTTTCCGTTGTTCCTAACACTTTGTGATATGTTGTTGTTTGTGATATGTGGATGATCCTCTAAATGGGGTCGACCGGGGACCATTCTGCCTTTCGCTGCAGAAGCTCACCGGAGGGAAAGCCATTTAGTAGGGGACACCCCTAGCAAAGGCGTGTCTATGCGCCAGTTTCTTCGTAGTCCCGGGTTGGCGAAAAGTTCCTCTGTTGCACGTAGCGACAACACATAGAAGCAGGGCAAGTCGTTTCGCCCTTCTATGCGACTCGATATTCGGACGCCGTGGGAAAGCAAGGGCCGTCGGAAAGTTCGGCATATGACCTAGAGACCGGTTTTCCTAATGGGGTTTCCGGCGACGAAGTCGCTGGGGTGTTTCGGAGGTTCCACAAGTGTCCACGTGGAGGTCTCCTCTGATTATGGGATCCTCTGTGTGCCGCATCGACCTATGTCGTCGCTCACTCGGGTAAAGATGGCTCGGGGGTCCGCAGGTGGCGGCCCCTGACTGGTCGTACCACCGTGGGAAGCAGCTCCTACTGGTGCGGCAAAAGTCCCTCAGAACTTGGGTGCGACGGTCGAGCGCGGTTGGGCGCTCCTCAGGCACCTGGAGGCGCAGCTTAGTTTTACCATTCTGTTCCTAGTTTTGTTTTTTAGTGTATTACACGTAAAACACGTAAAACACGTATGTTTGGAATATAGATTACTTTATTTACAAAAATCACAAACATAACAATACTCTCTGCGTCGGTCCCGCATATCGCATTTGAAACATAGATAGAACCTACAGTTCCCCCTTCTCGTCCACAGAGAAAGCACCATCCCAGAAGATACAAATTGCATCACCTTCCTTAATCAGATATCCTCCTTTTTACCAATTTCTGCCCCTTTCGCCTGTGTTTTCCTCTGTCATTTTTCTTCTTTCTCTTCTGATTTATTGTGGACGATTTTGCCCAACGTTGTAAGAATAGCCATAAATTGTAACAGTCAAATGATGCAACAAAGCAATACAGAGTCCGTGATCCTATAAATTAAGTTATTTTCCTCTCCTTCATGTGAAACAAACCCAGTGAAGTCGAAATACAGTCTAGCTGGTATTTAGACCACTCTGGGTGGCCGGTATTTGGACCACAGTTAAGTTTAATTTAACCGGTATTACTGATTCACATAGTAAAAGACCAATAACGTTCTTGCGTCATTTGAGAGCTAAATATGTCTAGAAAATATTTGAATCGTCACTTCAGGCCATAAAAAATGAGACACACATACCTGAAAAACTTTTGATATTTAAGATTTTGTCGTGTCAACACTTTTGCTCTTACTGTTTGTAAATTAAACAGACTGCCACTAAGCTGCGCTGTGCTCAGAAGACCTACTAGCCAGTATTTGGACCTTCTGATCTACCAGTAATTCGAAAAGTACGAAGTCTATCACATTCGCGTTTGATCTCGGATATCCCACACAAAAAGAATCATTTAAAAACATTGAAATGCAAACGAGAAATCTGTAGAGAAGCTGAAATTGGTTTAAAAGTAGCTTACGAATGTCATACGCTGGTTAGTTTATGCTCTTAATCTGCTGATAAGGCAGTATTTTTCATTTTATTTATATTTTCAATGCCTTATTATTAATTTCCGACCATTAGAACAAAAATAACACACTGTAAAAATGACAAATGTTCTGCAAATGTAAAGTAAAAGTAATTAATTAGAATAAATTAATATTTAACATTTGAAACACATGAGATGGGACAGATGCTACAAAAATTCATGCAACTATGCACTGTGAAAGAAGACAAATGTTTCTTCGTCTTTTACGAAAATACGATAGAGTAACTCCGAGAGAGTCGCCGCATCCGGCATAGATGCTGCACCCCTTGTATTTCTTTTAATTATCGATAGATGAGAGTCAGACGCACAGTATAGTTGCGCAATGAGATTACTTTAACCAGTGTATAGCGTGAATCCCATTTCAATGTTTATTTGTAGCTGTACAATCCTTATTTTGAGGTAAGCGCATGATTTGACTATCCAAACTTTTAAACACGTATGTTTAAATACATTTTTTTAGCTAATTACTAAATGCATGGATGATATCGAACTCAAAACTAAGCGTAGCATCTATAAAGAGTTCTGTGGGTATGGTCACTCCATTTTCCTTTGCGAGGGCAGGCAACTGTGATGTGCTACATCTGTACCGTACAAAATGGGATACATGCCGCAGTGTTCTTTCGTACGGGATGCCGCGATTAATAAAACTCCGTTCATCAGACATTGATCAATGTTCAAACAGTATGAAGTTTACTACATCTAAGGAGAAAAAGGGAAAAACAAAAAGTAAGAAGGCGAAAAAAGATGCAAGTCAATATGATAATAATGAAAAGTAAGATCACACATGTGGCGCAGACGTTCTTGTGTAGAAAACTACTACAAAACTAAGAAAAGTGTGATTGGTTTCGTTGTATCATGTGTAAAATGTGGTTAAATGAAGACTATACTATTTTCGATACTTTTTGTGTAGATTGCGGTCGAAAAAACTGGTCTATTAAGAAATCAAACAACGTAAACACTATTTTACTTTTTCTTTTCCCTCTCTAACACACTGTTGTTTCGTTGTTACTAAATAACAATTAAAATTCTATCTTTAAAAAATAAGTAGATAATTTTAGTAGTGAACAAAGTAGGCAGACTAATATGGATTTGAACCTACTAGTACGTTTCATTGTACTCATCTAGTTTCTTTTTGTTCTTACATAGTTAATTATAGTCCATATATGATTAGTTGTTTGAATAAATTTTATTTATAATTACATGCTGTTCTTATGACAAGTGCGGTATAACTCCTGCACAAGTGCGGCGTCTCATCCTGAATGTGCGGGTGACTTATTTATTTTTTTTGTCGCAGTACACATTTTGTATATTTGACAATAAATAGCACAGCATATTTTTAGTTAATGCGCTCCATGAGATTTTATACACAAATTCAAAGAAATATGCGGCATCTCACCCGGAATTACTCTATAACCAGGAACGAAAGTATTATTAAACTCTTCCCAATTATCTACAATTCCAAAAAGCATTTTTTATCTTTAGAAACCTCAGAAACCAATAGATTTCCGACATTTAAAGAGGCATTTATATATAAAAAAAAATCCTGTCCGTTATTTTCATAATATGACAACCAGCTCTAGCACAAGCTAGAGATATCAATTTATCAAGAAAGAGACAAAAACCCAACGGAGGATAACAGACAGAAACAACCCACAACAGGGGCGAGCCCATAAAAACGGCAAAAGACCCTGTTAGAGACAAATAAAAACGAAAAGTGAAATCAGCTCCCCTCCCCCCCCACCCCCAGAAAGGCGATAAACACTACAGTGACAATCCACCATGAGCGTGACAAGCCAACAGAGATGACAAATGTGTAAATCTATGTACGCTAAAGGCGCCTAGTGCATGTAAAATCCGCCGTGGGTGTGAAGTGCTCCAAGTTACCTGTGAATTATACCTCTGGGTGTGCCTAGTCAGGTGAAAGTCTCGTCACCTGATAAAGGTTTTAAATTACGAGACCAATTACTTTCTCTTCCTTAGCGTTTGCTTTTTTTAAATCTGTGAATCCAACAAAGTTAAATAGAAACCTTTAACCAGCAAACAAGGAAAAATGTAGCAAACCACTATAAAGCAAGCACTGCAGCGATGCCAACAAAACTATAGTCAGGTGGATCACAGCCATGCTGTGATTAGGCGATTTCCGCCCCGCTCCCAGGTACTAATTCGTCAAGCTAGACACTCATGCCGGGCAGGTAGGGGCCTGGTTAGTGGTATAAAGAAACGTTTCTGGGTAGATTTTACAGTGCATTAATCAGTTTTATCAAACCGGAATATCGGTTTTTCAGATGCTATCAACTCTCAAGTAAACATCCTCAGCTACATGACTGAATTTATACATAGAAGAGTAACAAAGTCGTTTTAATGTTAATGTTAATGTTGTTAATTCAACATTTTTGCCTACTAAACATATTGTTGCAGGTGGAAATATGTTTACTTGAGAGTTGATAGCGTCCTAAAAACATACGTAATGTTCCGATTTCAAAAGACTGATTAATGCACTGTAAAAGCTACTCAGAAACGTTTTTGAAATTAATAGGCAAGAAAAGAAACTTTGTTTTCTATATATGCTTCTTTAAATCTCGAAAATGTATTGTTTTCTGATGTTTCAAAAGAAAAAGAAATGATTTTCTGAATCGTGGTAACTCGAAAGAAGTTATATTATATTTTCGTACATTAAGAAACATTTGTCGTTTTTGCTGTGCATAGTTGCATGAATTTTTATAGCATGTGTTCCATGTAGTGTGTTTCAAATATCAAATATTAATCGATCCTAATTAGTTCTTTCTACTTCACCTTTGAAAATTTTCAGCTAACGAAAAGAAACGCAACAAAAGAGTACATTTTTATACTTTGGCGTTTTCAATTATACTTTTGCAAAGACAATTAAATTTGCTGCGCTAATGAAAGAATGTGAAACCCTTACTAGGATAATAAGTTTTCCTCTGAAGGTGGAATAAGAACCATCATCTACGCAGATAAAAAAAAAATAGGGTAGAGTTAAGATCTTATGATGGGTTAAGCTCATTTAAATCTGTTAATTAAAATTAATGAGAATTGATAGTGAATTAAGGATAATTAAAGATGAAAACCGTTATTGTAGTAAATTATTATGATGAATTATCGTTTACAGAATGGACAAATTTATGAACAGGAATCGGAAAAGGAAACATAGAAATTAAAAACAAATTTATTTTCTGGTTAATAATGAATATATTTTGCACATAAATTTCTATAACCATTGGTTTAATTTATATTTTCTTCTATCTATAATAGAAGAATATACTGTAATCGATTTTTTTTTCAACTTCCGGTTTTCGACGGGTTTGCTCGTTTTAGGTTGTTAGAAATACAGAAAAACATTTTTTTACAAAATCTCTGTCTGTTTATGTGTGTGTCCTCTTTGTATCATCGAAAAGTGTATGAAGTTATGCATAGAATGGAACCAAATTTTATTTATATGTTTTTTCTATGGCCAATAGGTTCAAGTTAAATTTTGGTATATTTCGCTGGAAGAGGGCGCTGTGACAGTGATTTTTGCTCCATTTTCGTTATTGCATCATCGAAAAGTGTATGAAGGATCGAACCAAATCTCATAAATATTTTTGGCTGTGGCCAGCAGGTCCCAGCAAAATTTGGGAAAGTGGCTTTGCGATAGCGATTTTTGAACAATTTTCTCGAAATTTGGTAGTTGTGTTGCACATTGGCTGCTTGTACAGTGAAAGATACTTCGCATGCAGGGAATCCGGCGATTATTAAGCAGCTGACGTACAACATAATGACGAAAAATATTGATTTTATTGGCGCTGTACTCGCTCTTAGCGGAAGATTCCAAAAAATCTAATGGACAAACTCAGTTTGTACAGGCATAGAATTCGACGGTATTCAATTCCAGCCTAAATTACCACTAAGGACGAGATGCATCTTAATCCATCAAACCTAACCTTTACCGCAGATTTATAGCAAATACACAACCACAGACACCTAATTATCATATTATTACACGAAATAACTGTGAACAACAGATTCCCAGAAATTTGGACATTCTTTGATAAACTTAAAGAAATGATAGAATAGCTTGCTCATTCACAAACAAATGCTAGAATTAATTTCACCGTGATCGCACGCAAAACTCAAAACTCACTCGAACACAGAGAACTCAGCACCTTTATAAAGCAGTAGCTAGGCACTATGCTACAAGGGCTCCATAATTTTAAAATTAAAATGTGCACTAATTGTAGTAAATATGCAGATAAATAAGTGACACCACTATCAGTTAGCTCATAAATTTCGTATTCAGTATTTTTACTTTATTTTATCTTTACAAGAAGAAAGTATTGGATTCATGAAAATTTTCGACTTCTGGTTTTCGACGGCATAGAATTGGACGGTATTAACTCCAGCCTAAATTTCCACTAAGGGCGACATGCATCGTAATCCACCACACCTAACACTTACCGCACTGAAGCACTGAACACGATTTGATTGTTTTTAGAAAATGTCTGTCTGTGAGTCTGCGGTTCTGGAGTCTGTGAGTCTGTCTGTCTATATGTGACAAAAAATTTGTGGGCGCTTTATCTCAAGAACTAATGCACGGAATTTAATAAAACTTTATATTCAGCTAGTCCCTGATATAAATTGGTCCTGATTAGTTTTAGGTGTAAATTGCCGAATAGGCGCTGCTAGGATGCATTTTTCGCGATTTTCGCAATAGCTCTATCTCAAGAACTAATACACTGATTTTCATTAAATTTTAGATTCTATAAGAACTTGATACATAGACTATTGTATATATAGACTCTGTATATTGTATACATAGACTCTGATTACGTTTTGGCGTAGATATCCCCACAGGTGGCGCTGCTATGCTACTTTTTTATGATTTTCACGATAGCTATACCGCACAGAATTTCATCAAACTTCAGATGGAGTTAGAAGTTAACATAAGATGTTCTTGATTAGGTTTTCGTGTAAATCTCCCAACATGTAGCGCAGCTATGCTGCATTTTTCAGGATTTACACGGGTTTAGCGATAGTCATATCTCAAGAACTAATGCACGGAATTTAATAAAACTTTATATTCACTTAGACCTTGATATAAATTAGTGGTGATTATGTTCTTGATTAGGTTTTCGTGTAAATCTCCCAACATGTAGCGCAGGTATGTTGCATTTTTCAGGATTTACACGGGCTTAGCGATAGTCATATCTCAAGAACTAATGCACGGAATTTAATAAAACTTTAGATTCACTTAGACCTTGATATAAATTGGTGGTGATTATTTTTCAGTGTATGTGGAACCTATATGTGACAGAAGAAAATTTTTGGATTGGCACATGAGACTAGTTAAAAATACAGCTCAAATTTCCGTTAACTGATGCAGCTGCTATGCCTCAAATTGTATGAATTTTCAATCTTACGTGTGTAAAAAATGCATTATAGGTCTATCAGTTTTTGCCTTTTTGTACTATTTAGCTATCGAAGCCCAAAAATGTTTTGAAATTTTGAAGTTGATTGGAAAATTTTTACATTTTAAGATTGCCCAGTGCCATCTCTTGACGAAAATTTGAATTACTTTTTAAAGGATAGTATACAAATTTTATAGGTACCCGATAAACATGTCACTTATTTCATCTTTATATTTATTAATGAAATCATATGAAATGTTAATGAAATGTTCATGAAATTAGTATATTGAATTTTCCAAGTAGGCAGTGTTTTATGAAACATTCGGTATGAATGTATGTTTAAAAAAAAAAAAAAACAGTTTGACAAATGTTCTAGGTTTTAATTAAGGTATGTTTAGGATGCTCAATACATTTATTCTGATATTTATTACTTAAAAAAATAGTCCTCAAGAAACTGTGTCATTCAAGTAAAACTTTAAAAGAGAATGCAGAAAATAAAACAATTAAAAGCAAACAAATAATGCTAATATGATAAAGAACTTTTTTTGATTATATCTTTTTTTAAATATAAAATATAAAATTTAAATATAAAATAAATATTTTATATTTTGAACAATAAATCTAACATTTGTGAATATCCAACAATTTATTTTCCAATGAATCTAGAATTTTTGAATAGCTAAATTTTAGCCACATTTGATCTTTTACATTTCTTAACTTGCCCATCATTTACGGGTTGGAATTTTTAGAACACTATCCTACTTTTGAAGTTAAGCCCTCATGGCTAGGGTTGGTTTTTGGTCCGTCTCTCTTCATCGGACGCTCTATCCGTGAATGATAAATCACCAGAGATTATTCCTTTTTATTTTTATTTTCTTTCTAAATACAGAAAGTCAAACTTTTTAATGCAACTCTTTGATATAGATTTTCATACCAAGAGAAATGTAAGAAGATTTTTATTTTTTTATGAGAATTTCTCAAAACTTTTAAGAACAGCTTAAAATAAACTTTTAAAACAATTTTTTTGACAGAAATGCACGAATTTGAACATTGTATTGATTAGTTTGTTTGAAAATCTCTACTTTTCTTTCTTTTCTGGAGAGATATCTCTGAATTTTATGTTGTTTTGCTGGTAAAATGGCGTATGAGTTCTAAATATTAATAGTGAAATTCCAAATATCCCTCGCTAATGTTAAACTTAATAGGCGTGCAATGGATTCGTAAATTTAAAATTGCTTCTCAGGAAATTAATATTTTCAACACCTTTTTTATGTACACTGTTCTAAAAGTATGTCTCTTCTTTTGTTAGTTGTCAAAATATACTTAATTTATAATTTATGTGTTAAAATCTTAGAAAAACTGTGAAAGATTTTAACACTTTACATAAAATTGTACATATTTAGGAAACATTTTGACAACTAACAAAAGAAGAGACATACCTTAAGAACAGTTCAAAGAAAAAAGAAGTTAAAAATATTAATCTTCTGAGGAGATATTTTAAAATTACGAATGAATCCCACGCCCATACGTTTAACATTACCGAGGTGGATTTGAGATCGAACTGACAAAATAGCCTTAAGTTAAAAACTGTGGACTACAGGAAAGCAAGCATAAAATATTGGACATAAAATATGTGTTATCTTTTCCTTAAATATATACTCACTATACTACCATATTAATTAAATACTGTGTTTGAAATGTAATTTTAAAATTTTCACAGATTTCTCCTTTGTACATTTTGTTTATATAAATACACTATGATACTATATTAAGTTTTACAAAATTTAGGTCAATGTAGCAAACAAATACAGCCAATATTTCATGAAAATTGTTATTTGTCTTTTAATTTTTTGGACACAAAATATGTTTTTCTTAATCATTTCACAAAGCACCAGTCTATTATAATTAGCTAGTTCTGCTTGGGCTTTATCATTCTTACGAAAACAGACAAAAGAGCTTGAATATTTATCCTGTGGCAATTTTAATTACACTTTGCCAAATACAATTAAATTTCCTGCGTTAATGAAGTATCAAACTGTAGCATAATAGTTTGCTCTAAACCTGAGCGTAAAAAAAACTGTCACGGAGAAAAATTAATTTATTAATTTTAGTTAAGATCTTATGTCTGTTAAGCTCAATTAAATATGTTATTAATACTAATGATAATTAACAGATATTTAGGAATAAAAGAAACGGCCATTTCTAATAAACAATTACGGTGGATGATATATATATATTTAACGGCAACATTTATATTCTAAAAATATAATTATTTCATTTGGTGAATTATAAATACATTTTTGCATGAATTTCTATAACTCTTCCCTTTAAAAATATTTCAAATTAATTAAAATGTGTTTCAAATGTAAGATAAAAAATTTCATAAATTTCTCCTTTGTAGACTTTGTTTATACGTGTATAATTTATGAATATTGGAAATTTTGAAAAAAAAAAATCTGTAAAGTACTTTGAGTTAATAATAAAACATTTTATGCTGTCAATTTATTTGCTCTCGGATAGATGCAGCAAGTAGTAGTATCTTTTAAAGTACCTTAATGTGATAGAATAGATTATTCAATACCAGTTCGATTGTTTCGCATTGTTTGAATTAGTCAAGCAAATAAAAAACACGAATTTGTTATGTATACACGTAATGTGTTAATCTGCGCATATAAATATTGTAAAATGTAAACAAAAACTTTTATTATTCACTTAAGATGCTAAAAATTAAAAAAAAATTTTGGTACTTTGGTTTTATAACCGCCCTCAGGATGAATCACCAAGCGACCAAGATGTATCGCCAAATTATAAAGCATATATGACATTATAATAATATATGATGTATATAATATTTCGTGACGCATATTGCCCATTGCCCAGTTAGTCATATATGACGCATATATAACTTATATATATGACATGTTTATAAGATGTATATGATGTATATATGGTATATCAGACGTAAATAATATGCATATAATGACGTATAAGGCATATATATAATTATTAGAAATATATATATGAGTATATATGAGGCATTTATAAGCTTTGTTATGATCTTGGCGAAATCGCAACTGGAATCTTGGCATAATCGTAATTCTCGAGATCGTAATCGTATTTTTATAACACGAAAGTACCGAAATGAACAAGCAAAAAAAATTGTTTAATCCCCTCACCGCTTATCTCACTATTTCCACGTGCAAGACATTTGTAGAAAAAATTACATAGGGGAAGGTGGCCTAAAATGATCCTAGCGGGCAAAACGATCCACATATGTTTTCTTCCAGACAGGTGGCGCTATCTACAGAGTAACACATAAACTAGTTGTAATAAGTGAAGGAGAAGCAATGTCGGTATTCAAGCGATTGCAGTATTACGCGTCTGAATGGAATTATTTAAAAAATTGGGTTTTATAACCTCTGTTATAAAGTAAGAACTAACTTTATATTATTTAGACATTTATACTGTATTTATTTATGTACACAGTCTTTCATGTACAGAAATATGACTTGGTTTACTTATAACAACATAGTAAACTAGGGGGCTCAGCCCCCTACTCTCTAACGCTCGCTAACCCCCCGTGAATTGGGAAGCAATACACATTGAGACCGCGACGCGTTCCCAGCTCGCTTCGCTAGCTCGCCCCTTTTTAATTTTGCAGTAATTCTAGCCGGAATAAGTAATACCATAAATCATTTGAACATATGAAATTGACAATTTTTTTTAATGTAAAAAAAGTAATTGAAAACTCCGTTGAAAACACAACTAAAAATGCATTTTGTTGGAGCTACTAATGGGCATATAAATCATTTAAATACTATGAAAAAAGGATCTTGGAAACATAATTTGTTTAAAGCTTATTGCACCTATAATATTGTACAGCACGGCTTAAATTCATTAAAAAAAAAAAAAAAAAAAAAAAAAAAAAAAAAAAACCTACATGATAGGAAGATAGTTTATCATCAATAATTGTTTAAATTTCGTTCGACATTTTACAATTTTAATTGATTATAGATTTCTGCAAAATAAATTATTTTTACTTCATTAAGACAGCAACAAGTGGCAGCAGGTGCAACCTAGACAGTTGATATTTTTACTATCTCCGATTTTTCATGTGAGTGAAATTCGTAAATAAATTCTAAATAAGAGTAGAGAATTCATTTGAAATTAACAATATTACTCATAATTAAAATGAGGAATCATCTCAGACGCTTACGATTACGTACATGTTATTTTATTTTTAATATTTGCTAGTTTGATTTTCACTTCTGACACTGACCGCCATACTGGAGGCCAAGCTGATCTATCTAACACAATCTAGTCTGTTCATTGGTCTGAGCTCTGGAAACTACGGCTGTTGCCAACGATAAGCTAGAAATTCTATCGAATTTTCGTTTGCACTTCAAAAATTTAAAAATAATTCTTTTTGCATAGGATACATGAAGACTAACGTGATAGTTTTTTACCTTTTCGATTCCCACTTCCGCGCTACGTAAGAGAAATATATATATAATAGATTATAACACCTTGTAATAATATATTTCTTTTAAATGCTAAAAGGTGTAAATTAACAACACAAAATAACTTTTATTAGGTTGTTTGACATGTTTCGGCATACTTGTTTATCACGATCGCATTTGTTTTTTGAAAATGGCTCGGGGTGAGCCAAAACATGTCAAACAACCTAAAAAAAGTTATTTTATGTTGTTAATTTACACTTTTTAGCATTTAAAAGAAATATATTAACGGAGTACGTTTTTAGATGTGAATTACACTTATGTATTGTCATAATTACTTTTATATTCATTATTTTTCCGATAGAAACAATTTACAACTATTTTTAAATGAAGGATCATTTTGCCCTTTTGGTGAGGGTAAAATGATCCTTTGGACACATTTAAAAAAATCTGTTTTCTTCATTACTCAATTTGGGTTTAAATTATTATTAAAATATGTTTATAATGCAAAATATAGTGTAAAACATTCTAGCATAGAGAAAAAGATTTATTTAAACAGTTTATGTTATTTTACACAAGTTTTTCCCTTAAGGAGATCCTTTTAGGCCACCTTCCCCTAATACACAATTTTTGAAGATTTTTTTTTTTTTTAATTCCACAGTCAAAGGGTGAAAATTCAAATGATAAATTTACATCATATTTCAAATACATGTTGATTTGAAATATGTAATAATAGAGTAGATAAAGATCAATTAAATATTGGTCGAGTAGATTTTGAAAAAAAAAATTAAGTAGTCAGAGGATTAATGTCTTAAATAAAAGGTTTAGATTTTCTAAACATACAAAATAATATTTTTTACAAAATCTAAAGCATTTGTCTTTTTTGATATTAGACTATATTTGAAATAAATTAATACATAAAAGGTACAATTCTATTAATAAAAGGCGTGAATTGCTTTAGAAATATTTTGCAGAAATTAATACTCGTTCATTTACAGGGACACACAAAAGAATTCGGTTAGAGTATACGTGCGATAATTACAGTCTATGTGTGATAAGTGCGTTTTCAAGTTTGGTTTGCGTTTTTAAGTTTAACTAATTTTTTTCATATTACGTGGTGTGTATAAATTCGGTTGATCATATACAGGGTAACAGAAGGGAATTCATAAGTATTATGCACTATGGGAGTGAATTGCTTAAGGATAGTTTTTAATTGTATTACGCATTTTCTTGCTAATATATATTTAGTAGACTAATATAAGTTTGTGGAATATAAATAAATTCATATACAGGGCTACGCAAAGAACAAAATACATTGTTGTTTATGGTTCGTAATTGCTGGAAGTGAGTTTTAAGTTGCCTTATGCGTTTTTTACCTGAATTAAATTTTAGCTTAATATGTGATGTGAAAAAAAGTGTTTAGATAATATACAGGGCTATACAAAAGATTTTGATTTAATTTCCATCGATTGGCGAAAATTGGTAAATGTGAATTTTCAAACTAAGTTAAATTTTATCATGTTATGTATTATATATCCAAATTTACAGATCATATACAGGGCGCACAAAATAACTCGACTACTTTTTTTGCAATGGAAGGTAATTTCATGTTTTTCAATGTGGTATATGTTTTCTAAACTGTTTACTTACATATCTTCTTTTACCTTATTTAACGGTGAATTTACGTTACAGTTTTCTGGATGTGTTGGAAAGTGTTTCATACTCTATGCTGGACGCATGATTTTTCGTTCTTGTTAGGTTATGTAAAGAGTGATGCAAATGCTGTGATTTTATGCCTCTTAAGGCATGATTTTGAACTAGGCCTTAAAACCAATGAAGCTGTCTTCAAAACTCGTGCAGTTAGAGGCCAGGAAAAGAGTAGTGTCCGGACAGCTCAAAACAAATCCAAACGTTTTCAGGAAGAAGATGACAGCCTTGAAATCAAACACAGAAGTGACTGGTGAATTTTGACCAATTTAAGAGGAAAAAAGAGGAGAATCCATTCTTTACTTTATTCATTTTGATGTTAAAAATTAATAAAACTACACATTAAAATATTAATAATTGTTGAATGTGTACTTTTGTTAATTTTTAGCACCAAAATTTATTACAAAGAATGTATTCTCCTCTTTTTCCTCTTAAACTGGTCAAAATTCACCTATCACTTCTGTGTTTGATTTCAAGGCTGTCATCTTCTTCCTTAAAACGTTTGGATTTGTTTTGAACTGTCCGGTCACGGCTCTTGACCTGGCCTGCAATTGCACGAGTTTTGAGGACAGCTTCATTGGTTAAGGCTTAGTTTAAAATCATGTCTTAAGATGCATAAAATCTCAACATTTGTATCACTCTTTGGTAACTTAAAAATGAAAGAAAGAATCCTGTATGATTATAGAATGTAGAGGGACATATATTCTCCTAAATGACATTTTAAGTTCAACAATAGAAGTGATAAAGCGCCAGCTAAGGCTTTGGTATAAAACAATCAAAAAACAAAAATACTTTTGATACAGCCTAATAATTATTAAGCTACAAATTTGCTTCTTGCTTTCAATTGCCTGAAAAACCTTGTGTCACATTGATTATGTAATGAAATAATAGATGTAGAGATTATTCTAGAATGGATTAGCATTATGAGAGCTGCTTATTATGAGAGCATTATGAGAGCTGCTGTCAATATTTCATTTTTATGAAAATGCGTTTTTTTTCCAACTTTTTCAGGATGGATGTCACATATACATTCCGTATAAAGTGCAAATGGTTTTTATTGTTTAGTACCAGAATATTTCAGTCATAATCTTTGTCTTGTCTGTTCGTAGAATTCTTGGAGTAAATAAGGTGGAAAATAACATACGGAAATTACTGATTTTAAAAATTAAAATGTCGTCGAATGACGTCCATCCTGAAGGAGTAAAAAAAAAAAATTTTGTTTTTTATTTATATTTTGTTTTCTAATTTTTAGTATTAAAAATATATCATTATTGCAGTTTCACAGACAGTTAACAGATTTTAACCAACGTGATTTGGCGCGTCATTATTTGTATTTTTGTTGTAACTCGTATAAAGTTTTATCCATATTTGACGATTTATCACATGCATCCGACTAGCGGGAGAATGCCTTTAAATTAATTTATTAATTTTTAATTAAGTTCTACAAGTAATAAAATATTTTATTGTCATCGGAAACACATCCGAGTAATTAATTTTTATGATTTTAGTCTATCAGGAAGTGCGTGAAAAATCGATTACAAAATTCCTACTTAACGAAGTTAAGCTAAATGTAAGAGTGCTAAAAAAAGGGTGGGGGTACATTTTTTGTCTATAGTGAAACCCGATCATAAGTAAAAACACATAAGATGTAACTTAACTTCTACTGAAAAGATTTCAAAGATACATTTACTCTTAGTTGGGTTCAAGATTTTAACACGTTAAACATATTTATGTGTTGTTTGGTTATTAAGAGGTATAGCGATAATTGCGAGGTAAGTCACAAAAAATCATACATATGACATATCAATAGCTGAAAATTATTAATATATGAAATGCTTTTCCATTTCATATTCAATTATTTCGAAGAATCACTGGCGTATTAAAGCTGGTAAACGATGTATTTTTAGATTCATTATTTTGAAGTCGAATAAAATCTTGATGCAACGCGATGTTTGAAATACACTAGGCATTTTCCTGTAAAATAAAAAGGAATCTGCATTATCATCAATAAATTTATTGACACTTCACAATCAAAGACAATTCCACTAATATCCATTTTATAAATTCATAATTGGGCTGTGCTACGCCATAGAAAAATTGAAGATGTTATTAAATTAGAAGTACACCAAATCGAAGATATTCTACTCCAAGTGACGGGTTTTATTCAGTAAGTCAAAAACGTAAAAATTCTGAGCTCCAAGGTTGTGTAACGCGTTTTATACCAGGCGAGGCGCAGGAATCTTTCGCCGATGCAGGGGTAATTTAACCAATGAGTGGGTTTCAAGGTTTTGGGACACTTTATTATACTCGGCATAATTTTGAAATGAAAAGATAGTCGCGGGAGTTGAATAGAATCACGGGATATCGAAGGATAATTTTAATAAAAAATTAAAATGATATTAAAAAACGTTCTAAAGAAATAAAAATTTAATGTCTCAAAATATGAAGGAATAAATTATGGGTTTTTGCAAAGGAGTGTTGCTTTTAACAGATTAAGGATTTTAGAATAAGAATTAAAAGAATATGTTGATTAAAGGTATGGAATTAAAATATAATTTATATTTAAGATTTATTAAAGACAGGGCCAAAAGTAGAATTGTAAGAATTTGGAATAAATTTATTAAGGTAAAATGGCGAACATTTTTTATTATTACATACATATATTCTTAACCAGTCTCAATCAATAGCCCTAAAACTACGTAGTTCCTAGGATAACCTTCTATAACTTAGGTGTCTACGAAAAAAAGTAATTATTTATCCTAAGAGTCTTGTTATGGCTAAGTCAGCATGCGAATTCGCAAGCTAATGCTAAACCAATTGAAATGTTGTCTAAAAATTTTTCGTTTGCATTTCAAAAATTTTTAAATAATTCATTTTGCATAAGATACATGAAGACTAACGTGATAGTTTTTTACCTTTTCGATTTTGTTTACAGTTTCATTCTGATCTGATGATCCTCACTTGGTCCGTGTGTATACTCAGAATTAAAATGCAACAGAAATTGAAAAGTACGAAATTCTATCACGTTAGCTTTTAATGTCAGATATGAATGAAAAAATAATCATTTAAAAATATTGAAATGCAAATGGGAAATTTTTAGAGAACGTTTCGATTTGTTTCGCATTAATTTGAGAAACTGTATGCTGACTACTAAATGCTTGGGTGTCTGTTTATGAGGTGATGACATGAAATTCTCTGTATAGAATTTGATTTGTTAAGAAGATTTAGGACAAAAACGAATCGCCAAGCTTCTTGGCGGGACTGCAATTATCGTCAAGCTAATTGATGCTTGTTAATTGGTCTCCCACGTCTAAATGTACTCGTCCAGGCGAGTATCGCCCAGCTCTATTTTACTATAATTTGGACAAAAACGTTGGTCTGGGTACAGACCGAGCATGCGCACTGTGTGTATGTCATCACTCTCATGTAGAGGAACCCTAGGCCCTCTTAAACAATTTGGCATTTGTAATCAAAATCTGGCAATAAGGCAGTGATTTTTATTCTATTTAGATTTTTAATTACTTGTTACTAATTCCCAACCTCTATTACAAAATGTTCAGTGAATTTTGGAGTAGTGTTCAATCTTTTTAGAAAACAGCAGAAAAAAGACAAAAAAACTGCTTTTGTTTAGTATTCTAATACAGTTTTGTCTGTTAACTATTCTACACAATTCGCAACAAACTATTTGTTCCCTTTTTGTATTTTTATCTTTTACTTTTTCCATTACTCCGTAATTTTTATTCAGTGGTATTTCAAAAATTCATTCAAATCAGCCGAGAATCAAAATGACTTTTCCATCGTTAACGCTGTTATTGATGACCATTTTTAATTTACAGCTGCATTTATCTCTTGAGACCAATAAATTTAAAACACTGTTTCAAAAATCTGAGTTTTGTGAAATTAGAAAAAGAGAAAGAAATGGACTTTTCATATATCATTCAGTACTTTAGAATGAACTCTTAGAATTTTATTTGCAATTAAGACCATTGCGAGAAAAAAAAAACTATTTTCTTTCGCCCATCGAAGGACGATTGTTTCTAGGATTAATTATTTCAAAATTATCATTTACTAATTATAATTAGCATAAGGAATGAAAGTTAAATCCAGTACGGAATAAATGATATTAAATGTTTTATACAGAGTGCGTCAGATAAATATATATATACATGTTTAACGGGTCATAACTTTCTAATATTTCTTTCTTTTCAAAGTGTAAGTAATTGGAAATAATGAGTAGACTAAGAAAAACTTTTAAAAAAGCAAAATTTATTTTAAAATACTATTGTAAGCATGAAAATGCTGCAGAAGTACAAAAACAATATTGCAAGGAGTCTCAGGCAGATCCACTTAAGTGACTTGCAATTCACAGACAAAAGGTAAATTTGAAACGAATAGATGTTCATAGACAACGTTCCGGAACCACAATTGAGCAAGAATGCGCCACACATGAAATGTTTGTTGAAGTTTGTGAATCAACAGCTCTCCGTTATAAGCAGTGTATTGACCCGAACGGTCATAATTTTGAACATCTGCGGTAGGAGGAAAAGTTATGCAATATGTGTAGATTCTTTTACAATTTAAATATTAATTATATCTTAATTAAAACTGGAGTTATAATAATTCAAAGTGTGTATGCATTTTTCTGACGCACCTTGTATAATTAAAAAAGTGTGAAAATTGGTACGATTTTTTTTTTCAAATTTATTAGAATGTCAAATAAAAAACAGCTGAATTATCAAATCTTGCCAAGTCTTTTCCTTAAACTCAGTCTAATATTATTCTTTTTAGGTCCCTTAGCAGTAAAGACGTTTTTACATTGAACGAGAAGCTACCCGTTGCAACAACCCCCAATCTGGAGAACCAAGGTGTCTTTCTTCATCTACGAGGGTCGATCCAGAAATAAGGTTCCCATCCAATTTACAAATAGACAACATTGTTTCTTCTCATAGAAATTTACATCGTTGGAAAGAAGAAAGTTTTCTCTATTTCTCTACATAATCGCCATCTTTTTCTACGCATTTTTGTAGACGGTGCTCCATTTTCTGTATCCAATGTCGTAGAACTCTGCCGCCAACCCGCTGAGAAAGCGTTTCACCTCTTCTTTGACGTCTCCGGAAGTGTTGGACACCCAAATGTTCCTTTATCTTGGGGAACAAGTGATTATCACTTGTAATAATCCCAAGATAAAGGAACATTTGGGTGTTCCAACGCTTCCGGAGCGACGATGACGTCAAAGAAGAGGTGAAACGCTTTCTCAGCGGGTTGGCGGCAGAGTTCTACGACATTGGATACAGAAAATGAAGCACCGTCTACAAAAATGCGTAGAAAAAGATGGCGATTATGTAGAGAAATAGAGAAAACTTTCTTCTTTCCAACGATGTAAATTTCTATGAGAATAAACAATGTTGTCTATTTGTAAATTGGATGGAAACCTTATTTCTGGATCGACCCTCGTAGATACTCACTTTCAGCCTGTCCGGCTTGGGTGATCCTACCAGGAGCAGATGATCCCGCCAGCATAGAAAATCATAGCATAGACTTTTCTAAGAAATAGACTAGAAGATGAATATGAAGTAATTGAAAAACAAAGTGGCTTTTCATCAGTTAGATCTTACGTTGATCCACATATTTGCTCTAATACAAGTTCTGGAAAAACAGAAAGACAATGAAAGAACAACAGAACTTATATTTGTGGATCTTGAAAAAGCTTATGACAGCGTACAGGGAAATTTGCTTTGTAAAGTACTTAAAATAGCAAAAATAAATGAGAAGATTATGAATATCATTAAAGCAATTTATTACCGAAACAGCTGCAAAAGTTGGAAATAAGTTGTCTGAACCTTTCACCACTACCGTAATTTCCGGTGTATAAACCGCGGGTAAATTAAAGTCTGTTTCTAACCAGAATTATTTTTATAGAAATAAATACAAATAAGTGCCAAGATGTAGCACGTTACATTTCATTAAAAACAATTTCCGGTCCGAAACCGATTTATTTGAGCCGCGGCTTATACACCGGATATTACGGTAGTAAAGGCTTTCTGCAATGTTTTTGTCTCTCACCAACTTTATTAAAAATATATTTTGATGTCTGCCTCAGAGAATGGAAGAGGAAACGTCATAAAATCGGCTTAAAACTGAATGATAGTAAATATATCCATCATTTATTAGTCGTGGATGATTAAGTCATCATAGCCGACGTCACGTACATATTTCGCCAGTTAAAGATACTTATGATGGATGGGGATTAAAGATAAATCTGAGTAAAACTGAGCACTTAAAAACAAGGCTAAATCTATAAGTATTTTTAAAGTCTAAGTATTTTGTTGGATGCTATAAATAAAAAAACTTTTGAGAAATCCAAATAGCTCTGCCCGCTCAACCCCCTCTACTACCCGCAAATACTTCCGCTCACTACCTTCGGTAGCGCACTCCCCGAATTCGTATGATACTGTATTTGTAAACGAAAATCTATTCAAACGAAACTATAATCTGAGTTATAAACATCTGTACACAAATAAACATATGTATAGATGATGTTTCCGAATAATGTTTAGAGACTTTAAGAAGGGGTATAGCATACTACATAAAACAATTTCTATATAGGAAACCAATGCCACAATCTACTTATTCAGACAAAAATACTGAGTGCTTCACTTCAATATGTGACCGTATTTTTGGTCATAACTTTATGATAATAATAGAGATATTTGAAAGATATTTACAAGAGAATAAATTTCGTGTGTGCTAAGTGGGATGAAATCACGAAAAGTATTAGAAATACACAGTAATTCGGTCAGTATACTGTATGCAATGTCAACTACATGCCGAAAAGCGGGTCGTTTAATTTAGCACTAATTAGATGCGGATGGTGGCTTACACTTGATAGTCTATACACTTTTAAGAACATTTCATTACAATTCTATTACATTAAAATTATACTATGCACAAATATCTAATACAAGACAATGTAAAAAAGTCCTTCCGGCCTGTACCGGGAGGAAACGGTAGCTTTTATAGTCCGTGTTTTAAAAAAGTCAAGTCATTTTACTCAATCACCCGAAACTAAAATGACATTTGTTGGTCTATTTAAACTAAAACGTATTCAACATCTATTTATGTAAAGGTATAACAGAATCTAAAGTTTGATGAAATTTTTTGCATTAGTTATTGAGATATAGCTATCGTGAAAATCATGTAAAAAGTAGCATAACAGAGCCGCCTGTTGGGATATGTATACCAAAACAAAATCAGCGTCTATATATGTCAAGGTCTAACTGAATCTGAAGTTTGATGAAAATACGTGCATTAGTTCTTGAGATAGAGCTATTGCAGAAATTGCGAAAAATGCTGCATAACAGTGCAACCTGTGGGGCGATTTACACCGAAAACTAATCAGCACCAATTTACATCAGGGACTAACTGAATATAATGTTTTATCAAATTCTGTGCATTACTTCTTGAGATAGAGCACCCACAATTTTTTCGTCACATACAGACAGAAAGACAGGCAGATTCACAAACTCACACACAGCCATTTTCTAAAAACAGTCAAATCGTGTTCAGGACCTTCTAAAACGTATAAATCCGTCGAAAACCGGAAGTCGAAAATTTTCATGAATCCAACATTTTCTTCTTTGAAAGTAAAAACATACTTACAAAGAACAACACTCATTACATGCTAAATACATTGCTATCATTTCTGTTTAAAAAAAATAACCATAATTCTAATATACAGAACAACATGACTTCAAGAATGGTTTTCCACCATGATCGGTGTTGTTTTATCATAACGAAGTTTTTGTATAAATGCATCTCTGCACAAAAATCATTAACCACACATTTTTTTCTTGCAGAACAAGGAAAACAGAACAAGGGGGAAAAAACATGCATCAACAATAACTTATGAAATTCCAACGTATTCAAAATATTGTAGCAAAACTTCACCGTGTAATAAGGTGAAAGTTAGTATCTAACTAAGCAAGGTCAAGGTCAAACCGAGAGGGGATAATTATTCATACATTTCGGCTTAAGCTCAACTAACCCCGCCTAGCAGGTTTGTTTACTATGCGGCATGGACCCAGCCCAGGGAGCGACGCCCGGAAGGACCCCCCGAGAAGACGACCCCTCACTATTAAAAATTAACTGTCAAAGGTTACAATGTCAATCACAAAGGCTATCCAATTAGACTGGACGAACCTAGTTAAATAGTATATGGGCTGAATGAACAATTGTGATTGTAAATAATATAAGTAGATGTAGAGCTTTTACAAGATAATAATTAAAATTTAGAGAAAACTATAAATACAATACTAATAGCTCACTTATTAACGATAAATAAATAATAAATACGATATTGACAAAGAAAGAAATCATAGTTTGAATAGTAACACCGAGTGTATAAAAACACTTATATGGGGAAAAAATTGAATAATTATATAGGGGTATTTACAGAAAACAGTTATCACAATTTAAGTACAGCAATAATTCCAGAAAACAAATCTGAGAATACAAGTACTGTGTACTAGTACTAAGAATAATAGGAAATAACATAAGTGATTATATAAGAATATGTACATGTAGTAAAAACAATCAACACAAATCAAATACCACAATGAGATTAGAGAAGCAGTACTGAAACTCAAATTTTTATGATACAAAATTGAAAACTTAGAAAACAATTTACTAATTATACTGAGCAATACTAAATAATACTTTGTGATATTGAGCAATAATTAAGCTATGGAAAGCTGAAATACAAATTCTGGAAATACAAAATTCCGAAAATACAAATTCTGAAAATACAATTTACCAATCATACTGAGCAGTACTAAATAACACAATGTGATACTGAGCAATAATACAACCATTCAATAATACTGTATGATGCTGAAGTAGATAATAATAATGGATAAAAGTAAGTACTAAATGAACAATAATGAATGAATAGTAATACTAAAGTAAACAATGATAAATTATGCTACAAATAATTAATAACACTGTATGGTGCCATTAAGAACAACTAAATTGTTAAGGTTGAAGTTTATATAGTGCGTCCTTATGCATATTACAAATCCACTTTATCCTCAATCGCCACCGAGTCAAAGTCCAATGGAGGCAGCATGAATAAGTACTGATTGCGTTCTAAAAGAAACATACAATCTGTTATTTTTATGAAGCAGTTTTGGTTGTTTGAGCACATAGGCAATCCAGGCCTACAGATTCATTTGTGATGGCTTTCTAATGTGATGGTGGGCAGGCAGTCAGGGTACAATCTGGGATATAATGTAAGGAGGTACCTCTTTTTCTACATGTGCATTTAGGTGACCATCCCTTGCCGAATTTATTGAGATATTGAGGAAATAGGCTTCTTCGAGGTTCTTCAAATCATTCCTCGAAGAAACCTCGTTTGTAACAAAGATGTAGTGGTACCTATTTTGAAGTTGAAGATATATTGATACTGTTGGGATTACTTAAGACGTGAGTAAAGCGACCCGTTGTTCCCAGATTCCAATCCATTTACCATCAACTACGATCTATAGTCGAAAAAGATCCGAATTATTTTGTGCAACCCTGTTTATGATCTATAGATTTTTATGCATAGTAAATAGTATTCTAAAGTTTAGTTCAGTTAAGAACGCATAACACAGTCGAAAAATCCCTTTCAGCAATTTTACGAAATATAAAAAAATGTACTCGAATCCTTTTATAGCGTCCTTTATATGACCTTTAGAATTTATATACATGCGAAGTAATATACAAAAAAAATATTAAACTTAAAAGCTCATACCACAAACCTAAAACCACTTCGAGCAATTATCGCTCAAAGATAGTAGTGTAATATAATTATTTTGTGTGTTCCTGTAAATGAAGGATAAAACGATCAGACCAAACGGCCATCCGCCTCGTCAGTACAGGTTCTGAGGAACTCAAATGCGCCACATGTCAGACTGAACTGGCATAGACCAGCCTAATACCGCCATGACGCAGGCTACCGGCATGACCACCTGAATATCACTCTCCCTGCACCCAAGACACCATAGACGACATGGTCGCTACAACAGCAAAGCCATGTACTTAAGAAAACTGCCGCATCCAGGGCTTGACAAATGTGGTCTCCACTAGCGACCAATTTTTCTTATCTGGCGACTAATTTATTTAATCAGGTTTTTTTGTACAATAATTCACCTAAGAAATTAGCACAAACGGCATGTTTATCTCTCCCCCAACCCTACTTGGACTCGGCAAGCAGTGATCTTCCTCTTCTCTCGTACTTTTAATGTAACAACGAAGTTTAAAAGGCATTTTACATCTCATGTACAAAAAAAGCCATTCATTTCCCCTCTAGCCAGATAGTAATTTATGCGATTAGTGATGTAAGGGAGGTGGGAGGTTTCAATAAGATAGAAAGAAATAGTGCCAATCTAGTATCCATGGCACCTAAAATTTGATACAATGATAACAAATGGTGACTTCGACAGGAAAATAAGCAAAAAAAGGTTTTCTTGCTTCACCGCCGATTCCAGGCTCTCGTGAGCCTATACGAGTACACCACCAGGAAGGGCCAGTTTACCCGGACACCCTCTAGATGGGCTCTTCGGCCTGGGGAAAGACGGGGGCCGAAGCCTACCTGCGCCTCTCACCCTTTCTCAAATGAACGACGACAGAGATCGCTGCGATGATACGCTGGAGCCCAAAGTCAGAGGACACCACCACAACACACTTGGGCGGAACGCGGAAGTGAACAACGGATCCGTAACCGGGATCTCATAAGGGAAACCGTGTCCTCGGCCAATGTTGAACACTCCCATGGCCCATTACTGTAACCACATGTTCAGATTATCGAGACCTAGGGAAGGAAGTAACGACTAGTTCATCGGACGTGGCGAGCAGGAGGGGCTTCTCGCCAGCTCAGGACCTCAAAGAAAATTGGTCCCTGGCGCATAGGCACGTCTTGGCTAGGGTTATCCCCGTCAAATGGATCTCTCCATTTAACGGCTCATTCGCATATTATATCACTACAAGAGCGGAAGGTGCTTCTCGACAACCCGGGACCTCGAAGAAATCTGGTCCCTACGCACAGACACGCCTTGGCTAGGATTGTCCCTCATCCGAATGGTTTCCCGCGAGACAGAACCCCCTAGGCGAAACTAGGACGTGGTCAAGCGACCCCATTCGAGGAGATCATGCACATATATATTCACTTTAAAGAAAGAACGAAGGACCACTATCGGACTCTGAGGGTCGTGGAAAACTCCCTCAAGTGCGCTAAAGAAGCGGACCCGGTCGAGGTTAGTACAAGGAAGTTATTGTTAGGAGAAGTCTGCTAGTCCCAACCTTGTCATGCTCAGAAAGCTCTGACTACGCAAAGACGCGCTGGACTGGTTTCGGCCCAAGGTTCGACGAAGGTTTGGTTGCCGTCTTAAGACGATCCTCCGGCCCGATTCCTCGCTGTCGAACAGTTCCGAGAAAGGTCCAGACCCCTATCAGAGAAGGCGACACGAACCACAGACCTCGGACCTGAGGGCCCTCCGTGATTTTAATTTGATCTCTCTTGGTACAAACGGGCAATCTCTTTCCTGAACGATCCTGAGGGCGACTCACAACTACTTCAGCTACAGAGGGACACGCAAGGGACGATGCACAAGCATCTTGTAGTGCACCTTAGTGATGTATATCAGTTTCAATATGTTTGAAATAGTGTATAATCATCAAAATACACAACAAACGATTTTTCTACATAGACCCTAATGTAACGGTATTATTTTGAGTGTCCCTGTAAACGAATTGTAAATTCTACACAGCTCATGTTCAACACTTCATTTTCAGCACCAAAGATGCCATAGTAAACTTCAATAACATGTATCAATTACATGGCGATTCAAGTGTATTTATGCGAGTTAGAACACTGTCAGGCAAATCGAAGCCATAAACACTTTTCAAATATGCTGGAAAATGTTAAAAAAGAAAAAGAAATCCATCATAAAATGAAGTGACTATTAGAATATGCTTTTAGATTGATAAATTTCATTAACGAGCACAACGTATTTTAATTTTTTCTTTGCGTTCATTCAGTCTAAAAAACATCTCCGTTTCAAAAAGTTATTTAAATTTAATTAGAAATAACAGTTTTTAATCTTAAGAATATTTCACTGTTTTCGCTTGAAATCTATTTTTTACATTACATTGCTATAAATCATAAATGAAAGAGCATAAAGTTAATTTCAATTTACAAAACACGCTAAAAAACAGAAAGTGAAAGTTATTATGCTTTTTTAATTATATTTTTTTCCTTAAAAAAAAAAAAAAAAAAAAAAAAAAAAAAAAAAAAAAAAAAAAAAACTGAAATTGGTTCCATAAATTTAAATTACTCAGTGCCGTATAGCTATTTAATATTCATCGCTGAAAACAGCATATTGTCTTTTTTTTTTCGCTCTTTCAGAATCGTAAAAATAGAACAACCAATTATATTTCCGAATCAATATTATAAAGCGAAAACATGTCCGTGAGTAACGCTGACGTCATATCGATGGAGGCAGCGACTTGAATAATCTATTTTATTTTATCGTAAATTTTTGAACTTCGAAAGATTGTGCAATTTCATATATTATAGAAAAACAAATTGTATTATAAAATTTGCTTGAAAACTGTATCTGAATTTGCTGATTTTTTAATGGGTTTTTTAAATATTTTTCAATAATGATTTTTTTTTTTTTTTTTTTTTTTTTTTACGTATTTCACAAAGGAACGTGCAACACGTTTTCACTTAAAGCAATGGAAATAAGTCAGTATTTGTTGTCAGAGTTGACATTGCCTACTACCTTCTATCTTGGCAAAACCCTGTAGAATAACAATTATCATCATACTGTGAGCAGAACATATGTAACTTTTATTTACGTTTAAACAATCTGAAAGCCATTTTTGTTTCAAAAAGTTATTTAAATTTCATTAAAAAAATAATACTTCCATGAATATTTCACTGTTTTCGCCTTCAGAAATATTTTTAAGAAAGAGCATAAAATTGATTTCAATCTACAAAATACAGTAAAAAGCGAATAGTGAAAGTGATTACACTTTTTTTAATTATCTTTTTATCGTTTTTAAAGAAAGACTGAAATTGATTCCATATATTCAAGTTATTCTGAGCTGTATAATTCCCTGTTGAAAGCAATTTTTTTTTAATTCAATATTTTTTCGTTTTTCATAATCATGAAATTAGCTCGATCAATAATATTTTCGAATATAACTAGTTCAAATTCAGATTAAATAAAAAATAATTCAAATAATATAAAAATGCGAACGGAATCACTTTTAAAACAAAATAAATTAGATGGCATTTAATGCAAATACTTTTTTATTTATTAAATAATGTATTATATAAAAATATAATATAATAATAAAATAACATTTCTGTTTTATGTATTTTTATTAGTGTTATTATTGTTTTGTTACATAAATTTTTAATAATTATTTATTAATGACAATTTTAGTTACTTTTAAAAAACCAAAATTGATTGAATATATTTAATTTTTAATTCTATTAAATAATTTTTAATTTTAATTATTTAAATTTTTAATTGGTTCTTTAAATTCATATTAGGTAGCTTCTATTACAAAAAATGCTACATGTAGAAGGTATCTAACTACCCGGAAGAAAGTTTCGGTAGATTTTCATCGATCATAATCAATAGACCCCAAAACCTCACTCTGTTCAAATGTTGATATTTATGAGTACATTAGGTCATCCGGAAAGTTCTGCGTTTTTTTTAAAATAATAAATACCAATAAAGCAGTACAAAAACATAAGAAAATTTTATTGAATCAGATAGGCACCATTTTGTTCTATGATCTTTTGAAATCGTTCCGGCATGGCAGCTGAAAAATTGCTTTTTTTAAAAAATCATTAGATTTATCCTAAAGAAGTTATCAACGGGCTCTTTGACAGTCTCCAAAAAAGTAAAGTTTTGGCCATTCAGAGAATTTTGAACTGATCTGAAGAGATAAAAATCTGAGAGGACCAGGTCTGGTGAATATGGGGGTGAAACAAAACATCCCAGCCACAATCAATAAGTAGTTGCCTGACATTCACCGAAATGTGGAGCAGGGCATTGTCATGCTGGAAGGCAACGCCTCGACGATTGGTCAATTTTGGCGACTTTTCTTCGATTTTTGCTTTCAAAACTGCCATTTGGGAACAGTGTTTTTTTTTTCGAATTTATTGTCTGATTTGAGAGAAACAATTCATAAAGAGCATCATTTGGAGCATTATTTGGAGCATCATTTGGAGCATCATAAAGAAGTCTCGCACGTCTGGATAAAAACTATAAAAATAAAAAAAATTAACTGTATTATACAGTACTTACTACAATTTCTACAAACAAAAGCAAAACTATATCGATTTGGCAGGCCACAGAAAGTCGTTTATAGTTTGAGCGAAGAGCTTTCTACTAAAATAAAAGTAACACACTTAATGATAATACCAAGAAAGTGGCCACAGCAGAGAAAATGGTGCAATTGAGGCGTTCCAAGAAGTTTTATTCTACTTAAAAAGACGTGACGGAAAAGTGTTCAGCTGAAACGGATGCATTTGGCATTTGTGTAGACTACATGCAGAACTTGCCCCTACCTGACATTTCTGTTCGAGAGATATTTTACTACCTCCAAATCTCGGTAAACTGTTTCTGTGTTTACGATTTTAAAACCAAAAGGAGCACATTTTTTTTTATTCGGATAATTCATTGTACACAAATTTAATTTCCCATTGTATTGTCATATTAGTCTGTAATGAATATTTGGAAATTATTTCATTAATTTAATTCCAGTAGTACGGTAGTGGCAGCCGTGCAAGTTCAGACACGTTCAGAACCGCCTATACGGGAACGATGAAGGCGACACGCGATGAGCCATCTGAAATTTTGCTTCCTCTTGAAGATATCGACTGCCTAAGCCATTAAAATGCTTCAGGACGCTTAAACAATTTACAAATATTCATTATAGATTAATCTGACAATACAACAAGAAATTAAATTTGTGTAAAATTAATTATCCGAATAAAAAAAAAATATGATCATTCTTTATTGAACCTCGTATTACGCATATTATAATAAGTGATACATAAAATTAAAGAGAAACTTTCCAAATGTTTTTCGCCGTCGCTCAACGCTGGATTGGACGTGCGGGTAACGACGATTTACCCCTATTCACATGGCCACCAAGATCTCCGGAACTTTCTCCTTGTGATTGATTTTTGTGGGGTTATATCAAAGCTAATATTTATGAACCACCATTGCAGAAAACAGTCAAAGAACTTAAAGAATGCATCAGTGCTTTATTAAGAACCGAAAAATTTGTGGAACGAACTGAATTAGAGATTGGATGTTTGTCGTGTTACGAAAAATTCACACATTGAACATTTGTAACTGAAATAAAAACCTGGAATGTTTTTCTTCATTTTCATATATCACTTAATATAATATGTGCCATTGTTTTTCTTTCTTTATTTAATTTGTTCATTTAATTATGCTGTAGCGCCATGTACATGACAAGCTCGTTGCTATTTTTATTTTATTTCATATTAAATTTGTACAGTAAGTATAAGTTACTGGTGAGGGAGTAATGTAGTCTCCATGTATATGACAAGCTCGTTGTTATTTTTATTGAAATTTAACTTAACTTGTTGTTATGACAAAAGAAATTAATAATCCATGGAATTTTAAAAATAAAGTTGTTGTTTGGTAAATTTACAAAAAAAAATGTTTCTCTTATTTTTTAACATGTAAGTTATAATATACTTTAGTTAAAAATACTATAATTATTTTGGAAGGTGAAGTAAAACGAACTACTTTCGCATCTACAATGCTAATTCTGAATATACTACCATTGCTAAAATTAGAGAACAACAAAAGTAAGTCTAAAGATAAAGTATAATAAATATAAAGACACACGGTACTATTATTACGACGGCAGACCCGAAAATGTTAATAACTGTTTCGCTGAGATTCTTTCTTCCACAAGCATATTTCTGATGCATACAAACAGAGTGGCATTTTTTTTTCCTCTCCAAAACTGAATTATTGTCAGCATGCTTGTCACTCACAGTGAAATCTAACTGACAGGTCAAAATTCGTGTTCTCCCATTTTTGCAAACATTATAGCTCCATAATAATTAGTTTGGACTAAAAAATTTCTTCCATGAAAATTCTCGGTGTCAAAATGAATTATTTCACTACCAGGTAATTTATTTTGGCTCCGTGTGCCTCAAAATTTTTAATCAACTTCAAAAAAGCACTATAAAAAAAAAAGACAAATGTTTCTTAATCCACGAAAATATAATATAACAACGAACAGAAATATAAAATATTTTCTTCCGAATTTTCCACGATTCCGAAAAGCGCTCTTTATCTTTAAAAATCTGAGAAACGCATATATTTCAGAGATTTTAGGAATCATTTATTAAAACTGAATTTCTTTTGCTGCCACTGATTTTTGGAAACGTTTCTTTAGTAGTAGCCTTTTGCCGAAACGTTAGTGAAGGCTCACCGTGGAGATGCGAAAGGTTTTTAGTTTCTGTCTGTCTGTCTGTTCCGCGATAACTGGCGTAAAAAACTTTCGATTAGGTTGATTTTCGGTGGTTATGTTGGTGAGGTACCCGGATTTAGCTGTATAGTTTTTAGTTACATTTGGTTCATTCGTTCGGAGAATATAGAACATTTCTTTTTAGCTCATAATGCTTTTCCTATTGGGATGCAGACGATTTTTCAAATTTCATTTTCATGTGAAATGGAAATAGAATATTTGCATAATGGATTTAGACGTAAAATTATGAATGCTAAATTTTCGATATTGATTTCCAATAGTTTTATAACTTTGCCGATAAATTTAATAGAATTTAGAAATTAATTACTTAAAATATTTGAAAATGTTTTTGCATCTGTTCAGGAAATATAAACATCTTATTTTCATATTTTTTACAATTTTTAAAAGCGTTTATTTTTACTTACCACTTTAATTTATTCGTTGCTTAGCAACCGTATTTCAAAGAGTATAAAATAATAAAATTAAAGGAACTCGCACTATTTTAGTGAAATATTTTTATTTTTATTTATTTTTCTATTTTTTTTTTTTTTTATCAAAACGAATGTAAACTTAATGAGACTACGGGGGGATGAATATCTATTTATTAAAAAAAAAAAAAAGAATAAGCAGTTCATTAGAATTTCGGAATATCACTGTATAACACCGTGTTTAATTTAAGGATTCTAATTTCTGGAACATTTGAAGCATTTTATATGCTTATAAATATACACGCAATTTAATAAATAATAATTGTGGATTGTACGTTGTTAAATGATATTAAAAATGATATTAAAAAAATGATTTGCAGAGCTGACGTTGAGGCTCCTGATTTGCAGATTTACTAGTATATTGTATTAATCAGTTTTCTCAACCCTGAATATATGTTTTTCGGAAGCTATAATTTCTTAAGTGCACCTTTTCATATTCAACAAATGTATTTCACAGACAAACATAAAAAAATAACAGCATTAATATTAAAATTGATATTATTGTGTTACTGCTGCATGTATTACCCATGAACTACTCATGACTACTAAAAGCCTTCTTTACCTTTAGAAACCTCAGAAATAAATATATTTTCGAGATTTAAAAATGCAATATTTCTTTTGCTGTCACTGATTTTCGGAAACGTTTCCGAGCAGTTTTATAGTGTATTTATTCAGCAATTTTTTTTTCAACCGAAATATCGGTTTTTAGGGTTTCGTTCATCTTACGAAACACTATTACTCCCGCTTCGTTGTCTGTTCGTCACTGAGCCGTTCTCAGAAACTATATAACTTAAGGCATGAACATTTGTGTACTTATAGCTAAATACCTATTCTAAAGCTCAAAATATGAAAATTTGAAAAAATCGTATTCTTTTAATATAGAGAGATAAAAAACAAAAAATCTAACAGCCTTTTCCTATTAAATTTAAACATTTTTCGTTATAGCAGTTGCCAACAATTCAAAATCCACAATAAAATTCTTTCTACAATAATTAATTTTCTATCGAAAGATTTCCACGTGAAAAATGAAAACGAAATAAAAAGTTTCACCAATTGAAAAAAAAAGATTAATATGACGTCATATAGGTAATAAAACGGAAAAAAAAATATATATATATTTTTTTTTGGTACAGTATCTGTTTGTGAGGAATGCTATAAAGAATATTATTACAAAAAATATACTACATTTTATTTTCGAATTAATGCATCAATATTCAATGATATTCGTCTAATAGTGCACCAATATTTATTTTTTACTGTAGAAACGATCATTATAAAAATTATGTGCATTCATTTACGAATTAATGCATTCGTAATTTCATAATTAATTCATTCTCAAATGAACATATTCATTATTCAACAGACATGTTTTACAGATAAACATGACAAATTAACAGTATTAACATTAACATTAAAATTAATCATCAAATTAATCAAAATAATTAACAATAAAATTGTTATTCTGTTTCTCTTGCATGTATAAATTCTGTTAGACAGCTGAAAATGTTTAATAGAGAATGGATAACATCCTAAAAAACCGATATTCTGGTGTGAGAAAAATCGATTAATACGCTATAAACCTACTCGGAAACGTTTTCGAAAATCAGTGGCAGCAAAAGAAACTTCGCTTCTATAAATGCTTCTTTAAATCTCGAAAATATATTGGTTTGGGTGTTTCTAAAATATAAAGAGCGCTTTTCGAAATCCTGGATAACTCGGAATAGGTTATCAGGGTTCGTACGCCTCAGCGTACATATACCAAAATTTTAGTAAAGTAATATTTGCGTTACTTAATAAAAAATTTTATTTTGGGGGTATAGCGTTTTTGATATACCACTTTAGACGTGCATCTTTATGTCTCTGCTTTAAGCAAGGTTTTGCTTTCATTCTCTTGTAAACAATATTTGTTGAAGCTTTAATTCTTTTGTGTACAGTACTTTTTGAAATTCTGGAAATTGATGCAATTTCACGCACAGATAAATTAGCAACTGAAGCCATTTTTAATTACATTTTATCATCACGTAACATTGTTTTCTTTGGTCTTCCGACTCGCTTTCTAGTATTCTATGTTACACCTGATCTCGAAACTCTATAAATACTGCTCAAGGATCTCTTTATTCTTCTCGATATTTGTACAGGATTTTGTCCTTGCGCTTTTAAATGTAAAATCTTAATAATTTAATCTTCAGAAATTTCTTTAGAACGTGGCATACGCAGGAAATGTCTTTTCCGAATCACAAACAAAACAATTCAATGAACTAATTTGATTCCACAAAATTCCAATAAATTATTCTGCTAAAAATACAGCAGACGATAATTTCAATTAAAGGGGAAAATTATTCTGCATTTATAGAAGCATACGAAAATAAAAATATTTTATGAACAAAAATGTAAAAGAAAACATGTAATGCTGTATTGTGTCTATACTTTTGGGACAGCACATTGTTATATAATTTGAAGTATATTTTATAATTTCAAACCTTTGATCATAATTTATATGTGTATGTCAGCAAAACTGCTTTTATTTATTACCTACCTGACGAATTTTAATTGTACCTTATTGCTTTTTATGTTAATGCAAATTTTATTGATTGTCTAAACTTTTGAGACACGATGCAGATGGATTATAAAACAGAAATGAACAAAGGCTCTATTTTGTTTATTTTATTCAAATATGTTTCTTAATAATTCAAAATTTCATTATTTTCATAGAGAATAAATGGACATTTTTTCGTATAAAATTTTAAAATAGTTAAATTTACTTATCGTTGCTAATACTTTATCATTGCAAATACTAAATCAAAACCCGGAATTATAATTTTTACTCAACAATTTATTTTCAATTGAAAAATTTCCACATGAAAAATGAAAGAGAAATAAAAAAATTTAAGAATTAAAAAGATGATGAAATATCGTTTTTCAATTTATATTTTACTTTAAAATATGATACTTTTAGTTTGAGTTATCAAAGTCCACCTCCCGTTCACCCTCCCAAGAAAAAAAACCTGCCCATGCTGTCTCACAAAAATATTTTTCAGCCCACCCAATATTTTTGATAAGTGGGCCCCACTGCATAGATTCCATTACAATGTTTAAATGTATTTGCAATGTTCTTAAAAAATTTTAATAAACAACGATGTTATTAAAATAAAAATAAAATTTATCAAAAATTCGCTTAATGCAAGAGCAAAGAAGAAATAAAAAAGTAATTAAAATTTTGACCTGAACAAGCCGATCGTGATAACTCCTAAAAATAAGGAAATTCCTAATATTATAAACGTGAAACTGTATTGTATATAGTAGATTTTGCTTTCATTAGCGAGCGAAATTTGTGGCAAAAGTAAATACATTTTTGTAACCAATTTTTTTTTTTTTTTTTTTTTTTTTTTTTTTTTTTGCGTGCTAAACATTTAATGGTATTCTAGATCTGCAGGTACGTGGTGGAACATTTGGGGGTACGTGAGAATTATATTGGTAATGGCGGATAGCGCGCAAAAATAGAATTTGAAATGAAAACAGAAAAACAAAACTCTAAACTTTTCGTTTACAAAGAAATACATGTAAAAGTCTATTCGCATAAAAGAAGATAAATGCCTAACTTTGTAAATGATTGATAGTATGTCTCCATTATCTCCACCCATTCCTAATAACATCTTGCGATTTTGCATGTGCCCCTGCTTTTGTTTAGTTGTTCTTTTTTTCTAGCAATTCTAGAAATATCAAGAAAAAACATGAATCGTATCGGGGATATTGGTTTCGTCGATTTCATTTAAAACCCATTTGAAAACAGGTCATCATTTTAGTGTTCGAATGGTCAGCATTAGCATAAACTCAATAACGTGTATTAATAGGCGTAGCTTCATCCCTACTTTGTGAGTGCTTAATTTGAAATCTTTAGCTAATATTTCTGGTTTCGAGTGACTTTATGTTGATATTGTGATGTGGTTCAAAATGAATACGTGTTTGAAAACTGGAATTCTAAAGAGAACTGCTTTTAATATTGGCAACTAACATAAGAACATTACTAATGAACAAAAACATTAACAAACTGGTTTATGTGAGAAGGGGTACGCATAAATGAAATGTCTAAGCAAGGGGTACGTGAGAGAAAAAATGTTGGGAACCGCTGTTCTAGATGATCATTTTTCCTCTCACCTTGGACTCCTTTTTCAAATGGTTGCAGTTTCATTTTCGCGATTGTTTATATTATTTACAATATTTACAAAATTTCACGTTTTAAGACGAAGTTATATTAATGCCCTTATAACAAATAAATGCCCTATTGTCTCCTATAAAAAGTTATAAAGTGTTAGTTAATTATATATTTTTTTTAATTTCAGGAGTGAAATGTTTTGCTTAATTAATACTTTTAATATGTTACGTGAACGAAGTCACGGGTAACAGTTCGTCATTACATAAATCGTGTATTCTAGTTTCCGAAATAATCCATCTATACTATGAAAGTTCTGCTAATAATGCGCTAATTTTTATTAGCTTCTAAGGATTATCGTTACAAAAATTGAGTATTTTATTTTTCGAAATAATCACTCGTTTTTGTGTAGTTAAACATTTAACAAAAAAAAAATTATCTGTCGCATTTTATAACTTGACCTGTCCATCATTTACGGATTTAACTTTTCAAAAGTCTTTTAAATACAGTTAATCTTGCATGGGCATTCTTCTCTAATCGGTCTTTTTATCCGTGAATGATAAATCACCGGAGATTTTCTGTTCTATTTTTTATATGCAGAAAGACGAAATTTTAATGCTACATCTTAAGCATTGATTTTGATACCAAGTGAGATGCAAAAAAGCTTTTTATGGGAATTTTCTCAATACTTTTAAAATGCTGTATAAAAATTGTTTTAGAAATAGCTTTTTTTTAACAGATACGCCTGAAACTATGCAACGTATAGATCTGTGATCAGAGTGATCTAATATTTTTTTTCGCATTTTCTATTATTATTCTCATAACTCGTATGTGACAGAATTTAATTTCTGATATTTATTTAAATTATATTTTGTTCGATTTATTTGCAGAAAACATTATGAACAAACCACTCGTCGAGATGTCTTAATTTAGAATAACTGCAATAAGAAATGATGAACAAATTCAAAATGGAATTTTGAATACTTTTTCATACATTTTTACACACACACATATATATATATACATATTTGAATCTAATATACTGTGTTCATCACAAAACTTTCTTTTGTATAATTCTAATAGGTCAATATAAACAGCGCAGTTACACACTAACAACTAGTACCAATCTCAAAACTTTCTTCTATCTCATACCTGCTAATATTTCAAAAAGCGTATTTTTTTTTTAAATTATGCGAAAATGCAGCATAGCAGCGCCACCACGAAAAAAAAATCAGCACTACCGACTTATGTCAACGTGTGACTCAATTTGACGTTTGATAAAAATCCTTGCATTAGTTCTTGAGATAAAGCTACTGCGGAAGTTGTGAAAAATGCAGCATATCAGCGTCACCTGTTGGGCGGTATACACCAAATACAAATCAGCACCAATTTATATCAAGGTCTAATCTAAAGATTTAATACAATTCCGCGCATTAATACTTTATATGACTGTCGCTAAAATCGTGTAAATCCTGAAAAATGTAGCATAGCAGCTGCACCTGTTGGGCGCTATACACCAAACCCTAATAAGAAACAACTTATGTCAACGTCTAATTGAATCTGAAGGTGGATGAAAATCCATACATTAGTTCTTGAGATATAGCTATCTTTAAAATCGTTAATAATGCAGAGTCACAGACAGATTTTTTGTAAAAATATTTAAATCGTGTTCAGGACATTCCAAAACGAATAAATCTGTTGAGAATCTTAAATCGAAAATTTTCATAAAACCAGTGTACTTTCACCTTGTAAAGATAGAAGAAAGTAAAAACACAATGAAACAGCGCAATCTATACGGTATTCAAAACCAAAATTGGAACAACATATAAAGTGAAACTAATTGGTTGTGCCAATGCCAAAACTTTCTTCTATCTTACACAGGTTTCGCATACTTTAAAAACAAATCTCAGCACCAATTTATCTCAAGGCCTAACTGAATCTAAAATTTTATTAAATTCCGAGCATTAGATCCTGAGATATGACTATCGCTAAAATCGTGTAAATACTGAAACATGAAGCATAGCAGCACCACCTGTTGGGAGTTTTACACCAGAACCTAACCAACAACAACTTATGTCAAAGTCTAACTGAATCTGAAGTTTGATGAAAATCCTTGCAATAGTTCTGGAGATATAGCTGTCGTGAAGATCATGAAAAAAGTAGCATAGCAGCACCACCTTTTTGGATATCTACATCAAAACGTAATCAGCATCTATTTATGTCAAGGTCTAACTAAATCTGAAGTTTGATGAAAATCCGTGCAAATCACGAAGAATGCAGCGTAGCAGCGTCACATGCTGCGCGATTTTCACCAAAAACTAATCAGCACCAATTTATATCAGGGACTAACCCTAAGTTTTGTGTAAATACTCCAACAGATAGCGATGCTATGCTGCATTTTGCAGGATTTGTACGATTTTAGCGATAGTCATATCTCAAGAATTAATGCACGGAATTTCATCAAATTTCATATTCTCTTAGAATTTGACATAAATTGGTTCAGATTAGATATTCGCGTAAATCATGTAACAGGTGGCGCTACTATGCTGTATATTTGGATTAATTAAAAAATTACGCTTTTTGAAGTATTAACATGTATGAGATAGAAGAAAGTTTTGTTGTGATTAGTCTTAATTTATCAAACAAAAGACTGCAGAAAATATTCAATATTTTTCTTGTTGTTAATAATGATTGAAAATATAAAAATTTAATTCAATGAGGTATGAATGATAATCCCTTTAGAATATAGTATGAAAATGGTTAGAATTGTTAGAATTTTTTTTTGTTTTGTTTAGAAAAATAGGAATGTGAATTGAAGTGTTCTTGTGTAAAATATTGTAATTGAATTTTTAATTTTTTTTCTGATTTTCATGTAAAATTGTTTAATTTCATCCATGTGTCTGTGTGTCTCTGTAAATGAACGATAAATTCTTTGTACACCATATTCTATAGTACGCCTCTTGTAGTATACCTCAGTGATACATACCAATTTCAGTATTTTAGAAATAGTGTAACATCATTCAATTACACCGTAAACGATTTTCCCCTTCGAACATAATGTAACAGAGTTCTTTTGAGCGTCGCTGTATATGAACTATATATTTATACACTTAATTTTCAATACCGAACATGCCTTACTAAACCTCATTAACATATATTAATTACATGGCAATCCGAGTGTATTTACGTGAGTTCGATCACGGACAGACAGTCAAACCGAATTAATAAACACTTTTAAACTATGTTGGAAATGTTCAAAATGAAAAGAAATGGATCTCTGTATGAGCTCTTAAACTTTTGTTTGGAATAAAGATTATTGAAAGAGAAAAAAAATCTTCTAGAAACAGTCATCATTTAATGGCTTGAATGAAGTGTTTCAAAAGTATCATTTATTAATTAGAATCAATTGTAGAAATGAAAAATTTGTAAAATGAGAAATAAACGATAATAAAGCTTAACCCAGTTGAAAGTTTATGGTAACCTAAGGTGCATTTCTGTCGTCTATTTTTTTATTCGTGAAATTATCAAACAAAAGCATATAAACACTGAATTATTTTAAAAAATTCAATGAATTTTCTAGTGTTATGAATCGATAGAAAAAATACCAATTTAGTGACAGGATGAATACGGATAATACCGTACAATACGTATGGAAATTGGTAGATTACTTTCTTATTTTTATGTTCTTTTATTTTCGTTTTGCTAACTGACTAAAAAAAAAAAGAGCAAGAGGTTTTTAATTTGATGCGTATGTTTTTTTTTTTTTTTTTTTTTTTTTTGTATGTTCACCGATTACTCCGAAACTCGACCAATAATTCATATGATTTTTTTAAATTGAAAGCGTATACTCTGGAATTGGTCCCATTTAAATTTCATCGAAACTGATTCATTACATTTTGAGAAATTCAGCAAAACCCAATAATAATAATAATAATAATAATAATAATAAACATCTTTAAAATATTTCATTTTCAAAGATTTCCATCAAGTAACGTATCGCTGTCTGTTTGTCGAGTAAGTCGCTACCCGGCGATTTTTCCTCCATCTTTAGACGGTATTGTTTCTAGGATTGTTCATTAATACAGGGTGGGCAAACAATTGCTGGTATATATTTTTTAATTTAATATGAAATCATGTAATTAGCGTACAAGAGTCCATTTGACATTTGAGGGAGATTGCTTTGAGACCTATAAGCTACAAGGCTATTGTCTCGAATGATCCATATTTTGTATTCATAGAAACACCAGAACCACATACAGAACTTTTGACAAATTATATAAATCTTCTTCTTGAGGACGGAATAGACACAATGAAGTAGACAGTGCTGAACACACACACAATGACATCCATGCCTTACCGTGATTCGAATCCGGCAACTCACCGTGGCGGTCGCCGCCGCTACCAACCACGCTTCCGGGTCGGCCTAGCTGTCCATATAATTGATGAGACTCGGAAAAAGCCACGCACGCAACTGCTGCTATATCGGTGCATTGCTTGCCAACAAAGTCAATTTTGAGCCTCTGACTGCCTGTTGGAAAGAACAGTGTAAAAGTAAAATTAAAACGACATTATTTAAGTTAATGAACCTGCTGTCAGGCTGAATTTCATGTTCTTTTTAGGTGCGTTCGTAATTATATAAATACATAGCACCTATAGTCGTCGTCTGGTCCGTCCGTCTGTCCGTCCGCACATAACAGCGCAAAAACTACCCAACCGAATGGTTTGAAATTTAATAAATATTATCGTTGAAGAATTTTGTCGAGTTATTTCAAACTTTATGAAAATCGAATCAAAACTTAAAAAGATATTAATTTAAAGTTTTCTTTGTTCTATTAAATCCTATTGTTCGTAATCTATATAATAAAAGCAAGTCATGTGACTACGGAAAACAAATACGGAAAAACGACTTGTTTTTTCATATGCCAGGTGGCCATTTTTATTCAAAATTATTTTTTCGAATAAAATTGCATAAAAATTACATTTTTTTTTCAAAAAAAGTTTTTGCTTGAGAGATGAGTTACATTCTAAAATTTATAGATTCTGAGATAATTTCAGTGGGAATTAGGTTAACGAATATCTCAATCCATTAGAGTAAATAAACACAGGAGATTCGTTCATTATGAGTCATAAAAATATTAAACCATGGAGGTAATCATTCGCAAGGCAAGATCTCCAAGGTGAATGTTGCAGCGTTGTCTGGTGTAGATAAAAAATCGCATTTGTAAACGTGGCATATGTAATAAGAGAAAAAAAGTCATGCTCATTTCGCTCACAGCAGACGATCTTATTCATTTCACTGAAATAATAAGGATGATTTTTTTACATTGTGAAACTAGTTATAAAACGAACGCACCTCCTACGTCACGTTTAACGTACAATTTCCAACTTGTTTTACATTGTAGTAGTTTTTGAAATCCTTTTTTTTTTCGTTAAAAACTGTATGTATTATTCAGGGATGAGAATTCTCCGTCTTTTTGCATACCAGTATAATCTTAGAGAAAATGTTTTTTTATTTAATCGGAACGTTTTGCTATTTAAGAGAACAACATTTTCTCTAAGATTATACTGGTATTCAAAAAGACGGACAATTCTCATCCCTGATTATTTAGCTAAAGTATCTCTCTATATTAAAAAAGGATAACCGCCGTCGCAACAACTGCCATTGCATTCTTTGTGCCTTGAGGACTTTCTGGGATAATATTCAGAAACTATTGCATAGGAAAATATGAAAATTTGTAGCTTTATAGAGAAATGTTCTATAAACACGCTGAAGTAGAAAGTTTTTTAATCAAAGAATTATTTTAAGAGATATTTAATATTTAAGTTGGTCAAAATAGTTCTGTTAAAAAAGTTTTATAGGAACAAAAACTATGCATAGGAATTCAATAATATTTTGAAAGGATATAGTTGATAAACTTGCTGTGTGCAGTGCGTAATTATTATTATTTTTTTAATTTGTCTAATCTTTTGAGGATATTTTAAAATTTTTTTATTCAAAATTTCATCATTTTAAATTAGAATTATGTCATATCTCGAAAAAAATACATCTATTTAAATTGTTGCCAATTTAAAAAATAGCGCACATAATAATGTCCCTGTACAGTTAAAAAATGTATTTACACATAACTACTAAAAACAGAAACAAAACTTTTAATAATAATTAAATGATCACGTGTTAAAAACAGTACTATATTTTTACGTTTAATAACAGGAAGAAAACTTTGGCGAAAATTACGTCATATTGTAAACGGTACATTTAAAACGTCTTACGTCATAAAAAATGTACTTGCGCGGGAATATTAAAAAGAGAAATAAAACTTGAAAATGAAAAAAAATTATTGAATTATTACGCGTTCAAAGTGAGGAAACTTACGATATATTTAAAATGCTCAAATAATAATATTTCTATACAGTTTCAATTTAAAAATTTATTTACACGATAGATTCATTTATTTCAACAAAATCTTTTACCTATTGTTGCAAATTGTAAAACAGTGTAAATAATAATATTTCCCTTCAATTAAAAAACTATATTTTTACGTTTAATAATAGGAAGAAAACTTTGGTGAAAATTACGTCATATTGGAAACTATACATTTAAAACGTCTTACTAAAAACAATTTTCTTATACCATCATTATAAAATTCTCTGGTGCAGCGACATTGTTTACTAAGCCATTGATTTTCAAATATTAACTTGATCTTATTTAATCAATCTCTAAAACAGTTATTAGTTATTTCGACATCAGTTGATTCGGCCTTAAAATCACTCAATGAAAGGAAAGAAAACCAATGGAAACCCGATTACAGGAGGTCTCCACTGGTCGTTTAATTATAATTCAATCTTCCGTAACCGTTTTAGAGCCGATCAAATTAACGTGCTTTTAAAATTTTCAGTGTTAGAACGGGGGTTGGCGAATGTTGTTCGTAGAGGGCAGTGTCCCCTGTCAAATAAAAATGTAAGAAAATTAACAATAAATTATGCTTAAATAACAAAATTACTAAATCTTAAATCCCTTAGGAGTATGAATGAAAAATCTATAGAATTCTCTTTTTCTTATTTTTTAGAAAGTGTTAATCTTTCACCTTAAATACCAGTTTCTTATGTGTTAAATTACTCAACAATTTTTACTCCTCAGTATTTTTAAAAGTCTTTCAAAGGTAATCGAAATGTCTTTTCATCGTAAGCGCTCTTATTGATGAGCATTTTTAATTTCATATTCCGTTTTTGCGCAAGAGAACAATGAATTAGCAGAACTTTTTAGAAATCTCAGTGGTGTGATATTAAACAGAGAGAAAGAAATAGGTCGCGTCTCATTAATTTACGATTTCTTAAACTTTAATTTGCAATAAACGTCATAGAAATAAAGAAGAATCTTCTAGATATCATTTATTAGTTAGAATTGACTGCAGAAATGAGAAATAAATATTAGAAAACGTTTAGGGTTACATGCAAACATAACACTTTGCAAAGCTTTCTGCAACCCAAAATTATATTTAAACATTACTTTTGCATGTAATTTCCAGTGCAAATTAACATTTATTAGGGTTCAAATTACAATTAATTTGGGTGCAAATTACATGTAAATGTTATGTTTGCATGTAATTTTGGGTTGCAAAAACCTTTGCAATTGCAAGTATTACGTCTGCATGTAACCCGTAAATCAGTTACAAATGTATACAATTCAAATGATATTGTTTTCCGAATTCACTAAAATATCAATCGAAAACACATGAAATGTAAAACTTTTAATTATGATCATTCTAGTCTTCAAGAACCGATAGAAAAAATACAAATTTAGTGAAATGAGGAATAAATTATACTAAAGCTTAACCTAGTTAAAAATTTATGGTAACATAAGATGTTTTTCTTTCGTCTATTTTATTTTTATTCGTGAAATTATCAAATAAAAGCTTATAAATTTTGAGTTATAAAAAAAAAAAAAGAAAGAAAGAAAGAAAAGAAAAGAAAAAGGATTATTCTAGTGTTCTGAATCGATAAAAGAAATACGAATTTGGTGAAATTATGAATAAGTGTTAACACCGTAAAATACGAAAGGAAATCGATAGATTTCTTGCTTTTATTTCAGTTTTTTTATTGTCGTTTTGCTCAACAAAGTAAAAAATAAAAATGTAAGTAAATTAAGAATGAATTATGCTTAAAATAACTAAAGTACTAAATCTTAAATCCCATAGGAGTACCAATGGAAATCTATAGATTTATCTTTTCTTTTCTAATCACAAATATCTAGAAAATATTAATATTTCACGTTAAATACCAATTTCTTATGTTTTCAATTACTCAACAATTTTTTATTCCCCAGTATTTCTAAAAGTATTTCAAAGATCATCGAAATGTCTTTTCATCGTAAGTGCTGTTATTGATGAGCATTTTTAATTTAAAGCTACTTTTTTTCGCAAGAGATCAATGAATTTGCAGAGCTTTTTAGAAATCTCAGTTGTGTGAAATTAAAGAAAAAGAAAATAAATAGATCTATCTGACTTCCATGTGTCATTACTTTACGAGTTCTTGAAGTTTATTTGGAATAAAGGTCATTGAGGGAAATAAAGAAGAATCTTCTGGTTACAGTCGTCGCTTGAATGGCCTTTTTCAGAAGTATCATTTATTAATTAAAATCAAGTGTAGAAATGAAACATTAATGAAATACTAAAGTTTGATGCAGTTGAAAGTTTATGATATCCTAAGGTGCCTTTCTTTTGTCTATTTTTTTTTTAATTCTTGAAATTATCAATTTCATCTGGCTATTTTCTCTTTAATTCACTCTCTTAATTTTTCCCTTCTTAAAAAAGACCAGACTGCGATTCTAATTGGTGTCCTCCATCACGCGGGGACTCCTGACTCCGCTGTTTGTTTTTCAACACTCGTCGCCATTCGACCTCGGCCACGAGCTTGCATAATGACATGCTCTAGACGTTTACATCTGTTTTTAACCTTGGCACTGATGATGGAGCTTCAGAAGCTCCGAAACAGCTTAATGCTATTTTCGCATGTATTTCATTTGTGCTATTTTCCCATTGTTCATTTATTAATCATATTTTTTAATACCAAATAAAAGCATATAAACTATTTTTAAAAAAATCAATTATTATTCTAGTGTTATGAAAAGATAGAAGAAATACGAATTTAGTAAAATGATCAATATAAATGGTAATACCGTAAAACACTAATGGAAATCGATAGAAGAAATACGAATTTAGTGACATGATGAATAAATGATGATACCGTAGAATACGAATGGAAATAGATAAATTTTCTTCTTTTATTTTCGTTTTGTCCATCCAAGTATGAAATAAAAATTTAAGTAAATTAAGAATAAATTATGCTTAAAATAACAAAAATATTAAATCTTAAATCCGGTAGGAGTATGAATGGGAATCTATTGATTTCTGTTTTTCTTTTCTAATCACAAGTTTCTAGAAAATGTTAATCTTTTACTTTAAATACCAATTTCTTTTGTTTTCAGTTTCCCAACAATTTTTATTCCTCAGTATTTCTAAAAGTCTTTCAAAGTTAATCGAAATGCCTTTTCATCATAGGCGCTGTTATTGATGAGCATTTTTAATTTAAAGTTCTGTTTTTTTTTCGCAAGAGATCAATGCATTTGCAGATTTTTTTAGAAATATCGGTGGTATTAGAATAAACAAAGGTAAAAGAAATAGGTCGTGTCTCATCAATTTACGACTTCTTAAAGTTTTATTTGCAATAAACGTTACAGAAATAAAGAGGAATCTTCTAGAAATAGTCATTACTTAATGCTTTGAATGACGTATTTCACATGTATCATTTATTAGTTAGAATCGTCTGCAGAAGTAAGAAATAAATATTAGTAAACGTCTAAATCAGTTACAAATATCTAGAATTCAAACGATATTGTTTTTTTTATTATTATTATCCACTAATATATCAAATGAAAACACGTGAAATATAAAACTTTCAATTATGATCATTCTAGTCTTCAAGAATCGATAGAAAAAATTACAAATTTAGTGAAATGAGGAATAAATTACGCTAAAACTTAAATGAAGAAGAAAAATCTAGAAATAGTCATTACTTAATGGTTTGAACGACGTATTTCATACGTATCATTTATTAGTTAGAATCGTCTGCAGAAATAAGAAATAAATATTAGTGATAGTTTCAATTAGTTACAAATGTATGGAATTCAAACAATATTGTTTTTCGTATTCACTGTAATATCAAATGAAAACATATTGAAATGTAAACCTTTCAATTATGATCATTCTAGTCTTTAAGAATCGATAGAAAAAATTACAAATTTCGTGAAATGAGGAATAAATTATTCTAAAGCTTAAATGCAGAAAAAAAAATCTAGAAATAGTCATTACTTAAAGGTTTGAACGACATAGTTAATACGTATCATTTATTAGTTAGAATCGTCTGCAGAAATAAGAAATAAATATTAGTAAATGTTTAAATTAGTTACAAATATATGGAATTCATACTATATTGTTTTTCGATTTCACTGAAATATCAAATGAAAACACATTGAAATGTAAAACTTTTAATTATGAACATTCTAAGTCTTTAACAAGCGATAGAAAAAAATACAAATTTAGTGAAATGAGGAATAAATTATGAAAAGATTAACCTAGTTCAAAGTTTATGGTGACTTAAAATGAATTTATTTCGCCTATTTTTTTATTCTAGAAATTATCAAATAAAATCGTATAAATTATTTTTTTTTAATTAATTATCAAATATATACTGCATCTAGTGTTATGAATCGTAATGAATCACTACATAAAAAATTTACTTATCAAATACATGCTACATCTGGTGTTATGAATCGATAGAAGAAATTTTTTACGAATTTAGTGTATTGATGTATAAATGATAATACTGTAGAATATGAATGGAAATCGATAGATTTTTTTTTCTTTTTTCTGCTTTTTATTTTCATTTCGTTCAGCAAACGTCTGAAATAAAACTTTAAGTAAATTAAGAATAAATTATGCTTAATATAACAAAAATTACTAAATCTTAAAATCCAATAGAAGTATGAATAGAAATCTGTTATAGCTTTTCTTTTTCTTTTCTTTTCTTTTCTTTTATTTTCTTTTCTAATCACAAGTTTCTAGAAAATATTAATTTTTCACGTTAAATGCCAGTTTCTTCTGTTTTCAATTACTCGACAATTTTTGTTCCTCAGTATTTTTAAAAGTCTTTCAAAGATAGTCGAAATGCCTTTTCATCGTAAACGCTGTTATTGATGAGCATTATTAATTTAATGTTATACTTTTTTTTTCGCATGAGATCCATAAGTTTGTAACACTGCCTCGAAATGTAATATTAAAAAAAAGGAGAAAGAAAAGAAATAAATCTATCTTTCGTCTTTCTTTCCTCTAAGAGCTCTTGAAGTTTTATTTGCAATAAAAGTCATTGAGAAAAATAAAGAAATATCTTCTAAAAATCAGTTGTCAATTAATGGCATGAATGACATATTTCAGATGTGTCATTTATTAGTTAGAATCAACTGCAGAAATGAGAATTTATTGAAATTAGAATTATATAATTGTAAACGTTTCACTCAGTTTCACTTGAACACATAAATTCAAAAGATTTTTCTTTATGAATTCTCTAAAATATCAAATAAAAACCCGTGGAATATAAAACTTTCATTTATGATTATTCTAGTCTTTAAGAATTTATAGCAAAAAAATTGAAATTTAGTGAAATAAGGAATATATTGTAGTAAATTCTTAACCAGGTAGAATATGAAAGGAAATAGATAGATTTTATTTTATTTTATTTTATTTTCACCTTATTTCTTTACTTTTTTATTCTTTAAAGTATCAAATAAAAAGAAATCAATTCTAAAATTTTTATTTATTATTCTAATTATTTAGAACCAAAACAAGAGACAAGAATTTATTGTAATGAAATTTTAATTATATTAAGTACCTAATCCATTGTATAAAAATCAATAGATGTGTGTTTTCTAAATTAACGGAAATATAAAAAATCAAGTAAGTTATAAAAATTCCAGTTATTATTATAATTGTTTTATAACTATATCTATTTTTCATTTGAGTCATTTAATAACTGTGTTGATCGTATTGAAACACATGTATTAATCTAACTCATGTTAATGAAGAAATGTTTTTTTTCCTTGCAGACGATCCTGAGCATGGAACTTTTTGAAAACATTTTAATCCGATTTTGGAACACAAAAAAGGATTATGTGTATATCTTTTTTAGGTGCGTTCGTAATTATATAAATACGCAGCACCTATAGTCGTCGCTTGGTCCGTCCGTCTGTCCGTCCGTCTGTCTGTCTGTCTGTCCGTCTGTCTGTCCGTCCGTCTGTCTGTCTGTCCGCATATAACAACGCAAAAACTACCCAACCAAATGGTTTGCAATTTAAAATATATTATCTTTGCAGAATTTTGTCGAGACATTTCAAATTTTATTAAAATCGAATCAAAACTTTAGGAGATATTAATAAAAATATTTATTAAGAAATTTGATTTTTTTTAAAAAATCGGTGCTTTTTTGTTATAGGAGCTTTCGATGGATGTTAAATCGTCAAGCGACCGAGATACTTATTTTATGACAGAAATGAATCTGCAGACGATATAATTCATTTCACAGAATTAGAAATCAGAAAAGATCTGAATATTTATATAACTAGCTGATACATATATATCTGAATATTTATATAACTAGTTAAGATATTTGTATGAACAGTGTCATAAAATATATACTTAACTAGCTGTTTAACCCGTTCTACGCACGGGATATCATGAATTTAATTCTAAAACGTGCGTACGAACTCACCTCGTTTGTAACGTTTGACGTACAATTTCCAACTTGTTTATCTTTGCACAGTAGGAACGGCACAGCATGAACTCTGACTTCGCACACCTTTAATACCGTTTTGAAACAATTATAAATGGTTTTTTTTTTTTTTTTTTTTTTTTTTTTTTTAACAAACACGTGAGATAGCAAAACTACAACTTTGGACTTAATTCGAGCAAAGAAATAAAATCAGTTGCCAACGCAATAGAAACTGAATGACAAATCGTCAATTACGTTTTCGTAAAAAGCAGCATAAACAAGTAATATAAATTTTTTTTTAAAGTCAATTCCTACTTTTTAATCATAAATATATAAAATAAACCCGTGCAGCATTAATATCCCACGTTATCTTCATTGAACATTATTTTATAATCATCGTTGCGGTATTTTATTTTTTGTTGGCATCACTCATTTGAGATAAATCCTTCATTTCATTTATGAAAACAATGGGAGAAATTTTTTTCTCCGATATAAAAATGAAAATTTATTAATTAAATTTAATTAAAGAATTAATATTTGAAAAAACTGTATTAACATCAATTGTTATCCAGTACAAGTTAAAAAAAAATTATTTGAACTTGAATGGATGAATATAAAATATTTTATTAACGATTGAAAATTCCAACAAGATATATATAGAGAGAGTGTGAGCTAATAGTAGGAATTTAAAAAAAAAAAAAAAAGAATTGCACATGTACATGAATAACTAGTAAATCTGCAGATTAGGAGCCTCAACGTCAGTTCTAAAAGTCATTGTTTTTTAATCTCACTTGTCATATTATTTAGCATCTTGCAATCCGCAATTTAATTTTTTTTAATATTATATACATATTTATAGACGTATAAAATACTCCGGAGGTTTCAGAAATTAGAAGCGTTAAATTAAACACGGTTTATGCAATGATATTCTGAAATTCGTATTAACTTCTTTTTCATGTAACTTTATAGATAAAGAAATAAACTTGTTTTAAAATAAATTCTTCATTTATCTCAATAGAATACAAAAATAATTTATTTTGATAATAAAATATTACACCAAAATAGTGCGAGTTACATGAATTTTATTATTTTGATATTCTTTGAAATAGGGTTACTAAGCAATTGATAAATTAAAGAGGAAAGTAAAAAGAAATGCATTTTAAAATTTGTAAAAAATATGAAAATAAAATGTTTTATATTTGTCGAACAGATGCAAAAATTTTCCAATAATTTAAGCAAATAATTTCTAAATTCTAATGACTGTATCAGAAAATTTTCAGAGCTATTGAATATATTTAAAACCTCCATATCGAAAATTTAGCATTAGTAATTTTACGTTGAAATCCATTATTCAAATATGCGATTTTCATTTCAGTTAAAATTGAAATTTGAAAATCGTCTGCATTCATATAGGAAAGCATTAGGACCTAAAAAGAAATCTTCTATATTTTTCGAACGAATGAACCAAATGCAACCAAAAACTATACAGCTCATTCCGGGTACCTCACCAACATATCCACCAAAAATCTAATCAGATAATTTTTACGGCAGTTATCGCGGAACAGACAGACAAACAGACGGAAAACAAAAACTTTTCGCGTCTCGACAGTGAGCCTCAACTGACGTTTCGGCAATTATACGTGGAATTATGATAGGAAATGTCAATACTTTCATCATGAGGATAAGTTAGTCATTCTGAATTGTCTTTCACATAACTTAAAATAAAATATGGAAAATCTTCCTTTAAATATTTTCTATATTCAAAACACTAAAATCGATTATTAGTATAATAGCAGAGTACAAGAATAAATAAATAAATATAAATAATAATAAACATGCAGTTAAATTTGCATGAATATGAATAATAAAAAATTTATGACCATTTACCTGAATAATTAAAACGTGAAATTACAATCGGATATACCTGTAACTTCATTCTGATAATAACAGCCAGTCATAAATACATAATTTTTTTAATAATACATAACTAATTGTTGGAATCTTCTCCTAAAATATATTTCACAAATGTAAATACTAGAAGAACTAAAATCGATTGCTAGTCCACTAGTAAATGTGACGAAAAGCAGTTTAATTTAAACATAAAAAAAAAAAAAAACCTTAAGCTAGCTTTACCAAAGTAATAAGATCCAGTGATGAACCATTATGATCTCATTTCGAATTATTGCAGCAACTTCCCAAGACGTTCTTACAGCAATCATGGTGCAATTAATGTCTTCATTTATGATTTTCGTTCGTTTCCATTTGTGCGTTAAATTAATTTTTTTCCTATCGATTCATTTAAGAACTCTTTTGCGTAACTGAGATTCGAATGGTTTTCTATATTAGTATTATAAGTCTGTTAATTGTGTCTTCAATTTGAAGAACATTTCACATGGAAAATCGAAGGAAAGGGAATATAAGGAAAATTGTACTTTTATTAGATAATCGTAGCAATTGGATATAAAAATATTGGAGAAAATTTGCGGAATTATTAAAAATGATAGTTATAAATTCATACACAGTAAAACCTCCTAAATAGCACACATCTATATTTAGCGAATACCATTTTTAATCCATAACACATGCATACTTTTACCTCTGAAAATCATCTCCGAAAACTGGACAAATTCTGCGGTCCCGAAGAGACCGCTATTGAGAGGTTTTCCTGTAAAAATTTACCAAGTATTCTAAAATAGACTGAACATTCCAGAAAAATAAATCAGGAATTCCCTTAAAAGCTTCATGTTTTAGTTCAAGATCGATACACGGTGCTGTACTGTATCAAGCTGTGACTATTGAATTTTAAATTGCAAACAATCTTTTTGACGTTTATAGAACTAAATAGACTGAAGGGTATACGTTGAGTGACTTTAATCCATTTTCATACGTTTGTTTGACCGTTTTAACAGTTTGAGGCACTGTAGCGCAATCTATTGGTTATATTTGAAACTAAAACAAAGAAGCGTAGTAAAGAAATTACCAACTTCACACTTTAATATCCAGCAAAAATACCCTAAGTAGATGTTCCTATTTACTTGTTATTAACGTTTAAAAAATTCACGCTTTTCTGTAACTTCACGGAATAATAAGTCACTTCAACAGTAAATAAATGAATGGTGGGAGAAGAATTAGACTAAATACAGTTAATTTACATAGAACTGTCATATATGAATAATAATTTCTATTCATGAATAACAAGTCAATCATTCTGGTTGAAAAATACTAATTTGGTAAACAAAACTGCATTTCTTCATAAATCTGTAAAATATAATAATAATTAACAAAATATCTTACATCGTAAAGCATACGATAAAATTTGACATAAATTAACAATAAAAATCCTCTAACAGAAGCCATGAGAAATCAAAATATTTCCTTTCAACATAACCAAGAATTACGTAACAAATATAACAACCAAGAATTACGTAACAAATATAAAAACCAAGAATCACGTTTCAAAAATTCCATGACAACTACAAACTGAAAATTTCCTTTTTATGAAAAGCTAAAAAGTAATAAAACATAAAATAATAGCAGCGGAATCACAGCCGGCGCGCGCCTTGAGAGAATTGAGATTTCGTCAAAGCACATACAATTTTAGTACATGAAACATAAAAGTGTCATAAAAGTACATGGAACAATTAAGTTACACTTAATTTAAGTATAGAATTTTTTTCCTTAACTATGTTACAAATCTCAAAACACAGAAAGAGCTAAAATCGATTGCCCACCGCCCCCTGAATACTAGGCCTGCGCGCTGAAAAAAATGGCAGCTGCCGCAGGCGGAATCGTTTGTACAGTCCCTGAAACTTCAACACCAATAATATCTAAAAGTTATCTTTGACTTAGTTGATCTCCGAAAAACAAGGCGAAGAAAACTTTTAGAAATTATTGGTGTGGAATTTCGAGGGACCGTTCAAACGCTGAAAAAAAAATCGGCCTGCGATAGCCGCCATTGTTGTCAGCGCTCAGGCCTAGTATTCAGGGGGCGGTGGATTGCCAGTAAATGACGACACTGCAATTTTATTTAAACATTAAAAAATCCTTTAACTCGCTTTTCCAAAGTACAAAGATATCCAATGATGAACCATTATGCCCCGATTTCAAATTATTGCCAACAGACTTCGCAATCTATTCTTACAGCAATCAAAGCATAATTAATGTCGTCATTTTTTGATTGCCGTTCGTTTTCATTTTGCATGTAATTTTTGTTCTTTTACCGATAAATTTGGGTTATATATAAGAATGATTTATATATATATATAATAAAACTTTCGTTAATAATAACCATCAAATCAAATAATTAATCGACACTATAAGAACCGATAATTATAATAAAATACAAAGAAATATATCCAAAAATGTGAGATTCTCAAAATGAAATAAATAGAAAAATAAAGTTATATGAAGAAAAATTTCAATGTACATACAGTGAAAAAAATGACAAGAAGCAAATTAAAACTTATATCGTGGAACACTTTATCAAGAGCAATATTCCCCAAATATAAGTAAAACGTAATTGATTTATATTTGAATAAATAAGCCTGAACCAAATTTTATTCATTCAAATTGCCCGATCAATTACGATCCAACAATTAAAGAAAAATTAATAAAAATGAACAGATATTAAATATCTAAAGATAATAGGTGTAATGGAACATTATGAATAGAAATTTTCCAAGAAAAAGTACACAGTCGAATAACTAAGAACTACTATGCAGAAAAAAAATAACATGACATTGTAAAGCAGTGGCCAAAATTGCGATAACGATAATAGATGTAGCATTTAATAGTAAACATTACAAAAGCATATATATATATATATATATATAACAGTATCATAAATTTGTTAATTGCGTCGTCAACTTGATGAAGTTTTCTTTTTGAATGTTGTGCTTTTTTGCAATATTTTTGGCATTTGCAATATTTTGATTCAATATTCTAAATAAAATTGCGATAGGATAGGAATTGCTGTCACGATAAATTTACTGAAGTATTAGGAATTACACAAGCATACAGGGTGATTTAAAAACAATTCGAGAAACCTTAAGAAGTGGTCGTGTACACTACAATAAATACTTCTTGCTGAGGAAACCAGGGTTAGAATCCATTTGTTTTGTAAAAAATTAAGGATGTCTCATTCCAGACCCAACTCAGATTTTTTGCTCAATACAGTAATTAAGACATCAACACATTTACCTTAGTTTGTGTGAAAGGTACAGATATCACGATAAGTGGTGGAAGCGGTCATCATCAGCATCCAAACAGCGCTGAACTAGACGCGTCATACATCGAAATGCAGTTCACGTTACATATGTAGCGCTCTAAGCACATTGGGAAGTGTTATTGTTACTACTAGCATCCCTTAACAACAAGCCTCGGGGTAAGTTTCTTTAACATATACAATAGGGTGTACAACAGGGTGATTAGAACACATACAGGGTGATTAAAAAATATATACAGAGTTTGAATGATTATAACTTCAGTTTTTATTCACGTATAATTAATATTTCGATTGCAAAAGAATCTACATAACATGTATAACTTTTCCTCCTACCGCAGATGTTCAAAATTATGACCGTTCTAGTCAATACACTGCTTATAACAGTGGGCTATTGATTCACAAACTTCAACAAACATTTCATTGGGTGTTGTGGAGCATGCTTTCTCAATTGCGATTCCGGAACGTTGTCTATGAACATTCATTCGTTTCAAACTTATCTTTTATCCGATGAATTGTAAGTCGCATACGTGGATCTGTGCCTGAAACTCCCTACAATATTGTTTTTGTACTTCTGTTACATTTTCATATACTTACAATAGTATTTTAAGATAAATTTTCTTTTTTCAAAAGTTAATCTTGGTCCACCCATTCTATCCAATTAATTAACACTTTGAAAAGAAAGAAAAATTAGAAAGGTATGACCTGTTAAACAGTGTATGCATACATTTTTCTGACGCACCCTGTATATATCATGAAGATAATTGTTACTACTAAGTGGTAGGAATAAACAAATTTCTCCTATACGTTTCGAGCCCTGTATATACTACACACAGTTACAGTGCACTTCCAGCACTTTTCGTCGCATTTTACGCAAAAAAAGATGAATTTGTTGAAAATTTCCTAAAAATGTCTTCATTATAGGACTCAGATTGGAATGAGGTATTTTTGGCAGACTAAATTGCTTGCAGTCCTGGTTTCCGATACAAACATTGCTTATTGTAGAGTACGATATATACCATTTCTCAAAGATTGGTCAGTTGTTTAATCACCCTATTTAAGGTGGCACAAAAAAGATTTCTGAATTTTTAAAATTCTACAATTAATTAACTATTATCTATATTATAAAGGAAATACATGTCTGTGAGTAACAATGACATCATATAAACTGTGAGAACGATCTGAGCAATCAATTTTGCTTTTTTGCAAATTTATTAACTCCTAAAATATCACAAAAATTCAATTTTTACACAGTCGAATGGGGAAAAATATGTACTATCAAAAGAAACTGTAATTTAATTTACTGATTCTTTTACAGTTTTAAAAAATAATTTTCAAACACGTTTTTTTTTTTTAAATATCTGTCTCTATGGCGTGCAGAAAATTAATTCTTTTGCACGTAAAACAATATATAAATGTTTCAGCATTTGTCTCCGGATACTATTCCATAACGAAATAAAAACTTCGCCAAGTTAAATGAACTAATTAATAAAACCCATTTAACAGATAAACAGAAATAGTCAAACTACGCGTAGACCGGGAGGCGACAGCACAGACAATCACCTCATCGAGTTCACGGCTGAAATTAGTTAAAACTCGGTTCGCATATTAAAACGCAATCTGTCTGTCAAGTCATATCTTGGTGGAAAACACCTTAAAACCCGATTTTAGAGGTTGACTCGTAGGTTTACCATTGTGTTTTCCTGCTTCCAAAGGTATGAAAACATGGAGGACTGGGAGCAGGAATACCCAATGGTAAACCTACGAGCCAACCGCTAAAATCGGGTTTTCAAGTGTTTTGCATTAAGATACTACTTGGCAGACTGATTGCGTTTTAATATGCGAATCAAGTTTTAACTAATTCTGGAATTTCAACCGTGAACTCGATGAGGTGACTGTCTGTGCTGCCGCCCCCCGGTCTAGCGCTTAAACACTGAAATAATCAGAATGGAAAATGTTGAATATTAAGTACGTGAATTTCCAAATTGTTAACAAAGCGTATAACGGACAGAGGGGAAAATGGTCCAAGTCAGAAATCGACCTAAAATGATCTCCGATATGCGATATGTGAGTGAGAGATGCCCACCTGGGTATCGTCCTCGTACACAGAAAAAAAAATAAAACCCCAATTTGGGTCGAAAGATTTTTAGGTATGTGCCCAAATTGGGTCATGCCTGTTTTGGTTACCACTGTGTATTCATTTTGGGCACTATTAAATACCCATTTTCAAAAAAAAAAAAAAAAAAAAATCAAATGGGTATTTAACCCGGCTAGTTCAGTATAAATAAACAAAATAGTAGAATATTTTAGACATTCATCTGATGCAACCTTTTTAAACACATGCTATTAATTAAATAAGTTAATCATATTTATTTTAATTAATTATGGAATTCGGATATTAGATGTTAGGTCAAGGATTTTTTAAAGATACCCATAAACAAAAAATGTTTACCTAACTAATTAATTACGAAATCTACATTCCATAACTAACACTAGAAATAACTTATAGTTTTTTAAGTTTGTACATGAAAATTATTTTTAATGATATCTCAAAAAAGGAAAATGAAGGAGACGGAATTTATTTTTAAAGATATTTAAATTAGACCACTTTGAAAGTTAAGTAAGCTAGATAATTTTTTTTCTCGTAATTGGCAAAAATAATCATAAAAACGATCTTTTTGTAATTAGAGTCTCGTATTAAAAGCTAGTATTATAATCTTTAATTATTTTACGCTTAAAATTGAAAAGTTGCTTTGTAATAATAACAAAAATTTAATCAAAATAATTTAAATTAAAATTACAACTAAATAAATTCATTCCATTATTTTCTAGATAATTTTTATTATATACATATTTTCTAGATTATTTATTTCTAGATTTATTTTCCAGATTATTTTCTAGATTATTTATTATATTTTCTAGATAATTTTTTTATTATTATAATTTATGAAAAATGTAGAACTAAAGGAAGTCTAAAATTTCAAAACAACAAAATGAAAAAAGTGGATTAGCAATTCCCTCTACACATTATAATTTGAAAAGATTAATAATAAATTTTGTAATACAGCAAAATAATTCTTTAGTTTAATTTTCGAATATGAATTTTCATTTAATTAGGAGTAATATTTCTTATGTTGTTAATAATTATTATTCAATCACAACCACTTTTCTTCATTTATAAAATATTTATAATTATATATATACGTACCTTAAAATCCCGAAAGTAAGCCCCTCTCCCACTTTTAAGCAATTTTGGTTTACTTTTCTATTCCCAAATATAAGCCCCCCCCCCCACAAACATTTTTTTGCACAAAAATTCATTTGAAAAATCCAAGAAAGAGAATTTTTAATATTTTGAAACTTTTGGCTGATTTCCACTTTTGCTTTTATACAATGTTAATGAAACCCCAAATGAAATGTCTGCTTCCCTTCTTTGCCCTCTCCAACACTTAAGTTCACAATCTTGAGAATCTTAAATTCTTCTAGTTTTCTTGTTGCTCGCTAGTAATATAACAATAAGTAAAAAATCAATTTTCTAAACTACAATCTCCCCCTCCAACCAAAATTTATGTTTCCCCCTCCCCCCTCAGCACACAAAGTTTAAAATCTTTAAAAGTTTTTATAAAAAAATATGCTATATTTTTTGCTCTCTAGTAAATATTAGCCATTTAAATTAACTCTCTACCACCTCTTCCCTCCTTTTGCCCACCCAGCAAAAAAAAAAAAATCTTTAAATTCCATTTAAAAAAATTCTGCTGCCGTATTTGTTGATCTCTAGTAACAATAAGTAAATAATCAATCATCTAAATTACCGCCCCCCCCTCCACTCATCTCTGTCTAAAACATACACTTCTTCTTCCCTCCCTCTCCTCTCAGGATACAAAGTTTAAAATCTTTAAGACTTTATTAAAAAACTAGCTGTTACCCGTGACTTCGTTCACGTATCATTAAAAGAAGAATAAATGCATTAATTCAGCAAAATATTTCATTCCCGATAATTAGAAACGTAAATAATTAACTAATTCTTTATCACATTCCATAGGAGACAATACAGTATTTCTATGTTATTGAGGCCTTGACATAACTAAGCTTTAAAAAAGTGAAATTTTGTGACAAATAATTACGAAAAGGAAACTGCAACCAATGAAAAAAGGCGGACCAAATAAAATCGTGTAAATTGGCGAATTATATAAAAACATATGTCAAGTTTACCTGGTAAACCATTTTACTTTTAACGCCTTTGTTTAACGTTTTAATAGCAATCCTTCAAAGATAATGGAAATAGTATATTCTTTATCATTAAATTCAATTCTTGTGAATAGGGAGCAATTATTGTAGACCTAAATGCAAGGAGCTTAAATTTGCCTCCTTGATTTAATCTATAACTGAAAAAAATTCTTTATTTCAAAATGAAAATATGTTGACAGACGATTTTTGTTCTCCAGAATAAATTGATTCATGAAGTTTGAATATGTGAAAATACGTTTTTATTTTTCAAAAATTTTACTGTAATCAAGATTTCTTTTTCTTTCACCATCTATTCAAATTGAAAATAAATTCTTTTCTTTTTCAGTTTTAATGAGAAAAATATATTAAAACGTTTTATTTCTTCTTTTTTATCCACAAAAATGGAATAATTTAGTTGCCATTTTTAGAGAAACTTCGTTAAAATTTACAAAATAAATAAATAAATAAATAAATAATAATAATAATAATATCTCGGAATTTAAATCATTTTTTTAAATTATGAGAGTTTATGACATCCTCGTATGAATGATAACCAGTGTTAAGTAAATCGCGTTGCGTTCGACAATCTGAAAAGAGTAGTTGCGAAATACAAACAGGCGGTCAGATTTTAATATAATAGATTCGTATTTATTTTTCTTTTCCTAATAATCATGGTGTAGTTTTTAGCAAAAAACTCTTATCTGTATGTAACTGATATTCATGCTTAATAATCGGTATAGATAAAAAAAACATTTCGATTTTTCGTTAAATATGTCGTGAAACTAATCTACTTTCTATACTTACTGATCCTTGTATTATTAATTTACGGAATTAATTCCCTCTCCTTGTAAAACACATTTGAAAATTCCCGTTTTATTTCACGAGGCTAACGAAAAAGACAAGCTACCGCGGTGCATTCCACTTATCTTTTTTTACAGACCGCTAGTGTGACGTGATGCTCTTTTCGTTCACCTGCATTGGTGGATTCGAGTATCACGTGACTCCCACGGCCTGTAAAAAAAAATACTCGTAAAGCACCGCGGTAGCCTTTCTTTTTCGTTAGCCGCGTTATTTCAAATATGACGTCACATTTTCCTCAGAGAAATCTCTTTTTAATGCCATAATTCTTGTAAATTTTCTTTTTCTGGCAATCAGGACGTAAATTTTAGCGGAAAACTCACATTTGTATGTAACTGGTATTCAAGCTAATTATTAATCAGTATCGATAAAAAATATTTAAGTTTTTCATTTTAAATATTACGTCCATTATCTATCTACTTTCATTATACATCGATATTCATGCTCCTTGTATTATTACGACTATTTGAAAATACATGTTTTATTTATGACGTCATATTTGTCCAAGCCGAGGAGGATCCTTTTCATAGTTCCATGGTCCAAGCGATATCTATTTTTAAGAATATAATTATTGTTCATTTTTCCTTCTAATTATAACGCAGTTTTTTGACAGAAAAAGATCTTTTTAATGTAACCGATATTCATACGTCATGTATAATAACAAATACTCCATATTTTTGTTTCAAATATCACGGAAATTCATCTTGTTTTGAATTCTTTTTCATTTTCATTTATCTCGTGAAAATCGTTCAATTGAAAATTAATTGTTGAGGAAAAAAAAAAAATTCCGTGTTTTTATTTATTGGCAACGATCAAAGCCCTAGCAACGATAAAGTAAAATGGTTAAATTTTATGGAAAAATGTCCATTTATTCTCTATGAAAATAACGAAATTTTGAATTATTAAGAAAAATATTTGAATAAAATGAACAAAAACCAGCCTATGTTCATTTGAGGGTTATAATCAACGTATATGCAAAGATACATGATCCTTAAATGCTCCATTTTGACGCTGGCTTCAGCCTAACATTTGCACACAATCAGATTTATAATATTATTAGGATATATGCTCTATTTGTTGCTGTCTAGTAACAATAAATAAATAATCAACCATTTCAATTACATCTCTACCCCAAAAAAGTCTGCTTGCACCCTTTTTACCAAACCTATAAAATATATTTTTAAATCTATTTATAAGAAAAAATCTTATATCTCATTTGTTGCTCTTTATTAACAATAAATAAATAACAAATCATCTAAAGTTCAAACCCCTTCCTTTGAAATTCATATTACCCCCCTCATCCCCAAGAATATAAAGTTTAAAATTTGTAAAACTCTTATTTGAAAAAATCTTTTGTCCTTTTTGTTGCTCTCTAGTAAAAATAAATAGATAATTTCTCACCTAAGTTTTCTCTCTACTCCAAAAATGCCACCCCCCCTCCCTCCACACACACACATACATACAATATTTAAAACTATTTCTTTTTAATCTGCTGTATTTGTTCATCTTTAGTAACAATTAATGAATAATCAATCATCTAAATTACCCTCCTTTCTCCCAAAAGTTCCATTTCCCCCACTGTGCCCCACTTAGCAAATACTTTAAAATCTTTATTATATATTTGTTTAAACATTGTTTTATTTCTTATTTTATAGTAAGGTAACTCATCTCATCTACATCATCTCATATAAATATCACTCATCTAAAATAATCGTTGCCTTTGAAATTTTTGCTCTGTCCTTTACTCTCAAGAGAAGGGGTGGATTTCTAAATATGTGAGAGGAAAGCAAAAATTTTCATCTTTTTTGGAGTTAGGCTGTTCTTTCCTGAATCGAGTGTATATTTTATGTTTTGAAATAAATATGTTCTCTAAACTAACTCCCCTCCCATTAACAAAATATCAGCTGTGAAAACAGTCAAACTACAAAAAAGGCTACAATTTTCTCTCTGCCTTCCCCCCTCCATGTCTAGAAATTTACCTTTTTTCTGGGGAATGAAAATTTAAGGGGAGAGTTACATGATCATTTATTTATTGTTGCTACAAAATAATAATACAGCATAAAAATCATAAAAAAATAATTTTAAATATTTAAAAGTTTGTGTGCTGTTGGGGGAGGGAAAGGGAGAAGCAGAATTTTTTGGGGTGGGGTGGGGGAGGAACAAATTAGATAATTATTTAATTATTATTGCAAAAAAATTATAAATAGAGGGGAAACTTTGTTCATGAATGTAAAGATGGAATACTGTAATCGAGTTTTCATTCAATTCCTGATAGGCTAGAATAATAAACATTATTTACACAAATGTGTTTACGATAATAATACAACATTTTAATATTTTTAGGCCTTCATTACAAATTAAGTAATTGATTTTAAGGCATTTTTCCGTTGGCCGGCCTTTAGGTGATAAATCGCCAAATAATCTTTATGGTTTCAAATGTTTAGGAGTTACAAAAACAATGGAATTCATGATGCACAAAAGCACACCCACCAAAATATGCCACGTGGCAGTGAAACTGCAACAACAAAATTTTTAAGCACTAAAAAGTAGAAAATAAAAGTAACAACACATATTCAAGAAATGTGGACGAGTGAAAGCCATTTTACATATTTAATTACAATTACCAAAAACACAATACGTAACAACACAACATCAAGACATCCTGAGATTCATTACAGCAGAGATAAACAAAACTAAATTGATGGCGTTACCAAGCAGACAGAGTTTTGTGAAAATTTTAGTGCTGCCATCTAGAGAAAATTAACTGAAATATAAACACCATACAAAATTAAGGGTGTAATAATTTAAAAACCAATGCTCTTTTACATTTAATAGTTTAATATTAATTATATTATGATTATAAGCTGAGAAAACAGTTTCGATATCCTGAATATATAGATTAAATAGTGCTTTTTTCTGTTGCCATATCTTCAAAAAGAAACAAAGCAAAAATTACATATTTTAAAATAAACTACTTTGGTGGCACTTTTTATCAAGCGTAAATCAAAGCGATGAACTTTCAATAATCGGGGCCTTCATCAAATTAATATATTGTAATGTAATTGATTGTGGAACTACATTAATTGCAGTCATCAAGCTAGGCATCTTTTAAGATAAACATTGAATGATTATAAAATTGTGTTTTACTATTTTTACCCTTATTTCTTTCATTTTTTTCATACATATTTTTAACCCTTTCCGGCACAGACAAATTCTGTTCGTAAAATAAGAAATTACTGACTGACACCTGAATTTACAAACGACTTTTTAGAAAATAAGAATTCCTTATTTTAAGCTTTCACTGTAGAAACAAAATTTTATTAAAATATTCTTGCCGTTTGCAAGTTTGGAATTAAAATTAGGTGTGCCCGGAGTGGGACTACTGTGCCGGAAATGGTTAAAGAATTACTCTTACTCATATAATTTATACTTTTGCAAATATTAACTTATTAATAAAAAATGAAAGAATTCAATTAATAGTAAAAGAATAATGAAAAAAAAACTAATAGAAAAAAATAAAACACAGGGGGGAGTTCAATTACCCTACCCTGCCTTTTCTAAATGACTCCAAAACCCTTTTAAATAAAATTAATAAAAAAGACGAATAATGGGAATATTTATAGTATTCTCAGAAGATATATATATATATATATATATATATATATATATATATGTCTTCATGTATATATAGTCATTGTTCAGTATAAAGAAAGAATGATAAAAGTAAAACCTAGTTTATTAAGCTGAAAATTGTTTATTTAATGATACAAAATTAATCAAATTAAACAAATAAAGAGTTTTCCCGCGAGAATTTAACATAAACCTCATACATTTATTTATGTGAATAAAACTGAATTAAATATTTAATATAAATCTCTAGTAAATATATTTTTATAAATTTTTAAAAAGTGGCATTTATTTTAATAATTATGCTTATTTATTGAGATAAACGTAACCAAGACGTCAGATATATATTTCTTAAAATAAATAAATAAGTAATAAATACATAATCCTTGAACTTTTAATAACGAAATGTATTTTAAATAAATATTTAAACATCAAGCTTGGATAAATACTACTAATAATAAAAGATAACTTTTAAAACTACTCTATTTAAGCTGAACAAAAAAAAAAAAAAAAAAAAAAGAAAAATGCTAATTCATGGATATAAATTATATATATTCATGGATTTTTTTTTTTTTTTTTTTTTTTTTTTTTTTTTTTTTTTTTTTCATGAGACATTTTAAAATTAATCCTGTATATTTTTAGAACAGGAATAAAATACAATTAAAAATTAAACATTACTACAAATGTGAAAACAAATAAAGTGAAATTTAAAATTTTATATATCATGTTTAAATTACAGAAAATTAATCACGCAAAACGAAATGTTCAGTCATAAAATACAAAATACTTTAGGTATAAAAGTCACGACGCAAAGCTATACAAAATATATAGATGTAAAACACTTTTAATGTAAAACATTTTTTTCTCCTGAAATAGGTTATTATTTATTATTTAACTCTGTCGAAAACAATTGAAAAAGCCCAACTTTTAAAAAGAATCGGTTAATGTTTTAATTTAAGCCACATAAATATATAGTGACATACCGGCTAACGAAGATAATTCGTTCCCGAATCCCATTCGTTAGCAGAATTCATCATTAACCGAAATATGATTTCCCATGCAATAAAAGTGAATTGCGACTGCGTTATGCAAGCGTGTGCATCCAATAATATATTATTTAGCTGAGTTAGAAAAACAGCAAAAAACATTCGTTAGCAGAGGCATTCGTTTGCCGAGATATCGATGTACACTAAACAGCCAAAAGTCATGGAATTCCTCCCTAAAATTGTCTAATGTCTCTTTTGACTCGTGAAGGGCATGATATGGACTCAACCAGTCTTTGAAAACCACCAGCAGAGATGTTAATCCGTGACATTTGCCATGGCTGTGCATCTGTCCTGAAGCATTTCCCTTATTAACCATTCGGAAAATGGTTGTTGTTTTCGGTCGAGAATGGACCTCTTGAGACGTCGTCATTTTATTGACCTCGCACTTTATTTTTTTAAGTTTTTTTAACGAAATTCTGTAACTTTATAAGATTTTTTAACGATATTCTGTAACTTTATAAGATTTTTTAACGATATTCTGTAACTTTAGAAGAATTTTTCTTTGAATATGCGATAGAAATGCATAAAATCGTTACAAAAATGTTAAAGTTACAAAAAAGATAGATGCAAATTATCAGATATGAAAAAAGCCGAATTAAAAATTGACGTCGGAGGAGAAATCGTTTTATTTCTATTTTCATTAATATAATGTAAATTTGGTACTTTCGTGTTATAGCGGCTCCCAAGGATCAATCGCCAAGTGACCTAGATTTATCGCCAAATTATAAAGCATGTATGACATTATAATAATATATGATATATATATATAACATTTCTTGAAGTATGTGGCCAAGTTATAGTCATATATGATGCATATATGATGTATATATATGACACGTGTATATGATGTATATACAACATATAAGACATAAATAATATGTGTATAATGACGTATATGGCAAACATAGGAGTGTTTGGAATAGATATGTGCGTATATAGGGCGCATATATAAGCTTTGCGATGATCTTGGCGAAATCGTAACTGCCACCTTGGCATAATCATAATTGCGGCGACCACTATAACACGAAAGTACGGTAATTTTTTTTAAGCTTTCGGAACTTTTTTACAATTGATTTTGTAATTTGTTAAATTATAATTTTTTTTTAATATTTTATTTTTATGAACGGTACTTGACAAGAGACCATGACCATCCCATACCATTTTGGAACCATCGCTAACCTGCACAATGCCTTGTTTATTGACGTATTGAATTCCAAGACTCTCGTGGTTTGCTCCAGATACCACCTTGATCATCAGTCAGTACCAACTGGTTACTCATCAAATCATACTAAAAGCATTATAGTATCCAATATACGAATTTGCTAGGAAAGATGAAATGTAAGTTTAAGTATTCAAACTGACCTCTAATTTCATATGCTATCAACTCCATAAATGCTACCCCATCAATTCGTTGCGTGAAGCTTACAAGTACTTCCAAAGTTAACGAAAAAGTCAGGCTAGAGCGTTGCATTGCACGTTCGTCACTTTTCGGCCGCTAGAGTCACGTCATACTCTTTTCGTGACGCAGATGCAGGAAAAGTACGAATGCAGATGCAGGAAATGAGCAACACGTGAATCTAGCGGTCCAAAAGGAGATAAATGAGAAACGTAGGCCAGAAAACGGCAAACTTTGATTTTTCATTAGCCTCGAAGTACTTCCCTATGACGTAAGTCAAAGTTGCCCTCTCGATATAATTCACAGTATCTTTAAAAATAATGTACAGTATTTTGACGAAAATTGCACGCTAAATTTAACAAGTTGGAAATTGTACGTTAAACGTGACAAGTGAGGTGCCTTCGTTTCGTGCTATAACTAGTTTTACAATGTAAAAAATCATCGTTACTATTTCAGTGAAATAAATTATATCGTCTACTATGAGCGAAATGAGGATGCCTTTTTATCTTTTCTTGTTACGTACGCCCTGTTTACAGATGCGAATTTTTTTACACCAGACAAAGCTGTAAAATTCACCATGGCAGTCTTGCTTTGCGAATGATTACCTCCATGGTTTAATATTTCTATGACTCACGGTGAACGAATCTCTTGTGTTTATTTACTTTAATCGATTGATATATTCGGCTGTTAACCTAATTTCCATTGAAGTTACCTGAGAATCTATGCATTTTTTAATGTAATCTCTCAAGCAAACAATTTTGTTGTAACTTTTATGCAATTTCATTGGAAAAAATACTTTTGAATAAAAATGCCCGCTTGGCATATGAAAAAAGATGTGGTTAGCCCGTACTTGTTTTTCTCAGTCACATGACTTGAGTCACTTTTTTCTATATAGATTTACGTATGATAGGATTTAATAGAATAAAAAGAACTTTTATTAATATCATTTTAAGTTTTGATTCGATTTTCATAAAATCTGAAATGACTCGACAAAATTCTGCAACGATTATATATATTAAATTTCAAACCATTCGGTTGGGTAGTTTTTGCACTGTTATACGCAGACGGACGGACCAGACAACGACTATAGGTGCTAGGTATTTATATAATTACGAACGCACCTAAAAATACTGGGCGTTACGCTGTGCCGGTAACTCTGAAGAAATTTTTGGAGATTGGTGTTGATTTTCTGTACATTTAAAAATTATACTTTACAGATAATTGCAACGTCGCGTCGTAAATTTTTGAATATTCAATTCACGCTGTACTACTCTTCTGCTCTTGAGAAGAATGTTAGTAAAGATTTCATATGAATCGGACCAATATTAAAAAAAGTTCTAATTTGGGAGGCGTGGAAGGGGGGAGTTTTGATCAGAGCATTAACGATCGGACACTCCCCTTTCCCCTCAAAATTAAACCGACGACCTTTAACATTATGAATTATTGTTAACTTTTGAAACAGAAACAAAATGGCGCGGTTTAAACAGAAATAAAATGGCGGTTTTTTTTGACATACAAGTACAGTAAGTTATCATTGCCAATTTCTGAAATCAAATACATAAATGACGTCACGTACATGAAAAAACTCTACAAATTGCATACAACAAAGCACGAAAAATTCACAAATCGCTATTCGAATTCAGAATATTTTTTATTGAAAAGGGGGCAAAATTTACTATTCAATTTACTATTTACTATTCAGTTGCAATCAGCCGATGACCTTTACATCCGCTAATCACAATTGCCCGGTTGACTTCTAGCCGTGCCTACAATCCTCTCAGCTACCAATCACAAATGCCCTCCAACGGCGTTTGACTTCCATTGTGCGATTTGTGACGTCATTTGAAACAAAATATTAAAAAAATCTAATAAAAAAATCCAAATCAGGATAAGTAATAACCCGTCCTTCATTTTTAAAATCACAATTTTTTATCTTTAAAGAATTATCAATCCTCTCCAAACTAAACACAGAAAAAAAATGACAATTTTGGGCATACCTGAGGCCGAAATGGAGGCAACCAATGAACCAATCAAGCATCCTTTGTAAAAGTTAGTGGCGAAAAAAAATCGCTAAAAATTGAAAAATCGTTGTATGATTTCCAAATAAACTTTATTGAAAAGAGATCAACATTTTCTACATTGGGCTAAAAGATTGGAACCGGATTCCTGTTACTAATGTTGAAAAATCGCAAAAAAGCGTGAAAAAATGTTAAAAATCATATAAAATTTAAATTAAAACAAATCTAATGCAAAATTCCAGAATCGGGCTTAGAGGTACAAAATTACATACATAGAAGTACCTTTTCACGAAATTTTGTAGCTCTATGTGCAGCAGTCTCTTCAGAGGACAGCCGACATACATGCAAACATCTGTTAGAAAACAGCTGTTTCGAATCCACAAGCGGGATTCTTCTTCAGTGCGACAAAGAGCAAAGCACAGCGTGCTAGAAAAAGCAAGACTGGGTCCAGCTTGTGGAGTCGAAACAGCTGTTTGTTGCTTTTTTGCGTATTATCTGTGCATTTTTAACGCTGGTATTCTTCATTTTATTTAGCAGATGAGATGTTCAAGATGACCCATGCCAAAAACTGTTTCTGCATCTCACTTAGGCATTAGTGCCAATACTAAAGTATAACATTAAAAAACTCCTATTTCAGAGATCAAAAGGGCAGAAAAATCCCTCGCAATTTATCATTCAGGGATAGAGTGCCTGGTTAGAAAAATTTTGGCAGAAGCAAGATTAACTGTAGGAGTAGAAAACAAGTGAGGACTTAAACTCCGTAAATGATGGACATTTTCGGAAATAAACGACGGCAGAGAAAGTTTCTTTTCGGAGGACTAATGCTTATGTATACTTTTAGTTGGTGTCAAGAAATGAATTACGGGAAGTTTATTACGGGTAATAATTTGTTGAAAGACTCAATTTATACGCAGATGTTACAGTTTGTGTACTAATCAATATTTACATTTTTGGGACAATTTCGTAATGCCTGCAATACAGACTTTTATGATAAGGTAATATATATTAAAAAAAAAGAAATCTGGGATTTATTGAAAACTAAATTTATTTATTTATTTTATTTTGTAATATCAAGTTAGTTCTTGAATAATTAATAAGGGATCTAGAGGCAATTTATAAACACTTTAAAAACTGCTCAATTAAAAAGATATTTTAATTAATACTCTGTTTTATTTTCTTCATAATTTTTGAAAGATATTTCTTTAATTAACTTTTCAATTCTAGAAAGGGGATATAAAGAATATATTTGAAGACAATACTATATGTAAGAGTGTTAGTTAGGAAACGAAAGCTGAAGCTTTTCCCCTTTTTCTTCGTTGCGTTTCAGAGAAAAAACCGATGTCCTTACTTTCTTTGCTAATTAATTTAAAAAAAAACTTATTTCATATATTTTAATTTTTTTTTACTCGATTTCCGAAAGTTTTCTCTATACAAAGCTAGAAAATATAAGATTGGATGGAAAATCTATGAAATGAGAATTCGCTGATAAGAAAACAAACTTATCATTTTCGTCGTTTTTAATGAATTACACATTTAGCATACATTTATGATAGGTTACAAATTTGATTACAAAAAACATTTTTTCGTAACATGTTTTTAGCATTTCCCAGAACACACTGCGGTCAAATGTGGAACTTTACTCTCTTACGATTCCAGATGGTAGCTGAAAATGATAGCCGTCATGTGGAACATGTTTTGTTGCAATAAAATATATAAACTATCGTAAATGTATTCTAAATGTGTAATTCATTAAAAACGCCATCTGGTGGCGAAATTTTGAACTATTTTTTTTCGCTTAAACAAATTCCCATTCCTTCATTATATCTTTCACAAAATTTCTTTCACAAAAAGAGACTTAAAACAAATAGCGAAAAGTTCAAAAATCACTGCACGGACTACCAAATAAACTTTATTAAAAACAAAGCAAAATTTATTATATCGGACAAAATTTTTGAATTTGGATTGTTTTAATAAATGACTAAAAATCACTCCGTTTAATATAAAACAAAAAAAAATCTAATAAAAATTTTCAAAATTTTAGCCTCAGGTGCATTCGGACTATCCAGAGCCACATTTGCAGTCCTCTACGTGCGATAGATTTTCCTCGTCATCGCCAACAGGCAGACAGACACATTGACACACAGAGACAAGCATGTTCCTTTTATAATAGTAAAGACATATTTAAAAGAAAACTTTTATAAATTATCCTATGGCAATACTGGGTGTAATTGTAATTATTTAAGAGAGAGAACTGGGCAAACACTTAATTAATTTGACATTCTTCGAACTGAAGAAAAAAGTGTTCAGGCCGGAAGTCTCTCCCAAAATCTTTAGCTTAAATTGCCAACGTTCTGCCTCCGTCAACCGGCCGACGCAATTCACTGGGACAACCTTGCTGGTAATAGCATCTGGTCTGCCATGTAGACAACTCAACAGAATAAAACGCAGCTAACTCCATTAAACAATGGGCATGTAGATACACTTTGCTATTTTTAACGGAACCATACTGATTGCTAAAGATACTTGACTATAGGCACATTCCACATCACTGTCAATAAATGAAAATATTGTTAACTATGAGAAAACTAAAATAGTAATGTTAATTAAATTCTGGTGTTATGGGAACATCAGAGGAAAGATTCCACATTACTATCAAGAAATCAATTTTTTTAAACAAATGGTAAAACTAAAATAATAGTTCCCTCGTTAATTAAATCCTGAAAGCATGGTAACACCAAGACGTGAGCATGCTCTTTTACTATTCATTTTACGCTAACGGCCTCAGAGGCACAGTTAGGAAACTTGATTTTCAGATGTAACAATAAGGCGACAATTACTTTTCGGAATTAGTAGTATTCAGAAGTAGGAACCGTGCGAAACCTGTTAACAAATTAAAAACGATTCCATCAAGTCTTTTAGAATCTGAACATTTTAAAAATATTCAAGAAAGAACATTATCCGTTTGGTACTACTCTACCCACCTTCCCCCCACCGCCGTTACTCGCTGAATAGGCTCGCGTACCCTTCAAGACTGCCAGGAAGGTAGCTTGATCACATAAGTATCCACCGGAAATTTTCTAAAGCGCTTTTCATTATTAAAAACATCGAACAGCGGTTTCGGGAGGTCTTGTCTTTGGTATTTAAGAAAAAAAAAACACTATTTAGTCGGCCCAAGTGGCTTTCATTATCCTTAAATTTCAATGTTTTTTTGTAACTGTAAAACTAAATGTGTGGTCTCTGTACAAAGTCTTTTTCTTTTTTAAGATGGGTTCGATACTCGGTAGGTTTCGTCTGTCATGTTTTTTTTTTGTCTAATGGAATTTTTTACTTCTTTATTGTTAAACTTTTATTCTCTAAACTAGTTTAAATACTTTTATTTTTTCTATGTAGTTTACTACATATAAACTATTTATTTTTTCACGGCTCCCTATTTGTCTCGCAAGACGCTTACCTATATTCATGAAGTAAAGTAGGTACGCAACTAGGTATTCCAATCAGCTAATTACACTGTTCCATTGTTTTGGGAGGATTTAGATAGACGTTTAATACATCGGATGTTCGAAGCGGCTTTAAATTTATCCATTGCTACCTATCGCCATTATTCTCGGAAACGTGAGCACCTTCTATCAAGATCGTCTGTGAAGGCAGGTAACCCGATTACGGTAGATCTCATCACAAAAATTAACAAGAACGAAAAATCATGCGTCAAGCACAGATCATGTAACACTTTCCAACGCTTCTAAAATTATTTTACAAATCATACTGTTTAATAAGCTGAAAGATAACATCTAAGTAAACAATTTGGAAAACCCATAACATATTTAAAAACATGATTTCAGGAATTTCTAACATATACAAAATTCGGAAAAATACCCGAATACTTTTATTCAGCCCTGTATTATCACCTATAGATTTGTATATACACTACATAGGATGCTAAATTTTAGTTCAGTTAGAAAACGCGTAGCACCGTTTAAAATTCTCCTTCTGGAGTTTCTGTCAATAAACGGAAATGTATTCGCAAACTTTTGTGCTACCCTGTATATGATCTACAGAATTTATACACACCACGTAATATACAAAAAGTGAGTTAAATTTAAAATAGCGTTGAGTAACTTAAAACGCACTTCCAGGAATTATTGTTAACTGACAGTACAGAATTCTTTTGTGTGTCCCTGTAAATGAACGATGACTGCTATACACACAATATTCTGTAGTAAGCCACTTGTAAAGCACCTTAGTGATTTATATAAATTTCAATGCGTTTAAAATAGTGAAACATTATTTAAATAAACCGCAGACGATTTTTCTCCATAGACGTAATGTAACGGAATTCTTTTGACTGTCCCTGTAGAGTAACTATAAGTGCTATGCACACCCTATTCCATATTAAGCTTCTTGTAATGCACCTTAGTGATATATATCAATTACAATGTGTTTGAAATTGCGTAACATCATTAAAATAAATCGCAAATGATTTCTCCCCATATATCGTAATGTAACGGAATTCTTTTGAGTGTCCCTGTAACAAAACTATAAGTGCTACACACTTCCGTTGAAATAGGGAACGTGCTATAGATAACGACAATAACATATAAAAATTGCAGAGCAATCCGAGCATATTTACGGGAGTTAGAGCACGGACAGACGGCCATACGGTCAGGCGGCAGACGGCCATACGGCAGACAAACCGAAGTCATAAACACTTTTCAACTAGGTTGGAAAGTGTTAAAAACGAAATCCTATAAGTTAAAGACATCGAGGAGTGGGTTGGGAGGGTTGTTGCTTTTAATACATCGACGACCACGCAGCCTTTCAGCTTATTCATGTGTGAGCAACCGTCTTAATGTATATGTACAAAAAAGTACATGCCCAATGTTTTTTTGAGACTATATATATATATATATATATGTACGTTTTTATAAGAATCAAAATAAATTAGATAATAATTAATAAGGTAGTTTTTGTTCATTTACCTCAAAATAATTTAGCTATACAAAAATAGATGTAAATAAGATAAAGGATACTTATTAGAAAATCTATAAAGCCGATTATGAGTATTTTTTTAAAATAAATAATTTTTAAGTTAAATAAACTGAAATAAATTAATTTTGCAAATGAGACGTAATATTTTTTATAACAGTATTTAAAACAGTAAAACTAACCTAATAAATGATAAATATTTTTGCGATTGAAAAAATTTCTAAATAGTACCCATAATATTAACATTTTCATCACAACGTTGGGACACCGTATGTTCACGCGACTATTATTTACCCATCATACGTAGTATAGGGTAAGTCTTCTCATCGTTTTGAAAATCGAAAAAAAAATTGACGTATTTACAGGTTTCAGACACTGGAGATTCCGAAAAACATATTTTTAGAAAAAAAATTGCCGTCCGTCTGCTTGTGTGTCTATAAACGCTCTATCTCCCGAACAAATTGAGATAGAGACTTGAAATTTGGTACGTACTTAGTATGTAATAATAGGAAGAAGCTTATTGAATTTCAGTAACTTCGATTATCCGGAACAATTTTTTTCGGACTCTCGAAATATTCGTTCTGATAAAAGGTACATAAAAATTTTCGAAATTGTTTATTTTAAGGAGTGAATATAAAAGACAATGGAAAAACATAAGTTTTGCAAAAAGAATGAATTCGATCGGATAATGAGTTGCCGAAATATTTGTAATCCTATTTTTCCACACTATTCGATTTCTTATGACCCTGTATTTCATTCGAAGATATATTCAATTCAAAGATATATTCTAATTGTAAATGAGACGCTTAATCCGACGCAGTAAAATATTAGTTAATAGGAATATCAATTTTGGAGTTATAAGGATGTTTCTTTTACGAAATTCAGTAATAGGGCATTTAAAGTTTATGACGCCATCAAGGCATGATTTTATTCGAATTGCAATGTATTTTATAAATAGTTCACACATGTTTTATTTTCATATTTTATATTATGCATAACCATGATGGGTAAGTATTACGTTGGTCCCCAACGACTAGTTTCTTATTCTATTCATACCACTTTTGAAAAAATAATCTCTGCCATACTTTGAAGAAATATCTCTTGGAGGTTTGAATTCAGTCGCGTGTTATCTCAAAAAATTGTTTCTCAGAAAATAAATGACTATATTGATATATTCAACAAATTGAGAAATGAAAATGGAATTGCCCTACCTTTTCTTTCGATGATTACCATACTTCGAATTTTATATTGTTATCCATATGAAATTATATCCATGAAGAGCACTTGTACACGATGTAAATATATAATTTGTAACTAGCTGTCTGTAAAATAACTTTTTTTAGAATATTAGAATCGACACAAATAATAAGTCCTTTTTTGTGTATAAGTAATTAGATATATATTATTGAATTTTGCAATTGATTAAATTTTGTTAAATTACAAAAAGATATTTATATTTTAGAAATTACGACTCATATGCTCTTTTTAAATGCTCTGACATGATGAGTTGTTATGGCAGACTAACTTAAAAGTTTTAAAGTCAAACTGAAAGAGAATGTTTTTATTTTTGTCTTTGAACTGTGTATAGTCATGAGATTCTCTTTAATTGGAATTTTCTGGCACATTTCATGAAAAAAACGAGCATATTTCACAAACATAAAAAGTACATCACAAATAGCTGGGGTTTCCTACTTGTTGCAGCAATTATATAAGTTATTTAATTGGTGTGTGCACTTTGTTCATGATTTGATGATATAAAATAAAATAGTCATTAAATTATTTCACTATCGCTTTTGATGAATATAAGCTGGGTACTGTATTTGAAGATAATTGGATATAACTGTCAGCAATATATTTATTTCGATGAATCAGTTCATGAGATTTTGCACTAAGCGGAAGATACTTTCCGCTGCTTTTTCTTTTTTGAACAGCTGTGTTTTCGAGTGGTTGCAGTGATATTAATTTAATCCAATATGAGGAATTATTTCTAACATTGTCTACCAAAAAAAAAAAAAAAAAAAAAAAAAAAAAAAAATGTAAAAAGTGGTACAATTGAATGTAAAAATAGCTTCATCCTGTAATCAAAAAGTTAAAAGAGGAATAAAATGTACTCAAATAATATCGATTAAAAGAAAAATATAAACCAGAAAAGAGAATAAAGCAATTAAATAAAAAAAAGCAAGAACTAGACTATTTGAACTATCATTATTTATATTCACCATGTCAAACTTATCGGATACATTCTTCCACTTTTCGGCGTAAAAATCATTCAGACATTTTTCTTTCTCTGCTAACAGTTAGGAGTAATTCACGTCAAAAACTATTTTGCATCTCACTAAGGCATTACGGCCAATACACAAGAGTAACATTAAAAAGCTCCGGGTTTAAAGAACAGAAGGGCAGAAGAATCTCCTGCAATTTATCATTCCCGGATACATTCTCTGATTAGAAAAATTTTCGGCCGAGAAGCGAGATTAACTGCAAAAGTAGGAGACAGGTGAAGAGTTAACTCCGTAAATGATGGGCATTTTCCGAAAGAGAATCTTTCTTTTCTGGGGAATAATTTTTTAGTGTATTTTTAAGCTGATGCATTAGTCGAGAAATGAATTATGTGAAGCGAAGCTCAGCAATAACTAGTTCAATAAAACGCTCCCTTTAAGGCTATGTTTAGGATATGTGCTTATTCAGCATCCATCTTAACGTATTTGTCAAGTAAAAAATTATATGCCCAGTGTTTTTTCAGTCTATATTTATATGTGCATTTTTGTTTCTGTTATTATTAAATTAAGAATAAATAATGTTCTAGAATAAATAGAAATTAAATAACAATTAATAATGCATTTTTTTTTTCATTTAATTTAAAGTAACTTAGCGATACAAAAACAGATATAAATATTATAATATAATTATACTTATAGGAAAATCTATACAGAAGATTACGATATTTTTTAATAAATATATAATATTTAAATTAAAAATACTGAAATGAAATAATTTTACAAAAGAGACTGAAGATTTTATTATAAAAGCATTTAAAACAGTACAACTAACCAAATAAATTATTAAGATTTTTGCGATTACCGAAACTTTTAAATATAGCCGATAATATTTATAAAGGATTAAAATTTACTCAAATAATATCGATTAAAAAAATGTAAACAAAAAAATGGATTAAAGCAATTAAATAAAAAGAGCAAGAAATGGTCAAATAAAACTATCATTATTTATATTCACCATGTCAAACTTATTGGATACATTCTTCCACTTTTCGGCGTAAAAATCATTCAGACATTTTTCTTTCCTTGCTAACTGTTCGGAATAATTCACGTCGAAAACTATTTTGCATCTCACTAAGGAATTACGGCCAATACACAAGAGTAACATTAAAAAGCTCCAGGTTTAAAGAACAGAAGGGCAGAAGAATCCCCTGTAATTTATCATTCCCGGATACGCTCTCTGATTAGAAAAAAATTCAGCCGAGAAGCGAGATTAACTGCAAAAGTAGGCGACAGGTGAAGAGTTAACTCCATAAATGATGGGCATTTTCCGAAACAGAAACGTTCTTTTTTTGGGAGGAATAATTTTTTAGTGTATTTTTAATCTGATGCATTAGTCAAGAAATGCATTATGTGAAGCGAAGCTCAGTAATAACTAGTTCAATAAAACTCTCTAACCGTTATGGGTCCGATTTTTTAAAAAAATTATGAGTAAAAAATACTTTTATGTTATCCATCTATATTATAATGGAGAAACGTGTCCGTGCGTAACGCTGACGTCATTTTGCGAATGGCCACCGCCCCCTGAATAGTAGGCCTGAGCGCTGATAGCAATGGCGGCTGTCGCAGGCCGATTTTTTTTTTCAGCGTTTGAACTGTCCCTCGAAATTTCACACCAATAATTTCTAAAAGTTTTCTTCGCCTTGTTTTTCGGAGATCAAATAAGTCATAGATAACTTTTAGATATTATTGGTGTTGAAGTTCGAGGGACTGTACAAACGATTCCGCCTGCGACAGCCGCCATTTTTTTCAGCGCGCAGGCCTAGTATTCAGGGGGCGGTGGAATGGCAACTTTCAGATGAAATTTCGGTTTTGTGATTTCTGCTATTGCAATTTTTTAAATTTCTAAACATCGCATATTTCCAAATTTATCCCGTTATATAGGAAAAGAAATATAGTTTCAAATGCAATTTATTTGAAAACTGTATCGCAATATACTCATTTAGTATAGCATATAAATTATAATTCAAGCATGATTAAAAAAAAAAAAAAGTTATCTCTGTCTCTTGCAGACGATTACAAAATATTAATCTGTTTGCACTTTAAACAATATAAAGAGTTTAGCATTTGTTTCCAGATAATATTCAATAACGAAATTAAAACTTCATCAAGCAATAAGTAAAATAGCATAAATAAAGCACAAATTTAACAGCCATGTAATTGAAATAATCGCTAAAAACCTCTGAATTTATCAGAATAATAATATAAAAAAAACTGATGTAGATAGCCAAATTTTTAGAGATTTCTTCGGCTATTAACTTCTGGCACGAGGCGAATACGAAATTACCACTTTTAAGAAATTTCAAAATTTTATTTGAATATATAATTGACATATTTCATATAAAATTGCTCTTTGGTGTTGTTAGGTGGCAATAAAAATATATTAAGTGAAAAAAAAATCTATTAGAATTAACTAAAATGGTTTTCACATATATTCTCTACCCCGGGAAGACCGGGTTTGATGCCCTAGTTAATATTAAAAGTAGCTATCCAAATCACAAAAGTTAAGGTTTGCTGAAATTTTAAAAATATATCATTTACAGAAATCTGACAAATAAAGTCATTTTGCGTACTATTAATATGACAATAGGCTAAGGAAGAATTTTTGAAGACGTTTGGAAAATGCGGTGTTACTACAGGATTAATGAGACATAGCAACTTTTTAGTACTTTTTTATATTTTATCACAAATTATTAACCCTTTTTTTAAATTTAAAGAGTGAAACACATGTTTGAAATAAATGAATCATTAACCGTGTAAAAGGAATCGGGTAATTTTTTATTTAATTTATTTGTGCTAAATGTTTACGCATAAATGAAGTCATAATATTAAATGTATAGACATACACTATCAATACTATAAGCAGATAATAACAAAAATATTCGTTAAGACAAAATAATACTGTATGAAAAAACATGTACTATTAGTAGGACGACAGACCCCAAAAGCGCTAAGGTTATGTTTAGGGATATATCCACGGATGAGATTTTTCCGCTTTTTTGCATACCAGTATAATCTTACAGAAACGTGTCACAGTTGGTTGCCATCAAAAGTGCGATTAACAGTTTTGTTATTTACGAATGCAGACGGAACTGAGAAGCTAACACCCTTTGTGATTGGTAAATCCAAGAAGCCCTGATGCTTCAAAAATGTTAAAAGTTTGCCGACAGATTTCAATGCCAACCACAATGCTTGGATGACTCTGAATCTTTTTGAAGATTTTGTAAGAAAATTGAATATAAAAATGAGCTTACAAAAGCGATTTTATTCGTAGACCAGTGCACTCATGTTAATCTGAATTAAAAGAATGTACGTATGGAATTTTCCCCACCCAACTGTACCTGTTTACTTCAGCCATGTGACTTGAGAATAAACAGATCCTCCAAAATGCATTATAGAAAGCAACTGGTAAGAAAAGGTATTTTTTTCATGTGATTCTGGTGAGCTTCAAGATGCTTAGAAAACAAAGCTAAATGTGCCGGATGCTGCTCATTTCACCTCATCGGCGTGGAATTGAGTAGATGAAAAATGCATGTCAAATGCTTTTCTAAAGGGAAAATTTTCAAAATCCGAAACTAACGGTGAAGCGCCGCCGGAAGAGCTCTCTATGGAAGACTACACAAAAGAGGATGAATTTATACTTGTAGACAATCAATGTGAATGAGTACATTGATTGCGATAAGGATGTTATCGCTACCACAGACATTCAGACTGTTTCCGATTTGATTTCGCAATATTGAAGAGGGGATTATATTGACGAAGATCCAGAAGACATCGCGCCCTCATCGGCAAAGGCCATTGCGACTTTAGAAATTTAAAAAAAAATTAACTGGACATGAAAATTAAGAAAACATTTTGCAAAAAATTGCATGTATTGAAAATAGAATACATGTGAAATTACACTAAAAAAGAAAACGCAATAAAGAATAACACATTTTTTTAAATACTAATATGGTATTGGTAAGTTTATTCCATCAAATTCCATCAAAATTGAAAATTGAAAATAATACGATCTTTTAGTCTTAGAAACTTAAGATTCGGTGTGAAGGTAGTGTTTAGTATCCAGAAAAAGAAAACATCAAAAACACCAAAAAAATCGAAAGCAAAATTGAAAAAATCGAAAAATCGAAAAAAATCGAAAATTTTCAAATAATCCGATTTTGTTGCACTTGTTGAAACTTGGAATTCGGAATAAAGGTAGTATTTAGAATGCAAAATAAGGAAAAATAAAAAATTTCGGAAAATTCGAAAACAAAATTCAAAAATTCAAAAAATTCGAAAAAAATTGAAAAAATTAAAATAATTTGATTTTTTAGCCTTAGAAACTTACAATTCGCAGTAAAGATAGTGTTTAGGATTCAGAATAAGTTAAAATAAAAAAAGCAATAAAATTCGAAAATAAAATTAAAAAATCGAAAAAATCGGAAAAATCGAAAAATAAGGAAAATTTGAAAATAATTCGATTTCATAGCGTTAGAAACTTGAAATTTGGAATAAAGGTAAAAAATGTAAAAAAGGTAAAAAAAGGTAAAAAAGGTTGAAAAAATTAAAATAATTTGATTTTTTAGCCTTAGAAACTTACAATTCGCAGTAAAGATAGTGTTTAGGATTCAGAATAAGTTAAAATAAAAAAAGCAATAAAATTCGAAAATAAAATAAAAAAATCGAAAAAATCGGAAAAATCGAAAAATAAGGAAAATTTGAAAATAATTCGATTTCATAGCGTTAGAAACTTGAAATTTGGAATAAAGGTAATATTTAAGATACTAAATAAGGAAAAATTAAGAAATATGGATAATTCAAAAAATACCCATAAATTAGTGCAGACGATATATGAACTCAAAGTTTCGATTTTTTGTCACTCACACACTCACTCACTCTCGCGTCATCAAAAAGATTGGGTAGATCCCACAGCCACAGAAACTTAAAATTTGGAATAAAGCTAGTGTTTCGGATACAAAGAAAGGAAAAATTATAAAATCCGGAAAATTAAAAAAAAAAAAAAAAAAAAAAAAAAAAAAACGAAAATTAAACAAAATTGAACAAAATTGAAAATTGGAAATAACACGATCTTGTAGTCTTAAAAACTTAAAATTTGGTGTGAAAGTAGTGTTTAGAATTCAGAAAAAGAAAACATCAAAAACACAAAAAAAATAAAATAAAATAAAATCGAAAAATCGAAAAAAATCGAAAAATTTCAAATAATCCAATTTTGTTGCGCTAGAAACTTGGAATTCGAAATAAAGGTAGTATTTAGGATGCAAAATAAGGAAAAATTAAAAAATCCAGAAAATTCGAAAAATTCGAAAAAAATTGAAAAAAAAAATAATTTGATCTTTTGGCCTTAGACTTAAAATTCGCTGTGAAGTAGTGTTTAGGATTCAGAATAAGTTAAAATATAAACGCAATAAAATTCGAAAATACAATAAAAAAATCGAAAGAAATCGAAAAATAAGTAAATTTTGAAAATAATTCGATTTCATAGTGCTAGAAACATGAAATTTGGAATAAAGGTAATATTTAAGATACTAAATAAGGAAACATTAAAAAATATGGATAGTTCAAAAAAAAAATTCGAAAATTTCAAAAAAAAAAAAAAAGAAAGAAAGAAAGAAAGGAAGATAGAAAAAGAGAGAAATTGAAAATAATATGATCTCGTAGTCTTAGAAACTGAAAATTTGGTGTAAAGGTAGTGTTTAGGATTCAGAAAAAGAAAAAATTAAAAACACAACAAAAATTGAAAATAAAATCAAAAAATCGAAAAAAAAAAAGCGAAAATTTGAAAATAATTCGATTTTGTAAAGCTAGAAACTTAAAATTTGGAATAAAGGTAGTAGTTAGGATACAAAAAAAGAAATAAATAAAAAATCTGTAAAATTCGAAAAAAAAAAAATTCAAAAATTTGAAAAATTGAAAAAAAATCGATTTTGTAGCTTTAGAACTTAAAATTCGGCGTAAAGTTATTGTTTAGGATACAGAAAAAGGAAAAATTAAAACAATAAATTTTAAAATAGAATAAAAAACTCGAAAAAGATCGGAAATTTCAAAATAATTCGATTTTGTAGCGCTAGAAACTTGAAATTTGTAATAAAGGATACAAAATAAGCAAAAACTAAAAAATCCAGAAAATTATAAAAAAAATTCGAAAAAATGAAAAATTGGAAATAATTTTATCTTGTAGTCTTAGAAACTTAAAACTTGGTGTAAAGGTAGTATTTACTATTCAATAAAAGGAACAATTAAAATATTCGTTAAATTCGAAAAATCGAAATATCTTTAAGAAATCGAAAATTCGAAAACAATTTGATTTTGTACTGCTAGAAACATTAGTTTTAAGATAATTGTCCTATTAGCTAGTACAACGCCCCTAATTGTTTTATGTTATTTCCCCCGGATTATGGTTTTCTTTTCTTTCGTTTACGAATTTCGTTATAGAAAAGTTTCGCTATAGACTGGCTACGATATAGGCGATTTCTTTATAGACATTTTTGTTTTCTTTCACAGGTTGTACTCTATTTATTTCACATATGAAATATGGATTGTTAAATTATGTTAGCCCCACAAAAATTTTCACAGCTCCCCCTACCCTCCCGACATTACTGGCTGGTTGTGGCTTGATAGTCCTTTCTAAATAAAATCATGGTGATTCTAAGATTCACTTGATTTATCTCTAAATTGAACCTAAATGATCCTAAGAAGACGGATCAAATAATTACTATATTGGCATGACAATCAGGTAACTTAGAATTAAAATCGAAAAATCAATAAATTTATAAAAAGTCGAAAATTTGAAAATAATTCGATTTTGTAGTCCTAGAAGCTTGACATTTGGCAGAAAGGCAGGGTTTAGTACACAAAGTAAGGAAAAATGAAAAAAATCCGTAAATAATAGAAAAAAGACAAAAAAAAAAAAACATCGAAAAAAGGAATATAGATTGATTTATTGGAAATTTCCGGAAATTTTAATTTTGGCTTTATTTTTATACTAAAAAGTACTTTTATGTTAAATATCAAGTATCTAGGGCTGCGAGTAATATCTCAGATGGATAGCACCTATCCTGGAAGCAATTGAGAGTACTTTTGACACTCCCCCTCCCATAACTTAGTGCTTGTCTAGGAACCTGAAATCTCTTTTTTTCTACAACAGTACTTTGCAAACGAAACTAAAGCTTCAAATTTTTGATACCTGTAAATAATAGGGACAGAGTGTGGGCTTTGCGAAAATCAGTGGATGATCTCCAAAAAGAACCCAAAATCAAGAAAAGGAGGATTACTTACAAAAAGAAGTGAAATCTTATCAAAAAGTCACCTGTAAAAAATGCAGCCAAGTCTCGTAACTCATTTACCGTAAAAAGTACTGAGGTCGTATAAAGCCAAGTTTAACTATCTTATTAACTCTGAAATTTTCATTCACAAATCACTCCTAGTATCTACATCTTTAGTTAATTATTATTTTGTGACTTGGCGATTACGAAGCACAGGGAAGTTATTACATCTTACTATGTTATGGGATGGGATGGGATAATTTAATTAAGGCAAATTATATACGCACAGGGAAGTTATTACACTTTAATATGTTATAGTATTATTTGATTAAGACTAACTATATACATCACATTCTCGTGCTACGTAATTGCCAAGTCGCAAAATAATAATTAACTAAAGATGTAGAGACTAGGAGTGATTTGTATGAAAATTTCAGAGTTAATAAGATAGTTAAACTTGGCTTTATACGACCTCAGTACTTTTTACGGTAAATGAGTTACGAGACTTGGCTGCATTTTTTACAGGTGACTTTTTGATGAGATAATTTGTTTTCTTGAAATGTTGCTCTCTATCTGACCCCGATTTTACGTTTTCCCGTTTCGTACGTTTTTTTCTGCTGGTCCCATAAAAAAAGTAAAATCGGGGTTCCACTGTATAGCAATTTAGTCAGATGTGAGATGTCAAACCACACAGTGAACAGCTTATATGAATGCAATGATGATTTTTAAAGAGTTCAAGGTTCATAGCATATTTAAAGTTCGCATCTTATTCAAGTTACAAAATCACTGCAAAGTTTAAATGATAATTGAATTTTTCCGATGAAATTAATGAAGATGTTTGCTAAGTTAACTGTTTTGAAGTAATAAATTTGGGAAGAAGTTGAATAAATAACAATTATTTACGGTATTGCGTCAAATTTAATATGTAAGATGTTTATTATGAAAAACTATTCTGATTCAATTTTTGCAATGATCACTCAATAGTAACTGCAATGCAGCGCTTTTTGCGATGGACATTATACTACAAGCATCTTCGTTTATGGGTAAAAATGCAGCGCGTTTTACCGTTTTGAGGTTATTATAATTAAAATTATATATACAGGTCCAATTTTGTATTTGAATAATCAACAGGAAGGAGATGTTGGATGGTGTTATTGTTTAATTCACAAATTGCTGTAACTACATGTTAAATTCAAAGAAATGTACTATACTGTGCAATCGCTGGTGTGGGATTGTGCTATTTAAATTAACACATTATAATGAAATAGAAGAAAGTTTTTTGTTGGATAGAGCATTCTAATTTTATGTACATATGCTTATTCAATATTTGAAATTTCAGAACAGGCTGCATCAAACTCTTTGTAATGTAAGTGTTAATCAAATGGCTCTAAAAACTTTTAAAATATTACACTAATGTCCTGATTTTTATTTGTCATCTAAAAATCACACATTTTTATATAGGAATATAAATTTTATATGATTCTTTGAAAATTATTTAAAAATGACATCTGCATGCATTTCAAAAATAAGTAGTTTGAAAACTAACAAATTACAATATATTTTATATTAAAATATTCTTTTTTGATTACAACATAATTTGCTTTGATTAATAATTTTTATTTATTTAATAAGTTAGATTAACTGCTGAACAACTGCATCAAAAAGAATTTGTACATGAAAAATGTCAGTTATCATGCTTAAACTAAATTCAGTTTGCGTATTAATCTCGTTTATAGCCCACTTTAAAACTACATGCTTAATTGAAAATATTAATAAAGCTTATAATCCACTTATATACAAAGATTCAAAAAAATGATTTCAAACATTTTTCTATTTTCCCAAATAAAATACTTTTTTTTGGTTATGTGAAGAAGGTGAATAACCAAATGAATGAATGAATCATTCTTACCAAATAAATCACTCTTACTAAATGAAAGAATGAATCATTCGGGCATGCCCGGAAACATAATTGCCAACCTTTGTATATCTTTAATTAATTACCACCAGAAACTTTTTAAATAAAAACGAAATAAAACTTTAGTTGCCATTTCGTACTTTTTAACAAGGTTGCAAAAATATGGGCGTCAATGGGCCGATTCCCACCACTAAATTTTTCGTATTCTTCACCTAATAAGAATACGGATAAAATTTAGGGGAAGTACACTAATAAAATTTGACGAAGAATACTAATAAATTTAGTGGTGGGAATCAGCCCATTGGCGCCTTAGATTTTTGCACTCCTGCTTTTTAAATCAATTACACTCAGTAATTTTGTAAAAGAAAAAAAGTTTTTATAATTATTTTATGTGTCGTCTCTTAATTTAATTATAACGAGCAGGGAAGACCGAGCTATGCTCGGTCAAAATTAAATTAGAGTTCAAATATCATGACCCATGACCAAAATGACCCACTAATTGAATTTTCTCGAACATGTGACTTAGCCCAACAGTCTTCTCGTACCCGAAAACCTTTGGATGCAGAATTTAGTGCAAATTGAGCCGCTTTTTAGATCTTGACCCACAATGACCCAGAAATGACCCACTAATCGAATTTTCTCGAACATGTGACCTAGCCCAATGATTTTCGCGTGCCTGAAACTCGTAGGATACAAAATTTAATCAAAATCGTTAGAGCCGTTTTTAGATAAAATTAATTTGACCCAAAAATGACCCACTAATCGAAAGTTCTCGAACATGTGACCCAGCCCAATAGTTTTCTCGTGCCCGAAAATAGTCGGATACAAAATTTCGTCAAAATTGTTTGAACCGTTTTTTAGATACAATTAGCTTGACCATGACCCAAAATGACCGACTAATTGAATTTTCTCGAACATGTGACCGAGCCCAATAGTCTTCTCGTGCCCGAAAACCATTGAATGCAAAATTTAGTGTGAATTGAACAGCTTTTTAGATCTTGACCCACAATGACCCAGAAATGACCCACTAATTGGATTTTCTCGGACATGTGACCTAGCCCAATGATTTTCGCGTGCCCGAAACTCGTAGGATACAAAATTTAATCAAAATCGTTAGAGCCGTTTTTTAGATAAAATTAATTTGACCCGCTTTGACCCAAAATTGACCCACTAATCGAAAGTTCTCGAACATGTGACCCAACCCAATAGTCTTCTCGTGCCCGAAAGTAGTCGGATACAAATTTTCGTCAAAATCGTTTGAACCGTTTTTTAGATACAATTAGCTTGACCATAACCCAAAATGAACCAAAATGACCCACTAATTGAATTTTCTCGAACATGTGACCTAGTCCAACAGTCTTCTCGTACCCGAAAACCATTGGATGAAATATGTAGTGTAAATTGAGCCGCTTTTTAGATCTTGACCCACAATGACCCAGAAATGACCCACTAATCGAATTTTCTCGAACATGTGACCCAGCCCAATAGTGTTCTCGTGCCCGAAAATGGTCGGATACAAAATTTCGTCAAAATCGTTTGATCCGTTTTTTAGATACAATAAGCTAGACCATGACCCAAAATGACCCACTAATCGAATTTTCACGAACATGTGACCTAGCCCAATGGTTTTCTGGTGCCCCAAAACGGTACGATACGAAATTTCGTCAAAATCGTTAGAGCCGTTTTTAAGATAAAATTTGCATATATATATATATATATAATGACACACAAGATTTGCTCGTATTAGAATATATGATTAAAATGAAAAAACTTCTTTCTTTTACTAAGTTTCTGGTAGTGATTATTTTTTTAAATACAAAGGTTGGCAGCTGAGCATTTGCGCATGCCCGAATGATTCATTCGAATATCAAAATGATTAATTCTGCCCATCACTACTTTAAATATGTTCCACATCTTAAAACATACAAGGAACTAAAATCGATTGCCAATAAAATAGCAAATAAATTGCGAAACTTCGGTTTAAATTAAACATAAAAAAAACCTTAAGCCCACTTTGCTAAAGTAATAAGATCCGATGATGAGCCATTATGCACTCATTTCGAGTTATTGCCGAATACCTCTCGAAACGTTCTTGCAGCAATCAGAGCGCAATTAATGTCTTCATTTATGATTTAGGTTCATTTTCGTTTGTGCATTATTTTTCTTTCTTTTACCGATACATTTAAGAACTCTTTTACGTAACTGAGATTCGAATAGTTTTCTACATCAGTATTTTAAGTTTGTTAATTGTGTCTGCTGAATTCTTCTTTTTGAAAGCTGTACTTTTAACCAATATTCGTAGCAATTGGATATGAATTATTATTGAAGTTAAATTTCCAGAAATATTGAAAAAGATAATTATAGATACAGATGCATATATACATATATACAGGACTTGACAAATGCGGTCGCCAGGTCGTTAGTGGCGACCATGTTATTTAATCTGGCTGTTTGCTTTGCTGTGTTTTACTTTTTTTTTTCTTTTGCACAAACATTGAGCTAAGAAATGAACACAAATCGCATTTTGATTAGTTATCGGAGAGTTCTTTCCGTTTCAAAAATAAATTGTCGGAAAAAAAACCGCTAACACTTCCATAAAAATTCTAGAAAAATGAAAAAAAAAATGCATACAACAAAATTTACTTTATTGGGCTTACAGAGTTGCCAAGTCTACGGCTTTTTGTACACCACTAATTTTTTAGAGAAAATGTTGTTCTTTTAAATCGCAAAATGTTCTGATTAAACAAAACAACATTTTCTGTACTAAATTACTGGCATCCTAAAAGCCGGAGACTTGGCAGGTCTGGGCTTAAATAGAAACTCGTTTCCTTTTACAAATAGCCAAAAACGCGAAAAAACGTAAAAATTCGTTAAAAATTCAAAACATTAGTAGTAAAATTACTATACTGGGTTTTTAAAAAAATTAAACCGGAAACCTTTCTGCGCGGAACGCTGAAAAAAAGGTATAAATCTCATAAGAAATCGCTGAAATTTTAAAAATTCACAGAGGACAAAATTTAATATTTTTGACTAAAAGACTAAAGCTGGATTATTTTTAGTAATGTTGAAAACTCGCAACGAAACAAGGAAAAAAAAGCTAGAAAAGAGGACAACATTTACTATACTGGGCTAAAATACTGAAACAGGATTCCTTTAAAGAATGTCAAAAAATCGCCGCGAAATACGAAAAATGCAATATATCGCATAAAAGATTAAATTAAAAAATCAGGTACTATTCTAAATTATCTAATTAATAATTCTAAACTATGCTTGTTATTTTCTCAATTAATTCTTTAAAAACTTTTGTTCTTTTCTAAAATTAGTGATGGGGGAAGGGAGGAGGGAGGTTTCAGGCGATTACAATTTTTTGCAGGCTACCAGATTTTATGAAGTTTGTAAAGCCCTGCATATATTTATACATATAAACAAACGGTGACAAATTTCGAAGTTGATCTTGCAGGAGAGTAATGTATGAAATCTGGCGCTGCTTTAGTACACATTCTTAATTTAGTTCCACAATTCGCGATAGATGGCGTCGCACTGTCTCTCACTATAATACTGTTCAAAATAAACTTGCAATTTCATAACGCAATTCACTTTTTTTCATTGGCGCTTCAACAGTTAAACAGAATGAAACTTAAAATGTGAGTTAACTTCGATTAATTTTATACGTTAGACTAACCGTTCTAACAGTTTAAGACAGTGAAGCGCCATCAATCGACGATACTTGAACTAAAACCAGGAATCAGTGTTGTCAAATTATCAAAAGTCAATTGCCCCTAAATCAGTCGTTTTTTCCCGAAAAATTCTCAATCTCAGAGTCCACTCGAAAAATTAAGTTTTACATTTTAAATTTAGCACTATAAAAATATTTAACTAATTTAATCTTAATATTTCCGAAAAATTTCTTCAGTAATACTTGTCCCCAACAAATTCCACTGAAAGTTTAAAATTTCTCAATTCGGCAACACTGCAAGGAATCGTAGTTAAATATTTCTTCACTTCTTCTGCAATAATAACATCATAAGCTGTCATCGTTTTATGGTTCTTAATTTTTTTAAACTTTCAGTTTACTTTTGTGACACCCAATAATTTAAATATAAATATGGAAAATTTTCTATTTAAATATATTGCACATCCAAAATAACAGAAATAACTAAACTGAATTGTAGTAAATAGTGAGAATACACTTTCATTTAAACATTAAAACCTTTGCTAAAGTAATAAGATCCAATGATGAGCCTTTACTCTCTCATTCCAAGACTGCTGAAAGAAGTTCTTGCAGCAATCAGAGCGCAATTAATGTCCTCATTTATGATTTCCGTTCGCTTCCATTTGTGCATTAATTTTCTTTCTTTTATACATTTAAGAACTTTTTTACGTATAGTTGAGACTCAAATTATTTTCTATATCAGTAGTGTATAAGATTGTTAATTGTGTCTCGACATTAATGACCTTCTATTTCTGAAAACTGTACCTTTAAGCAATTGTCTGAACGAAATATATGAAAATAAATTGTAATAGGATGTGAATTACAATAGCGATAAATTTACTGAACTACAATAAAACTCCAGTTACCTGGAATAATGTGTTATGCTTGTGGACGTAATCTGGATATGCAGACATCCAGATAATCGGATCAATCAACATAAAAAATGATTGTGTTTTGTGGAATAAAGAGATATCTAAAATCCCCTTTGTTTAACAAAAGGTTAGGCCTAATCATGATCATGTATGTTTAAATTAAGATTATTTTTACTACAAACAATTAGAAAATATATTTTTAACAAAATTAATGGTCGAACGTTCCAGCTGCAATGTAAAATAACTGATTGATCTTGCTTTACTAATCACTAAAACTGCCGTCAGTTGTCGCGACAGCAGTGGATGTGGCCTTAGAAACCAAAAATTTCCCCAGTCAAAGGGTTATTCATCGCAACCATATTACAGGAAATCATCACTGGTCGTGTATTATATAATTCAACCTTCTGCGTAAACAAGTAATCGTTTTAAAACAGAGCAATTCAGCGTATTTTTAGAGCCTGTGTGGTCTGGTATACCTGGTTGGTGAGTGCAGCGCGTAAAGGACAGAGCCGCTGACCTTATTATATAAATATTACACAGTATCGTCCTGCAATCGTCATTCATTTACGATTGAATTTGTGAAATTGAAGAAAGTAAAGAGTTTGTTTTTTATTACAAACCTTAATTCGATATAACAAAGTTTTAGATTAAAATGATTTTCTTGGTTCTTCTTATTCATACCCATAGTGCTCACTAACAATAAAAAAAATTAAATAGATGTTTGAAATGAAAGCAATAACAATACAGATCAAAGAGTAATTTTCCAACTTTATTGCGCAAATATTGTTAAAGGCGTGTAATATATCCCATCAAAAACATACATGTGAAAGAATGCCAAGTTTGTTAACGTTTTCTCTAATAAAAGAAGTGAGATCTAACTGGAAACCAAGTTCTTTCGAAGCTCCTAAAATCATATCGCCTGTCATGCATAACGTTCTTCAATTGCTTTAAATGATTTGTTATGTTATTTGCTACTAAACAGAGTGACTTGGCAAGTTTTAACCCACCAACTTTAATCTTTGAGTCTGAGTACAATTTAGTCTAGTATGTCATTGGCAAAGATCTAGTCAATCCAGTATTCGAATAAGTATGTCGAAGTTAAGGTATCGATAAGTTAAGAAAGTTCAATCAAGCAGAGAAATTTTAATAAGATAAAACTTGCCAAGTTACTCTATTGAGGAGCAAATAATATAACAAATCATTTTAAGCAATTGAAGAATGTTATGCATGACAGGAGCTATGATTTAAAGAGCTTTGGAAGAACTTGGTTTCCAGTTAGATCTCACTTCTTTTATTAGAGAAACCGGTAACAAACTTGTCATTCTTTCACATGTATGTTTTTGATGGGATTTCATTACTTTTTGTACAGTTACAATATATTTAAGCACTTTACTTAATGATTTTTAATGTGTTTACAAGTGACTATTTTATTCACCAGGCAATATTCAATTTAATTTAAATTTCCTATAACAAAATATTTGGCTGTCAATTTGCGGCAGAAATCTGTATTTTAATACTGCTGTATTTAATATATTTTTTTTTAAACGAAGTGTATTGATTCGAATTTTTTATAATTTCTGAAATAACTATAATCATATTGACATAATTTTATATTTTACCCTTACAGACTCATTAACATATAAATCCACAGTCCGTTTCATATGTATAAATAAAATGACGAAGCTATCCATATAATATCAAACAAATAGTATAAAATTTACTGATAATTGAAAATTAAATTGGCATTGTTTTCATAAATGAAATGAAATTTTCCTCAAATTACTGTTGCCACAAAAATGAATTTTTGGATTATATCATGCTCAACAAGGATTGTAAAAAAATAAATAGCACAAAAGAGATAAAGTGTGACATCGCCGCACGTGTTTATTTTATATTTTATGATTAAAAAGCAAAATTGAAATTGCAATGTTTAGGAGAGAAAGACACCCTGGATTGTCCCACGTTTTTTTTTGTTGTTTTTTTCGATGCAGTTAAAATACGATTGTTATTTTTTTTCGCGCGCATGCCTTTTTGTAAGTTTGATGGAATAAATGAGCTGATATTTTGGCTTGACTAATTAACGTTAGGGAACAGATATCGCAGACGCACCGGGGTTGGCGCAAATTTTTTGTAGTGCTATTTTGGCCAGAAAACCCCATTTTCGAATATCTGTTAGGCCTAGCTTGCGAAAACATGTTAGTTTTATTTTATAATAAAAATTGTATTATAATTCTTCTTTAAAACACACACATTAAATTTTATTATTACACACAGATTTATTCACACATTATTTTTACTACACATATTTAAATTTTATTTATTAATTATTTTTATAATATTTTATTTTTAATTTACTTACATACACATTTCATTTTATTATAAAATACCAAGTTGACATACAAAGCAAAAGTCACCATGTTACCCCGCCAGGCAAAAAAATCGCCATTTTGGCGCCAAAAAGAAATCCCGGTGCGTTTGCAACATCTGTACAAATGTAGTTTACAGGTATTTTTATTCTTAAAGTTTCTTTAGAAGTTTAAATCTATATAAAAAAAAATACTACAATGCTAAAAAATTTGGATTGCAGTGCGAAATCCTCGCACAGGTCCTGTGGTTAGTACTACAAGTACCCAAGAAGTGACTATTTTATTCACCAGGCAACATTCAATTTAAATTTCCTACAACAAAATATTTGGCTGCCAATTTGCGGCAGAAATCTGTATCTCGAAATACTTATTATTTCTGAAATAACAATAATCATATTGACATAATTTTATGTTTTACCATTACACTCATTCACATATAAATCAACATTCCGATTCATATTTTTTTTAAATGTTGAAGATACCCAAATAAGATCAAACAAATAGTAGAGTACCTTTATCCGCAGCGGAAATCGATAGAGTACCCGTAGTAGCACTGACGTTGAGAGTCCGAGACAAGGTTGTCCACAGCTACACTGCCTAGACAAATGGTAGCCACACATCCATGATCAATATTTATTTGAATCATAGGAATGACTCTCTTTTGTTTATTGAAGTGAAAACTTCTTTAGGTATGTTGGGCATTTTTCGAGATGGGAAAAAACCATTGAATTCGCGACACTGTTACCGTTACTGTTACCGTTACTGTTACCGACACCTCTGTATATTTGGTGACGATTCTGCAATAGCTGGGGCCTTTTTTGAGATGGGAAAAAAACATTGAACTCGCGACACTGTTACCGTTACTGTTACCGACACCAATGTATATTTGGCGACGATTCTGCAATAGCTGGTTCAGGTAAGCAACCAGATTTGCTCTCGAATGAATATAATAAAAGAAAATTGGGTCACACATTTGTTAAGTTTAATTCCGTTAGAAATCGCCAATATTATAGCTAGAGAGCCAGAAACATTGGCGAACAATTACGATTACGTAAAAGATTTACTTCTTAAACGCTTCAAAAAGACGCCAGAAGAATTTAAGCAGAAATTAATGTCACATAAAAAAGAATCTTCAGCCACTTTGCGCGATTTAGCATTTGAATTAGGAAATTATTTGGAAGAATGGATTAGCGGTCTTAAAGTATCTGATTTTGAATCCTTAAAAGAATTAATAGTAGTTAGAGTTGCAAAGGCTGGAAAAAAACCTGTTTAAACCTGGGAATAAACAGGGTTTTTTGGGAATAAACTTGTTTTTTGGGGAATTAATCAGGTCTTTTGGGATAAACCCGGGAATAAACCGGATCTACTGGAAATAAACCTGGGAATAAACGGGTTTTTTGCAACTCTAATAGTAGTAGATCAAATTAAGAAAAGGTTACCTATAGAAATGAAAGCACATTTTATTGATGATCTTCCAAAAATTAAAAATGTAGACATATTAGTAAGTAAACTAGACGATTATGATGCGGCGAGACGTAATGTTAAAACCATGAATAGAATTTCACACCACTTTGAAGATAGACAACAAGAAGTAAGTAAAAATGAAAATTCACAATCTTTCTTTCATGCCCAATACCAAAACAAAAGAAATAAATCTCAAATTAGGTATTTTAGATGTAACTCTCAAGGCCACATAGCGTCTCAGTGTAATAATAGCAATACCGGTCAAACTAATGAGTTCAGTCAAGACTCTACCGAAAACTATCGAAATTATAATCGTCAAAATCACAATTCTAATACCGATGTACAGGAAAAAGCTAATATTGCTACAATTCGAATCAAAAATAAGTCTAAACCTAATGGAATGGGTAAAATAATTAATATCAAAGGCAAAGAAGCAAATTTATTGTTTGATACAGACAGCTATATTTCTTTATTCAGTTACGAATTTTATGTCAATATTGGGTCGCCAAATTTGTCTTCTGTTGATATCTTATTAACTGACATTGGTGAAGAAACTGTAAATCTAATTGGATATTTTGTGTATGAAATACGTGTCCATGGGTTTCTTATATCAACGAAATTTTATGTTTCAAAATCTCTCGCATACGATATTGTAATAGGGCAAGACGTGATCAGCAAACTAAAGTTGGCGATTGATGAAGAGGGAATTAAAATTGTTGGCGAACGCAATACTTTTCAAGTAGGTTGCCTTAAAGTTGTAAATAATTCCGATAAAAAATTAAATTATGTTGCCAATTAATACAATGAAGCGAAAGTATCAAAAGGAAATAGTTCACGTGCAGAAAACGAAATGATTGGTATTATGAAAAAAAAAATAATTCAGAAAATAATTTCAAGATAAATTTATCACGCGCGGTGAAAACATATAAAAGTGACTCAACTCGCGAGACCAAATCAAAAGATGAAAATGAAATAACAAAACACGGAAAATATTATAATTTAACGAGCACGAGAAGTAATATAAAAAGAAAAAATGAAAATAATGAAATATTTCACGAAAAGTTTAAGAAACGTGGTTACTGATACGGAAATGAAGTGAAATCATTTTATAGAAAAGAAAAATTTGTTGATAGAAATTATATATACCGCAAACAATACGCGCAGTATGAAGATAGAAAAAAGCATAATGTTCACGAATACCGTAAACAAGACAGGCAGCAAAGAAATCATCATTTGTGGAGTGATAGGAAGCGGGATATTTTGCAGATAAATGTTATTACAAAATATATGAAACTACATCTCATGGAAGAATTGATGAATGTATTGAGAATTGTTTAAATTGTGAATGAAAATTCATAAGTTTCATTGGTATTCATTTCAAAGAATACCAATTAATTAAATTTCATATTTCAGGTATTTGTAAATTTACGTTTTAAGTACGTAAATTTACGTTTACATACAATTTTTGTATGTAAAATAATATGCAGTATTTTTCATGTACAATAGTGCATTAAATGAAAATCGTAATATAATTTTTGTAGTAGTAGTTTATAATAATGAATAAAAAAAAAACACTTCATTTAAAAGTATTTCCTGCACAATAAAACGTTTCCTGACGATTCAAAAAATACACACGTAATTGTTCAAGTTTTCACTTCTGTCAGCACTCCCGGAGTGCCATTGTTTTTTTGTTTTTTTAAATTCTGGGATTAGACGAATTTCAACTGCGGATATCTCGAAATATATGCGTATTTTGATAGATGTACTTTCTCAATATTGTTTTTTCACGATATTTCTAAAAAGGCAAATTTTATGCACCATTACTCAACAAATTAATTCTCTGAAATTAGCCAAAAATGGCTGATAATCAGGTGATTTTGCTGCAAGGTCAGCCCGGATTCAAAATTTGGCGCTTTTTTGGCAAATTAAAATTTCGCCTAATAGAGGTATCGTTAAAGTAAAAATGGACACCCCAAGTGGGTAATTAATCGATTTTCCGATTTTTTTTTCGATTCCTTATAGTGTGAACGAACTTCTTACCAAATTTGAAGTATGTAGGTGCAATAGATATATGAAAGAGTGAGTGAGTCAGTGATAAAATTATCGATTAACAGACATTTTAAAATATCATTATCTCGGAAAATAATTATGCGTTATTTATAAGATTTTGGATTCTGGATAATTAAGGGGGCCTTACTACACATCCAAAATTACAAGTACGTAGGTCAAATAGATTTTCAGTAGTAGAGTGTCGAAATTTGGCGAAAACAGCTCGAAATGGTTCGCGTAAATATACTCACGGCCGGTGTGAAAACTTTTTTACTTTGCGAACTTGACTGACACACTGCCGTGTGTCTAGACACGGCCTAACTCGATCGTTCTCCTTCCTCTTATACGGCCGTAACAAAAAGTCATTTTCCCTTTGTTCAAAAGGAATAACATTTTCTCTCCGGAGAAAGTAGGGGGCGCTATTACTTACCATGGCTAATGGAGAATTTCCTTATTCTCGCCTTTCACTCTTGTATTTTCTTAGATATAACGTAAATGAAATTGCGTGTTCTTATTTTTCTTTTGTTGAAAATGGTTCATTGCTGTGTTCCACATTGTGCTTCAAATTCAGAGAAAAAAAAATACCTGGAATTTCTTTTCATGAATAGGCGCTTTTATTACCGATACACCAGTAATCAGTAGAAGTACAGAGCAAAATTTTCGAAATATGTGCCTTATAAAATTGCTGCGGCTCTCAATTTATTTGTAGATTTAAACTGAATTTTAATGATCGAAATTATAAACCACTTAATTAATTTCTTTTTAACTGCTAGCACCACCAAGAGTTAAGCTGAAGTTTGCAAGTATTGCCATTGTTAGCGGATAAGTAATCTTGTAAGAGTAATTCAAGGAAATTTTGAATGAGAATCCTGCTTATCAAGCATAGAAACAGATCAATGTGATGCAACCATACTTCAGTTAATTGCCAATCAGGATAGAGGTGGGTTGTCTTATCCTAAACTACAATTCATCAGTCTAATTTCCACAATTTTAGACTGAATTTTACTAGAATTTTAGGATTATACCAATCCTAAATTCAAACGGAATCGTCGAAACTATTATATTAAATTTTATATATTAAATTAAAAATTATTATGAATTTGTTAAATAATCCGTATTTTGAGAAGAAAAAAAAGCGATATGAGGTGATTGCCGGATATTGGCGAAATAGGTTGTCTTATTCTGTTGATATTATGAAACATGAAAGTATATTTTTATTTTTATCATATACATACTTTTATACCATGACTTTCCAGAATTAGAATATAATATTTAATTTGATATGTAATTCTATCATATTTCTATATGCTTATATATTTCTGATCAGCACCTATAATGGTTAAATTTATTTAAAATTGTTTTGAATGTACACATATATACCTATATTTTAAATAATTAAGAATTGTGTAAAAATAATGCATGTTTTGAGAAAAAAAAAATTTCGGTATGAGTTCATTGCCGGATATTGGCGAAGTTGCTTGATTTTCTTAATATTGTGAAACTAGTAAATCTTTTTAAAAATTTTTACAGTGTATTTTACGCTCAGAATTATCAATGTTTCAAGTAATTCAGAATTGAAATGTATATAAATATAAAAAATTATTTATAATGTTTGTTTTACATTTTATAGTAGGGTGTTATTTAAACTATTTTTAATTGCTTAAAGCATTGCATTTATTTATTTTATCTTTAAATCTTTTAGTTTTTCCTGTTTGTAGTAAAGCAAACGCCGAAGCAAAAGATAGATATGTTATATATAATGCTTATATATTTCAGATCAGTACCTATAATGATTAAATTTATTGAAAATTGTTTTTAATATACATATATATACATATTTTAAATAATTAAGAATAGTGTAAAAATAATCCATGTTTTGAGAAAAAAAAACGATATGAGTTCATTGCCGGATATTGGCGAACTTGCTTAATTTTCTTACTACTATTATGAAACTAGTAATTATTTTTTAAATTTTTTACTGTGTATTTTACGCTTAGAATTATCAATGTTTCAAGTAATCAAGAATTTAAATGTATATAAATATATAAAATTTACTTATAATGTTTGTTTTGCACTTTATAGTAGCGAGTTATTTAAACTATTTTTAATTGCTAAAAGCATTGTATTTATTTATTTTATCTCTAAATCTTTTAGTTTTTCCTGTTTGTAGTAAAGAAAACGCCGAAACAAAAGATACATATGTTATACATACCTTTTATAATGAATATATTGCAAAGATTTTTGTATTTTTATGTATAGAAGTAACCTTTAGTAAGCGTTATTTATGGTAAGTATAGCGCGCCACCTACCGGCGAAAGTAGCCCTTTAACGATTCCGAAACTAAGGGGTGATTGTGAAGGCCGTATGAGGGGAGAGACAAAGATCGAGTTTGGCCGTGGTCTAGATAAGGACATGCACAATAAAGCAGTAGACCCTCGTTATATCTGGTTTCTCGATAGACAAGAAAAAAAACGCGATATTTCAATCTCCTCAATATAATCAAAGTTGTCGAAAAAACTAAGAAGAGTAACTTCCAACTAAATACTTTATATTAATCTCGAAAATTTAGTTTATTCGGATTTTATAATTTTATAAGTAATATTATTAATATGGGAAGACATTTATTTATTGTTATGTATATGCAAATACTTTAAAAGTGTAGAAAAGTTAGTAGAATTATCATTTTTTTTGGAGACACGAAAAAGAATGATATATCCGAATGAGTGAAATAACGAGGCACAATATAACGATGGATTCGTGTATTAGAATGCCAGACTCGATAGTTTTAAGGAAAAATTCATAATGTAGTTTTAAGAGTTTGCGCAAAAAGTTCCAGTTGTAGTACCTTTTACTTACTAACATTTTGTATATAAAAATATTTGTTTAAAAGAAAGGAATAAATAGATAAAATCATAAGTCACGTATAGATCGTAAAACACTTCTAACTTTTCCGGGTTATAAAGTTATTAGAATTAATTTTTCGTGTTTCAATTTGTGTAAGATATATTGATATGAAATTATTTATCGATACTTATTGATATGATACGTTATAAACGCTTATACCATAATCAGTATAAATACTCAAATATTTAAGACCTCTATCTTTTGCAAGCTTCTTCTATAATTAATAATAATTAAATTAATTAGGCATATTTCGTTTAATTAATTATAAAATTCAAAGTGTATACAAGACGTTCTTAAAGAGAACCACTGTGAAAAAAATGTTTGCATAATTAATTAATTACGAAATTTGCATACATAATTAATAGTAAAAATATCTTTTTTTTTAAGATTGTACATGAAAACTATTTTTAATGAGATTTCAAAAATTGAAAATGAAGGAGACAGAATTTATTTTTAAATGTCATCATTTTTAAATTAGTTCACTTTGAAACTTAAATAAACTAAACCATATTTTATGCTCGTCAATGGCAAAAAAAAAAAAATATATATATATATATATACTCCTAAGCGATATTTTTGTAATTAGCGTCACGTATTGAAAGTAAGTCTTCTCATCTTTAATTATTTTACACTTAAAATAGAAAATTGTGATGTAATAATAATTATTTAAAGAAAAAAAGAAAAGAAATCATCCCAGCATTTTGTAGATAATTTTGATTTGATTTAGATGAGATTAAAATTCGAAATCAATAAAAAGAAAAAAAATACCAATTTTCCTCCCCTGAAAATGTTTATTGCAGGGGTGCAAAAATCTAAGCACCAATGGGCTGATTCTCACCACTAAATTTTATTAGTATTCTTCGTCAAATTTTATTATACTTTGCTTAAATTTTATCCGCATTATCTGAAGTGTGCGTACAAATTTCATGTGTCAGGGGTGTAAAAATCAAAGCGCCAATGGGCCATTTGCCACCACTAATTTTTTATTATTCTTCGCCTAATAAAAATACTGGTAAAATTTAGGTGAAGTATGTGTCAGGTTTCTCTGACAGCTGCAATAGTTAAAAGCTATTCTTAAGGGATTACCTTATTGTATATGTATCTATTGTGTACCGTTAGAGGCTTGCTTAAGAAAAATCTTAATCCGGAGGGGAGCGAGTTGGATATAATGAAAGAAGTATTTCCTTTGCAATGTGGTCTTTCATAGATAAGAAAGATATTGCACCCATTATTTAGGAAGACAGACCCTTGGAAACAGACCAGGAGCCCCGTAGACAGAAATGTTCTCGGGTGGATGACAAGAGAGTGAGGGGAGTTCTAACGGAGGTGCGAAGGTAGAAGGTCGTTCAGAGTTGGCACTCTGAGACACGTGTAGGTAGGAGTATCTCTCGAAAGGAAGAGATATAGCGGATGTGAGATTAATAGAATCTCGGTGCTGAGTGAATTAACGTAGCCTAACGGTGCACGTAAAGCGTTTTCTGTAATTATTTTGATTTAATATTAAACCGGATAATTTACATCCGAGTTTAAGTGTAAATATTGTTAATAAAGTGTTAGTTTAAGTTTAATGGAAAGAGTTAGGTTTTTCTTGAATATACATCACGTAACGTGTCCGATATCACGTATTCATATCGGTGGTGGCAGCATATCAAAAGACCGGATTATATTTCGAAGTCGTGTGGACGGAGAAGTGGAATCCGACAGTATGCTAAAAAAATTTAGGCGAAAAATAGTAAAAATTTAGTGGTGGGAATCGGCCCATTGGCGCCTAGATTTTTGCACTCCTGGTTTATTGGGAATGAATGTATCCTAAATACCGATATTTTTGTTTGAGAAAACTGATTAAAACTTTATAAAGATTATTCGGAAACGTTTTCTAAAATCTGTGGCATCAAAAGGAACTTTGTTTTTATAAATGCTTCTTTAAATATTGAAAATATATTGTTTTATAAGATTTCTAAAAATAAAGAATGCTTTTTGGAAACGTGGGTATCTCGAAAGGGATTATCGTATATTTTCGTTCGTGGTGTTATATTACATTTTCGTAGATTAAGAAACATTTGTCTTTTTTCACAGGGTGAAAATGTCATTCATTTACGATTGACTTCGTGAAACTGTTAGAAGTAAAGAGATAGTTATTAGTACACTAGTACTATCAGTATTTCAACATACAGTACAAAAAAACTGTTGATTTGACAGTATAATACTAGCATTCCAGCTGCCAGTATTATACCGTAAAATTAACAGTAATAAACAGTAAAATAAGCAGTAATACACTGCCGCGCCAGTTTTATACTGTAAAACCAACAATATTTTTTGCAGTGTAGTTGAAAAGTGTTTTTGAATTCATTTGTCTGTCTGGCGTCTGTCTGGCGTCTGTCCGTGCTCTAATTCACGTAAATATACTGGGATTGCCATGCATATGACATATGATACTGATGTTTACTATGGCATGGTCGGTATTGAAAATGATACGTATAGTATTAATAAGTTCATTTCAAAGAACTCAACACTCAAAAGAATTCTTTTACATTACGGTCTAGGGGGAAAATCGTTTGCGTTAGATTTTAATGATGTTGTAGGATTGTAATGATTATTATCTCAAATTATTGAAAGTGATATATATCACTGAATCGCACTACAAGAAGCTTAGTATAGAATATGGTGCGCATAGAATTTATTGTAGGGTCACTCAAAGGAATTCGGTTACAGTACTGTCTATCAATAATAATTGCTGGAAGTGCGTGTTCAGTTGTGGTACGCGTTTTTTAATTTAACTAATTACTGGGTGTATAAAATCTACACACAGTCATATTCTATAAAAAGCCTGTTGTACTGAACACTGTTAAAAATTTGCAGCAAAGTGTCCAGTCACATGACCGTTTATATAGGAAAAGGTTACATAACCGTAATTTAACGCTATTTTGACCATAATATAGGCAATAATATGACAAGAATTAAATAACGGTTTTGTAACCGTTATTTTTTAAAAGGTCATATGACTAAACAGTTTGCTGCAAATTTTTAACATTGCATCTGAGTAATGCATATCAATTTCAATATGTTTTAAGTAGTGGAACGTCATTACAATTCAGAGCAAAACAGTCTTTTTCCGTAGACAGTAATGAAATAGAAATATTTTGTGACTCACTGGAAAAGAACAATAAATATTGCACATTTGCTTTTCAATAGGGAACACTGTAATGTTAACTTCAGTAACATATACCAGATACGTGGTATTCCAAGTATATTTATGAAAGTTAGAGCGCGAACAGACGGCAGACAGACAGGTATGCTAAAGTCATGAACACTTTTCAACTATGTTGGAAAGTTTTAAATAGTTCATAAAAAAATAATACATTCTTTATTTTTTATTTATATTATATTTTCTACTTTTTTTCATTGTTGTAGTTTCATTCCGAAATGACTTTTTTTTCGAGCGAGGTTTGGCGAACTATTAACTCCATTGTTGTTGTAACTCGTCCCCAGTTGTAACAAAAAAAAAAAGAAAATTTAAATTTAATACCTGCATCCGGCTAATGGAAAATTGCCTTGAAATTAATTAATTTATTTATAATTGAGTTCTAAAAATATTAAAATGCTGTTTTACCATCAAAAACACACCTGTGTACGAATATCTTATAATTCTAGCTAGAGTCCTGCACGGGTCGGGAACCCGCAAATTCCATTTGAAGTCAACCCGCAACCCGCAACCCGACCCCAACCCGACGTATTTCAACCCGCATCCGATCCTATCTCGAAATACTTCAACCCGCAACCCGACCGGAACCCGCAATGAAAGGACAATAAATCATGTTTTAATGCTATTATGAATAGTAATGCACAATTACATTTCTAATACCAATTTTATATTTTATATAGAAAAATGGACATATCTATATTCTTTAATATTCAAATATAGTGAAACCTCTGAATAGCGGACACCTCGAGATCGTTGAATAGAGTTCTACATCGGGTCAGTTTTTTTTTCGGGTCAGGATGACTCAAATTTTCTTTCTGCGTGTTCACTATAGAATAATTCCTCCGGGTCATATTTAGGTTTTTTGAAAGTCGTATTGTTGGGATTTTCACAAAAACTTTGAACAGAACTATGTTTCAGATAAAAATATATACGCATTTTAATATGAATGAGTATATATTCAATTTACTGAATGAGAAAAAATAAAATGTATATAAAGAATATAATCATACATAATTCTTTCTTTACGGTGCAGTTAAGAACCATTTTTTCTTTTCTCAGAATATGAAAAACATTATCAACATTTCGTTTACGATACACACAAAAGCACATGTATCGTATTTTGTGATAGTTTATTCATACATACATATGATACGTGTGCGTCGACTTGGAGGTGCCCACTATTCCAAGGTATAAGCGTACAAATATATATTACAAAATTTATTACATTCCGCCATAATTAACAATTATTCTATATTTTTTCCTTTTTATAATATTCCATATATAATTCCGATTAATTAAATTAAAACCCCATCTTAAATTAAACAATCAATCTCCATATGTAAAAATATAATATCGTAATCTACTTAATAATATTTGTTCCAAAGTATTTAAATCTAAAAATGGCGATAACTACTTAAATTTATTCTTTAAAAATAACACCTTTATGTTTAATCCACTATTAAAATTCATTATTATTCCCGTGTAGATCAAACCTCTATAAATTCTTCATTGCAATGCTAAACTATCATATCTCTTAAAATTATTCCGCTCTAAAAAAAACCCTATTTCTTTTTAAAAACATTCTATCATTAAATATTAAATGTCTACTAGGACTTCCCTCAAAGGGATTAGTCTGAGTGATATTGCTGAGAACATAAAGTTAACAATTACGATATAAAGAAGATATCAACAAGAATCTAAGTGAATATACAGCATATGATAGACAAGAGATAGATAAAGATACAACATATGAAAAATAGCAAATTAAATGATATAATTACAAAATATCATATATAAATTCATATACTGTTAGGTTTTCATATGCATTTTTTTATAACATTTGGCAAATAATCTCATTTTCTTAAGCGGGAATTGCTCAAAACTTAAAAAAAAAAAACACCGGATCTTTTAAAACGATATTTTTAAAGTCACATAATCAGATTTGCAGCCAATAGCGTATTTTAGCAAGCGTAGTTTAACGCAAATTTAATTTAATTTTTGCAACATTTTCCTTGTGACAAATATCTAAATAAAATATTAAAAAATAAAATATTAAATATTGAAATATTAAATCAAATATTTAATATTTGAATTAAAAAAATTTCCTTTGTTTATTTGTATAACTATTTATAGAAACTCGTATACTTCAAACCACATTGATAACATGCTTTGCTACAAACGTGTCTACCAGTCTAACTACTCGTATGTCTTAGCTGTGTCTCTCTCCGAACTCATATGTCTACTGTCTCTCTACTCTTCTGTATACCGGTCTCAGTATCCGTCTGTCTTTCTACCCGACTTTTTAATCGTGTCTCTACCTGTCTCGCTTCCCGTTACACTACTCGTCTATCAACACGTCTGTCTGTCTATATACCCCTCTCTCTACCCGTCTGTCAAGTCGTCTCTGTACTCGTCTCTCTATCCACCACGCTACCCGTCTCCCTACCCATCTCACTACCCCTCTGTCAACCCTTTTTTGCACCTGCCTCTCTACCCGTCTGTCTATTCGTTTCGCTACCCGTTAGCTTATCTCTGTCGCTATCCGTCTCTCTACCCGTCTGTCTACCCGTTTGTTTACACGTCCATCTATCTCTCGCCAACTCTTCCCAATATTTAAACAATTTAGTAAACGGAAGCCGTTTATCTGTTATTAAATGCAAACAGGAGTAATTTATCTAAAGAGTGTAATCAGATGAAATTTTTTTTAATACATACATAAACCAGCATAATAATTCACCAGTTTTATTTTCATAGTAGTTTATGTCATTTGACAGTAAATCTCAACTTCTTCAACCCGAACTGCGTCAAGCTTTTTAAAAAAGCCCCAAGGTCCGTATAACTGGGAAGGGGAATTGTCCTCAGGGCTATTAGATACATGTTATTAAGTTAAGTGAAAGTTTCGTAATCGGGTACGCAGCCAATTTCTTATGTCAGAAAGGGTGGCTTCACGCCATTTTAAATTCATTTCTGTAACTTTCTTTTTCTTTTTTTGGTGGGTGGTTGGGGGGGGGGGGAGGGTTCCAAATATATACACTTAAATTCAAACTTTTGCCCCCATGTTAATATTAGTGTTGTTTGTATTATCAATTAATACTTTGTTGATCGAGCTTCATTCGAAACAAATGTAAAAGACTTCTACAGTTTTTTTTTCTAGGAGAAATTTCCGTAATCGGGCCCTAAGCTAATCGGGGAATTTAATATCATTATTGTTTCTAACTCTTATAGAGTTAAAACAATATTGTTGCTAGCATTACTCTTGTTTGTGACCAACCTCTTCTGTGTATCTGAATAGGGAAAAGTTCCGTATCATGTACTGGTTGGTGCCAAAGGCAGTTGTAGAATCTTACAAATTTTTCTAGAGAGCGGAAAAAAATGTTTTTTAAAATATTTACAAATATACGTTTATTAAACCATGCTTTTGAGCCATTTTAAAAAATTAAGTACGGTGCTAAAATAAAATTTTATTGACATTTTCGATATTTTAATAAGTAATGAAAATACATAACAAACAAATTTAGCAAAACTAAGCCATTTTTGGGTACTTCTCTATTATCCCGTCGACCACTTTTCATAACAAAAAACTATCGCCAAACTAAGATTAAACGCCAAAAATACAGTCCCATTTACTTGATGCCAGAAGCATTATACGTATTTGTTATGCCATCAAGTGGTTTTTAATTCGACATTTGCGTGTATTTTTCATTATGTTTTACTGATTTATTAGTTATTTCATTCATTAAAGTAACAATTGTGTCCTTAAATTCTTATATTTTATTTATTTTGATAGTTCAATGGCAACGTTCTCCCGTTTATTTAGCGTTACAGTTTGGCGATAGTTTTTTGTTATGAAAAGTGGTCGACGGGATAATAGAGAAGTACCCATTTTTTGTGATAAATAATTGTTATTGCCAGGGGGGCAAATTGTAAACAATTAATAAGCGAACTAAAAAAATTACCGGAAAAAACTTGTGGGAATCTCAAGAAAGAAATATCTGATATAAATAGCATTTAAAATCTTAAAATGGAGAAGTAATCCGCATAAAAATGCAAAACATTATACACCTGATATAAGAATTTTTTAATTTTTTTATATTTCCGAAAGCACAGATAAAAGGGTAAAAATCCCGGCACAGATGCCATATACTCACCACGTTGGCGCGATTTTTCCCCCGCCCCTTTGGTGAAAACTGTTTGTTGTGTTTGTTTACTTTTATTTTTTATTTTAATTCTATAGATTATTTTTATATGTATATCAATATTAATTTAGGCACAGATGTCATATACACACCAGATTGGCGCGATTTTTCCCCCGCCAATTTGGCGAAAACTTTGTCTTTGAATATTAGTTACAAATACCATACAATAATTGAATGTAATTTTTTATTTCAATATAAAAATAAAATAACGTAATAAATGAAATAGCTCATATTATTCAAAAATGGGAAATAAAAATAAATAAATGATAGTTTTATATAAATAAATATTGATATATATAATAAAAACAATTTATAGAATTAAAATAAAAAATAAAAGTTAATAAACAACAATTGAAACAAAATAACCGGGTTACCATGTGAGGCATAAAATTGCCATTTTGTTGCAATCACGCCAATGTGGTGCGTATATGACATCCGCGCCTTTATTTATATCAAACTATTATTTATTTATTTTTATTTCCTTTTTTAAAATAATAGAAGCTGTTTCATTTATTACGTTATTTTATTTTTATATTGAAATAAAAAATCACGTGTACTATTTGTCACACTATTTGTAACTAATATTCAAAAACAAAGTTTTCCCCAAGCTGGTGGAGGGAAAAATCGCGCCAACGTTGTGCGTATATGACATCTGTGCCTTGTTTCATTTCACATAGAGGTACTGCTCTATTATCCCGTCGACCACTTTTCATAACAAAAAACTATCGCCAAACTGTTAGATTAAACGCCAAAAATGCAGTCCCATTTACTTGATATCAGAAGCATTATACGTGTTTGTTACGTCATCAAGTGGTTTTTAACGCGACATTTGCGTGTATTTTTCATTAAGTTTTACTGATTTATTAGTTATTTCATTCATTAAAATAATAATTGTGTCCTTAAATTCTTATATTTTATTTATTTATGTATTTTGACATTTCAATGACATAACGTTCTCCCGTTTATTTGGCGATAGTTTTTTGTTATGAAAAGTGGTCGACGGGATGATAGAGAAGTACCCACATATGTATTGGTACTTTTATGTTAACTTGGCGCAGTTGATAAATCGCCAAATATTTTTCTCATAACATCTTCATATTGCATTCATTTCATTTAAATATAAATCTTTCACTGATTTCATTTGAAATACATACATTAAAAATACACGTCTTTCACTCATTTAATTTAAAATACACGCCTTTCACTAATTCCATTTAAAATACTAACAAGAACGAAAAATCATGCTTCAAGCATAGATTATGTAGCACTTTCCAACGCTTCCAAAATAATTTTACAAAACATACCGTTTAATAAGCTAAAAGATAACATCTAAGTAAACAATTTGGAAAACGCATAACATATTTAAAAACATAATTTCAGGAATTTCCAACAGATACAATATTCGGAAAAATAATATCCGAATACTTTTATTCAGCCCTGTATAGGATCTATAGATTTGTATATATACTACATAGGATGCTAAATTTTAGTTTAATTAGGAAACGTGTAGCACAGTTTAAAGATATCCTTCTGGAGTTTCTGTCAGTAAACGGAAATGTGTTCGCGAACTTTTGTGCTGCCCTGTATAGGATCTACAGAATTTATACACACCACATAATGGACAAAAAGCGAGTTAAAATTAAAATCGCGTTCAGTAACTTAAAACGCACTTCCAGGAATTATTGTTAACAGACAGTAGAGAAATCGTTTGTGTGTCCCTGTCAATGAACGATGACTGCTATACACACACTATTCTGTAGTAAGCCTCTTGTAATGCACCTTAGTAATATATATAAATTTCAATGCGTTTAAAATAGTGAAACATTATTTAAATAAACCGCAGACGATTTTTCTCCATAGACGTAATGTAACGGAATTCTTTTGACTGTCCCTGTAAAAAATCTATCAGTGCTACACACTTCCGTTGAAATAGGGAACATGCTATAGATAAAGACAATAACATATAAAAATTGCAGAGCAATCCGAGCATATTTACGGGAGTTAGAGCACGGACAGACGGCAGACGGCCAGACGGCCAGACGGCAGACGGCCATACGGCAGACAAACCGAAGTCATAAGCACTTTTCAACTAGGTTGGAATGTGCTAAAAAAAACGGGCTTGTAATGTATCAGATCCAAAATAGCTACTTTCTGACACATTTCTGATTTCATTTTTATTCGGAGACGCATAAAAGTGACAGTTGTTCTTATTCAGAAACTATGTAATGGAAACACGCTTTCCATTTTTTGGTAAAGGCAAAAGGTCTTCAAGAAAATACCGTCAAAGTCGGCGTTTTGAACCAAATTGCCGACGCGGCAGCTCGAGAAAAAGAACTTGTGGTCACGTGATACAAATCGCTTAAAACTCGATAAGTAATTTATATTTATCAAAAAAGGGGAAAACTCATTTCGATTCCAAATCACTTCAATAGTCAGGCCTGCCAAATTTATACCTTTGCGTTTAAAAATGAGTCAGAGAATGAGTCAGAAAGTTTCGCGTTGTTGAGCAGGTCATTTGAGAACCACCTTAAATGTAATAGTTAAAGACTCTAATTCTAATCTTTTTAATAGCGAAATGAAAAATCAACGAAAATTACAACATTTGACACATTTTATTGTTATTTTTTTAGTTTTACCAATGGACAAGTAATATATATAAAAAAATTAAAGTCAATTCCTACTTTTTAATCATAAATATATAAAATAAACCCGTTCAGCATTAATGTTCCACGTTATCTTTATTGAATATTTTTTTATAATCATCGTTGCGGTATTTTATTTTTGTGGCATCACTCATTTGAGAAAAATATTTCATTTCATTTATGAAAACAATGGAAGGAATTTTTTCTCCCATTTAAAATTAAAATTAATTAATTAAATTTAATGAATGAATTAATGTTTGAAAAAACTGTATTAACATCAATTGTCATCCAGTACAAGTTAAAAAAATGAATTTGAACTTGATAGGATGAATAGAAAGTATTTTATTAACGATTGAAATTTTGAACAAGATATATAAATATATAGAGAGAGTGTGAGCTAGTAGTAGGAATTGAAAAAACACCTTTCAATCTTAACATAAAGTCATATTCATCTTCGCAATCTTTTGATATTTTTGGTGCACGTAATACAGGGTGTCCATAAATGATTGTCCCTGTTTCCTTACCTCATAACTTTTGATTTAACAGTATGGCGCAAAATATTATTACATATTCGTAAATTACAACTCATTTTTTTAATAACACAAACAAGGTTACGTATGGGTAAAGTTACAACTCAAAACGCTATTAATCAAATAACTATTATAACCAAATAATAATTAATATTAAAATTTTATCAAATTTATCAAAAAGCTGTTAATGAATTATGTAATGGTTATCTATCTAACTTTGAACTCATAATTCATTAATAGATTTTGATAAAATGTTAATATTAATTATTATTTGATTATAATCGTTATTTGATTAATAGCGTTTTGAGTTGCAACTTTACCCATATGTAACTTGAATTGTGTTGTTAAAAAAAAAACTTCTTGAGTTGTAATTTACGAATATGTAATAAATTTTTTCGTCCTATTCTTAAATCAAAAGTTATGAGTTAAGGAAACCGGTGTAATCATTTATGGACATCCTGTATTTTAACGTGCAATAGGTTATTAATGAATATATTTCTAACAAAATTGCGTCATGTTTGACAGCGAGAACTTTGCGTAAATAATGATGAAATTCGCACAGTATAAGCACCTTGATGTCCTAATCTCAATATCGACTGAGTAATAAGCGCAAATTTTAAGTCATTTACATACATTCGTAATAAAATATTTCAGTTTTATCAACGAGAATGATCGCTTCTCGTTAAATATGATATCATTTTTTACACGCTGAAGCATTTTTCTACTTTCCGAAATCGAAAGCCTTAAATGCGGAACAGTGGAACCCTTTCACCAATGGAAAATGACGTCAAAAATATGCATTCTCATTCATAAAACTGAAAAAAATTATTATAATCACATCAAAAAAAAGTAATTTATTACTGACTTTTTATTTCATTTTTATAGGTTTATGGCCCTATAACTTCCAATCCAGTTATGATGAAGATCATATACATATTTTCATTATTATTCAAAATTAATGTTCCCTTATGTTTTCTAAAGATTAATTAAATTTTTATTTAAACCCTTTCTATTTTAAAGATTAAATGCAATTATATTTCATCAAATACATTAGCGTTTCTTTTCTATCATTTTTATGTCTGGCTTTTAACCGCAAAAATGATCTTCCTTTTCTGCAAAAAATGCAGCTGCAAAAATTATTCAATATGTACGTTAGATATTTTCATTATCCTTTCAAACTTTGCTTTCTGTCTGAAAAACTTAATGATAAATTCAAAACGTTTTTACATTTACGCTTTGGACCGAGCAGAATATTAACTTCCTGGTTTCAATGTAAATGCTGTCTTTAATTAATTCCCAACTGCCAAAATTCTATATGCTCATCAAATAATTCATATACAGAAAGCCACATCTGACTTCTTTCTCATAACATACAGTAGATTGCTGCTCAAAAATTACGAAAATAGCAATAAGTAGCCAGGCATGGCACTCCTTTGATTCATTCCCCCCTGTAAATTAATATGCCAGATGCCTAACTGTCCGAAATTCTTTCTGGCGAAAAATGTGCGATACACATGTATATTTGGTGTGGAAAACAAAGCATCGGCGAATGTATTGTAAAAATTAGAGCAGATCCTTTTTATCTCGGGTACGGAGAAGATCTAAAGTTTCATGATGTGAACTGCGTTCTGAGTGCCGAGGGGGCCACCTCAAACTTTCAACTCTCTTTCTCTTAGAATAAAAAACATTCCATGGAAATCATCTGTTTATTTATTATTCTTGCCATGCATCTTTACACGGGAGGAGAACTATGGGTTATCTGCTAAAAAAAACGACGCAAAGTTATTATGCTTATTTCCTTCCGAAACGGCCAGAAGACACTTGGACTCGAAACAACGCCATAGATTCTTGGTGCCGGACTTACAAAGATGCAATAATAAGAGTTGTGGGTGGTCCCCTGAATATTTTATTCCCTGTACGTGATGTGATATCTTTTAAAGACCTTATAAACTAAATATTTTACTAACTTTAAAATGCTCCGGATTAAATTATTCAACGAATGCTTTCGTTCTGATAAGGACACTGTCATCGATTCTGCTGGCCTGCCGAATGCACTGGAGTGCTGCTTTTTTTTTTGCGGCGGACTTGAGTACCGGACGTATCCTGATCGACATGATACCTGTACAGACTTTTGCGGCTCCCGGATTTCAGCGCTTCTCTGGTTTCTGCCTAAGGCCACTGTTTTTGTCTCTAAATTTAAAATAAAGGGAAAACCAAGATTCGTGCCAATCTGAATTACGTCATTTAGACATAATCGTACATAAAGTCTCTGTTTTCTGAATGAAAATGTACGTTTCTCGTTGAAGGCTTTTTAAAATGACACCATTTTCACAGGTAAAAACGTTGTCTTCATTAAAATTTGGCCTCTAATTTCAGAGTTGGAGGAAACAAAAATCCTAGAAAATGGTGTTATTTTGACTCAATTAGATAAATGTAGCAGTTTCATGTTTTTAAATAAATGCTTTCTTTTGAAAATGATGTCATTTAATTTTAAGGGACTTTAAGCCTCACCTCTTTGATGGTCTTATAAACAAAACTATTCCAATTAAAATTATATTTTCTTTTTAATTATAATGAGAAAATAAAGGGTTTCAATAACGATATAAGGAATAAAGAATGATAAAATAATATCAATGCACACTATTCTCATTGACATCACAGCAGTTATAAATATGAATTTTTATTGGTTTATAAAAACAAAGAACACGTGCTTAAATATTTTTACCGAAATTTAACATGAAAATTTTTAAACAAGTTGGAAATTGTATGTCAAACGTTACAAACGAGGTGCGTTCGTACGCACGTTTTAGAATTAAATTCATGATATCCCGTGCGTAGAACGGGTTAAACAGCTAGTTAAGTATATATATTATGACACTGTTCATACAAATATCTTAACTAGTTATATAAATATTCAGATATATATGTATCAGCTAGTTATATAAATATTCAGATCTTGATGATTTTTAATTCTGTGAAATGAATTATATCATCTGCAGATTCATTTCTGTCATAAAATAAGTAACTCGGTCGCTTGACGATTTAACTTCGGAGGCTCCTATAACAAAAAAGCACCCATTTTTAAAAAAAAATTCAAATTTCTTAATAAATATTTTTATTAATATCTCCTGAAGTTTTGATTCGATTTTAATAAAATTTGAAATGTCTCGACAAAATTCTGCAAAGATAATATATTTTAAATTGCAAACCATTTGGTTGGGTAGTTTTTGCGTTGTTATATGCGGACAGACAGACAGACGGACGGACAGACAGACGGACAGACAGACAGACAGACAGACGGACAGACAGACAGACAGACGGACGGACCAAACGACGACTATAGGTGCTACATATTTATATAATTACGAACGCACCTAAAAATCAAATATCACGTATACGAATATTCTTACTTTATTTCTCTTTTCTCTACAACAATAGAAAAATCCGTTTGCGATCATTTTGAAAAAATTTCATTAAAAACATTCTAAATTAAAAATAAATATAAAAATTGAAATCTATATATTTAAAACGCTAAGCTTTTTCTGTCGACAATCCGCGAGAACAAACTACTGCATCAAATTACATCATTCTTTTTTTAAATGAAAGATATTTGGACACAGATTTGTTATCGTACATTCGTTTGTTCGAAAAGTTAATTAAATAGCCGTGATTTTCAATTAAACTTTTACATCTGCTAATGACGTCATAATCCGTTAACGCCCACTGTTGCGAGATACAGAGTTTATTCTCTAAGCTCTGTGGTTCCGAAGATGAAAGAGGAATAATAAATATTAAAAGCACGTGGCTTTTAGGCCGAATTTTTTAATTTGCAAGTTAAATTTCTGCAAAAATATTAATCCGCGTGCTTTATAAGCAAATAAAAATTCATATTTATTGTGACGTCACGGGAATATTGTCCATTGGGTTTATTTTATCATTATGCATTAAAACTTTGTTGATGCCATTTTTTCATTACCATTAAATACAAAATATATTTTTATTTGTTAACATGGTGTTTAAGCATAAAAGTAACGTATACAAAGGAAAATACGTAAAGTTTGCGCTGGTGAAAATGGTGTTATGCTTAGCTTGAAATGCATTTTAACATTGATAAAATTAAAAAGAAAAATTTATATGATTGTGTCAACACGACGTATTTTTAACTGATTTTTCAATTTTTTATTTTAAAGATTAGAACTGGAGCCTTTATTGGTTGCTTCATCTTGATTGCATACCTTGATTACATGTTACCAATTACTTTATTAAATTATAGATTAGAAAACTTCATTTTTTAATTAAAAAAAATCACAGAAGTAAAGGATTTCAGGAAATTTAAAATTATTAAATATAATGTTATGTTAAAAAAAAAATTGAAATAATGATTGTATTTTTAGGTAGAATAGACAATGTAAGACTAATATTTCATAGGAATTATTTTGGTATATTTATTATAAATCATTTAACAGTTACTTATTAGCGCAAAGTCCTATTTCTTTCAATGTGAATTCCTCTTTCGATGTCAAAAATGGTTTTCTACTTTTGGTCGCCAGCCAAAATACAGTGGCAATTTTTTAGACATGTACAACGGTTGTGACAACAAACAACGCTATCGCTTTAGCTTTCATCGCGCTTACATCACTTCTAAGTACTACAAATTTCTATTTTTTACTACATTTGACTACATTTTACAATTTTAATTCTTACATCATCAATTAGAAAAAAAATTAGCTTTCGATTGAAATTTATTTGAAAACTGCCACTTAATTTAACGACTTTTTAAATAATTTTCAAGCATGAAAAGTTTTTTTATTCTATCTTATCAGTGACCACCAGTTTGCTTCAATAATGTAAAATAGCCCCTGGAAAAGTTGCCACAATTGAAAATAGATTTCCCTAACCATCATAAAAAGTAAATAATAATAATAATAATAATAAAAACAGTGATAAATCATAAGATCAGATTATCCATAAGATAGAGCATTTTGGCGCTAAATGAAAATCTGTCAAAAAAAATAAAAAATAAAACTAATTTTAGTTTATGTTGAACATAAAATTGATATGCTGAATTCGTTGATGTATATGTTCCAGCAAATATCAGAATATGCTAGAAATTGCATTTTTTTTTTTTTTTTTTTTTTTTTTTTTTTTAGATCCATTTGCCAATTGTATAAGAGGGAAAATATCCCCGACTATGACGGAAAAGGAATAATTATCCTGATTATGTAAAGGAACCAAAGAAACCATACAAACAAATTACACCTGAAAACTTAGCTTAAAATAATGGACGCGTTTTAGAGGATATGGATTTGTAACGAACAATGATTAAAGAGGACATTTTAAAACTTCTGATTTAAACATTTTAAAACTTTTTTAACATCGAATTTCGATGGTGCTGTTGGGCAGATGCAATGCTCATGCGCCTAGGAGCTCATTCGGTTGCATTATCACAGGGGGAAGGGGGGGGGGAGAGAAAGATGTGTGCTTTATATACTATGTTCTTTTATTTACTGAATATGAAATGAACGTAGGAATATACTATTTGTATGATTCTTCATAGGTCCATGAATTTTTTTTTTTTTTTTTTTGCAATGGGAAATATGTCGATAATGTCACAGTTGTTTACGGATTGTTTGTTTGGAGTTTGCATCGGAAATAGTACTGTATTTGACTGGGGGGAAAAAAAACATTTAAAATATAATATTTGAAAGACTGTTTCATACGCACCCCTTCTTAAATGATAAAGAAGCTTATTTTACTGATATTGTTATAGTATTTTTTTTCCGTCAAGTTTTGACGGGTTCCATCTAGTATTTTATAAAATAGCTAGTACAAACTCATCTACAACTTTCAGTTAAAAAATAAATATTAAAATTGGTTCAGCAGAAACCTCAGGGCAGGTAACAATAAAATCCGGCTTGTGCATTAAATATATAAATGTTAATATTTGTCACAAACATCCCCCTCCCCACCCCCCTGCCCCCACAAAAAAAGAAAAGAAAAATAAAGTTACAACAATGAAATTAAATTTGTACCAAGTCACGCTAGTTAAAGTACGGCAATTTGACTCTTTCATACGGAACCAGGGCTGCGAGGAGGCGCTATAGTGTTTCTCTATACCTTTACAATGATCTTAACAAAAATAACTTCAACAATCCCAACAATCATTGCCTTTTTCGCAAAAATGCAATCCATTATTAATACAGTACAACAATAAAAGCTATTACAATATGATTGAAGAAACAATGGCTTCAGACACATTGTTTGAAATGTAACAATTCATTTCAAAAAATGTTGCTACATGCAACAATTCATGCAAAAACAAACTAATAAGAAATAAGTTGCAACAATTGTTGCACAATTGATTTCGTCATTTATGGTGTTCTTAAAAGCTATCGTATGGTTTAAAGTGAATCCGTATATTTTGTGATTAATCAAGAAATTTTGATTTCGAAAGTGATTTAATTTACTTTCTTACATAAAAATGGCTTCAGGGAATACATCATTCCCAAATACTGTTGTCGACTTTTTGCGTCAAAAAGACTATTATCATCATGTCGAACCTCTCGGTAAAGGAGGCTTCTGCGAAGTGTTAGCTGCCATTTCACCAAACAAGAACGAAAAATCATGCGTCAAGCATAGATTATGTAGCACTTTCCAACGCTTCCAAAATAATTTTACAAAACATACCGTTTAATAAGCTAAAAGATAACATCTAAGTAAACAATTTGGAAAACGCATAACATATTTAAAAACATAATTTCAGGAATTTCCAACAGATACAATATTCGGAAAAATATCCGAATACTTTTATTCAGCCCTGTATATGATCTATAGATTTGTATATGCTAGGATGCTAAATTTTAGTTTAGTTAGGAAACGCGTAGCACAGTTTAAATTTATCTTTCTGGAGTTTCTGTCAATAAACGGAAATGTGTTCGAGAACTTTTGTGCTTCCCTGTATAGGATCTACAGAAATTATACACACCACGTAATAGACAAAAAGCGAGTTAATATTAAAATCGCGTTTAGTAACTTAAAACGCACTTCCAGCAATTAGTGTTAACAGACAGTAGAGAATTCTTTTGTGTGTCCCTGTAAATGAACGATGACTGCTATACACACACTATTCTGTAGTAAGCCTCTTGTAATGCACCTTAGATATATATATATAAATTTCAATGCGTTTAAAATTGTGAAACATTATTTAGATAAACCGCAGACGATTTTTCTCCATAGACGTCATGTAACGAAATCTTTTTGACTGTCCCTGTAAAGTAAGTATAAGTGCTATGCACACCCTATTCCATATTAAGCTTCTTCTAATGCACCTTAGTGATATATATAAATTTCAATGCGTTTAAAATACTGAAATATTATTTAAATAAACCGCAAATGATTTTTCCCCATAGACCGCAATGTAACGGAATTCTTTTGAGTGTCCCTGTAATAAAACTATAAGTGCTACACACTTCCGTTGAAATAGGGAACATGCTATAGATAACGACAATAACATATAAAAATTGCAGAGCAATCCGAGGATATTTACGGGAGTTAGAGCACGGACAGACGGCCAGACAAACCGAAGTCATAAGCACTTTTCAACTAGGTTGGAAAGTGCTAAAAAGGAAAAGAAAATAAGAAATAATGCCACAAATCGAAACCTTTTATTTAAACATCAAAGAATTGTTCCTAACATACACACGCGAAATAAAAAAAGCTGCTAATGGTGTGATTTACGCTAAATCTCTAATACTAATACTACTCTTACTAATCTCTAATACTTTTCAAACAGAAAAAATTCCAGATTAACTTTCCATTTTTATTAAATTGAAATATATTTTATTGTGCTGAATATTAGTGCTTGCATATTTTTTTGCTCCATGTATTCCATGAACTTTTCAATTCCGATTGTCTACGAAAATCTCCCGCCGGTGAAAATGACGTACGCACAAAATTTAGTGACGTATGTACTTTAATTGTGCTTTTTTATCTATTTTTAACACTTTCCAACCTAGTTGAAAAGTGTTTATGACTTCGGTTTGTCTGGCCGTCTGCCGTCTGGCCGTCTGGCCGTCTGCCGTCTGGCCGTCTGGCCGTCTGCCGTCTGCCGTCTGTCCGTGCTCTAACTCCCGTAAATATGCTCGGATTGCCCTGCAATTTTTATATGTTATAATCATTATCTATAGCATGTTCCCTATTTCAATGGAAGTGTGTAGCACTTATAGTTTTTTTACAGGGACACTCAAAAGAATTCCGTTACATTGCGGTCTATGGGGAAAAATCATTTGCGGTTTATTTAAATAATGTTTCACTATTTTAAACGCACTGAAATTTATATATATCACTAAGGTGCATTAGAAGAAGCTTAATATGGAATAGGGTGTGCATAGCACTTATACTTACTTTACAGGGACAGTCAAAAGAATTCCGTTACATTACGTCTATGGAGAAAAATCGTCTGCGGTATTTTTAAATAATGTTTCCCTATTTTAAACGCATTGAAATTTATATAAGGTTCATTACAAGAGACTTACTACAGAATATTGTGTGTATAGCAGTCATCGTTCATTTACAGGGACACACAAAAGAATTCTCTACTGTATGTTAACAATAATTCCTGGAAGTGCGTTTTAAGTTACTGAACGCGATTTTAATTTTAAATCGCTTTTTGTATATTACGTGGTGTGTATAAATTCTGTAGATCCTATACAGGGAAGCACAAAAGTTCGGGAACACATTTCCGTATTATTTAACTCCAGACGGAGAATTTTAAACTGTGCTACGTGTTTCCTAAGTGAACTAAAATTTAGCATCCTATGTAGTATATATACAAATCTATAGATCCTATACAGGGCTGAATAAAAGTATTGGGATTACTTAGATGTTATCTTTTAGCTTATTAAAGAGTATGATTCGTAAAATTATTTTGGAAGCGTTGGAAAGTGTTACATAATCTATGCTTGACGCATGATTTTTCGTTCTTGTTTTAATATAACTTCCAAACGGTTTGACACTTATTCTTGGTAATAAATAGACGACGTTGTCACCTTTATAGGTACCAGCTGTAAAAATTTGAACGAAATCCGTTAAATATTTTTTGAGTTATGCTTGACGAAAGGTTTTAATATCCATCGTAGCTATATATGGGGCAAAGTAATACTGCGCTGTGTATGAGTCTTCGTTGCACTCAGACAACTAGGACTTCCCTCAAAGGGATTAGTCTGAGTGATATTGCTGAGAACATAAAGTTAACAATTACGATATAAAGAAGATATCAACAAGAATCTAAGTGAATATACAGCATATGATAGACAAGAGATAGATAAAGATACAACATATGAAAAATAGCAAATTAAATGATATAATTACAAAATATCATATATAAATTCATATACTGTTAGGTTTTCATATGCATTTTTTTATAACATTTGGCAAATAATCTCATTTTCTTAAGCGGGAATTGCTCAAAACTTAAAAAAAAAAAACGCCGGATCTTTTAAAACGATATTTTTAAAGTCACATAATCAGATTTGTAGCCAATAGCGTATTTTAGCAAGCGTAGTTTAACGCAAATTTAATTTAATTTTTGCAACATTTTCTTTGTGACAAATATCTAAATAAAATATTAAAAAATAAAATATTAAATATTGAAATATTAAATCAAATATTTAATATTTGAATTAAAAAAATTTCCTTTGTTTATTTGTATAACTCTTTATAGAAACTCGTATACTTCAAACCACATTGATAACATGCTTTGCTACAAACGTGTCTACCAGTCTAACTACTCGTATGTCTTAGCTGTGTCTCTCTCCGAACTCATCTGTCTACTGTCTCTCTACTCTTCTGTATACCCGTCTCAGTATCCGTCTGTCTTTCTACCCGACTCTTTAATCGTGTCTCTACCTGTCTCGCTTCCCGTTACACTACTCGTCTATCAACACGTCTGTCTGTCTATATACCCCTCTCTCTACCCATCTGTCAAGTCGTCTATGTACTCGTCTCTCTATCCACCACGCTACCCGTCTCCCTACCCATCTCACTACCCCTCTGTCAACACTTTTTTGCACCTGCCTCGCTACCCGTCTGTCTATTCGTTTCGCTACCCGTTAGCTTATCTCTGTGGCTATCCGTCTTTCTACCCGTCTGTCTACCCGTTTGTTTACACGTCTATCTATCTCTCGCCAACTCTTCCCAATATTTAAAGAATTTAGTAAACGGAAGCCGTTTATCTGTTATTAAATGCAAACAGGAGTAATTTATCTAAAGAGTGTAATCAGATGCAATTTTTTTAAATACATACATAAACCAGCATAATAATTCACCAGTTTTATTTTCATAGTAGTTTATGTCATTTGACAGTAAATCTCAACTTCTTCAACCCGAACTGCGTCAAGCTTTTTAAAAAAGCCCCAAGGTCCGTATAACTGGGAAGGGGAATTGTCCTCAGGGCTATTAGATACATGTTATTAAGTTAAGTGAAAGTTTCGTAATCGGGTTCGCAGCCAATTTCTTATGTCAGAAAGGGTGGCTTCACGCCATTTAAAATTCATTTCTGTAACTTTCTTTTTCTTTTTTTGGTGGGTGGTTGGGGGGGGGAGGGTTCCAAATATATACACTTAAATTCAAACTTTTGCCCCCATGTTAATATTAGTGTTGTTTGTATTATCAATTAATACTTTGTTGATCGAGCTTCATTCGAAACAAATGTAAAAGACTTCTACAGTTTTTTTTTCTAGGAGAAAGTTCCGTAATCGGGCCCTAAGCTAATCGGGGAATTTAATATCATTATTGTTTCTAACTCTTATAGAGTTAAAACAATTGTTGCTAGCATTACTCTTGTTTGTGACCAACCTCTTCTGTGTATCTGAATAGGGAAAAGTTCCGTATCATGTACTGGTTGGTGCCAAAGGCAGTTGTAGAATCTTACAAATTTTTCTAGAGAGCGGAAAAAAATGTTTTTTAAAATATTTACAAATATACGTTTATTAAACCATGTTTTTGAGCCATTTTAAAAAATTAAGTACGGTGCTAAAATAAAATTTTATTGACATTTTCGATATTTTAATAAGTAATGAAAATACATAACAAACAAATTTAACAAAACTAAGCCATTTTTGGGTACTTCTCTATTATCCCGTTGACCACTTTTCATAACAAAAAACTATTATCGCCAAACTGTTAGATTAAACGCCAAAAATACAGTCCCATTTACTTGATGCCAGAAGCATTATACGTATTTGTTATGCCATCAAGTGGTTTTTAATTCGACATTTGCGTGTATTTTTCATTATGTTTTACTGATTTATTAGTTATTTCATTCATTAAAGTAACAATTGTGTCCTTAAATTCTTATATTTTATCTATTTTGATATTTCAATGGCAACGTTCTCCCGTTTATTTAGCGTTACAGTTTGACGATAGTCTTTTGTTATGAAAAGTGGTCGACGGGATAATAGAGAAGTACCCATTTTTTGTGATAAATAATTGTTATTGCCAGGGGGGCAAATTGTAAACAATTAATAAGCGAACTAAAATATTTACCAGAAAAAACTTGTGGGAATCTCAAGAAAGAAATATCTGATATAAATAGCATTTAAAATCTTAAAATGGAGAAGTGGTCCGTATAAAAATGCAAAACATTATACACCTGATATAAGATTTTTTAAATTTTTTTATATTTCCGAAAGCACAGATAAAAGGGTAAAAATCCCGGCACAGATGCCATATACTCACCACGTTGGCGCGATTTTTCCCCCGCCCCTTTGGCGAAAACTGTTTGTTGTGTTTGTTTACTTTTATTTTTTAATTTAATTCTATAGATTATTTTTATATGTATATCAATATTAATTTAGGCACAGATGTCATATACGCACCAGATTGGCGCGATTTTTCCCCCGCCAATTTGGCGAAAACTTTGTTTTTGAATATTAGTTACAAATACCATAACAATAATAGCATGTAATTTTTTATTTCAATATAAAAATAAAATAACGTAATAAATGAAATAGCTCCTATTATTCAAAAATGGGAAATAAAAATAAATAAATGATAGTTTGATATAAATAAATATTGATATATATAATAAAAACAATTTATAGAATTAAAATAAAAAATAAAAGTTAATAAACAACAATTGAAACAAAATAACCGGGTTACCATGTGAGGCATAAAATTGCCATTTTGTTGCAATCACGCCAATGTGGTGCGTATATGACATCCGCGCCTTTATTTATCAAACTATTATTTATTTATTTTTATTTCCTTTTTTAAAATAATAGAAGCTGTTTCATTTATTGCGTTATTTTATTTTTATATTGAAATAAAAAATCACGTGTACTATTTGTCACACTATTTGTAACTAATATTCAAAAACAAAGTTTTCCCCAAGCTGGTGGAGGAAAAAATCGCGCCAACGTGGTGCGTATATGACATCTGTGCCTTGTTTCATTTCACATAGAGGTACTGCTCTATTATCCCGTCGACCACTTTTCATAACAAAAAACTATCGCCAAACTGTTAGATTAAACGCCAAAAATGCAGTCCCATTTACTTGATATCAGAAGCATTATACGTGTTTGTTACGTCATCAAGTGGTTTTTAACGCGACATATGCGTGTATTTTTCATTATGTTTTACTGATTTATTAGTTATTTCATTCATTAAAATAACAATTGTGTCCTTAAATTCTTATATTTTATTTATTTATGTATTTTGATATTTCAATGACAACGTTCTCCCGTTTATTTGGCGATAGTTTTTTGTTATGAAAAGTGGTCGACGGGATAATAGAGAAGTACCCACATATGTATTGGTACTTTTATGTTAACTTGGCGCAGTTGATAAATCGCCAAATATTTTTCTCATAACATCTTCATATTGCATTCATTTCATTTAAATATAAATCTTTCACTGATTTCATTTGAAATACATACATTAAAAATACACGTCTTTCACTCATTTAATTTAAAATACACGCCTTTCACTAATTCCATTCAAAATACTAAAAAGGAAAAGAAAATAAGAAATAATGCCACAAATCGAAACCTTTTATTTAAACATCAAAGAATTGTTCCTAACATACACACGCGAAATAAAAAAGCTGCTAATGGTGTGATTTACGCTAAATCTCTAATACTAATACTACTCTTACTAATCTCTAATACTTTTCAAACAGAAAAAATTCCAGATTAACTTTCCATTTTTATTAAATTGAAATATATTTTATTGTGCTGAATATTAGTGCTTGCATATTTTTTTGCTCCATGTATTCCATGAACTTTTCAATTCCGATTGTCTACGAAAATCTCCCGCCGGTGAAAATGACGTACGCACAAAATTTAGTGACGTATGTACTTTAATTGTGCTTTTTTATCTATTTTTTTAATATAACTTCCAAACGGTTTGACACTTATTCTTGGTAATAAATAGACGACGTTGTCACCTTTATAGGTACGTGCTGTAAAAATTTGAACGAAATCCGTTAAATATTTTTTGAGTTATGCTTGACGAAAGGTTTTAATATCCATCGTAGCTATATATGGGGCAAAGTAATACTGCGCTGTGTATGAGTCTTCGTTGCACTCAGACAATTACAATATTTCAAAATGCTCTCATATTTTTTTTTCCTTCACATCAAAGATTCATTTTTTTCTTTATTGCGTTTTAAATTTGAAGCTATTTTTAAATACAATCTTAACATAGATGTTTCGTTTTGTTTACACTTCATTGATCTGGTAGCGAGGCTTTAGAAGCATCTAGAATATTTTTGGCGCCAGGAAATCTGTTTTCTTCAAAGTTAATGCAATCTAATAAAATATATTAAAAAAATCCCTTTAAAACCATTATGATTGGAATAAAAAAGTCACGTGACGTGTGTTGTATTCTTACGCAAGGCCCAGTTAAAACGGTATGCACACTCTGATTCCAGTAGAAAAATTGACGTTTGGCGGTATCTAAAAAGAAGAAGTGAAATTTTATTTGGCGTCTAATTTCCTCATAGTCCTTTATAATTTACTAATGTAGAGTTCAGATATATTTTTAGGGGGTTTAGTGCCCACTTGATACATCCCACTCATCTGGATAAACACCTTGAGTTTTAGGAAGTAGATTTGTGGAAAGTAACGAGTGTCGCAATGGAATGTATTGGCGATTTGATGCAGTTTCAATATTATGAAGCATTACCCCTGAATTGACGTTTTCAAAAATGTCAATAAAAGTTTTTTACTTTCAACTAAATGGTGCTTGAACTGTGAATTACTATGAACTACTTCCACACGGCAACTTAGTACGATTTAAATGGGAAACCTTGCTCAGGATTGTAAATGTTTATCAACTGTTTTTTCGACTACCACTTCGAACTTGAAAGTCTAAATCACGACATATATAAGTGTCAGGAATTTCAAAATTGTTCGCTAAATAGAGGTACCCACTTTTCGGGAGTGTCCATTATAGAGGCCTTATTATATATTTTTTTTTAACCTGAAAAAATATTGTAGACATTCTTTTGGAAAAGTGGATTAACCCGCAAGCGTCAAAACCCATCCCGAAACCGATCCGAACCCGACATCAGCTAAAAAGTAGAAGTCAACCCGACCGGAACCCGAACCACAAAGAGAAAATATAGCGCCAATCCGACCTAACCTGAACCGCGTATCGGGTCGGGCACGGGTAAAAGAGGGGAACAAGACCCGATGCAGGACTCTAATTCTAGCCTATCAAGTAGTGGATGAAAAATCGATTACACTATTTCATCTTTACATACATAAAGCAATTTAAGCTAAATATAAGAGTGTAAAAAGGGGAATAATTTATGTTAGTAACATTTAAGACAAATTTCATATCTGTAGGCATTTTTTACTCATTGGAAATTGTTTTAAAAAGGTTTAAATTACGTGAGTAAATACAGGGTGTCCCAAATAATGACTTTCGAACTTTTTGGAGACCTTTTAATGACATTCTGTAAAATTAAAGTTAGAAAAATAAAATTCCTTTAAATAGATATAAATGGTAACATTAAAAACCACATTTTTTTTTATTATTTAAAAATAATCAAGGGAAACATTATATAACAATTCTCATAAGAGATTAAAATTATACCGAATAATTTCAAAAATAAATCTTTACTCAATTTAAAAAAGTGCTGGCATAATTAAAATGTGTTTATTAATTTGGAAAATGTTTATTTAACGATATGAAATTGAGCAAGCTAGGCTTATAAAAAGGTTTCCCACAATATATTTAACATAAATCTCATAAATTTAAGAATGTAAATAAAATAAAATTGAAAATAAATCTTTGTTAAATGCATTTTACTAAATTTAAAAAGTTACAATTTATTTCAATATTTGTTCTTATTGACTGCCATAAAACTAACCAAAACTGTCTGATGACATTTTTTTTTCAATTCCTACTATTAGCTCACACTCTCTATATATTTATATATCTTGTTCAAATTTTCAATCGTTAATAAAATATTTTCTATTCATCCTATCAAGTTCAAATAATTTTTTTTTAACTTGTACTGGATGACAATTGATGTTAATACAGTTTTTTCAAAGATTAATTCATTAATTAAATTTAATTAATTAATTTTAATTTTATATTTCATTTCTGTTCAAAAGTATAGACTCACTCCATATTTATAGTCTCACCTTCACACGTAAAAAGATAATGGGGGTGTTCATGGACGAAGATCAGGCGGCTCGTACGCCAAGGAGACTATAAATGTGGAGTGAGTCTAAACTTTTGAACAGAAATCAAGTATAAAACTAAAATTAAATAATAAAATTTAATTTAATTAATTAATTAATATTTGAAAAAACTGTAGTATCGTTAACTGTAACATCGCTATGGCACTTTATTGTGAAGTTTGGTAATTTTTGAAATTCAATATTTGAAAAACGGCATAATCATTAGATTTTAAATTTATATCAAGAAAAATACAATTTTTTTAACTTTCTAACGCAGTTTGTCTAACAATTTTCTGAGAAATACTTTTCGAGCTATTCATTTTTGGTATTTTAGCTATTTATTTTTTATTTAATTTTTAATACATTTCAAAAATTTCTCTTATGTAAGATATTTAGCAGGATATAAATTTAGGAATAAATACCGTCAGTGGCGAAGCGTGTAGATCGCTGGAAAAAAATTTCTATTTGACCTAGGTAGGAATTGACTTAAAAAAAAGTTTTTATATTACTTGTTTTAAAGTAATTACAAAATTAACCCTAGAAATTTTAATAACGAAGCGTATTTCAATTGAAAAGTAAAATAATCAAGTTCAGATAAATAAAAAATAAAATAAATAAAACTGAAAATCATATTTATAGTAAACAAAAACAGTAAATCATGGATATAAAATTTATCAAAATAGACTTAAAACGAATTTTTTATAAAATATTTCTAAATTAATCGCATTAATATTTAGAATTAAACAATGCTTATTTACACATTAAAGATTACTTCAAACTGGAAAACAAAAAAATTAAATTTTAAAATTTTAAATATCACGTCAAGCAGATGAGCTATTTAACGAAAGGTTCAGTTATTAATGCACAAAATACTTTTTTTAATGCAAATGACAAGATACAAAGCGATACAAAAAACTTTGAATGTAAAATATTTTTTTCTCTGAAAATTATTATTTTTTTAATTCTTTGTCAAAAATAAAAATAAATACCCAATTATTAAAAAAAAAAATCTGTTAAAATTTTAATCTATGGCACTTACGTTGACCGCCCACCGTAATGTTAAAAAATTTTTGATATCCGAGCTAACTTCTTTTTGCTTTACAATTAGCTGCAAGTGATATCAAATAATCATAATTCATTTGTTTTTCTTAGTTTAAGCTGCTAAATAAATTCATTAAGTGCAAATCCCGTGTAAACCGCGCGACCTGAGAAGAATTTTTCGTCTGATGGGCAGCGCGGTGCACACGTGATTCACACATCAGACAATGTCAAATTTGCATTTTACTTACCTATTTTACCTAGTTATATGCGTTTACCAGTTATATTGCAAATCAGCCTAAATAAAGTAAAAATAAAATCCCTATAATAAGCTACAGCCCCCAAATTGTGAAAACTCAATATCTAATATATTCTATAGATTTACATGTCTTTATAAAATGTACTACAAACCAAGTACGTCACGATAAGTATCGAATGTTCAAAATTTGGGAAGGCTGTGTATATGTAGTTGTAATTCTGTTACGCTAACTATACAAACCGATTTAACAGGACCCACATTTCTATTTATTACCCGTAAGCATTTTGTTTAGATGTGAATCGCGGGGGAGTATGAAGCCTAAAACACAAATTTCGATGCGAAACGAATAAAGTTTCACGCAACACATTGAATCGTATTTGATTCATACAGCGATTAACCTGTTAAATATACATTAAACAGCTAATAGTTATAGGATACCTCTCTAAAATTGTGTAAGACATCTTTTGACTTGTTGTAGGGCAGTAAACTTGACACGTCATGAACAGAACTAGTAGTCGAAATCATCACACTCTGCCAAGACTCTAGGTATGGCTGAGCATCTCTTCGGAAGAATTCCTGTTAATCAATGTTTAATAATTCCTATTATTAAATTAATTTAAATCTATGATTGTGAAACATTCACTACACCATTGTAAAACCATCATCATCTTACACAATGCCTTGTTCAATAGTTGGATTTATAGCTCCATGCGGTTTGTATCGCCATTCACCTTGATCAGTACCCACCGGAAATTTGACCCTATCAACTAGAAACTGGTTACTCATCAGATCATACCAAATATTATTCCTTAGTGTCCAACATTTGTTTTTTCAAGCCCAATTGGAGGCGGCAGCGAAGTTGGCGATGAAATATTAATAAAGGGTTTCGGGTTGGCCTTTTATTGTGATATCTCATTAACACACACACAAAAAAAAATCTTAATAGCACCATGACAAGAATGTGATTAAAATGTGGAAACACCGTAACTCAACTGCAAGTGTTACAGTCCGCGCGCATTGTTGTTACATGACATGGAAAATGAGTGGAACCTATGTCACTTTAAAGACGATATGTCCCATTTTGTGACGAGGTGCAAATGATAAAAAATTCGGTCACTGTGACCTCACCGTGGAATCATGAAGTGACGATCACAAGAGATTTATAATGAAATAAAATAGCCTCTGTCTGGTCACCATTGTGACCGTGACCATTTGCTGTGACTTAATAGTGACACCATATTGACTGGGGGCATGTCCCATCAAATTGCTGCCTGAAGTCTATAGCGGAAATCATAGTGAGAGCCTTCTAATACTCTCGAGACTCTTCACACTGTTGAACAGAGAATCTGAAAATCTGAAATTACTATATCATAAACTTTTTAAATGTTATATCCAATGCATCGAATTCCAATTATAATTTCACGTTCATATATGATTCATTCACTCTATATACACTTATGATGATTTCTTGCGTTTTGTAAGATATTCAAGAGTATAACAAAAATTCATCTGGCCTTCTGGCTCTTTATACATTTTTAATGCGATGCAAGATCCTACATACGGCTATTCCATAACTTTTAAAACATAATCTAAGTTTGAGAAAATTAAAAATTGCTTTATTTAATTAATATTACTAATTAACATTACTTGTATAATGACATGTCTAAAGTAGGTTAAATTTTTGCTTTCCACACAAATAGTGTAAGGAATGTATTATAATCATGATGTATTATTACTAGTGTCTCGCGGCTGACATCATGTGACCATATTTAGATTCCTGCCTTCAGATCACAGATTTGCCTACTTATTTTAATGTTTTGATGGTGAACGGCCATGTGCGTGGTGGTTCAATGGTCAGAGCGATGCATTTGAGTCTAGATAGCATGAGTTCGAATCTCCCGTCTACTTTTTTATTCCAAACTTTTTTTCTAGATCTTTATTTAAAATTTTTTATCAGTTATAGTATTCTATTTCAGGTTTTCTTTTTAACTTTTTTTATTTGTTTTATATTTTTCATCATAAATGGAATATTTTTAATAAAAGTAAATTTTGATATTAATAACAATTAATTTTATTTGTATTAATAAAAAAAATACTTAATTTAAATGCGATAAAATGTGCTTAAAGTTTTACATTAAAGTGCCTTTTAATATTTAACGTTTCATTTTAGTGCAATATTATCAAATACATTTTTTTAGGTAGCTTTCAATACAAAAAAGTATAAAGCTACCTATTGCAGCGTTCGGAGGAAAGCAGTTCCGGAAAATTTCGATATATTTTCGCCAATCATGACCCCCAGACCCCAAAACCACCCTCCGTTCAAATGTTGATTTATATATATCTATATATACCGTAATTTCCGGCGTATAATCCGCAGCTCAAAGAGTCGTTTTTCGACTCAGAAATATTATTTTATAAAATGTAACTTAAAAGATCGCTGTAAATATTTAACTACAATTATTGAATAAAATTTCTGGGTCGAAAAACGACTCTTTGAGCTGCGGATTATACGCCGGAAATTACGGTATATATATATCTCCATATATATATATATACAGGGTGATTCATAAAAGATGGGCAGAACTTTAAGGGGTTATAGTACACTTAAAGACAAATAATATTAAATAGGAGACTAAGGGTCCCAGACGTATTCCCAAGGAGATAGGGGGCATTAAAGTTTAGGGTCCGAAATTTCAAATGATTATAAAACATGGAAAAATTGGTCGATTCGTTTGCGGTTTTTGCAAAAAATTTTCTTTATGCCAGTATTTTCTTGAAATAAAATTTTAAAGTTCAATTTCAAAAAATGCCGATAGGGGGCGCTTTAGACTTTGGAGTAACAAACAACTATTTTTTAACGTTATTTTTTGTATTTCTTTAAATGATTTCGAAAGCTTAGACTTAAACTTAAATTTTGATCTAAAAATCTGAGTCCTAACGAGTAGTTAAGTAGCGTAAACTGAAATTTGAAATTTGAAACCCTTCTCCCCCCAGAACAAAAATCAGTTATTCCCGATCTTTGTGTCGTAGATTAGGCTCTAACTACTGCCGTGTTTTGCTAAAATTATTCTTTATGTCAGTATTTTCTTGAAAATAAATTTTAAAGAAAATTTTCAAAAAATTCCGATAGAGGGCGCTTTAGACTTTGGAGTAACGAACAACTATTTTATACCGTTATTTTTTGTGTCTCATTAAATGCTTTCTAAAGCTTAGACTTAAACTTAAATTTTCAGCTCAAAATCTGAATCGCTGAGCGTGGTTCAGTAGCGAGGGGAGGGGGTTCAAATTTCAACTTCTGAACATAGTTCAGTTTGCACTACTTAACCATGCCCAACGATTCTGTGCTGTGATACGAGGCAAAAATACAACTTTCGTCAAGGACTGCATAGTCGGAATTCACTCATAAAGGCACTGGCACAGTTGGAAACGTCGCTCATGCAAACGTTAAAGCTCCATTCCTGACGCTAGTCACCGGGTGAAGAAGGAAACAGAAAGTATGCAAATGTCAAATGGGGAAGAAGAAGAACACGTATGCAAAATTTCGACACGATTCAGGCATAAAAACCACTGAACGGTGAGTCAAGTGTAAGTCGCTGTAGTAATGAATCGGAAGATGGTGCCCTTCACGAATAAGGAAAAGGCTGAGATGCATTTAATTTACGGAGCGGCAGACGGAAATGGTGCAGAGGCACAACGAATGTACGGAGAGCGATTTCCTAACAGGCGGTTGCCTAACCGCAAAACTTTCGAGCGCTTGCACAGACAGTTGTGTGAGACAGGATCATTTCTCGCTTCCCGGTCGAATGCAGGTCGTGCAAAAAAGGACGAATCAGTAGTTGTTGCAGAAGCCATTCTGGATGTAGTAGCGGCGCAGCCAAGTACAAGTACACGAACAGTGGCTAGCCAGGTGGATACCTCACAGTCCACGACTTGGAGGGTACTGAAGGATGAACATTTGCCCCCGTTTCATGTGCAACGAGTCCAGAAACTGTCTCCAGGGGATTATCCAAATCGTATTGAATTCGCCCGCTGGTTTCTGCAGCAGAACGCGCTAAATCCACATTTTGGACGAACTGTGCTTTTCACCGATGAATGTACCTTCACACGTGAAGGTACATTTAACACACACAATGCACATGTATGGGCGGATGTCAATCCACATGCTACGTATCCACATGCTCATCAGAGACGCTTTTCCATCAATGTTTGGGCAGGAATCCTCGGAGACCACCTAATCGGACCGTACCTTCTTCCTGAACGCCTCAACGGTAAAACATACCTCACATTTCTGCAACATGTGCTGCCAGACCTGTTAAACGTTGTTCCTCCACGCATCCGGCGGGTCATGTGGTTCCAGCACGATGGAGCGCCAGCCCATTACGTACGAGACGTCCGCAACTATCTGGACATCACATTTCCGAACAGATGGATTGGTCGAGGTGGTCCTGTTGCTTGGCCTGCTCGCTCGCCAGATCTTTCACCCCTCGATTTCTTTTTTTGGGGACGATTGAAGGCTCTTATGTATGAGACACCCATTGAATCCCCCGAGGAACTGGTCGCCAGACTTTCCGCCGCTGTAGGGGAAGTGCTCGAAAAGCCTGATGTTTTCGCGAATGTTCGCCGTTCCATTCGTCGCCGTTGTTCTGCGTGCATAACCTCTGGTGGTCACAATTTTGAACATTTATTGTGATTACATGTTAATAAATATGCTTTGGTAACATAATCCTAATTTGTGTCTTTTTACCTCGTATCACAGCACACAATGTGTGGACATGGTAAACTGAACTGTGGTCAGGAGTAGAAATTTCAAACCCCTCTCCCCAGAAACTTAACCACGTCTAACGATTCAGATTTTGGGCTGAAAATTTAAGTCTAAGCTTTAGAAAGCATTTAATGAGACACAAAAAATAACGGTATAAAATAGTTGTTCGTTACTCCAAAGTCTAAAGCGCCCTCTATCGGAATTTTTTGAAAATTTTCTTTAAAATTTATTTTCAAGAAAATACTGACATAAAGAATAATTTTAGCAAAACGCGGCAGTAGTTAGAGCCTAATCTACGACACAAAGATCGGGAATAACTGATTTTTGTTCTGGGGGGAGAAGGGTTTCAAATTTCAAATTTCAGTTTACGCTACTTAACTACTCGTTAGGACTCAGATTTTTAAATCAAAATTTAAGTTTAAGTCTAAGCTTTCGAAATCATTTAAAGAAATACAAAAAATAACGTTAAAAAATAGTTGTTTGTTACTCCAAAGTCTAAAGCGCCCCCTATCGGCATTTTTTGAAATTGAACTTTAAAATTTTATTTCAAGAAAATACTGGCATAAAGAAAATTTTTTGCAAAAACCGCAAACAAATCGACCAATTTTTCCATGTTTTATAATCATTTGAAATTTCGGACCCTAAACTTTAATGCCCCCTATCTCCTTGGGAATACGTCTGGGACCCTTAGTCTCCTATTTAATATTATTTGTCTTTAAGTGTACTATAACCCCTTAAAGTTCTGCCCATCTTTTATGAATCACCCTGTATATATGTATATATATATATATCTGACCTATGTTATACGATAACGCTCGTATTTATAAATCAATTTTGATGAAACTAATTGTGTGTATTAAGATCACCAATATCTCGACCGCGTTCGTTGGCCAGCTTGGTCCGCCATTTTGTTTCAAGATGGCGGCCATTTAAAAATTTAAAACTAAAATAAATATACAAAAAAGTTAAAAATTCAGATTTATTTTTTAATTAAGTGTTAGGCCTTGATACGAGGATTCCAGTGCATTTTTTGGTTTACCTCTATCTTAAAAAATGGCTGAGATAGAGCAGTTTGAAATTCTAGGGTGGCTGACATTTTGAAACAAAACATCACATTAACGCGATTACTCGCAAATTATTTTCTTTCATTGTTGTAATAATTTTCCCAATCATACGCATAAAACTATATATTCATATCCGTTAGCGCCAAATTCTCGCTAAACATGGCGACATTTGGCGAACTATCGCCAAATTTGGCGACCAAAATAAGTCTTCATAAATGAAGCCAATTTGGCTACTGTCAATAATTCGGCGAATTTCTTATTCAAATTCAGTATTAACGAATCTTTTGTAACCGTTTCTTTGCATTTTAACTTGCTGTTTTCGAGTACCATTAGCTAAAATTTTAAAACGAAGATATAGGAAAGCTACCTTTTCCTCCCGGTACAGGCCGGAAGGACTTTTTTTAAGTACTACGAGACACTTGTTCATGTATGTATCTGCGCCAGTGAACACCAGAGTGTTTCCAAGCGGTATTTTTATTGAGCTCCCATTTGCCGAATATAATATGCACCATTGTTGCAAGAAGTAGATAGATTTTCGTGCAAATCTGCCGACGGATTAGTTAGGTAAGCCATTTTGTAACCAACTCTATAGTAAAAATACCAAGGAAATCTGACGGATTAGTTATGTAAGTCATTTTGTAACCCACTCTATAGTAAAAATACCAAGGAAATGTGACGGATTAGTTATGTAAGCCATTTTGTAACCAATCCTATAGTAAAAATACCAAAAAAATGTGACGGATTAATTATGTAAGCCATTTTGTAACTAATTCTATAGTAAAAATACCAAGGAAATGTGACGGGTTAGTTATGTAAGCCATTTTGTAACCAATTCTATAGTAAAAATACCAAGGAAATGTGACGGATTAGTTATGTAAGCCATTTTGTAACCAATTCTATAGTAAAAATACCAAGGAAATGTGACGGATTAGTCATGTAAACCATTTTGTAACCAACTCTATAGTAAAATGCCAAGGAAATGTGACAGAGTATAAGTTTTACATATTGCGGCGATGTAATCACGTATTACTGGTTCAAAGTTAACGTCTCCAATTCCAGTTGTTTGAATCCAACTGATTCCATTGTACGAGTGATATTTTTAAAGTAAGTACCATTTTTAAATAAAAAAGAAACAAGTATCATTTTCATACTAATTTTATTTTTATATGAAAGCCTGTACTTCAATCTATTTTTCTGCATAATTTCCGAAAATATTAAGTCACTTATCGTATCGTACAACCAGTTTTAGAATCCCCTCTTCATAGAAGTTTGCCGCCTGATTTGACACCCTCTGCAATACGGTCGTTTTGAATCCCGGGGAAATTCATCAGATAATGACGAAATTGTAAAGCGTCTGCCCTTTTACACTCGTTCGTCAACTTCGTCAATTTGTCAACTATATATATATATGCAAATTTTATCTTAAAAACGTCTCTAAACATTTTGATGAAATTTTGTATCCTACCGTTTTGGGGCACCAGAAAACCATTGGCATAGGTCACATGTTCGAGAAAATTTTATTAGTGGGTCATTTTGGGTTACCATGGGTCAGGGTCAAGCTAATTGTAAAAAACTGTTCAAACGATTTGACTAAATTTTGTATCCTACCATTTTTGGGCACGAAAAGACTATTGGGCTGGGTTACATGCACAAGATCTTTCAATTAGTGGGTCATTTTTGGGTCACTGTGGGTCAAGTTAATTTTATCTAAAAAATGGCTCAGACTATTTTTACTAAATTTTATATACTACGGGTTTCGGGCACGAGAGGATAATTGGGCTTGGTCACATGTTTAAGAAAATTTGATTAGTGGCCATTTTGGTCATGGGTCATGATATTTGAACTCAAAGGTAATTTTTACCGAGCATAATTTGGTCTTCCCTGCTCGTATTTAGTAATGACTGAAGCTCGCCCACTTCGTTCCTCATCATGAACATTCGTGCGGTCATCTTTAATAGTTCTAACCCATCTCCGTACCATTCCACCTGTCATAATATGTTGTCCGTAAACTTCACTAATATGAAGATGAATTTCAGCCGTTTTCACGTCTTTAGCACTAAGAAAACGAATCACCGATTGTATTTCACTAGCGGCGGTATTCTCAACCGGCGGAGCCATTTTTAATACTCAAAAACACGTTAACAGGGTCGAATGTTTCAGTAATTGAGCCTGTGGCTTGCCAACAGGTGTAGGTAAACATCGCGCACGCGCGCAATGCCGACAGCAGCACAGCCACGCCGGAATTTCAAAACGGTGCTTATTTTTAAAATAACCCTCGTAGTTTACTTTCCGGCAGGAGTTTAAACTAACCTATGTTTAACAAGTTGGAAATTGTACGTCAAATGTTACAAACGAGGTGCGTTCGTACGCACGTTTTAGAATTAAATTCATGATATCCCGTGCGTAGAACGGGTTAAACAGCTAGTTAAGTATATATTTTATGACACTGTTCATACAAATATCTTAACTAGTTATATAAATATTCAGATATATATGTATCAGCTAGTTATATAAATATTCAGATCTTAATGATTTTTAATTCTGTGAAATGAATTATATCGTCTGCAGATTAATTTCTGTAATAAAATAAGTATCTCGGTCGCTTGACGATTTAACATCCATCGGAAGCTCCTATAACAAAAAAGCACCGATTTAAAAAAAAAATCAAATTTCTTAATAAATATTTTTATTAATATCTCCTAAAGTTTTGATTCGATTTTAATAAAATTTGAAATGTCTCGACAAAATTCTGCAAAGATAATATATTTTAAATTGCAAACCATTTAGTTGGGTAGTTTTTGCGTTGTTATATGCGGACAGACAGACAGACAGACGGACGGACAGACGGACGGACCAAGCGACGACTATAGGTGCTACGTATTTATATAATTACGAACGCACCTAATAAGACGTTCAGTTTGATTGTAAGTGCCAAAACGTATCAGAATCCATGTAGAATGTTCGGAAAGTTGAGTAGAGTCACTTCAACTTTTAAAAGTTCTGTTTCATCAGTTATTTGAATAACAAACATTAAGATTGAAACAAGAAACAAATTTCAACTACGAAACACGATTGTTTGATAAGTTAAAGTCGGAAAAAATGCAGAAAATATATGAAAATAAATATTATACTTTTCACAAAAAATATGGTTTGTAACTAAAATTATCTCCAAAGTTGTGCTAAACTTATCGCGTACATTACAAGCAACGTTGCCAACTCTGTGAATTTTTATTAAATAATTCCGAGTTCTTACCAGAAAGTTTTAATAGGGTTATTTCTGTAATCTTGTTTATATAAGGGTAGACATTTGGTAAAAAAAATTTAAAAAGTTGCTAGTTAAATTTTTCTGGTGTGAATTTAGAATTTCTGAATAAAAAATCTGTCAATAATGATGTTAAATTTGGCAACATTGATTACAGGCCAAGAAGACGTTTCGGTAACTTTTATATCACCCTCCTAATACAATTGGGGTTCTTTATTCACGCCATTATTATTTTGTTTTGAAGTTTTTTTTATGATTCGAACCAGAACAAAGTTATAATTTAAACTTGATTAATGAAATCTAATACACACTTGATAGGAAGAAACAAAATTTAATATAATTAAATTTCTGGTTTAAATCATGCAAAACTAAAAAAATTCGTCGAAATTAAAAATCTAGTACTAGGAGGGTTAAATGTTTAGATTGATCCACGTCAAAAACTATCTTAAATCTCATTAACCATTACGGCTAATACACAAGAAAAACATTAAAAAGCTCCGAGCTTAGAGAATAAAAAGGCAGAAAAATCTCCTGTAATTTGTCATTCACGGAAAATATGTCTGAATAAAAAATATTTCGGCCGAAGCGAGATTAACTGTTGAAGTAAAAAGAGATAATGAGTCAAGTCTTTAAATGATGCACACTTTTGGAAATAAATGACGTCAGAAAAATTCTTTTCGGAGGACTAATGCTACTTTTATCTGATGTCAAGAAATGAAATAGGATTTTTAAGAGGATGTCTAAATGTATATTACGCGAAGTTTCTGTATTTTAGTATACATTAAAAATTTCTTTTAAACGCAGACCTTATATTTAAGTGCAAACCAATCTTTAAATGAGTTTAGCAAAGGATGTAAATTATCACTTACTACACAGCGTAGAACCAACAGAGTGAAAACACATCCAGACCGGGGATAAAATTCGGAACCTTTGGTGTCACGCACCAATGCTCTACCATTTGAGCTATCCGGACCACATCCAGTCTTGCATTTTTCACTCTTACGCATATGTTGATAAGGCTGCAACTTTGCAACACAAGATGGAAAGTGAATCATGAGCACATATCTTCAGTGGCATACATGAGACGAATTAAATCCTAGTATAGTAAGTGATAAGTGACAATTCACACCCTTTGTTAAATTCATTAATTTTCAGGGTAATTTCAGCTCTGCTTGAAAATTTAATTAGATACTATCTTTAAATTTTTGTAACAGCGTATCATGATCACTGCAATTAAGACCTTAATGATATGGCTACAAATATTTAACCAAATACAAGGTCCGGCTATTAATTTCCAGGACTGACGTAACTGTACGAGAACGAAAAGCCGGAAGATGACGCTAATGAATGCATATTGAAGAGCGTTTTCTTGCGCATGTGCAGTGCAATCGGCGCAATTCTGAAAGAAGTGGTTCGCGTGGAAAGGCGCATTAAAACGTAGCTCTTAAATTCCTGCTGTCGAAGTGAAAATGGAGCAAAGAATTAACATTAAACTTTGCTTAAAATTGGGCAAGACAGCTGCGGAAACCTACGAAATGTTAAAACAAGTTTACGGCGAGGAAGCATTATCCCGCTCAAGAACTTTTGAATGGTTTAAATACTTTCGGGAAGGGCGCGAAAGCGTCGAAGATGATCCACACGCTGGTCGGCCGCAGTCTGTACGCACGCCGGAAGCAATTCAAAAAGTTCGCGATATGGTGAAATGTGATCATCGATTGACTATTCGAGTACTCGCCAATGAATTGAACATGGACAAAGAGACGGTTCGGCGAATTTTGACACAAGACCTAGGCAAACGCAAGATTTGTTCCTGATAAGCAATTGAGACTGGACGCATATGGCGAACTTATCGACAACGCTGATGCTGACCCAGACTTTTTCCTGTTTCCTAAACTGAAAAATTCGTTGAAGGGAACAAGATTTCAGGATGTCGAAGCCATCAAGAAAACTGTAACGTCACTATTAAAGAGCATTCCAAAAGAGGACTTTAAATCTTCTTTCGGAAATTTGTACAGCCGAGCACAGACGTGCATTACGGCTGATGGGGATTATTTCGAATCATATTAAATGGCTATGTGTTTAACCTTTTTTTCTTCTGAGTTATTTCATGAGTCCTGGAAATTAATAGCCGGACCTTGTATTTATTTGTTCACTAAAATTTAATCATTTTTTAATACAAAATTAATCTTATTTCTCTGTAATTATAAATAAGGAATTTAGAGGCAATTTATAAAAGTTTAAAATCGGTTAATTTATATCACAGATTTGTTTAACATTGTGTTTTGCTTAATGGAATAAGAAATCCATTAATAAAAAATATTATTTGATTAACTTTTCATTCAAGAAAGTGAACTTATTTTTCAAGTCAATCCTGTAATTTTCTTAGGTCTATATTGTGATATATAAGAAACGTTGGAAAAAATGCAAAAAAATCTGCTAACAGGTATATCAACAACAGGAATCACACTGTCAATAAAAGGATTTTCCTATCATATACATAATAAAAAGTATAAATTTCCTTTCAAATCACGAAACGAATATTTTCATCGATAAAAACAGCAACGCTTATAAATGAAGTCTGTCTGAAAAATAATCATTTTGATCTACCTATTAATAAATAATAATAATAATAATAATAATAATAATAATAATAAAATTCTTACTAAAAATATTAATGGCTGAAACTGGATAAATATAGTTGCAAAAATTATGTATAAATTTTTAGATTGGATATTTAACCATACGAAAGTAACACGCAAATAATGGAGAAGAATTGTAAAATACTTCGAAAGTTCCAACAGATCGGGTGATTATTGCAGAAAATGCTGCGTTATAGAACATCATATCTTTATATATATATCACTCGAAAAACATTATTGTCTAGAATACTAAATAGTTGGTCTGCCAAAGTATGACTTGGATTGAGCGATTTGAACAGAAATAGTATTATAGATAAACCAAACATTCATCTGATTAATAATAGATAATAACATCCAAATAAAAATATATAATAAATTAAATTTGTTAGAGAAATTTATAACACCAAAAATTATTTAACTATTATTTTTACAGAAATAAATTATATTTGTGATCGATGCGTTGCGAAAAGGAAGTCCAAGTCGACATTGTACAAGACTGCCCATAAAAAGTAAGTTTGAACCCGACCCTGCCAGAGTCCTTGGTAGCTTTAGAAGATCTCTCCTTAAAGCATTAACGCATGGTAACGCTAAGATTTAAGGATGCTGTTTAACTTACTATTCCGTCTTCGCTAACCGTCTCAGAGGCAGCGATTAGTCACCTTAATTAGCACTGCAAAAAAAATATTGTTGATTTTACAGTATTATACTGTAAAATCAGCATTTTTTTTTTTTTTTTTTTTTTTTTTTTTTTTTTTTTTGCAGTGTAAGTTTCACGACATAAGATTTAAAATTTTTAACTTATAATATTTAATATATTATAATTCCTTTTATTTATTCCGATGTCTGTGTTCTTTATATATACAGGGTGCGTCAGATTAATGTATACACACATTGAATTATTATAACTCCAGTTTTCATTTACATATAATTAATATTTAAATTGCAAAAAAATCTACATAAATGTATAACTTTTCCTCCTACTGCAGATATTCAAAATTATGACCGTTCTGGTCAATACACCGTTTATATAACGGTGGGTTATTGATTCACAAACTTCAACAAACATTTCATTGGGTGTTGTGGGGCGCATTCTTTCTCAACTGCGATTCCGGAACGGCGTGCTTACAAACATCCATTCGTTTCAAACTTATCTTTCATCCGATGAATTGTAAGTCGCATAAGTGGATCTGTCTGAAATTCCCTGGGATAGTGTTTTTGTACTTCTGCTACATTTTCATACTTACAATAGTGTTTTAAAATAAATTTTCTTTTTGCAAAAGTTAATCTTGGCCCCCTCATTATTTCCAATTAATTACACTTTGAAAATAAGGAAAAATTACACATTCTTTTCGTTGTCCATTGTTAACTTTTTCATGTTTTATTCTGTGTTTTAGAATGCCAATTAGTTTTCTTCAGCTTTATTCATACAGCATGTATATATATAGTGCCTTAGCTAGGGGCTGTAAAGAAGCGTGAAGTACATGACGCTATATCCCAGAAAACAATACAAAAAAAAAAAAAAAAAAAAAAAAAAAAAAAAAAAAAAAAAACAAGCAATTATTTTTTCACAAACAGTTTTAGAGCATTTACTTTCTACGATTCATAACCTACTAACTATTTTGCAACGAATGTGCACGTAATCCAGTGTCTTACGTAATCAATCTAGCAGTCATGTGGATTGAATTTGGTACCGTTTTGATGTGGCTCGAGTTACACTGTACGAGATTCCTGTGCCAGTCGGTTTATACCCGACTCGAACCCGCAAATTCTATTTCAAATCAACCGGCACCCCGAGCCGATGCCGCAAATTCTATTTCAAATCAACCAACAACCCGAGCCGAATCCTCAAATTTTATTTAAAGTCAATACACAATTCAACCCGAACCCGAAAAATGAGTTTAAAGTCAACCCGCAACCCGACCCGATCACAACAAAACCATTTTCGGCGATACGTAGCTGGACTAGAACTAGAAATTCGTCAACCCGAAACCCCAAGTCAAAGAAAATAGATCCACAATTTATATTGTTAAAAACTTCGCACCACCGTGAACTGATGCATCCGTTCACTATGCTGCAGGTTTCACTGCAATAAAAGTATTTTTTAAATTAAAAACTTTCTACAAATTTAATGCAGTTTTAAAACATCGAGTAATGATTAATACTGTCAAGTATTATACTCATATACGTAATTAAGTCTTTTATATCAAGTTTGAAATTTCATCATTTTTTAGCTTTTAAAAAAAAGAAAAAACAACATTACAAATTTACCCGCATATAACGCATGCATTCGATCTACTCTTACTTATGCTTGTAAGATCTGGGGCTTCGCTAGTAACACCAATATGAATTATCTATATAAAGCCCATAATAAAAAACTTAGAATTATCAAGAATGGCCACCGCTATCACACTACTATCCGCAGAGATCTCTGCACCACATCCTTAAAAAACGTATATAATAACTTTTCAAAAAAAATTATAAAACCATTTACAAGCTCTCTAACGAAATCATAGCAGTACTGCTAGACTATGAGGTTTCGGACCCAAATAACCGTAAACGCCCTAAATATGCTTTATTAATTGACGATGAAGATTGAGTTTTCCTCTCTCTCCAATTATACTTAATTTTTCTTGTCTTTTGTATTTGTATATATATATATATATATATATATATATATATATTATAAAGGACAAACGTGACCGTGCGTAACGCTGACGTCATTTTGCGAATGGCAACAGTTGGCGATGAAATTTTGGTTTTGCGATTTTTGCTACTGCGATCTTTTTTTAATTTCTAAACATCGCACTTTTTTATTTTTACACCGTTATATAGGGAAAATAATCTACTTTCAGATGCAATTTGTTTGAAAACTGTATCTTAATTGACTGATTTATTAAATTAAATTTCAGGTACGATTTTTCTTTTAAATCTATCTCTATCGCTTGCAGACGATTACAAAATATTAATCCGTTTGCAGTTTAAACAATATAAAAAGTTCAGCATTTGTTTCCAGTTAATATCCAATACGAAATTAAAACTTCATTAAGGAATAATTAAAATAGTATAAATAAAACACAGATTTAACAGACATGTAATTGAAATAAGCACTCAAAACTGCTGTAGATAACGAAATTTTTAACAATTTCTTCGGCTATTAACTCATGGCTAGAGGCCAATACGAAATTACCAGTTTTATTAAATTTCAAAATTTTATTTGAATATATAATTGACATATTTCATATAAAAATGCTCTTTGGTGTTGTTGGCGGGTAATCTAAAAAAATTATTACATGTAAAAAATCTATTCAAATTTTCAAAAAAAGGGGGGGGGCGATTTATCCCGGGAAGCCCGGGTTCGATACCCTAGTATATATAAAAGAAACTTTAGTCTAATCTTTAAAATGTTATTATTTTGTAACTTTTATAAAGACAAATGTATGGTCTCTGAAAAGAGTTTTTTTCTTTTTGAAATGGGTTCGACCCTCGGTAGGTTTCGTCTGTCATTTTTTGGATCAAATGGAATTTTTTTATTTTTTTTAATTATTTTTTGCTACTTTTGTTATACTTCTATTTCATATTATATTTTTAAATATTTTTATTTAATTTTTAATTTTTAAATTTTTCACGGCTCCCTTTTGCCTCGCAAGTCAATTTTCTCTAACCTGGAAGTTCAGTTGGTACGCAACTAAGTATCCCGTGCTGCTAACTACATTATTCCATTGTTCCATTTGTCTTTTAAAAAAAAAACTATGTATTTCCTATACCTATTCTTATACTAACTGTAATTTAAACTATATTTTTATGTATGGCAATGTAAACTGCCTTTTTTTTTAGGAGTAGATTTACGTTTTTTTCCTGCTTTTTCCTTGCCTTTTTTACGAATGATTCTCTTTTAGAAACTGTTTACCATCTTTATCGTCATCTCTTTACTTATTTTTCTACCTACTTATTATATTTTAATGCTTTTCTACTCATTTTTCTACTTTCTTCTTTTCCTGACAAATTATCAGCGAAGCCCCGCCTCTTATACTGCAAGTCAAATTTGATTGGCTGCTCTACGCAAGTTAAATTTGATTGGTTGGCTTACTTATTCCGGATTGGCTGATGAAGTTTTCAGTTGAATCTTTTACTTTTCTTACATTTTATAGCTCTCCCAGATTTTTTTACTGCCAGTTTTCTGGTAACCTTTGATCCAAAATTTTCTACATTCTTTTTATTCTGCAGTTATGGCGCCTTCGGCGCATAAGGCCCCGCATAGTCCAAATAGTCCACCGCGTTCATCCAAAGTCCAAAGATCCTGTCAGTTTCCTGACATCGCAGACTTATATTTTTGTATTTTTATACTTGTATAGTTCCTAAAAAGGATATTTTTTTACAGACTTTTCCAGCGCTTTCGACCCCCATTATGAATTCTTTCTTCTGCCAGTTTGCTGGTACTTTTTGACTCAAAGTTTTCTACGTTCTTTTTTATTCAGCAGGTCTGGTACATTCGGCGCATAGGCACGGCAAAAATTTTTTCGTCCAAGTCAATATTTGCTACATTTATAGTTTTTTTTTCATGGCTCTTTTAGGATGTGATCTACAACTACTCATATACCGGGAGTGGAGTTGTTTACAACTGGGAATCCCATTAAAACATTCAACTGTTTCTGTTTTTTATTAAAGACAAACACCATTACTATTTAGTAGTAAGGGCCAGAATTATTCATTGGTATATACCAGGGGAGGTCCAACTGTGGCCCGCTGGATACCACTAAAATTTTACAGTAAACTTTACCTTATCTAATCTTCGAATTTCTGCAATTCAAGAAATCGACTATTTCGTTTAAAATTTAGTGGTATCAGGCGGGCCACAGTTGGACTCCCCTGGTATATACCAATGAATCATTCGGGTATGCTGCCAACTTTCGTAGTTATTTTAATCAACATATACCAGAAATTTTCTGAAAAAAATTAATTTTGTATTTTAATTAAATTAAGAGCTACATGAAATTAATAAATTTCTTTTTTATTTACAAAATTTCTGGTAGTAATTTATTTAAAAAAAAAAAACACGAAGGTATCCGAATGATAAAATCATCCATTATGCCCATCACTGCTACAAAGTATAATATTAGCCTTCGCCTTCTAAAACATTATATCATATCAATTTCAGCGACTTTTGCCGAAAAGTCAATTCGGCAACTTTCTTTTACTTATTTCTCAAATTTGGAGGGATCGGCGTGTCACTAGACATCGCAGCCAATACACAGGAGTAACATTAAAATGATCCGGGCTTAGAAAGCAAAAGAGCAGAAAAATCTCCAGTAATTTATCATTCATGGGTATAGTGTACGATTAGAAAACATTTATGCTGAGCGAGATTAATTGCAACAGTTGAAGCTAGTTGAAGAGTTAACTCCGTAAAACACTTTCGGAAATAGACGACGGAAAAAATTTCTTTTGGCGGCATGTTTTTGTTGCTTTGTAAGATGATGCATTGAACAAGAAATTAAATTATGTAAAATTCTGTAATAATAATCTTCTTAAAACTTTATTTTAAGATTTCCATCCTTTGTTTTAAAGTAGACGTTGATTTTGAGCAAAAATCAATACTTGATTTTTCGAAAGAGCCTGAATTGATATTCTTTCAACACAGATATTAACCGTTTTATTACGGTCCAGGGCTTGCGACTTTTTTTTCAGTCGTACCACTATTTGCAAAATTTTTATCTGTGGTGCATTTCTCTTGAAAATAGACTAGTATAAATGCATGGCAGAGATTATTTTTTACGAACTTCATCAGTATTGATGTGCGTCGTAACTACTGGCTTTTACAGCAACAGAAATTCTCAAAATATCATTGTTCTTAAAACACAAAATGCTCTTTTACCAAATACATTTGAAGCTATATTTATATAGCGATTTGCACGGTTTTATAACCTGGTCGTCCTTTTCGGGCCTGAATGCCAAACAGAGTATTTGAGGCAAAAACTGGCCAAAAGTACAAAAATTAAAATTTACCCGACAATTGTAAAAAGCATGTGTTATAATAGCTGAATAACTGCTGCGTCGATCTATGACTGTTTCAGGAGCATGAGTCATATCCAGCGGTTCCTATCTTTAGTTGAAGAGAAGGTTTCTCTGTGAGAAGACGTGCTTTTTTGTTACATTTCAGCTTCATTATCATGTTTAAATGTGTATTATGTGTATTTAAATAGTTTTATTTTTAATATAATAAAAATAATTAAAATTGAAAATAGGTTATTTTTTTTAAGCCTTTTTAGCTTTAAATACGTTGAAAGATCTTTAAAGGTGTGTCACAGTTTGTTGGACCATTATTGATTTATAATCGTATTGGTTATCGATTTGAAAGTAATTTTTTAAGAAAATGTTCTGCATATAGTTGCCATTTATACATACATATATATGTGTGTGTGTGTGTGTGTGTTAGGAGGGGGAAGTTAGTAATCTATTAAAGGCACTCAAAAACATCTCTAAACGATAGACACTCAACTTTTCTAAATACTAAATGCTAATAAGATGTGCATTATATACATTGGTTTATAGAAATAATTAAACTTTTATGTGCAGTAAAATTAACCACATTTAATTAACCATTGCTTGTAAATAAAACAAATCTATCAGCACTTACTTTCCTCTTATAAACATTAAACAGTTGAGTAAACTTTCTATTATATATTTATTTTTTAAATATATGCATACATTTATGTGTATATAACAGTAATTAAGTGTACTTACTAATAGTAAGTCAACAGCAGTGGTTTTAACTTTAAGTTGGTGGCATTTATTTTTTATTTAAAAAGAAAATAGCATGTAGAAATGAATCAGTCGTCGATTTTCTATCATAACATGGCACTCGCGACAATGATGGTTTCTTTTCGTGATAAGAGTGCTTAATTTGTAATACATTGATCATGGAAAGAAGTTGCGTTATTAAACGATACACGATGTTTTACCAGTGGTTTAAAACAATAAGCTATTCTGCCATTTAATAAAAAATGGCAATAAAAACTTCAATATTTCCTGCTACCTTTTTTTCTCCCTTTAAGAAATATTTGAAAAAACTAACTTGTAACTTTGAAAGCTCAAAGTGACGAAGCAAAAGTGATTGACTAAATTATAAAATCTATTTATTTCACGATTTTTCATCAGTAAAATACAAATAGATTCCAGCGATAAAATGAATTCTATGAACATCCTTTCATTCTTTAGAGTAAAAAATAACTAGCTTTAAAAGCAGGAAAAAATATTCCAGATTTTGATTATTTTATTTCGCTTTATTTTAAGGTGAGACATTTTGGGCAAAAAGAAAGAGCTATGTTTTCAAGAAAATAAAGTTGTTTCTTAAAAAGATCCGTGTAAATCGATTTACAAAGAAATTAGTTTTAAAAAAGCTAAAAGAAAATCTCAATGTTTTAGGCATTACACTGTTAAAGGAATTTTGTATATAAACGGGTGATTTTATGTGAATTTCAGTCTTTTAACGGAATTTTTCTACTTTGAGCGAAAATTATAAATTTTCCCTGAATAAACGGAATTTTTTCTTTCTATCCTTACATGTTGAATGTTAAAAACGGAAATGTTCCTTCCAAGACAGACAAACGATGATGTTCATTCCAAGACAAACAAACGGAAATGTTCCTTCCAAGACAGACAAACGGTAATGTTCCTTCCGAGTCAGACAAACAGAAATGTTCATTCCACGACAGATAAACAGAAATGTTCATTCCAAGACAGACAAACGGTAATGTTCATTCCAAGACAGACAAACGGAAATATTCCTTACAAGACAGACAAACAGAAATGTTCCTTACAAGACAGACAAACGGAAATGTTTCTTCCAAGACAAACAAACAGAAATGTTCCTTCCAAGACAGACAAACGGCAATGTACTTTCCAAGACAGACAAATGGTAATGTACTTTCCAAGACAGACAAACGGAAATCTTCCTTCCAACACAGACAAATGGAAATCTTCCTTTTCAATTGAAAGAAAATGAAAAAAATCCCGTTAATTTTCATAGTTGATGTTTTTGTCTATAACCAAATCGTTGGGTGTGGCTAATTTATATATTGAACTGAGCATTCATCCTCTAATGGCGAGTAACGAAGTTTGAATCCTGAGGAATGTATGGCAATAAAAAACAGGTATGATAATAAGCAATACAAATGACTGTTTCGTGTAAATAAGTATCAGTATATATAATTGTTATTGCTTTTTTTAATATTGCGCTATTGCTCACATTTATTTCTAAGTACAGAAATTTCTCGTCTTGGTCAGCAGGAAATTTCCATCCTCAAAATTGGGGTATACGAAAACAAAATTTAGTAAAAAAGAAAAACGGAGAATAGACGGCTGCCAGTACATTTTCCACCTTTTCATTGTATTTTTTAATGTATACAATGTATCTGCCCACTTCAATACTTTGAAGTATTCAATTTACCTGATTTACTGTAACGTCATTTATCTCATTTCCTTCTGATTTAATGATGGTTCATTATTTAAGTGGATCTTAAATGCTTACTTGTTTTTACTTGAAAAAACATAGTGTAAGAAAAGTATTGTATTCATGATGTATGCGTGTGTGGGGTGGGGGGGGGGGGTGAACACGATAGCTTCAAAACGGTACCTCCGATTGAGCTCAAATTTAGCGAATATTTTATACTGGCGCAAGAACTGTGAAGATTTTCGTAAAACTCAACCGACGGATTGGCTTTTTAAACCTCTTTGCGACCAACTCTACAGGGAAACTTACCAAAGAAATGTACCAGCAGGGTGACGCGGAGGTAACGTTTCCAGTTTCAAAACGGAAGGTCCAGCGCTCGAATTCAGCGGATTCCATAGTCTTTCTGGATACGTACTATTCAAAAAGTCGAGTGGAGTTATTCCAGATTTTTTTAAAATAACAGTCTTAAAAGATTGCTCGCCGTAAGATTTCACTGAAAATTTTCTTTGCAACGAGCATTTATAAAAATCTAATATATAAAAATTAAAATTTACCTGTCTGTCTGTCTGTATGCACTTCTATACAAATCAACAGTTTGAAAGCCAGGCAAAATATTACGTGTAGGTGTATAAAACACGGCCGAGGCAACTAAAGTAATTCGGAATCGAAATAATGTATAGTTAATTTTTAATTAATAAAGAAACAAAAATCTAACAGCCTTTTCCTGTAAAATTTAAACACTTTTCATTATAGCAGTTGCCAACAATTAAAAATCCACAATAAAATTCTTTCTACAATAATTAATTTTCTATTGAAAGATTTCCACGTGAAAAATGTAAATGAAGTAAAGGTTTCAACAAATGAAAAAAAAAAGATTAAATATGACGTCATAACGGAAATTTTCAAACATTTCTCAATAATACAAGGAGTAAGAGTATGTGTAAGTACAGAAAGCATGTTAATACAACGTCATTAGAGAATTAAAAAGAAAATTAATATGACGTCATATTGGAAGTTTAACAGACTTTTTCAAATGTTTGAGAATCATACAAAGAGATTACCAATATGAGTAATAATAGAGAAAGAAAGTAGATATGACTTCAGCGAGTGAATATAACGTCATATAAGTTTGAGGAACGTATTGAATCATGATAAAAACCCTACTATGGAAATGTTAACATATTTTAGCATTTTGAAGTTCTCTACAACATGTTTAATTTTGAAATTGATTTTACTACACAAGCATCCTTAAAAGCGCGGACAATGCCGGATACTACAGCTAGTAAATTAACATAATGAGGGCCCGGTAATTCCGACTACAGAATGCTAATTGGCATATTGCAGGTTTTTTAACATTTCTATTTCAATTATCTTTAGAAAGAAAAACTTATAGTTTAATTAAAATTCATAAAGATACAACTAAATATAAATATATTGCTTGAAGGCGCGTAAAAACATACATAAAAACATTTAAAAGCACATTAAAGTCCTTTTAAAAAATCAAAACGTTTTCAACCGAACTTACTCGGTTATCTTCAGTGAAAAACTAATAGTTAAGTTGAGTTGTTGTCTCTTCGCGTTTTCTAGCTCTCCCGGAACAAACAATTTTACTTCAATTTAGTTCTTCACTTAATTCTTCACTTATAGTTTAAGGAGACAATTTTTGAAGTATCGGATGTCAAAAACTGCATAAGAAAGTCAAGTTACGCAGATATTAAAGTTATACGTGTTTTATAAGTAAATTTCTCTTTGCCAAAAGAATGGCTGAATTTTTGTGAAGTAAAAATAAAAAGCATAATCAACAGGGTCATCGAAAAAGAATGCCGGGGTTACAATTTTCTATTACTCAAATAAAGAAACACATGAAACATAAATTTATTATTAAAATATTAAGAAAAGTACCAAGTTTTATATCCATTTCAATACGTTTCAATATGTGTACCATTAGTCAACTCGACAGACGATATTCAATCTCCCTTCATGTCCTGTGAAGCATCTCTGGAGTTACAGTTTCAGTTGCAGCTATGATTCGACGTTTTAAATGGCTGATATCAGTAATTCGTTTACTGTACACAATGTTCTTAATGTATGCAGAAGAAGAAGTCCAGAGGTGTAAGATCGGGGCTTCTTGGAGGCCACGGAATTGGGCCATCTCGTCCAATCCATGAGTTGGGGAACTTCTCATTCTTATATTAGAAAAATCTTACATTATTTCACTACATTTCAGCACAAGAATTACTTCCGTTCGTTTAAGAATTAATTTTTTATAAGGTTTCAATGTCCCGGCATTCTTTTTCGATGACCCTGTATTTAAAAGAGCATATTTCCATTAAAAAAAATTATCAATCAAATTGAATAACCAAACAATCAAATTAAAATGTATCAATCAAGAATTTTCTTTCAGTGATGGAAAGATGACAATCTGCTTTGTATTGCTGTATTTCATTTATCCTGAAATGCCGATGGTTTATCAAAGTAATATATTTATTAGTCTCATTGCTTCCAGCTCTTCTTTTATTCAATACCACTATTTCGAAATAGAAATATTAGAGTTATCTGTGATTAAATAAGGCGAAAATATAATACAGTCATAAAATATTCCATAACTATATCCTTTCAATATTTAGAGCAGAAAAGTTTTTTGAGTACATTAATTCGGAAATGGTGGTATTAAAAAAACGGGAAGGTTTGCAGCTATTGTAGAGATTCTGGTAAAAGTTTTGAAAATTCCGATTTATACATTATTTTGCTAAAATTATTTTTAACACACATTAGATTTAAATATATTTTAGCCAAATTACGAATTTAAAATATGTAAATAAACTTATACCTATTATACATTTAACTTATTCAAACAGTAAGTATCATGACGCATACAACTTTAAACGCTATCTATTTGAAAGTATTATCTTCAACTTTATATTTAGCACTACTTTTACAGTATTTTACAGATTGACGGATATTTTCTATATGCAATTATCTAAAGAAACGTGAAAAGATCTCGCTAAATTCCCTTATTTATATGATAATATAATTATTCTATTATGATATTATATTTATGTTATTTTTAAATGATTTTATATATTTTTTTTAGCATCAAACATGAGTTCTACATTTTATTCTTTCATGGACGTTTTAAACTGCCTAGTTTGCAAAATCTTAAATATTTCTTTCGTATAAAACTGATTATAAACTGATATATATATAAAACTGATAAATTAAAACAGTTTTTAACACTTCCCAACATAGTTGAAAAGTGTTTATGAATTCGTTTTGTCTGTCTGTCTGTCTGTCCGTGCTCTAACTCACGTAAATATGCTCGGATCGTCATACAATTGATATATGTTATTAAGGCTTACTGGGGCATGTTCGGTATTGAAAATGAAGTGTGTAGCACTTATAGTTTTTTTTACAGGGACACTCAAAAGAATCCCGTTACATTGCGGTCTATAGGGAAAATCATTTGCGGTTTATTTATTTTAATGGTGTGACACAATTTCAAACATATTGAAATTGATATATATCACTAAGGTTCAATACAAGAATCTATTTATAGAATGTGGTGTGCATAGCACTTATAGTTCCTTTACAAGGATACTCAAAAGAATTCCGTTACATTACGGTCTATGGAGAAAAATCATTTGCAATTTATTTTAATAATGTTTCACTATTTCAAACCTATTGAAATTGATATATGTCACTAATGTGGATTACAAGATGCTTACTATAGAATATTGTGTGTATAGCTTTCATCGTTCATTTACAGGGACATACAAAAGAATTCGGTTAAAGTATTGCTTGTTAATAATAATTGCTGGGAATGCTTTTTCAGTTGCTGAACACATTTTTAAATTTAACTCATTTTCTGTCTATTACGTGGTGTGTATAAATTGTATAGATTGTATACAGTGCAGCTCGAGTATAGTTCCGTTTATTGTCGGAAATTGCAGAAGGGATATTTTTAATTGTGTTACGCGTTTCCTAACTGAACTAAAATTTACCATTCGATTTAGTATATATACAAATCTATAAATCATATACAGGGTTGTACAAAAGAGCTTTTCCGAATATTGTTGGTAATTCTTGAAATTGGATTTTTAAATATGTTATACGTTTTCAAAATTGTTTAGTTAGATATCATCTCACACCTTACGGTAAAGATTTGCAAAATTATTTTGGAAGTGTTTCATAATCTATGCTTGACGCATGATTTTTCGTTCTTATTAAATTTTGTCTACAGATACAACTGTCTTTTAGAGGGAAAATCTTGAGAGTTTCTGAAAATTATTTTGAGGAAATTATTTTAAACAGTATTTATTATTATTTTGTGAAGTTGAACGTATTCATATAAGAAATTCCTGTTCCTTACATTAAATTAGTGTTTGTAGTTTTCTTCTCTTACTTCTATAGAAAGAGCTTCGATTTTAACTTCATACTGGTGGAACTTCTTAATATATTTAAAATGACGCATATAACCAAATAGATAATTTGAAATGGCGCTATTGATGTTTTTTAAATAACTGTTTACAATCTTCCGTTTAAATATTTGCCTTTCAAAATGTCGGAACTATTCTTGATTGAATAGAAAAATTCCATATAATTCGTTATTAATTACCCTTCATACGTAGTATAGGGTAAGTATTGTAATCGTTTTAGAAATTGAAAAAACATTTTTGAAGGATTTACACGTTTCAGACACTGGAGATTCCAAAAAACATATTTTTAGAAAAAAAATGTTTGCCGTCCATCTGTCTGTGTGTGTGTCTGTAAACGCTCTATCTCCCGAACAAATTGAGATAAAGACTTGAAATTTGGTATGTATTTAGTATGTAATACTGAGAAGAAGCCTATTAAATTTAAGTAACCTCGAATATCGGGAATTTTTTTATTCGGACTTTCGAAGTATTCGTTCTGATAAAAGGTATATAAAAATTTTCGAAATTGTTTATTTTAAGGAGTGAATATAAAAGACAAAAAATTTTGCATAAAGAATGAAGTCGATCGGGTAATGAGTTGCCGAGATATTTATAATTCTATTTGCCACACTCTGCGATTTTTCAAGACAATGTATTTCATTCAAATTTCAATTCAAAGATATATTTTAATTGGAAATGTGACTCTTAATCCGACGCAGTAAACTGATAGTTAATAGGATTATCATTTTTGGAGTTATAGGGATGTTTCTTTTACGCAATTCAGTAATAGAGCCTTTAAAGTTTATGACGTCATCAAGCCACGATTTTATTCGAACTGCAATGCATTTTATAAATAGTTTACACATGTTTTATTTTTATATTTTATATTATGCATATCCATGATGGGTAAGCATTACGGTGTCTACGACTAGTCTTCTTTCATTTTGAAAAGTTTAAAGATAATGAAAATTCTGATATTCAAAAATATTTAAATATATTTTAACTGATATATCTAAGCTTTCTTATTATTTCTACCTTTTTTATATATTTCTTATTCTTCCTTTATGCATGAAATTTAGGAAAAATTCTCGATAATTATTAAGTCGAAAAAGTTAAAACAGGAATTGCTTGCATATTTTTTGCCTTAAAAAATGGGGTGCTTTCAAGAATGTTTTTCGCAATTTAACATACCCGGAAAGTGCTTAAATTCTTTAATAACAGTATTTTAAAAAGCAACACCAATAATAGTTTCTCTTCGAACATTAAGAAAAAGGATACTGCCGAATAATCCCCTAAAAATTATCGACATTGTGAAATATTTTCGAGGATTACAACTTGAAACCTGGCTAATGCCTGGCTAATGCTGGCCCGTTATGTTTACGAAGGAAAAAAGTCATAATCATTAACAGTTTCTATTTTTTATAATTTACTGGAAAAAATAAGATAAATCTTTACTGTGTGTTCAATTTTTTCTGCCAAACTAAATGTTTATATCGAACAACTTTCAATAGTTTATATTATTGTAAAAAGTAAAAGACAAATTGTATGATATAACTAAAAAGCTAGATTTTAAAGAATCAAACTATACGTTGATTGTAAATATGTACTTTTTGACCTGCCCTGCGTTGCCCTGGCCCATGATAAAACCTTAAATGAGCCCAAAATTAAAAATACTGATAATTAGTGATAAAAGTGCTCGTAAGAAAACATAAAAAAAGGCTTTTGTTGTCCAAAACCTTTAAAATTTTCAATGTTTATAAATATAAAGATTTTACAGCCCGTGTACCTCACAAATATTATTAACTGGTTGTAAAATAAATATGTTTTCTTCCTGGGGAAAGGACGGTTCTATAGAAGGGCAACGTTCTATAGAAAATTCTATAGAAGGCGAACTCCCCTTCCCATTCCTGCCTTCAAAAAAAAGTTAAAGCGTCCCCCCCTTCCCCTTGGAATAACTAATTACGTTTCATTCACCGCTCTCTCAAACTAAGCAGGTTCCTGAATGGATGCTTCCTTTAGGAAGAGGAAATAAGAATCGAATTAAGAAGAAATTAGGAGTACTTCCTAGCGGTTGGGGCAGTGCAGGCCAATAGGACAGCTATTCTTTTCTAGCGCTCTTGATTCTTCTTAATTTTATTTCCTGCTTTATTCACCCTTCAAAAAAAGTTGAGGCATGCGCAGTAAGGTCGTATTTGCACTGAAAAATTAAGACTTTTACTTCTGGCTTTAATATATTAGACTGTTTTTGTTGTTTATTTTTAGTAAAATTGATCTAAATTTGGGATGCTATATATCAAAATGGCACTTAAATTCAAAAGTTATTTTAATTTTATACATACGTAACTGAAATTAATTGAATAGACATCTGGTAGGAGAGCCTAATATTACAAATTTAAAATTTTACAGAAATAAGGAAAAACTATTAATGTCATTGAATAGTGATGTCCTGCGCACCTGTAATTTATTTGCAGGAAGCAGAACTCCCTACTCATTAAAAAAAAAAAATAAATAAAATAAATAAATAAAATAACCCACAGAATTTAAAACTATTTACTGTGTTAAAAATAACAGCATTTATTGTTAAAATTTGAAACAAAGAACAAATCTAATATATTAAAGCGTGAATCAAAAGTCTTAATTTTTTAGTGCAAATTCGACCTGACCTTACTGCGGATAACTCAACATTTTTGAAGGGTGAATAAAGCAGGAAATATAATTAAGAAGAATCAAGAGGGCTGGGGAAAAATAAGCACGCCTATTAGCCGGAACTGCTCACTATCCTACCCCTAGTAAATACTCCTTCTAAATTCTTCTTAATTCTATTCTTATTCCCCCTTCCTGGAGGGAGAATATATTCTTCCATCTGCTTTATTTGAGAGATGGGTGAACAAAATAGAAAAGGAGGGAGGCGCTTTTACTTTTTTTTAAGGCTGGAAAGGGAAATAGGAGAGGGAGTGGCGTTCTCTCCTCTTTACAGAATTTGAAAAAGGGTAATTTTCTAGGGAAGGAAACATATTTATTTTACAACTACATAACAACACTTCTGATGTAATTTTTACACGGGCTGTAAAACCTTTAAATTTATAACCATTAAAAATTTCAAAGGGTTTGAACAACAAAAGTTTTCTTTTTAATGTTTTCATACGAGCACTTTTGTCACTAATTATCAGTATTTTTTATTTGGGCTTCATTTAAGGTTTTATCACGGGCCCGGGCAGCACCGAGTGGGTCAACCAGTACTAAAATAAACACGCAACTAATCCATAGAAAATTAGTACTATATCCTCAATAAAATTTATTCAGTAGCTGCTTAGCAAGCAGCTGTGTTGCATTTGTATTTTATAAAAGTTTTCGTGTTTAGGGGGGAAAATACTTACCCAATGAGTATTTATATTAAAATGTATAAGTCATAAGTCAAAAATGTAATTGCTAATCACATATAAGTCTTAATTTGACTTTTCAGATGCAGTAAGGTTACTTAACATTGATCTATTTGTTTTCGAGTTTTTGAGCATTGAAATATTGGTAAACTGATTGATTCTCCCGTTTTCTCCCTGTTTTCTCAAAAACTTTTTTAGATATCCCGATGTGACAGACTTCAGATTGTAGCCTGAAACGTTCTCTGTTAAGTTTTGTGATTGTTATGTAACCTTATTAGGTGCGTTCGTAATTGTATAAATGCATAGCACTTACTTATAGTCATCGTCTGGTCCGTCCGTCTGGCCGCATATAACAGCGCAAAAACTACCCAACCGAATTGTTTGAAATTTAATATATATAATCGTTGCAGAATTTTGTCGAGTCATTAAAAATTTTTGAAAATCGAATTGAAACTTAAAAAATATTTAATAAAAAGTTTATTTCTTCTATTATATCCTGTCATACGTAACCTATATAATAAAAGCGCAAGTCATGTGACTGAGGAAAACAAATACGGGCTAACCACATCTTTTTTCATTTGCCAAGTGGCCATTTTTATTCACAAAATCTTTTCGAATAAAATTGCATATAAGTTACATTTTTAGAAAGATCATTCAAAAAAATTGTTTGCTTGAGAAATGAGTTACATTCAAAAATTTATATATTCTGAGATAACGTTAGTGGAAATTAGGTTAACAGCCGAATATCTCATTCCATTAAAGTAAATAATCACAAGAGATTCGTTCATCGTGAGTTATAGAAATAATGAACCATTGAGGTAATCATTCGCAAAGCAAGAGATCCATAATGAATTGTGCAGCGCTGTCTGGTGTCGAAAAAAGAATCGCATCAGTAAACGTGGCATACGTAATAAGAAAAAACAAGAACGAAAAATCATGCGTCAAGCATAGATTATGTAGCACTTTCCAACGCTTCCAAAATAATTTTACAAAACATACCGTTTAATATGCTAAAAGATAACATCTAAGTAAACAATTTGGAAAACGCATAACCTATTTAAAAACATAATTTCAGGAATTTCCAACAGATACAATATTCGGAAAAATATCCGAATACTTTTATTCAGCCCTGTATATGATCTATAGATTTGTATATGCTAGGATGCTAAATTTTAGTTTAGTTAGGAAACGCGTAGCACAGTTTAAAATTATCTTTCTGGAGTTTCTGAGTCAATAAACGGAAATGTGTTCGCGAACTTTTGTGCTGCCCTGTATAGGATCTACAGAATTTATACACACCACGTAATAGACAAAAAGCGAGTTAAAATTAAAATCGCGTTTAGTAACTTAAAACGCACTTCCAGGAATTAGTGTTAACAGACAGAAGAGAATTCTTTTGTGTGTCCCTGTAAATGAACGATGACTGCTATACACACACTATTCTGTAGTAAGCCTCTTGTCATGCACCTTAGATATATATATATAAATTTCAATGCGTTTAAAATAGTGAAACATTATTTAAATAAACCGCAGACCATTTTTCTCCATAGATGTCATGTAACGGAATTCTTTTGACTGTCCCTGTAAAGTTACTATAAGTGCTATGCACACCCTATTCCATATTAAGCTTCTTCTAATGCACCTTAGTGATATATATAAATTTCAATGCGTTTAAAATACTGAAACATTATTTAAATAAACCGCAAATGATTTTTCCCCATAGACCGCAATGTAACGGAATTCTTTTGAGTGTCCCTGTAATAAAACTATAAGTGCTACACACTTCCGTTGAAATAGGGAACATGCTATAGATAACGAAAATAACATATAAAAATTGCAGAGCAATCCGAGCATATTTACGGTAGCTAGAGCACGGCCAGACGGCCAGACGGCAGACGGCCAGACGGCCAGACGGCAGACGGCCAGACGGCAGACGGCCAGACGGCCAGAAGGCAGACGGCCAGACGGCCAGACAAACCGAAGTCATAAGCACTTTTCAACTCGGTTGGAAAGTGCTAAAAAAGGGCGTGCTCATTTCGCTCATAACAGACAGTCATATCACTGAAAAATAACGATGATTTTTTTTTTACATTGTAAAACTAGTTATAGTAAGAACGCACCTCATTTGTAATATTTAACGTACAATTTCCAACTTGTTTTAGCCTGTTACGGATCGACAAGCAAAAAATATTTTAAATATTGTTTTTGAGCATACTTCTTCTAAATATTCAAATGAACTAATTATTAGAAATAGGTGTTTTTCTGAAAATCACGAACATACATACATATATATATAATTTTATATATTAGCATAAATGTCAAAGTTTGATTTTCTATCAGTTTATCATATGACTTTTTTTTAATTAAAAAAAAAAGTATTGTAGATTACAATAATTATAAAAAAGTTGATATTATCTTTATGAGTTTTTTTATGAGTTCTTTATGATTTCAAGCGTAACATTTAGAATAATGCTCTTGTTTTAAATTATTTTTAAATTGTTTTTCGTATCTCTCTATAAAATTATTTACATATTTATTTATTTATTATTTCATTAATATATCATAACTTTAGAATTTTTTTTTTTAATTTTGTTAGATGCACAAAAGAAATGTTTTCACGAAGTTTTAAAGAACTTTTCACCAAACTGTAGATACATTGCACTCCTGATTATCCGGGTTAATCAGCGGGAATAGTCGCACGGACAATAGAAAAACACGGATCATCCAAAAACTCTTTATTATTAAAGAAAATATCAACATAAGTGCAAAAATATGCATTTGCATGCTGTATAGCATCAAACTAAGAGTTTTCCTTTTAGCATTTTCTGCTTTAAAAAATTCTGTAATGCATCTTTACTTCTGCTGTTTGTTCATCTCTTGTTGTATATAGATACATATTTTACGAACCGCAGTAATGTCACCGTAATCAAATCCTCTTTGTCCTATACATCCCCCATATCACGTACAGTTTGTAATCAAATTTTAACCTTTACGCACTTCACAATACTATAAGCTAAACCGGACAAGATTCTAATGCACATCAACATCGATTTTACATGCATAATAAAAGTGTGAAAATGTTTCTCTTTATTTATTTATTTTTATTTTTTTTGTGTGTGTGAGACCGGATAATCCGCGCACGGATAATCGAGAGTATATTGTAATTCAATTTCAATTCAATATTTAAAGGAATAATTTTTATGACAGTTAGAAAATAACTTTAACAGTTTCACTTCAGAAATATTTTGCAGTTATGTAACTCAAAAACTATAATGTCAAAATATTTTCTTTTGTATCTGAATGATGCGTTCTTCCTTCGCTTTTTTATGTCTTTATTTTTTTACTCTTTTGAGCTCTAAAGACTTCAAAAGGGTCAGTCATCTTTTTTCTTTTTATGTGCAGGTCAAGCTGATGCACGCACAATACATTTTGAACTGCTTTTTCATAACTGAAAATATTCTGCAAGTTTTTTCTTACATTTAAAACGAAAAAAAAAAGTATTCTATACCTTGATATTTCCTGTTCAAAAATGAAAAATGATAGATTTATAAAATATTCACTGATACTTTTTCTCTATCTTTGCTTGATTTATATGTCACGTATAAAGGAAATCAAATAAATATAAAAGAGAGATAACAGATATGATTTATTATATGTATAGGTATGGCGTTAAAAAGTTAAACGTTTAAAGTATTTCTATAATTATTTTATTTTATTTTTTTTTTTAACGGAGTACAGAAATAACTATTATGTTTATTTATTTTTTGATGAAATTTGATTAACATGATGGATTGAAATTTTAAATTATCACAATCTATGACAAAATTTCGACTTCTATAGTTTGATAAATCATGTAGTAAGATCACTAACTATAATTAAAATATAGATAAAAATGCCTACGTGACACAAACAAAACACAAAAAGGCTTATAAAAACCTTTTATTATAAAGATCGAAATATGTTTATTTATTTTTTGATGAAATTTGATTAACATGATGGATTGAAATTTTAAATTATCACAATCTATGACAAAATTTCGACTTCTATAGTTTGATAAATCATGTAGTAAGATCACTAACTATAATTAAAATATAGATAAAAATGCCTACGTGACACAAACAAAACACAAAAAGGCTTATAAAAACCTTTTATTATAAAGATCGAAATATGTTTATTTATTTTTTGATGAAATTTGATTAACATGATGGATTGAAATTTTAAATTATCACAATCTATGACAAAATTTCGACTTCTATAGTTTGATAAATCATGTAGTAAGATCACTAACTATAATTAAAATATAGATAAAAATGCCTACGTGACACAAACAAAACACAAAAAGGCTTATAAAAACCTTTTATTATAAAGATCGAAATATGTTTATTTATTTTTTGATGAAATTTGATTAACATGATGGATTGAAATTTTAAATTATCACAATCTATGACAAAATTTCGACTTCTATAGTTTGATAAATCATGTAGTAAGATCACTAACTATAATTAAAATATAGATAAAAATGCCTACGTGACACAAACAAAACACAAAAAGGCTTATAAAAACCTTTTTTATAAAGATCGAAATATGTTTATTTATTTTTTGATGAAATTTAATTAACATGATGGATTGAAATTTTAAATTATCACAATCTATGACAAAATTTCGACTTCTATAGTTTGATAAATCATGTAGTAAGATCACTAACTATAATTAAAATATAGATAAAAATGCCTACGTGACACAAACAAAACACAAAAAGGCTTATAAAAACCTTTTATTATAAAGATCGAAATATGTTTCAGCGCTCAAACGGCACTCTTAACAAGATCTACAACGATAAACAACTATTCTCTTAAATTTTTGAAAATAAAATGGAAAAACATAAATCACGAGATCATATATGTTAAAAAGCAGGTGCTTGTAAACGTGTAAATTAATCATATATATTATTTCTCCTGACAATATCCATTTTTTTCTGAAAATACGAAACGCAGAACGACGAATGAGATAGCATATGAAAGGATTTTGAAAACGCTTCTGACATAGCACACTTAACATTTCGTTAAAACATATTTTCGATTAAAAATTGCTGATAATTTAAAATTAAATCGGCATTGTTTTCCTAAATGAAATGAAAGGTTTTCCTCAAAACATTGTTGCCAAAAAAATAAAATACCACATTATATGATGCTCAGCAATTATTATAAAAAACACCGCACGGGTTTATATTATATTTTTGATTAAAAAGCGAAATTTAAATTGAAATGTTTAGATTTATATTTCTATGTCCCATGTTTTTCCCGAAGCGGATGACGTCATCCTCTAATGCAGATAAAATGCGATTGTTATTTTTTTTTTCTCGCTCGTGCCTTTAGCAATCTTGGATCAGTTTTTACTCTAACTCTGATGGAATAAATTAGATGATATTCTGGATTGACTAACAACTAAATGTTGTTTACAGATATTTTTATCCTTGCTTTTTCTTTAGAAGTTTAAACCTGCATCTAATAACTATTACATATCGATAAAATATGGTACTTCTCTTTTATCCCGTCGACCACTTTTCATAACAAAAAACTATCGCCAAATAAACGGGAGAACGTTGCCATTGGAATATCAAAATAAATAAATAAAATATAAGAATTTAAGGACACAATTGTTATTTTAATTAATGAAATAACTAATAAACCAGTAAAACATAATAAAAAATACACGCAAATGTCGAATTAAAAACCACTTGATGATTTAACAAACACGTATAATGCTTCTGACATCAAGTAAATGGGACTGCATTTTTGGCGTTTCATCTTACAATTTGGCGATAGTTTTTTGTTATGAAAAGTGGTCGACAGCATAATAGAGAAGTACCTAAAAAATATTAGATTTCAGTGCGAAATCCTCGCACGGGCCCTCTGGTATTTCCTTATTGCTTTTTCCAAACGGAAAAATACCTCGTGCCAAATTTAAAACTTGCAATTTCTTTTAAAAAGCAATAAGGAAATATTAATTTTCACATTTACAGTTGACTAAAGTACTAGATCTGGATAATTTCGCCGTTTGAGTGTTGACACATGTGTCAATCTTTATATTAAAAGGATTTTATAAGCCTTTTTGCGTTCTGTTTGCATTACTTAAGCATATTTATCTATATTTCTATAGTTTGATTGTAATAACTTGAAAAAAGAAGATCAAGAATTCCAAATTTAAAGGAGAAATTCCAAATGGATGGAAATTTTATATACGCATTATGATGTTATTTCATCTGTGCAAAATGCCTTCACTGTTTTCTTTGAAAAGTGAACTGATTGATGGAACCATTGAACTTCATCTAAGAAAGAGATTTTGTAAACTCTTAGCTTACATTTCTTGATTTCTTGGGGTGGGCGGGGCTTTGTTTATCAGAAATAAAGGTTATAGTGACGAACTGTTAGGAGTGTTCAATACGAGCGATGTTTTGTTGATGTGATATTTGTGGGGATGTCGGTGTAGTGGGTTGTTTACCGTGTTGTAAGTTGAGAATTTGATAGTGAAGTCTGGTTTTAGTTTGTCGGTGTAGAGGGTTATTTACCGTGTTGTAAGTTGAAAACTTGTTAGTGTAGTCTGGCTATGGTTTGTCGGTGTAATGAGATGGTTGCTGTGATGTAAGTTGAGAACTTGATGGTGTAGTCTAGCTATAGTTTGTCGGTGTAGTAGGATGTTTGCCGTGCTGTAAGTTGAGAATTTGTTGGTGTAGTTTGGTTATAGTTTGTCGGTGTAGTGGGTTGTTGGCTGTGATGTAAGTTGAGAACTTGATGGAGTAGTCGGACTTTAGTATTTCGGTGTATTGGGATGTTTGCCATGATGTAAGTTGAGAAATTGATGTTGTAGTCTAGTTATAGTTTGTCGGTGTAGTGGGTTGTTTACTGTGATGCAAATCGAGAATTTGTTGGTGTAGTCTGGCTTTAGTTTGCTTCCTTTTGTTATGTCTGTTTCATTCATTTTCAGTCTGTACTTGTCAGGTATGGGGGAGTGTTGCATGCGTAAAACTAGTTTAACCCAGCAGTGCATGTCTCAAGCCATGCCACCTGACACAGGTTGTTTTAGCTTTTCTTTGTTGTTTATTGGCATTTTTAATTTTTGCTGCAATTTGTTGTGTTCTTTTGTTTTGCTTTTAAGTAGTTAGTTGCGTTTTCTGGTTCTGTGTAAATGTAGTTTGTTTAGTTTTGTTTTTCTAGTATTGAATTTAAGTGGTTTAAAGTTTTTGGTTGGCATTTGTGATAATGGTTCTGCAAGTGATTTTCCATTGGTGTTTATTATTATATATATATATATATATATATATATATCTTTTATTCCTTAAATACTGATCACAGACATATATTATAAATTACAATGATACGTAAAACAAGTCGTTTTGGGCCACTGTAATAATTACACATCATGAATATGCATAATATAAAATATGAAAATAAAACATATGCAAACTATTTGTAAAATGCATTGCAATTCGAATAAAATCGTGGCTTCATGACGTCATAAACTTTAAATGCTCTATTACTGAATTGCATAAAAGAAACATCCTTATAACTCCAAAAATGATAATCCTATTAACTAACAGTTTACTGCGTCGGATTAAGCGTCTCATTTCCAATTAAAATATATCTTTGAATTGAAATTTGACTGAAATACAGTGTCTAGGAAAATATCATTACAAATACCTCGGCAACAAATTATCCGATCGACTTCATTCTTTATGCAAAATTTATGTTTTTTTTATTGTCTTTTGTAGTCACTCCTAAAAATAAACAATTTCGAAAAATTTTATACACCTTTTATTAGAACGAATATTTCGAGAGTCCGAAAATAATAGTTCCGTATAATCGAGGTTACTGAAATTCAATAGGCTTCTTCTCATTATTACATACTAAGTATATACCGAATTTCAAGTCTCTAGCCCAATTTGTTCGGATGATAGAGTGTTTACAGACACACACACAGACACACACACTGACAGACGGACGGCAATTTTTTTTTTCTAAAAATATGTTTCTTGGAATCTTCAGTGTCTGAAACGTGTAAAACCGTCAATTTTTTTTCGATTTTTAAAACGATTACAAGACTTAGCCTATACTACGTATGATGGGTAAGTAAAAATACACAGATTTTCATGAAATCGATCAAATTTTCACGGGATTAAATAGGAAGAAATACAAATTTTAAATTTTTATACGGCTTCTGTACAAAAAATTTCACAATGAGTAAAATGGACCCCATACACCAATAAGGTTACACGATGAATTACAGAATAAAACTTGGAAATGGCGCAGAAGTGTTATCAGACGAATGCATCTCTGTATTGGCATGAATGAAAAACATTTTGAACAAGCTTTGTAATATTTGCATACAGTTATTAGTTCTACACAGTTTAGATTCTTTTGTACCAATACATAGCATAATTATTATTTATTTATGCCATCATTGTTTTCTTTCGTAATTTGTGTATGACCCCTGAAACGAGATCATCCGGCATGATTTTCCCCCTTTGCGAATTCATATCCAGGCATCGAAAAGTGGTTAAGTTAGCATTTTTGTATTTTCATATCTAAGCGACTTTTTATGATAAAATGCTGAAATTTTGTGCATGGCCTTATTAGTGTATGGAGCACATTTTACTCATAAGGAATTTTTTTGTACAGTGGCCGTATAAAAATTTTGTATTTCTTCAAATTTAATCCCCTGAAAATGTTAATCAACTTCGTAAAATGCTGTATATTTTTTTTACGTAGCTTTGTAATGTATAACATATGTCTATGATCAATTTTTAACCCTTTCCGGCACAGTGGTCCCACTCCGGGCACACCTAATATTAATTCCAAACTTGCATTCGGCACCAAGAATATTTTAATAAAATTTTGTTTCTATAATGATAGCTTAAAATAAGGAGTTCATATTTTCTAAATAAGTCGTTTGTAAATTCCGGTGTCACTCAGTAAATTCTCATTTCACGAACAAACTTTGTCTGTGCCGGTAAGGGTTATAGAATAAAAGCCGAAGTAAATATTTTTGGGACATCCTGTACATATATATATATATATATATATATATATTAGTATATATATATTAATTTCAGAAAGTTTTATTATATATATATAATAAAACTTTCTGAAATTAATATAACTATTAAATCACAAGATAATCGACACAATATAAATTAAACAATTATAACAATTATAAGAATACGATTGAAAATATATATCGAATATTATTTAATGCACTGTTCAATAATAAGGAGGAGAAAAAATCCAAAAACAGAAGGTGATAGCATTGCAAAAAGTAAATGAAAACTTATATTGTGAAACACTTCATCAAGGGCAATAGGCAGCAATATAAGTAAGTTTACGATAATTTCTGTTCGAATATGGTAGGCGATTAATCAGAAATTACTATATTCAAATTGCACAATCAACTGCGACAACACTTATGAAAATATCAGAAAATTGAAAGTGGACCAATCCTGAAATCTATATAAGTGAAATGCCACATCAATACAATTATATAAACAAAATATATATTATCTAATATTGAATGGAAAAGACAAAAATGTCATTAAAAATAAATCCAACTTAAGAAATAAAACAAAATAAATATTACTTACAAATAAGTTTAATTGTATTATATAAAGAGAGATCCGACGTGTAGGTGTGTTTTAGTATGCAGGAAAAAATGTATGATGACTTTTGAGAGAGAATTTTCCCTACGTTACGCATGAATTATCATACACTTTCCAATTTTCGTAGATATATTAAACTATGTTCATTTGATTTTCAAGTCTTGCATCAATGTATCAAAATTCCATTAAAACTATCATTTTTACATGATAAAAATTTTATTACAGATGTTAGGTTGGTTCCTATTTGAGACCACCATTTGGCGAAATCGTGCCAAATCGTCGATAGTTAGCCAGATGTAGCTCTTTTATTGTTGGAAAGGCTGAGCAATGATATTTTTTGTGATGACGCGTTTGTTACGTATGACGTATTTGTTACGTCATCAAGGGATTCTTTATTCGACGTTTATTTGTATTTTAATGATATTTAATGATTTATTAGTTATTTAAAACATGTTTTTAATACAGTTAAATAACGCTTACGTCATTAAATGGTTATGTCATGATATTAAAAGAAAAAAAAACATTGAAAAAATTTCATCATCTGCTTCTTTATTTAAAGCTTGATTTTTTTCTTTTTTTTTTATGTATGTGAGTGGCTACTTGTTACTTTAGAACAGTATAAATTAATTTATTGCAGTTTTCATGGAAGTCTCATGTTCACGAAGCGATCATATATGCGATATAGTGATCGCCGCATTTACAAATTTCGTGTATTTTTGTGATCTCTATACAACGAGGTTGCTGCATCCAAAGATGTTTATCTTTCGATTTCATGTTCGCGAAGCCATCATACGTGCGGTACAGTGATCGCGGCAGTAACGAATTTCGTGTATTTTTGGGGATTCCGATGCGACGAGGTTGCTGTATCCAGTGATGTTTTTTTTTCGGTTTCATGTTCGCGAAGCGATCATACGTGCTGTACAGCGATCGCGGAATTAACGAATTTCGTGTTTTTAAGGGGATTCCGATACGACGAGGTTGATGTATCCAGTGATGTTTTTTTTCGGTTTCATGTTCGCAAAGCTATCATACGTGCGGTACAGTGATCGCGGTATTAACGAATTTCGTGTTTTTTGGGGGATTCCGATACGACGAGGTTGCTGTATCCAGTGATGTATTTTTCGGTTTCATGTTCGCGAAGCGATCATACGTGCGGTACAGTGATCGCGGCATTAACGAATTTCATGTATTTTTTGGGATTCCGATGCGACGAGGTTGCTGTATTCAGTGATGTTTTTTTTTTTTTTTTCGGTTTCATGTTCGCGAAGCGATCATACGTGCGGTACAGTGATCGCGGCATTAACGCATTTCGTGTTTTGGGGGGATTCCGATACAACGAGGTTGCTGTATCCAGTGATGTTTTTTTTTCGGTTTCGTGTTCGCGAAGCGATCAATATGTATCGATCAATATGTATGATCTCGTATAAATGCAATCTATTTTTCAGCGACTTTTTATCGCTAAATCCATTATTTTTCCTATGTATAACTATTTAAAAATTAAGAATGGCATCATTTTACCACTTGCTTATTGTGGGTTACAATATGATAAATGTAAGTAAACAATTTAGAAATCGCCAATATGGCATCATTTTTAAAAAGCGCCAAATGGTGGCTTGAAATAGGATTATGCCCAGATATTATAGCCCATAACTTATAATGAATTTCACATGTTCACTGTTAGCTCAAAACATTCTTCAGCTTAAAGAAGTTTTCTTCATATAATTAAATCATCAGCTTTGAGTTTGAAAAAAAAAATAGTTTAATACAGTTAAAGCTAAAAATATAATGCTTTTTTATAATGATTTTTGATACATATATATTTCATCTATTATTTAAATAATAGTTGTAATTGTTACAAAATTGTTTTTACAAGAGTTTTCTACCGTGCATTTTCTTCTTATTATAGAAAATTTATAATAATTTAAAAGCACCGGAGGGTTATTTTAAAGCATAAAAATTGGAATCATATTATAACATTTCTTAGATAATAATGCTTATCAGTTAATACTATTCCAGAGGATAGAAAACTTTTACACAGACACTTCTTATTAAAAAAGTAATAAATTCTATTTGATAAAATATTTCAAACTGTGTTTGGATTGAAGTTTATTATGAAAGTTATAACGCGGCGAAACAATGCCTCAAGAAAGCCAAGAATATTTTTCAGCGTGGGTCCAAAGATCGAAAAATTTGATCAATTAATTAAGAGAAAAATTCAGGATTACTTTCACAGACTTTATAAAAAAAATAATTCTAATGCCTTTCAGATAAAATAATTATTCTGTCAATCACAAGGCTTTCAGAAAATTTATCTTTTGTAAAAAAGACTTGGCAGGCATTTATTTTTGCATTTAATAAAAATTCATTAAAATTCATTAATTAACTACTATTATTCGCCAGTATTAATTGAATAAAGAATATAATTTTCAGTTAATACCAATAAATGTTTCTTGTTCTTTACATGATTATAAATAATGTTAAACTACTTTTAATTTAGAAAAAAAATTGTAATTTTTAGTAAATAAAACAGATAAAGTGAAAAAACTTTATCACTGAGTTCGCAATTCTTATTCATGCAGGAGATTGCATCTGTTCTGTTAAGGTGTCTAATTTTCAGACAAAATTTTAAATTCTACTTAAATCCCTTTGGCTCAAAAAATATTTATTTCCTTCTTCATTTGGTGTCTTTTCTATTGATTTAAAAAATTACTTTTATTACTTTGTCATTCATTTTTAAATACTGTACGGAAATACAAAAGATTTTAACAGTAACTGAAAATTTCAAATGAGTATTTCATTTAAATAATTATTGTTAAAATTATTTATAAAAAAATGTTTAAAAAATTTACTTTTATTACTTCGTCATTCATTTTTAAATACTGTACGGAAATACAAAAGATCTTAATAGTAGCTGACAATTTCAATTGAGTCTTTCCTTTAAATAATTATTGTTAAAAATATTTGTAAAAAAAATTGTTTAAAAAAGTACTTTTATTACTTTGTCATTCATATTTAAATACTGCACAGAAATACAAAATGCCTTAATAGTAGCTGAAATTTTCAATTGAGTCTTTCAATTAAATAGTTATTGTTAAAAATATTTACAAAAAAAAAAATGTTTAAAAAATAATTTTTTTTAATCAAAGTACTGAGAAATATTAGGTTTATGCCTCTTTCGGGCTATTCCGCTAAACCCAAAATTATTTGTCAAATTCGCATCCACTGTGGAAGGAATTTAATATTCAAAATATTTTCCTGGAAGAATCTTCAAACTTGTGAAAATTAAGAAAATCTCTTGTTTTCTATTGGAGATATTGTCGCTTTTATTTTGCACTGTTAAAAGTTTTATCCTAGGTTGAATCAACTTTTGATACTTTATTAGCCGCAACCATAAGATTGTGAAATCTCAATCCAACATCTGGAGTTCTGATTGAACCACAGCTCCAAATACTGGGACGAGATATCATCTATTGCAGTACCAAAAGTTGTTTCAACATATAGCACAAAATTTTTAACAGTGGTATATTCTCTGAATGCAACACATTCATCGTGCAATTTATTTTCATTAACATTTCATGTCGGGTGAAGAATTTGAAATTCTTCAATTTTAGACGAACATTACTTCACTAAAGTAAAGGGTATTTCTTTGGGTAGGATTCGTGCAGATTTTTAATTTTAGTACGACTTCTTCCGAAGGCGTTATTAAAGGACAGAAATTCTGAGACTAAATAACGCGAAGATTACTAGTAGGTAATTGTGCTATTAAAATTCATTGTCCGTACGAAAGTGGTGTAACTACCCAGTGAAAAATCCAGTATAATAAATTTCATTAAGTTTTCTTAAAAACTTCAATAAATCGGGATTCTTTCCTAGCTGGTTCATTAATGGGTTAACTGCACCGGAAAAAAGAAGTGTTGATTTTAGAGTATAATACTGACACCCCAGCTGCCAGTATTATACGGTAAAATTAACAGTAATAAACAGTAAAATAAACAGTAATACGCTGCCACACATGCGCGGTAACGTATTACTACTTATGTTACTGCTTATAATAATAAAGCATAACATTTAAAAAAATATCAATAATAATTTTATATACTGATGTATATGTACACGGAACAGGTATTCACTGTTAAAAAAATTGCAGTAAAATTACTGCAGCAGAGATTCCAGTCATACCCCGTAAAAAGAAAAAAAGTCCATGCCCATCATTTTGTGCAGCCCGTAATTTTACGGGGCAAAGTAATACGGCATTATAATGCACAGGATATAATGCACTTTGAAACACAATAACACTTTACTTTCTGTTCCGTAGCACGTAGCACGTTAGATAATCATCACAGAATCGCTGTTTTGGCGGTTTAAAATTTTCGAAACACGAGTAAAATGAAGGGTTACACCGTAGCGGAGGACAATGTATGGGGTCGTACCGTATTTTTGTTAACATATGGGCTAGAACTGTAAGAATATGTGGATTGCTCTTAATTTTCTAAGTATCTAAGGGATAAGGCCGCTTATTTAGTGGATCAGACCGTTTTTCATCAAATAAGGCTATTGCCCGTGAAAATTGAAAGGCAAATGCTCATAAATTTACAGTTTTTTCTGAGAGTGTTTGTATTGCATAGTATAGCACACGTTTTTTTTTTGTTTTTTTTTTATCTCCATGCCTTCTTCCGGATTCGAACCTCAGTATTCGACATTAGAGGATGAAAACTCTGTGCCTTAAACCAACTGCCTACATTCAATGACTTAGTTATAGGACAAAACATCGGTTAAATTTAACTGGACTTTTTCCGTTTTCTCTCAATTAAAAAGGAACATTTCCGTCTTTCTGCATTGAAATGAACATATCCGTTTTTAAAATTCAACGAGTATGGGTGAAAAGGAAATTTTCTGTTTTTTCACGGAAAGTTCACGATTTCCACTCAAAACAGAAAGTTTCCATTTAAATACAGAAATTTCACATAATTCACTCGTACATTTAAAAATTTGCATTAAACTGTCCCGTCATTTAATCGTTTTTATAAAAAAAAAAACTGTTACTTAACCGTAATTTAACTCTATTCGGACCATGAATAGAGTTAAATTACTGTTATGTAACCATTTGATATAAAAACAGTCGAATAACTAGACAGTTTAATGCAAATTTTTAACAGTGTATGGATTTTTTTATGCAGTGTAGATCAGTGTAGATATTTTACAGTGTTATTTTTACTTTTATGAAAAGTTAGTTGTATTATAATTTCGGCTTAGTGTCGACTCATTCGGTATAGTGTCCATAAAATACACTCATGTCTTAAATCGAAAACATGACAGTAATTAAAAGACTTATTAATTTATGAAAAAATACATCATAATTAGTTTCCTCTCCTTCGACCTCATTATTCCTTTGAGCGGAAAGTACAGGGTGTCCATAATTAAACGACCCTACTTTAAAATTGTCTACATACGAAACTATTGGTCAGAAAGTTGTGAAATTTTGTGAAGGACATAATAAAGGAATGGGAATTTGTTTAAGCGAAAAAAAAAATAGTTCAAAATTTCGCCACCAGATGGCGTTTTTAATGAATTACACATTTAGCATACAATTACGATAGTTTACATATTTTATTGCAATAAAACATGTTCCACATGCGGCCATCATTTTCAGCCGCCACACAGTGTAAGATTTCGCAAATCTAGCGGGAAAAAATTCAGAAAATCGATTATAAGTAATTTCAGTTTTAGACATTTTAAATTACAACTAACACATTGAAGATAAAAGAGATAAAGTGAAAGCAGTTTAACTCCACAACAACAACATCAAAAGTCGGCTCTAAACCATAATTTCTTTAAACCTTTTTAGAACGGCGATTGTTGTAGATGTAATTGCAAATGATATTTATGGCTAAAAATATACTTATTTTCTAAATATTGTTTTATGATAGTATGGAATCGTTACAACAAAGTATTTACTTTGTATTTTACAATTACGATAGTTATTTAAAAGTGTTACTTCTTAAAAATAAATTTGTAAGTTAATATGTAAATTATTTGAAAATTTAATAGCATATGATAAAGTAAAAAACCTGTCAAAAATTTTGTACACTCTGGTACATTGTAAGGTAAATTTTTTTGTAATTATATATGCATATAGATATAAAATAAATCAATTTCAGCTGCAACTATTTGCAACTTTTGAATATAAGTGATTTTTTACAGGTACTGAAGTGTTAATTTCGAAAAGAGAATTCTATGAGCTATTTATAGATGATGTTACTGGACATAAATCATTTCCAGTGAATTCTAAAAATATCTTGATAGACAATGTATTACACAAATATAAACTTCAACATTGCTCATATATTATGTTAGACTAGATTAAGCGGCTGATCCAATCGTTTATTACTGACATTAATCAAAGTTGGAGAAATGGTCATCGCATAAAGAACGTTTTTTAAAGAAAAATAAGAGATGGCTAGATTCGAATATAACAATAAGTAATCTCTATATACCAGACAGAAGTAATAATGACTATGCGAAATAAATTGGACGTCCAAAGAAAAAAATTGGTTCAAGTGGACCAAAAAAAGTGAAAAAAAAGGTTTATCCATTCTTCTCAGAACACTCACTAAATGAACTAGCACATAGCACGTGTTTAAAATTAAGACAATTTGGACGAAAGGATGCTGCGGGTATGTTAAAGCAAATATCTTCAAACCCTAAAAAAGCAACTAAATTTAAAAAAATCGTTCAAAAAGCCGGATACCCGACATTTAAATATTCTCTTGAAGAAGCGTTGGTTTTAATAACCACTATGAAATTAAGTTGCCGAAAATACGGGATTATGAGAAACTCTGCGTTACAAAAAGTTTTGAACATTTATTCATCATATGAGTAGGTAAAAGATGCAAACAAATGTGCTATCCATCCCAAGAAAACTGCATGTTTTCTTAATCATTTGCAGGAGTTAAATTACAATCTATTGCAGATTTAACGATAAAATGACTTTGTATTATACAAAAACAGATATTAAAATTTCTTACTAAAGAAAAATGGTCTGAGTTAAAAAATATAACAATGATTTTTAAATGGAGAGGGGGGGGGGGGTCGATGGCAGCGGTGGACAAAGTAGATACAAGCAAAAATCAAATGAAAATAACTTTGAAAATGCAAATATTCTAATCCCATCTGTGGTTCCTTTAAAACTATATGGTTGTAATGAAGAAAATCAAAACTTTATATTATGGCAAAATGCACATCCTTCATCTACTTCTTACTGCAGACCAATAAAATTTAAGTATACGAAGGAAACTGATCAGTCAATAACGGAAGAATTTGAAAATGTCAGAAATCAAATTACTGCTCTTGTGCCAACTATAGTAGAATTAGATGATCAAACGTAATGAAATAGAGCACAGATTTGAAGATACAATGGTAGATGGCCAAGTGTGCAAGATTCTATTTTTAAATAAAGTAACCCAAAAATGATATATCTTGTAATGCAACTTCCAAGGTTATAAATAATTTGAAATTGATTCGAACATATACCAGTAATGCTCACACATTTTCTTGGGGCTTATCGACACTACATGCACAGATAAGATTTATGGAATGCCTTTAACATATTGGTTATAGATAGGATGTAAAAAAAAGGCAGTGCCAAAAACATTAATGATGACACTGACAGCTATAGCAGTAGTATCTAATAACTTAATTACTATTTACTAAAAAAAACCTCTTCTTGTTGTAAATGGTAGGTGTTGTATATTTTTTAAATCTGCACCGAATAAAATAACACTCAAAGTCAATAAATGGAAATGACAAAAACTCTTTCTATTATGGTTATGATAATGTAATAATAATGACGTAAAATGTACAATGTAACAACTAAATATATATTTTTCCATAATATCCAACGATTTTATCTGTAGTAAGTGCAAATTTATGTAATTAATATCAATAATTTTCATAAATTGAATTTTGACCCGCTAGATTCGCAAAATCTTACACTGTGCGCCATCTGGATCGTAAGATAGCATGTTCCGCAGTTGACTGCAGTGTGTTCTGGGAAATGCTAAAAACATGTCGCGGAAAAAGTTTTGTTCAATATGTTTTGTTGTAATAAAATTTGTAACCTATCATAAATGTATGCTAAATGTGCAATTATTTAAAAACGCCCTCTGGCGGCGAAAATTTGAACTATTTTTTTTTTTTTTTTGCTTAAACAAATTCCCATTCTTTCATTATGTCCTTCACAAAATTTCACAACTTTCTGACACTAGTTCCGTCTGTAGACAACTTTAAAGTAGGGTCGTTTAATTATGGACACCCTGTACACAAAAGTATTTAAATTTTTATCCTGTGTTCACTTTTAATTATTCTTGCAAAAAAAGATAATTAAAGTTTCGAACGCTAATGAAAGAATACGAACTGTATTAGGATAGTAGTTGGCCCTGAACGTGAAATTAAGAATGATCTTTCATTCTAAAAATGGGTATCGGAAAAAAAATCTTTTTTAATATAGTTAATTAAAATTAATGAGATTTAATGCGGGGATTAGATAGTAACCAAAACTTTTAGTTACAGCAGATGCATGTTACAAATGAGTACTAAAATCATATATTTATGCAAAATAAAAATGCTTTTACAAAATTAATAAAGCATTTTCATGCATTTGAATCCCCTTTGTAATTTATTTTGTTTAAAAAATAGTACATTTTTACTTTTTTTTTAGATAATTTACATTAATGGGACTCAGTACGTAAAAACGTTATTCTATAATTAATACACTCTAAAAACGACATTTTCGAAACTGAGCAGAAATTGCTCAAATCTGAGTATGTCACATAGTCAAAATGGCTCCGAATCAAAATTACTCAAGTTTGAAACATGTACATACTCATTTCTGAAAACATTCACACACTCAAGAATAAAACATCATGAGCTCACATTTGAGTATGTCCATGTTTCAAAAATGAGTATGAACTGACATCTATGTGCTCATTTTTGAGTATTTCCATGTTTCAAAAATGAGTTTGAACTGATTTTAATCATTTTTGAGTATTTCCATGTTTCAAAAATGAGTTTGAACTGATTTTAATCATTTTTGAGTATGTCCATGTTTAAAAATGAGTATGAACTGACCTCTACGTGCTTAGTTTTGAGTAAGGTGAAGCTAGGAGAGTCTGCGCACAATTCAAAAGAGCAATAAAAAAATCTAAATATTAATTTTTTGCTAACTATCCATGAATAATTTTTACTTCATTTGTTTTTTATGCATTTCCATTGCTATTTTGTTGTTATGTTGCAATTTAATAGAACAGTTGTAATAAAACCAAGAAAGTTATTTTGCGTAATCTCTCCTTACAGGGTTGGTGTGATTGCGCACATGGGTAGGAGAGATTGTTACTAATAATAACTACAATTAAATTGTTAACAATAATAATTACTCTTAAATGACATTGCTGTAAGGTTTTTGTGAACAAATTTTATTGTTATTTTATCGTTATTTTTAATATTTTTAATATTTTTAAATTTTAATGTATTGGGAGTGAATATTTCAACCTAATGCTTAAGGAATCAGAAAAAGCAAAGAATTTTAAAAACGATTAAAAAATTTTAATTAAAGGGAAAAGAAATTAAAGAATCAGAAAAAGCAAGTCCAGGTATGATTACAAAATAAAATTATGTAATTTAATAACACGTTTAACTTAAAATTAGTCCATTTTCATTTTTCATTTTTTATGCAAATTTACCAATAAGCTGCGTAATCTCTCCTAGCATGGAAACTAATGGGAACAATGCGCCGACTCTCCTAGGTAGCAGATGCGCAAACTCTCCAATTTCGGTAGGAGAGATTGCGGGGCCTTTTATTTAAACATGGGAGCTACTAAAACGAGCCGTTGATGTTCACATTGTTAGTCTAGATTAGTAGTTTATGAGAAATCGTTTAAGTTTAAAATATTTTGTGTTATTGACATTGTATAGAAATTCTGATGAATAGCTATGAAAATTCAAGCACTTACTTTGAGAAAACAAATCAAAATAGCAATACTTTATCTTAGACGCTCAAAGCAATCAACGTGCACTTTCAAGTAGACACTCCACTACTATTGTTGTACAACTACCCGGAGTCGATGCGCTCTCACTCTACTCCTTCCCCCCGAACCTCTATGTGCGCAATCTCTCCGACCGCGCCATCTCTCTTGGCATTACCTTATGTCCATGTTTCAATATTCTGAGTATTTCTGGTATTTCAGAATTGAAAGCGTTGGGTCGTCCTATACGAAACGAAAAGTTTCATAACAAAATGAAAACATCTATTTACTCAGATTTGAAAGTGTCATTTTTCTCAGTGTAGTTATGTTAAAGTTTTTGGATCATATTTCAATAAAGCAAAATCATTACAGATAATAAAAGAAGGCTTTCAATTGTTAATAAATTAATATTTAAATAAAATTATTTCTTTTTTTATCTTAACAATTTAAAAAATTTCTTCTGTTCTATTTTTCTATTCTTCTGTTCTTCTATTTTCTTTTTAACATTTCCGTTTTTAACATCCAAAGAGTATGCATAAGAGGGAAATTTTCCGTTTTTTTTCACGGAAAGTTTGCGATTTTAACTCAAAATAGAAAGTTTCCGACAAAATACTGATATTTCACATAAAATGACCCGTATATATATGGAATTTGTTTTTACATTGTAGATAGATAATTTTTACTCTTATGGAAAAGGTGTGTTATATTATTACTTCGGCTTAGTGTCGACTCAGTCGGTATAGTGTCCATAAAACAAACTCATGTCTTAAATCGAATACATGACAGTAATTAAAAGACTTATTAATTTATGAAAAAAAAACACATCATAATTAGTTTTCCTCTGCTTCGACCTCATTATTCCTTTGAGCGGAAAGTACACAAAAGGATTTAAATTTTTATCCTGTGTTCACTTTTAATTATTCTTGCAAAAAAAAGATAATTAAAGTTTCGAACACTAATGAAAGAATACGAACTGTATTAGGATAGTAGTTTGCCCTGATCGTGAAATTAAGAATGATCTTCCATTAGAAAAATGGTATCGAGAAAAAAAAATCTATTTTAGTATAGTTAATTAAAATTAATGAGATTTAATGGGGATTAGATATTAACCAAAACTTTTAGTTATGGCAGATGTATGAGACAAATTATCGCTTTAATGAGTAAAATCATATATTTATGTAAAGAAAAAATGCAGTAGCTTTTATTAAATTACTAAAGCATTTTCACGCAATATGTATCAGATTATTACAATTTATTTTGTTTAAAAAATAGTACATTTTAGTTTTTCCTTTTTTTTAGGTAATTGACTAGATACCAAAAAAAAAAATTCTTCTGTAAATAACACCTAAATTAAAGTTTTTGGACCATGTTCCAATAAAGTAAAATCATTACAGATAATAAAAGTCTTTTTACAGATAATAAATTAATATACTTTTTAATATTGAATTTTTTTAATTTAACAATTTTAAATTGGAATTAATTTTAAATGGGAACTTCCCTAAAGTAAGAAGGCCAAATAAGACTTTTCTCTCTAGGGTTCATCAAGCATGCTGGTCTAGGAAGTGGGGAATTCTATTCCATTCTAGATGGAGGGGCATGTACAGATCTGTCAAGCTAAACTTCAAACTACCAGGAAATAACGAATTTTTTTCCGTTTCTTTAAACAAATTAGTCGCTCATACACTGCAAAAAATAATTGTTGATTTTACAGTATAAAACTGGCACCCCAGCTGCCAGTATTATACCGTAAAATTAACAGTATTAAACAGTAAAATAAGCAGTAATACGCTGCCGCGCAAGCAGTAATACGCTACCGCGCATGCGCGGTAGCGTATTACTGCTTGCACGGCAGCGTATTACTGCTTGCGCGGCAGCGTATTACTGCTTGCGCGGCAGCGTATTACTGCTTGCGCGGCAGCGTATTACTGCTTATTTTACTGTTTAATACTGTTAATTTTACGGTATAATACTGGCAGCTGGGGGCCAGTTTTATACTGTAAAATCAACAATTATTTTTTGCAGTGTAGAGAGAGTTCCACTGAGGATGATCTCTGAATTGAGTTAAAATTAACATTGAGCCTTTGGGGAAAATTTTCATTCCATGAAAAAATGGTCTTTGTGGGAGGTGGTCTTTTAATAGAGGTGGTCGCACAGGGTGGTTCCACTGTATATTAAAAAAAATATTTGGACAATTTCCTTAATTATTGTGGAAGCATTAGCATTTTAAAAATATGAAAAAAACAAGAGGGGAAAATTCTGCTATAAGGCCGAATATAGATTGCCACACACGGCTTTTATTTAAAAAATAAATAAACTAGCTGTAACTCAGAATAAAAACGCAATGACAACAAACAATTTAAAAATATCTAAATAACAAATAAAAATTCCCCTGTTAAAGTGTTGAGTTGTTCAATAACCATTCGATTTAGAAAAATATTCTTTTACCACTGAGCAATTTTTTTTAATGAAATTTAATTCATGTTGCTATGGCAGCAGACGATAAAACGATATCTTTGGAATAAGGGAATAAATAGAAGAAAAAATTTTGTTGATGTTTGTGATAAAATGTTTTTCTTTATTTTTTAAAAAAATGTATATACATAATTCACTTTTATATTTTAACAGAATAATAAGTTTACTATAATTCGTTACTCATGCTATGGCCAGTATACACGATACACGTCGAGCCACAATGCCTTCATCATTATCTTTTTTACGCGTAAAAGTTTCACTACGGTACTCCATTGTGAAGTTTTGTAATTTTTGAAATCTAATATTTGAAAAACGACATAATCATTAGATTTGAAATTTATATGAAGAAAAATACAATTTTTTACCATTCTAATGCAGTTTGTAAAACAATTTTGTGACAAATACTTTTCGAGTTATTAATTTTTTAAGTAACTTCAAATGTTTCATTTTCCGAGATTAATCTGTGGCAACGATGGATGTTGCAAATCACGTGAGCGGCGGAGTTTGCGCCGACTGTCTGTCTACCGGGGAGTCCCCTCTGTGACACAATAGAATTAATTTCTGTATCATGAGGTGCTCGGATCTAAAGGAAGCAAAATGCGGCTTCCAGAATTAGATTTTAAAATTTTCTCGAATATGTTTATTTACTGTTTAATATCTTTTTAGTGTTTGATGTGTCTGTCTGCGTGTTATGTGTTCGTATATTAAACCGAGAAAAAGACAAATCGTTAGTATTATTTTACCTGAAATACACCAGAATCTCGTAACAAGAAATGATATTTACTGCATTTCTCCAATTCCTTCAAAAATCATGAATTACCAGATTTCATTCAAGAATGTTGATTTCTATATATTATTATGCTCTCCCAACCAGCACGCTTGAGTGATTATTATGATTAATTATTTTTATGGTGCACGAATCCCGTGATATTTTATGTTCTTGAATTACAATATTCGAAGACTACTGAAGACTACTTACTGGATTAAGCATTTATCCCGACAAAATCAGGTACTGTACTTTCCTTTTATTTGTTTTTAAAAATGAATCTCGAAAAATTAAAATCAAAGCGCAAGGTAATTAAAACTGCCTGTACGAAATTTATTACAAAAATTGAAACATTTATGGAAAGTGTAGATTTAGAAAGTGAAAATGATTTTGAGACACTCTCGGAATATTTGAACAATTTAATTGAAAAACAAGATGAATTAAAGTTAATAAATCCTAAAATTGAAGAGTTAATATCTGATACTACTCTTTTTGAGGCAGAAATTCAAAACAGTATTGAGTATGACGATACCATTAATGAAGCAAAATTTAAAATTAAAGGAAAATTAAAAAAGTTTAAAGCTAACGCTGAACTGAGCAATACAAGTACTGCATCAAATGCCAGTACAAATGCCAGTACAATTCCGTATCCTAATACACGATCACCTACAATAAATTTACCCAAGATAACTATACCAATATTTAAAGGTGATCCTAACACATTTCTTGAGTTTATGAATAGTTTTAAAAGTACTATAGATTCTAATGAAAACTTGAGTAGCATTGAAAAATTCATATATTTGAAATCGTTTCTGTCAGGAGAAGCTTATAAAACGATTTCAGGATTTGCTCTAAATGAACAAAATTATAAATCGTCTCTAGATTTACTAGAAAACAGATATGGAAAAACAGAATATTTGATTAGTGGGTTTATAAATAAACTATTAGAAATTGAGCCTGTAAAGTCTGCTTCAAATACCAGATCGTTACGAGAATTGTACGATGAATGTGAAGTTAGCATTAGAAATTTACAAGTGATGGGGGTGGCTTCAGATAATTTCGGATATTTACTTATTCCAATAATTTTAAGGCAATTACCCCATAATTTGGTTGTAGAATTTCAAAGGAAAAAAAATGTTGATAAATCTGGTGACGTCAATGAATTAATGAATTTTATAAAGTTTGAAATAGAATCACGAGAAGCGGCTAACGCGGTGTCAGGAATTTCCTTGAAAAATAATGAAACATCTCGATGGGAAAGAAAAAATCCGACTAGATTAAAAACTAATGTTCCCACTTCAGTCGCGCTTAACACGGTTGTAAAAAATGTTTGCATATTTTGCAATTCAAATCATTATAGTCTAAAATGTAAGGAAATCTCGGACGAACAAAAACGTTATAAGTTAAAAAGAAGTGGGAGGTGTTATCGATGTTTGAATAAAAATCACCTATTATCTTCTTGTAAAGTAAAAATTCAACCTTGCGAATTATGCCAAAGTTATCAGCATAATTATTTATTTTGCCCCACTAAGAAAGATAAAAATCGTTCCGTTGAGAATGCGGAAACACCCGAATCTTCCCGAATTCTCGAAAACCAAACTGTATTATCGTCAGTTATTAAGACTCAAAATTCCTCCGAAAAATATTCAACATTATTACAAACTGCTTGTGTACAGGTGCTAGGTATCTCAAAAACCTTATATACGAGGCTTTTATATGACTCGGCCTCTTCTAGAACGTTCCTTACAAAAAGTCTAGCGACAGCTTTGAAATTAAAACCTAGGAAAAAGGAAAGGCTTCTAGTTTATACGTTCGGAAACCGCAAAGCCATAGAACAAGAGTTCGATGTTGTGAATATTACAGTACGCAGTCGCGTTCCCCCCTACGCTGACATACAAATTGAAGCGCTTGTGTCAGAGGTCATTAGCGGAGCGAAAATTATCGCCTCAGTTGATTCTCAGTTAATAAATAAACTCGGTCTTAATGAAAATGAATTTGCTGACACATTTATTCATGCAAAACCCATCCAAATTCTTTTAGGTGCTGATTATATGTTTTCAACGATAATTGGAGAAGTTAAAAAAATAAATCAATCGTTGTTTATTCAACCAACGATATTTGGAAAAACTTTAGTAGGTAGAATTTATGGCGCTAAATTACAGAGTACTTCCTGTTTAAAAATAATATGCTCGTCAATAGATAATGACTTAAGAAACTTATGGGAAATGGAATCGTTTCTATTTAATCAAAAAGATAAACAAGATGATGAACATTTTGAGGTCATAAATAAATTCGAGAAGGAAATATGTTTCGAAAATGGTAGGTATGTAGCACCACTTTTGTGGCGATGCGATACGGATAGACAAAATTTATGTAACAATTACCAAGTCGCGGAAAAAAGATTTGCAGTTTTGGAAAGACGGTTAAAAGATGATCAATCTTTATTTTTAAGATATAATGAAATTATGAAGGAACAATTGAATGAGGGAATTATTCAAAAGTGTAATGATAATTGTTCTGTAGATTACGTAATGCCTCATAGAGCGGTTTTTAGAGAAAATTCTTCTAGCTCTAAAACTAGAATTGTTTATTATGCGAGCAGTCGACAGGGTAGTAACAAAAGTTTAAATGAATGTCTTTTCTCTGGGGAAAATTTAAATCCTAATCTCGTAGATGTTATACTGAATTTCAGGCGGCATAAAATTGCCTTTTGTGGGGATTTGGCCCGAGCCTTCCTGCAAATAGAGGTATCGAGGAGTGACAGAGATTATTTATGTTTTTTATATTTTGATGACTGCGACATAAATAAACCACCAACCTTATATCATTTTAATCGACATTGTTTTGGCCTCACCAGTTCCCCCTACGTGTTAGCTTCAACTCTAAAAAAACACATTAAAAATTATAAGGAGGCCAATCCCATCGCATACCACATGTTAGATAATTATTTATACGTAGATGACTTGATTCACGGAGCATCTACGGTACCAGAAGCTTTTAAGCTGTCATCTTGTGCAGTTTCAATTTTTAAAGACGCGAATATGAAGTTACGGAAATTTAACTCCAATTCTGTAGAATTAAAGGAACAGTGGAAGAATGCCGACCCTGTAATTGAAATAGAAGAAAAACAATCATACCTTAAAATACTAGGAATAAATTGGAACAATAAGGAGGACTTTCTGTCCATAGATTTGACATCTTTAGCGTCAAACGGTGATTTAAAATTCACCAAAAGACACGTTCTCCACACTGCTGCTAAAATATTTGATCCTATCGGATTCCTCAATCCCTTTATGATTAGAATTAAGCTGCTCTTGCAGGAATTGTGGGAATCTGGTCTTGACTGGGATGACACATTTTCCGAAGAAATTGTAAATAAATATCAAACGTGGTATAAAGAAACAAAACTACTAGAAAATATGAAAATACCTAGATATTATTTTGATTCAGATGTAACAGTAAACAAAGTTCAAGTTCATGTGTTTTCTGATGCCTCGTTAAAATCCTACGGAGCTGTAGCCTACTTTAGATACAGGGCATCAGAAGGCTATTTTAATACTTGCTATATAATTTCAAAATCGCGAGCTGCTCCTTTAAAAAAAGTTAGTTTACCGCGATTGGAGCTCTTAGGAGCTTTAACAGCTGCCAGAATTGCCAACCATATTAAACATCTTTTCAGTTATATTGAAAATATAATTTTGTGGTCCGATTCTACTATAGTTTTGCACTGGATTAAGGGATCGGCCGCCAAGTGGAAACCGTATGTCGCAAACCGCGTAGCGGAAATTCAGGAAATGACCGATCCTAGTTCTTGGCGGCATGTTAATAGCAAGGATAACCCGGCAGACATGCTTACTAGGGGGCTCTCTTCCAAAGAGCTAATAAATTCAAGACGCTGGTGGTATGGTCCTGAGTGGCTTATTAATCCCGAAATTGATTGGCCGAAAGAAAATAAGCTAAAAATCAAATCATTCATTCCAGAAATTAAAAATGAATGCAAAGGCGAAATAATAGTTAATTCAATCATTGTTAATGAAAAAATAATTGATATAGAAAAATTTAGTAGCCTAAAAAAATTGTTAAGAGTCACTGCTTACGTGATATATTTTATAAAATTGCTAAAGGGCAATCACGAGAAAGTCTGTGCACTTACACCAGAAAATCTTCGAGAAGCAGAGCTGTATTGGATAAGGCTAGTTCAAAGTGATTTTTTTTCTAATGAAATACAGTGTTTAAAAAATGCCAAACCTCTTCCAAAAGACTCGCACTTGCTTTGTTTGAACCCATTCCTTGATTCCGAAGGCGTCCTGCGTGTCTCTGGTCGACTTGGGAAAGCTGATTTTTCAACGGATGAAAAACACCCGATAATTCTTCCGTCCAAAACGAAGTTTTCCGAATTGATAATTTGGGATGCTCATGTTAGAGTATTTCATTCAGCGGTTTCTCACACCCTCGTACAAGTGAGAGAAAAATTCTGGTTACTAAAGGCTAGACAAACAATAAAAAATCAACTGAAAAAATGCATTATTTGCAAAAGGTTTTCATCAATTCCAGGAGACCAGACGATAGCTCCATTGCCACCTGATCGTGTCGAACAGTCAACTCCATATAGCGTAATAGGAGTCGATTTTGCAGGACCTTTATTTGTCAAAGATTCTGACAGCAAACAGTATATATTGCTAATAACGTGTGCTGTAACAAGAAATATCCACCTGGAACTTGTTGACAATTTGTCAACACAAACATTCTTACTTGCCTTTAGACGGTTCATCGCTCGTCGTGGATTATGCTCCGTTATTTATTCCGATAACGCACGAACATTTAAACGCGCTGAAATAGAACTTAAGAGACTATGGACTATAGTGACTCATCCAGAGGTGAAAGAATTTTTTGCTTCCAATAACATAAAATGGAAGTATATTGTGGAAAGGGCCGCCTGGTGGGGCGGATTTTATGAAAGAATGGTAAGGTCTGTAAAAACTGCGCTGCGAAAGACATTGGGTAGATCTTCTCTGACCCTTAATGAGTTGCATACAGTACTTATTGAGGTTGAAGGAATGGTGAACTCCAGACCCATGACATACATAAGTGATGAAAGGCAGGACCCCCTACCATTAACTCCTGCCCATTTTTTAATAGGGAGAAGAATATCTTCTCTCCCCCCCGTACGGCTTCACCTTGACTCTAATTTCTCTTCTAGGAAAGAATTGCTTAAAGCCTTTAACTATCGGGAAAAATTGATGCGGCTGTTTTGGTCTAGATGGAAGAATGAATACTTATTAAATTTGAGGTCAGCCCACCAAAGTTTACACAAAACCAATCTTCCCCAATTTAAAATAAATGATGTTGTTTTAATTAAAGATGATAAATTACCCAGAAATTTCTGGAGTTTAGGTAAAATTATAGAAATATTTCCTGGAAGAGATGGCAAGGTGAGAGCCTGTAAAATTAAGACTGAAAAGTCCATATTGAACAGACCTGTACAACTGCTTTTCAATCTTGAACTATAATGGACTGAGACAAAATTTGAACTTTAATTATTGAACTCTAATATAAATTTTCTTATTTCTTTATTTAGGTGAATCAGTGTTGAACTCTCTCTTTTTTTAAATTAGCCTTGAAGTATGTATAATTTTATTATTATTCTATGTTTGTATTTGATTTAATTTGTATAACTTGTATTATTATTTAATGATTGTATTTCATTTAATTTGTATTGTTATATATATATATGTTTAGTGATGAACACCCCTATGTTCATGGTGGGGCAGTGTGTTGCAAATCACGTGAGCGGCGGAGATTGGCGCCGACTGTCTGTCTACCGGGGAGTCCCCTCTGTGACACAATAGAATTAATTTCTGTATCATGAGGTGCTCGGATCTAAAGGAAGCAAAATGCGGCTTCCAGAATTAGATTTTAAAATTTTCTCGAATATGTTTATTTACTGTTTAATATCTTTTTAGTGTTTGATGTGTCTGTCTGCGTGTTATGTGTTCGTATATTAAACCGAGAAAAAGACAAATCGTTAGTATTATTTTACCTGAAATACACCAGAATCTCGTAACAAGAAATGATATTTACTGCATTTCTCCAATTCCTTCAAAAATCATGAATTACCAGATTTCATTCAAGAATGTTGATTTCTATATATTATTATGCTCTCCCAACCAGCACGCTTGAGTGATTATTATGATTAATTATTTTTAATGGATTGCTGTGACTTTTCATAAACATGAAAAATGATAGAGATTGAAAGAATAAGCCACCCTGTGTGTGGCTAATAAGAACTGAACAAAATGAGTTTAAACATTTCATATACAAAAAATCAAAACATCGAGATCATCGAGAAAAATCGAGACATTAAATTTTATCTAAATGCATTAACCATATCTCCTTTATTATTGAACAGATCGTCAAGAAATATAGGCAGAATGTTCTGAAATTCAACATTTTTGTCAAAATATCCCTTTAAAAATCATAAGTTAACCACCATACAGATATAAGTAGCTAAGCATTGATTTTTGTGACCACCGTCTCTTATTATTATTTTTTTAAACCGTTAATTGCCAGTAAAATTTCGGTACTTTTACGGATTTTTTTTTCCCGAGGAAATGATTTCGTGAATGCGTCAAAAATTAGCGAATATGGATTTACGAATATCCTTGACAGGTAATAATGCAAAATACCTAGTTAATTTGTCGGTTTCGTTAAAACTTCTGGATATTTTTTTTTTCATTCTAAAAGGAATTTCGATATTTTGCCTGTACAGTTTTCGTATTTTTACGGACTTGTTTTATTTTGTAGGGGAAGTAATAAAAATAAAACCAATACCTTTAGATATTTTTCAAATCCATATTTTTTGACACATTCACGAAATCAATTTCACCGAGAAAAAAATCCGTAATATTGAAATTGTACTGTAAATTAACGGAATACTTTTTATAGTATTCCGTTTCTATCTATTTTTTATCATCTTCCAAAATAATTGAAAAGTGTTTATGAATTAGGTCTATCTGTCCGTCTGTCTGCCTGTTTGCGCTCTAATGCCATGTAATTGATATATATTATTGAGATTTATCAGTTGAATGGCACTCCGAATATATTTCGCATTTTTCAACTTTGTTGGAAAGTGTTCAAAATGCGAAAAATATTAGGGTGGATCAAAGGAAAACGGAACAGGAGCCACAGAATGAAATGACATTGTTATTTTAAACATTGTTTATTTTAAACAAAATCTCCAAAGCTACACAAGAACTTGTCCCACTCTTTCACCAAGTAATGAATACCTTGCTCGTAGAAGTCCTTTGGCTGAAATAGACACGAGTTTCAAACATCGTCCATGACTTCGCTGTCCGAGTAAAAACAGCAACCCTTCAATGCCTTTATCAACGGACCAAAGATGGAAAAGTCACATGGCGAAAGATCTAGGCTATACGGTTAGTATTCCAACATTATCCACCGAAACTTGACACAAGAGTGATCTTATAATAGTTCTGTTTTTACTTTTTAAGTACGGAACCCAAAAATTGGATTAAAAAAAACGAAACAAATAAGAAATCAGGAAAGAAACAAACCAGGGAAAAGAAAAGAATAAAAAAGTTTCAATATTCGTCCTCATCGGTCTCTGACATGAATATAAACATTTAAGAAATGTGTGATGACGAGGATGACTATTTAGATGATTGGAACGAAAACGAATGAGTGGGGAGCGGCGAAAATTAGAAATAGATGAAACAAAAAATATAACTTGGATACAAGTGTGTATCTTGTTTGCATTGGCTTCATGAAGGATGTATGTTCACGGTTTGAAGTGACATGCGATAATTGTAGAAAGTAATTAAATGGCAATAAAGAAGTTACTGCAAAACAATCTTAACTCATAGTATATAAAATATTTTCATAAATAATGTTTCAATCTGTTTATATATTAAGATTTTAAGGAACAAATTTAATTTTCATATGTATATATTAAATGATCGAATTCATTTAAACTTAATGTTGAGTAATTTAATTGTAAGTTCATTTAATTTTCATGTAATGAAAATAAATAAAATAAATTTTATAATTTAATATATGTACTTTTATAAATTTAATATATGTACAATTATTTCAATATTTTATTGTGGTCCATCTCTTTCATTCATATGGTCCATCTCACCCGGACTACTCCTTGTAAGATGGGCCACATAGTAAAAAAATAAAAAATATATAAAAGAAATCCCTTTAAAGATATTAGGTCATATTTGATAAACTATAATCAAGCAGGGCGGTCGCTCTGCCAAGCCAAGCTTAAAAAAAAAAAAACGCCACACAAACAACGCCAAGAACTGAACTAGACCGCTACTGCTTATTTACAGGAATCAACTTCGCAATGTTAAATCGACAAAACATGCCAGATTAAAATATCAGATATATAATAAACCAAGCGTCGCCGAAATAAAAAACGAAAACTAGAAGAATCTAATGAAGAATTTCTTCAATTTAAGACCAAACTCATCTTCATAAGTGATTTATAAACAGAGATATAGATTTTTTTTAAAAACGTCGAGTTACTTAAAATGATCACTTTTTTCTTCGTCAAACTTTTTTTTTCAAACAACCTACAGACCTTAATATTCGGCAGAATAAAAAAAGGATTGCATTTTTGGACAAGTAATTACGTAATCTATGTGCTTTTATAAAATTCAGTGTAAAAAAATATTATTTTCTATCCTTAATTAGCAAAAAACTGTTAATTAACATGGCGATTAAAAAATTATGCCAAAACAGAGATAAAACCCGCCAACGACCATGTACCATCTGTATTAAAATAGCACAAATCAGTTACAGGTTATAATATAACCACATCAAATTTCATCTGCAAGTCAGCCATTTCCTTCTGAAGATATTTTTTTTTTTTAAATAAAACTTCACAATTATAAGAACACATATTTTATCAAATAATTAAATATGACTGCAAACTTTGGCAGATGATTGTTTCTAACATGAATAAGTATGAGAAATTGCCGGTTACGAATATAGATCTGGGTAGCTCAGTCGCAGAGCGTCGGCATGGTACGCATAAGGTCCCAGGTTCGAGTCCAGGCCCAGGTCAATTTTTCACTCATGTTTGTTTAGTGTATTTAATTGTCTGGTAAAATGCGTGTTCTTATAATATTGTAAAATAAAGTAATCAGACGTAGTGTTTATGCTTTAAAAATATTTTAAATATATAATTTACGTTTTTAGAAAGATCTTTAAAAATAAATTAGTTTTTGAGGGAAGATGTACCTTCTAAAATGTATACATTAAGAGTTATCGCCATTTAAAATTTCTTTCCAAACGTAAACAAAAATTTTGAAATGAATTAAATGTGATTCATTTATTTCTAAAAATAAAAAAACACGGTAAAGGACAGGCATTTCGTTCGCAGGAATACCTTTCACGTCATCTACTATATATACGAGGCTAGCGAAAAAGAAAGGCTACCGCGGTGCTTTACGCGTATCTTTTTTTACAGACCGCGGGATTCACGTGAGGCTCGAATCCACCAATGCAGGTGTACGAAAAGAGCATCACATAACTCTAGCGGTCTGTAAAAAAAAGATAAGTGGAACGCACCGCGGTAGCCTGTCTTTTTCGTTAGCCTCGCTATATATATAAAACACAAACGGAAATTTCGTTCCGTTCCTTTATAACTCGAGATCTGCTGAATGGAATTTGATGGAACTTGCACTGTTCCAGAGATAATTTTTCAGGGAAGGTTTTAGTATGTAACACAACGTTCTACGTATAATAGCTATCGAATTATGATAGAAAGTTCTGTTATTTTGGCCGAAAAGGTTACCATTGCTAATTTTTTGGTGATCATTACTGTTGCAGAAAGAAATGAAAAGGCTATACATCTCGAAAAATAAAAGAAAAACTGTTACTAATTTTATTTAAAAAAAAAAAAAAAGAAAGAAAGAAAGAAAGAAAAAAAATAGTTTTGATGAGAGAATATTATAAAACGAAAATATTTAATTTAAACATGATTAGAAATGTTCATAATGCTTAAAACATTATTCAAGGGGCAAGATTTCTATTGAAACAAATTTGGCGATTTATCTTTTGTTTTTGGCGATTTTGATTTTACTTTTGACCCCAAACAATTTTATTTTAAGCCAAAAAGTGTCTTTTTTTGTTGCAGAAAGAATTGAAATGGCTATACATCTGGAAAAATAAAAGAAAAAACTGTTACTAATTTTATTTTTTTTTAAAAGAAAGAAAAGAAAAAAAAGAAAAACAGTTTTGATGAGAGATTTTAGGCCAAAAGATGTTTTTTTTTCAAGTGTACGACTGCATTTTCGCAGTATTTTTTTTTTTTTTTTTGGTACTTTTTGGTTAGCCGGGCGCCAGTGATATATATATATATACACACACATATATACACATATATCTACACAAATACATGTATATACATATATATATATATATATATATATATATGTGTGTGTGTGTGTGTGTGTTCATATATCACTGGTGCCCGGCTAACCGAAAAGTACCTTTTTTTATTCAAATGCAAACTATATTAATGGCAATAAACTTCTATTTACTTCTACATATATGAAATTTCGTTCCGGCTGCTTATAACTCGAGTTCTGCTGCTTGCATTTTCGTAGAACTTAAACTAAGATAATTTTTAAGGGAAGGTTTTAATGTATAACATATCGTTCTACGTAGCTTAGTTATATAATTATTCCGGGAAGTTCTATAATCAGATCAATCCGATTATGAAAGATTAGCCTTTTTAAAAGATTTTGCCGAATGTATTTCGATGGAACCTATACTGTTAAATAATTTTCTAGGGAACGTTTTATTATATAACGTTGCTTAGTTCTAGAATTATAGGGGGAAATTCGAAAATCGGGTGACCATTTTTTTTTATCAAATATTAGCCTTTTCAATATTTGATTCCGATTATGAAAGATTAGCCTTCTAAAAAAGTTCTACTGAACGAATTTTGATGAGAATTGTATTGTTAGTTAGATGCTATTTCAGAAATGGTGTTAATGTACTATATATTGTCCTACGTTGCTTAGTCCAACAGTTATGTGTGAAGGTTATATAGTCAAGTGAACCCGATTCCGAAATATTAGCCTTTTTGATAGTTTTTACTGGGCGTATTTTTTGCGACTTGCATTGTTAAGTAGATAATTTGTAAGGATTGTTTTAGTATATTTTATATCGTTTTGTTGTTTTAGAATTATGTGGAAAAGTTCAATAAACAGATTATCAAAGATTAGCCTTTATAAAAACTTCTTCTGAATGGATTTTGTTAGTTAATTTGTTTGCATTGTTATTTCGATAATTTTTAGTGATGGTTTTAGTATATTGCATATAGTTTTATAATTGTTTAGCAAACCCTAACTGTAAATGACCAAATAAAAGAGTTTGTCCTTAACAGCTAAAATTTTGACTGCACATTAGAAAATATAATAGCGCAATCGCGTCATTTTTCAATAATGTGGAAGGATATTCCACGTAAATATACAGATTGCTTTCAAATACAAGGTCAAATTAAACGATATATTTCGTTTGATTCAGGGTTCATTTGTAGAAGCCGACCAGCGCAGTGGGCGCAGCGGGCGCAGCGGGCGTAGCTTGCTAGTTTTCCTATAAATTAATGAAATCCAGTTGTTAAATTATTTTTGTTTTAGAAGTGAAGTTTCCATTTAAATTTATTGTAACAGTACAATGTTTAATTGAATAAAATAAGGTAAATCTAAGAAATTGCTAAGAAATTCCAAACATGCACAGGGCAACGCAAAAAAAATAAAATAATAATAAACAAAAAATAAAAAAATAGATAAATAAATAAATAAATAAATAAAAATCAGCTTTCAGAAATTCTAAAAATTGTTCCGCTATTCATATTATGTATCTTCGGGGTCCATCCTCCCACTTTCAGCCCTCCCACCCAAAGGGGCACTTTTCTAAATTTTGCCGACACCTCTCATGTGATATATCGTTGGAAAAGTCTGTGAACGCTTAATCATAATATGCAGGGGGGGGGGGGGTATTTTCTAAATTTTGCACATACCCCTCATGTGATACATCGTTGGAAAGGTCTGTGACCGCTTAATCCTATTATGCGTCTCCGGTGTTCATCCCCTCTTTTGCCCCCCAAGCGCGATTAGCTTTCACCACCAGGGGATGCTTTCCTATATCTGTTCCTACGAGTCGGATCACGACGGGGTATGGCTCATTCGACTCGACATCAATAGAGCTTTCCGATTTTAGTTCGTTTTTTCACCACCAGGGGGCACTTTTCTATCTCTGGTTCTATGGGCTAGATCACGACGGGGTACAGTTCATTCGACTCGACATCTATAGCCGTAACGATTTCAGTGCCCGAGGTTCATACAGAACAGATTGCGCTACCTGGTGGTGGAAGATGGAACTTGAGCGTGCGCAGCACGACTGCTATACGATGCAGAAGGCAGCGGGGACCCGTGTCGGAAGTTAGTTTGGTTAGAGGTTTATACTATTCGATGTGCAAATTAAGGGATTATCCGGTGCCGAAGACATCGGAGAACCAGGTCGGAGGTTCGTTCGGTTCGAGGTTTATCTTATTCGAGGTTTTACAAGATTCGAGGCCCCGATATAAATTAGGGGTCCGCTAGCGGGCGAAGCCAGCTAGTGCTAATAATAAAAGAGCGTGATATCACGTTTGATTACAAATGCAGCGCTGACACGCTATGTACGTATTGCATTTTTATTCATTTCATCGATAAGTCAGTGATATTTTTTAACGGGGGATAACAAGTATTATAACAAGCCACATTTAGTATGTTGTTATTAGTTTAATTTAAAAATCTACTGGTATTTCTAGTTAACCTTTTAAACAATGACTGAAAGTAAAATGTAATTTTAAATTATTTCTCATGTTTAGATTATTTAAATTATGTTTATTCTGTTTTTAAAAAAAGAAATGATATCTACAAAAACAACTTTTCAAAAGTAAAAAAAAAGCCAAGCGTAAAAAAAAAAAGTTGTGGCTAAAAAATGGTGTGATATCAAATTTCCAAGCTATTATATTACTTTTTTAACTTTTTTCCATTAAATAAGTTATCATATATATAAGTCGAGTGCCTACGTATATGTTAATAGAAATCGTTTTCTCCTGTACTAAATACATCCTAACGAGTTTCTGAAAATTCAATTTTTTTCAAATTATGCATGATGGGCTTGGCGGCCATCTTTTCATATTTCTAAGCACCCAAATTTCTAAAGTAAAAGCGTAATATGTTTGCAATGTAATATGTTTATAACAATTTCGAACTTCAGATTTTAACTACGGACAGATAAATTAGATAAGACTGATATTTTGAGAAATTGATTTTTACTAGTTTGAAATTATTAATTACTGTAAAAAATAAATCATAAGATGAATCTTTAAGATAAGTCATCATTATCTTAAGACACAATTTTCAGATCATACAAATCTATAAATGAAACGCTTAAAATATTTGCTTAAATAACAATTTTGAACTTCGGATTTTAACTACGGATTTGGATGCTTAGAATTTTGTGAATAATATGCAAAGATGGCCGCCAAGCCCATCATGCATAATTTGAAAAAAATTGAATTTTCAGAAACTCGTTAGGATGTATTTAGTACAGGAGAAAACGATTTTTATTAACATATACGTAGGCACTCGACTTATATATATGATAACTTATTTAATGGAAAAAAGTTAAAAAAGTAATATAATAGCTTGGAAATTTGATATCACACCATTTTTTAGCCACGACTTTTTTTTTTTTTTACGCTTGGCTTTTTTTTTACTTTTGAAAAGTTGTTTTTGTAGATACACTATACATATATACTGTGAAAAGTAAAATATATGGAAATGTATGGCTTTTAGTGCGCGAAGAAAAAAACGTGGACCATCTCTCCCGCAATTACCCTACGCCATGCATTTTACATTTCTTAGCAAAATCATAAATCAAAGTTTTGACAAAGAAAAAAAATGTTTAGTTTAGAATAATATTCTAAGCAGATCTCATATTTTATGCATAAATTGTTATAAACTATTCTGAAGTCAATAGTTCTTTCAAATACTAGGCCAACTATGGTTATGGCAAAATATATTCTTTTGTTTTTTAATGTTATTGAAAAATTTAAATACATACTTGCTTAATGTGTTGCGTTACGTGTTTAAAAAATGTAGTTTTACTTTAAGCTAGACATTTTGTATATCGAATTTGTAATATTTGTGTGTCAGAAAACTTTAAAAAAAAATGGCAAAGAAAAAGCAAAGAAAAGCTAAAAATATTTATAGATAATTGCTTTCTTTGCATTGTCTTTAAAAGCTACTATAAAATTAAATTTTGTTTTACATCAGTCATTTTTTAGCTCAATGCCTGAGAGCTGATGTGCCCGCAGATTCTGTATGTACGTACGTACGCATGAACGTATGTATGTACGTAACGCGATAACTCTTGATAAAAATATCAGATTTCCTTCAAATTTTGTACATATGTAGGTTCACTCTGACAAATCGCTCCCCTGACTAGTTTTGGTGGTTCATTGGTTAAGTATAAAGAGGTGTACTGGGGCTGACCCCCCCCCCCCCCTTTAATTTAGATAAATGGATTTTTCATGCAGAATTATCCGATTTGCTTCAAATTTTGTATAAAGGTTCAATGTGATAAGGTGTTTCCCTGATTAGTTTTGGGGGTTCATTGGTTAAGTATAAACAGGGGGAACAAGAGGGGGGGGGGCTAATTTCCTCTTATTTTAGACAAATGGGTTTTTCATGCAGAATTATCCGACTTGCTTCAGATTTGGTATATCGGTTCATTGTAATAAGGCGCTTCCCTGATTAGTTTTGTGGGTTCATTGGATAAGTATAAAAGTAGGAACGGGTGGCTACTCCCCCTTAATTTAGATATGGTTTTTTTTATGCAGAATTATCCGATTTTCTTTAAATTTTGTATATTGGTTCATTGTGATAGGGTGCTTCCCTGACTAGTTTTTGGATTCATTGATTAAAAATATAGGGGGGAAACGGGGCTAATCCCCCCTTAATTTATTGTCCATTTTTTTATTTTTCGAGGGGCATTATCTTTTGAAATAAGAGTACAATATACAATTAGTGCGAATAACCTGTGAGCAAATTGCCTTCAGTTTAACTGGGCACTTTTCTTTCTTTCTTTCTTTCTTTTTTTTTTTTTTGTTTAGTTACTATTGGATGGTAATAATTTTTACTCATTTTTGATTGACACACAAGATTTCATACAAGATTTTTGTTTAGCACAAAATATTCTGAAATAAATCTAAGCTTTTTTCTTTTTTTCCATGCATGCACGAGTTAAGTTGTTTAATTTTTTCTAGTAATCGCTAACCAAAACACTCTACTTTTGTGATTATTTTGCCGAAATCTTGTATTTCAGTTCTAAATTAAAAATTGTAAATGAATCATTCATAGCTACTATTTACTTCGATTAAATAAAATGTTGCAAAACCTTCAGTGTTAGGATTTAGCTTGGCATAAAAAATATATCGCAAAAGATTCATCTTATTTTTTTTCTAGTAAATGAGAAAAATACAAACTGTTAATGATTATGGCTTCTTTTCCTTCGTAAACATAACGGGCGCATTAGCAGGTTTTGTGTTGTAATCCTCGAAAATATTTCACAATGTCGATAATTTTTAGGGGATTATCCGGCAGTATCTTCTTTCTTAATGTTCGAAGAGAAACGATTATCGGTTTTCCTTTTAAAAAATACGGCGATTAAAGAAGCTAAGCACTTTCCGCGTATCTTAAATTGCGAAAAACATCCTTGAAAACACTAGCAGTTTTCTTTTTTTAAACCTTAAAAATATACAAGTAATTCGGGTTTTAATATATTCGCCTTAAAAATTATCGAGAACATTTGTTTACAATTGTTGTTTTCAAAAAATGGGAGAAGAATAAATTAAGAATGATTATAAGAAAACATAGCTTGTAAAAAAATGTTTAAATTTAGTGATTTTTTTAAAAGATATTTGAAATATGAAAATTTTGATATTTTAGACTTTTCAGAACAAAAGAGAAAAATTAATTGTATAGAAATATTATAATTTAATAAAGAATAGTTTTTATCATGAAACAGATAAAGAAGCAGTTAAACGGACAGATTTTTGCAAAAAATATCAAAATCATTACAGTAATTTGTATTATCTATTTCGTATGATATGCTACTTTAAATACATTATAGGAGTTAAACAGACCACGAATCCCCGTGTTAACAGAGATGAAAAAATAAGTACCGGTTTCGCAAGATTCATGAATTTCAGTATCGAATAGTAATTTTTGTCATACAATCACGGAATTTCTCTAATTAAATAGAGCGAGCCATGTGAGCCTTGGGCATTTTTTCCACACAGGCGATTAATGAGTAAAATAATAACTATGAGATATAGATGCGTATTATCTTCATTCCTTAAGAATGAAACGGTGTTTTAGATAATAGGAATACTGGAAACAACTCGTGATACTTTTTTGTCACCATACGGGGGAATAATGAGCAAAATAATAACTATGAGATATAGCTGGGTATTATCTTCATTTCTTAAGAATGAAAAGGTGTTATAGAAAATAGGAATCAAATAATAGGAATACTGGAAACAACTCGTGATACTTTTTTGTCACCATACGGGCGATTAATGAGTAAAATAATAACTATGAGATATAGATGGGTATTATCTTCATTCCTTAAGAATGAAATGGTGTTATAGATAATAGGAATTAAATAATGGGAATACTGGAAACAACTCGTGATACTTTTTTGTCACCATACGGGCGATTAATGAGTAAAATAAAATCTATGAGATATAGATGGGTATTATCCTCATTCCTTAAGAATGAAACGGTGTCTTAGATAATAGGAATAAAATAATAGGAATACTGGACACAACTCGTGATACTTTTTTTGTCATCATACGGGCGATTAATAAGCAAAATAATAAGTATGAGATATAGCTGGGTACTATCTTCATTCCTTAAAAAGGAAAAGGTGTTATAGAAAATAGGAATCAAATAATAGGAATACTGGAAACAACTCGTGATACTTTTTTGTCACCACACGGGCGATTAATGAGTAAAATAATAACTATGAGATATAGATGGGTATTATCTTCATTCCTTAAGAATGAAATGGTGTTATAGATAATAGGAATTAAATAATAGGAATACTCGAAACAACTCGTGATACTTTTTTGTCACCATACGGACGATTAATGAGCAAAATAATAACTATGAGATATAGCTGGGTATTATCTTCATTCCTTAAGAATGAAAAGGTGTTATAGAAAACAGGAATCAAATAATGGGAATACTGGAAACAACTCGTGATACTTTTTTGTCATCATTCGGGCGATTAATGAGTAAAATAATAACTATGAGATATAGATGGGTATTATCTTCATTCCTTAAGAATGAAATGGTGTTATAGATATCAGGAATTAAATAATAGGAATACTGGAAACAACTCGTGATACTTTTTTGTTACCATACGGACGATTAATGAGTAAAATAATATCTATTAGATATAGATGGGTATTATCTTCATTCCTTAAGAATGAAATGGTGTTATAGATAATAGGAATAAAATAGGAATACTGGAAACAACTCGTGATACTTTTTTGTCACCATACGGGCGATTAATGAGTAAAATAAAATCTATGAGATATAGATGGGTATTATCCTCATTCCTTAAGAATGAAACGGTGTCTTAGATAATAGGAATAAAATAATAGGAATACTGGACACAACTCGTGATACTTTTTTTGTCATCATACGGGCGATTAATAAGCAAAATAATAAGTATGAGATATAGCTGGGTACTATCTTCATTCCTTAAAAAGGAAAAGGTGTTATAGAAAATAGGAATCAAATAATAGGAATACTGGAAACAACTCGTGATACTTTTTTGTCACCACACGGGCGATTAATGAGTAAAATAATAACTATGAGATATAGATGGGTATTATCTTCATTCCTTAAGAATGAAATGGTGTTATAGATAATAGGAATTAAATAATAGGAATACTCGAAACAACTCGTGATACTTTTTTGTCACCATACGGACGATTAATGAGCAAAATAATAACTATGAGATATAGCTGGGTATTATCTTCATTCCTTAAGAATGAAAAGGTGTTATAGAAAACAGGAATCAAATAATGGGAATACTGGAAACAACTCGTGATACTTTTTTGTCATCATTCGGGCGATTAATGAGTAAAATAATAACTATGAGATATAGATGGGTATTATCTTCATTCCTTAAGAATGAAATGGTGTTATAGATATCAGGAATTAAATAATAGGAATACTGGAAACAACTCGTGATACTTTTTTGTTACCATACGGACGATTAATGAGTAAAATAATATCTATTAGATATAGATGGGTATTATCTTCATTCCTTAAGAATGAAATGGTGTTATAGATAATAGGAATAAAATAGGAATACTGGAAACAACTCGTGATACTTTTTTGTCACCATACGGGCGATTAATGAGTAAAATAAAATCTATGAGATATAGATGGGTATTATCCTCATTCCTTAAGAATGAAACGGTGTCTTAGATAATAGGAATAAAATAATAGGAATACTGGACACAACTCGTGATACTTTTTTTGTCATCATACGGGCGATTAATAAGCAAAATAATAAGTATGAGATATAGCTGGGTACTATCTTCATTCCTTAAGAAGGAAAAGGTGTTATAGAAAATAGGAATCAAATAATAGGAATACTGGAAACAACTCGTGATACTTTTTTGTCACCATACGGGCGATTAATGAGTAAAATAATAACTATGAGATATAGATGGGTATTATCTTCATTCCTTAAGAATGAAATGGTGTTATAGATAATAGGAATTAAATAATAGGAATACTGGAAACAACTCGTGATACTTTTTTGTCACCATACGGACGATTAATGAGCAAAATAATAACTATGAGATATAGCTGGGTATTATCTTCATTCCTTAAGAATGAAAAGGTGTTATAGAAAACAGGAATCAAATAATGGGAATACTGGAAACAACTCGTGATACTTTTTTGTCATCATTCGGGCGATTAATGAGTAAAATAATAACTATGAGATATAGATGGGTATTATCTTCATTCCTTAAGAATGAAATGGTGTTATAGATATCAGGAATTAAATAATAGGAATACTGGAAACAACTCGTGATACTTTTTTGTTACCATACGGACGATTAATGAGTAAAATAATATCTATTAGATATAGATGGGTATTATCTTCATTCCTTAAGAATGAAACGGTGTTTTAGATAATATTAATAAAATAATAGGAATACTGGAAACAACTCGTGATACTTTTTTCTCATCATACGGGCGATTAATAAGCAAAATAATTACTATGAGATATAGCTGGGTACTATCTTCATTCCTTAAGAATGAAAAGGTGTTATAGAAAACAGGAATCAAATAATAGGAATACTGGAAACAACTCGTGATACTTTTTTTTGTCATCATACGGGCGATTAATAAGCAAAATAATAACTATGAGATATAGCTGGGTACTATCTTCATTCCTTAAGAATGAAAAGGTGTTATAAAAAATAGGAATCAAATAATAGGAATACTGGAAACAACTCGTGATACTTTTTTGTCACCATACGGGGGATTAATGAGTAAAATAATAACTATGAGATACTGATGGGTATTATCTTCATTCCTTAAGAATGAAATTGTGTTATAGATAATAGGAATTAAATAATAGGAATACTGGAAACAACTCGTGATACTTTTTTGTCACCATACGGGCGATTAATGAGCAAAATAATAACTATGAGATATAGCTGGGTATTATCTTCATTCCTTAAGAATGAAAAGGTGTTATAGAAAACAGGAATCAAATAATAGGAATACTGGAAACAACTCGTGATACTTTTTTGTCATCATTCGGGCGATTAATGAGTAAAATAATAACTATGAGATATTAGATGGGTATGATCTTCATTCCTTAAGAATGAAATGGTGTTATAGATAACCGGAATTAAATAATAGGAATACTGGAAACAACTCGTGATACTTTTTTGTTACCATACGGACGATTAATGAGTAAAATAATATCTATTAGATATAGATGGGTATTATCTTCATTCCTTAAGAATGAAACGGTGTTTTAGATAATAGGAATAAAATAGGAATACTGGAAACAACTCGTGATACTTTTTTGTCATCATTCGGGCGATTAATGAGTAAAATAATAACTATGAGATATAGATGGGTATTATCTTCATTCCTTAAGAATGAAATGGTGTTATAGATAATAGGAATTAAATGATAGGAATACTGGAAACAACTCGTGATACTTTTTTGTCACCATACGGGCGATTAATGAGTAAAATAATATCTATGAGATTTAGATGGGTATTATCTTCATTCCTTAAGAATGAAACGGTGTTTTAGATAATATTAATAAAATAATAGGAATACTGGAAACAACTCGTGATACTTTTTTGTCATCATACGGGCGATTAATAAGCAAAATTATTTCTATGAGATATAGATGGGTATTATCTTCATTCCTTAAGAATGAAATGGTGTTATAGATAATAGGAATTAAATAATAGGAATACTGGAAACAACTCGTGATACTTTTTTGTCACCATACGGGCGATTAATGAGTAAAATAATATCTATGAGATATAGATGGGTATTATCTTCATTCCTTAAGAATGAAACGGTGTTTTAGATAATATTAATAAAATAATAGGAATACTGGAAACAACTCGTGATACTTTTTTGTTACCATACGGACGATTAATGAGTAAAATAATATCTATTAGATATAGATGGGTATTATCTTCATTCCTTAAGAATGAAACGGTGTTTTAGATAATAGGAATAAAATAGGAATACTGGAAACAACTCGTGATACTTTTTTGTCATCATTCGGGCGATTAATGAGTAAAATAATAACTATGAGATATAGATGGGTATTATCTTCATTCCTTAAGAATGAAATGGTGTTATAGGTAATAGGAATTAAATAATAGGAATACTGGAAACAACTCGTAATACTTTTTTGTCACCATACGGGCGATTAATGAGTAAAATAATATCTATGAGATATAGATGGGTATTATCTTCATTCCTTAAGAATGAAACGGTGTTTTAGATAATATTAATAAAATAATAGGAATACTGGAAACAACTCGTGATACTTTTTTGTCATCATACGGGCGATTAATAAGCAAAATAATTACTATGAGATATAGCTGGGTACTATCTTCATTCCTTAAGAATGAAAAGGTGTTATAGAAAACAGGAATCAAATAATAGGAATACTGGAAACAACTCGTGATACTTTTTTTGTCATCATACGGGCAATTAATAAGCAAAACAATAACTATGAGATATAGCTGGGTACTATCTTCATTCCTTAAGAATGAAAAGGTGTTATAGAAAATAGGAATCAAATAATAGGAATACTGGAAACAACTCGTGATACTTTTTTGTCACCATACGAGCGATTAATGAGTAAAATAATAACTATGAGATACAGATGGGTATTATCTTCATTCCTTAAGAATGAAATTGTGTTATAGATAATAGGAATTAAATAATAGGAATACTGGAAACAACTCGTGATACTTTTTTGTCACCATACGGGCGATTAATGAGCAAAATAATAACTATGAGATATAGCTGGGTATTATCTTCATTCCTTAAGAATGAAAAGGTGTTATAGAAAACAGGAATCAAATAATAGGAATACTGGAAACAACTCGTGATACTTTTTTGTCATCATTCGGGCGATTAATGAGTAAAATAATAACTATGAGATATTAGATGGGTATGATCTTCATTCCTTAAGAATGAAATGGTGTTATAGATAACAGGAATTAAATAATAGGAATACTGGAAACAACTCGTGATACTTTTTTGTTACCATACGGACGATTAATGAGTAAAATAATATCTATTAGATATAGATGGGTATTATCTTCATTCCTTAAGAATGAAACGGTGTTTTAGATAATAGGAATAAAATAGGAATACTGGAAACAACTCGTGATACTTTTTTGTCATCATTCGGGCGATTAATGAGTAAAATAATAACTATGAGATATAGATGGGTATTATCTTCATTCCTTAAGAATGAAATGGTGTTATAGATAATAGGAATTAAATAATAGGAATACTGGAAACAACTCGTGATACTTTTTTGTCACCATACGGGCGATTAATGAGTAAAATAATATCTATGAGATATAGATGGGTATTATCTTCATTCCTTAAGAATGAAACGGTGTTTTAGATAATATTAATAAAATAATAGGAATACTGGAAACAACTCGTGATACTTTTTTGTCATCATACGGGCGATTAATAAGCAAAATAATTGCTATGAGATATAGATGGGTATTATCTTCATTCCTTAAGAATGAAATGGTGTTATAGCAAATAGGAATTAAATAATAGGAATACTGGAAACAACTCGTGATACTTTTTTGTCACCATACGGGCGATTAATGAGTAAAATAATATCTATGAGATATAGATGGGTATTATCTTCATTCCTTAAGAATGAAACGGTGTTTTAGATAATATTAATAAAATAATAGGAATACTGGAAACAACTCGTGATACTTTTTTGTTACCATACGGACGATTAATGAGTAAAATAATATCTATTAGATATAGATGGGTATTATCTTCATTCCTTAAGAATGAAACGGTGTTTTAGATAATAGGAATAAAATAGGAATACTGGAAACAACTCGTGATACTTTTTTGTCATCATTCGGGTGATTAATGAGTAAAATAATAACTATGAGATATAGATGGGTATTATCTTCATTCCTTAAGAATGAAATGGTGTTATAGATAATAGGAATTAAATAATAGGAATACTGGAAACAACTCGTGATACTTTTTTGTCATCATTCGGGCGATTAATGAGTAAAATAATAACTATGAGATATTAGATGGGTATGATCTTCATTCCTTAAGAATGAAATGGTGTTATAGATAATAGGAATTAAATAATAGGAATACTGGAAACAACTCGTGATACTTTTTTGTCACCATACGGGCGATTAATGAGCAAAATAATAACTATGAGATATAGCTGGGTATTATCTTCATTCCTTAAGAATGAAAAGGTGTTATAGAAAACAGGAATCAAATAATAGGAATACTGGAAACAACTCGTGATACTTTTTTGTCATCATTCGGGCGATTAATGAGTAAAATAATAACTATGAGATATTAGATGGGTATGATCTTCATTCCTTAAGAATGAAATGGTGTTATAGATAACCGGAATTAAATAATAGGAATACTGGAAACAACTCGTGATACTTTTTTGTTACCATACGGACGATTAATGAGTAAAATGATATCTATTAGATATAGATGGGTATTATCTTCATTCCTTAAGAATGAAACGGTGTTTTAGATAATAGGAATAAAATAGGAATACTGGAAACAACTCGTGATACTTTTTTGTCATCATTCGGGCGATTAATGAGTAAAATAATAACTATGAGATATAGATGGGTATTATCTTCATTCCTTAAGAATGAAATGGTGTTATAGATAATAGGAATTAAATAATAGGAATACTTGAAACAACTCGTGATACTTTTTTGTCACCATACGGGCGATTAATGAGTAAAATAATATCTAAGAGATTTAGATGGGTATTATCTTCATTCCTTAAGAATGAAACGGTGTTTTAGATAATATTAATAAAATAATAGGAATACTGGAAACAACTCGTGATACTTTTTTGTCATCATACGGGCGATTAATAAGCAAAATTATTACTATGAGATATAGATGGGTATTATCTTCATTCCTTAAGAATGAAATGGTGTTATAGATAATAGGAATTAAATAATAGGAATACTGGAAACAACTCGTGATACTTTTTTGTCACCATACGGGCGATTAATGAGTAAAATAATATCTATGAGATATAGATGGGTATTATCTTCATTCCTTAAGAATGAAACGGTGTTTTAGATAATATTAATAAAATAATAGGAATACTGGAAACAACTCGTGATACTTTTTTGTCATCATACGGGCGATTAATGAGTAAAATAATAACTATGAGATATTAGATGGGTATGATCTTCATTCCTTAAGAATGAAATGGTGTTATAGATAACAGGAATTAAATAATAGGAATACTGGAAACAACTCGTGATACTTTTTTGTTACCATACGGACGATTAATGAGTAAAATAATATCTATTAGATATAGATGGGTATTATCTTCATTCCTTAAGAATGAAACGGTGTTTTAGATAATAGGAATAAAATAGGAATACTGGAAACAACTCGTGATACTTTTTTGTCATCATTCGGGCGATTAATGAGTAAAATAATAACTATGAGATATAGATGGGTATTATCTTCATTCCTTAAGAATGAAATGGTGTTATAGATAATAGGAATTAAATAATAGGAATACTGGAAACAACTCGTGATACTTTTTTGTCACCATACGGGCGATTAATGAGTAAAATAATATCTATGAGATATAGATGGGTATTATCTTCATTCCTTAAGAATGAAACGGTGTTTTAGATACTATTAATAAAATAATAGGAATACTGGAAACAACTCGTGATACTTTTTTGTCATCATACGGGCGATTAATAAGCAAAATAATTACTATGAGATATAGATGGGTATTATCTTCATTCCTTAAGAATGAAATGGTGTTATAGCAAATAGGAATTAAATAATAGGAATACTGGAAACAACTCGTGATACTTTTTTGTCACCATACGGGCGATTAATGAGTAAAATAATATCTATGAGATATAGATGGGTATTATCTTCATTCCTTAAGAATGAAACGGTGTTTTAGATAATATTAATAAAATAATAGGAATACTGGAAACAACTCGTGATACTTTTTTGTCATCATACGGGCGATTAATAAGCAAAATAATTACTATGAGATATAGATGGGTATTATCTTCATTCCTTAAGAATGAAATGGTGTTATAGCAAATAGGAATTAAATAATAGGAATACTGGAAACAACTCGTGATACTTTTTTGTCACCATACGGGCGATTAATGAGTAAAATAATATCTATGAGATATAGATGGGTATTATCTTCATTCCTTAAGAATGAAACGGTGTTTTAGATAATATTAATAAAATAATAGGAATACTGGAAACAACTCGTGATACTTTTTTGTTACCATACGGACGATTAATGAGTAAAATAATATCTATTAGATATAGATGGGTATTATCTTCATTCCTTAAGAATGAAACGGTGTTTTAGATAATAGGAATAAAATAGGAATACTGGAAACAACTCGTGATACTTTTTTGTCATCATTCGGGTGATTAATGAGTAAAATAATAACTATGAGATATAGATGGGTATTATCTTCATTCCTTAAGAATGAAATGGTGTTATAGATAATAGGAATTAAATAATAGGAATACTGGAAACAATTCGTGATACTTTTTTGTCATCATTCGGGCGATTAATGAGTAAAATAATAACTATGAGATATTAGATGGGTATGATCTTCATTCCTTAAGAATGAAATGGTGTTATAGATAACCGGAATTAAATAATAGGAATACTGGAAACAACTCGTGATACTTTTTTGTTACCATACGGACGATTAATGAGTAAAATGATATCTATTAGATATAGATGGGTATTATCTTCATTCCTTAAGAATGAAACGGTGTTTTAGATAATAGGAATAAAATAGGAATACTGGAAACAACTCGTGATACTTTTTTGTCATCATTCGGGCGATTAATGAGTAAAATAATAACTATGAGATATAGATGGGTATTATCTTCATTCCTTAAGAATGAAATGGTGTTATAGATAATAGGAATTAAATAATAGGAATACTTGAAACAACTCGTGATACTTTTTTGTCACCATACGGGCGATTAATGAGTAAAATAATATCTAAGAGATTTAGATGGGTATTATCTTCATTCCTTAAGAATGAAACGGTGTTTCAGATAATATTAATAAAATAATAGGAATACTGGAAACAACTCGTGAAACTTTTTTGTCATCATACGGGCGATTAATAAGCAAAATTATTACTATGAGATATAGATGGGTATTATCTTCATTCCTTAAGAATGAAATGGTGTTATAGATAATAGGAATTAAATAATAGGAATACTGGAAACAACTCGTGATACTTTTTTGTCACCATACGGGCGATTAATGAGTAAAATAATATCTATGAGATATAGATGGGTATTATCTTCATTCCTTAAGAATGAAACGGTGTTTTAGATAATATTAATAAAATAATAGGAATACTGGAAACAACTCGTGATACTTTTTTGTTACCATACGGACGATTAATGAGTAAAATAATATCTATTAGATATAGATGGGTATTATCTTCATTCCTTAAGAATGAAACGGTGTTTTAGATAATAGGAATAAAATAGGAATACTGGAAACAACTCGTGATACTTTTTTGTCATCATTCGGGCGATTAATGAGTAAAATAATAACTATGAGATATAGATGGGTATTATCTTCATTCCTTAAGAATGAAATGGTGTTATAGATAATAGGAATTAAATAATAGGAATACTGGAAACAACTCGTGATACTTTTTTGTCACCATACGGGCGATTAATGAGTAAAATAATATCTATGAGATATAGATGGGTATTATCTTCATTCCTTAAGAATGAAACGGTGTTTTAGATAATATTAATAAAATAATAGGAATACTGGAAACAACTCGTGATACTTTTTTGTCATCATACGGGCGATTAATAAGCAAAATAATTACTATGAGATATAGCTGGGTACTATCTTCATTCCTTAAGAATGAAAAGGTGTTATAGAAAACAGGAATCAAATAATAGGAATACTGGAAACAACTCGTGATACTTTTTTGTCACCATACGGGCGATTAATGAGCAAAATAATAACTATGAGATATAGCTGGGTATTATCTTCATTCCTTAAGATTGAAAAGGTGTTATAGAAAACAGGAATCAAATAATAGGAATACTGGAAACAACTCGTGATACTTTTTTGTCATCATTCGGGCGATTAATGAGTAAAATAATAACTATGAGATATTAGATGGGTATGATCTTCATTCCTTAAGAATGAAATGGTGTTATAGATAACAGGAATTAAATAATAGGAATACTGGAAACAACTCGTGATACTTTTTTGTTACCATACGGACGATTAATGAGTAAAATAATATCTATTAGATATAGATGGGTATTATCTTCATTCCTTAAGAATGAAACGGTGTTTTAGATAATAGGAATAAAATAGGAATACTGGAAACAACTCGTGATACTTTTTTGTCATCATTCGGGTGATTAATGAGTAAAATAATAACTGTGAGATATAGATGGGTATTATCTTCATTCCTTAAGAATGAAATGGTGTTATAGATAATAGGAATTAAATAATAGGAATACTGGAAACAACTCGTGATACTTTTTTGTCACCATACGGGCGATTAATGAGTAAAATAATATCTATGAGATATAGATGGGTATTATCTTCATTCCTTAAGAATGAAACGGTGTTTTAGATAATATTAATAAAATAATAGGAATACTGGAAACAACTCGTGATACTTTTTTGTCATCATACGGGCGATTAATAAGCAAAATAATAACTATGAGATATAGATGGGTATTATCTTCATTCCTTAAGAATGAAATGGTGTTATAGATAATAGGAATTAAATAATAGGAATACTGGAAACAACTCGTGATACTTTTTTGTCACCATACGGGCGATTAATGAGTAAAATAATATCTATGAGATATAGATGGGTATTATCTTCATTCCTTAAGAATGAAACGGTGTTTTAGATAATATTAATAAAATAATAGGAATACTCGAAACAACTCGTGATACTTTTTTGTTACCATACGGACGATTAATGAGTAAAATAATATCTATTAGATATAGATGGGTATTGTCTTCATTCCTTAAGAATGAAACGGTGTTTTAGATAATAGGAATAAAATAGGAATACTGGAAACAACTCGTGATACTTTTTTGTCATCATTCGGGCGATTAATGAGTAAAATAATAACTATGAGATATAGATGGGTATTATCTTCATTCCTTAAGAATGAAATGGTGTTATAGATAATAGGAATTAAATAATAGGAATACTGGAAACAACTCGTGATACTTTTTTGTCACCATACGGGCGATTAATGAGTAAAATAATATCTATGAGATATAGATGGGTATTATCTTCATTCCTTAAGAATGAAACGGTGTTTTAGATAATATTAATAAAATAATAGGAATACTGGAAACAACTCGTGATACTTTTTTGTCATCATACGGGCGATTAATAAGCAAAATAATTACTATGAGATATAGATGGGTATTATCTTCATTCCTTAAGAATGAAATGGTGTTATAGCAAATAGGAATTAAATAATAGGAATACTGGAAACAACTCGTGATACTTTTTTGTCACCATACGGGCGATTAATGAGTAAAATAATATCTATGAGATGTAGATGGGTATTATCTTCATTCCTTAAGAATGAAACGGTGTTTTAGATAATATTAATAAAATAATAGGAATACTGGAAACAACTCGTGATACTTTTTTGTTACCATACGGACGATTAATGAGTAAAATAATATCTATTAGATATAGATGGGTATTATCTTCATTCCTTAAGAATGAAACGGTGTTTTAGATAATAGGAATAAAATAGGAATACTGGAAACAACTCGTGATACTTTTTTGTCATCATTCGGGTGATTAATGAGTAAAATAATAACTATGAGATATAGATGGGTATTATCTTCATTCCTTAAGAATGAAATGGTGTTATAGATAATAGGAATTAAATAATAGGAATACTGGAAACAACTCGTGATACTTTTTTGTCATCATTCGGGCGATTAATGAGTAAAATAATAACTATGAGATATTAGATGGGTATGATCTTCATTCCTTAAGAATGAAATGGTGTTATAGATAATAGGAATTAAATAATAGGAATACTGGAAACAACTCGTGATACTTTTTTGTCACCATACGGGCGATTAATGAGCAAAATAATAACTATGAGATATAGCTGGGTATTATCTTCATTCCTTAAGAATGAAAAGGTGTTATAGAAAACAGGAATCAAATAATAGGAATACTGGAAACAACTCGTGATACTTTTTTGTCATCATTCGGGCGATTAATGAGTAAAATAATAATTATGAGATATTAGATGGGTATGATCTTCATTCCTTAAGAATGAAATGGTGTTATAGATAACCGGAATTAAATAATAGGAATACTGGAAACAACTCGTGATACTTTTTTGTTACCATACGGACGATTAATGAGTAAAATGATATCTATTAGATATAGATGGGTATTATCTTCATTCCTTAAGAATGAAACGGTGTTTTAGATAATAGGAATAAAATAGGAATACTGGAAACAACTCGTGATACTTTTTTGTCATCATTCGGGTGATTAATGAGTAAAATAATAACTGTGAGATATAGATGGGTATTATCTTCATTCCTTAAGAATGAAATGGTGTTATAGATAATAGGAATTAAATAATAGGAATACTGGAAACAACTCGTGATACTTTTTTGTCACCATACGGGCGATTAATGAGTAAAATAATATCTATGAGATATAGCTGGGTACTATCTTCATTCCTTAAGATTGAAAAGGTGTTATAGAAAACAGGAATCAAATAATAGGAATACTGGAAACAACTCGTGATACTTTTTTGTCATCATTCGGGCGATTAATGAGTAAAATAATAACTATGAGATATAGCTGGGTACTATCTTCATTCCTTAAGAATGAAAAGGTGTTATAGAAAATAGGAATCAAATAATAGGAATACTGGAAACAACTCGTGATACTTTTTTGTCACCATACGGGCGATTAATTAGTAAAATAATAACTATGAGATACAGATGGGTATTATCTTCATTCCTTAAGAATGAAATTGTGTTATAGATAATAGGAATTAAATAATAGGAATACTGGAAACAACTCGTGATACTTTTTTGTCACCATACGGGCGATTAATGAGCAAAATAATAACTATGAGATATAGCTGGGTATTATCTTCATTCCTTAAGATTGAAAAGGTGTTATAGAAAACAGGAATCAAATAATAGGAATACTGGAAACAACTCGTGATACTTTTTTGTTACCATACGGACGATTAATGAGTAAAATAATATCTATTAGATATAGATGGGTATTATCTTCATTCCTTAAGAATGAAACGGTGTTTTAGATAATAGGAATAAAATAGGAATACTGGAAACAACTCGTGATACTTTTTTGTCATCATTCGGGTGATTAATGAGTAAAATAATAACTGTGAGATATAGATGGGTATTATCTTCATTCCTTAAGAATGAAATGGTGTTATAGATAATAGGAATTAAATAATAGGAATACTGGAAACAACTCGTGATACTTTTTTGTCACCATACGGGCGATTAATGAGTAAAATAATATCTATGAGATATAGATGGGTATTATCTTCATTCCTTAAGAATGAAACGGTGTTTTAGATAATATTAATAAAATAATAGGAATACTGGAAACAACTCGTGATACTTTTTTGTCATCATACGGGCGATTAATAAGCAAAATAATAACTATGAGATATAGATGGGTATTATCTTCATTCCTTAAGAATGAAATGGTGTTATAGATAATAGGAATTAAATAATAGGAATACTGGAAACAACTCGTGATACTTTTTTGTCACCATACGGGCGATTAATGAGTAAAATAATATCTATGAGATATAGATGGGTATTATCTTCATTCCTTAAGAATGAAACGGTGTTTTAGATAATATTAATAAAATAATAGGAATACTCGAAACAACTCGTGATACTTTTTTGTTACCATACGGACGATTAATGAGTAAAATAATATCTATTAGATATAGATGGGTATTGTCTTCATTCCTTAAGAATGAAACGGTGTTTTAGATAATAGGAATAAAATAGGAATACTGGAAACAACTCGTGATACTTTTTTGTCATCATTCGGGCGATTAATGAGTAAAATAATAACTATGAGATATAGATGGGTATTATCTTCATTCCTTAAGAATGAAATGGTGTTATAGATAATAGGAATTAAATAATAGGAATACTGGAAACAACTCGTGATACTTTTTTGTCACCATACGGGCGATTAATGAGTAAAATAATATCTATGAGATATAGATGGGTATTATCTTCATTCCTTAAGAATGAAACGGTGTTTTAGATAATATTAATAAAATAATAGGAATACTGGAAACAACTCGTGATACTTTTTTGTCATCATACGGGCGATTAATAAGCAAAATAATTACTATGAGATATAGATGGGTATTATCTTCATTCCTTAAGAATGAAATGGTGTTATAGCAAATAGGAATTAAATAATAGGAATACTGGAAACAACTCGTGATACTTTTTTGTCACCATACGGGCGATTAATGAGTAAAATAATATCTATGAGATATAGATGGGTATTATCTTCATTCCTTAAGAATGAAACGGTGTTTTAGATAATATTAATAAAATAATAGGAATACTGGAAACAACTCGTGATACTTTTTTGTTACCATACGGACGATTAATGAGTAAAATAATATCTATTAGATATAGATGGGTATTATCTTCATTCCTTAAGAATGAAACGGTGTTTTAGATAATAGGAATAAAATAGGAATACTGGAAACAACTCGTGATACTTTTTTGTCATCATTCGGGTGATTAATGAGTAAAATAATAACTATGAGATATAGATGGGTATTATCTTCATTCCTTAAGAATGAAATGGTGTTATAGATAATAGGAATTAAATAATAGGAATACTGGAAACAACTCGTGATACTTTTTTGTCATCATTCGGGCGATTAATGAGTAAAATAATAACTATGAGATATTAGATGGGTATGATCTTCATTCCTTAAGAATGAAATGGTGTTATAGATAATAGGAATTAAATAATAGGAATACTGGAAACAACTCGTGATACTTTTTTGTCACCATACGGGCGATTAATGAGCAAAATAATAACTATGAGATATAGCTGGGTATTATCTTCATTCCTTAAGAATGAAAAGGTGTTATAGAAAACAGGAATCAAATAATAGGAATACTGGAAACAACTCGTGATACTTTTTTGTCATCATTCGGGCGATTAATGAGTAAAATAATAATTATGAGATATTAGATGGGTATGATCTTCATTCCTTAAGAATGAAATGGTGTTATAGATAACCGGAATTAAATAATAGGAATACTGGAAACAACTCGTGATACTTTTTTGTTACCATACGGACGATTAATGAGTAAAATGATATCTATTAGATATAGATGGGTATTATCTTCATTCCTTAAGAATGAAACGGTGTTTTAGATAATAGGAATAAAATAGGAATACTGGAAACAACTCGTGATACTTTTTTGTCATCATTCGGGTGATTAATGAGTAAAATAATAACTGTGAGATATAGATGGGTATTATCTTCATTCCTTAAGAATGAAATGGTGTTATAGATAATAGGAATTAAATAATAGGAATACTGGAAACAACTCGTGATACTTTTTTGTCACCATACGGGCGATTAATGAGTAAAATAATATCTATGAGATATAGCTGGGTACTATCTTCATTCCTTAAGATTGAAAAGGTGTTATAGAAAACAGGAATCAAATAATAGGAATACTGGAAACAACTCGTGATACTTTTTTGTCATCATTCGGGCGATTAATGAGTAAAATAATAACTATGAGATATAGCTGGGTACTATCTTCATTCCTTAAGAATGAAAAGGTGTTATAGAAAATAGGAATCAAATAATAGGAATACTGGAAACAACTCGTGATACTTTTTTGTCACCATACGGGCGATTAATTAGTAAAATAATAACTATGAGATACAGATGGGTATTATCTTCATTCCTTAAGAATGAAATTGTGTTATAGATAATAGGAATTAAATAATAGGAATACTGGAAACAACTCGTGATACTTTTTTGTCACCATACGGGCGATTAATGAGCAAAATAATAACTATGAGATATAGCTGGGTATTATCTTCATTCCTTAAGATTGAAAAGGTGTTATAGAAAACAGGAATCAAATAATAGGAATACTGGAAACAACTCGTGATACTTTTTTGTCATCATTCGGGCGATTAATGAGTAAAATAATAACTATGAGATATTAGATGGGTATGATCTTCATTCCTTAAGAATGAAATGTTGTTATAGATAACAGGAATTAAATAATAGGAATACTGGAAACAACTCGTGATACTTTTTTGTTACCATACGGACGATTAATGAGTAAAATAATATCTATTAGATATAGATGGGTATTATCTTCATTCCTTAAGAATGAAACGGTGTTTTAGATAATAGGAATAAAATAGGAATACTGGAAACAACTCGTGATACTTTTTTGTCATCATTCGGGTGATTAATGAGTAAAATAATAACTGTGAGATATAGATGGGTATTATCTTCATTCCTTAAGAATGAAATGGTGTTATAGATAATAGGAATTAAATAATAGGAATACTGGAAACAACTCGTGATACTTTTTTGTCACCATACGGGCGATTAATGAGTAAAATAATATCTATGAGATATAGATGGGTATTATCTTCATTCCTTAAGAATGAAACGGTGTTTTAGATAATATTAATAAAATAATAGGAATACTGGAAACAACTCGTGATACTTTTTTGTCATCATACGGGCGATTAATAAGCAAAATAATAACTATGAGATATAGATGGGTATTATCTTCATTCCTTAAGAATGAAATGGTGTTATAGATAATAGGAATTAAATAATAGGAATACTGGAAACAACTCGTGATACTTTTTTGTCACCATACGGGCGATTAATGAGTAAAATAATATCTATGAGATATAGATGGGTATTATCTTCATTCCTTAAGAATGAAACGGTGTTTTAGATAATATTAATAAAATAATAGGAATACTCGAAACAACTCGTGATACTTTTTTGTTACCATACGGACGATTAATGAGTAAAATAATATCTATTAGATATAGATGGGTATTGTCTTCATTCCTTAAGAATGAAACGGTGTTTTAGATAATAGGAATAAAATAGGAATACTGGAAACAACTCGTGATACTTTTTTGTCATCATTCGGGCGATTAATGAGTAAAATAATAACTATGAGATATAGATGGGTATTATCTTCATTCCTTAAGAATGAAATGGTGTTATAGATAATAGGAATTAAATAATAGGAATACTGGAAACAACTCGTGATACTTTTTTGTCACCATACGGGCGATTAATGAGTAAAATAATATCTATGAGATATAGATGGGTATTATCTTCATTCCTTAAGAATGAAACGGTGTTTTAGATAATATTAATAAAATAATAGGAATACTGGAAACAACTCGTGATACTTTTTTGTCACCATACGGGCGATTAATGAGTAAAATAATATCTATGAGATATAGATGGGTATTATCTTCATTCCTTAAGAATGAAACGGTGTTTTAGATAATATTAATAAAATAATAGGAATACTGGAAACAACTCGTGATACTTTTTTGTCATCATACGGGCGATTAATAAGCAAAATAATTGCTATGAGATATAGATGGGTATTATCTTCATTCCTTAAGAATGAAATGGTGTTATAGCAAATAGGAATTAAATAATAGGAATACTGGAAACAACTCGTGATACTTTTTTGTCACCATACGGGCGATTAATGAGTAAAATAATATCTATGAGATATAGATGGGTATTATCTTCATTCCTTAAGAATGAAACGGTGTTTTAGATAATATTAATAAAATAATAGGAATACTGGAAACAACTCGTGATACTTTTTTGTTACCATACGGACGATTAATGAGTAAAATAATATCTATTAGATATAGATGGGTATTATCTTCATTCCTTAAGAATGAAACGGTGTTTTAGATAATAGGAATAAAATAGGAATACTGGAAACAACTCGTGATACTTTTTTGTCATCATTCGGGTGATTAATGAGTAAAATAATAACTATGAGATATAGATGGGTATTATCTTCATTCCTTAAGAATGAAATGGTGTTATAGATAATAGGAATTAAATAATAGGAATACTGGAAACAACTCGTGATACTTTTTTGTCATCATTCGGGCGATTAATGAGTAAAATAATAACTATGAGATATTAGATGGGTATGATCTTCATTCCTTAAGAATGAAATGGTGTTATAGATAATAGGAATTAAATAATAGGAATACTGGAAACAACTCGTGATACTTTTTTGTCACCATACGGGCGATTAATGAGCAAAATAATAACTATGAGATATAGCTGGGTATTATCTTCATTCCTTAAGAATGAAAAGGTGTTATAGAAAACAGGAATCAAATAATAGGAATACTGGAAACAACTCGTGATACTTTTTTGTCATCATTCGGGCGATTAATGAGTAAAATAATAACTATGAGATATTAGATGGGTATGATCTTCATTCCTTAAGAATGAAATGGTGTTATAGATAACCGGAATTAAATAATAGGAATACTGGAAACAACTCGTGATACTTTTTTGTTACCATACGGACGATTAATGAGTAAAATGATATCTATTAGATATAGATGGGTATTATCTTCATTCCTTAAGAATGAAACGGTGTTTTAGATAATAGGAATAAAATAGGAATACTGGAAACAACACGTGATACTTTTTTGTCATCATTCGGGCGATTAATGAGTAAAATAATAACTATGAGATATAGATGGGTATTATCTTCATTCCTTAAGAATGAAATGGTGTTATAGATAATAGGAATTAAATAATAGGAATACTTGAAACAACTCGTGATACTTTTTTGTCACCATACGGGCGATTAATGAGTAAAATAATATCTAAGAGATTTAGATGGGTATTATCTTCATTCCTTAAGAATGAAACGGTGTTTTAGATAATATTAATAAAATAATAGGAATACTGGAAACAACTCGTGATACTTTTTTGTCATCATACGGGCGATTAATAAGCAAAATTATTACTATGAGATATAGATGGGTATTATCTTCATTCCTTAAGAATGAAATGGTGTTATAGATAATAGGAATTAAATAATAGGAATACTGGAAACAACTCGTGATACTTTTTTGTCACCATACGGGCGATTAATGAGTAAAATAATATCTATGAGATATAGATGGGTATTATCTTCATTCCTTAAGAATGAAACGGTGTTTTAGATAATAGGAATAAAATAGGAATACTGGAAACAACTCGTGATACTTTTTTGTCATCATTCGGGCGATTAATGAGTAAAATAATAACTATGAGATATTAGATGGGTATGATCTTCATTCCTTAAGAATGAAATGGTGTTATAGATAACAGGAATTAAATAATAGGAATACTGGAAACAACTCGTGATACTTTTTTGTTACCATACGGACGATTAATGAATAAAATAATATCTATTAGATATAGATGGGTATTATCTTCATTCCTTAAGAATGAAACGGTGTTTTAGATAATAGGAATAAAATAGGAATACTGGAAACAACTCGTGATACTTTTTTGTCATCATTCGGGCGATTAATGAGTAAAATAATAACTATGAGATATAGATGGGTATTATCTTCATTCCTTAAGAATGAAATGGTGTTATAGATAATAGGAATTAAATAATAGGAATACTGGAAACAACTCGTGATACTTTTTTGTCACCATACGGGCGATTAATGAGTAAAATAATATCTATGAGATATAGATGGGTATTATCTTCATTCCTTAAGAATGAAACGGTGTTTTAGATAATATTAATAAAATAATAGGAATACTGGAAACAACTCGTGATACTTTTTTGTCATCATACGGGCGATTAATAAGCAAAATAATTGCTATGAGATATAGATGGGTATTATCTTCATTCCTTAAGAATGAAATGGTGTTATAGCAAATAGGAATTAAATAATAGGAATACTGGAAACAACTCGTGATACTTTTTTGTCACCATACGGGCGATTAATGAGTAAAATAATATCTATGAGATATAGATGGGTATTATCTTCATTCCTTAAGAATGAAACGGTGTTTTAGATAATATTAATAAAATAATAGGAATACTGGAAACAACTCGTGATACTTTTTTGTTACCATACGGACGATTAATGAGTAAAATAATATCTATTAGATATAGATGGGTATTATCTTCATTCCTTAAGAATGAAACGGTGTTTTAGATAATAGGAATAAAATAGGAATACTGGAAACAACTCGTGATACTTTTTTGTCATCATTCGGGTGATTAATGTGTAAAATAATAACTATGAGATATAGATGGGTATTATCTTCATTCCTTAAGAATGAAATGGTGTTATAGATAATAGGAATTAAATAATAGGAATACTGGAAACAACTCGTGATACTTTTTTGTCATCATTCGGGCGATTAATGAGTAAAATAATAACTATGAGATATTAGATGGGTATGATCTTCATTCCTTAAGAATGAAATGGTGTTATAGATAATAGGAATTAAATAATAGGAATACTGGAAACAACTCGTGATACTTTTTTGTCACCATACGGGCGATTAATGAGCAAAATAATAACTATGAGATATAGCTGGGTATTATCTTCATTCCTTAAGAATGAAAAGGTGTTATAGAAAACAGGAATCAAATAATAGGAATACTGGAAACAACTCGTGATACTTTTTTGTCATCATTCGGGCGATTAATGAGTAAAATAATAACTATGAGATATTAGATGGGTATGATCTTCATTCCTTAAGAATGAAATGGTGTTATAGATAACCGGAATTAAATAATAGGAATACTGGAAACAACTCGTGATACTTTTTTGTTACCATACGGACGATTAATGAGTAAAATGATATCTATTAGATATAGATGGGTATTATCTTCATTCCTTAAGAATGAAACGGTGTTTTAGATAATAGGAATAAAATAGGAATACTGGAAACAACACGTGATACTTTTTTGTCATCATTCGGGCGATTAATGAGTAAAATAATAACTATGAGATATAGATGGGTATTATCTTCATTCCTTAAGAATGAAATGGTGTTATAGATAATAGGAATTAAATAATAGGAATACTTGAAACAACTCGTGATACTTTTTTGTCACCATACGGGCGATTAATGAGTAAAATAATATCTAAGAGATTTAGATGGGTATTATCTTCATTCCTTAAGAATGAAACGGTGTTTTAGATAATATTAATAAAATAATAGGAATACTGGAAACAACTCGTGATACTTTTTTGTCATCATACGGGCGATTAATAAGCAAAATTATTACTATGAGATATAGATGGGTATTATCTTCATTCCTTAAGAATGAAATGGTGTTATAGATAATAGGAATTAAATAATAGGAATACTGGAAACAACTCGTGATACTTTTTTGTCACCATACGGGCGATTAATGAGTAAAATAATATCTATGAGATATAGATGGGTATTATCTTCATTCCTTAAGAATGAAACGGTGTTTTAGATAATATTAATAAAATAATAGGAATACTGGAAACAACTCGTGATACTTTTTTGTCATCATACGGGCGATTAATGAGTAAAATAATAACTATGAGATATTAGATGGGTATGATCTTCATTCCTTAAGAATGAAATGGTGTTATAGATAACAGGAATTAAATAATAGGAATACTGGAAACAACTCGTGATACTTTTTTGTTACCATACGGACGATTAATGAGTAAAATAATATCTATTAGATATAGATGGGTATTATCTTCATTCCTTAAGAATGAAACGGTGTTTTAGATAATAGGAATAAAATAGGAATACTGGAAACAACTCGTGATACTTTTTTGTCATCATTCGGGCGATTAATGAGTAAAATAATAACTATGAGATATAGATGGGTATTATCTTCATTCCTTAAGAATGAAATGGTGTTATAGATAATAGGAATTAAATAATAGGAATACTGGAAACAACTCGTGATACTTTTTTGTCACCATACGGGCGATTAATGAGTAAAATAATATCTATGAGATATAGTTGGGTATTATCTTCATTCCTTAAGAATGAAACGGTGTTTTAGATACTATTAATAAAATAATAGGAATACTGGAAACAACTCGTGATACTTTTTTGTCATCATACGGGCGATTAATAAGCAAAATAATTACTATGAGATATAGATGGGTATTATCTTCATTCCTTAAGAATGAAATGGTGTTATAGCAAATAGGAATTAAATAATAGGAATACTGGAAACAACTCGTGATACTTTTTTGTCACCATACGGGCGATTAATGAGTAAAATAATATCTATGAGATATAGATGGGTATTATCTTCATTCCTTAAGAATGAAACGGTGTTTTAGATAATATTAATAAAATAATAGGAATACTGGAAACAACTCGTGATACTTTTTTGTCATCATACGGGCGATTAATAAGCAAAATAATTACTATGAGATATAGATGGGTATTATCTTCATTCCTTAAGAATGAAATGGTGTTATAGCAAATAGGAATTAAATAATAGGAATACTGGAAACAACTCGTGATACTTTTTTGTCACCATACGGGCGATTAATGAGTAAAATAATATCTATGAGATATAGATGGGTATTATCTTCATTCCTTAAGAATGAAACGGTGTTTTAGATAATATTAATAAAATAATAGGAATACTGGAAACAACTCGTGATACTTTTTTGTTACCATACGGACGATTAATGAGTAAAATAATATCTATTAGATATAGATGGGTATTATCTTCATTCCTTAAGAATGAAACGGTGTTTTAGATAATAGGAATAAAATAGGAATACTGGAAACAACTCGTGATACTTTTTTGTCATCATTCGGGTGATTAATGAGTAAAATAATAACTATGAGATATAGATGGGTATTATCTTCATTCCTTAAGAATGAAATGGTGTTATAGATAATAGGAATTAAATAATAGGAATACTGGAAACAACTCGTGATACTTTTTTGTCATCATTCGGGCGATTAATGAGTAAAATAATAACTATGAGATATTAGATGGGTATGATCTTCATTCCTTAAGAATGAAATGGTGTTATAGATAACCGGAATTAAATAATAGGAATACTGGAAACAACTCGTGATACTTTTTTGTTACCATACGGACGATTAATGAGTAAAATGATATCTATTAGATATAGATGGGTATTATCTTCATTCCTTAAGAATGAAACGGTGTTTTAGATAATAGGAATAAAATAGGAATACTGGAAACAACTCGTGATACTTTTTTGTCATCATTCGGGCGATTAATGAGTAAAATAATAACTATGAGATATAGATGGGTATTATCTTCATTCCTTAAGAATGAAATGGTGTTATAGATAATAGGAATTAAATAATAGGAATACTTGAAACAACTCGTGATACTTTTTTGTCACCATACGGGCGATTAATGAGTAAAATAATATCTAAGAGATTTAGATGGGTATTATCTTCATTCCTTAAGAATGAAACGGTGTTTCAGATAATATTAATAAAATAATAGGAATACTGGAAACAACTCGTGAAACTTTTTTGTCATCATACGGGCGATTAATAAGCAAAATTATTACTATGAGATATAGATGGGTATTATCTTCATTCCTTAAGAATGAAATGGTGTTATAGATAATAGGAATTAAATAATAGGAATACTGGAAACAACTCGTGATACTTTTTTGTCACCATACGGGCGATTAATGAGTAAAATAATATCTATGAGATATAGATGGGTATTATCTTCATTCCTTAAGAATGAAACGGTGTTTTAGATAATATTAATAAAATAATAGGAATACTGGAAACAACTCGTGATACTTTTTTGTTACCATACGGACGATTAATGAGTAAAATAATATCTATTAGATATAGATGGGTATTATCTTCATTCCTTAAGAATGAAACGGTGTTTTAGATAATAGGAATAAAATAGGAATACTGGAAACAACTCGTGATACTTTTTTGTCATCATTCGGGCGATTAATGAGTAAAATAATAACTATGAGATATAGATGGGTATTATCTTCATTCCTTAAGAATGAAATGGTGTTATAGATAATAGGAATTAAATAATAGGAATACTGGAAACAACTCGTGATACTTTTTTGTCACCATACGGGCGATTAATGAGTAAAATAATATCTATGAGATATAGATGGGTATTATCTTCATTCCTTAAGAATGAAACGGTGTTTTAGATAATATTAATAAAATAATAGGAATACTGGAAACAACTCGTGATACTTTTTTGTCATCATACGGGCGATTAATAAGCAAAATAATTACTATGAGATATAGCTGGGTACTATCTTCATTCCTTAAGAATGAAAAGGTGTTATAGAAAACAGGAATCAAATAATAGGAATACTGGAAACAACTCGTGATACTTTTTTTGTCATCATTCGGGCGATTAATAAGCAAAACAATAACTATGAGATATAGCTGGGTACTATCTTCATTCCTTAAGAATGAAAAGGTGTTATAGAAAATAGGAATCAAATAATAGGAATACTGGAAACAACTCGTGATACTTTTTTGTCACCATACGGGCGATTAATGAGTAAAATAATAACTATGAGATACAGATGGGTATTATCTTCATTCCTTAAGAATGAAATTGTGTTATAGATAATAGGAATTAAATAATAGGAATACTGGAAACAACTCGTGATACTTTTTTGTCACCATACGGGCGATTAATGAGCAAAATAATAACTATGAGATATAGCTGGGTATTATCTTCATTCCTTAAGATTGAAAAGGTGTTATAGAAAACAGGAATCAAATAATAGGAATACTGGAAACAACTCGTGATACTTTTTTGTCATCATTCGGGCGATTAATGAGTAAAATAATAACTATGAGATATTAGATGGGTATGATCTTCATTCCTTAAGAATGAAATGGTGTTATAGATAACAGGAATTAAATAATAGGAATACTGGAAACAACTCGTGATACTTTTTTGTTACCATACGGACGATTAATGAGTAAAATAATATCTATTAGATATAGATGGGTATTATCTTCATTCCTTAAGAATGAAACGGTGTTTTAGATAATAGGAATAAAATAGGAATACTGGAAACAACTCGTGATACTTTTTTGTCATCATTCGGGTGATTAATGAGTAAAATAATAACTGTGAGATATAGACGGGTATTATCTTCATTCCTTAAGAATGAAATGGTGTTATAGATAATAGGAATTAAATAATAGGAATACTGGAAACAACTCGTGATACTTTTTTGTCACCATACGGGCGATTAATGAGTAAAATAATATCTATGAGATATAGATGGGTATTATCTTCATTCCTTAAGAATGAAACGGTGTTTTAGATAATATTAATAAAATAATAGGAATACTGGAAACAACTCGTGATACTTTTTTGTCATCATACGGGCGATTAATAAGCAAAATAATAACTATGAGATATAGATGGGTATTATCTTCATTCCTTAAGAATGAAATGGTGTTATAGATAATAGGAATTAAATAATAGGAATACTGGAAACAACTCGTGATACTTTTTTGTCACCATACGGGCGATTAATGAGTAAAATAATATCTATGAGATATAGATGGGTATTATCTTCATTCCTTAAGAATGAAACGGTGTTTTAGATAATATTAATAAAATAATAGGAATACTCGAAACAACTCGTGATACTTTTTAGTTACCATACGGACGATTAATGAGTAAAATAATATCTATTAGATATAGATGGGTATTGTCTTCATTCCTTAAGAATGAAACGGTGTTTTAGATAATAGGAATAAAATAGGAATACTGGAAACAACTCGTGATACTTTTTTGTCATCATTCGGGCGATTAATGAGTAAAATAATAACTATGAGATATAGATGGGTATTATCTTCATTCCTTAAGAATGAAATGGTGTTATAGATAATAGGAATTAAATAATAGGAATACTGGAAACAACTCGTGATACTTTTTTGTCACCATACGGGCGATTAATGAGTAAAATAATATCTATGAGATATAGATGGGTATTATCTTCATTCCTTAAGAATGAAACGGTGTTTTAGATAATATTAATAAAATAATAGGAATACTGGAAACAACTCGTGATACTTTTTTGTCATCATACGGGCGATTAATAAGCAAAATAATTACTATGAGATATAGATGGGTATTATCTTCATTCCTTAAGAATGAAATGGTGTTATAGCAAATAGGAATTAAATAATAGGAATACTGGAAACAACTCGTGATACTTTTTTGTCACCATACGGGCGATTAATGAGTAAAATAATATCTATGAGATATAGATGGGTATTATCTTCATTCCTTAAGAATGAAACGGTGTTTTAGATAATATTAATAAAATAATAGGAATACTGGAAACAACTCGTGATACTTTTTTGTTACCATACGGACGATTAATGAGTAAAATAATATCTATTAGATATAGATGGGTATTATCTTCATTCCTTAAAAATGAAACGGTGTTTTAGATAATAGGAATAAAATAGGAATACTGGAAACAACTCGTGATACTTTTTTGTCATCATTCGGGTGATTAATGAGTAAAATAATAACTATGAGATATAGATGGGTATTATCTTCATTCCTTAAGAATGAAATGGTGTTATAGATAATAGGAATTAAATAATAGGAATACTGGAAACAACTCGTGATACTTTTTTGTCATCATTCGGGCGATTAATGAGTAAAATAATAACTATGAGATATTAGATGGGTATGATCTTCATTCCTTAAGAATGAAATGGTGTTATAGATAATAGGAATTAAATAATAGGAATACTGGAAACAACTCGTGATACTTTTTTGTCACCATACGGGCGATTAATGAGCAAAATAATAACTATGAGATATAGCTGGGTATTATCTTCATTCCTTAAGAATGAAAAGGTGTTATAGAAAACAGGAATCAAATAATAGGAATACTGGAAACAACTCGTGATACTTTTTTGTCATCATTCGGGCGATTAATGAGTAAAATAATAATTATGAGATATTAGATGGGTATGATCTTCATTCCTTAAGAATGAAATGGTGTTATAGATAACCGGAATTAAATAATAGGAATACTGGAAACAACTCGTGATACTTTTTTGTTACCATACGGACGATTAATGAGTAAAATGATATCTATTAGATATAGATGGGTATTATCTTCATTCCTTAAGAATGAAACGGTGTTTTAGATAATAGGAATAAAATAGGAATACTGGAAACAACTCGTGATACTTTTTTGTCATCATTCGGGTGATTAATGAGTAAAATAATAACTGTGAGATATAGATGGGTATTATCTTCATTCCTTAAGAATGAAATGGTGTTATAGATAATAGGAATTAAATAATAGGAATACTGGAAACAACTCGTGATACTTTTTTGTCACCATACGGGCGATTAATGAGTAAAATAATATCTATGAGATATAGCTGGGTACTATCTTCATTCCTTAAGATTGAAAAGGTGTTATAGAAAACAGGAATCAAATAATAGGAATACTGGAAACAACTCGTGATACTTTTTTGTCATCATTCGGGCGATTAATGAGTAAAATAATAACTATGAGATATAGCTGGGTACTATCTTCATTCCTTAAGAATGAAAAGGTGTTATAAAAAATAGGAATCAAATAATAGGAATACTGGAAACAACTCGTGATACTTTTTTGTCACCATACGGGCGATTAATTAGTAAAATAATAACTATGAGATACAGATGGGTATTATCTTCATTCCTTAAGAATGAAATTGTGTTATAGATAATAGGAATTAAATAATAGGAATACTGGAAACAACTCGTGATACTTTTTTGTCACCATACGGGCGATTAATGAGCAAAATAATAACTATGAGATATAGCTGGGTATTATCTTCATTCCTTAAGATTGAAAAGGTGTTATAGAAAACAGGAATCAAATAATAGGAATACTGGAAACAACTCGTGATACTTTTTTGTCACCATACGGGCGATTAATGAGCAAAATAATAACTATGAGATATAGCTGGGTATTATCTTCATTCCTTAAGAATGAAAAGGTGTTATAGAAAACAGGAATCAAATAATAGGAATACTGGAAACAACTCGTGATACTTTTTTGTCATCATTCGGGCGATTAATGAGTAAAATAATAATTATGAGATATTAGATGGGTATGATCTTCATTCCTTAAGAATGAAATGGTGTTATAGATAACCGGAATTAAATAATAGGAATACTGGAAACAACTCGTGATACTTTTTTGTTACCATACGGACGATTAATGAGTAAAATGATATCTATTAGATATAGATGGGTATTATCTTCATTCCTTAAGAATGAAACGGTGTTTTAGATAATAGGAATAAAATAGGAATACTGGAAACAACTCGTGATACTTTTTTGTCATCATTCGGGTGATTAATGAGTAAAATAATAACTGTGAGATATAGATGGGTATTATCTTCATTCCTTAAGAATGAAATGGTGTTATAGATAATAGGAATTAAATAATAGGAATACTGGAAACAACTCGTGATACTTTTTTGTCACCATACGGGCGATTAATGAGTAAAATAATATCTATGAGATATAGCTGGGTACTATCTTCATTCCTTAAGATTGAAAAGGTGTTATAGAAAACAGGAATCAAATAATAGGAATACTGGAAACAACTCGTGATACTTTTTTGTCATCATTCGGGCGATTAATGAGTAAAATAATAACTATGAGATATAGCTGGGTACTATCTTCATTCCTTAAGAATGAAAAGGTGTTATAGAAAATAGGAATCAAATAATAGGAATACTGGAAACAACTCGTGATACTTTTTTGTCACCATACGGGCGATTAATTAGTAAAATAATAACTATGAGATACAGATGGGTATTATCTTCATTCCTTAAGAATGAAATTGTGTTATAGATAATAGGAATTAAATAATAGGAATACTGGAAACAACTCGTGATACTTTTTTGTCACCATACGGGCGATTAATGAGCAAAATAATAACTATGAGATATAGCTGGGTATTATCTTCATTCCTTAAGAATGAAAAGGTGTTATAGAAAACAGGAATCAAATAATAGGAATACTGGAAACAACTCGTGATACTTTTTTGTCATCATTCGGGCGATTAATGAGTAAAATAATAACTATGAGATATAGCTGGGTACTATCTTCATTCCTTAAGAATGAAAAGGTGTTATAGAAAACAGGAATCAAATAATAGGAATACTGGAAACAACTCGTGATACTTTTTTGTCACCATACGGGCGATTAATGAGCAAAATAATAACTATGAGATATAGCTGGGTATTATCTTCATTCCTTAAGAATGAAAAGGTGTTATAGAAAACAGGAATCAAATAATAGGAATACTGGAAACAACTCGTGATACTTTTTTGTCATCATTCGGGCGATTAATGAGTAAAATAATAATTATGAGATATTAGATGGGTATGATCTTCATTCCTTAAGAATGAAATGGTGTTATAGATAACCGGAATTAAATAATAGGAATACTGGAAACAACTCGTGATACTTTTTTGTTACCATACGGACGATTAATGAGTAAAATGATATCTATTAGATATAGATGGGTATTATCTTCATTCCTTAAGAATGAAACGGTGTTTTAGATAATAGGAATAAAATAGGAATACTGGAAACAACTCGTGATACTTTTTTGTCATCATTCGGGTGATTAATGAGTAAAATAATAACTGTGAGATATAGATGGGTATTATCTTCATTCCTTAAGAATGAAATGGTGTTATAGATAATAGGAATTAAATAATAGGAATACTGGAAACAACTCGTGATACTTTTTTGTCACCATACGGGCGATTAATGAGTAAAATAATATCTATGAGATATAGCTGGGTACTATCTTCATTCCTTAAGATTGAAAAGGTGTTATAGAAAACAGGAATCAAATAATAGGAATACTGGAAACAACTCGTGATACTTTTTTGTCATCATTCGGGCGATTAATGAGTAAAATAATAACTATGAGATATAGCTGGGTACTATCTTCATTCCTTAAGAATGAAAAGGTGTTATAGAAAATAGGAATCAAATAATAGGAATACTGGAAACAACTCGTGATACTTTTTTGTCACCATACGGGCGATTAATTAGTAAAATAATAACTATGAGATACAGATGGGTATTATCTTCATTCCTTAAGAATGAAATTGTGTTATAGATAATAGGAATTAAATAATAGGAATACTGGAAACAACTCGTGATACTTTTTTGTCACCATACGGGCGATTAATGAGCAAAATAATAACTATGAGATATAGCTGGGTATTATCTTCATTCCTTAAGATTGAAAAGGTGTTATAGAAAACAGGAATCAAATAATAGGAATACTGGAAACAACTCGTGATACTTTTTTGTCATCATTCGGGCGATTAATGAGTAAAATAATAACTATGAGATATTAGATGGGTATGATCTTCATTCCTTAAGAATGAAATGTTGTTATAGATAACAGGAATTAAATAATAGGAATACTGGAAACAACTCGTGATACTTTTTTGTTACCATACGGACGATTAATGAGTAAAATAATATCTATTAGATATAGATGGGTATTATCTTCATTCCTTAAGAATGAAACGGTGTTTTAGATAATAGGAATAAAATAGGAATACTGGAAACAACTCGTGATACTTTTTTGTCATCATTCGGGTGATTAATGAGTAAAATAATAACTGTGAGATATAGATGGGTATTATCTTCATTCCTTAAGAATGAAATGGTGTTATAGATAATAGGAATTAAATAATAGGAATACTGGAAACAACTCGTGATACTTTTTTGTCACCATACGGGCGATTAATGAGTAAAATAATATCTATGAGATATAGATGGGTATTATCTTCATTCCTTAAGAATGAAACGGTGTTTTAGATAATATTAATAAAATAATAGGAATACTGGAAACAACTCGTGATACTTTTTTGTCATCATACGGGCGATTAATAAGCAAAATAATAACTATGAGATATAGATGGGTATTATCTTCATTCCTTAAGAATGAAATGGTGTTATAGATAATAGGAATTAAATAATAGGAATACTGGAAACAACTCGTGATACTTTTTTGTCACCATACGGGCGATTAATGAGTAAAATAATATCTATGAGATATAGATGGGTATTATCTTCATTCCTTAAGAATGAAACGGTGTTTTAGATAATATTAATAAAATAATAGGAATACTCGAAACAACTCGTGATACTTTTTTGTCATCATTCGGGCGATTAATGAGTAAAATAATAACTATGAGATATAGCTGGGTACTATCTTCATTCCTTAAGAATGAAAAGGTGTTATAAAAAATAGGAATCAAATAATAGGAATACTGGAAACAACTCGTGATACTTTTTTGTCACCATACGGGCGATTAATTAGTAAAATAATAACTATGAGATACAGATGGGTATTATCTTCATTCCTTAAGAATGAAATTGTGTTATAGATAATAGGAATTAAATAATAGGAATACTGGAAACAACTCGTGATACTTTTTTGTCACCATACGGGCGATTAATGAGCAAAATAATAACTATGAGATATAGCTGGGTATTATCTTCATTCCTTAAGATTGAAAAGGTGTTATAGAAAACAGGAATCAAATAATAGGAATACTGGAAACAACTCGTGATACTTTTTTGTCACCATACGGGCGATTAATGAGCAAAATAATAACTATGAGATATAGCTGGGTATTATCTTCATTCCTTAAGAATGAAAAGGTGTTATAGAAAACAGGAATCAAATAATAGGAATACTGGAAACAACTCGTGATACTTTTTTGTCATCATTCGGGCGATTAATGAGTAAAATAATAATTATGAGATATTAGATGGGTATGATCTTCATTCCTTAAGAATGAAATGGTGTTATAGATAACCGGAATTAAATAATAGGAATACTGGAAACAACTCGTGATACTTTTTTGTTACCATACGGACGATTAATGAGTAAAATGATATCTATTAGATATAGATGGGTATTATCTTCATTCCTTAAGAATGAAACGGTGTTTTAGATAATAGGAATAAAATAGGAATACTGGAAACAACTCGTGATACTTTTTTGTCATCATTCGGGTGATTAATGAGTAAAATAATAACTGTGAGATATAGATGGGTATTATCTTCATTCCTTAAGAATGAAATGGTGTTATAGATAATAGGAATTAAATAATAGGAATACTGGAAACAACTCGTGATACTTTTTTGTCACCATACGGGCGATTAATGAGTAAAATAATATCTATGAGATATAGCTGGGTACTATCTTCATTCCTTAAGATTGAAAAGGTGTTATAGAAAACAGGAATCAAATAATAGGAATACTGGAAACAACTCGTGATACTTTTTTGTCATCATTCGGGCGATTAATGAGTAAAATAATAACTATGAGATATAGCTGGGTACTATCTTCATTCCTTAAGAATGAAAAGGTGTTATAGAAAATAGGAATCAAATAATAGGAATACTGGAAACAACTCGTGATACTTTTTTGTCACCATACGGGCGATTAATTAGTAAAATAATAACTATGAGATACAGATGGGTATTATCTTCATTCCTTAAGAATGAAATTGTGTTATAGATAATAGGAATTAAATAATAGGAATACTGGAAACAACTCGTGATACTTTTTTGTCACCATACGGGCGATTAATGAGCAAAATAATAACTATGAGATATAGCTGGGTATTATCTTCATTCCTTAAGAATGAAAAGGTGTTATAGAAAACAGGAATCAAATAATAGGAATACTGGAAACAACTCGTGATACTTTTTTGTCATCATTCGGGCGATTAATGAGTAAAATAATAACTATGAGATATAGCTGGGTACTATCTTCATTCCTTAAGAATGAAAAGGTGTTATAGAAAACAGGAATCAAATAATAGGAATACTGGAAACAACTCGTGATACTTTTTTGTCACCATACGGGCGATTAATGAGCAAAATAATAACTATGAGATATAGCTGGGTATTATCTTCATTCCTTAAGAATGAAAAGGTGTTATAGAAAACAGGAATCAAATAATAGGAATACTGGAAACAACTCGTGATACTTTTTTGTCATCATTCGGGCGATTAATGAGTAAAATAATAATTATGAGATATTAGATGGGTATGATCTTCATTCCTTAAGAATGAAATGGTGTTATAGATAACCGGAATTAAATAATAGGAATACTGGAAACAACTCGTGATACTTTTTTGTTACCATACGGACGATTAATGAGTAAAATGATATCTATTAGATATAGATGGGTATTATCTTCATTCCTTAAGAATGAAACGGTGTTTTAGATAATAGGAATAAAATAGGAATACTGGAAACAACTCGTGATACTTTTTTGTCATCATTCGGGTGATTAATGAGTAAAATAATAACTGTGAGATATAGATGGGTATTATCTTCATTCCTTAAGAATGAAATGGTGTTATAGATAATAGGAATTAAATAATAGGAATACTGGAAACAACTCGTGATACTTTTTTGTCACCATACGGGCGATTAATGAGTAAAATAATATCTATGAGATATAGCTGGGTACTATCTTCATTCCTTAAGATTGAAAAGGTGTTATAGAAAACAGGAATCAAATAATAGGAATACTGGAAACAACTCGTGATACTTTTTTGTCATCATTCGGGCGATTAATGAGTAAAATAATAACTATGAGATATAGCTGGGTACTATCTTCATTCCTTAAGAATGAAAAGGTGTTATAGAAAATAGGAATCAAATAATAGGAATACTGGAAACAACTCGTGATACTTTTTTGTCACCATACGGGCGATTAATTAGTAAAATAATAACTATGAGATACAGATGGGTATTATCTTCATTCCTTAAGAATGAAATTGTGTTATAGATAATAGGAATTAAATAATAGGAATACTGGAAACAACTCGTGATACTTTTTTGTCACCATACGGGCGATTAATGAGCAAAATAATAACTATGAGATATAGCTGGGTATTATCTTCATTCCTTAAGATTGAAAAGGTGTTATAGAAAACAGGAATCAAATAATAGGAATACTGGAAACAACTCGTGATACTTTTTTGTCATCATTCGGGCGATTAATGAGTAAAATAATAACTATGAGATATTAGATGGGTATGATCTTCATTCCTTAAGAATGAAATGTTGTTATAGATAACAGGAATTAAATAATAGGAATACTGGAAACAAATCGTGATACTTTTTTGTTACCATACGGACGATTAATGAGTAAAATAATATCTATTAGATATAGATGGGTATTATCTTCATTCCTTAAGAATGAAACGGTGTTTTAGATAATAGGAATAAAATAGGAATACTGGAAACAACTCGTGATACTTTTTTGTCATCATTCGGGTGATTAATGAGTAAAATAATAACTGTGAGATATAGATGGGTATTATCTTCATTCCTTAAGAATGAAATGGTGTTATAGATAATAGGAATTAAATAATAGGAATACTGGAAACAACTCGTGATACTTTTTTGTCACCATACGGGCGATTAATGAGTAAAATAATATCTATGAGATATAGATGGGTATTATCTTCATTCCTTAAGAATGAAACGGTGTTTTAGATAATATTAATAAAATAATAGGAATACTGGAAACAACTCGTGATACTTTTTTGTCATCATACGGGCGATTAATAAGCAAAATAATAACTATGAGATATAGATGGGTATTATCTTCATTCCTTAAGAATGAAATGGTGTTATAGATAATAGGAATTAAATAATAGGAATACTGGAAACAACTCGTGATACTTTTTTGTCACCATACGGGCGATTAATGAGTAAAATAATATCTATGAGATATAGATGGGTATTATCTTCATTCCTTAAGAATGAAACGGTGTTTTAGATAATATTAATAAAATAATAGGAATACTCGAAACAACTCGTGATACTTTTTTGTTACCATACGGACGATTAATGAGTAAAATAATATCTATTAGATATAGATGGGTATTGTCTTCATTCCTTAAGAATGAAACGGTGTTTTAGATAATAGGAATAAAATAGGAATACTGGAAACAACTCGTGATACTTTTTTGTCATCATTCGGTCGATTAATGAGTAAAATAATAACTATGAGATATAGATGGGTATTATCTTCATTCCTTAAGAATGAAATGGTGTTATAGATAATAGGAATTAAATAATAGGAATACTGGAAACAACTCGTGATACTTTTTTGTCACCATACGGGCGATTAATGAGTAAAATAATATCTATGAGATATAGATGGGTATTATCTTCATTCCTTAAGAATGAAACGGTGTTTTAGATAATATTAATAAAATAATAGGAATACTGGAAACAACTCGTGATACTTTTTTGTTACCATACGGACGATTAATGAGTAAAATAATATCTATTAGATATAGATGGGTATTATCTTCATTCCTTAAGAATGAAACGGTGTTTTAGATAATAGGAATAAAATAGGAATACTGGAAACAACTCGTGATACTTTTTTGTCATCATTCGGGCGATTAATGAGTAAAATAATAACTATGAGATATAGATGGGTATTATCTTCATTCCTTAAGAATGAAATGGTGTTATAGATAATAGGAATTAAATAATAGGAATACTGGAAACAACTCGTGATACTTTTTTGTCACCATACGGGCGATTAATGAGTAAAATAATATCTATGAGATATAGATGGGTATTATCTTCATTCCTTAAGAATGAAACGGTGTTTTAGATAATATTAATAAAATAATAGGAATACTGGAAACAACTCGTGATACTTTTTTGTCATCATACGGGCGATTAATAAGCAAAATAATTACTATGAGATATAGCTGGGTACTATCTTCATTCCTTAAGAATGAAAAGGTGTTATAGAAAACAGGAATCAAATAATAGGAATACTGGAAACAACTCGTGATACTTTTTTTGTCATCATTTGGTCGATTAATAAGCAAAATAATAACTATGAGATATAGCTGGGTTCTATCTTCATTCCTTAAGAATGAAAAGGTGTTATAGAAAATAGGAATCAAATAATAGGAATACTGGAAACAACTCGTGATACTTTTTTGTCACCATACGGGCGATTAATGAGTAAAATCATAACTATGAGATACAGATGGGTATTATCTTCATTCCTTAAGAATGAAATTGTGTTATAGATAATAGGAATTAAATAATAGGAATACTGGAAACAACTCGTGATACTTTTTTGTCACCATACGGACGATTAATAAGTAAAATAATATCTATTAGATATAGATGGGTATTATCTTCATTCCTTAAGAATGAAACGATGTTTTAGATAATAGGAATAAAATAGGAATACTGGAAACAACTCGTGATACTTTTTTGTCATCATTCGGGCGATTAATGAGCAAAATAGTAACTATGAGATATAGCTGGGTATTATCTTCATTCCTTAAGAATGAAAAGGTGTTATAGAAAACAGGAATCAAATAATAGGAATACTGGAAACAACTCGTGATACTTTTTTGTCATCATTCGGGCGATTAATGAGTAAAATAATAACTATGAGATATTAGATGGGTATGATCTTCATTCCTTAAGAATGAAATGGTGTTATAGATAAGAGGAATTAAATAATAGGAATACTGGAAACAACTCGTGATACTTTTTTGTTACCATACGGACGATTAATGAGTAAAATAATATCTATTAGATATAGATGGGTATTATCTTCATTCCTTAAGAATGAAACGGTGTTTTAGATAATAGGAATAAAATAGGAATACTGGAAACAACTCGTGATACTTTTTTGTCCTCATTCGGGCGATTAATGAGTAAAATAATAACTATGAGATATAGATGGGTATTATCTTCATTCCTTAAGAATGAAATGGTGTTATAGATAATAGGAATTAAATAATAGGAATACTGGAAACAACTCGTGATACTTTTTTGTCACCATACGGGCGATTAATGAGTAAAATAATATCTATGAGATATAGATGGGTATTATCTTCATTCCTTAAGAATGAAACGGTGTTTTAGATAATATTAATAAAATAATAGGAATACTGGAAACAACTCGTGATACTTTTTTGTCATCATACGGGCGATTAATAAGCAAAATAATTACTATGAGATATAGATGGGTATTATCTTCATTCCTTAAGAATGAAATGGTGTTATAGATAATAGGAATTAAATAATAGGAATACTGGAAACAACTCGTGATATTTTTTTGTCACCATACGGGCGATTAATGAGTAAAATAATATCTATGGGATATAGATGGGTATTATCTTCATTCCTTAAGAATGAAACGGTGTTTTAGATAATATTAATAAAATAATAGGAATACTGGAAACAACTCGTGATACTTTTTTGTTACCATACGGACGATTAATGAGTAAAATAATATCTATTAGATATAGATGGGTATTATCTTCATTCCTTAAGAATGAAACGGTGTTTTAGATAATAGGAATAAAATAGGAATACTGGAAACAACTCGTGATACTTTTTTGTCATCATTCGGGCGATTAATGAGTAAAATAATAACTATGAGATATAGATGGGTATTATCTTCATTCCTTAAGAATGAAATGGTGTTATAGATAATAGGAATTAAATAATAGGAATACTGGAAACAACTCGTGATACTTTTTTGTCACCATACGGGCGATTAATGAGTAAAATAATATCTATGAGATATAGATGGGTATTATCTTCATTCCTTAAGAATGAAACGGTGTTTTAGATAATATTAATAAAATAATAGGAATACTGGAAACAACTCGTGATACTTTTTTGTCATCATACGGGCGATTAATAAGCAAAATAATAACTATGAGATATAGATGGGTATTATCTTCATTCCTTAAGAATGAAATGGTGTTATAGATAATAGGAATTAAATAATAGGAATACTGGAAACAACTCGTGATACTTTTTTGTCACCATACGGGCGATTAATGAGTAAAATAATATCTATGAGATATAGATGGGTATTATCTTCATTCCTTAAGAATGAAACGGTGTTTTAGATAATATTAATAAAATAATAGGAATACTGGAAACAACTCGTGATACTTTTTTGTTACCATACGGACGATTAATGAGTAAAATAATATCTATTAGATATAGATGGGTATTGTCTTCATTCCTTAAGAATGAAACGGTGTTTTAGATAATAGGAATAAAATAGGAATACTGGAAACAACTCGTGATACTTTTTTGTCATCATTCGGGCGATTAATGAGTAAAATAATAACTATGAGATATAGATGGGTATTATCTTCATTCCTTAAGAATGAAATGGTGTTATAGATAATAGGAATTAAATAATAGGAATACTGGAAACAACTCGTGATACTTTTTTGTCACCATACGGGTGATTAATGAGTAAAATAATATCTATGAGATATAGATGGGTATTATCTTCATTCCTTAAGAATGAAACGGTGTTTTAGATAATATTAATAAAATAATAGGAATACTGGAAACAACTCGTGATACTTTTTTGTCATCATACGGGCGATTAATAAGCAAAATAATTACTATGAGATATAGCTGGGTACTATCTTCATTCCTTAAGAATGTAAAGGTGTTATAGAAAACAGGAATCAAATAATAGGAATACTGGAAACAACTCGTGATACTTTTTTTGTCATCATACGGGCGATTAATAAGCAAAACAATAACTATGAGATATAGCTGGGTACTATCTTCATTCCTTAAGAATGAAAAGGTGTTATAGAAAATAGGAATCAAATAATAGGAATACTGGAAACAACTCGTGATACTTTTTTGTCACCATACGGGCGATTAATGAGTAAAATAATAACTATGAGATACAGATGGGTATTATCTTCATTCCTTAAGAATGAAATTGTGTTATAGATAATAGGAATTAAATAATAGGAATACTGGAAACAACTCGTGATACTTTTTTGTCACCATACGGGCGATTAATGAGCAAAATAATAACTATGAGATATAGCTGGGTACTATCTTCATTCCTTAAGAATGAAAAGGTGTTATAGAAAACAGGAATCAAATAATAGGAATACTGGAAACAACTCGTGATACTTTTTTGTCATCATTCGGGCGATTAATGAGTAAAATAATAACTATGAGATATTAGATGGGTATGATCTTCATTCCTTAAGAATGAAATGGTGTTATAGATAACAGGAATTAAATAATAGGAATACTGGAAACAACTCGTGATACTTTTTTGTTACCATACGGACGATTAATGAGTAAAATAATATCTATTAGATATAGATGGGTATTATCTTCATTCCTTAAGAATGAAACGGTGTTTTAGATAATAGGAATAAAATAGGAATACTGGAAACAACTCGTGATACTTTTTTGTCATCATTCGGGCGATTAATGAGTAAAATAATAACTATGAGATATAGATGGGTATTATCTTCATTCCTTAAGAATGAAATGGTGTTATAGATAATAGGAATTAAATAATAGGAATACTGGAAACAACTCGTGATACTTTTTTGTCACCATACGGGCGATTAATGAGTAAAATAATATCTATGAGATATAGATGGGTATTATCTTCATTCCTTAAGAATGAAACGGTGTTTTAGATAATATTAATAAAATAATAGGAATACTGGAAACAACTCGTGATACTTTTTTGTCATCATACGGGCGATTAATAAGCAAAATAATTACTATGAGATATAGATGGGTATTATCTTCATTCCTTAAGAATGAAATGGTGTTATAGCAAATAGGAATTAAATAATAGGAATACTGGAAACAACTCGTGATACTTTTTTGTCACCATACGGGCGATTAATGAGTAAAATAATATCTATGAGATATAGATGGGTATTATCTTCATTCCTTAAGAATGAAACGGTGTTTTAGATAATATTAATAAAATAATAGGAATACTGGAAACAACTCGTGATACTTTTTTGTTACCATACGGACGATTAATGAGTAAAATAATATCTATTAGATATAGATGGGTATTATCTTCATTCCTTAAGAATGAAATGGTGTTATAGATAATAGGAATTAAATAATAGGAATACTGGAAACAACTCGTGATACTTTTTTGTCACCATACGGGCGATTAATGAGTAAAATAATATCTATGAGATATAGATGGGTATTATCTTCATTCCTTAAGAATGAAACGGTGTTTTAGATAATATTAATAAAATAATAGGAATACTGGAAACAACTCGTGATACTTTTTTGTTACCATACGGACGATTAATGAGTAAAATAATATCTATTAGATATAGATGGGTATTATCTTCATTCCTTAAGAATGAAACGGTGTTTTAGATAATAGGAATTAAATAGGAATACTGGAAACAACTCGTGATACTTTTTTGTCATCATTCGGGCGATTAATGAGTAAAATAATAACTATGAGATATAGATGGGTATTATCTTCATTCCTTAAGAATGAAATGGTGTTATAGATAATAGGAATTAAATAATAGGAATACTGGAAACAACTCGTGATACTTTTTTGTCACCATACGGGCGATTAATGAGTAAAATAATATCTATGAGATATAGATGGGTATTATCTTCATTCCTTAAGAATGAAACGGTGTTTTAGATAATATTAATAAAATAATAGGAATACTGGAAACAACTCGTGATACTTTTTTGTCATCATACGGGCGATTAATAAGCAAAATAATTACTATGAGATATAGCTGGGTACTATCTTCATTCCTTAAGAATGAAAAGGTGTTATAGAAAACAGGAATCAAATAATAGGAATACTGGAAACAACTCGTGATACTTTTTTTGTCATCATACGGGCGATTAATAAGCAAAACAATAACTATGAGATATAGCTGGGTACTATCTTCATTCCTTAAGAATGAAAAGGTGTTATAGAAAATAGGAATCAAATAATAGGAATACTGGAAACAACTCGTGATACTTTTTTGTCACCATACGGGCGATTAATGAGTAAAATAATAACTATGAGATACAGATGGGTATTATCTTCATTCCTTAAGAATGAAATTGTGTTATAGATAATAGGAATTAAATAATAGGAATACTGGAAACAACTCGTGATACTTTTTTGTCACCATACGGGCGATTAATGAGCAAAATAATAACTATGAGATATAGCTGGGTACTATCTTCATTCCTTAAGAATGAAAAGGTGTTATAGAAAACAGGAATCAAATAATAGGAATACTGGAAACAACTCGTGATACTTTTTTGTCATCATTCGGGCGATTAATGAGTAAAATAATAACTATGAGATATTAGATGGGTATGATCTTCATTCCTTAAGAATGAAATGGTGTTATAGATAACAGGAATTAAATAATAGGAATACTGGAAACAACTCGTGATACTTTTTTGTTACCATACGGACGATTAATGAGTAAAATAATATCTATTAGATATAGATGGGTATTATCTTCATTCCTTAAGAATGAAACGGTGTTTTAGATAATAGGAATAAAATAGGAATACTGGAAACAACTCGTGATACTTTTTTGTCATCATTCGGGCGATTAATGAGTAAAATAATAACTATGAGATATAGATGGGTATTATCTTCATTCCTTAAGAATGAAATGGTGTTATAGATAATAGGAATTAAATAATAGGAATACTGGAAACAACTCGTGATACTTTTTTGTCACCATACGGGCGATTAATGAGTAAAATAATATCTATGAGATATAGATGGGTATTATCTTCATTCCTTAAGAATGAAACGGTGTTTTAGATAATATTAATAAAATAATAGGAATACTGGAAACAACTCGTGATACTTTTTTGTCATCATACGGGCGATTAATAAGCAAAATAATTACTATGAGATATAGCTGGGTACTATCTTCATTCCTTAAGAATGAAAAGGTGTTATAGAAAACAGGAATCAAATAATAGGAATACTGAAACAACTCGTGATACTTTTTTTGTCATCATACGGGCGATTAATAAGCAAAACAATAACTATGAGATATAGCTGGGTACTATCTTCATTCCTTAAGAATGAAAAGGTGTTATAGAAAATAGGAATCAAATAATAGGAATACTGGAAACAACTCGTGATACTTTTTTGTCACCATACGGGCGATTAATGAGTAAAATAATAACTATGAGATACAGATGGGTATTATCTTCATTCCTTAAGAATGAAATTGTGTTATAGATAATAGGAATTAAATAATAGGAATACTGGAAACAACTCGTGATACTTTTTTGTCACCATACGGGCGATTAATGAGCAAAATAATAACTATGAGATATAGCTGGGTACTATCTTCATTCCTTAAGAATGAAAAGGTGTTATAGAAAACAGGAATCAAATAATAGGAATACTGGAAACAACTCGTGATACTTTTTTGTCATCATTCGGGCGATTAATGAGTAAAATAATAACTATGAGATATTAGATGGGTATGATCTTCATTCCTTAAGAATGAAATGGTGTTATAGATAACAGGAATTAAATAATAGGAATACTGGAAACAACTCGTGATACTTTTTTGTTACCATACGGACGATTAATGAGTAAAATAATATCTATTAGATATAGATGGGTATTATCTTCATTCCTTAAGAATGAAACGGTGTTTTAGATAATAGGAATAAAATAGGAATACTGGAAACAACTCGTGATACTTTTTTGTCATCATTCGGGCGATTAATGAGTAAAATAATAACTATGAGATATAGATGGGTATTATCTTCATTCCTTAAGAATGAAATGGTGTTATAGATAATAGGAATTAAATAATAGGAATACTGGAAACAACTCGTGATACTTTTTTGTCACCATACGGGCGATTAATGAGTAAAATAATATCTATGAGATATAGATGGGTATTATCTTCATTCCTTAAGAATGAAACGGTGTTTTAGATAATATTAATAAAATAATAGGAATACTGGAAACAACTCGTGATACTTTTTTGTCATCATACGGGCGATTAATAAGCAAAATAATTACTATGAGATATAGCTGGGTACTATCTTCATTCCTTAAGAATGAAAAGGTGTTATAGAAAACAGGAATCAAATAATAGGAATACTGGAAACAACTCGTGATACTTTTTTTGTCATCATACGGGCGATTAATAAGCAAAACAATAACTATGAGATATAGCTGGGTACTATCTTCATTCCTTAAGAATGAAAAGGTGTTATAGAAAATAGGAATCAAATAATAGGAATACTGGAAACAACTCGTGATACTTTTTTGTCACCATACGGGCGATTAATGAGTAAAATAATAACTATGAGATACAGATGGGTATTATCTTCATTCCTTAAGAATGAAATTGTGTTATAGATAATAGGAATTAAATAATAGGAATACTGGAAACAACTCGTGATACTTTTTTGTCACCATACGGGCGATTAATGAGCAAAATAATAACTATGAGATATAGCTGGGTACTATCTTCATTCCTTAAGAATGAAAAGGTGTTATAGAAAACAGGAATCAAATAATAGGAATACTGGAAACAACTCGTGATACTTTTTTGTCATCATTCGGGCGATTAATGAGTAAAATAATAACTATGAGATATTAGATGGGTATGATCTTCATTCCTTAAGAATGAAATGGTGTTATAGATAACAGGAATTAAATAATAGGAATACTGGAAACAACTCGTGATACTTTTTTGTTACCATACGGACGATTAATGAGTAAAATAATATCTATTAGATATAGATGGGTATTATCTTCATTCCTTAAGAATGAAACGGTGTTTTAGATAATAGGAATAAAATAGGAATACTGGAAACAACTCGTGATACTTTTTTGTCATCATTCGGGTGATTAATGAGTAAAATAATAACTGTGAGATATAGATGGGTATTATCTTCATTCCTTAAGAATGAAATGGTGTTATAGATAATAGGAATTAAATAATAGGAATACTGGAAACAACTCGTGATACTTTTTTTGTCATCATACGGGCGATTAATAAGCAAAACAATAACTATGAGATATAGCTGGGTACTATCTTCATTCCTTAAGAATGAAAAGGTGTTATAGAAAATAGGAATCAAATAATAGGAATACTGGAAACAACTCGTGATACTTTTTTGTCACCATACGGGCGATTAATGAGTAAAATAATAACTATGAGATACAGATGGGTATTATCTTCATTCCTTAAGAATGAAATTGTGTTATAGATAATAGGAATTAAATAATAGGAATACTGGAAACAACTCGTGATACTTTTTTGTCACCATACGGGCGATTAATGAGCAAAATAATAACTATGAGATATAGCTGGGTACTATCTTCATTCCTTAAGAATGAAAAGGTGTTATAGAAAACAGGAATCAAATAATAGGAATACTGGAAACAACTCGTGATACTTTTTTGTCATCATTCGGGCGATTAATGAGTAAAATAATAACTATGAGATATTAGATGGGTATGATCTTCATTCCTTAAGAATGAAATGGTGTTATAGATAACAGGAATTAAATAATAGGAATACTGGAAACAACTCGTGATACTTTTTTGTCACCATACGGGCGATTAATGAGTAAAATAATATCTATGAGATATAGATGGGTATTATCTTCATTCCTTAAGAATGAAACGGTGTTTTAGATAATATTAATAAAATAATAGGAATACTGGAAACAACTCGTGATACTTTTTTTTCATCATACGGGCGATTAATAAGCAAAATAATAACTATGAGATATAGATGGGTATTATCTTCATTCCTTAAGAATGAAATGGGGTTATAGATAATAGGAATTAAATAATAGGAATACTGGAAACAACTCGTGATACTTTTTTGTCACCATACGGGCGATTAATGAGTAAAATAATATCTATGAGATATAGATGGGTATTATCTTCATTCCTTAAGAATGAAACGGTGTTTTAGATAATATTAATAAAATAATAGGAATACTCGAAACAACTCGTGATACTTTTTTGTTACCATACGGACGATTAATGAGTAAAATAATATCTATTAGATATAGATGGGTATTGTCTTCATTCCTTAAGAATGTAACGGTGTTTTAGATAATAGGAATAAAATAGGAATACTGGAAACAACTCGTGATACTTTTTTGTCATCATTCGGGCGATTAATGAGTAAAATAATAACTATGAGATATAGATGGGTATTATCTTCATTCCTTAAGAATGAAATGGTGTTATAGATAATAGGAATTAAATAATAGGAATACTGGAAACAACTCGTGATACTTTTTTGTCACCATACGGGCGATTAATGAGTAAAATAATATCTATGAGATATAGATGGGTATTATCTTCATTCCTTAAGAATGAAACGGTGTTTTAGATAATATTAATAAAATAATAGGAATACTGGAAACAACTCGTGATACTTTTTTGTTACCATACGGACGATTAATGAGTAAAATAATATCTATTAGATATAGATGGGTATTATCTTCATTCCTTAAGAATGAAACGGTGTTTTAGATAATAGGAATAAAATAGGAATACTGGAAACAACTCGTGATACTTTTTTGTCATCATTCGGGCGATTAATGAGTAAAATAATAACTATGAGATATAGATGGGTGTTATCTTCATTCCTTAAGAATGAAATGGTGTTATAGATAATAGGAATTAAATAATAGGAATACTGGAAACAACTCGTGATACTTTTTTGTCACCATACGGGCGATTAATGAGTAAAATAATATCTATGAGATATAGATGGGTATTATCTTCATTCCTTAAGAATGAAACGGTGTTTTAGATAATATTAATAAAATAATAGGAATACTGGAAACAACTCGTGATACTTTTTTGTCATCATACGGGCGATTAATAAGCAAAATAATAACTATGAGATATAGCTGGGTACTATCTTCATTCCTTAAGAATGAAAAGGTGTTATAGAAAACAGGAATCAAATAATAGGAATACTGGAAACAACTCGTGATACTTTTTTGTCATCATTCGGGCGATTAATGAGTAAAATAATAACTATGAGATATTAGATGGGTATGATCTTCATTCCTTAAGAATGAAATGGTGTTATAGATAACAGGAATTAAATAATAGGAATACTGGAAACAACTCGTGATACTTTTTTGTTACCATACGGACGATTAATGAGTAAAATAATATCTATTAGATATAGATGGGTATTATCTTCATTCCTTAAGAATGAAACGGTGTTTTAGATAATAGGAATAAAATAGGAATACTGGAAACAACTCGTGATACTTTTTTGTCATCATTCGGGCGATTAATGAGTAAAATAATAACTATGAGATATAGATGGGTATTATCTTCATTCCTTAAGAATGAAATGGTGTTATAGATAATAGGAATTAAATAATAGGAATACTGGAAACAACTCGTGATACTTTTTTGTCACCATACGGGCGATTAATGAGTAAAATAATATCTATGAGATATAGATGGGTATTATCTTCATTCCTTAAGAATGAAACGGTGTTTTAGATAATATTAATAAAATAATAGGAATACTGGAAACAACTCGTGATACTTTTTTGTCATCATACGGGCGATTAATAAGCAAAATAATTACTATGAGATATAGCTGGGTACTATCTTCATTCCTTAAGAATGAAAAGGTGTTATAGAAAACAGGAATCAAATAATAGGAATACTGGAAACAACTCGTGATACTTTTTTTGTCATCATACGGGCGATTAATAAGCAAAACAATAACTATGAGATATAGCTGGGTACTATCTTCATTCCTTAAGAATGAAAAGGTGTTATAGAAAATAGGAATCAAATAATAGGAATACTGGAAACAACTCGTGATACTTTTTTGTCACCATACGGGCGATTAATGAGTAAAATAATAACTATGAGATACAGATGGGTATTATCTTCATTCCTTAAGAATGAAATTGTGTTATAGATAATAGGAATTAAATAATAGGAATACTGGAAACAACTCGTGATACTTTTTTGTCACCATACGGGCGATTAATGAGCAAAATAATAACTATGAGATATAGCTGGGTACTATCTTCATTCCTTAAGAATGAAAAGGTGTTATAGAAAACAGGAATCAAATAATAGGAATACTGGAAACAACTCGTGATACTTTTTTGTCATCATTCGGGCGATTAATGAGTAAAATAATAACTATGAGATATTAGATGGGTATGATCTTCATTCCTTAAGAATGAAATGGTGTTATAGATAACAGGAATTAAATAATAGGAATACTGGAAACAACTCGTGATACTTTTTTGTTACCATACGGACGATTAATGAGTAAAATAATATCTATTAGATATAGATGGGTATTATCTTCATTCCTTAAGAATGAAACGGTGTTTTAGATAATAGGAATAAAATAGGAATACTGGAAACAACTCGTGATACTTTTTTGTCATCATTCGGGTGATTAATGAGTAAAATAATAACTGTGAGATATAGATGGGTATTATCTTCATTCCTTAAGAATGAAATGGTGTTATAGATAATAGGAATTAAATAATAGGAATACTGGAAACAACTCGTGATACTTTTTTTGTCATCATACGGGCGATTAATAAGCAAAACAATAACTATGAGATATAGCTGGGTACTATCTTCATTCCTTAAGAATGAAAAGGTGTTATAGAAAATAGGAATCAAATAATAGGAATACTGGAAACAACTCGTGATACTTTTTTGTCACCATACGGGCGATTAATGAGTAAAATAATAACTATGAGATACAGATGGGTATTATCTTCATTCCTTAAGAATGAAATTGTGTTATAGATAATAGGAATTAAATAATAGGAATACTGGAAACAACTCGTGATACTTTTTTGTCACCATACGGGCGATTAATGAGCAAAATAATAACTATGAGATATAGCTGGGTACTATCTTCATTCCTTAAGAATGAAAAGGTGTTATAGAAAACAGGAATCAAATAATAGGAATACTGGAAACAACTCGTGATACTTTTTTGTCATCATTCGGGCGATTAATGAGTAAAATAATAACTATGAGATATTAGATGGGTATGATCTTCATTCCTTAAGAATGAAATGGTGTTATAGATAACAGGAATTAAATAATAGGAATACTGGAAACAACTCGTGATACTTTTTTGTCACCATACGGGCGATTAATGAGTAAAATAATATCTATGAGATATAGATGGGTATTATCTTCATTCCTTAAGAATGAAACGGTGTTTTAGATAATATTAATAAAATAATAGGAATACTGGAAACAACTCGTGATACTTTTTTGTCATCATACGGGCGATTAATAAGCAAAATAATAACTATGAGATATAGATGGGTATTATCTTCATTCCTTAAGAATGAAATGGGGTTATAGATAATAGGAATTAAATAATAGGAATACTGGAAACAACTCGTGATACTTTTTTGTCACCATACGGGCGATTAATGAGTAAAATAATATCTATGAGATATAGATGGGTATTATCTTCATTCCTTAAGAATGAAACGGTGTTTTAGATAATATTAATAAAATAATAGGAATACTCGAAACAACTCGTGATACTTTTTTGTTACCATACGGACGATTAATGAATAAAATAATATCTATTAGATATAGATGGGTATTGTCTTCATTCCTTAAGAATGTAACGGTGTTTTAGATAATAGGAATAAAATAGGAATACTGGAAACAACTCGTGATACTTTTTTGTCATCATTCGGGCGATTAATGAGTAAAATAATAACTATGAGATATAGATGGGTATTATCTTCATTCCTTAAGAATGAAATGGTGTTATAGATAATAGGAATTAAATAATAGGAATACTGGAAACAACTCGTGATACTTTTTTGTCACCATACGGGCGATTAATGAGTAAAATAATATCTATGAGATATAGATGGGTATTATCTTCATTCCTTAAGAATGAAACGGTGTTTTAGATAATATTAATAAAATAATAGGAATACTGGAAACAACTCGTGATACTTTTTTGTTACCATACGGACGATTAATGAGTAAAATAATATCTATTAGATATAGATGGGTATTATCTTCATTCCTTAAGAATGAAACGGTGTTTTAGATAATAGGAATAAAATAGGAATACTGGAAACAACTCGTGATACTTTTTTGTCATCATTCGGGCGATTAATGAGTAAAATAATAACTATGAGATATAGATGGGTGTTATCTTCATTCCTTAAGAATGAAATGGTGTTATAGATAATAGGAATTAAATAATAGGAATACTGGAAACAACTCGTGATACTTTTTTGTCACCATACGGGCGATTAATGAGTAAAATAATATCTATGAGATATAGATGGGTATTATCTTCATTCCTTAAGAATGAAACGGTGTTTTAGATAATATTAATAAAATAATAGGAATACTGGAAACAACTCGTGATACTTTTTTGTCATCATACGGGCGATTAATAAGCAAAATAATTACTATGAGATATAGCTGGGTACTATCTTCATTCCTTAAGAATGAAAAGGTGTTATAGAAAACAGGAATCAAATAATAGGAATACTGGAAACAACTCGTGATACTTTTTTTGTCATCATTTGGGCGATTAATAAGCAAAATAATAACTATGAGATATAGCTGGGTACTATCTTCATTCCTTAAGAATGAAAAGGTGTTATAGAAAATAGGAATCAAATAATAGGAATACTGGAAACAACTCGTGATACTTTTTTGTCACCATACGGGCGATTAATGAGTAAAATCATAACTATGAGATACAGATGGGTATTATCTTCATTCCTTAAGAATGAAATTGTGTTATAGATAATAGGAATTAAATAATAGGAATACTGGAAACAACTCGTGATACTTTTTTGTCACCATACGGACGATTAATGAGTAAAATAATATCTATTAGATATAGATGGGTATTATCTTCATTCCTTAAGAATGAAACGGTGTTTTAGATAATAGGAATAAAATAGGAATACTGGAAACAACTCGTGATACTTTTTTGTCATCATTCGGGCGATTAATGAGCAAAATAGTAACTATGAGATATAGCTGGGTATTATCTTCATTCCTTAAGAATGAAAAGGTGTTATAGAAAACAGGAATCAAATAATAGGAATACTGGAAACAACTCGTGATACTTTTTTGTCATCATTCGGGCGATTAATGAGTAAAATAATAACTATGAGTTATTAGATGGGTATGATCTTCATTCCTTAAGAATGAAATGGTGTTATAGATAACAGGAATTAAATAATAGGAATACTGGAAACAACTCGTGATACTTTTTTGTTACCATACGGACGATTAATGAGTAAAATAATATCTATTAGATATAGATGGGTATTATCTTCATTCCTTAAGAATGAAACGGTGTTTTAGATAATAGGAATAAAATAGGAATACTGGAAACAACTCGTGATACTTTTTTGTCATCATTCGGGCGATTAATGAGTAAAATAATAACTATGAGATATAGATGGGTATTATCTTCATTCCTTAAGAATGAAATGGTGTTATAGATAATAGGAATTAAATAATAGGAATACTGGAAACAACTCGTGATACTTTTTTGTCACCATACGGGCGATTAATGAGTAAAATAATATCTATGAGATATAGATGGGTATTATCTTCATTCCTTAAGAATGAAACGGTGTTTTAGATAATATTAATAAAATAATAGGAATACTGGAAACAACTCGTGATACTTTTTTGTCATCATACGGGCGATTAATAAGCAAAATAATTACTATGAGATATAGCTGGGTACTATCTTCATTCCTTAAGAATGAAAAGGTGTTATAGAAAACAGGAATCAAATAATAGGAATACTGGAAACAACTCGTGATACTTTTTTTGTCATCATACGGGCGATTAATAAGCAAAACAATAACTATGAGATATAGCTGGGTACTATCTTCATTCCTTAAGAATGAAAAGGTGTTATAGAAAATAGGAATCAAATAATAGGAATACTGGAAACAACTCGTGATACTTTTTTGTCACCATACGGGCGATTAATGAGTAAAATAATAACTATGAGATACAGATGGGTATTATCTTCATTCCTTAAGAATGAAATTGTGTTATAGATAATAGGAATTAAATAATAGGAATACTGGAAACAACTCGTGATACTTTTTTGTCACCATACGGGCGATTAATGAGCAAAATAATAACTATGAGATATAGCTGGGTACTATCTTCATTCCTTAAGAATGAAAAGGTGTTATAGAAAACAGGAATCAAATAATAGGAATACTGGAAACAACTCGTGATACTTTTTTGTCATCATTCGGGCGATTAATGAGTAAAATAATAACTATGAGATATTAGATGGGTATGATCTTCATTCCTTAAGAATGAAATGGTGTTATAGATAACAGGAATTAAATAATAGGAATACTGGAAACAACTCGTGATACTTTTTTGTCACCATACGGGCGATTAATGAGTAAAATAATATCTATGAGATATAGATGGGTATTATCTTCATTCCTTAAGAATGAAACGGTGTTTTAGATAATATTAATAAAATAATAGGAATACTGGAAACAACTCGTGATACTTTTTTGTCATCATACGGGCGATTAATAAGCAAAATAATAACTATGAGATATAGATGGGTATTATCTTCATTCCTTAAGAATGAAATGGGGTTATAGATAATAGGTATTAAATAATAGGAATACTGGAAACAACTCGTGATACTTTTTTGTCACCATACGGGCGATTAATGAGTAAAATAATATCTATGAGATATAGATGGGTATTATCTTCATTCCTTAAGAATGAAACGGTGTTTTAGATAATATTAATAAAATAATAGGAATACTCGAAACAACTCGTGATACTTTTTTGTTACCATACGGACGATTAATGAGTAAAATAATATCTATTAGATATAGATGGGTATTGTCTTCATTCCTTAAGAATGTAACGGTGTTTTAGATAATAGGAATAAAATAGGAATACTGGAAACAACTCGTGATACTTTTTTGTCATCATTCGGGCGATTAATGAGTAAAATAATAACTATGAGATATAGATGGGTATTATCTTCATTCCTTAAGAATGAAATGGTGTTATAGATAATAGGAATTAAATAATAGGAATACTGGAAACAACTCGTGATACTTTTTTGTCACCATACGGGCGATTAATGAGTAAAATAATATCTATGAGATATAGATGGGTATTATCTTCATTCCTTAAGAATGAAACGGTGTTTTAGATAATATTAATAAAATAATAGGAATACTGGAAACAACTCGTGATGCTTTTTTGTTACCATACGGACGATTAATGAGTAAAATAATATCTATTAGATATAGATGGGTATTATCTTCATTCCTTAAGAATGAAACGGTGTTTTAGATAATAGGAATAAAATAGGAATACTGGAAACAACTCGTGATACTTTTTTGTCATCATTCGGGCGATTAATGAGTAAAATAATAACTATGAGATATAGATGGGTATTATCTTCATTCCTTAAGAATGAAATGGTGTTATAGATAATAGGAATTAAATAATAGGAATACTGGAAACAACTCGTGATACTTTTTTGTCACCATACGGGCGATTAATGAGTAAAATAATATCTATGAGATATAGATGGGTATTATCTTCATTCCTTAAGAATGAAACGGTGTTTTAGATAATATTAATAAAATAATAGGAATACTGGAAACAACTCGTGATACTTTTTTGTCATCATACGGGCGATTAATAAGCAAAATAATTACTATGAGATATAGCTGGGTACTATCTTCATTCCTTAAGAATGAAAAGGTGTTATAGAAAACAGGAATCAAATAATAGGAATACTGGAAACAACTCGTGATACTTTTTTTGTCATCATTTGGGCGATTAATAAGCAAAATAATAACTATGAGATATAGCTGGGTACTATCTTCATTCCTTAAGAATGAAAAGGTGTTATAGAAAATAGGAATCAAATAATAGGAATACTGGAAACAACTCGTGATACTTTTTTGTCACCATACGGGCGATTAATGAGTAAAATCATAACTATGAGATACAGATGGGTATTATCTTCATTCCTTAAGAATGAAATTGTGTTATAGATAATAGGAATTAAATAATAGGAATACTGGAAACAACTCGTGATACTTTTTTGTCACCATACGGACGATTAATGAGTAAAATAATATCTATTAGATATAGATGGGTATTATCTTCATTCCTTAAGAATGAAACGGTGTTTTAGATAATAGGAATAAAATAGGAATACTGGAAACAACTCGTGATACTTTTTTGTCATCATTCGGGCGATTAATGAGCAAAATAGTAACTATGAGATATAGCTGGGTATTATCTTCATTCCTTAAGAATGAAAAGGTGTTATAGAAAACAGGAATCAAATAATAGGAATACTGGAAACAACTCGTGATACTTTTTTGTCATCATTCGGGCGATTAATGAGTAAAATAATAACTATGAGATATTAGATGGGTATGATCTTCATTCCTTAAGAATGAAATGGTGTTATAGATAACAGGAATTAAATAATAGGAATACTGGAAACAACTCGTGATACTTTTTTGTTACCATACGGACGATTAATGAGTAAAATAATATCTATTAGATATAGATGGGTATTATCTTCATTCCTTAAGAATGAAACGGTGTTTTAGATAATAGGAATAAAATAGGAATACTGGAAACAACTTGTGATACTTTTTTGTCATCATTCGGGCGATTAATGAGTAAAATAATAACTATGAGATATAGATGGGTATTATCTTCATTCCTTAAGAATGAAATGGTGTTATAGATAATAGGAATTAAATAATAGGAATACTGGAAACAACTCGTGATACTTTTTTGTCACCATACGGGCGATTAATGAGTAAAATAATATCTATGAGATATAGATGGGTATTATCTTCATTCCTTAAGAATGAAACGGTGTTTTAGATAATATTAATAAAATAATAGGAATACTGGAAACAACTCGTGATACTTTTTTGTCATCATACGGGCGATTAATAAGCAAAATAATTACTATGAGATATAGATGGGTATTATCTTCATTCCTTAAGAATGAAATGGTGTTATAGATAATAGGAATTAAATAATAGGAATACTGGAAACAACTCGTGATACTTTTTTGTCACCATACGGGCGATTAATGAGTAAAATAATATCTATGAGATATAGATGGGTATTATCTTCATTCCTTAAGAATGAAACGGTGTTTTAGATAATATTAATAAAATAATAGGAATACTGGAAACAACTCGTGATACTTTTTTGTTACCATACGGACGATTAATGAGTAAAATAATATCTATTAGATATAGATGGGTATTATCTTCATTCCTTAAGAATGAAACGGTGTTTTAGATAATAGGAATAAAATAGGAATACTGGAAACAACTCGTGATACTTTTTTGTCATCATTCGGGCGATTAATGAGTAAAATAATAACTATGAGATATAGATGGGTATTATCTTCATTCCTTAAGAATGAAATGGTGTTATAGATAATAGGAATTAAATAATAGGAATACTGGAAACAACTCGTGATACTTTTTTGTCACCATACGGGCGATTAATGAGTAAAATAATATCTATGAGATATAGATGGGTATTATCTTCATTCCTTAAGAATGAAACGGTGTTTTAGATAATATTAATAAAATAATAGGAATACTGGAAACAACTCGTGATACTTTTTTGTCATCATACGGGCGATTAATAAGCAAAATAATAACTATGAGATATAGAATGGTATTATCTTCATTCCTTAAGAATGAAATGGTGTTATAGATAATAGGAATTAAATAATAGGAATACTGGAAACAACTCGTGATACTTTTTTGTCACCATACGGGCGATTAATGAGTAAAATAATATCTATGAGATATAGATGGGTATTATCTTCATTCCTTAAGAATGAAACGGTGTTTTAGATAATATTAATAAAATAATAGGAATACTGGAAACAACTCGTGATACTTTTTTGTTACCATACGGACGATTAATGAGTAAAATAATATCTATTAGATATAGATGGGTATTGTCTTCATTCCTTAAGAATGAAACGGTGTTTTAGATAATAGGAATAAAATAGGAATACTGGAAACAACTCGTGATACTTTTTTGTCATCATTCGGGCGATTAATGAGTAAAATAATAACTATGAGATATAGATGGGTATTATCTTCATTCCTTAAGAATGAAATGGTGTTATAGATAATAGGAATTAAATAATAGGAATACTGGAAACAACTCGTGATACTTTTTTGTCACCATACGGGTGATTAATGAGTAAAATAATATCTATGAGATATAGATGGGTATTATCTTCATTCCTTAAGAATGAAACGGTGTTTTAGATAATATTAATAAAATAATAGGAATACTGGAAACAACTCGTGATACTTTTTTGTCATCATTCGGGCGATTAATGAGTAAAATAATAACTATGAGATATAGATGGGTATTATCTTCATTCCTTAAGAATGAAATGGTGTTATAGATAATAGGAATTAAATAATAGGAATACTGGAAACAACTCGTGATACTTTTTTGTCACCATACGGGCGATTAATGAGTAAAATAATAACTGTGAGATATAGAAGGGTATTATCTTCATTCCTTAAGAATAAAGCGTATTAAGATTATTTTTTTATTTATTAAGAGGACTTAGGAATCTTCAAAAAATTCAATTTTTGAATATATATATATATTAAATAATCATTTCTGATAATCTATTAAGTAATCATTTCTGAACACCTTAAAGGTGTTCAGAACAGTTTCATGTGTAAAAATTAAAAACTTTTTTATTTTAAGATGTACAGTTTTAAGATGTAACTAACTAAAGAAATGTATTTATCAGGTTTTTAACGATTTTAATAAGATGACAACTTCATGAGTGATTTTAATCATAAGTGATTATTCCTAAATCACTCATCAGTTTATTCATTTTGAATAATTGAATGTATTCTTAAACGTTGTTAAGTATGGAATATTTTCAAAGACAGAACTTTAAAGTAATTTTTCTCAAAATGTGATTGTGGGGATTTGCGTGCAAGTTACAGGGTGTCCACGAAAGGAGTCCCTGATTTAAAAATTAAATAACTCGGATGAGGGGAAAAATAGAAGAATGAAACAAGTGGTATAGTATTTATTCTGAAAATCGTGAAAATCTGATATTGAAGTTTCAAAATTAGTTACAAATTTTGTCGATAGGTGCCACTGTACGCGGCAGTTGCAGTACAGAATCCAAGAAATGGCTGCAAACTGCTCTTTTTGCAAGCAGAGGTTCCAATAACATCACAATCGATTCAAAATGTGCGCTTTTTGCATCTCTAAAACAACCAAGAATGAAAAAGGGGTGATTGAGGGTGACGAAGAGGGTGAATGAAAGTTTCATTCTTCGTTTGCTTCGTTTCATTCTCAGTGATACAAAAAGTGCACATTTTGAATCGATTCTGATGTCATTGAAACGTCTGCTTACAAAATGGACAGTTTGCAGCCTATTTCTTGGATTCTGTACTGCAACTGCCGCGTACAGTGCCACCTATCGACAAATTTGTAACTAACTTTTAAACTTCTGTATTAGACTTTTCTGCTTCATTCTTCTAACGATCTCCTCTTCTGAGTTGTTTAATTTTGAAATCAGCGACTCCTTTCGTAGACACCATGTAGTTAAAAACTTTCCAATATTTTTTCATGAATTTTTCAGGATATATCATATATTCTAATACGAGCAAATCTTGTGGGTGGTTATATATATATATATATATATATATATGCAAAAATTATCTTAAAAACGGCTCTAACGATTTTGACGAAATTTCGTATCCTACCGTTTTGGGACACAAGAAAACCATTGGGCTGGGTCACATGTTCGAGAACTTTCGATTAGTGGGTCATTTTTGGGTCAAAGCGGGTCAAATTAATTTTATCTAAAAAACGGCTCTAACGATTCTGATTAAATTTTGTGTCCTACGAGTTTCGAGCACGATAAAAGCATTGGGCTAGGTCGCATGTCCGAGAAAATTCGATTAGTGGGTCATTTCTGGGTCAAGATCTAAAAAGCGGCTCAATTTACACTAAATTTTGCATCCAATGGTTTTCGGGTACGAGAAGACTGTTGGCCTAGGTCACATGTTCGAGAAAATTCAATTAGTGGGTCATTTTGGGTCATGGTCAAGCTAACTGTATCTGAAAAACGGTTCAAACGATTTTGACGAAATTTTTTATCCGACTATTTGCGGGCACGAGAAGACTATTGGGCTGGGTAATATGTTCGAGAACTTTCGATTAGTGGGTCATTTTTGGGTCAAAGCGGGTCAAATTAATTTTATCTAAAAAACGGCTCTAACGATTTTTATTAAATTTTGTATCCTACGAGTTTCGGGCACGCGAAAATCATTAGGCTAGGTCACATGTTCGAGAAAATTCGATTAGTGGGTCATTTCTGGGTCATTGTGGGTCAAGATCTAAAAATCGGTTCAATTTACACTAAATTTTGCATCCTATGATTTTCGGGCACGAGAAGACTGTTGGACTAAGTCACATGTTCGAGGAAATTCAATTAGTGGGTCATTTTGGTCATGGGTCATGATATTTGAACTCAAATATAATTTTGACCGAGCATAGCTCGGTCTTCCCTGCTCGTAGTGTATGATAGAGCCTATAAAGTAAACCTAAATTTTCATCTTTTTTGCTGAAAAAAGTTTTTTTTTTTTTTTGTGTTATACTATTAAAATTTTGAAAATTTTATATAAGCAAGATACAGTTTTGTTTTTAACACTTTCCAACCTAGTTGCAAAGTGTTTATGATTTCGGTTTGTCTGCCGTCTGCCGTCTCTCCGTGCTTTAACTCCCGTATTATGCTCGGATTCCCTGCAATTTTTATTTGTTATTGTCGTTATCTATAGCATGCTCCCTATTTCAATTGAAGTGTGTAGCACTTATAGTTTTTTTACTTTCTTCTATCTTTACAAGAAGAAAGTATTGGATTCATGAAAATTTCCGACTTCCGGTTTTCGACGGATTTATATGTTTTAGAAGGTCCTGAACACGATTTGACTATTTTAAAAAAATGTCTGTCTGTGACTCTGTCTGTTTGTCTGTCTGTCTGTCTGTCTGTCTGTCTGTATGTGACAAAAATTTTGTGGGCGCTCTATCCCAAGAACTAATGCTCAGAATTTAATAAAACTTTAGATTCAGTTAGTCACTGATATAAATTGGTGCTGATTAGTTTTTGGTAAAAATCGCCCGGCAGGTGGCGCTGCTATGCAGCATTTTTCGCGATTTCCGCAATAGCTCTATCTCAAGAACTAATGCTCGGAATTTAATAAAACCTTAGATTCAGTTAGTCCCTGATATAAATTGGTGCTGATTAGTGTTTGGTAAAAATCGCCCGGCAGGTGGAGCTGCTATGCAACTTTTTTCGCGATTTTCGCAATAGCTCTACCTCAAGAACTAATGCTCGGAATTTAATAAAACTTTAGATTCAGTTAGTCCCTGATATAATTTGGTGCTGATTAGTTTTAGGTAAAAATTGCTTGGCAGGTGGCGCTGCTATGCAGCATTTTTCGCGATTTCCGCAATAGCTCTATCTCAAGATCTAATGCTCGGAATTTCATAAAACTTTAGATTCCGTTAGTCCCTGATATAAATTGGTGCTGATTAGTTTTTTGTAAAAATCGCCCAACAGGTGGCGCTGCTATGCAGCATTTTGCAGGATTTACACGATTTTAGCGATAGTCATATCTTAAGAAATAATGCACGGAATTTAATAAAACTTCAGTTTCAGTTAGACCTTGATATATATTGATGCTGATTCTTTTTAGTGTATGCGAAACCTGTGTGTGATAGAAGAAAGTTTTGGGATTGACACATCCGATTAGTTTTTTGTAAAAATCGCCCAACAGGTGGCGCTGCTATGCAGCATTTTGCAGGATTTACACGATTTTAGCGATAGTCATATCTTAAGAAATAATGCACGGAATTTAATAAAACTTCAGTTTCAGTTAGACCTTGATATATATTGATGCTGATTCTTTTTAGTGTATGCGAAACCTGTGTGTGATAGAAGAAAGTTTTGGGATTGACACATCCGATTAGTTTTTTGTAAAAATCGCCCAACAGGTGGCGCTGCTATGCAGCATTTTGCAGGATTTACACGATTTTAGCGATAGTCATATCTTAAGAAATAATGCACGGAATTTAATAAAACTTCAGTTTCAGTTAGACCTTGATATATATTGATGCTGATTCTTTTTAGTGTATGCGAAACCTGTGTGTGATAGAAGAAAGTTTTGGGATTGACACATCCGATTAGTTTTTTGTAAAAATCGCCCAACAGGTGGCGCTGCTATGCAGCATTTTGCAGGATTTACACGATTTTAGCTATAGTCATATCTTAAGAAATAATGCACGGAATTTAATAAAACTTGAGTTTCAGTTAGACCTTGATATAAATTGATGCTGATTCTTTTTAGTGTATGCGAAACCTGTGTATGATAGAAGAAAGTTTTGGGATTGACACATCCGACTAGTTTTACAGTGACACTCAAAAGAATTCCGTTACATTACGGTCTTTGGGGAAGAATCATTTGCGGTTTATTTTAATGATGTTACACAATTTCAAACACATTGTAATTGATATATATCACGAATGTGCATTACAAGAAGCTTAATATGGAATAGGGTGTGCATAGCACTTATAGTTACTTTACAGGGACAGTCAAATCAATTTCGTTACATTACGTCTATGGAGAAAAATCGTTTGCGGTTTAATTAAATAATGTTTCACTATTTAAAACGCATTGAAATTTATATATATCACTAAGGTGCATTGCAAGAGGCTTACTACAGAATATTGTGTGAATAGCAGTCATCGTTTATACACAGGTACACACAAAAGAATTCTCTACTGTCTGTTAAGAATAATTCCTGGAAGTACGTTTTAAGTTGCTGAACGCGATTTTAAATTTAACCCACTTTTTGTCTATTACTTGGTGTGTATAAATTCTGTAGATTCTATACAGGGCAGCACAAAAGTTCGCAAACACATTTCCATTTATTGACATAAACTCCAGAAGGAGAATTTTAAACTGTGCTACGCGTTTCCTAACAAAACTAAAATTTAGCATCCTATGTAGTATATATACAAATCTATAGATTATATACAGGGCTGAATAAAAGTATTCGGATATTTTTCCGAATATTGTATATGTTGGAAATTCCTGAAATCACGTTTTTAACACTTTCCAACCTAGTTGAAAAGTGTTTATGACTTCGGTTTGTCTGCCGTATGGCCGTCTGGTCGTCTGCCGTCTGTCCGTGCTCTAACTCCCGTAAATATGCTCGGATTGCCCTGCAATTTTTATATGTTATTGTCGTTATCTATAGCATGCTCCCGATTTCAACTGAAGTGTGTAGCACTTATAGTTTTTTTACAGGGACACTCAAAATAATTCCGTTACATTACGGTCTATGGGGAAAAATCAGTTGCGGTTTATTTGAATGATGTTACACAATTTAAAACACATTGTAATTGATATATATCACTAAGGTGCATTGCAAAAAGCTTAATATGGCATCCTATGTAGTATATATACAAATCTATAGATCCTATACAGGGCTGAATAAAAGTATTCGGATAATTTTCCGATTATTGTTTATGTTGGAAACTCCTGAAATTACGTTTTTAAATATGTTATGCGTTTTCCAAATTGTTTACTTAGATGTTATCCTTCAGCTTATTAAACGGTAATGATTTGTAAAATTATTTTAGAAGCGTTGGAAAGTGTTACATAATCTATGAATGACGTATGATTTTTCGTTCTTGTTAAAACATAAAAATGCTATAAATAAACATTTTTCTTTTTTTTTAGGTTCAGTGTAAGCACAAGACACACAAGTATAATTAGATAACAAAAAGTTTGTTTTACATGAAGGTATTCTTTTGTAGTCATGTGCACAAGTTGCGATTCCAATTTTCTGCGATTACTTGACAAGTTAAAAAAAAAAAAAACCTATAAAAACTAATTTTCTCCATTATGATCTGAAATAAGATATGATATGAAATGAAAGAAGAAAAAATGTATCGACTAACTATCTTAAAAAAATGTGTTTTTCTAATGTAAATTTTATAAGATATAAAATGACAAAAATGGTCAATTTTATTCATTTTTCGACATTTTAAGATGTAGAAAAAAGTTAGGTTCTTCTGAGGAGTTTGGGGATCTGAATGAGAAAATCTGAAAATTGCTTGGAGTATAAAAAATCGTTTATCTGGAAGAAAATTTTACAAGAGGTACACTTTAATTTATATAATGTATTACAATAAAAAACCGTGTTTCAAATTTATAAGAACGATTTTATGTTTAATATTACATGTATAAAATTTACATTTATTCAAATATTTTTCTCTAGTAGTAAGTAGAACATTCAAAGCTATCAATCAGTTACCAAGGTGCACTCGGTCGGTGTTTGAATACCAGTTTTTTCATACAAACATTTTATTTTTAGATTTCTCTAGCAAAATTTCGTAGAAAAGAATTCCGAATATTATTTCTATTACAAATGTTGTAGGAACACACCAGGAAAAATTTTCTTCCGAAATACTGTTATCATAACGGGCGAATTGTCTTCCCAAATCCAGCGAATTTTTTTTTTTCAGAAATTTCAAATTCTTACCAGAAACTTTAAATAGCTATTTTTATATTACTTAATGATAGATATTTTGTGAATGAAAATAAAAATAATATTCAAAATTTTCTGGTGTGAATTTGGATTTTGTGAATAAAATAAAAAAAAGTAATATTCAAAATTTTCTGGTGTGAATTTGGATTTTCTGAATAAAATAAAAAGAGTAATATTCAAACATTTCTGGTATGAATTCGGATTTTTTGAATAAAACAATTGCTTGATTTGGCAACTGCGGACAAATAAGAGATCTGCGTTATTTATAAATTAAATGCTCGCATGTTTGACACTATCGATCTATCAAGCATGGATAATCATATATATCAAAACACACGACTCAAATGCGAAATTCAGCGAGAACTGGATATAACTGTGCATGCGTAAAATTACATCTTGAACGTATTCACTGTTAGAGTAAAGCAGAACACTGTCAAGGTAGCTGAGTGGTCTAAGACGCAGAGTTTAAGCTGTGCTTCTCTGTAGAAATCATCGGTTCGATCGCCACTTCGGACATAATGATTTTAATTTTATCGGAGATAAGATAATTCATTTCAATAATGTCATATTTTACTTCACGAGGAGAAGTTATACAATTTTTGTTTATTTCTTTTCCATTTATTATTCGAATGCTTTATAATTAAGTAAAATTTAACACCTAACAATAATTTTAAAAATTACTAATTTTATATTAAAAATATTTAAATTAAAAGATTTTTCATGTAACTATTGATCAAATAAAGTTAACTTATATACAATTTTTACTATATTTTGTATGACCATTATCAAGATATCATAGATATACAAAGAAAATCATGTGATTAGTTTTCGTAATAAATCGGTCAAGTGCCAGTATAACTAGTGCTCAAAGTGTTCCGTACATTAAATTTATTAATTAATAAACTCCTACTACTCCTAATTTTTTCATAATTTTAGCTTCAGTAGATTTCGTAACAGGAGGGCAAGGGGGGGGGATATTTTTCCAGTATACTTTCGATGATATCGCTGAAAATATAATAACTAAAATTAAAACAAATATATTTCTGAGTTCGATGTTACGCGATCTTTCGAACAATACCCTACACTAGGCATGTCAAACTCGTTTACCGCCGCGGGCCAAATTAAGCATTACATTCAAAGCTGTAGGCCACATTAAAGAAATGTAGATAATAATATTGTTATTACCACTGCACAGGATAAAAGTTATACGTACAAAACACAGCCGTTAACGAAATGTTCAAGCAAAGTTCTAAAATTATTATTTATTATACATTTTTTGTCTTATCTTAATTTTTGAAAACCTACTCAAATTTACTTTTCATAAACCAAATCTATAAAATTTAAAATTGAATTTTCTGAACTGTATTTGTTTTAAAAATTTGATTGTACACGCTTCTCTGTTAATCTTGATCTAACAAAGACATAGCTGTCAATCTTCTGTGTTTTCTTCAAGTAAAAATAAAAATAACCGTACTTTGAAACAGAAAAGTTATTTAATAAAATGTATCTTGTATTTATGCGTTAAATATTTGATTTTATTTATTAAATACATTTTCTGGTTCAAAATATGTTTATTTGACTTGAAAAATCATAAAAGGTTGGGAGCTAAACAAACATGTCGTATAAAAGTGTGCTACCGAACGTAGCTAAAATATGCATAATTGCACACTATTGTGACGACTGAAGGAAATTACGACCTAGCCTGCCTTGTGAGTTGCTGGCCTGGGTTGTCCAGTTTTGTCCATGACTTTTCCGCCTAGCTTCGGAGGTGGTAATCGAGTCGAAAGAACTTTTTCGATAGGCAAAGAGACTGCGAGAGATGTTGGTCGGCGAATAAAGAGAAGTGAACCGAGAAAGCTGAGAGATGCAGAAGAAATTAAACAGACGATGTTGAAGGGAAATGGTGATGTTGGTGGCACGTTGAGAAATGGTGTGTGCGCGTGCACCGTATAAGATAGTTGTGTACTCTGAAGTTTTAATGGGGAGTGTAATATCTTTTTAGAGTTGTTCATTTTATTTTAAACCTGTGTATCAACGATGCTGAATAAAAGATGTCGGATGTTAAGCGTCCCTCGGATCCTTAGAGTGCTTTAATTCATTACACTATACTTTAAAAAATTGGTCGATTTATGAACAATTACAGAAATTTGGAAAGATCTATATATTTTTATCTCTAATATGAAATCACACTGAATTTTGATTAACTGCAGTAATAAATCTGGAAGAATAGTTTTAATATCTATCATTAGAATTGAAGTAAATAAATTTAACTGATTTTCATATTTCTAAAAATTCAAAAATATTCTTTTGAACTCATTTTTTAATATAATTTTAGTACATTCTAAAAATTCCCACTTCAATGATTTTTGTAATAATGCATGTCAACATTTAAAATGAAATACATTTTCTTTTTGAAAATTGTTTTATCAAAGTAATAAATACTATTTTAAAATGCCAATACTATCAATTAAAAAGATAGCATTATAAAATTTGCCTTGAAGTTGAAGTTTCTCAGATTCTATATAATTTCAAATGAAAATTCCAAGTACTTTGTTTATTAGTGGTCTTTTAATAATCCACATTCTTAATTTGGCTATTTAAAATGAAAATTGTAAAAATATTTAGCAGTTCGAAATAACAGCTAAAACTTTATGTTGGAAAACTGTCAAATATCTGTATAAGATAGTAGACAGGCTTACTTTCACTACCCATATTTCAAAATATTTTCTAGATTGATGATCATTAAGCATATACGTACGAATATAATGTAAGTTTATAATCACTATATAAGGTTTAAGCACATATCAGACTTTTATAAATCTATCCATTATACATAAATAAATTCCAGCAATAATACTTATGCTTAATATTTTCAAATTCCTCTGTCTTCTCTAGACATCAATTTCGTAGTAAATGATTTCGACTTGCGAGACATCCAATGTAATAAAGACACTAATTAGTTTTTTAAAGCAAATGTATTTTATTCAACATGCTTGGTGATAGTACATTGATTCCCTTTTAAAAAGTATCAGTTTCAATTCTGACAGTTTTTCTTTCCTATGTTTAGCTAAATTTTCTGTACTGTTGTACTTCTTAATGTTACATTCTTTCTAAACTCCAACAATGTCTCCATATCAAACATTAAATTTCAGCTTTCGTTTTAATGTAGTTGTGTCGTAAACACCTTTAAAACAAATCTACGATGTTCATCTTAAGATTTTCATAAAAAATAAGTATGGTAAAGATATTTAACATTTATTTTTTCTTTTTACCAATCCTTGGATATATGAGAGTATGTCCATAAAATGTGCGTAGATCAATAAAAAATGAAAGGAAGGAAAGAAAGATCATGCAGGATTCCAGAAATATCACACATAAATGCAAATCTAAGTAATGAAAATAGTTAGAGTTTAAATCCAAAATTCATATGTTCTACTAAAGCCTAAGTGAAGAACCTGGATGGCATATTCGGGTTTTGTGTTCAGCCCAAAAGTGCTGCGACTCATTTGACGCTATTTAATTGTGTATTATTCTTTTAATTTTTTAACAGTTCTTAATTAGCACCGAATGTTATTAATTTTACAATACATTTCATAGTCTATACTAATATTATAAAGTAGTAAAGATTGTTTTGTTTGTTTGTTTGTTTGTTTGATTATCTGTAGGGGGTAATCTCTGGAACTACTGAAGCGATTTCAAAAGTGATGGTGGCAAATTGATGGTGACAATCCCTGCTCCAACATAGGCTATATTTTATGTCGGTACCACTACTCTCAGGGGGTTCAGGAGCAAAAAACGTTCTAAAATTTCGATTTTTTTTTATACTGAAGGAGCTAGAAACATGAAATTTGGCATGGTAGTTACTTATAAGATGTAAATGCCCTCTAAGAACAAATTCTAAAAAAATTGAAATTTAAAACGGTGAGATGAGCGAAAATCGTTCTAAAAACATTCTAAATTACAATCTCTATTGAATCTCTAGAACTACTGAACCGTTTTCAACACTGATGGCGGTAAATTGATGGTGACAGTCCCTGCTCCAACATAGGCTATATTTTATGTCGGTGCCACTACCTCCAGCGGGGTGCAAGAGCGAAAAACGTTCTAAAATTTCGATTTTTTTTGTACTGAAGGCGTTAGAAGCAGGAAATTTGGCATGGTAGTTACTTATAAGATGTAAATACTCTCTAAGAACAAATTCTAAAAAAAATTCGAAATTTAAAAGGGTGAGATGGGCGAAAAGCGTTCTAAAAACATTCTAAACTACAATTTCTATGGAATCTCTGTAACTACTGAACCGTTTTCAAAAGTGATGGCAACAAATTGATGGTGACAGTTCCTGCTGTAACATAGGCTATATTTTATGTCGGTGCCACTACCACAGGGAGGTGCAAGAGCGAAAAACGTTCTAAAATTTCGATTTTTTTATTTTGAAGGAACAAGAAACGTGAAATTTGGCATGATAGTTATTTATAAAATGTAAGTGCTCTCTAAGAACAAATTCTAAAAAATCCGAAATTCAAAAGGGTGAGATGAGCGAAACGCGGTTTAAAAACATTCTAAATTACAATTTTTATGGAATCTCTGGAACTACAGAACCATTTTCAAAAGTGATGGTAATTGTCCCTGATGTAACATAGGCTATATTTTATATCGGTGACACTACCACAATAGGAGGGAGGGGGGGGGTGAAAAAACGAAAATCTTTCTAAAATTTCGATTTTTTTTTCGACATTAGTGTGGTTTAATTAGTAATTTCTGAATTATATATGGCAGTAAAGTTTCCTCTAATGAAAATAGGCCAACGGATACCACTTGGCATTTTTCAAGAATTACGCGAGCAAAGCCGCGGGTTTTGCTAGTATTTAATAAATCAGCATATTATTTTGTAAAGTGGTATGAAATCGAAAAAAGTAGTATAATAAAGTATTAGTTTAAACAGAAGACAAATAAAAATAAGTAAAAACATTAAAAAGTTTACGAATCTTTAAATTTTCAGATTCAAGACGTTTTGCTTCGTTCCAATTGGTTATATTTGTATCCACATTTTTTTTCTTTTTTGTGCGAAAATGAAAAATTGAATTATATCTGTCTATATACATACATCACTGTTGCCAGATAAGCTGGATTATTTTAATTCAGGGTGCAACCATATTCTGAAGAGAAATTGGGAGTTAAAACGGCCTATAGAGGCGCTGATCGCAACCGTCGGGTCATTGAAACCATTATTTACTATAAACACATTTAAAAGCGTTAGATATTCAAATTTGGATAATTTTTACCTTTTCATATAAACACAGAACACAAAAATCACATAGAATCTGAAATTGTGCAAAAAAATAATGATTATGAACTAATTAGAAATGCATGTAATACAATGGGCTAGCAAGGGATTTTCCTGAAGCGAGAAGTTAAGTCTTTTCTCCACCAGATGGCGTATTCGAGTGCTTGATACCCCAATATTCCGCTTATTTAATGACAGAATAACAGCGACAAATATTTCTATTCAAAAATTGTGGTAGCATTCTGATTTAAAAAAAAAAAAAAAAAAACACGCCAAACTAGTAACACTGATATACATATCTTTCTGATGTTTGCCATTTCTAAAACCACGGTTGGCTCAAATGTGTTTGTGCAAAGTGTATTTTCAGCATGAGTGCTCTAACAACTAACTGAAACACAGGTAAAATGCCAAAGGCTTTGCGGGCCACAAGTAAGTTGTCGGCGGGCCAGTTGTTGCCCGCGGGCCATGTATTTGACATGCCTGCCCTACACGATACATAAAAAGAAAAAAAAATCACCTAACTTAATTAATATCTCGGCTAATTACCGACATTTTTTTCGAAAATCATTATCAAATATCCTTGCGTCGATACATCCCTCGAGCACCCATTAATTCCCCCACTGACCGCCCGAAAAGTAAATTTTGTGCATAACGAAAAAATGCGTTTGTTTCAAAAACGATGTTACCTATGAAAATCGCTATAGTTTTCCATCAAGGTTTAAATAAACTCCTACTACCCCTATTTTTTCATAATTTTAGTTTCAGTAGATTCGGAAATAAAGGCGGCGGGGGGACATATTTTTGCAGTGCATTTTATATAATATCTAAAATGAAAACAATTATATTTTTGAGTTCGGTATTATGAGATCTTTCAGACGATATACAAAAAGATTTTTTTTTTCAAATAACTTAATTAGACCCCTAAATGTTTCCTAAACATATTTGAACATATTTGTGAATGGTTACTAATCTGAAAAAATGTGTGTAAAAAGGCTTTATAACTTTCTCAAGCTTGAACTTTCCACGTCCCATAAAACGGCTGTGACAGACGGACAGACACACACAGGAGTGATCTTATAATGGTTTCGTTTTTACTTTTTAAGGACGGAACCCTAAAAAAAAAGAAAAAGAAAAGAAGAAGAAACAGAAAGTATGAAAAATATTCATGGAGGAACTATATAAAATAAATCACCTTGATATCCATGGTTTAATAATTAAATAACGTATGAAAATGCAAAATAAAATTCAAGTAATTAAGAAATATTTATATAAATCGTTAGCTGAAAACAGCAAATTTTAAGTTAAGTTTTTAGCACTTAATTAATTTAAAAGCAATTAATTAAAACTTCAAATATATTTCTAATAGAACTTTAAAGTTGTTTACCGTCAAATCAGGACGAGTACTATCTAGTATTTCTTAATATCGCAAAATATACAGAAAAAATATTACAATAAAACAAGAATTTTTCTGTATGTATGAACATTAACACAGTCGCTGCCGAGATAAAATTACCGAATTGTATTTTATTTAGAAAATTCAAATTCATACCAGAAAATAGTTACAGCAATATTTACTTTCTTTAATTACAGGCATTTTGCGATTACATGAAATAAAAATTCTTCTTTCGTAATTTCTGGTACGAATTTATAATTTTAGATTTAGAGATTCGCTGCCAACCACGCGCAGGCGCGTGATTGGCAGCGAATGGGTTAAAGCATAATTTGAATGCATTCCAAGATTAAGGTTGTTAAAAAATGCTTAATATTGATACTAAAAAAAATCCTTACTCTTTTTTTTCTTGTGAACTTTACATTCTATAGTAATGATAAATTTTAATTAGTAACGTTTTTCTTCAATCCGAAAGTTTAAAGGTAAAGCATTACAATACATCATGAACATTTTGGTTACAGGGTTGAGACATATCTCGTCCAGTGAATTTTTAAAAGTTAACCTCTGTCACATACTTATACTAAGAAACTTTCAAAAGAAATCTACCACAAAGAAAATGTTTTATTTATTGCGGTACGAGTGAATATAAAATTAATCGGTAGTCCTAGTCCGTAATAAAAAGGTTAAGAATACTTATAAATATAGGGGAGACCGGGGGAATAACGCCACCCGGGTTTATATCGCCACCCCATCTAGTTTTAAAACCAACGACAGTTAGAGATAGTGAATGCACCTGCACTCAAGCGACCAACCATACAAACAGTGCCTAGAGTGAGAGAGGCTTTGCTGCACGCCATTTGTTTGTTCTAGTGAAAAATTCAATTTTCAACTAGTTGTTTCTTATTTTCGAGCTTCAGATTACTAGAGGTAAGTAACATTAGATACTTAAGATAATATAACCCGTAAGCTACATGTATTCGCCAACATTTTGATGAAATGTGTTGAACAAGTTCGGGTCTTCTTTCGGCTTTGGTTGGACATTTTCGCCATATTGTCCACTCCGGGTTATGACACCACCGTCACTCGGGGTAATGCGCCACCATCGTCTTCTTCCAGTTCGTCGTCTTCTGATGATGTTATCGACAAAAAAATAAAATATTTGTGATGACAACGAATATGATTACATTCGCTCAAAAGACGTTGAGTAGTGTATTTGTGGGAAATATGGTTTAAATGAACTTTGGTTTAGATGCAAATCGTGTGGGAAATGAGCTCATTCTGAATATAGTGGAGCGGATTCAGTAGAGAACTATAGTTGTGACTTTTGCAATTTGAGTTAGATTGTAAGCTTAACATATTAGTAAATCTAACTTAACCCCTTAACGGTCGGGCCCGATAAGTGTATGCTGCTTTTTATAAAATTCCGATTGTTTGATTGCCCCCACTTTTTTTAAGTAGAAATATTCACCTTATTTAATAGCAGATAAAATAATGAGACTATAAAGTTAATTGCACTGTTTTAAAAAACTGGTGGGAATCAAGCAATCTGATTTTTTTTTAAGTATCCTACACAGCCCGTGAATATCATGGGCACAAGAGTTAAGGGTTTAAGGAACATAGTAATTATTCATTATTCTGCTAAATTACACTGCTTTCTAAATATCTGCAGTAGGTTATGTGTTTCCTACTATCCATTTGATGCATGTACTAGGTCATTAAAGAGTGACGTCATTACCCAGATACAGTGGAGGAATTACCCCAGTATCGTGGGTAATCCCGCCACTATACAGAGATTTAAAAAATATTTTTTATGAATACTTACGTTACAGTTATAATTACGGTTAAATTTATACAGATACAAAAGGTCAGGATTCAGCTTTAGAATTTTTACTGTTCAAAAATAAACATTTTTTAGAGGTGAAAAAATTTAAATTCCCTTAAGGTGGCGGCATTCCCCTGGTTTCCTTTAGACGGCTCAAAACAATTAGAGGAGCACATGCTTTTAACGAAGTTAGGCAAATACTTACAACAATAAATAACTTAAATTAAAACATCCATAATTTAAAGCGTAGCAGAAAACAGAAAAATAAAACTTCTAATGCAAATCAAAGTTCATGACGTCAAAAACCAGAAAAAGGAGATAAGTGCATAAATCGGGATTGCACAGAAATGTCTGTTTCACTATCTTAGTTTGAAATTCAGTTGCTCAGCTTTTGTTTTGAGAAAAGGTGCTTTGAAATTGTCACAATAACGTGATTTACCGGAATCCATGGCTTGGAGTATTAGCGAGAGACTTGAATCCGGACAAACACAACGAAGTGTAGCAGATGCTGTTGGAGTCGCAAGAAATGTCATTGCAATGCTGTGGAATAGATTCAAAGAAACAGAAAATGTTAGACGTCGTCCACGCACTACCACCGCAATTGATCGCCGATATATTCTGTGAACAGCTCGTCGAGACAAAGCAAGCAATGCTACTCAGCTAAAAATACAGTTTATCTGGGCAACAGGACGAGGGGAATCCTGCCAAACAGTCCGACATAGGGTTCATCAGGATGGTATCCATGCACTTATGCAAATGGTCTATATTCCGTTATACTCAAGCCACCGTTTTGTTCGAAAAAGGTAGGCTGCTGAACATTAAGATTGGAAGCAACGTGGTTGGAGCCAAATGCTGTTTACAAAGGAGACCCGTTTCAGTCTGGAGTGTGACATTCGACGTGACTCGACGAGGAAAAGGGGCACTCAAAATAACCTCACATTCGTTCGTGAAAGATCACATTACAGACGAGATGGGTTGACGGTATGGGCTGGAATCAGCATAGGTGGACGTACGGACCTGCATATAATTCGGAATGGCACTTTGACGGCCCAAAGGTATGCAGACGAGATACTGAGACCTCATGTCGTACTTTACGCTGCAGTCATGGTGATTCCTTTGTTTTCATGCATGATAATGCCTGACCACATATAGCTCGTCTGGTGGAGAGCATGCTTCAAGCTGAAACAATAAAGCGTATGGAATGGCCAGCATGTTCTCCTGACCTGAATCCTATCGAGTATGTTTTTGACACACTCGGACGATGCATTGCAGAGAGACCAAGGTCTTCTTTTACTGTCTGAGACTTTGAGATTGCAATTCTTGAAGAGTGGAACAGTATTTCCCAAATTCTTATCGAAAACCTTATCGCATGCATGGAAAACAGGCGTGCAACAGTCTTAGCTATTCGAGGAAGCCACACGCTGTATTAAAAATCTTGCATCACTTCTAAACAATACTTTTTTTGTCATTTACACGTACCAAATTGTTTCCCTAAACCATCTTTTCTTTTTCTTTCCATCGTTTCAAAGAATTAAAGCTCCCTTCCAAATTTTATTGCGTCTTTTTTTCCGTATTGCGCATTAATACATGTATACTCTCCATTTTATGCTCATGCATGGCTGTCTCGTACGGTTCTCTCCACTTCTTTGATTGCTCCGCTAATTTTTTTTAGCAGTGTATAAATTAAGATTGTCAGTTTAATACTTGTTTAAACTAACTGGATAAAAATCCTAGAAGAATCGCTTTTGATATCAACATATTAAGAATTATACATAATAATATACTCATTCTTTTACACAAGTCAATTACCAGCTTATTTTAATCTTCGCTTATTAATATATTTATGTAAAACAGTAGAAATATCTTTAACAAAATAAACAGAATAAACATAAAATATTTTATTTTATTAAATAAAAAAAGAAAGTAGAATTTAATAAGTTTATAAAAAAATAAATATATTTCTCCAATTAATATTAACTCTAATTTAACTTTCATCTTAAAATAACTTGAAAATTTTTTCGCCGTTTTTTTCTTTCTACGTACGTGTATATATATATTTATTTTTTTTATTAAGTAGCTCTTTTCGTAATTAGTCTCGCTTATTCAAAGTCAGTAATGACCCCGTTCTTAATTATTTTGAGCTTAAAACGGAAAATATCTCTTTTTGAAAAAAAGAGCAATCAAATGCCTATTTTGTAAAATATTTCGGCTTCTTTTTATAACATTAACGTAAAAATAAAATAAAACAAATAATAAAAAAGGATTAATACTGGTTGAGATAAAAAAAAAAAAAATGCGATGCCCTTTTTTCTTCACCATGCATGTAATTAAAAGAAGGGGAATTTTTCAAAAGATAAAAAGGAAAAGATGAGACCTTATTTTCATCTGATGAAAACGAAAACGATGTTATAATGAATGATAAAATGAAGATTTAGATTCTAGAATGGAATTTAGAAATGAAATTCAATTCAGATATTATGAATCAGCCATAAAATAGGGATTCTTAAGTAATATCTGGATTTTTTAATTTTTTTTAAACTAGTTGCTTAAAAAATTAGGTTGTATTGGTGATCAATTGGACGATACATCATTTGCATTTTTTCTCATATAACTTTTGAAAAGTTTCACCGATTTTGGTGTTATCTCAAATGGGATATTTGCAGTATGGATCAGTGTTGCCATATCTGGCGGATTTTTTATTAAAAAATTCCTAGTTGACCAGAAAGTTTGAATAGCTATTTTACTTTTTTGTATTGGTAGATAATGATTCGAAGAGATTTGACCGAGGTGGCTGTAGCCTACTGCCATACATATCCAGAGCCTAACAGATTTAGTTAATAACAAATAATAGCAAGGTTCTGAACTAGTAGTAACAATGTATTAGTTAATAGAAAATAAAAGAAAATAAGAATTAGAAAATAAAATAAAATTGCTTTTGGTGTAAAAATTTTTTGGTGTAAAATTTGGATTTTTTGAATAAAAAGTCCGCTAGATCTGGGGATACTGGTATGACTGTTTCCATGCGATATTTTACATTTCCTGTGTCATTCTCTCCAACGTATAACATCGATAAATGTATGAATTTGTTAATAAGTCCAGAGCCTAACAGATTTAGTTAATAACAAATAATAGCAAGGTTCTGAACTAGTAGTAACAATTAAATAAATAAAATAAAATAAAATTGCTTTTGGTGTAAAAATTTTTTGGTGTAAAATTTGGATTTTTTGAATAAAAAGTCCGCTAGATCTGGGGGTACTGGTATGACTGTTTCCATGCGATATTTTACATTTCCTGTGTCATTCTCTCCAACGTATAACATCGATAAATGTATGAATTTGTTAATAATTTAATTTTTATCGCCAATTTAATCCCGAAGATGAACTTAAGAATTAATTATTTTGAGAGTAAATTATTTATAACCATTTTCTTTTTGTTATTTCTGATAGTTACATATTTTAGAGGACAATGATGAGAAAATGGGAACTTAAAGAAATTGGGTGAATTTCAAAACTCCTATTAAGCTATTTAAAACGAAAAACGATGAACTGATAAAACAAATTCACTGGTACCTTTTCTCTTTTTTCTGTTTGATATATATAATCTACATACATCGTAAAATAAGGGAATATACAGGGATAAAGAAATAATGACAAATATTATATGTATACGCCAAATATGATGTCAAATATTATATGTTTATGTCTATGCCTCTCACTTTATTAACACTAGAACCGTGATGACGGATCATTTTGACCCGTACCAAATGAATAATTGTTGATTCGAACCAGAAATTTTTTCATAAAATAAGTTAAATATAGGCCGCACAAAAATAAGTTAAATAAATACATTAAATAGTTTTATATAAATATGCTGGTGTAAAATATTTTTTTATAAAATTTGAGTGAAATTTCCCGCGGTTCTAGTGTTAAGTACCATAAGTTTACTTAGGGTTACGCAGACTGGAAAAGTAAAAAAAAAAAGAAAAAGAAATGTATATATATATTATTAGTCCAGTGCCTGTGGTGTTGGGAGTATTCCTGTGGTTTACCAATACTCGGTCAATCTCGTCAATATTCGCAAAACAGTAGACCCAGGAATGATTTTTTTAGGGGTGGGGATGCAAGTAGCACCCAAGGGTCAAAATAACCTCAAGTTGCGCTAATTTAATAACTTTAGAATGAATAAAAGGGAGAAAAATGTATTTGGCAATTATATCAACCACTTTTATACTATTATTATACAGTTAAAATTAAAATTAATGAAATTTATTCCAGATTACATAGCAATGAATTCCTGAACCTTATGTTTAGGAGCTAGGACTGGAGACTATTTTTATATCATATTAACTCGTACCAGAATTTGCAAAATAATTTTCTTTTTTGTAGATTTCTCTTGAAAGTATCCTAATATAAGTCTATTACAGAAATTATTTTTAAAAAAGTGGTGCGAATAGAATCGAGAAATAGTCGTTGGGACGACATATGTCCCAGCCCCGTAATCCAAAAGTTAACCATGAATAGTAAATGCCACTATTTGTCATTTTATTAATAAAAGCATGAACTTGCGAAAGCAGAAAAAACCAGTAGTTAACAGAAAATTAAGTAAGCATTTTAGTATAGTTCCACTTGATTATTTGAATTTATCTTAATTTAAAATCAGTTTATTATTTAGATGCCGTCTCTTTACCTCTGTTTGACATGCATGTAATATATATTTCATACAGGTATAAAGAACATGTATAATTAGAGAAACGATATCGAGTATTATGTAATATAAATTTATAATATTACCATGATTTCATATGAATTTATGGAAATTTCACTATACACAAGCATTCATGTTTTAAATTATGCAGATGGATTTCTGATATAAGACCTATATTGGTCACGTTGGGACCCTGTATACATTTATATGAAACATTCTAGTTAAATACCAATATAGGCTATAAATACGGGCCTTAGATCAGGAATATTTATAATGAAATGCTCCTATTACAGAAATATTGGCTTTCCATTGGAAATATTTTCAACGAAATACCAATATTGCGGAAATATTACCTTTACATTGTAAAAACAAGCAATGGTGAAATATCTGAGGCCAATATTGGTAAAATATTTCAAAATGTAAATACCCCAATCTTGAAGCAATATTTCATGTCATGATTGCACATATCGGGCAAAATATAAACAAGGTTTTTTTCGATATTGGCCTAAATATAGCCAAAATAATACCGGTGACTGAATATTCTAGGTATATGTGAAACATATTTTATTCGGAGACAATTATATAAACATGAATGGTATATTTTAATCCAATTTAAATTTAAAATTTAAATTAATGTCCTGTTTAAATTTCAATATCTACTTCCGAGCCCTTTTAAATTATTTTCTTGGCCCAACAACTATTACTGTCAGATATTAAATTCTATTCAAATTTTAGATTAAAATTAAAAGCTAAGCACTATTTGCAAGTGTCTGCGGTTTGGTGCTTCTAGGGCTCGCTTGCGGTCCGAGGCCGAGATGTCAATACAAACTTATTAAACCAATTAAGTTAAATTTTTAACCTAGTTGACACATTTTACATAAACTTTGTGGCTCTAGGGGCCTCCTCCGAACATGATCGAACTCCCACGAACTATGGCTTTATCATAGAACTGCTAAAGAAACTTTACAAGCTATATAAAATATTACGTAATATGACTTTACAACATATTATTATGAATTAATATAAATTTACGGATTTTTTTCCCACATGCAGCATAATATTTCATTTCTTAAATAAACCAGGTATTGATCTTAATAATTACAATAAATGTCACATTGTAAGTAGATGTGCCCGCTTTATCCTCATTATTCTTTGAAAAAGGAAGACAAAAGATTCAAAATTTTATTCCGTAACATTTTTTTAACTTCTTCTTTCAAAAGATAATTAAAGCCTCTTCGCTAATGAATAAATATGCGAAGTGTAAAAGATAATAGTTTACTTTGAATTTGAAATTAAAAAGAATCTATCATTAGTAAAATGGATCCTAGAAAAAAATTCTAACCTCATTTACAGTATTTTTATACAGTTAATTAAAATTAATGAGAATTAGTCCAGATTAGTCCAGATTAGATCGCAAATGAATTCCTTAACTATGAAGAGTAATGTCACTATTTGTCATATTATTGGATAAAATCATAATTTATACATAGATAATGCAAAAACAGTAAAAACCAATACCTTTTAGTAAATGAATTTAAGCATTTTGGCATAGCTCTACTTGATATTTGAATTTATCTTAATTTAAAATGAGCTTATTGTTTACTTAAGTTTATTTCTGGAAAAAAATATATATATACAAGGTTTTTCACTACCAAACCGACAAACTTTCAGAAGGTGTAGAGGGCACAGAGACGACTCGGAATCACACAGGAATGCAAGGTCGAAAATGCCGTAGTTGCGAGCTATGATTCAAAGAACCAGAGAAAAAGAACAGAAACAACAACACATTAATGGGACAGAAAGCATTTTATTGAAAATTTGTACTACAGAAAGTGTTCGAAATTACTACCAGAAGTCGTCGGGCAGGCTTGACAGCGGTGTCGCATGGATTCACTTAGGTTTGGAAGATTCCTTGTGTGTCGCGTATCCTGCCTCGCCGCTTGAATATCTGTAGCTGCCGGCAGGGTACGCGACACACCAGGAATCTTCCAGAACGTAAGTGAGTCCATACGACACCGCTGTCAAGCCTGCCCGACGACTTCTGGTAGTAATTTCGAACACCTTCTGTAGTACAACCTTTCAATAAAAGGTTTTCTGTCCCATTAATGTGTTGCTGTTTCTGTTCTTTTTCTCTGGTTCTTTGAAACATAGCTCGCAACTACGGCATTTTCGACCCTGCATTCCTATGTGATTCCGAGTCCTCTCTGTGCCCTCTACATCTCCTGAAAGTTTGTCGGTCTGGTAGTAAAACACCCTGTATATTTGAAGGGGACGGTGGACTTTTACATGAGCAAAATTCGATTAAAAATACTGATATTTGTTTTAGTGTTATGAAACCTGTTAAAATCGAAGAAAGAGAAATATTTTTTCGTATAATTTGCAGAAAATGTGCTTTCATACTTTTTAAAGGTTAATAACAAAAATAATCTGTAATGAATTTCAAATGAATTTTTCACAAAACAAATACATCTTCAAATACTCCTCCATCCATGGGTTTTAATTTTTGTTAAAATTTCAGAATATGTCTTCGAAATGTTAATTTAAAAAAAAATGTTTTTTAAAGTTATCATATGCGTCAAAGCAACTCTGAGCTATACACACCATCGTTCAGAATATATCTGGCATTTCAAACGGCGTCAATGAATGTTATTTAAACGCTTTTGACATCTTTAAAAAATAATAACATTAATCGAAATTTAAAAATGATGAAAGCACTTTTACAGAATTACACATCTGTAACAGAAAGCACAGAGAAAAGTTATAGACGGAAAATACACTGATATGCAAAGATATGCATTCATATGAAAATATACTCATATGAAGTACACGCACATGAAAATACATTCATATGAATGACACTCATATACACTCAGATGCAAATATACTCATACACACTCGCATGAAAATACACTCATATAAACTACACTCACGTGAAAATACACTCATATGAATGACACTCATATAAAATCATATCCAAATACACCCATATACACTCGTATGAAAATATACTCATATACACTCGTATGAAAATACACTCATATGAACTACACTCACGTGAAAATACATTCATATGAATGACACTCATATAAAATCAATTGCAAATACACCCATATATACTCGTATTAAAATACACTCATATGAAATTCCCTCATATACACTCATATGCAAATATACTTATATAGAATACTCTAATACACACTCATATGAACTACACGATACCCACTGATATACAAATACACTCATATGAACTACACGATACACAATGATATACAAATACACTCATATGAACTACACGATACACAATGATATACAAATACTCTCATATGCACTCATATGAGCTACACTCAGGTGAAAATACACTCATATTAACTACACTCATATAAAAATACATTCGTATACAAAGACTGAATTCCGAAATGAAACAACAGAAGAAGAAATCAATAAGAAATAGCAAATCTAAAAGAACATTCGGTGAAAATAAAACTGAGACTGGTACACCATATTTCGCAGAAAAATCTTCAGTAAACTAGTTTTGTTTTAAAATAACAAAGCATTACACTTCAAGTAATTGTATAAGCAAAAATATTTATATTCACTGTTAAAAAAAGACAAATGTTTCTTCATCCAACAAGACGGTTTTCGAAACATAACCTCTTCCGAGTTATTCACGATTCCGAAAACAGTTTCTTTATCTTGAAAACAATAGATTTCCGAGATTTAAAGACACATTTATAAAACAAAAGTCTCTTTTGCTGCCCATAATTTTCGGAAACATTTCCGAGTATATTTTACAGTGTATTAACAAGTTTTTTGCAATTCGTTACCAACACAAAATAACAGTTTTTCGGATTCCATTGTATTCCCAAGCAAACATTTTCAGTTGCATAACAGAATTTATACATGCAATAGGTTCGGGCCCTTACTCCTTAGCCCGAGCCCGATGATTTCAAATCTGAGCCCACCCGAACACGAAAAAATATGTGTCATCAACACCCGAGCCTGCCTGGGCCCGATACTGATACCGAAAGTATGCAATAGACAATGATTAATAACATTTTAAAGTTGTTTCATTTCATTTTGGCATTTAAAAATCTCTTCTTAAATGGGAATAATTATTATTAGTGCTAAATACTCCCCTGTGGCAACGTTTGAGGATTTTCATTTTCCTGAAAAACTTACAATGTTATTTATACACAATTACTGGCAGAAAATCCCATCAAATTCCATCTCTAATTTCTTCTCTTCTAGCTGTAGCCTTCTGTCTTCCGCTAATGTTCTTTCGTCTGCTTCAAGTTGTAATTTTCTGTCTTCCGCTAATCTTTTTTCTTCAGCTTCAAGCTGTAACTTTCTGTCTTCCGCTTCAAACTGTAACTTTTCTTTCTGCTTCTACTTTCTTTCTTCTTTTCTGAGATAACAACATCAAGCCGGTCTTTGGCGAAATCTCCATCATAATTTTCATACTCTGTTATTGATGAAATCCGTAATTTTTGGATTTTTAGGAATAATCAGTACCAAATTATCGCATAGTGGTAATAAATCCACCTTTTTTGTTCTATTCAAAAATGACATTATCTATTCTGCTTAGGTTACGATGAAATATAATTAACAAAAGTTTTCGCTTTCGTAGTAATTATAGATCTGATTAAGGAAACTGATTACAGCTCATATAAGTCAGTTCAACTTACTTCTTGTTTATTCCTTGGTTTTTAGAATATCTTTTTATCAAAACCCTGGCATAAAAAGCTTTTTATTTAATATTCCGGCAACTAGCCCCCATAATTTGTAGGAATTCTTATTTATAATCCCACAGTTACTTAAATATCTACTCGACTTATAATTATGAAATGATTATAGCTCTTCAATCTAAGTTTTAAACAGTTTTTATTACTTACTTAACCAAATAATTCGATGATGATACTACTCAACAATATAATCATGAGAGACGGTAGTTTCTCGAGTGACGCAGCAAAAACCGATAACCGAAAGCCCAAAACCGAAGATTACCGTCACTCTATATATACACCTAGTTTGAGTTCAAACGAAAAGCGAAACGCCGACATTTAATATCTCAGCAAATATGAGGCATATCGTTTTGATTTTTTGACAGCTGTCTTCTATCTCCGGTCTAACTCTATCCTGAAATTTATACATTTCTACATGCAGTAGATTTTAAGATCTGGAAACCCATTTTTAAGTAAAATGGGAAGCTTTTCTCTCTCTGCATGTAATGTTGTTATGTCGTAAAACACTTTTCTCGATATCCGCTCGGACGATTTAAAAAAAATTAATATATGATATTAATCTGTTGTCGCTAAAGCGAATCCCCCGATCCGCTTAAATAGGAAAACTCTAGTTTTTTATATAATCTGGTTTAAAAATGGGAGTATTTTCTTAAGCCTATTGCTGTAGTAAAACATTAGACTTTTCACCCCTTTCCTCCGCGGCGAGATAAGGTTAAAAATGGAACTACGGTCCGCCGCTAAAGTTTCTGCATGTTCGCCATCTAATTGTTTAGATTTTTTTAATGCAAAAACAATGAAATATATACTCTAAACATGTAATACTTATTTATTAAATTCAGTTGTTTTTTATATGTTTCCCTTTTCGTTACAAAGGAATAATTTCAGATTTTAAACATGCATATGGTCGAAAAATTATTTCGATTCCTTTTTCAAAATGAGGAAATAATTTTTAATTACATGTATTCAATTTTACTGTTAAATACCGGGTGATTATAATTAAAGTTACGATTTCAAAAATCGATAATTTTAAAACTACTGGTCAGAATGACTTGATATTTTAGCAGAACAATCGTGAGGCAATGGAATTTTGTTTGGCGAAGGAAAAAAAATAGTTCCAAATTGTGCCGATAGATGGCGTTGTCAGGGTAATGTCAGGGGAAAGACCAAAAATTTATTCTTGAACCCTTTCCGGCGCGGAGTAAATTTGTTTGCAAAATGATGAAATAATAGACTGACAACGGAATTTACAAACGAATCCATTAGTAAAAAGAAACTTGCTTATTTTTCTGGTTCTTAATGAAAGGAAAATTTTAATTAAATACCGGGTGATTATAATTAAAGTTACGATTTCAAAAATCGATAATTTTAATTAAAACTACTGGTCAGATTGACTTGATATTTTAGCAGAACAAAAGTGAGGCAATGGAATTTTGTTTGGCGAAGGAAAAAAAAAGTTTCAAAATGTGCCCATAGATGGCGCTGTCTGGGTTCACATTGTCTGAAGATATGCAATTTACTAATACGTGACATGCGCACCGCAGACATAGCAACCATAAAAATGCAGAGCAGCAGCTCTTTGCCTGAATGCTTCATCATGACTCTGACTATGAAGGATCGCGCTCTGCTCTTGAAGCCTTTTTATAAGAACGACTAGCCGCCACTGGCGACCAGTTTGGTCTCCCTTAAATGTATGTTAAACATTGCAACACGTTACATTTATTCATAATTTAATTTTCCCTTAATCCTTCGCCAAATCGGAAGATTCTAATAGACAAATCATGAACTTTTGCGATCATGGTAGCATTTCGCATGTTTTTTGGGCACAAATGTCACATACGCACGTTGGCGCGATTCCCCCCCCCCCTCCCCCGCCAATTTGGCGAAAACTTTGTTATGGAAATTGTTGTTTATTTACTTTTATTTTTTATTTTAATTCTATAAATTATTTTTGATATGTATATCAATATTTATTTACAACAAACTATCATTTATTTATTTTTATTCTTTTTTTTAATTATGAGTATTTTTGTTAGCCGGGAGCAGATGATAATTCGCCAAATATCGTTCCCATCACCGTCATTCATACTACAATTAATTTAATTTTAAATTATAAACCTGTCACTCATTTCATTTAAAATACTTAACTTTAATCTAAAATGCTTATATTACATAAATTTAAAATACTTCACACTTTTCATTTAAAAGAGAAAATAAATAAATAAATAAGAAATAATATCATAAATCAAAACATTGGATTTCAAAATCAAAGTATCATTTCTAATTTGTACACGTGATAAATAAAAGCTGTATTAGCGATTTTAAAAATGCTAAAAATCTGATTCATTAAATATTATTACATGAGTTCAATTTACGTCAAGAAAAGGTCCGAAAGTTGAGTTGTATAGCACATAATTATGGTAAACTTTGATTGTCTCACTGGTGCGAATTATTTTTTTGACGCGAGGCAGCGGTCCAAAAATTCATTCGCGGAGAACTTGCTTTGCGAATGATTACCTCCATGATTTAATATTTTAAATGTTCACGACGAATCAATCTTTTTTTTGTTTACTTTTATGAATAGAGAATTTGAACTGCGAATCTTTCGACTGAAGTTATTGCAGAATATATACATAATTGAACGCAAGTCATCTCTCAAATATTAATTTATTTTGAACGATCTTTCTTAAAATGTAACTTTTATGCAGTTTATTCGAAAAAATAATTTTGAATAAAAATGGCCGCTTGGCATATGAAAAAGCGATGCGGCATCCCGGAACTGTTGAGGACAGTCACATGACTTACAGTTTTATTATAGAGATGACTGTGCACTTACAGCTATTAGGAAGTTTCGGACATTAAAATCCATAAAAAAAGGTCCAATAACAACAAATGATCTGCAAAAAATGATTGCTAAATTCGAAGAGACCGGTTCATTTGACGTTAAACGGGGTAGAGGAAGGAAACCAGTTTCAGCTGCGGCAGTGGAAGATGTGGCTACAGCATTACAGGAACATACTGACAGTGATGCTGGAATCAGCAGTGCAAGGGGGATTGGCCGAATGCTGGATATGCCGAACAGCACGGTGCGTAAAGTCCTACGGAACGTCTTACGCTGTTATCCGTACAAGATAACTCATGTGCAGGAGTTGCTACCTGCTGACCTGGAAGCACGTCAATCTTTTGCACTACAATTTTTTGCCCGGATGGAAGTGGACAACGGATGGCCATGGAACATTCTGTGGTCTGACGAAGCCCACTTTCATTTGCAAGGTTCTGTAAATACGCAAAATTGCAGGATATGGGCGACCGAGAATCCGTCCCAGCTATAGCCATTACCTCTTCAGTCTGAAAAGGTCACTGTGTGGTGCGGAATAACGGCAGCGTTTATCGTCGGTCCATTTTTCTTCGAGGAGATCACACCTGCGGGTCCCGTTACCTACACAGTTACTGGCAAGCGGAATGAAGCACTTTTGAGTAACCATGTTCTTCCGGCACTTCAACAGCGTCAGTGTGTGGATCGCATAATATTCATGCAAGATGGCGCTCCTCCGCACATTGCTACTACTGTGAAGCAGCTACTGAGTGATAATTTCGGAGATGATAGGATCATAAGCCGCCATTTTCCAACAACGTGGCCGCCACGTTCCCCCGACTTAAACCCGTGTGATTTCTGGCTTTGGGGGTACCTGAAGAATGTTGTTTATAGCGGGCGGATTCAGAATCTAGCCGACTTGAAGGCAAGCATCACACAACACACCCATTGCATTAGTACATATACCCTCCGATCTGTTGTGGAGCATGCCGTTTTGCGCTTCCAATTAGTAGCGGAACAAGGCGGAGGGCATATTGAGCAACTTATGCCTTAATAATCAGTAAGGTGTTTGTTCCATGAAGCTCTTTTTCTTTTTCATTTTTTGTCATTATCGCTGTCGTCGCTGTAAACACGTAGTCTTGTCTTTTCGCTAATAATTTTTTAGTAAATCTCTGAACTCTATTTTTTTCCGTTTGGCAACATCATTCCTATGTTTTCAAGAATACATTTTTGGTCTTTCCCCTGACATTACCCTGACAACGCCATCTATCGGCACAATTTGGAACTATTTTTTTTCCTTCGCCAAACAAAATTCCATTGCCTCACGATTGTTCTGCTAAAATATCAAGTCATTCTGACCAGTAGTTTTAAAATTATCGATTTTTGAAATCGTAACTTTAATTATAATCACCCGGTATAATAAATCTCTTATTTTCTAATGATAAAATATTTTTCATTTCTTTGTTTCTTTCACAACGAAGACAACCAACCAACTATATTGTATCAATACGCGAAGCACAAATTAGCGAGAGTTTGAAGTACAACAGCTTTGTTTTTTACCAGTTGAATTGAACAATTCGGAAAAGATAAGCACAGGAAAATTCAAAGATATTGTACTTACTATTAGGTATTTTGTTTATTTATTCATTGTTTTTTATTAACACTTTCCAACCTAGTTGAAAAGTGTTTATGACTTCGGTTTGTCTGCCGTATGGCCGTGTACCGTCTGCCGTCTGTCCGTGCTCTAACTCCCGTAAATATGCTCGGATTGCTCTGCAATTTTTATATGTTATTGTCGTTATCTAAAGCATGTTCCCTATTTCAACGGAAGTGTGTAGCACTTATAGTTTTTTTACAGGGACACTCAAAACAATTCCGTTACATTACGGTCTATGGGGAAAAATCATTTGCGTTTATTTAAATAATGTTTCACTATTTGAAACGCATTGGAATTTATATATATCACTAAGGTGCATTAGAAGAAGCTTAATATGGAATAGGGTGTGCATAGCACTTATAGTTACTTTACAGGGACAGTCAAAAGAATTCCGTTACATTACGTCTATGGAGAAAAATCGTCTGCGGTTTATTTAAATAATGTTTCACTATTTTAAACGTATTAAAATTTATATATATCACTAAGGTGCATTACAAGAGGCTTACTACAGAATATTGTGTGTATAGCAGTCATCGTTCATTTACAGGGACACACAAAAGAATTCTCTACTGTCTGTTAACAATAATTCCTGGAAGTGCGTTTTAAGTTGCTGAAAAGGGATTTTAAATTGAACTCACTTTTTGTCTATTACTGGGTGTGTATAAATTATGTATTTCATATACAGGGCAGCAGAAAAGTTCGCGAACACATTTCCGTTTATTGACAGAAACTCCAGAAGGAGAATTTTAAACTGTGCTACGCGTTTCCTAACTAAACTAAAATTTATCATCCTATGTAGTATATATACAAATCTATAGATCCTATACAGGACTGAATAAAAGTATCCGGATATTTTTCCGAATATTGTATATGTTGGGAATTCCTGAAATTATGTTTTAAAAATGTTATGCGTTTTCCAAATTGTTTACTTAGATGTTATCTTTCAGCTTATTAAACGGTAATGATTTATTTTGAATTAATGAAATTATTTTGAAAGCGTTGGAAAGTGTTACATAATCTATGCTTGACGCATGATTTTTCATTCTTGTTTTATTTGCCTTGTTGGTTCTTATAAAAATTTTCGTTTTGGAGTGATGCTTAGTTGGCTTACTGCCAGTTACATGTTTTTATGGCTTTAAAATATTACTTTTATGTTATTTTGTTAAAAAAAAATGCAGAAAGTTAGTTCTGAATTAAGTGTTATATGTTATACAATGGATAAATAAGCTGTTACTTACTTTAAATCCAGAGTTTGAAAAGTAAACAAATAGCTTTTTTTTCCCCTCTCATTGCATTACCAGTTTGTGTGACAGAAACTTCTATCTTCATGAATGTTTTGCTTTTACTTTATATTAATTTTTCACATTCATTTTTTAATAAGCTTGTTAAATAGTTTTCGAGCACCATATTGTTTTAATGTCAAATGTTACATTAAAAATTATTAAAAAATACAGTAAAAAAATTGCTGTTTGCTTGCGAAGCTTAAGAATATAATAATTTTAACCCACGTAGGTTTTTCTAGCTCTAAAATATTACTTTTATGTTATTTTGTAAAAAGAAATGCAGAGAAATAGTTCTAAGTAAGTGTTTTATGCTATACAATGGATAAATAAGTTCTTATTTACTTTAAATTCAGAGTTTGATAAGTAAACAAATAGCTATTTTTTTTTTCAATTTTTCTATCATTTACCTGTGACTTTAAAAATCATTTAAAATTATTAATTTAGAGGTATGAAATACTTTATATGTGCTTAAATCACAGAAAAAATAAAACTTTAGCAAGTATATTACAGGGCTCTGTTTAAGAAGAATTAAAAAGACCTTTAAAGGATCCTTCACAATTTTTTTTAATCTTAAAACAGTATCCTTCACAATTTTTTTTTCATTTTAAAACAGGTTATTTCACATTTCTTTTCATTTTAAAACAGGACACTTCACAAAAGTTTTTCCTACCAAAAATTAACTCTTCACAAATTTAATCATCTTAAACGTTTCCCAATTTTTGTATAAAATACTGTTTACTGTTGACTGTAATAAGTGTTTGTTCTTCAAAGTAAATTTTGAAAATTTATTAAATTTTAACTGCTGGTAATACATTTAATTTTTAATGTAACATTTGACATTAAAACAACATAGGGCTCTAAAACTATTTACTTGAATAAGCTTATTAAAAATGAATTTGAAAAATTAATATACAGCAACAGCAAAATATGCATGAAGCTTCACAAACAGCTATAGACTATCAAATTATCAAATTAAATGAAAATTTTGAAATGAAGAACCATCAATTCAAAATAAATAAAAAACAATAAATAAATAAACAAAATACCTGGGGGAGGGGGAGAGAGTATTTTATCTATTATAAATTGCAGCTTGTATTTTCAAACAATTTGGAAGGGCGGATAAAATTTTATCATTTAAAATATTTAAAAAAATAATATTACCTTCTAAACTATAATTTTATTATCAATTTTATAGACGATTTTCTTTGGACGATTATTCTCTATGAGAGAAAAGTTCTACTTTTCGCATTTGTCCGCCACAGTATATTTTGTTGTTTTTCAGCCAGTCTCTCATAACTTTTATTATAGAATTCTTTGCAGGAGTACGGTTTTCAACAGGCATGCGATGTAGAGCATTGTCCATATATAGGGCACTATTCGGTTGCAAATTTGGAAGAAGTTTTTCCAACACCCATTTTTGGAAGTTTTCGTAGTTCATTTGCACGGGATAGTCACCCCTTTTTGTCGACGCTTTATACAGTAGTTGAGCATCCGTAAGGAAACACGTTTCCTCATTTTTACGCTCCAGTTAAGACCTTGGCGTAGTACATGGCCGTTAAAGTTTTTTTTCCCGTAAATAGTTAATAACTTGCTCCTTTTAATTCGATGTTATTCGTTTTGGGGTAAAGGTGAAAATAGGCACTTGCCAATCACCACTCGGCAATAAAACTTGAAAAACTGGCGATTAAAAATATGGAGAAAACTGGTCAAATGCAGGATTTTCTGATTTTCTTTTTTTCCCATGTCCGTTTGACAAAATTCATGATTTTTCCTCTCCAGATTGACGAAACTACTGATTTTTCTGCACCTGATCGATAAAATTAATAATTTTACTGCACTAGATGGGCGCAATTTATGATTTTTATGCGCCGATTAAAGAAACTTGTGATTTTTATGTGCCCGTTCAACAAAATTTGTGAGTTTTACATGCCGATGAACGAATTTCTTGATCTTTATGTGCCCCGTTGACAAAATTTGTGATTTTTACATGCCTGATCGACTAAATTCATGATTTTTACATGCCCGATGGTTGAAATTAATGATTTTTACATGCCAATCAACGAATTTCTTGATCTTTATGTGCCTATTTGACAATATTCATGATTTTTATGCAACGATAAACGAAATTCATGATTTTTACATCTGTGTTCGACAAAATTTATTATCTCCTCCTTCCTGATCTACAAAATTCATGATTTTGCTGTGCCTGATTAATGAAACTCATCATTTTTACACACCCGATCGACAAAATTCATGGTTTTTACACACCGATCAACGAAGTTCATGATTTTTACGCACTTGATCACCAAAATTCATGATTTTTTCGTGCTCGATCGACGAAATTTCATTTTTCTGCACCCGATCGACGAAATTATTGATTTTTATGTAAATGTTTGAAGAAATTTGTGATTTTTATGCACCTACTTGATGAACTTGTGATTTTTATGCACCTATTTGATGAACTTGTGATTTTTAACCAGCCACTTGATGAATTCGTGATTTCTATGCGACTGCTCTACGAATTGGTAATTTTTATGCATCTGTTCTACAAAATTTATGATATTTTCGTACCTAATCGACGAAATTCATAATTTTTACTCACCGATTGATGAATTTTATGTGCCCGATTCACGAATTTCTTGGTTTTTATGCATCCGTTTGACGAAATTAATGATTTTTATGTGCCGATCAAGGAATTTTTTGGTTTTATGTATCCATTTGATGAAATTCGTGATTTTTAATCGATCGATAAACAAAATTCATGATTTTTACATACCCATTCGACAAAATATATGTCCCCCCCCCCGATCGACAAAAGTCGTGTTTTTTCTGTGCCCGATTGATGAAATTCACAGATTTTTACACACCCGATCAACGAATATCATGATTTTTAAACACACGATCAACGAAATTCATGATTTTTTCATGCCCGATTGACGAAATTAATGATAATGTCCGTCCCCCACTTTGACCCCCCAAGGGGGTACTTTCTAAATTTTGCTAATACTCCTCATGTGATATATTGTTGGAAAGGTCTGTGACCGCTTAGTCATATTATGCATCTCTGGTGTCCTTCCCCCTATTTTGCATCCCTCCAAAAAAGGGGGTACTTTTTAAAATTTTGCACACACCCTTCATGTTATATATCGTTGGAAAGGTCTGTGACCGCTTAATCATATTATGCATCTCCGGTGTCCATCCCCCACTTTGCCCCCTCAAGGGGGGCACTTTTTAAATTTTGAAGATACTTCTCATGTGATATATAGTTGTAAAGGTCTGTAACTGCTTGGTCATATTATGCATCTCTGGTGTCCATCCCCAGACTTTGCCCCGCCCTAGGGAGTACTTTTTAAAATTTTGCACACACCCCTCATGTGATATATCGTTAGAAAGGTCTGTGACCACTTAATCATATTATGCATCTCCGGTGTCCAGCCCCCCCACTTTGCCCCCCCCCAAGGAGGGTACTTTATAAATTTTGCTGATACTCCTCATGTGATATATTGTTGGAAAGGTCTGTGACTGTTTAATCATATTATGCATACCTTGTGTCCATACCCCCACTTTGAACCCCAAGGGGGGTACTTTTTGAAATTTTGTACACACCCTTCATGTTATATATCGTTGGAAAGGTCTGTGACCGCTTAATCATATTATGCATCTTCGGTGTCCATCCCCCACTTTGCCCCCTCAAGGGGGTACTTTATAAATTTTGCTGATACTCCTCATGTGATATATTGTTGGAAAGGTCTGTGACTGTTTAATCATATGATCCATACCTTGTGTCCATACCCCCCCTTTGCCCCCCCCAAGGGGGGTACTTTTTGAAATTTTGTACACCCCCCTCATGTTATATATCGTTGGAAAGGTCTTAATTACATTATCCCCCCACCCCCTTTGCCCCCACAAGGGGGCACTTTTTAAATTTTGCTGATACTCCTCATGTGATATATTGTTGGAAAGGTCTGTGACCGCTTAGTCATATTATGCATCTCTGGTGTCCATCCCCCACCCCACTTTGCATCCCAAGAGGGGTACTTTTTGAAATTTTGCACAACCCCTCATGTGATATATCGTTCAAAATGTCTGTGACCACTTACATAGATTATGCACCTCCAGTGTCCTTCCCCCCACTTTGCTCCCCTCAAGGGGGCACTTTTTAAATTTTGCTGATACTCCTCATGTGATATATTGTTGGAAAGGTCTGTGACCGCTTAGTCATATTATGCATCTCTGGTGTCCATCCCCCACCCCACTTTGCATCCCAAGAGGGGTACTTTTTGAAATTTTGCACAACCCCTCATGTGATATATCGTTCAAAATGTCTGTGACCACTTACATAGATTATGCACCTCCAGTGTCCTTCCCCCCACTTTGCTCCCCTCAAGGGGGCACTTTTTAAATTTTGCTGATACTCCTCATGTTATATATAGTTGGAAAGGTCTGTGACCACTTAATTAGATTATGCACCTCCGGTATACATCCCCCCACTTTAACCCCTGAAGGGGGGCACTTTTAAATTTTGCTGACACTCCTCATGTGATATATTGGTGGAAATGTCTGTGACCACTTAGTCATATTATGCATCTCCGGTGTCCATCCCCCCACTTTGCCCCTCCCACAAGGGGGGTACTTTTTAAAATTTTGCGCAACCCTTCATGTGATATATCTTGGGAAAGGTCTGTGACCACTTAATTAGATTATGCACCTCCGATGTCCATCCCCCCACTTTGCCCCCTCAAGGGGGGCACTTTTTAAATTTTGCTGACACTCCTCGTGTGATATATTGTTGGAAATGTCTGTGACCACTTAGTCATATTATGCATCTCTGGTGTCCATCCCCGCACTTTGCCCCTCCAACAAGGGGGGTACTTTTTAAAATTTTGCACGCACCCCTCGTGATATATTGTTTAAAAGGTCTGTGACCACTTAATCGTATCCACGGCAGCTGTACGGTGCCGCAGACAGCGGGGACCCGAGCCGGAGGTTTTTTTTTCGGTTAGAGGTTTATACTATTCGATGTGCAAATTAAGGTATTATCCGGTGCATGCATAGCACGACCGGTATACAGTGCCGGAGGCAGCGGGGACCTGGGTTGGTGGTTCGTTCGGTTAGAGGTTTATACTATTCCATGTGGAAATTAAGGGATTATCATACAAATGGAGAATTCCATTAGATTCGATGGCCTGATGTAAATTGAAGGCCCGCTAGCGGGCGAAACCACTAAGTTTTATTCTGATAAATTTATACCCTAATGCTTAATTTCGACTGAATGAAATTTTCATCAATAACCGCACAAAAGTAATGATATCACTACAAAAACCCTTAACGGGTTAAAAGTGTTGACGCAGCACTTTCTTTTGGCTCTAAGAATTTTAAATATGGGTCTTAAAAGTATTGATATCAAATTTGAGTGACGCTATGTCATTTTTTTTTAAATCATCATTTTATTTTTAGTTTTATTTATATTCACAGGTGCAATTATTAAGTTAACATGAAAATATATATAAAATGTGTTCGCTGATGCTTTTTCATTCAGATCTCTCAGGAATTCAAAATATGGGTTTTAAAAAAATGATATCAAAATTTGAGTGACACCTTGACGTGAATTTAATAGGATTGTTTTAAAATTCAATTGAAATTATTTTTCGTTTGCCTTCTAAAGTATATTTACACATACAAACAATACTTTTAAGTTTTCAATGCACTGTTAAATATATCACTTTCACTGAGCCTATATTACGTATTGAAATGTATTTATTTCAATAAACTGATTTATGTTTTGTGCCACGCTATCCAAAATCATAAGTAAAATTTATGTAAATGACTATTTTGCGTCATATTATCCACTTGCATACATTTCCCTTTGTTTGGATACTATGACGCAAAATAATCATTTACATAAATTTTACTTATGATTTTGGATAGCGACCACCATACTTGGGTACAAACTATGGAACAACAGTATTTCTCGCACTCTTTTTATCTTTTACGAGCCTCGTAATAATTTTGCAATATCACATAAAAATTATAAATATCTATTAATTGCCGAAATGTCAGTGAAGTTTCACTGTGGAGACGCGAAAAGTTTTTGGTTTCCGTCTGTTTGTGTGTCTGTTCCGCGATAACTGCCGTAAAAAACGTCCGATTAAGTTGATTTTCAGTAGGTATGTTGGCAAGATACCTAGAATTAACTGTACACTTTTTGGTTAAATTTGGTTCATTCCCTCGAAAAATAAAGAATATTTATTTTTTGGTCAAATGCTTTCCTATGGAAATGCAGACGATTTTCAAATTTCCTTTTTAACTGAAATGAAAATCGCATATTCAGGATTTAATAATGGATTTAAAAGTAAACCTATGGATGCTACATTTTTGATATGGGGGTTTTAAATATATCCAATTTGAAAAATTGTCGATACATCTATTAGAATTTAGAAATTAATTGTTTAAATTATCGGAAATTTTTTTGCGACAGTTCGGGAAATATAAAACATTTTATTTTTATATTTTTATACAAATTTTAAAATGCATTTATTTTTCTTTCCTCTTTATTTTATTAGTTGCTTAGTAACTAATTATTTCAAACAATATAAAAATAATAAAATTCAAATAACTCGCACTATTCCGCTGCAATATTTTATTAGCAAAATAACTTTTTTCCATAAGTTACTTTCGTACATGAGATTTTATTCAACTTATCCATCAGATTAAGGTTTTTCGTGGTTGGCAGGTAAGTAAATATTGCTATTTGGATATTTAGACAACATGAAATCCCTTTTCCAAATAGTTGCTTATCCTAATAAAATCACAGTGCAAAGCGAAATCCAATATATACGGTAATTATTCAAACAATCAATCGGAAATCATGAATATAGATTTAATACCATTACGGGGGGTTCAGGGGAGGCAAAGCCCTCCTGAAGATATGTATTTCTTTTATCTAAAAAATTACAAGAATAAGAAGTTCATAAGAATTTCAGATTATCATTGCATAAACCATATTTAATTTAACGCTTCTAATTTCTGAAACTTCCGAAGTATTTTGCATGCCCATAAATATGTATGCAATATAAAAAAAATTAAATTGCGGATTGTCAGATGCTAAATAATATGAAAAGTGAGCTTAAAAAACAATGACTTTCAGAGCTGACGTTGAAGCTCCTTATCTGCAGATTTACTAGTTAAATCATAGAGTTTGTGTGTTATTGTGACTATTGATGCATAGATGGGTATTATTTAATTTTCCATCACACAGTATAAGTATGGAAGAAAGACATAAGTTCTGTTTTCCAGTAATTCTGGAAAAGGACTTCAAGCAGAAAGAGAGGACATGCAAGGAATATCTTGCGGCTTCTTTATGTTACCAACACTGACCATGTCAACGCTTCAGAATCGAATCAAACAGCATATTTATCTTTAAATCCAATCAATAACAATTCAATTCCTTTTAAATTGATTTTTAGGGCATTGTAAAACACAAAGAAATTTAGACTACATTCTTGCTCCTCAAGTAGCATCTGGATAGTTTTTATTTTCCTTTTTAGGTGAGTTCGTAATTGTATAAATACGTAGCACATATGGTCATCGTTTGGTCCGTCCATCTCCATATAACAGCGCAAAAACTACCCAACCGAATGGTTTGAAATTTAATATATAGAATCGTTGCAGAATTTTGTCGAGTCATTTCAAATTTTATGAAAATCGAATCAAAACTTTAAAAGATATTAACAAAATTTTTCTTCAATCTATTAAATACTACCATACATAATCTATATAATAAAAGCGCAAGTCATGTGATTGAGAAAAATAAATACGGGCTAACCGCTTCTTTTTTTATATGCCAGGCGGCCATTTTTATTCAAAATTATTTTTTAGAATAAAATTGACATAAAAGTCACATTTTTAGAAAGATCGTTCAAAAAATTTGTTCGCTTGAGAGATGAGTTACATTTAAAAATGTATAGATTCTGAGATAACTTCAGTTGAAATTAGTTTGAAAGCCGAATATCGCAATCCATTAAAATAAATAAACACAGGAGATTTGTTAATATGAGTCATAAAGATATTAAACCATGGAGGTAATCATTCGCAACGCAAGATCTCCAAGGAGAACTTTGCAGCGCTGTCTGGTGCATAGTGTTGAAGCTGCATGGACTGCTGTACCCGTACATGACATCCAATCTCTGTTCGACTCCATGCCTAGGCAGATAAATGCTGTTATTGCGACCATGTGTGGCAACTCTGTGTTATGTTTTCTCAGGAACTATACCTCCAAATTTTCTGAAAATGTCACTTGTCCACTTATCCTTCCCGTTGATCACTTGTCCTTCCCATTATAATGTATTTGTCCAATAAATATCATTCTGTTATTTGCATTCCTTCATGGTGTTGCATTTTGGATGGCCAGCAGTGTAGTATTCCATAATACCCGAAGGTAATATACGGGGTGTCTCAAAAGGTCGTTTACAAACTTAACATGCTGGTCTGTCATATCATGATGAACAAGATTTACATTAGGAACTTGTGTTTGAAAATGAAAACTGCGACCGCTAGAAAGCGATGAGCGCAGGTGTGGAGGGGAAGAAAGAAAGGATATCGAAAGAGGTATTAATATAACTTCTATTAAAGAACATGGTTTAATTTACAGAAGATGTTCAAAACTCCTTCCATTCGCCGCAATGCATGCTTCACAACGTCGACACATGGATTCACGGACCCGTTCAAAATGGGCTGGTGTGTCACGGACACGTGCCGCCGCTTCCACGATCCTGGTGACGAAATCCATGTCCGATGTTACGGGCGTCTCCTACACCATGGACTTCATGTGTCTCCACAGATAGAAATCCAGGGGAGTACAGCGGACTAGCCATGCCATTCTTATTAGTCCCACATTAGTTCACATTGACACAAAAAAAGAGAAAGGGGGCTGATGGGGATACAGCCCCCTCTTTCCGAAATAGTCGGAAATTAAATGAAAAAAGTGTTTCTTCCTTACATTTTTAGACAAATCTGTATTTTTTTCTTCTGTCATACAGCGAAATAGACATTCTCGTTAATCCCATATTAGTCCACATTGACATCACAGTATACCCAAAGATGGAGAGGGGCTGATGGGGTTACAGCCCTCCTCCCCCCCCCCTGAAATTTTCGAAAGTGATATGAAAAAAGTGCTGATGTTTTTCTTTCCTTTTTGGAATTTTTTTTTTTCATACAGTGGACTAGCCATTCTTATTAGTCCGCATTGACACAAAAAAAGAGAAAGGGGGCTGATGGGGTTACAGCCCCCTCCTTTCGAAATAGTCGGAAATTAAATGAAAAAAGTGTTTTTTCCTTACTTTTTTAGAGAAAGCTGTATTTTTTTCTTCTGTCATACAGCGAAATAGACATTCTCGTTAACCCCATATTAGTCCACATTGACATCACAGTATGCCCAAAGATGGGGAGGGGGCTGATGGGGTTAAAGGCCTCCTCCCCCCCCCCTGAAAATTTCGAAAGTGATATGAAAGAAGTGCTGATGTTTATTTCCTTTTTGGAAAAAAATATTTTTTTTTATACAGTGGACTAGCCATTCTTATTAGTCCCACATTAGTCCGCATTGACACAAAAAAAGAGAAAGGGGGCTGATGGGGTTAAAGCTCCCTCCTTCCGAAATAGTCGGAAATTAAATGAAAAAAGTGTTTTTTCCTTACTTTTTTAGACAAAGCTGTATTTTTTTCTTCTGTCATACAGCGAAATAGACATTCTCGTTAACCCCATATTAGTCCACATTGACATCACAGTATACCCAAAGATGAGGAGGGGGCTGATGGAGTTACAGCCCTCCTCCCTCCGCTGAAAATTTCGAAAGTGATATATAAAACTGCTGATGTTTTTCTTTCTTTTTTGGAAAAAAATATTTTTTTTTCTATCATACAGCGGACTAACCATTCTTATTAGTCCCACAATAGTCCGCATTGACACAAAAAAAGAGAAAGGGGGCTGATGGGGTTACAGCTACAGCCCTCCTTCCGAAATAGTCGCAAATGAAATGAAAAAAGTGTTTTTTCCTTACTTTTTTAGACGAATCTGTAATTTTTTCTTCTGTCATACAGCGAAATAGACATTCTCGTTCACCCCATATTAGTCCACATTGACATCACAGTATACCCAAAGATGGGGAGGGGGCTGATATAATTACAGCCCCCTCCTCTCGAAATAGTTGAAAATGAAATGAAAAAGTAGTGCTGATTTTTTTTCTTTGTTTGATATAAATTTGCATTTTCCCCCTATTATTTAACAGACTAGCCGCTCCCTTCGCTTTAGTTCCATTTTCATATTAGTGCACAGTGACACCAGATTATACGCAAAGAAGTGGAAGGGGCTAATGGGGTCTCAGCCCCCTCCCAAAATAGTCGAAAATGAAATGAAAAAGATGCTGATTTTTTTTCTTTATGTTTGTTTGAGATAAATTTGTAATTTTGTTTTCTGCAATTCTTAGTTTTTTAGATAAATCTGTAGTTTTTTCTTTTGTCATACAGCAAAATAACCATTATAGTTAGCTCCATGTTAGTCCACATTGACATCACAGTGTATCAAAAGAAGGGGAGGGGGCTGATGGGATTACAGCCCGCTCCTCCTGAAATAATCGAAACTGAAATGAAAAAATAGTGGGTTTTTTTCTTTCTGTTTGAAATAAATTTGTATTTTTTCCCATATCATTCAACACACTAGCAGCTCTCTTCTCTTTAGTCCATGTTTGTGCACAGTGATACCACATTATACCCAAAGAAGTGAAAGGGGAGGTTTAGAGTTACAGCCCTCTTCCAAAATAGTCGAAAATTAAATGAAAAAAATGCTGATTATTTTTCTTTTTGTTTGAGATAAATTTGTAACTTTGTTTTCTACAATACGACGAACTACCAATGCTGTGTAGTCTCATATCAGTGCACAGTTACACTGCAGTATACCCAACGAGGGGAAGGGGCTGATGGGATTACAACCCCCCTTGCAAAATATTCGAAAATGAAATGAAAATGATAATGATATTTTTTCTTTCTGTTTGAGATAAATTTGTAATTTAGTTTTCTATTTTACCGCGGATTAGCCATTTTCGTTAGTCACATATTTCTCCACATAGACTACCTCAGCATACCCAAAGAAAGGGAAGGAGATTGATGGGGTTACATCCCTCCACTCCCTTCTGAAATAGTCAAAAATGACATGGAAAAAAAGTACTGATATTTTCTCCATTCTGTTTGAGAGAAATTTGTAATTTTTTTCTCCTATCATTCAATAGACTAGCCACGCTCTTCTCTTTAGTCCTATATCAGTGCACAGTTGCTGAAAGAGGTTGAAGGGGGCAATGGAGTTACAGATTTCCTCCCAAAATAGTCAAAAATGAAATGAGAAAGTGCTGATTTATTTTTTTAGATAAATTTGTAATTTAGTTTTCTGTTATACAGAGGATTAGCCATTCTTGTTACTCCCATATTAGTCCACATTGGCATTACAGCATACTCAAAGAAGGGGAAGGAGACTGATGGGGTTACAGCCCTCTCCTTTCTCAAATATTCGAAAATGACATGGAAAAAAGTGCTGATTTGTTTACCTTTCTGTTTGAGAGAAATTTGTAATCCCCCCCCCCACCCTAAATTTGTAATTTAGTTTTCTGTTATACAGCGGATTAGCCCTTCTCGTTAGACCGGAATTCGCGTTTTTTTCGATCTTTTGACGAATTAACGTTTTTCTTTGACCGTTTGACGGATAACGTTTATTTATTCGGGACACTTAGTCGAAATTTGCTTTTTTTCCGAGATCTTTTGCAGAAATTTGCGTTTTTCAGTGTCTTTCTGACGAAATTCGCGGTTATTCTGCGACCCTTTGACGAAATTTACGTTTTTTTTGCGATCATTTGACGAAAGTCGCGTTTTTCCGAGGCCCTTTGACGGAATTTGCGTTTTTTCTGCAGCCCTTTGACGAAATTCACGTTTCTTCCGCGACCATTTGACGAAATTCGCGCTGTCCCCGCGATCATTAGATGAAATTTGACCTTTTTTTCGCAATCCTTTTTCAAAATTTGCGTTTTTTCCGTGTCTTTTTGACGAATTTCGCGTTTTTTCCACGGTCCTTTGTCGAAATTCAAGCTTTTCAGCTTTTTTTTGACGAAATTCGCCTTTTTACCATAGCCCTTTGACGAAATTCGAGTTTTTCTGCAGCTCTTTGACGAAATTTGCGTTTTCTCCGCGATCATTAGATGAAATTTGACCTTTTTTTCGCGATCCTTTTTCCAAATTTGCGTTTTTCCGCATCTTTTCGACGAAATTTGCGTTTTTTCAGGGTCCTTTGTCGAAATTAAAGCTTTTCAGCGTTTTTTGGGCGAAATTTGAGGTTTTCTATGGCTCTTTGGCGAAATTTGTGTATTTTTCGATCTTTTGACGAAATTCGTGTTTTTTTCACGACTCTTTGACGAAATACGTGTTTTTTCTTCAACCCTTCGACGAAATTAGCGTTTTTTCAGCGGTCATTAAACGAAATTCGCGTTTCCTCCGCGACCATTTGACGAAATTCGGGTTTACTCCACGATTATTTGACGAAATTTGCCTTTTCTCTGCGATCGTTTGACATAATTTGACCTTTTCTCCGCGATCCTTTGATAAACTTCACGTTTTTTTGCGCCTTGTGACAAAATTTGAATTTTATCCGTGGCTCTTTGACGAAATTCACATTTTAAGCGCGGCCCTTTGACAAAATTCGGATTTTTCCATGATTCTTTAACGAAATTGGAGATTTTTTTCTACGAACGATTGATGAAACTGATTTTTTTCGGCGGTCATTTTTTAAAAATAGCGATATATTTTTAAGTCCGAATTTTCGGACTGATGACCAATTTTTTTTAATTTTTGGAACCTCATGTCTTAAATTTTCGGAAAATTTGGAACAGAATCACCTCCCCCATACCTTTCCCTTCCCCCTCTGGCTACGTCCTTATTGTCAAAAATGTTTGTTGTGTTTACAACACAACTCAACGTCTTTCGTAATATTCAGAACATTATGGAAATTTAAGTCAGCCCCCCCCCCCGAAATAAAATCCTGGTTACGCCACTGTGTCGGGGTATCGCGGTGGCCATGCGACTGGTCCGCCTCTGCCAATCCAGCGATTAAGCTATGTCCTATCGAGGTATTCTCGCACAGTGTAGCTAAAATGAGCAGGCGCTCCATCATGCTGAAACCAGATGTTTCGGCGTGTAGCGGCTGGAACGTCACCCATCATATCCGGCAAGACTCTTTCTAAGAAAATGCGATAGGATAGGTATTCCCGTCGAGGCGTTGAGGTAGTAGGTAAGGGCCAATTAACATGTCACCTATAATACCAGCCCAAAAGTTTACGGCGAAACATTGCTGACGTGCATGGGCACGTGTACATCTTGGGTTTTCATGCGCCCGTATGTGCATGTTGTGCAGGTTTAGGACACCGTGCTGTGTAAAACAGGATTCATCCGAAAACAAAATCCACGATGGAAAATCCGATTGTGCGCCCCGTTGTTGAAAATACCAGCGTGCGAATGCAACGCGTTGTGGACAATCGTCAACGCACAATGCCTGTACTCTTTGTAAGTGGTAGGGGTGTTGCGTGTCCTCATGCAGTATGCGCATAATGCTGGAACGATGGAGACCCAAGAAGCGTTCGCTTGCTCGGAGACTTGTTTGCGGGTTCCTGTCAAATTCCCGTAGCACAGTTTCCTCTACGACAGGCGTGCGTGTAGTGCGTTCTCGACCGATATGGCTACGTACTTGGTACTGGAAAGCTTCTGCTTCACGCAATCTGCGGTGCAATTGTCCAAACAAAACATGACTTGGTTAACGTCTGCTAGGGAAGCGCTCAAGGTACATCAATACAGCGGCTCATGCATGTCCATCAACGGCGCCATATACGTAATAAATATCGGCAAATTCTGCGTTACTAAACCAATTCATTCTTCTCCTGCAACGTTCTCGCCTGAAATGATTACGCTTCCCACTCTCCCGTAAGCCTGCGCTCATCGCCCTCTAGCGGTCGCAGTTTGCATTTTCGAACACAAGTTCCTATGTAAATCTTGTTTATCATGATATGACAGACCAGCATGTTAAGTTTGTAAATGACCTTTGAGACATCCTGTATATAAAAGTTTAAAACATTTTATTAAAAAAATGGGTTAATCATTTACACATTTATTTATCATACATTATCTTGGGTTTTGCACCCTATTTTTATCTATACTGGTATCCCTTTTGATGTTTTTATTATTAAATATTTATTATCAATTAACATCTATTTTAATATTTTTAATAAATATTTTTAATAAAATATATTTTAATAAATATGTTTAATAAAATATATTTTAATAAATATGTTTAATAAAATATATTTTAATAAATATTTTCATAACTATTTATTACTAATTATCACCTATTTAATAATAATAGTGATTCTTTCTTTTATTATTGTTATTTTTTATTTTTTATCTCATATTTCTTTTATCCTCGTTTAACTTTTTCATAGAATTTTTATTATGTACCGATATGGCTACGCACTTGGTACTGGAAAGCTTCTGCTTCACGCAATCTGCGGTGCAATTGTCCAAACAAAAATGACTTGGTTGATGTCTGCTAGGGAAGCGCTCAAGGTACATCAATACAGCGGCTCATGCATGTCCATCAACGGCGCCATATACGTAATAAATATCGGCAAATTCTGCGTTACTAAACCAATTCATTCTTCTCCTGCAACGTTCTCGCCTGAAATGATTACGCTTCCCACTCTCCCGTAAGCCTGCGCTCATCGCCCTCTAGCGGTCGCAGTTTGCATTTTCGAACACAAGTTCCTATGTAAATCTTGTTTATCATGATATGACAGACCAGCACGTTAAGTTTGTAAATGACCTTTGAGACACCCTTAATATAAAAGTTTAAAACATTTTATTAAAAAAATGGGTTTGACGATTTTCAACCAAGTGACTTTCCTTTTAGCTTACAGTTAGAGTTATTCATACCATTTCTAGATGGCAGCACGTGTTCTTTTATCCATTTCATTTTTTGCTATTTCTCCAACATGGCATATGATAACTTGCTTGTCCATGATTAAAAGAGTCGATGTGATTTTAATTGTGTCTTTGACAATTCTTTGGTATAGGGTGAATTGTTCAATATATCTTTAGGTTTATTATCTCATTTTGTTGAATTTTCAATTATTTCTTTGTTATCTTAATTTCTTTCAATATTTTTTTTGCTATGTTATAAGGAGCTTAATATTGTCATTTTTAGGCTTAATGTGACAATATTCGACAAAATCACATATTTTTACTATGAATTATTCTTAGGAAGCTCCTCTGAAGAATCCGTAAGATATTCATAGTTTCTCATATTTGCATCTTCAATCTACTGTGTTTTATTTTTGTATTAAATTTATTTTTCTTTGAATTTTACACATGGATTTCTTTTTTATTATATATATATATATATATATGTGTGTGTGTGTGCGTGTGTGTGTGTGTGTATATATATATATTACAAATATCAAATATCTAGATCAGATCGAAGTTTACACAGTCGCATTCCAAATTTTAGTTGTTCTGGCCGATAGACATTGAAATTTAATTTTTCATAAAAATAAAGAAAAAATGAAATCATCGAAGAAATATTTATTATTTCCTCATAATAATATAATGATGAACAGTCTTCACACCGCTAAAGTTTTTTAGTAATTGACGTTTAATAAGATCTTACGATGCATATTCAAAATAATTCATATACATTCTCTTACAGGTAACAACGGATTATTTAGACAAGACAATATCACATATTTTTTTAGCTCCAGAACTCCAGTTTCATGTCAAGTACCAGCATGCGCAAAGCTACTTACGGCATCGCAGTATTACTAACCAACCAATGATAGAGCAAGGATGCGTTGGAACTCTTTACTAAGCAGCAGGATTTTTAAGCAAAAAGGCCCCTGTGAAAAAGAGCGCGAATCTGAGTTTTGGAATAAAAAAAAAATAGGAAAAAAGAAATGGTGTAGATTAATTTTTAAATAGATCGAATTTGACTTGGGAAATAAAAAAGGTGTTTGAAAGATAATAATTACGAGAAGTGTTTTTAGAACATTTTGAAGGGAAATAAAATATTAAATTATGCATTTTAAATAGAAAGAAATTTAGATAAATAAAATAAAAGGGATATTGTTTAAGATGGGAAATAATTTAATAATCTAGGGTTGTAGGATCAATTTAGAAGGGAATATTTTTATGGAATAAATTTAATACAGTACGGAATTTAAAATTTTGTAATATATATTGAGAGAGGGGGGGGGGAGAAATATATAATAAATAATAAGAGAAATTTTCTTGATCGCACAAATAACAAGTTTTAATTTCAATAACACTAGATTCTTCCGAAAAATAATTATAAATTGTGCTCAACAATATATACTTTTTTAGTTGAAAATAGTTCTGAAGAACATATAATTAAAATATGTTTTTATAATATGTACTGAAAATGTATGATAATTTTAATTCATGGAACTAATTTTCTCCTAACATAAAAATGTTAATCCGCATTTCAAATCATACGTTTTAAAAGGCTGAAAATTCCTCACATCATTTCAAATATCTACGATTCACTTGCATTTATTACAACTAATTTTAAAATGTCTCAGAGAAAACGCGTTTTTAAATTAGAATCAAGCGTAGAATGATTATTTTAATTATGTAATGGAAATACATTATTTATTGTAATATACTTCCTTTTGTGTAGAAAGTTTGTTTAAATTAAGAAATGCGAGAAGTTAGAATCGTATGAATTTTAATTAAACTTAAAGTTCAAGGAAGTTAATAGTTTAAATTTTCGGAAAAGTATTATGAGAAATTATTGAATTTTAAAATGTTTCCTTTTATTTTAATTTTTCCATAATTTCAAAAAGTAATTTTCACTGTTTGAGTGCTTTAAATTAAATTCTGGAAGTTTATGTCGTGTAAATAAAATGAGGAATTCCATCATTACTTTCTACATTCTTCCATAAGCGTTTAGAACAGGATACGTTATTCAGCTACATATATAAAGTGCATATTTTTTTATCTTTAATTGTACAGGGTATTCCAAAAGCCCTTGACACATTTTAAAATTCAATAAAAGACCAAGCATTTGCCCTAAGAAAATGAGATTTAGACGAAAATGCTTCTTATGATCTGAAATTTTGTTTAAGCAAATAATAATAAAAAATTAGTTCCAAAAATGTATCATAGATAGCGCTGCTTCTGGAAAGTTATAGAATAGATAGAATGTCTTTATATATAGGGGAAGATCGGGTATCCCCAGACGTCGGGAAAACCGGGGACATTTCAATTTCTAAGAAATTCAAAGTGTTCCGTAAATAAAGAGTTATTGTAATTGAACGCCCTCTAGAGTCGAAACAAATACAGTTTAAGTGTGACTCGGGTGCCGAGTAAGTTAGTAGTGAGTGAGTGTTTTGTTTTCGTCAATAAATTTTCGTTGCATTCGAGACAGAATGCATCATATGCGGAGAAATATTTGAAGAAGACTGGATTCAGCACCAGGAATGCAAAGACTGGGCCCATGGAGATTGTGTTTATATAGATGCATCGGATTTTTATTATAATTGTGACGTTTGTAAGGCCAATAAACGGTTGGGACACCACTGATTAATATGTCCGTGGCTACCCGCCGTTTCTTGTGACGCCAAAAAAATAAGGCCAAACTATTTTCAGTATATTTCGTTAAATAATTCGATATTATTAGCAATGTTTAATTAAAATCATTAAAGAAGTTCGTAATTTTATTTTAAGTATAAAATAAAGACAGAAGTTTCATTCATTTGTTTTTTATTTGCAATTTATCCAAGTGTCCGAGGCTACCCGATCTTCCCCTAACAATGGCGGAGGATTCACAATGAATATGCACAGTGGCAACCCACATTCTAGAAGTTAACAATACTCGCCTATCCATCCTCTCTAATCGAACTCAAGAGGGCGAGTATTGTTAAGTTCTGTAATGTGGGTTGCCATAGTTTGGACAAAAATTGTACATACGTATTGTGCGTCTTTCGCGATTGTTGTGTATAAAGACATTCTACCTATTCCAGACCTGCCAAGTCTCCGGCTTTATGGATACCAGTATTATAGTACAGAAAATGTTGTTTTACTTAATCGGAGCATTCTGCGATTTATAAAAACAACATTTTTCTCTAAAATATTACTGGTGCGCAAAAAGCCGAAGACTTGGCAACTCTGCTATTCGATAACTTTCCATAATCAGCGCCATCTATGGACAATTTTTGAACTTCTTTTTTATTTACTTAAACAAAATTTCAGATCAAAAGAACAATTTTCGCCAAAACCGCACTCTCATATGCCAATTGCTTCATCATTTATTGAATTTTAAAATGTGTCAAGAACTTTTGGGACACCCTGTATTTTATGAGTATTTGACTACCACTATAAATGAAAATATTAAAAAATAAAAAATATTGTATTTTCAATACAAATCATTGATTATAAATTCCTGTGAACAATTTTTTTGTTTACGATCAAAGTTTCGACATGTACCAGGTACTTGTAATTTCCAAGGAGTTTTCAATCACTTTTCAGATTAGTAAATTTCTATTTAATATTTCAATCGCAGAAATCATAGTCACCCCATTTAATCGTATAACTTCTAACATTTTCTGTGAATAAAGTATAAAGTAAAAAATTTTGTTAAAATATTGCGGTAGAATTGTACGCACGCTTGTATGATACTATTCAACAATGATTAGTAATACACCGAGTGGCCAAAATATTAGGACCATTCCTTCTTGAAACTTCGACTCGTTCGTGCAGCATGTGCCCCGATTTTAATAAACTCGATTTTATGATAAAATGTTTGCTGTTGGTCAAAAGCACCAGTTTAACTTTGCATTTTGCCTTTACATGGGGAACTAGTTGGAAATAGTACGTCTAATGTGACAAATGAGGTGCGTTCGTAGTATGACTAGTTTCAGTGAAATGAATTATATCGTCTGTTATTATGATAAGATTAATTTCCGTAATAAAATAAGTGAATTTTAAGTTGCCAACATTTTATCATTTGTTGACATTGACTGAAAATTCCAATGGGAAATTTAAGCCTAGCATTGAAAATTTCAGAACTTGAATTCCATATTTAGAATCTTTTTTTTCCATTTGATATCTATTTCTCCGAAAACATCTATCCAAAAACTGTCGGTAGATTATAGGATTGCTATAATTAAACAATTTTAGTATACAAATTCGGTTTTTAAATTCAGTAATACGGAAATAATGGGACTCCATCTTAAATAGGACGTCATCACCATGGCAACCTAGTATCACTACCTATCATGTGATATCATTGAATTAATTTCGTATGATAGGATTTAATAGAATGATACATCTCGGTTGTTTGACGATTAATCCTCGAAAGCTGCTATAACGAATTTTGGTTGGGTAGTTGTTGCGCTGTTATATGCGGACAGACGGACGGATCAAATTACGACTATAGGTGCTACGTATTTATATAATTACGAACGCACCTAAAAAAGAGATTTGAGTGACTTTGAAGGAGACATAATTGTGGGTACCAGAAGGACCGTTTCCAGTATATCAAAAATCTGTGCTTTTCTCGTACAAGAATGTCTCCCGTTTTCTTAATCTAAATCAAATAATTTCTAGCGAAAAATGACATTGTGGGCAAAACTTGCTTGCAAACAATACAGGTACCAGGTGATTGACACATATTGTTTGTAGGAACAGATCAGCTGTAACACAACAAATTGTAGCACAATACAACCCTGAATCATCGCAAAGAATATCTGTATGCTCTACTATATGAATTTTAAAACCGATCTTAAGTTTCAGTGAGGAGGTAGTCCTAATATGAGTTGTTATCTTCCAACTGGGCGATAAACGTCCGAGCCAGGATTCGAACCAGAGAACTCTTGGTTAAAGCTTCCAATACTCTGCCAACTGAGCTATCCCGGACGAATCTGGAGGACCTAATTCGCCCACCTATGCTAATCTAGCCATAATAGTTTTACTACTCAGTGTATAAAAAATTATCTTTACGGATGAGAAGATATTCCTTAGTGATAGATTTTATATACGCTTTAGAATGGTTAGAATTTATACTTTTTCATACTTTCATGCTGTATCTTCATACTTAATACATTATCTCCATACTTACCGGGTGTCCCAAAAATGACTGATGGATTTTAAAATTCAATAACTTGCAAACGGTGACAGACATTTAAAAAATTCTTGCAGGAGGGTTATGTATGATGTCAGGAATTTTTTTACTATGACTCAGTTCGAAGTTCAAACAATAGATGGCGCTGACAGCGATTGGCGTTCAGTCGAGGCCGGAACTTACGCCACTCAGCATTGATTCTCCGCCCCCTGAATACTAGATGGCGGTTGTCGCGGGCGGATTTTTTTTTCAGCGTTTGAATAGTCCCTTGAACTTCAACACCAATAATTTCTAAGTTTTCTTTGCCTAGTTTTTCTGGGATCAAATGAGTGAAAGAAAACTTTTAGATATTATTGGTGTTGAAATTCGAGGGACCGTTCAAACGCTGAAAAAAAAAAATCCGCCTGCGACAGCCGCCATAAAGTATTCAGGTGGCGGTGCATCAATGCTGAGTGGCGTCAGTTTCGGCCGCGACTGAACACCAATCCCTATCCGTGCCATTTATTGTTTGAAATTCGAACTAAAATCAAGAATCACAGTAAAAAAAAAAAAAAACTCCTGACATCATACATAACCCTCCAGCAAGAATTTTCTTAATATCTGTCACCGTTTGTAAGTTCTTGAATTTTAAAATTCATCAGTCATTTTTGGGACACCCAGTACATACATGCATCTTCCATACATCTTATGATATGCTCACGTACGGCCAATTTGAATAAATACAATGGATATTAAAACCTTTATTTTCAATGAATGTAAGTAACAGTGACTCATATTTTAACTCATTTTTTCTGTGTACTCTGCTTAAAGGGTGTCTGTTTTTAGCACTTTCCAACCTAGTTGAAAAGTGCTTATGACTTCGGTTTGTCTGGCCGTATGGCCGTCTGCCGTCTGGCCGTATGGCCGTCTGCCGTCTGGCCGTATGGCCGTCTGCCGTCTGGCCGTCTGCCGTCTGCCGTCTGTCCGTGCTCTAACTCCCGTAAATATGCTCGGATTGCTCTGCAATTTTTATATGTTATTGTCGCCATCTATAGCATGTTCCCTATTTCAACGGAAGTGTGTAGCACTTATATTTATTTTACAGGGACACTCAAAAGAATTCCGTTATATTGCGTTCTATGGGGAAAAATCATTTGCGGTTTATTTAAATAATGTTTCACTAATTTAAACGCATTGAAATTTATATATATCACTAAGGTGCATTAGAAGAAGCTTAATATGGAATAGGGTGTGCATAGCACTTATAGTTACTTTACAGGGACAGTCAAAAGAATTCCGTTACATTACGTCTATGGAGAAAAATCGTCTGCGGTTTATTTAAGTAATGTTTCACTATTTTAAACGCACTGAAATTTATATATATCACTAATGTGCATTACAAGAGGCTTACTACAGAATATTGTGTACATAGCAGTCATCGTTCATTTACAGGGACACACAAAAGAATTCTCTACTGCCTGTTAACAATAATTCCTGGAAGTGCATTTTAAGTTACTGAACGCGATTTTAAATTTAACTCACTTTTTGTTTATTACGTGGCGTGTATAAATTCTGTAGATCATATACAGGGAAGCACAAAAGTTCGCGAACACACTTCCGTATATTGACAAACTCCAGATGGAGAATTTTAAACTGTGCTACGCGTTTCCTAACTGAACTAAAATTTAGCATTCTATGTAGTATATATACAAACCTATAGATCCTATACAGGGCTGAATAAAAGTATTCGGATATTTTTCTGAATATTGTATATGTTGGAAATTCCTGAAATTATAATTTTAAATATGTTATGCGTTTTCCAAATTGTTTACTTAGATGTTATCTTTTAGCTAGTTAAACGGTATGAATTGTAAAATTATTTTGGAAGCGTTGGAAAGTGCTACATAATCTATGCTTGACGCATGATTTTTCGTTCTTGTTTACTTACAAGGAAGGTGTCCTTAAAGTGCATACTCAGATTATTTTCAAAAAATGCTAATGAAACGACTTATGTACGTTATAAAAGATCAGTGACATTTAGCTGCGAAATCCCAGTAAAAATCTGTAAAAAAATAAAATACTTTCGAGTATTTGGCGAAAAAAAAAAAAACGCGATTTGGCGAACAACACTTTTTCCTCTCCAAATGCACGCGAAAATTTAAAATTCCTTGTTAAATGAGAATTTAAATGCGTAGTACTTTATGAATTTAAAGTTAAATGATGAAATTGTTACTTTTTTGTATAATCTTATATAATATACATACAAGTTGCGTATTACTGAAGTTATTTAATTCTACACAGTTTCGCCGGCTGGATAAATTTTAAGTATATTTTAACAGTAACTGCCCGATTAAGAACGCTTTCATAATAGATTTTAATATTGAATATCTTGTTGTTTCCATGGCAACAATACTTTATCTTCTAACAAAATCGAAGGCAAATCGACAATGCTCAGAATCGGGCATTAATTTTGATCTTGAAGCATTTTTAATAAATTTAAATTTTGTTCTAAACCATAGAATAGGATCGTTAATTTTCTTTATATATACATATAGAAATATATGTAAAACCATAGTTATAAAAGTGTATTTATTTCAATTAAACTTACTTGAACTAGTTCAGTATGAAAAAGTTTCTTCTAATAGAGTATTTATAATAAAAGCGTATTTTTTTACCTATCCTCATGACAAGAACATTCTGTAATTTTTTCAAAATTTTCTGAGTATGCGCTTATGGAGAACTTCCTTGTTAGTTGTCAAAATATTTCTAAAATATATACTCAATTTGTAATTTTATGTGAAAAAATTTTAGAGAAACTGAGTAAGATTTTAACATTAACATAAAATTAAACATATATGTCGTGATTTAGACTTCAAGTTCGATCTCTGAGTGGCAGTCGAAGAGCAGTTTGATAAACATTTACAATTCTGAGGAAGGTTCCCCATCTAAATCGGTCCAGGAGGCCGTGTGGTATCAGTTCACAATAATTCACAGTTCAGTCCCCATTTAGTTGAAAGTAAAAAACTTTATTTGACGAATTTTAAAACGTCAAATCGGGAGTAATGCTCGCTATACTGAAATTACATCTACTCACCAATACATTCCGTTGCGACAGTCGATACTTTCCCAGAATCTCCTTCCTAAAATTCAAGGTGTTTATCTAGGTGAATGGAATGGATCCACTGGGCACAAAACCCTTTTAAAAATATATTTTAACTCTTCATCATTAAACTATAAAACACGATGAGGTAAATTAGAAGCCGCTAAAATTTTTACTTCGTCCTTGTAGCTACCGCCAAACGTCAAAAATTCTACTGAAATCAGAGTGTGCATCTGGTTTTAATTGGCTTTGCGCAAGATTACAACACACGTTACGTGACTCTTTTTGTTCCAATCCTAATGGATTTAAAGGGATTTTATTAGTATTTCCGGTGTATTAATTTTGAAGAAAACAGACTTCCTGGCGGTAAAAATGTTCTAGGTGCTTCGAAAGCATAGTTACCAGACGAATGACGTATAAAGAAAACAAATTATCTGCTTTGAGATTCTAGTTAAAACTAGCTTCGTATCTAATATGCTATAAAGAAAAAAAGAAAATGAATCTTTGATGTGGGGGAAAAATACGAGAGCATTTTGAAATATTGTAATAAACATTTAATATTTAATGATAGATTTTTTTAAAAGAAATAGGGTTTAGAGCGGAACAATTTTAAGAGATATGATATTTTATCATTTAAATAAAGATTTTTTGTAGGAGTTTGACTACACGGGTATAATAGTGAATTTTAATAGTAGATTCAAAATAAAGGTGTTCTATTTAAAGAATAAATTTGAGTAGTTATCGTCATTTTTAGAATAGAGTAAAATAGAATATATACTATTAAGTGGATTAGGATAAAATGGTTTTACATGTGGATAGTGAAGGACTATTTTAAGAATAAGAATTATTTTAACACAAGCCGGGGTTATATACGAAACATTACTAAATGGAAAAATTTTATAGAATAATTTAGCAGATTGCGGAAAATTTTAAATTTTGTAATATATATTTTAAGAAATATTTTGACAAATAAGAAAAAAAGAGACGTCCTTTAAGAAGTGCACACAGAAAACATCAGTTAAAAATATTAATTTCCTGAGAAGGTATTTTAAATGTACGGATAAAAGTTAAAAGTCTGAAATAAATAATAACAAAGAATACAAAAATAAATATATGAAAGAAAAACAAAGGAAGGTAGCGGATACTGTCAGCAGCTAAGATTATTTAACTTAATACAATTTCCATAAGTTCTACAAATTTTAATGCAACTTTTTCCGAATAGTAATCTTATTTAATCGCAGAATTTATAATATTTTTTTGTGATTAAATAAGTCAAAAATTACTATTCAGAAATAGTGGTACTCTAATTAAAGGACCGTTCGAACCCTGTAAATAGAGATTAAATAAGAGGAATGGAAGTTCTATTAATTAAGAAATTCACTATATTAAACTGAACTTCTCTCAACTTTCTCCAACATCGTGGAATGAAACATTTTATTGATCATAATATCATGGTTACAATAGATAGCTAATCTTTTTGAGAAAATTAATCTAAAAATGAAACAGGCATTAAAGATAATTTTACAATTTAAAAAATTAAAACTGATGCCAGAAACAATATAGAATACGACAAAAAGGTCATGAAAAAGTTGAAACTGTTAAAAATTTAGTAAACTCACTCTTTATTTTTATTGCGACTTATTTTTTAATATAAATTTTATGGTCATGTAAAAGCTATAGCTTCAGTTATAAATGATAAAAACAGGGAAGGTGGGTTTAGTTTTCAAAAAACTTATATTTTTATTAACATAACAGACAGAGAAAAAATATTTCTCACATCTTTTATTGAAAGAAACAAAATTTTACAAAGGAATGAATGGTGATAAGCATAGCTGCCAACTTTTACGCTTTTTTGTAACCACTAAAATTTAACAGAATTTATTTACTTATGTAATCACACGAATTTGGCGATTTAAAAAGATAAAATTTATTATCAAATTTTAGTGGTAGGAAATAAGTGTAAAAGTTGGCAGCTGTGGTGATAAGCTATTTTTTTATTCCACTTAATTTTATTGAAGATTTGTACAAGAATTTAACAAAATTTTATTTTTATAACCTTACTGATAAATTAACAAGAGCGAAAAATCATGCGTCAAGCATAGATTATGTAACGATTTCCAACATTTCCAAAATACTGTTAGAAATCTTTACTGTTTAATAATGTGAAAGATAAAACTTGGAATGATGAAGGTGAAACATAAATCTAAGTAAACAATTTGGAAAATGCATAACACATATAAAATCCCTATTTCAGGAATTACCAACAATATTTAGGAAAATATTCGAATTCTTTAGTGCACCCCTGTGTATAATCTATAGATTTGTATGTATACTAAATAGAATGCTAAAATTTTGTTCAATTTAGTTAGGAAACGCAAAGCACTGTTCAAAATTATACTTCAGCAATTTCTGTCCATAAACAGAAACGTACTCCAGTTGTTTTGTGCTTCTCTGTATATGATCTGCAGAATTTATACATACAATAGGCAAAAAATTACTTAAATTTAAAAACGCGTACCGCAACTGAAAACGCACTTCCAGCAATTATTATTAACGTACAGTACTTTAATCGACTTATTTTGTGTGTCCCTGTAAATGAACAATGAATGCTATATACGCAATATTCTATAGTAAGCCTACTATAATGAATCTCAGTGATATATATCAAATTCAAAATGTTTGAAATAGTGAAACATTATTAAAATAAACCGCAAACGATTTTTCTCCAAAGAATTAATGTAACGGAATTCTTTTGAGGGTAACTGTAAAGTAACTACAAGAGCTATACACACCCTATTCTATAGTAAGCCTCTTGTAGTGCACCTCAGTGATATGCATTAATTTCAATATGTTTGAAATAGTGTAACATCATTAAAATAAACCGCAAACGACTTTTCCCCATAGACCGTAATGTAACGGAATACTTTTGATTGTCTCTGTAAAAAACTATAAGTGCTACACACTTCATTTACAATACTGAACATACCTTAGTAAACCTCAATAACATATGAATTGCATGACAATCTGACTTTATTTACGCGAGTTAGAGCATGGACAGACAGACAGATGGCAGACAGACAGACAAACCGAATTCATAAACACTTTTCAACTACGTTAGAAAGTGTAAAAAATGTGTGTAAAATTTCATTTACTTATTTTAAAATAAACTTTTTCGAAATTTCTGGTGTGAATTCAATATTATAGAAACACAATTATTTGCCTTTGAAAGGGTTAAAATATGTGGTTTTGTCAATCTTCATCAATCTCAGTTGAAATACTATATGAAATTGATTTTGCAAATGCAATCATATTATTTAAGAAAGTTCCAATTAAATTACGTCTAGTAATCCGCGACAAGAAATAATGAGGAAACACAAAGTTATGATAGTGTAATTTATCTTGGAGATTACTCAGAGAATAAAACTTCACTCAATACTTACTTCCACTTTGCGAGTTCCGATAACAGTGATAACTTCTCGATAAAGCTTATGAATTTATCTTGTTAATAAGTTCTTGTTAAAGATCTTCTTAATTGTTTATTAAATTATCTCAAAAGTTTTCTAAGAGTGGCGTATTTTTTGGGAGTTCTCGGGGAAAATCTCAAATGAAATTGTCGAGGACTATCTATCACTATAGCATGCTGTGAATAAAAGAAGACTTTCATACTTTATTTCCATCTCAATTATAGAATGTACACAGGGTGTGTGACATAAACATTGAAATGCATTTTAATTTTTTTCCTGTAGTCCACGAAACACAGATAGTTCACGAAAGGACAACCTGATTTTAAAATTAAATAACTTGGAAGGGGATCGATAGAAGAATGAAACAATTGGAATGTTTGTTTTGAAAGCCGTAAAAATCTGATGCAGAAGTTTAAAAATTAATTACACATTTTGTTGATAGGTGGCGCTGTATGCTGTAGTTGCAGTACAGAATCCAAGAATTAGGCTGAAAACTGTCATTTAGGTGCAAATGTTGTAATGACATCACAACTGATTCAAAATAGTATGCACTTTTTGCATCATTTAGATGGCAAAAAAGAAGAAAGAAACTATCAGTCACCCGCTTCGTCACCTTCATTCACCCCTCTTTCATTATTCGTTTGCCGAATCTTAGTAATGCAAAAATGCACATTTTGAATCGACTGTAATGTCATTGCAACCTCTGTTTACAAAGGACACTTTGCAGCCTATTTCTAGGATTCAGCACTGTGACCAAAACGTATACATATTAAGCGTTCCAACTTAATACTAGAATAGGGGAGCGCAAAATTGAAAAAACCGCGCTACCTTTTGGACGTGGTGCATAATGCCAATGTGCGCACTTTTAGGATGACGTCATTAGGTATGACAAAATCTACCATCTGCGCATTCTCCTGAGCATATATTGTGAATCTTTACTCAATCATGGAAGACTTATCTTGATTATCATATTTATTGCCAATATTTTTGATACAATTTGTTTCGATAAAATATGTACATTTAAAAACATTCCAGTATCATTTTAGTTTCAGTAGTAAAGGTAATAATATATAAGCATTATATAAGAACTATTGCCTTTTTTCACGAAACTAAAAATATATAGTGAATGTTTTTTTTTAAATATAAATATGTTTATGAAAACAAACTGTATCAAAAATATTTTGCAATAAATCTTGTAAACAAGATACATCTTCCGTGAGTGAGTAAAGAATCACAATATATACTCAGGAGAATGCGCAGATGATAGATTTAGACGTATATAATTTTCTATCTCGCCAATGCTTCTGTACTGAAAAAATAGCTTGCCCTCTAAACATATTAAAATATATTGTTACCAGAAAAACACCTGTGTACCTATTTTTTTTTTATAATTTTAGCACTTCAGAAACTGAGTGAAAATTCGATTACAAAATTCCATTTTTACACACAAGAACTAAAATTACATGATAAAAGCTTGTAACAAGTAATCAAACGGTGTCAGAAGTACCTCCCTAAATATTATTTCATTCAGTCGTACTTAAATTATTTATTCATTTTATTTATCGGACTCCAATTAAACAACATGTCAAAACTTAAAACTTTATTCCACGCATCAAACCAACTGACATTTCATTCTCATGACAACAAACAGTTCCGCTGCCATTCACGAAAAAAATTACAATCTACTTTCAACAACTATAGCATAAAATAATTTAATTGCAGACGATATAAAAATATTTCAGCGTTACTTTCAACAAACGGGGTGAAAATTATTTTATAAAGTGTGGTAACTTTGGTTGCTTGAGGAAACGCACGTATTTTGATAGATGGAAACTGAAATTTTATTACACATATTTATTTCAGCATTTACCACAAACTTTTACTACATTACAACTAATATTTCTATATTTCGATCACAAGCTGTGTTTTTAACCTCCAGTAGTTCATCCCCCTTCCGCTACGGGGCGTACGACATTCATTGACGTGACCTCCGCGGACATCTCTGCCATATATCTTTGAACGCTTAATATGTATACATTTTGACAGTGACTAGACATTTTGACAGCGCCACCTGTCGACAAAACTTGTAACTAATTTTTTAACTTGTGTATCATATTTTTACGGCTTTCAAAATAAACATACTACTAAATTTCCAATTAAATTTTCAGCAGGACTGAAACTACGCCATAAATCTTTAAATGGCACTACAAAGGATGTGAATTTCTTTTTCACTTTGCTAAAGCAGCGTACAACAAACAGAGTGAAAAATGTATCCAGACCGGGAATCGAACCCAGATACCTTGTTATACCTTAGTCTTTCTGTCCTTGGAAGTCTTTCTGTCGTTTTATTGAAACAACATTTGTTAAACTTGTCTCACGGTTTCCGAAAAAACTACTCAGTCCATTTGAAAGACAATTTTAAACATTGTTCGGTACACATGTGACTATGGTTGGAAACGACAATATGTAATACTTTTCGATATAATCTATTTTTTCTACTCCCTTAAAGACCACAAATATCGATTTTTGTTAGGTCACAGATTTGGATTTCAGATAAAAACCATTTTGACAAAAAAATGACAAAATTATTATTTTTGTGGGTTCCAACCATAACTGTGAGCTTGCAGGAAAAAACTGAGTATAAATTCTATTTCTGATCATAGATCTGCTGAAAAGCCTGGTACATTATAACTGTACGTGATCTTCGCCGCCATTTTAAAATAACAAAAATAAGTTTTTTTGCTTCAAAAAATTAAAAAATAAAGTTTGAAATACAACTAATTGTAAAATTTAAAAAAAGCATGTACAGTAATACATTTTATTTATAATGGAAAAAAATCACCAAAAATATCTAGATATGTATGTGATGACATGAATAATACAGTTGAACTTAAAACTATTTATCTCGATATTTGAAATACACCACGCAGCAAAAAACAGAATTATTAGATCACATCGAGCGTAGAAGCAGTCGCATTCTATTATTTACTAGTTCTGGCCGATATTTGTTGAGATTATTTCAAGAAAAAATGCAGTTACTTATTTGAAGACGATTTATTATTTCATAATAAATAGACATCTTAGACATCTCTTAGACATCTTGAAATTGCTAAGTAAATTGGATGTTAAATAAAAGCTTATTCGATTAAGTCATAATTCTCTCTGTACGAACAGCAATAGATTATCAGGACAATACGAAATCACAAAAATCTGAGTTCCGAGACCCATGCATTATGTTTTATACTCCAACGCGTAGGTTTTACTTCGCTAATGCGGCGATAGGAATTAACCAATCCGAGCGCTTGGCGATGTCAGAACACTTTACTTAAGGCAGCAGAATTTTGAAGCGCTAAGACCCGGGCGAAAGAAACGCGCGAATCGGACTTGGATTAAAAAAAAGAAAAAGAAAGAAAATGGTATAAATGATTAGTCTAAATAGAATTTAATTCGGCTTTTTAAGAACTGCGAAATAAAAAAGGTTTTGAAAAGAAAATTACGAGAAGCGTTTTTAGAATATTTTGAAGAGAAATACACTATTAAATTACGCATTTTAACATAACATGAGATTTAGCTAAATAAAATATAAGGAATATTATTTAAGATGGGAAATAATTTAATAAACCAGGGTTGTAGGATGAATTTAGAAGGGAAAATTTTACGGTATAAATTTAATAAAGTGTGGAATTTCGATTTCTGTTATATGTATTCAGTAGATTGTAGTAGAACGTAATAAAATGTCTATGCAATAGAATGTAGAAAAACCATTTAATAGCTATGTTTTTTCTCAGTATTTCTGTGACAACTTTAACATTCCAATTAGAATGATCTCATAAGACCTTAAAGTCACAAATATGACAATACATAAACTAATAGCTTCAACAGCATCCTATTTAGAGATGAAAATCCCCATTTTCCAACCAAAATTCTTCTCGAGCATGTTCTTAACAATAAGTTGAAATCAATGCAGCTCATGGAAAATTTCCAGGGCCTCGAAATTATATAGAGAAATGTATTCGTCATATTACTAGCAATCAGGTTCTTAGTACAATCTGCGGATTTTTACATTTTTTTTTTTAAGTATACACTGTTAAAAATTTTGTGCTCGATTGAATCAACTTTTGATGCTGTAATAGCTGCAACCATAAGATGGTGAAATTACGTTCCAAGATTTCGAGCTCGAGTTGAATCATAGCTCCAAATGTTGGTAGGTGATTTCAAGATCTTATGCAGCTACTGCAGCACCAAAAGATGGTTTAATCCAGCACAAAAATTTAAACAGTGTAAATGATTCATTGGAAAACACATAAAATCATTTAAAAGTCACTCTAAAAGAGCTAGAAAAGCAAATATATTTTCCATTTCGTATCTCGTTTAGCATACATTTTAGTAAAATAGAATCAAAAGAGAATCCATAACATCTTACCGTAATCAGCTTTCATGTCTATTAAATATATTTCAAAAGCTTTTTCGGAAACATTTTTCATTATACTACCGAATCCTAAGAGCTTCATTGCTTGGAAAGTGTATGCTCAGAAAAAAAAAAATTAAACTGCAGTTTTATTTTAAAATACTTCAAAAAAGTTTCAAACTAAAAGTAACCATGTCCAATTATGGATTAAATCTGCGTTTTTCTTTTAATTTTTTACTCCTATCACTGTCATTATTGTCTATTGTTATCAATAATGCTGTATTTAACTGTGAACAATTAAATGTGATTCATATCTCCATTTTTGATTTTCATCGTTTTATTTTTTCATTTCACATTAAACTTTTTTCCACATTTCCTTTTACAGGACTGGAACTTTAAGCGATACGTTATTAAACTCTAATAATTATACTTCTAGTTTTATGAGCCACGATTTTTTTCGGAAAAAAATTACACTTTTAAATTATATTCGTCGCAAAGTATTTATAAAAGAGAATTGTCAAATGCACGGAGAATTCATTGCAAAATAATCATATACAGAATGTCAGTTATGAACTAGAAATTTTTAAAATTCATTAAAAGGTAACAGCTATCGAAATGTTTGTTGTGAGAGTCATGTGTGAACATATTTCATTACTACGCTTTCTTCGTTTTGTTCCAAATATCGCCGATAGGGAGCACTGCAGTATCTTATTAGAACACTCAAAGTAACGTATAAAACTAGATTAAAATTCATTCAGTTTTTACACTTCATTTCGTTTAATTGTCGAAACGCCAAAAAGAAATTAGCTTCGTTCTACAATGGCAAAGTTATTTTGGACATTATTACAGTTTAAGATAGTGAAGCGTTATCCATCGGTGACATTTGGAACTTAAACAAGGAAGCGTTGTAAAGACATTCCCGATTTCACACATTCCATTTTTTACACTTCTTCAAGAAGAATTTCAGTAATTGTCACCATTTATTAACACTTTCCAACCTAGTTGAAAAGTGTTTATGACTTCGGTTTGTCTGCCGTATGGCCATCTGGCCGTCAGCCGTCTGCCGTCTGTCCGTGCTCTAACTCCCGTAAATATGCTCGGATTGCCCTGCAATTTTTATATGTTATTGTCGTTATCTACAGCATGTTCCCTATTTCAACTAAAGTGTGTAGCACTTATAGTTTTTTTTACAGGGACACACAAAAGAATTCCGTTATATGGCGGTCTATGGGGAAAAATCATTTGCGGTTTGTTTAAATAATGTTTCACTATTTTAAACGCATTGAATTTTATATATAACTCTAAGGTGCATTAGAAGAAGCTTAATGTGGAATAGGGTGTGCATAGCACTTATAGTTACTTTACAGGGACAGTCAAAAGAATTCCGTTACATTACGTCTATGGAGAAAAATCGTCTGCGGTTTATTTAAATAATGTTTCACTATTTTAAACGCATTGGAATTTATATATATCACTAAGGTGCATTAGAAGAGGCTTACTGCATAATATTGTGTTTATAGCAGTCATCGTTCATTTACAGGGACACACAAAAGAATTCTCTACTGTCTGTTAACAATAATTCCTGGAAATGCGTTTTAAGTTTCTGAACGCGATTTTAAATTTAACTCACTTTTTATCTATTACTGGGTGTGTATAAATTCTGTAGATCATATTCAGGGCAGCACAAAAGTTCGTTAACACATTTCCGTTTATTGACAGAAACTCCAGAATAGATTTTTAAACTGTGCTACGCGTTTCCTAACTAAACTAAAATTTAGCATCATATGTAGTATATATATACAAATCTATAGATCATATACAGGGCTGAATAAAAGTATTCGGATATTTTTCCGAATATTGTATATGTTGGAAATTTCTGAAATTACGTTCTAAAATATGTTATGCGTTTTCCAAATTGTTTACTTAGATGTTATCTTTCAGCTTATTAAACGGTAATGATTTGTAAAATTATTTTGGAAGCGTTGGAAAGTGTTACATAATCTATACTTGACGCATGATTTTTCGTTCTTGTTTGTTATTGAATTTTAAAAATCGGTAATCTACTTTTTTGAACATTTTAATTTATCAATATAAAATTTAACGTATCATACTTTATGATAATTTTTGTTCATTAAAATTTTGATTGCAAAGAAAAACAAGAACGAAAAATCATGCGTCAAGCATAGATTATGTAACACTATCCAACGCTTCCAAAATAATTTTACAAATCATTACCGTTTAATAAGCTGAAAGACAACATTTAAGTAAATAATTTGGAAAACGCATAACATATTTAAAAAACGTAATTTCAGGAATTTCCAACATATACAATATTCGGAAAAATATCCGAATACTTTTATTCAGCTCTGTATATGATCTATAGATTTGTATATATACTACATAGGATGCTAAATTTTAGTTCAGTTAGGAAACGCATAGCACAGTTTAAAATTCTCCTTCTGGAATTTCTGTCAATAAACGGAAATGTGTACGTGAACTTTTGTGCTGCACTGTATATGATCTACAGAATTTATACACACCAAGTAATAGACAAAAAGTGAGTTAAATTTAAAATCGCGTTTAGTAACTTAAAACGCACTTCCAGGAATTATTGTTAACAGACAGTAGAGAATTCTTTTGTGTGTCCCTGTAAATGAACGATGACTGCTATACACACAGTATTCTGTACTAAGCATCTTGTAATGCACCGTAGTGATATATATAAATTTCAATGCGTTTAAAATAGTGAAACATTATTTAATTAAACCGCAAACGATTTTTCTCCATAGACGTAATGTAACGGAATTCTTTTGACTGTCCCTGTAAAGTAACTATAAGTGCTATGCACACCCTATTCCATATTAAGCTTCTTGTAATGCCCTTAGTGATATATATCAATTACAATGTATTTGAAATTGTGTAACATCAATAAAATAAACCGCAAATGATTTTTCCCCATAGACCGTAATGTAACGGAATTCTTTTGAGTGTCACTTTAAAAAAACTATAAGGGCTACACACTTCAGTTGAAATAGGGAACATGCTATAGATAACGACAATAACATATAAAAACTTCAGCGCAATCCTAGCATATTTACGGGAGTTATAGCACGGACAGACGGCCAGACAAATCGAAGTCATAAACACTTTTCAACTAGGTTGGAAAGTGTTAAAAAGAAGAAAAAAATAAATCAATATTCACTTATTGAAAATTATATCTGATACAAATATATATATATATATATGTGTGTGTGTGTGTGTGATATAGTGACATATTGGAGCTTAAAAGGCAGTTGGCGAAATCTGTTTTAGGTTGGGTTTCCATGTATTCCATGTATCAACACACAGGCATAGGCCGGATGGTTGTATCACTCAGTTATTACTAAGAAAATGTGTATACTCCAGAAATAAGCAGTCAAATTTTGTGTCTCAAAAGGTTTATTACATAATCAGGGGCAACCAAGCAGGAGGAATGCTCTTGCAAATCGGTATTAAAATGATTACTTAATCATCTCTATGTGGCAGTCGGAGCCAATTCAAATAATCTTTACATTATGAGGTCTTAGAATTAATAGGATGATAACGTCGAAGAAAGATGTTATTATATGTACCAAAGATCTTATTAGGTACGGTACAAATATCACTGGGTTTGAACCAGGGTTGGGTTTTTGACGTCAAAAACTGGTTTTTGACATGACAGTGGTAAAAACCGTGTTTTTACCGGTTTATTCCGTCAAAAACCTATCATTTTCGATTGTCCTCCAATTTATGGTGTAAGGTAGCATACAATACATTTCTAGATTGATTTTACCTTGTTGTTCTTGTTATTATTATTATTATTTACAATTACATTTGTTAAATTTATTTAAAATAGATCATTTCCCAATATGGGAAAGATTTAAAAATACAAGATTAAAAGAAAAGAACAATATTTGTCATAATCTTCACTAATATAGATTCTACTAACTGCAATTAACATTAATATTAAATAATAATAAAAGGTTATTATAATTATTAAATAACATTCAATATACATTTTTAATAAAGTACATTAAAATTATTTTAGAGATGCAAAAATGCTGTTACATTGTATAACAATAGATGTTAAGCACAGACTGGCAGTGAATAAATTTGAATATTCTTCGATATAATATTTTAAAATGCATATCTTATGTATTCATAAATGCAATTGTGGTGATTTTCATTTGCACTTCAATAAGTAGAATCTTAAAGTTTTGTTTTCAACAATGTAATAAATTGTACCGAAATTATACACATTGTTTAATCTAATCAGGGGTCGATGTAGGTTTTTTTTCTTGGGGCCCATTTTGTGAAAAGTAAAGGTTATTTTTGTGAAATTTATTATATTTTTGTGAAAAATAACATTTTGTAACAAAAGTTGATATCCAGTTAATCAAATTCAAACCAAGCATTTATAAACAAAAACTTTTTAAAATCCTTTTGCTGAAGTTTTCCTCTCTGGTGAACTTGCTTACACATTTTAAACCAAATTACACATTTTAAAACATCACAAAATAATAAATAAATAATAAATAGTAAGTTTTTATGGAATAAAATTTTGTGAAGGAGCCCATTTTATCAAATTGATATTTTTGTGAAGGGTCCCATTTTATTAAATAGATTTTTGTGAAGGGACCCTAAATAGGCCCCAAATTTTTCCTAGATCGACCTCTGCTAATACTTATAGGTTACAGGATTTCTTCAAAAAATCGAATTTTTTTAGACTTTGCTAAACAGTTTAAGATATTGTAGAGATCTTCTAACAGAGATGTACACATATTATTCTAATGCAATTCTTTTTTGTTTTTCTTGGATGGATAAGTATACTTTAGAGTCTTTTTGATACTGAATATTTTATGTAAAACAACTTAATATTAAAGATAGAATTAAAAAAAAAAAGTACAAACAAACTACTAAAAAATGGGTTTTTGACAGTTTTTGACATTTTTGACAAGGAGGTTTTTGACATGACGGTAAAAACCATGGTTAAAACCGGTAAAAACCGTCATGCGTCAAAAACTTGCCAACCCTGGTTTGAACATGATAGTCATAGTGGAAACTGGACGCCTCGAAAAGCTTCGTATAAAACTTCTAACTCTCTAACCCTCCGAAAAACTTCTCTCTCTCTCGTTCCTCTGTCTCTCGGATTTGGCTGCGCGCGCGTATTTAAGTTAATCTGGCGCAAAGTGACATTCAAGTCACCTGACTTCCATTCTCCAATCATAATCGCGTTAAGAGTGACTTATTAACAATTCCGATGAAATAATCTTGAGGTGATTCAACTTCCGTATCGCGAAAATTTTCTTCTAGAACAGTCTATAGCCTCTAAATCAGATACATGACGTGTAAACAAACAATAAGCTCTGATCTCGATAATGCCGGCTAAAAATAGATTTTGGATTGCCAGACGATAATTTTAGATTACGTTGGCTAGAGAAAAACAGAAAAGAATAAATAAATTTATTGACGCCGAATAAAACTAGAATATTAAAGTATTCAAATATTATAATAGACATTTTGATATTTATATTATAAAGGACAAACGTGTCCGTGCGTAACGCTGACGTCATTTTACGAGTCGCAACACGTGACGATGGAATTTCTGTCTTGCGATCTTTGCTACTGCAATTTTTTTAATTTCTAAACATCGCACATTTTTTAATTTTACACCTTTATGTAGGAAAACAAATCTTCTTTTAAATGCATTTTGTTTGAAAACTGTATCGCAACTTACTTATTTATTATAACATTTAAATTAAATTTCAAGCATGATTTTTGTTTTAAATCTATCTCTATCCCTTGCAGGCGATTACGAAATATTAATCCGTTTGAACAATGTAAAAAGTTCAGAATTTGTTTCCAGCTAACATTCAAAAACAAAATTAAGACTTCATTAAGCAATAAATAAAATAGTATAAATAAAACACAAATTTAACAGACATGTATTTGAAATAAGCGCTTAATACCGCTGAAATTATCATAATAAAAAAAATGCTGTAGATAACGAAATTTTTAGCGATTTCTTCGACATACTGCAACTTTTGGCACAAGGCCAATACGAAATTACCGCTTTAAGTAAATTTCAAAATTTTATTTGAATATATAATTGATATATTTCATATAAAAATCTCTTTGGTGTTGATAAGGTGCAATCTAAAAAAATATTAAATGTAAAAAATCTATTAGAATTAAAAAAAAATTGTTTTCACATATATTCTCTATCCCGGGATGCCCGGGTTGGATGCCCTAGTTTTAATAAAAGAATAATTTTAAATAAATAGGTTTTTTTTAGAACGGGATAATTTAGGAGTTATGACATTTTAGCATTTAAGTAAAGAATTTAGAGAGGTTTGCTATACACGGGAAATAATAGTGAATTTTAATAGGGATTTAAATAATAAAAGTGTTTTATTTAAGGAAGATAATTAGTTAGCGCCATTTTTAGATTTAAGCAATTTGGAATAAATATTATTAGGTAGATTACGATCTTATACCTTTATATATGGAGATTGATAGATTAGTTTAAGAATAGGTTTTAATTTAATAAGCCGGTATAGTATACACTGTTAAAAATTTGCAGCAAACTGTCCAGTCATTTGACCGTTTTTATAGAAAACGGTTATATAACCGCAATTTAACTCTATTCTGACCATATTATTGTCAATATTATTGTCAAAATAGAGCTAAATTACTGTTATATAACCGTTTTCTATAAAAACGGTCAAATGACTGGACAGTTTGCTGCAAATTTTTAACAGTGTAGGGAATATTATTAAAAAGAAAATTTATATAGAATAATGTTAACATGGGCGAAAAAATAAATAAATTTTATTATATATATTTAATTATATATATTAGTACACTAGACCTTGAAAAAGAAATCGTTTTATGCAAATGGGCTATTTTTGATGTTTCTGCAAAATTAAAAATATAGTAAACAACAACGCAAGCAAAAAAGAATGCATTTTATGACTTTTATAATATTTTTTAACTTTCATATTTATGAACTTTTCCAGCTAGTTTATATGAATTTTCTGTTACTTGTGAAATATGATTTCAATTTTAGTAAGTTTCTAAATGTATAAAATTTTATATTATGTTTAGAATTTTATTTTGAGGAAATACACATTTTCACGAAATGAAAAAAACAAGAAAAGGGAAAGAATGAAAAGAAAAGAAAAGAAAACACCCTTATTTTGTAAAGTTAAAAGGTTAGATTTAGTCATGCAGTAGGAAAAATAGTGTATTCTCTTTATTATTATACTAAGCAATTATTTTTGTCCAATTGATTTCAATTACATTTTATATACAATATTTGAAGATAATTTTGATATAATAATAAAAAATATATATATTATTATATTTGAAGTTATAGCAGCTCTTTTGATGGGGCCTTTCTTTGTGTGTGTGTGTGCGTGTGTGCCTACCTGTGACCACTGCAGATTAAATTTGGTTTATCTGAAATTACAATAATCAGCGGTTATTAATTAAATAAAGTTTTATCTAGAAACTGGGTGAAGGAATTTATGCAAAACTGATTTTATTTTATTTTTCATTTATTTATTTATTTATTTTTATCGAAATTGAGGCTGTTTTAAGAAAATTTCAATTTTTATCTTTAAGAAAAACGACTGTTTTTTGATAGCCAAAAAATAAATAAAATAAAATAAATAAAACAGAAAAAATCTTTCTTTCAGATTTTCCATGATTATATAAGAAGAAAAAAACTGACAAAATCAGAAGTGATTCGGTTCAGCAGTTTTTTATTAATCGTGGTTAGCGATTTGAAAAATGCGCGCATTTGAGAAAAATGAGTTCAAAGTTTTGTGTTACAAGTACAGTACGATAGTTATTATGTTCTTTACTTACATAAAATCATCTATTTCAGCACCATAAATTAGTACCGAATGTTTAGTTGATACAGCTTCTAAAACTGAAACTTATACTGATTTTTAGAAATTTGTGGCTAAAACCCTTAAGGTATCTGCCTACGTACGGAGCACTTTTTTTTAAAAAAGGAGAGTTTTGAATAAATATAATTATTTTTAGTTCAATTGTAATACAGAATGATAAGAAAACATAAAATCCTAGCAATATCTTTTTAATATTTTTAAAAATTGGGGGTTTTTGACATTTTTTTAGCAAAATTTCATGTTTACGCCAGACAGCGTACACTCAATTCAAATAAATATATTTCAATTTCATTTATGCTGCATACTTCTATGACACTTATCTGTACACTGAACAAGGAGTTTTACAATATCTTCAAAAATAACCGAAAAATTTCAAAATATGTAAAAAAGTACATTTTTTTTTAGTAAAAATTACCATTTTTTCATATTCGAGTACCTATAAAATAATTAAATTATCACATATAGCTTAGATCCTAGTTCAGAGCATAGTGAGTGATATGGAAAGCATTCTCACAAAATTTCACTGAAATATCTTTAAAACTTTTTATGTAATGAATTTTATCGCACATTGAAATAACGAAAAAACTGACAGAAATCGCATTTAAAGATTTCTTTTTAGGCAAAAAACTACAATATTTAATTGTTAAAATTGCCATTACTCCTCTTCTAATAATCGGTGGAATAAAATTAAAACAGATTTAGAATCGTAAAAGATTGCTCTTTCAAATAAAACAATAAAAAAAAATTCGAAAATTTTCACCAAAACAGCCAATTTGATGTAGGCAGATACCCTACACTAGTCATGTGAAGAAAAGCTCAAGCTAATGTTAATCCTATGGGAAGGTTATTTTCAAATTTCTCGCTCGCATTTTAATATTTTTAAATGTTTTTTTTAATAGGATCGCTGAGACGTCGATCTCTATCGTTACTGTTTTTACTTTTTCGATTTTTGTACCAGTGTTTTTATATAAGGTTACTTTCCCTTTCAGAACCGGTTCCAACCGGTTCCAAAATTGAAAATGTCCGTTTATAAAAATATTTTAACCAAAATCGAAAAAGTAAAAGCTAGCAACGTTAGAGATCGACCTCAGCTATCCTATAGATCAGCGGTTCTTAAACTTTGGGATATCGCGGACCCCTTTTGAGGAATACATTTCGGGCAACCAATCGGTTCCCCAACAATATTTTACGTAATTTAAAATAAGAAATTATTTTAATGCATACACCCTATTTATTTTTCATTACACATATTCTACGTTTAGTTTACAGTGTTAAAAAATAAGCTGCATTAATAAGTAGAAAAATAATTATAACACACATTTTAAGACAGTTAAAATATACATACTATTATTTGCTACGAGAAGGATACTGCTACTTTAATTCTACTAGATGTGCAATATTTGGTTCAATGTTTAAAACATGTTTCATTAAGTCTAGTTCGACCTCCGGGCGATGTCTACATTCGCTTCTCATGTGCACAAGATTGGAAAAAGTCTTTTCACACAAATATGCGGCGCAGAAGGGAAGTGATTGTTTGGTACTTTTTTGCTGGTTCCGCAAATGTATTTTTCACGCAAAGATAAAAATTTGGAAAGGCAATGGAAAGCAATTTTCCTGCACCCATCTCATGGTAATTTCAAATGTTGTTCCTGCTCTAAAAATGTCAAGTCTTCTTTATTTTCTTGGAAATTAAATGGATCCCTCATACACTTTGTTTCTGACTTCGAGGGAGGAAAATAGCCTGACATGACAATTTCTTTCAAGTGCCTCAGGTGTACGACATAATGTTCACTAATATCAGGGGAAATTTTATCGTCAGAAGTTTGCAAGATATCGAAAATGTTGGATATGATTCAAAAATTAGTATTTTCATGTCGATAACTTGCAAATACTTTTTTTTATTGAGGCTTCTACATTTTCTTGGAATTTGAAAATGTGTATTATACAGGAAATTTAAAATAACTGTCAAATATGCCACCTTGACAAGCCAGGAGAAATAATTGGAACAATCTTTCAAATAGAATTCAGAGTCCATTAAAAACAGTCTTACCTCATAACACATTGCAAAAATTCAAATTTTTAAATCGGAATTTTCCTCGTGACAGCCACTTAATGTATGCATAAATAGCTGCTTGTGCTTACTCCCAATTTCTTCTCACAAAATTTTGGTGTATAATTCAAGTTAATTTAGTTGTTTCAGTAGTAAATGATATCAAATCTAGTTAGTTTAGATATACTTTACTACTGAAATAACTCCGTTGAATGTAGTCTTCAAATTTTCAAGAATGTTCAAGCAGACAGCAGCACGGGTAATACAACAGTGTGTTCAAATCACATATGGAGTTTTAGCTTCAACGAAACTGTTCAAATGTCAAATCATTAACAGTTCCACTCATAGCTCAAGCTCCATCTGCACTTGCCCCATCTAGACAGGTTTATTTCTTTTTCTTATGTAGAACCGTCTAAACATGTGAATAGTACAGCACTTGTGCGAGTTGGAAGGCGTTTGCAAAAATATTCACATATCTCAGTACCAAATTCATAACAAGCTACAAATATCAAAGTAACATTATTGGAAATATCTAAACTCTCATCTAGTTGCAAAGTGAAATAAGGACTAATTTTTACACGCATATTCTACTAGTTCTCAAAATTGTCACACAAGTCTGTGATTCTATTTTTAACAGTATCATCAGATAATGAAATGAAATTTAAAATCATTTACTTTTCTTTTTCTTCTATCATTCTTGTGATCATTGCTTTAACAGCAGATAGAATTCAATTCGCTAAAATCGTGTGAAGTTTTCCAGACTTAATTACCATCAGAGATACCTCATATGAGGTAAAAACGGCCTTTACATTACTGGAACCAGTTGTGATCTTTTCATTTCATTTCTGACTTTCTTTCAGTTCTTTTACCTTGTTTTTTAAAAAAGTCATTTGTTTTGTTTACATATTCTTTATGTTTAGTTTTTCTTCGGATTTTTGCTGGTCTCATACACTGATTTGACAGTACATCGTTACAAATAATAGAGTGTCTGTTCCTCGTTATTAATATGCTCGTCAATTCAAATGTTAAATGTTATTCAGAGAACTTACGCTTTTGTTTTGGCGATATTTTTTTCTCCGTTGAATTCTGAGGTGTTGAATCATCATCGTCTAAATCTAACACTTTCTCATCTTTACATTTTAATGTACCAGCCTATTTAATCACTCATCCCTATCTTAAATAAAACATATTGTAGAACTATGTAAATATGTAACAGGAGAGACCGAAATACGAACAGTGCATTTAAAAATGACAATGGCTGTAAAACCAATATCGTATTTTTTCAAATGATTTTGAAAAAATACGAACCGGCTTCTATTACCTTTCGAAACAAATTTCTCACCCATGCATCCAAACTTTTTAAGAACAAAAATTCTTGCACAATTAGAAAAAGAAACATCTTATGATTTTTGTAAAGCTTAATTACCGTAATTCCCGGCGTATAATCCGCGGATCAAACAATTATCTTTCAACCCAGAAATTTTATTCAATAATGGAAGTCAAATATTTACAGCGATTTAGGAAGTTATATTTTATAAAATAAAAATTCTGGGTCGAAGCATGATTGTTTGATCCGCGGATTATACGCCGGAAATTACGGTGTTTCATAATTTTGGGAGAAACTGCACTTTTGTAGATTTTAAAATTGTTTTTTAAATAATAAAATTCACAAGTGTATAGCTTCTATTTTTTCTTTAGAAATAAAAAAATAAATGTTTCTCTTTCGTTTAAATCTCAAATAATTGTAAAACATTTCTTAAGTGAATTTTTAGAATTTCTTTTTAATGAAGAATCTTTTTTATTCCTCTGACTGCTTAATTTGTTTTTTAAAATCCTTTCGACCAATATGTAGGTATCTTATTACATATTTCAAATCATCATGTATTTGAAATATGTAGGATATTTATCATTAGCATTTTTACCCTTTGACTGTATAATTTTTTAAACAAAATTACTCCAAAATTGTGTATTATATAAATTTTTCTACAAATGTCCTGCCCGTGGAAATCGCGGAATAAGGGGTAGGGGTGTTAAAAATAAATTTTGCTTTCGTTTTCTTGCAGCGATAAACAGACCGTATGGTCATATGGTTGCTACTATGACAACTCGAAACATTGTGCATTTTAAAACGAACTGGGGAAAGGAAAATAAGATTATGTAAAAATTTTGGCTTGCGTAGTGATGAATTTAAAGTGTTGTCCAAGAAAGGGGAGGGGGATATACCATCTCTGGAGCACTAACATGTCTACCTCGGAAGATTTGGTGTTTTATGCTTATTAATGGTCTAGACTAGAAGTTCTTGTCCTGCAAAGTTCCTCTTAAAAGAACTACAGAAATTACTTCAGGAGAAATAAAATCTGAATTTAGTGCTGAGCTTGAGGACCCCCAACCGTAAGCTCGCGGACCCCCAGGGGTCCGCGGACCACAGTTTCAGAACCGCTGCTATTGATTATTTTTTTTTATATTGAAATGCCAGCGAGAAATTTGAAATAGGATCCCATATAAATCTTCCCATATCCCATATAAATCTTCCCATAGGATTAAAGGATTAACATTAGCTTGAGTGTTTCTTCCAGACTCTGAAGCTAATGTTAATTATATCCGGTGTTATTTTCAAATTTTTTGCTTCGATTTAAATATTTTTAATTTTTTGCATAGGATAACTGAGAAGGATCTTTAATGCGGCTAGTTTTTACTTTGTTGATTTTGGTTTTAGTTTTCATTTACGTTACTTTCACTTTCGGAACCGGTTACAACCGATTCGGAAAGTGAAACTATCCTCATGTAAAACAAGTTGGAAATTGTACGTCAAACGTGACAAACGAGGTGCGTTCGTACTATAGCTAGTTATATAAATATTCAGATCTTGATGATTTTTAATTCTGTGAAATGAATTATATCGTCCGCAGATTAATTTCTGTCATAAAATAAGTATCTCGGTCGCTTGACGATTAAACCTCGGAAGCTCCTATAAAAAGAAAGCACCGATTTTTAAAAAAAATCAAATTTCTTAATAAATGTTTTTATTAATATTTTCTAAACTTTTGATTCGATTTTTAAAATATTGGAAATGTTTCGACAAAATTCTGCAAAGATAACATATTTTAAATTTCAAACCATTCGGCTGGGTAGTTTTTGCGTTGTTATATGCGGACGGACGGACCAGACGACGACAATAGGTGCTACGTATTTATATAATTACGAACGCACCTAAAAAAGGCAATGAAAAGTCTAAGAAAGGGGTACGTGAGAGAAAAAAGGTTGGGAACCGCTGTTATAGATAATGAACAATAAAATTTCTTAGCAACGAATTTATTTTTAATTTCAAATATTATTTGAAAATGAAACATTAAAGAGAGAAGAAACATTAAAGGCAAATCAAAAATGTAAATAATGAAAATTGTCAATTTATGCTTATTTATTTATTTTAATTTTATTTATAAAGGAAAAGAAAAAAAAACAGAAAAAAGTAGCTTTTTAAGTTTATTTACACAATAATTCTTTTTCTTTTTTTAATTATTTAACTACTAGTTTATTTCATTTCCAGTTTAAACAAGGAAAGCAGTATAAATACTTTTAAAAAATGAAATTTAAAACTGAAAGAAACTTATGAAAATATCACAAAGAAATAAAGAAAAATATTTTATCAAATAAACAATTTTTTTTTCAATTAAAATTAACTCTATTTAAAGACTGTTCACTTAAAAATAAGTTGATAAAGATTTTACCTTTTTTTAATCATGTGTATTTAAAATTTTTTCAAAGCTCTTTTCATAATTAGCATCGCATATTCAAAGCAAATATAATGGCCTTGTCGTTCATTATTTTGAGCTTTTGGTGAAAAAAAGAAACTTTCTTTAACAAAAGAAGCAATCAAGAACGCATTCTACGAAACATTTTAGCTTCATTTTATGGACATAAATGATAAAGGAAAATAAAAGAAAACATAAAAGGGCTGGAATGAAGTTTGAGGAAATAATAACTCCAGATACATTTTCTTAATTATAGTTGTAATAATTAAAAAAGAGCGAAAAATAATACGTCAAGCACAGATTATGAAAAACTTTCCAACAAATTCAGAATACTGTAACAAAACTTCACAATTTAATAATGTGAAAGATAGTATCTAAGTAAACAAGGTCAAACCGGGCAGGGAGACCTACCTTTCGGCTGAAGCTCAACTAGCCTCACCCAACAGGTTTGCTTACCTAATTATACTGAGCATTACTAAATTATACTTTGTGATATTGAGCAATAATTATACTATGCAATTCTGAAATACAAATTCTGAAAATACAAGATTCCAAAAATACAAATTCTGAAAATACAAGATTCTAAAAATACAAATTCTGAAAATACAAGATTCCAAAAATACAAATTCTGAAAGTACAAGATTTCAAAAATACAAATTCTGAAAATACAAGATTCCAAAAATACAAATTCTGAAAATACAATTTACCAATCCTACTGAGTAGTACTAAATACTACTATGTGATACTGAGCAATAACACTACACTACCATGTAATAATACTGCAAGATGCTGAAGTAGATAATAACGATGGATAGAAGTAAGTACTAAATTAACAATAATGAATGAATAATAATACTAGATTAAACAATGATAAATTATGCCAAAAATACTAAATAACACTGTATGATGCCATTAAGAATAACTAAATTATTAAGGTTAGAGTTTATGTAGTATGTAGTATGTAGTATGTCCTTATGCATATTAGAAGTCCACTTCATCCTCAACCTCCACTAAGTCCAATGGAGGCAGCATGAAATTTAAGTAAACAAATTCGAAAGCGCCGAACACATCTGTTAACCCAATTTCAGGAATTGCCATCTATAGTCGGAAAAATATCCAAATTCTTTTGTGCGGCCCTGTATATGATTTATAGATTTGTATGTTGCACATATTATGCTAAAATTTAGTTCAGTTAGAAAACGCATAGCACAGTTGAAAATTCTGTTGCAGCAGTTTCCGTCAATAAACGGAAATGTACTCAAGATATTTTGTGCACCCCTGTATACGGTCTATAGAATTTAGACACACCACGTAATATGCAAAAAATTAGCTAAATTTAAACACGCGTACCACATTTGGAAACGCATTACCAGCAATTATCGCTAATAGACAATACTGTAATTGAATTCTTTTGCGTGCCCCTGTAAATAAACGATGGATTCTATAGAATATTATTACAAATAATATTCTATAGTAAGCATCTTCTAGCGCACCTTAGTTTATATATATAAATTTCAATATGCTTGAAATAGTGTAATAACATTAAAATCCGCCGCAAACGACTTTTCCCCATAGACCGTAATGTAACGAAATTATTTTGAGTAATATAATAATCCCTGTAAACAAATTATAAATGCTACACACTTCATTTTTAATACCGAACATTCCAAAATAAACCTCAATAACATATAAATCTGAATCCGAATATGCTTAAGCAATTTAGAGCACGGACAGAGAGACAGACGGCAAACCGATTTCATAAACACATTTCAAATACAGTAACCCCTCATTATATCGCGCCTCGGTATATCACGCATTCGGCTATTTCGCTCTTTTTTAGTTGTCACCCGATAAATTTATTTTCTGGAAAAACATATAATACAGGGTGTCCTATAAGGTACGCAGCGTCTAATATGTACAGATTCAGATAGAGCACGCCAATAGGAGTATTTTGAATGGTAACATGTGGGGTCCCCGAATATAGCGTGATAGTGTAAGTTAGGTGTGCAACTTGTCATATGAAAAACACAAGAAATGAGAAAAATACCTAGTGAAAATCAATGTTTATTGAGAACTTTCAATACAACAGATTTTCGAAATGTCCGCCATTCGCACAAATAACATTTTGAAGTCTGGAATGGAAGTTCGCAATTGTTTTTTTTTGCAATAGATCTCTTCCAAATTCCTTCGTCTTGTTTTTTTAATTGCTGCTCTCAAGTCGTCTAATGTCTTGGGCTGTGTGCGATATACTGTGTCTTTCAGATGCCCCCATAAAATAAGTCACACGGGTTAAGATCCGGGGAGTACGGTGGCCACTCTATACCATTGCCTGTTTTCGGAGTCCAACCCGATGATTCTATCGTGAAAATGTTCCGTTAAGAGGTCGAAGTTACGCTGAGTGCGGTGAGGTCTAGCACCATCTTGCATAAACTAATAATCGCTTATCTTATCCATGCCATGCAAGAATGGGATGACACAGTCATGCAACACGTCAAAATAAGCGTCACTGGTGACATTTCCGGTGAAACAAATTGGTCCAATGATGCCTTCGGCAGATAACGCACACCTAACTGTGAGTCTCAGTGGGTGCAGTAGCCGAACTATTGCATGATGGGGATTTTCGTTGGCCCAGAACCTCCAATTCTGTTTGTTAACATATCCTTGGAGGTGGAAGTGTGCCTCGTCACTGAAACAGATCCGATTAAAATCCATTTTCGCCATCTTTAATCTTAGTAATCATCGTGTTTGCAAAATCAAACCTCCTTAAACCATCCAATTCCGTCAATGATTCATTGATTTGGATTTTGTAAGGGAACAAAGCCACATCCCTCCTCATTATCCGATGCACCGTGCTTTTGGACTTGTTGACTTTTTGAGCCACCTGTCGTACCGAAGCTGTATAACTTTCTTCGCACACTTCTGTCACTTTCTTAACATTAACTTCGGTTCGTGCACTCATCTCTTTGGTCCCCATCGCTAGCACATTCTCCAACACACTGCTGGTCTTCTGAAATTTGTCATACGTTCGTTTGATCGTCGTGCCGCTTATGCTGTGGTGATTGCCGAATTTTTTCTTGAATTTTTTGATAACAGCCGCTGGGGATTGCAATTCATGGTAAGTCAGTACCATGAAAACACGATACTCAATGGAATGTTTGCTCATTTCAAAACCGAAACGGTAACACAACAAACACGAAACGATAACGATACAACCATACTTTCCTAGCGAATAACGCCCGACTCATTCTCTTCAAGCCTCTTCTCTAATTTTATAGTATGCCGCGGAGGGATATTGCGTATTCACTGCCAGACGCACTTTTCCTCTCGTTGGTTGCCACAAATTTGCATAGTCATCTGGGGAATCTTTCATGTTGTACATTCGTCGTACACATCGTCATTTAGAATACCCACTATCGGATTCGTCAATAACGTTCATCCTCTAATTAGACTATCACGCTATATTCGGGGACCCCACATGTTACCATTCGAAGTACTCATATTGACGTGCTCTATCCGAATCTGTACATATTAGACGCTGCGTACCTTGTGGGACACCCTGTACTTTTGAAACGTTGAAATCTAAGCATATAACTGAAATGCAATTAGTTAATTTTCGTTCTTTAACTTCCAGTGGCAAGCAGATAATCAAAGAAAATCAAAAACAGACAACCCTGGATTCTATTTTTGAGAAAATACTATAAAATGTAAGAAAAAATGTATACCGTATATGTACGTTTTTTTTTTTTTTTTTTTTTTTTTTTTTTAACATTTTACCATCTTTTTTGTGTTGAACTTGTAACTTGTTTAAACACCCGTAGCTTAATTTAGGGCTCTTTTTTTTACATTTATAAATATTTTTCTCGCCCTCCTCGGTATATCGCGTTTTTCTTATCTTCCAAGTAGCGCGATATATCGAGGGGTTACTGTATATTGAAAATTGTTAAAAACTAATAACTGCAAGAAATATCGTTGTATAAAGATTATTAGATACAGTAAAACCTGTATATAGTAAAAGTATCCTGCGTTTATAAACCAGTATATACGGAATACCGCCTTAATCGGAAACATTTCTACGAAAACATAATAACATGCAATTATACCTGCTAAGACGAAAACTTGTCTGAAAACATGTTTTTTTCCAATCCCATAGTTGCCAACTTTGCAATTTTTTTTCACAAGTCAAATAAACATAATTTGAACAATTTTTTTTTTGTTTTTAATGAAGTGAAATATACACAGCTTGTTTTAATTTTAACCAAATTTAAAAAAAGGGTTGGGGGGTATAAATATTATGCATATTTTAAATTTATAACTTAATTATAATTGTGGAATGTATGCATCAAATTTTAGAGACGTGATTGTTTTTCTGGTGCATATTTTAACACATTTGCATCACTAGCACATTATATGCGTCCATTTCAAGAATTTCTTTTGCGTTCAGAAATTCTGAAAGGACAGTTTTTACGTGAACGTTGGTCATTAAATAAAGCAAAAATTACTGTTAAAAATTTCTGGTATGAAGGGGATATCTGAATAAAAAATAAATTTCTGAAATGCGTGCTAATACAAATGGGTTAATATAGGGTCTTCAACTTTTTCCCCCAAAATCGTTTGTCACCACTAATTCCATAATGTTCGTCCCATTTAAACACAAAGTTTCTGGCATTAAATGAGTCATTATTTTCTATTCTTGAAAAGTGGTAACCTGGTGGCTCGCTGGTCACACCCCTATTTTAATTGACTCTGGTGGTAGTATATTTGTGCTTCCTTTACAGCTTTTCAATGATTACCATTCACTGTCGAAAATCTCTGAATATGATGAAATCCGAATATGTCGTTGATACTTGATACAGACTTTTGATTATCGTATTTTTTTTGGCGGGTGGGGGGGGGGGATTAACACAAAAAAATATTAACACATTATTTAATATTAATTACAGTAGAAGTTTTGAGAATTTTTTTCCTAAACTCAAACGCGTTATTGAAATGATAGCTTTCTTACTTAAACAATGTCATACATATTTGCATACTTTTTAAATTTTCAAGGGCATTATAATTTTGTTATTGACACTTAACGCCTGGGTTACGTAAATGTACGTTTTTCCATTCTGACTTCTTAGGACGGGCCACATAGAATTACGTGAAAACACATCTTTTAGATCTATGCCGTGCTGCTCATGGGCGATACTTTTGCATTTCGTGTGTTACATAATTTCTCAAAAAACATATTCGAAATTCTTATTTTTACAATTCGAGTACTATGCATCAGAACTGCATACATAGTAAGCGAACCAACTTAATACTACAATGGGGGCGCAAAATTGACACAACTGCGTTACCTTGTGGAAGAGGTTGATAATGCCAATACGTGCACTTTTTAGCATGATGTCATTAGGTATGACAAAATCTACCAACTGCGCATTATCCTGAGCATACATTGTCAATATTTACCCACTCATGGAAAATGCATCTTGTTTACCAGATTTATTGGTGCCCCGGCTCCCTCTCGGTGGTTCTGACCCGACTCTTTAGATAGAGGAGGTGACCGGAAGCCGAGCCTAGCGCTGACGCTTCGTTGGGTTTGCCCGAATCGGATGATTCTCCCCCTCTTTTGGGCCGGTTCTCGGCCGCGAGAGTATCGGACCGGAGTCGTACCTCGAGGTTCCTATGTGCAGAGCTTGTCTTAGTGTCGAAGCCGCCATTACGATCGACAGGTTCACGGGACTTTGCTCCGCGGGAACATCGGGATGACAAAGGTGGTGAAAAGACGAAAAGGAACTGCGTAGACCGAACCCTCGTGCTCGGAGCTTCGGCTTCCGAGGGGTGACGCGAGCGGCAAAGGTTAAGCCAAATCGGATCAGGCGGCTGCAAAACTTGTCTTTGAGGAGATGATGGCTCGGGCGGGATCTGATGAGCATGAATTGCAAGGGCTCAATTGTGACGCTCGTCGACAGGTGAGACGGCGTGTTGCAACTCTCGATGTCGTGCGGGCGGTTGAGTGTAGTCGGTCAATACGGGTTGGGCGCCGTACGGCCGTCCTTTGTAATTCCCCTGCGGCAGGATCAGTTGGGCGTCGACCTCAAGGCCTAGATCGAGACGGCCCGTTCGGATCAGATTCGAAGTGATTGACATGGGGACACGGCACTCCGCCTGCGATACGTGTCTCATTTCGATTTTCTGGGAGGGGATTTGTGCATCTCGAGAGAAGGCTCAGAGGCACCGGACCAGAGGCTCGTCAGTAAAATGGTGGCGTTCGAGCTTGAAATCAAATCATGGGCCGAAACCCAGTCCGGCACGTCTATGTGCAGCCAAGAACTTCCACGTTTGGAGGGCGGATGAGTGGCTCGTCTTCTGAGTTTCACCCAATTACTAAACTCGATCGGGCACGTCTCTTTGGCGTGTTTGGAGGGAGTTTCCAGAAATTTATATGTATTATGTAGACAAAATAGAGCGTACAATATTGACAATGCTGTTAAGAAAAAAAGCAGAGCTTGTTAATTCCATTCTTCAAACATATATAAGTATCTAAAACTGCCCTTTAAAAGAATTAAATCAATAATATTTTTTACATTTAAATTTGCCCTTTCTTTCATTTGTAGCATACTAATATATATTATATATAATACCGTTGAAATAATACAGCAAAACTCTAATTATCTGAAATCCTGTCATTCAGATCAATAATCACAAAATAAAAATTTTATGATATGAATTGTAAGTATTTATAAAATTATAATTACCTTGGAATTCATTTTCCGTCAATGCTTTTCTTCAATGGGGTCTTCCAGAGTCCGACAATGGTGTCTTAGGGTCCTTCCGTTTTTTTAGTGTGTTTTATATGTGTTTTGTGATTTATATGTGCGTGATCTTGTCGAATATGGTCTCTTAATTACGTCCTAGTTTCGCCTAGGGGGTTCTGTTTCGCGGGAATACATTCGGCGGGTGACAACCTAGTCGAGTCTCTTCTATGAGAAAGGGCCGAGTTTCCTCCTGGCCCTGGGTCGGCGAGAGGCTCCTACGTCACCTGTAGTGACAACCCACGGAAGATGAGTCCAGTTGCTTGCCCTTCTATGCATGTTGACGCCGTGAGAAAGCAAGAACCGTCGGGATATCTATCATGTGGCTTAGGAACCGACACCCTTTTATGGGGTTTCGGCTACGAGGTCACAAGGCAGTCTCGATGGTTCATCGAGTGTCTGTGTGGTAGTCTACTCTAAGATTTGGAACTTCCGCGCGATCGCAATGACCTTCGTCGTCGCGAGCTCGGGTAAAAGGTTGGGAGGTTCCGCTAGATGGCGGTCCTCTGGACCGGCCAGTAGCGCACGAGTAATAGGTCCCTCAGGACCTGGGTCTGGTGGTCGAATGTCGCGCAGGGCGTCCCTCAGGCTCCTGGCGGCGCATCTTAGTTTTACCAGATTTATTGCCAAATATTTTTGATACAGCTTGTTTCGATAAAATATGTACATTTAAACACATTCACAATATCATTTTAGTTTCGTTAGTAAAGGTAATAATATATAATCATTATGCAAGAACTATTGCCTTTTCTCTCGAAACTAAAAATACAGCCAAAGCACCTTATAACGAAATCGAAAGTGCTCCAAAGATTTGCTCGTTATAACGTGCTTTCGTTAAAACGTTATAACGAATTATTTCGTTATACTGTAAGAACTCCAATTATCTGGACTAATGCGGTCTGAATATAATCTGTGTATACGTAAGTCCGGATAATGGAGAGATTTATAAACAAGAACGAAAAATCATGCGTCAAGCATAGATTATGTAACATTTTCCAACGCTTCCAAAATAATTTTACAAATCATACCGTTTAATAAGCTAAAAGATAACATCTAAGTAATCCGAATACTTTTATTCAGTCCTGTATAGATCTATAGATTTGTATATATACTACATAGGATGCTAAATTTTAGTTCAGTTAGGAAACGTGTAGCACAGTTTAAAATTCTCTGTCTGGAGTTAAATACTACGGAAATGTGTTCGCGAACTTTTGTGCTTCCCTGTATAGGATCTACAGAATTTATACAAACCACGTAATAGACAAAAAGCGAGTTAAAATTAAAATCGCGTTCAGTAACTTAAACCGCACTTCCAGGAATTATTGTTAACATACAGTAGAGAATTCTTTTGTGAGTCCCTGTAAATGAACAATGACTGCTATACACATAATATTCTGTAGTAAACCTCTTGTAATGCACCTTATATAAATTTCAATGCGTTTAAAATAGGGAAACATTATTTAAATAAACCGCAGACGATTTTTCTCCATAGACGTAATGTAACGGAATTCTTTTGACTGTCCCTGTAAAGTAACTATAAGTGCTATGCACACCCTATTCCATATTAAGCTTCTTCTAATGCACCTTAGTGATATATATATATTTCAATGCGTTTAAAATAGTGAAACATTATTTAAATAAACCGAAAATGATTTTTCTCCATAGACCGCAATGTAATGGAATTTTTTGAGTGTCCCTGTAAAAAAACTATATGTGCTACACACTTCCGTTGAAATAGGGAACATGCTATAGATAACGACTATAACATATAAAAATTGCAGAGCAATCCGAGCATATTTACGGGAGTTAGAGCACGGACAGACGGCAGACGGCCAGACGGCAGACGGCCAGACAAACCGAAGTCATAAACACTTTTCAACTATGTTGGAAAGTGTTAAAAAGGGCTGTTTACTACATAAATATATTTCTTAAAATTGCTTTTGTTTAATAAAAAAAGTTGGGCCTTATGTATTCATATTAAACTAAGCTTTCATAGGCAGGATCACTTTAACTACAAACAGTGACAAGAAGAAAAGCATTGACGTAAATGAATTCCAAGGTAATTATAATTTTATGAATACTTACAATTCATATCATAAAATTTTTATTTTGTGATTATTGATCTGAATTACAGGATTTCAGATAATTAGAGTTTTGCTGTTTTATTTCAACGGTATTATATATAATATCTATTAGTATGCTACAAATGAAAAAAAAGGGCAAATTTAAATGTAAAAAATATTGATTTAATTCTTTTAAAAGGCAGTTTTAGATACTTATATAGGTTTGAAGAATGAAATTAACAAGCTCTGCCTTTTTTCTTAACAGCATTGTCAATATTGTACGCTCTATTTTGTCTACATACATGCATATAAATTGCTTTCAGCAAGTCTATTTTTGTTTCTTTTCTTGTCATCTGAATTCACAATTATTTATTTTTTCCAAACATCTTCCGGCATTTGATTTTAAAAGAACGAATAATTCATTGGTTTAATGGTTGTATTTGGATGTAGTGTTAGGTGGCGAAAAATGTAATTTTATACACTTAAGACGAACTGAACTCACGTGTGAAAAGACATTGTCTAAAATAAAAACTTTTCTTTTGGCCTTTTGCATTTCTTTGTCTAAATCTAAAATTCATTCTTCAAAAAGACGTTTCGTCATCCAAGCTTTGCAGTTGTGCCAGTACAATCCAGGCAGAGTTTTCAATGCGTTTTTGGGGATACAGCGTGATTCTTTGCATTTCCAATTACAAGAAATTTTCGCCTTTCACAGCTGTCGGCAATGCAGCATATTGCCAATGCAAATCGATCTTTGTTCCTTTCCCAACCGTGACAAGTTTCTTTTTTTAAAGTTAATGTTTTATCAGACATAAAACGCAAAAACAATCCAGTTTCATCCATGTTAAATATATATTTTCGATTGTAATCCTCAAATACTTTTGAGTTTTCGTTCTGTCATTCTTCATTTGTTTCTTCTGAAACGGAGGCTGCTTCCCCACATAATTTTTTTACACAGAATTTCATATATATTTTTTAATATATTCAACCAACAGTCACTTAAACGAAAGTCTTTATATCCAAGTTTTTCGGCAAACGCATGCGCTTTTTCTTGCAAAATACTTCCTCCAATAGGGATGTTTTTGAATCCTGCATCTTTAAACTATGAAATAATACTTTCTCCACATCTGCATATTTCGCTGTGCCCGTTTAAACTATAAGAAAACTGCATTCTTTTCCATAATTTTAAGAATTTTTTCTCGTATTTTGAATATTGTGATGAGAGTGCTACTTGGAATCCCAATTTATTTCGCTATATCGCTTTTTTAACATTATTCGCGACTCAGTAGGTAATTTCGATTTTCTCTTCTAAACTCAAACGTTTTCTTTTGCCAGAGATAGCCAGCGTACAAAGAGTTTTAAAAATTAACACGCGATAAATTTACAGAAAAAGCAAATGTCAATGAAATCAGTCATCGAATAATTATAATAATAAAAATACAATCCAGTTTAGCTGAGCTATCGCCCCTTTGTTCGTTTTAAAACACTGCCTCTCCCCCAAATCTCTCTTGGAAGTATTGAAAATACGTGATTGGAAGTTGAACAAAAAATTGAAGGTTATATCATTGAAAAAAGTGTTATTTAAGAAATAAACTTCTATATTCGGCGTCAAGTTAAAAAAAAAAGTGAAAAAATTCGCTACATCGTTTTTATTTCACTTTTCTTGTTCAAATTATTTTCGTTATATCGTGCTTTTCGTTATAAATATTTCGTTATATCGTTTCGAATTCAGTATTCTTTAACATACAGACCAACTAAATGGTCATGAGCATTTCGTTACATCGTGCTTTTCGTTGTATCGTAATTCGTTATAAAGTGCTTCAAATGTGTAGTGAATGTTTTTTAATATAAATATTTTTATCAAAACAAACTGGATCAAAAATATTTTGCAATAAATCAGGTAAACAAGCTACATCTTCCATGAGTGAGTAAAGCTTCACAATATATACTCAAGAGAATGTGCAGATTGATAGATTTATACATAATTCTTTATCTCGCCAATGCTCTTATATTGAAAAAATACCTTGCCCTCTAAACATATTGTTACCGCGAAAACACATGTGTGCCTAATTTTTATAATTTTCGCACTTCAGAAATTGAGTGAAAATTCGATTACAAAATTCCATCTTTGCACACAAGAACTAAAGTTACATGATAAAAGCGTGTAACAACTGATCAAGCGGTGTCAAAAAATAACTCCCTAAATTCATTCATTCAGTCGTACTTAACTTATTTATTCATTTTATTTTAATTTATCTAACTGCAATTAAACAACGACATTTCAAAACTTAAAACTGTATTCCACGCATCAAATCAAACGACATTTCATTCTCATGACAACAAACTGTTCCGTTGCCTTCCACGAAAATAATTACAATCTACTTTCAACAACTATAGCGTAAAATAATTTAATTGCAGACGATATAAAAATATTTCAGCATTACTTTCAACAAACGGGGAGAATTTTTTTTATAAAGTGTTGTAACTTTGGTGTATTAGCGTCCCTAACCCACGTATTTTGATAGATGGATACTGAAATTTTATCACACATATTTATTTCAACATTTACCACAAACTTTCTCTACATTATAACTAATATTTCCATATTTATATTTGAAGCAAACAGTAATTGATATAAATATGTTGATTATTCGATCACAAGCTGTAAAAACAATTATTGAACCTTCAGTAGTTCAACCACTTCCGCTACGTGGCGTACGACCTTCCTTGGCGCGACCTCGGTTTTGGTCTGGTGGACACCTCTGCCATATATCTTTGGATGCTTTCTATGTATACAGTTTTGACTATACATATAAATACTTCTATTAGAAACAATACTATTATTATATACATTCATCTATCTATACTTAATATTATAAAGGAGTGACGATTGTTTTTTTGTTTGTTTGTTTTTTTGTAGGGGGTAATCTCTGGAACTACCAAAGGGATTTCAAAAGTGATGGTGGCAAATTGATGGTGACAACCCCTACTCCAACATAGGCTATATTTTATGTCGGTGCCACTACCCCCAGGGGGGGGGGTGCAGAAGCGAAAAACGTTCTGAAATTTCGAATTTTTTTATACTGAAGGAGCTAGAAACATGCAATTTGGCATGGTTGTTACTTATAAGATGTAAATGCTCTGTAAGAACAAATTCTAAAAAAATCGAAAGTTAAAAGGGTGAGATGAGCGAAAAGCGCTCTAAAAACATTCTAAATTACAATTTCTATGGAATCTCTGGAATTACAGAACCATTTTCAAAAGTGATGGTGGCAAATTGATGGTGACACTCCTTGCTCCAACATAGGCTATATTTTATGTCGATGCCAATACCCCAGGGGGGTGCAGGAGCGAAAAACGTTCTAAAAATTCAATTTTTTTTATACTGAAAGTTCTAGAAACATGAAATTTGGCATAATAGATTCTTATATAATGTAAATGCTCCCTAAGAACAAAGTCGAAAAAAATTCGAAATTTAAAAGGGTGAGATGAACGAAAAGCGTTCTAAAAACATTCTAAATTACAATTTCTATGGGATCTCTGGAACTACAGAACCATTTTCAAAAGTGATGTTGGCAAATTAATGGTGACACTCCTTGCTCCAACATAGGCTATATTTGATGTCGTTGCAACTGCCTCAGGGGAGGGGGGGGGGGGGTGCACGAGCGAAAAACGTTCTAAAATTTCAATTTTTTTATACTGAAGGAGCTAGAAACATGAAATTTGGCATGGTAGTTTCTTATAAAATGTAAATGCTCTCTAAGAACAAATTCTAAAAAAAATTCGAAATTTAAAATAGTGAGATGAACGAAAAGCGTTCTAAAAACATTCTAAATTACAATTTCCATGGAATCTCTGGAACTACAGAAGCATTTTCAAAAGTGATTTTGGCAAATTGAAGGTGACACTCCTTGCTCCAACATAGGCTATATTTTATGTCATTGCCACTGCCGCAAGGGGAGGGGGGTGCAGGAGCGAAAATCGTTCTAAAATTGCGATTTTTTTTTTATACTGAAGGAGCTAGAAACATGAAATTTGGCATGTCAGTTTCTTATAAAATGTAAATGCTCTTTAAGAATAAATTGTAAAAAAATTCGAAATTTAAAAGGGTGAGATGAGCGAAAAGCGTTCTAAAAACATTCTAAATTACAATTTCTTTGGAATCTTTGGAACTACAGAACCACTTTCAAAAGTGATGGTGGCAAATTGATGGTAACAGTCCCTGCTGTAACATAGGCTACATTTTATGTCGGTGCCGCTACCACAAGGGTGTGCAAAAGCGAAAAACGTTCTAAAATTTCGATTTTTTTTATACTGAAGGAACTAGAAACTTGAAATTTGGAATGGTAGTTATTTTTAAGATGTAAATGCTCTCTAAGAACAAATTCTAAAAAAATTCGAAATTTAAATGGGTGAGATGTGCGAAAAGCGTTCTAAAAACATTCTAAATTACAATTTCTATGAAATCTCTGGAACTATAGAACCATTTTCAAAAGTGATGGCGGCAAAGTTATGGTAACAGTCTGTGCTCTAACACAGGTTATATTTTATGTCAGTGCCACTATCCTCAGGGGGTTTCAAGAGCGAAGAACGTTCTAAAATTGCAATTTTTATTATACTGAAGAAATTAGAAACTTGAAATTGGGCAAGATAGTAAATTATAAAATATACATTTTCTCTAAGGACAATTTAAAAAAAAAATTGAAATTTAAAAGAGTGATATGAGGGAAAACTGTTCTAAAAACATTCTAAATTACGATTTCTATGGAATTGTTAAGGAGAAAAACTTGAAATTTAACGTGGCTGATACTTTTTAAGACACAAGTGCACACACTGAACAGTTTTTTAAAATAAATTGAAATTTAAAAGGGTGAAAGAGAAAAAAAGTTCTAAATTAAGATTTTTTTTTTTTTTTTTTTTTTACTAATAGAATTAGAAACTTCAAATTTGGTATGGCGGTCACTTTTAAGATACAAATGCTCGCTAACAATGGTTTGTAAAGAAATTCAAAATTTCAAATGGTGAAATGAGCAGAAAGCGTGTAAAAAGCATTCTAAATTGCAATAACTTTGGAATTGTTAAGGGTAGAAACGTAAAATTTTACATTGCTGCTGATTTGGTCGCACATAATTAAAATTTAAAATAGTGAAACGAGCGAGAAGCGTTCTAAAAGCGTTCTAAATTACGATTTATTTGGAACTATTAAGGCTAGAAACTTAAAATTTCGCCTGGCTGTTACTCACGTAAATCATTACCCAGAACAGTTAACAAAAAGTGCGAAATGTAAAAGGACAGGAGAAAAAAAAAAGTACTAAAATTTCAATTTATGTGATACAACTGGCATAGAAGCTTCGTGTTTGGTATGGTGGTTACTCATAAAATGCAAATTCTCGCTAAGACCAGTTTCTAAAAAAAATCGAAGTTCAAGAGACTGAAATGAGCGGAAAACGGTCTAAAAACGTTCTACATTATGATTTAATTGGATTTATTTGGGTCAGAAACTGGAAATTTCGTACAGTTGTAACTTTTAAGATGCAGACGCTCAGTAGAAACTATTAAAAATTCGAAGTTTAAAGGTGTAAACTGAGCGGAAAAACGATATAAATTATGTTTTTTTCCAAATTGTTAGCGAAATAAACTTAGAATTTAACATGCCTGTTTCTTTTTATACGTAAATGCTAACACAGAACAGTTTTCAGAAAATTCGAAATTTAAAAAAGGTGCAGAAACAAAAAACATTCCAAAACTGCGATTTTAGTGATGCTGCTGGTATAGGAAGTTGAAATTTGGCATGGTGGCTATTTTTAAGATCTCAGTGCTTGCTAAAAACGGTTTCAATAAAAAAAAATCAAAATTTCAAAAAGTGAAATAAGCTGAAAAAGTTCTAAAAACCTTTTAAACAATGATTTATCTGAAATTGTTAGGGATGAAAACTTAAAATTTTACATGGCTGTTACGTTAGAGACACAAATGCATCCATAGAACAGTTTTTAAAATTTTTGAAATTTTAATGTGAGCAGGAACGGAAAAGTTTTAAAGTTGCAATTTCTGTGATATAGTCATTAATGAAATTTGCTTAATTAGTAATTTCTGAATTATCTGTAGAAGTAAAATTTCCTCTCTTGAAAATAGGCCCACGAATACCACTTGGCATGTTTCATGAATTACGCGAGCAAAGCCGCGGGTTTTGCTAATTTATTATACACTGCTCAAAACAATTAAAGGATATTGCAGTTTTAGGTGGATTTTGTATCTGGGAAACTTTTTAGCTGATTGATACATGGTCGACAGACATAGTAGGTTATATGAGAATAAATTACACATGTTTGGCAGAAAAAATGCATTTTATTGCGCATTTGTGTACAAAAGGAAAAAAAACACAATTTGTGCATATGAGAAAAAAAGAATAAGAAAAGGTGTTTTCTTCAAAGAAAATCATTTTCAGTAGGGGTATGGTTTCCACGGGCGGCCAGCAACGTTGAACACCTTTGAGGCATGGACTCAATGAGGCTATTAATGACGAGTTGGGGTATTCTGCCCCACTCTTCCAGAAGAGCTCTTTCCAGTTCTTGGAGAGTTTGTGGGGGTTGTTGGCGGCCAGAAACTCGTCTTCCTAGAGCGTCCCAAACGTGCTCGATTGGATTCATGTCTGGAGAACACGCTGGCCATTCCATTCGAACAATTCCTTCCTCGAAAAGGAAATCCTCCACCAGGTTTGCACGATGTGGCCTGCAGTTATCGTCCATTAAAATGAAGTTATCTCCGATTGCTGCAGCGTAAGGGACTACAATAGGTCTGAGGATCTCATCCCTATATCGGCGACCAGTCAGAGCTCCATCTCGAATGATGTTGAGGTCAGTGCGCCCGTCAATGCAGATGCCACCATACACCAACACTCCTCCACCGCCAAATCTGACACTTTCGTGCACGAACGGAGGATTATTCCTACTGCCACGGTCCCTCCAGATGAAAATACGCCTATTATCCGGATGCACAGAAAAACGGGACTCGTCAGAAAACAGAATATTGCTCCATTCATTTCTCCTCCAGTTGACATGCTCGGTTGCCCACTCCCTGTGGTCGCGACGATGCCTTGATGTTAATCTAACACATACCATCGGTCGGCGAGCATACAGACCTACAGCATGGAGCCGGTTTCGGACAGTCTGAGTTGAAATCGTGGTGCCTGTAGCCGAGCGAAGGTGTTGTTGGAGAAGAGTAGCGTTCATGTTTCGGTGTCTCCGAGCTGTTAACGCTAAATACCGATCTTCATTGGGCATTGTTGCCCGTCTACGACCTTGCCCTGGTCTTCGGCCTGCACATCCACTCTCCAAAAAACGGTTCCAGATCCTGAAAATGACACTTTGTGACACTCCAATGGCTTGCGCTACTTCGGCTTGAGTTTGGCCCCCTTCTAACCTACCAACAATTCTCCAAGCTTCTGAATCTGTCAAATGACTTCGCTGAGACATCGTACTCATCGAAACAAAGCAATCACTGAATGCCGATCATCCTTGTCTTCATTCTCTTTTATCCAGTTGAAAGACAAATTTCATTCGCTGCCGCTGAAGCGACGCTTTTGACGTCGAACTCAAAATTTGCATACTCCACAGTTTGAAAACCAGAAAAATTTGCATTTGTGATTCTCTTCTTCTATTTTCGGCAAAAAAAATTTCGTTTATATCTTTATTTGATATAAAACTTCAAATATCCTTTAATTGTTTTGAGCAGTGTATAAGCACGAACAGAGAAAATCTTCTTGTTAAATAGTGTAAGATGCAAGTACAACACCCAAAGGCGGGGCTTCATGTTTAAAAGTGGAAAACTACTCGTCCACAATGTGTTAAAAAATGCCCGAAAACCGAGAAAGACAAGTGTTAAAATGCGGAAATGATTGAATGACACCAGAATTTAGGGACAAATTGATTTGAAAATAAATAAATTCTTTTCGTCACGTACCGTATAAAAGAAACATGTAACGTACCGTATAAAAGAAACATTTTATTAAAATATTCGAGGTGTCATTTCGCAGTTTAAAATTAAGACTAAATGGTATGATAATATTTCACCGCCCTTCACATGCTTAAAACATCACAGGGAATTATTCGAATATATTTGAATACATACAAGAAAATACATTAAAAAATAAACTTGAAATACACTCATTTTAAAAATGAGTAAACAAACGCGCATCTACTGGTTTATAAAAAGAAGTGCATCTGTTATTTTACTCAATTGAAAAATCAGAAGTTAGCGTGATGACAATATTTGCATTTTCATAGCTTTTGTGTATTCCTGTAAACGAACTATAAGACCTACGTGTTGTGTTAACGAACTCATCCAAAATAGTTGCAAGATCAATACACTGTCCCAATTAAGTTCGAATTGGTTCAGTATTACGGACGTTATCTTGATGATAAGATTTCATTATACTTAGAGAGATAGATAAACGAGGGGATCGCAGTAGTTCTTTTTCTAAAGAAATAGACCTAGTAATACTAAAATATAAATATTTTTATATATTTCTAAATAGTTTCATAACCATCGTTCAAAAAGCACGTAGGAAAAATATACGCCGTTTTCAATGAATATGACATTTGAAGGAAATCCAAAACTTTTTCGGACATTTCACAGTATGAATTTACGTGAAGAAGGAACTTAAAATTCAAAAGATTGAAGAAATCATTTTTGTTGCGATTTCTCAATGGCCATTTGTAATATTTTGACTGAACGCCTAAATCAACAGATTTGAACGTTGCAGTTCAAGCACAAAACATCATAATACTTTGGAAGTATTTTTTAAAATATTTGATATAAAAATAAAATCATGCGCAAAAGTATTATTTTTTCTTACGTTTGTATATCAAGAGTGGCGTATGAATTCAAAAATTATGAGAGGGGCTCAAATAGTTAGTTTCAAACAAAGTTAGAAATTAGGATTCTAAGTAATTATTAAAATCTTTATGATAAACGCTAACCGTTCAAAAAACTAATTATTATTGCCATTACGTACCTGTCAACGTGCCAACCTCCCACTAATCATCAGCAAAATGAGGTTTAACTTTACTCAGATTAAACAAGTTTCAAACCAGAAAAAAAAATGAATATATGAAATATTTTCTACTTAAAAATGCATTAACTACCAATTTTTACGCTTTTTCATTAACACTTTCCAACCTAGTTGAAAAGTGTTTATGACTTCGGTTTGTCTGGCCGTCTAACGTATGACCGTCTGTCCTTGCTCTAACTCCCGTAAATATACTCGGATTGCCCTGCAGTTTTTATATGTTATTGTCGTTATCAATAGCATGCTTCCTATTTCAACTGAAGTGTGTAGCACTTATAGTTTTTTTACAGGGACACTCAAAAGAATTCCATTACATTACGGTCTATAAGGAAAAATCATTTGCGGTTTATTTTAATGATGTTACAAAATTTCAAACACATTGTAATTGATATATATCACTAAGGTGCATTACAAGAAGCTTAATATGGAACAGGGTGTGCATAGCGCTTATAGTTACTTTACAGGGACAGTCAAAATAATTCCGTTACATTACGTCTATGGAGAAAAGTCGTTTGCGGTTTAATTAAATAATGTTTCACAATTTTAAAAGCATGGAAATTTATATATATCACTAAGGTGCATTACAAGAAGCTTACTACGGAATATTGTGTGTATAGCAGTCATTGTTCATTTACAAGGGACACACAAAAGAATTCTCTACTGTCTGTTAACAATAATTCCTGGAAGTGCGTTTTAAGTTGCGAACGCGATTTTAAATTTAACTCACTTTTTGTCTATTACTTGGTGTGCATAAATTCTGTAGATCATATATAGGGCAGCACAAAAGTTCGCAAACACATTTCTGCTTATTGACAGAAACTCCAGATAGAGAATTTTAAACTGTGCAACGCGTTTCCTAACTAAACTAAAATTTAGCATCCTATGTAGTATATATACAAATCTATAGATCATATACAGCGCTGAATAAAAGTATTCCGATACTTTTCCGAATATTGTATATGTTGGAAATTCCTGAAATTGCGTTTTTAAATATGTTATACGTTTTCCAAATTGTTTACTTAGATGTTATCTTTCAGCTTATTAAACGGTAGTGATTTGTAAAATTATTTTGGAAGCGTTGGAAAGTGTTACATAATCTATGCTTGACGCATAATTTTTCGTTCTTGTTACCAATAAAACGTTAATAGAGTATTTTTCCTTTTCTTTTTTAGTGATCAGAGATTTAAAAAGGAAAAATTTACTACTAAATTTTAGCAAAAAGAAAAAAGTCTAAAAGTTGGCAACTATGTAAACATAATTTAAAAGTCTTTTTAAGTTTTTTGTTTCGACACGTGTTTAGCCTGGATCATACTAAACCATATTTTACGGGAAAACATTTGGACGTTGGCAAGTATAGAACTATCACGAAATCGACACTTTCATTACTTTTTATTTAATATACCGAAGATTTGATATACCAAAAATTTATAGAGTTACGATTATCAAATTATGAGACAACAGGGATCGGACCATTCGAAAGTTTGCCTTCATTTTGAAGAACCGGCCCACGGGCCGGACTGTGTACGAACCTGAGTGTAGGAAGACCAGGCCCGCGCAGACTTCTACTGTCCGGGACACTAAAAACTAAGGGGTTGAAAATTCACAAAATAAAATACTACTTAGGAAAAAACTTAACTGTGTTTTGTTGTTGTTCTTATTGTTTTAAGTCACAATTATAAAGTTTTGAAAATTAACATTAGGTTCAGGAAAGTATCTTGACATATCAATCTACTAATAAAGAGTGATAATTCCTCGAAACTGGCTGTAAATAGCAGACAAAGATTCTTATTATTTACGGTTTTGGACTTCACTGTTCTGCCTACAGAAAATCATGGTGTTTCAGTTCTTAAGACAATGTTATTCATATCAAAAGCACTTTAAACGCCTCAAATGTAATAATTTGCAGTAGTATTTGATGTTAAAAATACTCATTTTTGCTTCGACTGTGGCAAAATATGATTATATAATAATTTATTTATTTAGGAATATGATAGTTAAAGTAGCCATTATGCTGTGGAAATTAATCAAATTGAGAAGGAGCAGCCCGAACGCAAAATATACGAAGTTTTATCATTTCATAAGAGAAAAAAAATGAAATATGCAATGTATATTATTTTAAAAAGATGATCTCAATAATCTGTAGGCTTGAATAAAATATTCTGGATTTTGGTGGAAAATTCCATGTAAATTAAATCATTCGTGAAGAAAAATATTTTTATGAAAAATAAATAAAATTTATAATATAGGATCAATTGTTCAATTTAAGGGAAAAAATATTTTGTGTTATAGTTTATATGAATAAATAACACAATAACTCATGAAAAAGACCTTACCATTGCCTAAAGGAGCGCCCAGACTGGCAAACATACCCGCGGCGTTTTTCTTGTGGTTTTTCGGACTCTGATATTTTATTACTTTCATAACATGTTTAAAACCCAGAGGTCAAACCCAGAACCTTGTTGACAGGTCGCCCCCTCCCCCCTCCTCCGCAAATCATAACTTTTATAATTATGGTCCGATTTGAACGAAACCTTTTCTGACATCTTCCGAAGTCATTTGGTTACTTATTAAATATTGATATTATTTATGCAACTCTTGGTGGCCACTATTTATGAACAATAATTAAAGTTTTCGGCTTTTTTAGAGTTCAAACATTCCATCCTTGGTTTAAAATCACGTTACTCAAGGTTCTCGTTAATTAAGTTGTATCTCTCAAATTTGTCTACTTCCCACCAAATCCTAACTTTCTTAATTATGGTCCGTACAAAAGATAAATTGGTATTGGAGAATAGAGATATAACTGAAGATATATATGTTTATATATGTTTTATAATTTTTTTTCATTCAGCAGCCCATCTTCTCTACGTGACGCCGGGGAATCATTAAAAATCTGCCTCATCTGCAGATTAAATTATTCCAAAATTTTCTTATATATTATGTATTTAAATTGTTTACATTTACAAACTATCTTCTCTACACAATGTTAGGGAAACTTTAAAAATCTGCCTCATCAGCATATTATATTTATACTTCTGGATACACGGGGGATTGCAAAGAATATACGCTAAAAATAAAAATGGTGTCAATCACAGTTATCTTATACATTTTATAAGAATTTTGAATTCTTACTTATATTTTTAGGTAGCTTTCAATACACAAAGCTTACCTATTACAGCCATTCTGAGGAAAGCAATTACAAAAGAGTTTGGTATATTTTTCACCGATCATGACCCCCAGACTCCAAAACCACCCTCCGTTCAAATATTGATTTATATATATATATCCATATATAAATATCCTTATATATATATATATGACATTTGTTATGCTGTAACACTCTTATTTATGAATTGATTTTGATGGGACTGAGTTTCTGTATAGGACATACCAAGGTCTCAACCGAGTTCGTTGGCCAGCCTCATCCGCCATCTTGTTTCAAAATGGCGGCCAGTTAAAAAAATTTTAATTTTTAAAAATTCAAAAAGATGTACAAAAAAAACTATAAATTGAAAAAATTGTTTCTGTTAAGTGTTAGAACGTGATACAAGGATTCTGGAACATTGTTTGCTTTTGCTATATTTTAAAATGGCTGAGTTGTGGCAGTTTGGAATTTTAGGGTGGCTGACATTTTGAAACAATCTGATATTTGTTATGCTGTAACTCTCGTATTTATGAACCGGTATGAATGTGGCTGATCGTTTTTTCGAAAATCTGAAACGGTCAGATAACGGGCGAAGCCCGCTATTAGACTATATAGACGTTATTATATAGACTATTATATATAGACTTCAGACGTTATTCAAACCTTAAAATGTATGTTTATCTTAAGAATTTATTTATGAGTTTTAATGAACGGGATTTCTCGCAAAATATTATCTTTCATTGTTAATCATTTTCCCAATCATACACGCATAAAACAATATATCCGTTAGCGTTAATTTCTCGCCAAACGTGGCGAGAAATTAACAAATACAAATGTTCCTTATGTACAGAGCACACCAAGGTCTCGACCGAGTTTGTTAGCCAGCTTCATGCGCCATCGTGTTTCAAAATGGCAGCAAGTTAAATTTTTAACTTTTTTTAAAAAATTCAAAAAGATGTTATTATAAATTGAAAATGTTGTTTCCGTTAAGTGTCCGATCTTGATACAAGGATTCCGGAACATTTTTTGTTTTGGCTTTACCTTACAAAATAGTAGTTTGAAATTCTAGGGTGGCTGACATTTTCAAACAATCTGATTTTTGTTAAGCTGTACTTCTCATGTGGAAATTCTCATTCATATTCAGTATTAACGAAAACCGGGATTCAATTTTCTATAATCGAGTTGCAAGCAATTTAGCTTCGGATGTTTTAGTAAAATAAGTTGAATTAAAAAAAAAATTGACTATGAAACCTACCTTTTCTTCCCGGTACAGGGCGGAAGGAATTTTTAAATTAAACTCATTTTTCGCGTAAAATTCTGTATACAGGGCAGCATCAAAGATTTCGTTCACATTTTCCTTTATTGACAGAAATTCTAGAAAGGGAATTTAAAAATGTGTTATGTGGTTTCTAAATGAACTAATTTTTCGCATTGTATGTAGTATATATATCCAAATCTGTACAACTTATACAGGGCTGCACAAAATAATTCGGATATTTTTCCGAATAGTGTTGGTATTTCCTGAAATTGGGTTTTTAAATATATTATGCTTTTTATAAGGACCTTTGCACACTACATAATCTCTAACCCAGGGGTCGGAAGTAGTGCGCTACAAGTAGTGAAACTACAGTAGTCACTGCTTTTTACAGTAGTTTGTAGTGTAGCACGCTACATTTTGAACAATGTAGTGTAGCAAGTAGCGCGATACAAAAAATCAGTAGTTTGTAGCGAAAACTGGCGCTACTTTTAACGCTACTTCAGGGGGGGGGGGAATGTGCCATCTGCAAATCAATTGACCGAAACTTGCTTCTTTTGCGCAAAATGTGTTCTTCTCAACAATTTGCTATTCTCAGCAGCAAATCTCAGCTATAGTAAAAAAAAAAAAATAATAATAATAAAATAATTATAGCAACGCATCGCATGATGTTATAGATTTTTACCATTGACACTTGCTTCTAAAATCAGATTCTAGATTATAAACCTCTATCTTAAGTTTTCTACGAAATTTGTACTGTGTGTATAAACTAACATTATGGAGGCAAACGCAAAACATTTTCTTGTATGATATCTTTCTTAATTTTGAAATGCCCTTGCTAATGTTGCATTCATTTAATTGTATCTTGGCAGACGCGATATAAAGAGGGGACGGTTTATTATTTAATCCGTATCTCCATTTCTAGTGTAAATTGAACCTTTTCACAAAATCTGAAAGTAGCGAAATACTGACTACTTTTGACAAGTAGTTTGTAGTCGATACTTTTTCAAACAATTAGTTGCAGTTGTAGTTAACTACATTTTCGATAAAGTAGTTGTAGTTGTAGTTCGCTACAATTAAAAAGTAGTTTTTCCGAAAATTTAGTTATTCTTAATGGCATCATATAGTGTTATTTATAATTTTTAGCATAATTTACCATTGTTTACTCTAGTATTATCATTCATTCATTATTGTTGTTCATTTAGTACTTACTTCTATCCAATATTATTATTTACTTCAGCATCTTACAGCATTATTACATGGTAGTATTATTGCTCAGTATCACATAGTAGTATTTAGTACTGCTAAGTAGGATTGGTAAATTGCATTTTCGAATTTGTATTTTTGGAAAATTGTATTTTCAGGACTTGTATTTCAGAATTACATAGTATAATTATTGCTCAATATCTCAAAGTATAATTTAGTAATGCTCAGTATAACTAGGTAAACATACCTGCTGAGCGGGTTTAGTTGAGCTTAAGCCGAAAGGTAGGCTACACCGCCTCGTTTGACCTTAACCTTGTTTACTTAGACATCATCTTTCACCTTATTAGACGGTAAAGATATATTGGAAGTGTTGGAAAGTGTCACAAAATCTATGCTTGATGCATGATTTTTGTTCTGGTTTTGGAAGAACATGAATTGCAGTCACGAAATTCGGTGTGATTTTTAAGATAAACATCGAATGCTTATAAAAGAATGTCTTAAATAAATATTTTTACTGTTATATTTATTTATAAACGTGTGGAGATTAAAAAGAAAAAAAGAATCCTTTAAACATTTTTTTAAGACAAACAATCTTAAAAACAGGATTAATTTAATTTAATTTGAGAAATATTGCATATTTAAGAAAATATTTTCTATGTCACTTACGTCAATTATTTATTTATTCTAGAATATTTTCATGCTTTTTGTTTGTGTAACTTATTTCTTCAAATATATATGCTGTCTTACGTGACTAAGTGGATAATATAATAAGGTGATATTTGAATAACATAAAAGAGCAGATTATTCCGCTATTAAACATCCTAATGCTTATTTCTTCACTTATTTTTAAATAAGATTTAAAAAAAAAATTAATGTGTTTTCAGTGTCAGTTTTTGAAATAAAATTTGAATTAAAAAATAAAATTAACACTACTTAACATAAACACTCATATTAACACAGGCAATAAGAGTAATGAATGATATTTATTTTTAAATAATTAATATTATTTTTTTTTATTTAATGAAGTAGTATTAGTATATAAAAACGTACTAAAATTGAGGCTAAGAGTTTATATTATCACACGTCGAATCAATATTAGGGATAATATATTGGCATTTCAAATATTTTTAGTAATGTGGTAATACTAAAGAAATATATTAAATATTTGCAATTGAATCAGAAATCATTCCAAATTTGTCGTGTTATATTATATATTTTGATTCGACGCAAAAATTTACATTTGTTGTGTGAATATTGTACAAATTCTTACAATAATGGCTGCAAATTCCATAAAAATATCGTGTATATATTGTTAGAGATTAAAACCATGTATTCCTAATACGTTCATTTTTATCGCAGTTTTGTGGAAATATATTTTAAATAATTATAATAGGGTATTAATCATTCAACTGCATGTCCTTTCTATTTTGTTTTATTTTAATTTTATGCTATTAAATAAAGAGAATGTTACAGAAATTATTCATTTGATTATTTATATTGCCTTGTTCTTTGCATCTATATATTTAAAACGAAAAGCGCATTCTGTCAAATCCACACTCTCTTTTCCACACGAAAATTGTCTCTTTTCGCATGCTTCAACTTTTTTTTTTGAAGGATTCTACTCTCAGAAACGGGAAACGTGTTTAACCCTCACCTATTTAACCTAGAGCTGTTTAGCCTAGGGAGATTGAAAAGGGTTGATTGAAAACGGATGGCGTAATATAGCCATTGCTTTGAAAAAACTTATATATATATATATATATACTATTATATAAAGAGGAAACGGTGACTGACTAACTAACTGACTCATCAACGCCCAGCCGAAAATACTAAAGTCAGGGTCACGCAATTTGGACTGTAGATTGCTGTTATGGCCTAGACAAGCAATAAGAAGGGATTTTTCAAAATCCCCCCCCCCGAAGGGGGTTAAAGGGGGTGGTCGAATGTTTTAGGTCATTTCGCCATATCTCAGCAGCAGTTATAGGTAGGAGCGCGAAAATCAGGAAAACAAAGCTACTAAAAAAATGATTAAACATATATTTGAACGATTTTAAAAATTCCCCACCCGAGGAGTTAAAGGGTGGTGGTTGAATGTTTTAGGCCATTTCGCCATATTTCAGTAGCAGTTACAGGTAGGAGCGCGAAAATCAGGAAAACAAATTTACTAAAAATGATTAAACACGTATTTCAACGATTTTAGAAATTCCCCCGTGAAGGTGGTTAAAGGGGGTGGTCAAATGTTTTAGGTCATTTCACCATGTCTCAGCAGCAGTTTTATGTAGGAGCGCAAAATTAAGAAAAACAAATCTACTAAAAAATTGGTTAAACACGTATTTCTGCGATTTTAGAAATTCCCCTCCCCCCAAAGTGGGTTAAAAGGGGGTCGAATGTTTTCGATCATTTCGTCATATCTCAGCAGCAGTTTTAGTTAGGAGCGCGAAAATCAAGAAAACAAATCTACTAAAAAATGAATAAAACACCTATTTCAGCAATTTTGGAAATTCCCCCCAGAAGGTGGTTAAATGGGGGGGGGGGGGCGGTCGAATACTTTAGGTCATTTCGCCATATCTCAGCTTTTATGTAGGAGGGCGAAATTAATTCAAAGAAATCTACTAAAAAATTGGTTAAACACGTATTTCGGCGATTTTGGAAATTCTCCCCCAGAAGGTGGTTAAAGGGGTATTCAAAAGTTTTAGGTATTATTTCGTCATATCTCAGCAGCAGATTTAGGTAGGAGCGTGAAAATACGGAAAACACATCTACTAAAAAATAGATAAACACGCATTTCAGTGATTTTAGAAATTCCCCCCGAAGGGTTTTAAAGGGGGTGGTTTCGAAAATTTTAGGACATTTCACCATATCTCAGCAGCTGTTTTATGTAGGTGCGCGAAATTCAGGATAGCAAATCTACTAAACAAATGATTAAACACGTATTTCAGTGAATTTAGAAATCCCCCCCCCCCCAGTTTTTGGTAGGAGCGCGAAATTCAGGAAAACAAATGTACTAAAAAAAATTACATTGTTTACCCCGGACGGGACGCTAGTATATATATAAAGCTATATATATATATTATATATATATTATATAAATAATATATAAAGAACTCATGTTTTCACTACTAAATATGCATATTTTTTCGTAAAATTTTAAAGAGAGTTTGGATACAGTTATATTTATAACCGTAAAAATTGAAATTTCAAAGATTTCGGAAGATGAGAACTTTATTTTATTACTATGTTAAAGAAGCTGACGCGAAACAAACAAACAAAAAAAAAAAAACAACGAGGAGAAAATATTTCTTTTACAACTAGATAACAATATTTTTTTACGAATTTTTGACACGGGCTGTAAAACCGTTTTATTTATAACCAATAAAGATTTCAAAGATTCTGCACAAAAAGAACAAGAAAATGAGCTCTTTTATCACTAAACATCAATATATTTTCGGGAATTTTTCATTTTAAAATAATTTTATACAAAATCGGATTAAAGATATAAAATAATAAAATCTTGCTTTTTTAAAAATTTATTATCACGGGCCCGGGCAACGCCGGACGGGTCAGCTAGTATTTATTTATAGTAGCATCACAATTTTCAATGATAACCGTGTCTGTTACAGTATCAGGCGAAAACTATGATTGTTCAGATTTTACAGCATTCGCATTATCAGTTTTTTTTTAACTTCCCTACACTCAGAAGATCTTATCTATTAATCCCTTCATACCTATTATAATTATTATATCGTTTACCACTCTGAACCGTTCTTCACTTTTTTCTGTCCTTTCAGGACTTACTTCTCTGTTATGTCTCAACTTATTAACATGACGCTGATACATTATTCCGTCACATCTGTCAACTAAATACATCGACTTCCGAATAATTTTGTAATTTTTTCCTTAATCCATCTCTTCTCTTTCCGTATTTCCTAACAAAAACAAATTAATGAAGATTATTTTTGTGTAAGGTTTGCTGTTTCTTTGATCTTTATTATAATACCAAACAAAATTCTGTTCAAACTGACCTTCCAAATATTTATTCTGTAAGAGTCTTAGAATGGGGAGGAGGGGGGGGGGAGGTAGATTGATTTTCCAACAAAAAACGTGAAATTCACAATGTTAAGTCTCTTCTGTCTAGCTTTTCAAGGCAGACAATGGGACAACTCAAGCAATATGTCTCGCATCTTAGGAGAAGAAACATGTTTGTTCTTTGTTCCAATCCGTTTCTTCTTCTAAGACGCGAGATATGTTGCGTGAGTCCTCTCAGTACGCGGCTTGCCTAAGACAATTTTTTCAGCCTGTAAATACATTTCTGCTTGACCGTTATGAGGGAATAAGGTGGAATTCAAGGTTCGTTTATTTTCGTTTGACTTAAAAAAAATTCTTGAAATGTATGGTTTGTCAACGAAGTTCCGTTGTCACTGACCAATTCTACAGGTTATCCAAATGTTGCTAAAAGTTCCTGTAATACTCCAAGTATTTGCCTTTTATCATTATTGTGTAGAACCTCAAACAATTCAGTATAAGAATCCATAATTATTAAAATATGTTTATCTCAAAAAAGATCTACATAATCTATGTATATTCTTTTCCAAGGTAATTATGATTTCCATTTTAAAGCTTTCATTTTAGGATTTCCTTGTGAAACATTTGACTTCTACAAGAATTTACCATTTGTTTGATTTCTTTATCCATATTAGGCCGCCAGATTGCACCTAGAGTTTTAGTTTTCATGCTATATGTACCGAATCTAGTAATTTTAACATATATTAGCGACCTTCATCAGGTATAATAACTGTATGCTCCCATAATAAACAATTTTATAACCAAGAAATTTCATCACGTTTACGAAAGTATGGCTAGTACTCCTCTGAGCTAATCTTTTGAAGCCATCCGTATAAAACCTATTCTAAAATATTTTGTTATTGGATTTTCAATTGTCCACTTTGAAATAGTTTTAGAAGTAACAGGCCAATCATCACTATTTGAAACAAACATTACTTCAGATGTGTTACTCACTTTATTTACAATTTATGAGAAAGGTAACCTACTTAATACATCATCATTTTTTTTTTAATCTTCGCGATACTCAACAATATGACAACACCCTGCTAACAATAGTGACCACCTCAGCATTCTGTGTGATAATAATCGATTTGGTACCTTTTAAACAAGATGAAACAATCGAATTAAAGGTTTATGATGCGTTATTATTTTAAAACATTTACCAATTACACATCGGTGAAATTTTGTAACTCCAAATATTACAAATCATTCCATGATTTATTTCATTTTTATTCATTGCTCTAGATGCATAAGCTCTTGATATATTTTCCCTTTCCCTCAACAGAATATGACTTAAAAAGCAACCAATGCAATATTCATAAGCATGGCAGCTTAAAACAACATCTTTGTAATAATCATGTAATTCTAAAACAGAAGTTTTACGTATCATTTATTTAACTTTCTGAAATACTTTTTATCCTTTTTGACTATGATCACTTTACATCATTGTCTATTAATCTATGTAACGGTTATAATACATATTAGACGTTAGACAGAAAGATTCTATAACAGGATATTAATCCAAAAAATAAACGAGATTGTGACACATTAGCAGGAAAAAAGGCATTCATTAACATCTACATTTTTCGGAATAGGTTTAATTCCTTCCTGCAAAATTTTATGAACTAAATAACTAACTTGAGAAACCATAAGTTTGAATTTTTCTTTATTTAATCCTATACTATGTTCAGAAAACTATTTCAGAATACATTCAACTCTTTCAGAATGCTCTGACTTTGATTTAACACTAATAATAACATCACCTAAAAATACGCCAATATAATAAAAACATTTAACAATATTTTCTATTTTTTTCTGAATCATTCCAAGTCCGCATTTTATTAAAAAAGATAATCTTAATAATTCATTGTGAAAATTAATACTTAAAATTTCACTAGTTTCATTCATTACAACATCTACATTTTTCGGAATAGGTTTAATTTCTTCCAGCGAAATTTTGTGGCCTAAATAACTAACTTGAGAGACCACAAGTTTGAACTTTTTAAAATTTAATCCTATACTATGATAATATGATATATATGACATTATGATACTACCTTATATACAATTATATAAGTATAAAAACTTCTTTTAACGCATTTTAAGATGCACATTCACATTGATAGAATTCATTTAAATTGAGAAAAATTACTTGTTTTTGACATATTGTGAATTTTACTAGTTTCATTCATTACAACACCTACATTTTTCGGATTAAGTTTAATTCCTTCCTGTGAAATTTTGTGGCCTAAATAACTAACTTGAGAAACCATAAGTTTGAACTTTTTTTTTATTTAATCCTACATTATGATAATATGATATATATGACACTATGATACTACCTTATATACAAGTATATAAGTATAAAAACTTCTTTTAACCCTTTAAGCGTTAGTCCCGTGTTTTTCCGTTTCATGTAATCATGTTAAAATGGCTATAGACAAAAATATTTTTAACATAATACTTTTTTGAACCGTATAACGCATTTTAAGATGCACATTCATATTGATAGAATTCGTTTAAATTGAGAATAATTACTTGTTTGTGACATATTGTGATTATTAATACTTAGAATTTTACTATTTTCATTCATTACAACACCTACATTTTTCGGAATAGGTTAATTCCTTCCTGCGGAATTTCGTGGCCTAAATAACTAACATGAGAAACCATAAGTTTGAACTTTTTTTTATTTAATCTTACATTATGATATTATGATATGTATGACACTATGATACTACCTTATATATAAGTATAAAAACTTCTTTTAACGCATTTTAAGATGCACATTCAAATTAATAGAATTCATTTAAATTGAGAAAAATAACTTGTTTCTGACATATTGCGAATATTAATATTTAAAATTGTACTAGTTTCATTCATTACAACATCTACATTTTTCGGAATAGGTTTAATTTCTTCCTGCGAAATTTTGTGGCCTAAATAACTAACTTGAGAAACCATAAGTTTGAACTTTTCTTTATTTAATCCTGTACTATTATATTATGACATATATGAAACTATGATACTATCCTATATACATGTATAATAATTATAAAAACTTCTTTTAACGCATTTTAATATGCACATTCATATTAATAGAATTTATTTAAATTGAGAAAAATTACTTGTTTCTGACATATTGTGAATATTAATACTTAGAATTTTACTAGTTTCATTCATTACAACATCTACATGTTTCGGAATAGGTTTAATTCCTTCCTGCGAAATTTTATGGCCCAAATAACTAACTTAAGAAACCATATATTTAAACTTTTCTTTTAGTTATTATAATTCATTATTTATTTTTATTTATTTACATCAGTCAATTATTTATTAGTCAATTATTTATTAGTCAATTATTTATTATCATTATTTATTTTATTATTATCATTTACTTATATTTATCTATTTATATTTATAACATTATATTTACATCATTTATTTATGTTTATATCATTATATTAATATCATTTATTTATATTTATATCATTATATTAATATCATTTATTTATTTATATTTATTTTATTATTATCATTTTATTATTATTATTACTTATTTTATCATTATTTACTTTATTATTATCATCATTAGTTAATATTTATTATTATCAATTATTTATTAGCCAATTATTTGCTTATCATCAGTCAATTACTTACATCAGTCAATTGAATTATTTATTTTATTTATTTACATCAGTCAATTCATTATTTATTTTTATTTATTTACATCATTAATTATTTACATCATTGTTTATTTGCATCAGTCATTAGAATTAGTTATTAGAATTCATTTAAATTGAGAAAAATTACTTGTTTGTGACAAAATTTCATGTGCACTTAATTTATCTGATGCTTTTCATAATTTTTGCTTGTTTGGCTTATATTTTATGCTGTTTTACGTGATTAAGTAAATAATAAAATAAGGTATTAGTTGAATTTTACATCTTACATGGATTTTACATCTTAATCTTTTTTACATGAAACAGGATATTTTGCTAATAAAATTTTGCCATGTTTATTTGTTCATTGTTTTTTTTAAATGACAATTTTTTTCAATGCGTCTTCGCTGTAATAGATTTTAAATTTAAAAAGAAAATTAACACTACATATTGTTTGTTGTAATATTGATCTTTAAATAATTTATTTTTAAAATTTAAGTTTAATGAACTGTTGGTAGCACATAAAAAATGTGCTAAAGTGTGGTCTATGAGTACATATTTTCACATGTTGAATTAATATTGTGAAGACTTAGAATTTGAAATATTTTCAGTGTGATGGAAATACTGAAAAGACATTTAATACTTCCAATGTACCCATAAATCATTCAAAAGTTATTGCTTTATATAAATACTTCCATCCATATGCAAAAATATCACAAACATTGGGTCCATATTGTGCCAATTCCCACAATACTGTCTGCATTTCTCTAAAAATAGCGCACATATATTATTAGATAATACTAGCTAATATATTCCTAATATATTAAACTTCTGGCGCAATTTTGCTGAAATATATCCTAAATAATTCTAATTATAATATTATTTTTTTCAATTTGGATTTCTACGGCTTTCTAATTTTATGCTATTAAATAAAGCTGAACTGTTTTAGAAATTATTTGGAAAAGAAACAAAAAAGATTTTTTATTTTTGTTTTTTTTTTTGTTTTTTTAAGCAGAGGATTTTTTTTTTTTCATTTTAAGATCAAAATAACTAAGGGCGAAGAAGTAATTATTGATTTTGAACGTGAATTGCTAATTATATAACAAGAACCTCTTTTTATTTATTGTTTATTTTTTACATACCTATCAGTAGAATGTGTAGAAAAATATCTGTTAGACGCATTTTAAGGTGAACATACTTAAAAATAGAATTAATTTAAATTGAAGAAATGTATTTATTTGAGAAAAAAAAATTATAATTTATTTGTCTGATGAAATATTTTTATGCTTTTTACTTGTTTAGCTTAATATTTCTAAGTATTTTTACTGTCATACGTGACTAAGTGGCGAATACAATTAGATAGTAGTTGTATAATGTAAAAGAATAGATTATTCTGCTAATAAATTTGAGAACATTTGCTTCTTTATGGATTTTTTAACAAGCTGATAATAGTATCTACGTACTTTCATTTAAAAATATATTTTTATGCATTATTTTTAAGAGAATCAAATTAAAAATAAAGTTAACCTAAATTTAACTGTTATTTTATTAAACCGAGAATCTTGATAATATCAGAATTAACAAATGGAAGAAAAACATGATTGATACTAATTTTTTAATGAATTAATATTTATTTAATAAATATGGAATAAATATTTAATTAATATTTATTCCACATCACATGAAGTCTATTTTATTTTTTAATGTATTTTATGTTGCATTTATTATGTCGATGTTATGTCGTTTATAAACAGGGTTCATAAGCATCAGGAAGAGAATACTAGACTTTTCGTTTGGTAATATTTGCCTTGTTTAATGAAAAAATGATATGGTGACCACGAATTTTTTTAATTAAGTGTGTTAAAAACAATCAGTTTTAGGTGTAGCCTTTAAGTACTTGCATGTGTGAAAGCTTTTTCATGTGACACATTGCAAATTGGATTAAAATATAGATTTCATCAAATAAATATTACTGGGTAAAGTTTTGCAAAAAATTCTAAAATATAACTTTAATCAGAAACATGAGATAAGTTTTTAATTGCAACAAAAGTTGTCTAAGTGTCTTTTAAAACTTTTTCATACAATTTTTCCAGTTAATGTAGTATTATGAACTTTTAAATGGAAACTTTTGGAAAAGTGAATAAAAAACTATTTATTAATCCATCTTCCAGGAAATTTGTCATCCAGGAACTCTGAGAGACTGGAGTAAAAAAAAAAACTTAAGAACATGACTTTTCCATAATAAAAAATTTAAAGTATCATATTCAATGGTTATTTCGTAATTTTTGTAACCAGGGAAAAGCTTTATGACCACTGACCACTCTGTATATAAATTATGATTATAAGAATTTGTCATTAGAGGAAAATAACCTAATATCTAAAGTCAATTATTCAAAGTATTTATCCAACTAAAACATTTAATTTTTAAAATGACTTCTACAAGTAGAAATACACTGTAGTAAGATATGCAGCATATTTAGCTTAAACAACCAAAAATAAATTCTCATACATTTTTATGAGTAATTTAACATAGACATGGAACAAAAACATGTCTTTATAACTGCTTTTTCTGATATCGGAAACAAAGGAATAAAATTTCCCTCAACCCTATATCGCCAAGCATTCGAAAAGCTTACTGACTTTTGAACGTTTTATAACGATTGCTGCATGCATAAAATATGAATGTAGTCCTGAATCTATCCTAAAGTGAAAATTTTTTTTCTTCAAATCTATGATTTATGGCCCAGCTGAGCAATGTAAAATGCATGCCTATACAATTTAGATTGCTTCCGTTCTGATTTCTTCTTCACTGGTACAAGTTATGCTAATAAATATAAAACATAGATGCATTATTCTGGCATATTTTTTTTTAACTAAGAATTTGGTATTGAAATGCAATGTGAACCACCTGTTGCGACACGCAAAAGTAGAATGTTTCGGTAACTGATGAATAGTTTAGCTCTGACTACTTCAAATGAAACATATAATAGATTTATAAAAGATGTAAGGTTATAGTTATACGGCAAACTTAATATTTTTTTATATATATCTCACAAATTATTTAACCTTATTTAATATTTTTAATTAGGTTATTCGCGACAAATTTATTGTTCCTTTTTTTGTTAAAAGAACAATGTTATACAAATTATTGGACATTCCAATTTTGGAAGATTATTTAAGTTACGTATATTAATTAAAGTTTAGTTGTGGAATTATGATAAGTTTACCAAAAGTCGCAACTATGTTTTTCATTTTTTGAAATAGCATTGTTGTATGTAACGCTTTTACTGTAAGAATATGTAGTTTATATCTACTGTAAGCTAAGTATGTAAGTATGCCTGTGTGTATTGTAAAATGTGTTTACGTTGCACGATTATGTTTGTATGTGAGACGCATGCAAGTAGGTAAAGGCATAGCTGCCAACTGCTTTTCTTACCATTAAAATTTAACAGTAAATATTGCCTTATTTAATCGACGAAATCAACGATTAAATTTGTCAAAACTACGATTAAATATGTCACTCTTTTAAATTTTAGTGGTACAGTAAAAGCGTAAAAGTTGGCAATTATGTAAAGATATAAGTATGAAAGAAGGATTAAGATTTTAATGAATATAATATTTTAATAAATATTTATAAAATTAAAAAATCCTATTAAAATATTTATTTTTCAAAGCCAAAGCTATGATTTATGGCCCAGTTAAGCAAAATGTAAAATGCTTGTCTATAAAATTTAGATCATCTACTGTTATGCTCTCTTCTTTGCTGGAACAAATTATGCTAGTGAATATAAAACATCTTTCAAAATAGATGTATTATTCTGCGTATACGATTTTTTTTCTTCTTCTTAACTAGACTAAAAACCTATAATTGAAATACAATGAAAACCATCTGTTATGAAACACAAAAAATAGGTTTAGTAAATGTTGAATCGTTTAGCTTTGACTACTATTGTTGAAACAACCAATGATAATAAATGGTAAACTGAAAATATCTTACGAAATTCTACAAATCTCAGGTTATCCGCCTTCTAAAGAAAAACACATATAACGTTCGATGCAGTTGGGAAACCAACTTCAGTTGAGATTTTTAAGGTATTTTTATCTTCTTTAAAATACAAATTTTATCGAATAACAGTAATATTTTTTTTAATGTGTGCGTAATCTCTATAAAACTCGCATAAAAAGTTCAATTTTAAAATTGAAATACAGCCCTTTAAAATTGTATTTGGAATAAAAGAAAAGTAAAAATATTGTAAGAGAATGATTTAAGAAATGATTATTTTTTACGTTTCAATATTTGTTTACAAATAAATATTTTTTTTGTCCATATAAACTTTCTTTTAATGTAGCATCAGAGGTTGCAGTTTTCGAGGACAAAACATATGAACGAGCAAGCAATTTTGGAAGTCCGGACGATTCGACAACATCTGTAACGATTTTTTTTAACTTGCTTCCTATGCTAAATGTAGCAGTAAAAAAACGTGCTAGTTAGGTCCCGGATTCAAGATAATTATTTCATTACTAGCCGCCACTGGCGACCAGTTTGGTCTCCCTTAAATGTATGTTAAGCACTGTAACACGTTACTTTTATTCATAATTTATTTTTTTCCGTAATCCTTCGCCAAACCGGAAGATTCTAATAGACAAATCAGAAACTTTTGCGATCATGGTAGCATTTCGCATATTTTTTGTTGTTATGTATTTCGTCTTTCTTGACAAAAACCGCTTAACCAACTTAAGCGTTTATGCTTCATATCCGTTTGCTTATCAGTCGCAATATGTTTGCTAATGAGGAGATTCTTAAACATATTAAGTAGTTTTCCGTAATTGGATCCATTGCCAAATTGCGTATTTTAGTTAATACGATTTGGTGCATTGAAGTCTATTTTGTGAAAGTCTTTAATGATATCCACATTTACACTGAACCATATTGTTGCCAATATTCTTTTGTTTGTTTGTTTGTTTCTCGCTAACTTTGGCTGTAGACTTGATTACGGAAGATTAGAAAATCTATCATTATTCTCATTTAAAACGTCTTGAATAATGTGACATAATCGGGGTGCATATTATAACACGTAATTTTCGAGTATGGTTTGGTGAAACATTGAACTTTTGGAAGCCAGTTTTGATAATCACATTCCTTTTAAACCATATTTGCTATCAGCACTTTTGACCCGTGGCGTAGAATCTGATTAAAATTCACGAACTTCCTTCTAGATGCCGGTCTCTGTTCGACTCTGTTTTTCTCTGCTCTCCTATTTTGATATAGTTCAGGAGTTTTCATAACTGCATAATTCCCTTACTTTGGCATTTCTGCTTAATGTCTACTGACTATTAAGATCCGTAACTTGTAAATACGCCACGCCAACATTACCGCCTATAATTCTAATTACAGCAACCCGTTTTTTCTCTCTATATTGCAACTCTATAGTTAATATAGTGCCTCGGTGCGTCTACGACAGCTGTTCCATCAGAACATTTGATTTCAAAATCAAAGTATCGTTTCTAATTTGCACACGCGAAAAATAAAAGCTGGTATTGGCGATTTTAAATATGCTATTGGCGAGATTTGCGCCCAAATAACACAAAAGTACTTAATGATGTTATGTATTTTGTAAATGTATATTAAATTACTGTTTTGAAAGCGATTGGTCATTAATAATGGTAAATATGATTGGTGATTAACAATCATTTTCAGTGGTCTCTCTTCCTTGCACGTATAATACATAAATACCAAATTAACTGACAATTTGTTTCGAAATTTGATTCATTAAATATCATTACAGGAGTTGTATTTGTTTACATTCAGCTTACATCAAGAAAAGATAAAGAATGAAGTTGAGTTGTATAGCACATAATTATGGTAAACTTTGATTGTGTCACTGGAACGATTGTGTCACTGTCTTTTGATTGTGTCACTGGTCATTATTTTTTTTAAACCAGGCAGCGCTCCAAAAAATTTTTCACGGAAAACTTACTTTACGAACGATTATCTCCATGGTTTAATGGTTTAATGTTTTAAACCTTCACGACGAATGAATCTTTTTTTTTTTTTTTTTTGTTTGTTTGTTTGTTTACTTTCATGGATAGACAATTTGAACTGCGAGGCTAATTTCAACTGAAGTTATTGAAGAATATATACATAATTGAACGTAAGTCATCTCTCAAATATTAATTTATTTTGAACGATCTTTCTAAAAATGTAACATTTATTAAGTTTTATTCGAAAAAATAATTTTGAATAAAAATGGCCGCCTGGCATATGAAAAAGTGAAGCGGGCATTCCGGAATTGTTGAAGACAGTCACATGACTTATGGTTTTATTATAGAGCCTAGCCGCCACTGGCGACCAGTTTGGTCGTCCTTAAATGTATGTTAAGCATTGTAACAAATTATTTTTATTCATAATTTATTTTTTTCCTTAATCCCTCGCATAACTGGAAAAATCTAATAGATAAATCAAGAACTTTTGCGATCGCGGTAGCATTTCGCATATTTTTTGTTGTTATGTATTTCATCTTTCTTGACAAAAATCGCTTAACCCACTTAAGAATTTATGCTTCATGTCCGTTTGCTTATCACTTGCAATATGTTCGCTAATGCGGAGATTCTTAAACATATTTGGCGCAAAACAAAAATCGCGCCAGCCCCGGTGCGTCCGTGACAGCTGTTTCAATTTAAAATACATGACGTTCACATTTTTCATTTAAAATAGAAAATAGAAAAATAATAATTATCATAAATCAAAACATTTGATTTCAAATTAAAGTATCGTTTCTAATTTGCACGCGCAAAAAATAAAAGCTGACAATTATTTTCGAAATTCGATCCATTAAATATTATTACATGAGTTCAACTTACGTTAAAAAAGATCCGGAAGTTGAGTTGTATGGAACAGAATTAAGGTAAACTTTGACTGCCTCACTGGTGCGGATTATTTTTTTTACGCCAGGCAGCGATCCAAAAATTCATGGTTTAATATTTTAAACATTCACAACGAATGAATCTTTTTTCTTTGTTTACTTTCATATATAGAGAATTTGAACTGCGAACCTAATTTAAACTGAAGTTATTGCAGAATGTATACATAATTGAACGTAAGTCATCTCTCAAATATTAATTTTTTTTTTTACACGATCTTTCTAAAAATGTAATTTTTATGCAGTTTTAATTGCAAAAATAATTTTGAATAAAAATGGCCGCCTGGCATATGAAAAAGTGAAACGGACATCCCGGAACTGTTGATGACAGTCACATGACTTACGGTTTTATAATTTGTTTTGACAAGCTAAAACAAACTGGCTGGAACTGAAAATGTTGCAGCATATAAATCAAACTAGTCGGATGTGCCAATCCCAAAACTTTCTTCTATCTCAGTCAAGTTAATACTTCAAAATTCGCTATCACATCGCCAATAAAATCAATATTTTTCGTCATTCTGTTGTCCATCAGCTGGTTGCGAATCGTCGGGTTACCGGTATGCGATCAACTGATGTATACTAAACTGCGAAAAGTCCTTCTGGCCTGTACCGACAGGAACAGATAGCCTCACTATTCCTTGGTTTTACGATTTTAGCTAATTTTACTGGAACACACGAAGTTAAAATGCGTGGAACCCAATTAAAGAAGATTCATTCCCAGTTCTCGTCAACATTGAATTTGAATGAGAATATCGCCAAATTAGTCCTCTACAGCCAAGTTCGCTTCATGTATGGCAACCTATTTTGGTCGCCAAATTTGGTGATATTTCGCAACTGTCGCCAAGCTTGGCGAGAATTTGACGTGGGCGAATATAAATATATAGTGTTAAGCATATGAGAATAGGAACAATGGTTACAACAATGAAAGAAAATTTGAAACATTCTAACTAAAACTCATAAATTAAACCCGTTTATGGATGAATTCTGCTGTCTCGTTTAAAAATGCCAACCACCCTATAATTTTAAACAGCTATATCTCAGCCATTTTTTAAGATAGAGGCAAAACAAAAATTGCTCCTGATTCTCCGGATCAAGGCCGAACATTAACGGTAAAAACTTTTAGGATTTCTAATTTTTTTGTGCATCTTTTTGAATTTGAAATATTTAAATGGCTATCACAGCGCCCTGTTCCGGCGAAATATCCCCAAATTCAACTGGGACCTGCAGGCTATAGTCAAAAACCTAGAAAAAATTGGTCCTGCATAACTTCATACACTTTTCGATTATACAATAGTGAAAATCGAACAAAAATCGCGATCGCAGTGCCTCTTTTCGTCGAAATATCCCCAAATTCAAGTAGGACCTGTTTGCCATAGCCAGAAACATAGAAAAAAATTTGGTGCAATTTGAAGCATAACTTCATACACTTTTTGATGATACAATGAGGACGGACAGACGGACAGACAGACATTTTGTAAAGACATGTTTTTCGGAATCTCTGACCCCTAAAACGTGTAAATCCGTCGAAAACCGGAAGTCGGAAAAAATTTCGAATACAATACTTTCTTCTATTATAGATAGAAGAAAGTAAAAATGGTAAAACGATTTTCACGACACGGGTCTCCTACACTAATTCGAGCACGATAAAACGATCTAGCTAGATTACGAATTCGGGAAAGTAAGTTTTCACATGTTAAAACATGCTGCTATGTATCGAAAGTGGATCTAACGATTTTCACAAAATGTGACTACTAATACAAATTCAAGCAAGAGAAAATGATCTAGCTAGGTCCCAAATTGGAGAAAATTCGTTTTGACAAGCTAAAACAAAACTCAGATACTCACTGATATTGTTGATCCATATAAATCGAAAAATGATCAAACGATTTTCACGACACTGGTCTCCTACGCTAATTCGAGCACAAGAAAAGGATTTAGCTAGGTTCCGAATTGGGGAAAGTACACTGTTAAAATTTTGCAGCAAACTGTCCAATCATTCGACCATTTTTATAGAAAACGGTTACATAACCGTAATTTAACGCTATTCTGATTATATTATTGCCCATATTATGGTCAGAATACTGTTAAATTACGGTTATGTAACCGTTTTCTAAAAAATGGTTGAATGACCGGACTGTTCGCTGCAAATTTTTAACAGTGTACGTTTTGACATGTTAAAACATGCTGCTATATATCGAAAGAGGATCTAACGATTTTCACAAAATGCACTATACTAATTCAAGCACGAGAAAATGATCTAGCAAGGTCCCGAATTCGAGAAAATTTGTTTTGACAGGATAAAACAGATTTAGCACTCAAACTGCTACAAAAAACAAAAACGGTACTGTCAAGTTACATGAAATAAGCTTTATGTACTATTATTTACTATTTTTATATACTAGTATAATTACCTTACGTACTTACCATTATATTGACTCGATATTCTATAAAAAAAAATATTTCATTTTTTTTTCCTTTTTAATTTTATTACATTTTTTTTTCTAATTTTTTAAGCAGTTTTTTACTATATTTATTAATTTTCATGTTATGTATTGCATAATAATTGTTAAGATGGTAATAACTGGAAAAACGGTTTTTAAAAACAGTCAACAACTCGTCTTCTATACTAATATTATAAAGTAGTAAAGATTGTTTATTTGTTTGTTTGTAGGGGGTAATCTCTGGAACTACTGAAGCGATTTCAAAAGTGATGGTGGCAAATTGATGGTGGCAATCCCTGCTCCAACATAGGCTATATTTTATGTCGGTGCCACTACTTCCAGGGGGTGCAGAAGCGAAAAACGTTCTAAAATTTTGATTTTTTTTTATACTGAAGGAGCTATAAACATGGAATTTGGCATGGTAGTTACTTATAAGATGTAAATACTCTCTAAGAAAAAATTCTAAAATAATTCGAAATTTAAAAGGGTGAGATGAGCGAAAAGCGTTCGAAAAAATTCTAAATTACAATTTCTATGAAATAAAATAAAATAAGTTGAAACTGGTGTGAAACACTAAGAACTAAAATAACTTCTTAAAACAACATAAAAACTTTAAAGTTTTTATGGTGTTTTAAGAAGTTATTTTAGTTCTTCTATGGAATAGCTGGAACTACAGAACCGTTTCAATAGTGATGGTGGCAATTTGATGATGACAGTCCCTGCTCCAACATAGGTCATATTTTATGTCGGTGCCATTACCCCAAGGGGGTGCTGAAGCGAAAAACGTCCTAAAATTTAGATTTTTTTATACTGAAGGAGTTAGAAACATGAAATTTGGCATGGTAGTTACTTATAAGATGTAAATGCTCTCTAAGAACAAATTCTAAAAAAAATCGAAATTTAAAACGTGTGAGATGAGCAAAAAGCGTTCTAAAAACATTCTAAATTACAATTTCTATGGAATCTCAAGAACTACAGAACCGTTTTCAAAAGTGACGGTGGCAAATTGATGGTGACAGTCCCTGCTAAATTTTATGTTGGTGCCACTACTCCCAAGGAGGTGCAGGAGCGAAAAACGTTCTAAAATTTTGATCTTTTTTTTTTCACTGAAGGAGCTAGAAACATGAAATTTGGCATGTTAGTTACTTATAAGATGTAAATGCTCTCTAAAAACAAATTCTAAAAAAATTCGAAATTTAAAAGGGTGAGATGAGCGAAAAGCGTTCTAAAAACATTCTAAATTACAATTTCTATGACATTTCTGGATCTACAGAACCGTTTTCAAAAGTGATGGTGGCAAATTGATGGTGACAGTCCCTGTTCCAACATAGGCTATATTTTATGTCGGTGCCACTATTCCCAGTGGGGTGCAGGAACGAAAAACGTTCTAAAATTTCGATTTTTTTATACTGAAGGAGCTAGAAAAAAGGAATTCGGCATGGTAGTTACTTATAAGATGTAAATGCTCTCTAAGAACAAATTCTAAAAAAATTCGAAATTTAAAAGGGAGAGATGAGCGAAACGCGTTCTAAAAACATTCTAAATTACAATTTCTATGGAATTTCTGGAAAACAGAACATTTTCAAAACTAATGGTGGCAAATTGATGGTAACAGTCTCTGCTGTAACATAGGCTATATTTCATGCCGGTGCCACTAACCCCAGGGGAAAGCATGAGCGAAAAACGTTCTACAATTTCGATTTTTTATACTGCGGGTTAGAAACATGAAATTTGACATGGTAGTTACTTATAAGATATAAATGCTCTCTAAAAAAAATTCTAAAAAAAATCGAAATTTAAGACTGTGAGATGAGCGAAAAGCATTCTAAAAACATTCTAAATTACAATTTTTGTGGAATCTCTGGAACTACCGAAACCTTTTCAAAAGTGATGGTGGCAAATTTTTTATGACAATACCTGCTCCAACATATGCTATATTTTACGTCGGTGCCACTAATCCCAGGGTGATGCAAGAGCGAAAAAGTTCTAAAATTTCATTTTTTTATACTGAAGGAGCTATAAATTTGAAATTTGGCATTGTAGTTACTTATAAGATGTAATGCTCTCTAAGAACAAATTTTAAAAAAAATTCGAAATTTAAAAGGATGAAATGAGAGAAAAGCGTTCTAAAACATTCTAAATTACAATTTCTATGGAATTTCTGGAACTACAGAACCGATTTCAAAAGTGATGGTGCAATCCCTGCTCCAACATCCTCTTTAATATAAAGCTATGCGTTGCTGATGACTGGGTTTATCGCTAATCTTTGCCATAGATTAATCGCGGAAAATGAAACATTTGAAGTTACTGAAAAAAATAATAGCTCGAAAAGTTTGTCAGAAAATTGTAAGACAAACTGCGTTTGAAAGGTACAAAATTGTATATTTCTTGATATAAATTTCAAATCTAATGATTATGCTATTTTTCAAATATTGAATTTGAAAAATTACCAAATTTCACAATGGAGTACCATAGCGAAACCTTCACGTGTAAAAAGATAATGATAAGGGCGGCGTGTCCTGACCTGTATATTGGCTATAGCACGAGTCACAAATTATAGTAGCCTTATTATTCTGTTAAAATATAAAAGTGAATTATGAAATGTCAATACTTTGTTTGATTAAAGGTTCGTTAAGAGAAATTGACCAGCGTAGCGGGCGTAGCTTGCTAGTATTTAAATAAAGTTAGAAATCTTTTTTTTATATATAAACGGAATAAAAAAAATATTAATGGTAAATGAATATTTAGATCTTCATTAAAAATGTTTAGGTTTGTAATACATAAACATCCTCATGTAACTTATAATTAATGTTTGTATTTCAATAGCAAAACATTTTGATCTTCCAAGTGTTCATTATTTCATGTTAACGATCAAACACCAATAAAATATTACCATGCTTAGGTGATATTTTACTTGCAAGTGGCTCGACTATGTGCTATATTCAAAATATTTAAAACTAGAACATCGAATTTTCATTTTATTAAACAAAACTTTTAAAGTTTTCTTATTGTTATTTAAATTACTATTTCTACTTGAGACACTTACTTGATGAAAATAGTTTTTCGAAACTGTCAAAAATATGAACGTAAAATAATATTTTGTATAATTAAAACAATTTTATTAACGTTTTTGAAAAAAAAAATAACAATTTGACACAAACTACTTTTGTGATAAATATAGAATTTTACATATGTAATTGCTTCTTAAACTATTTTTATGAAGGCAAGAGTAAATTATTTGTTCGCGATAAATTATTAAAGAATCAATTAACTCTTATTTCGCCATTAAAAATTCATTTTCTCCCTAGCTGTTAATATTTGAAATTAGTTTTCATAAATTTATGAATTAGTTTTAAATAAAAATCATTCCTATGGCATTATCAAAATTTAATAATGTATATTGTTGCGCCAAATTATTTGCTGATAAAGGAATATTTTGTCCATCAAATTAAAAATGTATTCCACTTATTAAGTTGGTAATGATCACGAAAAATATATCAATTTCTCAAGAGTTTATTAGAAAATATCAATCATAAATAATATTGAAATGCTAAAAATAAAAATAAAATAACGCAAAAAAAGGCCAAAGAAACGAAAATGTGATTTTTTTTTTTTTAATGTTGAAATTATATAATTTTCGCCTTAAACATGAATTAGAATTTAATTAAAACGTCAATTTGTATCAATCGAACAAATTGAAATATATAGCTTTGAATAACGTGTAAAAGTTCAATTATAACGAAAAATCCTCCTTATTGCAATTCATTTTTGGCTTAACTACGTATAAATATCATAGTTATTGCAAATGCGAAAACTTTTGCATTTGTTCGATTAGAAAACTACGGTAATTTATTTTTTAAATTTTTCTTAGAAGCGAATATAAAAAACATACTTGAACATTCAAAATTATAAATGATTATTAATATTTTTAATATAACGGCAATAATAGAACAGTTTTATAGTCATGCTCCAGTTATTTAGTATAAGTAAAGAAAAAAGAAAGAAAGAAAGAAACAAAAAAAAATATTATTGAAATTTACCTCAAATAGTTATGGATAACAGTTATTTGCATGGTTGAGAAATAAGAACCACTAGGGGCTCTGCCTCCTGCTCGCTAACGCAAGTCAATTTCGTGAATTGCGACGCAATTTACATTGGGACAACTACGTAGTCTCAGCTTGCTTTTGCAGCAACTCCAGCCAGAATGAGTAGTATCATAAATCATTTTAACATAATGAAATTTACAAACATTTTTAATGTAAAAAAATAATTCAAAACTTTGCTGAAAACAAATTTTAAAATGCATTTATTTGGTGCTACCAATGGTCATAAATCATTTTGACATAATAAAATTTACAAATTTTTGAAATGTAAAATAATAAACTGAAAAAATTACCTTGGAAACACAATTAATTTAAAACTTCTTTTAAAACACAATTAAAAATATTTTTTGTTAGTGCCGAAATTGTAATAGAATAAAAATACTTCACTCTTGAAAGACAAACCTATAGTTGCCATGAGTGAATATTGGCTTTGACAGCCAAGCTTTCATTGCGCCTAAAATATTGTACAGCACGGCTTAAATTCATTTCGAAAAACTGTTGGAAAAACACAGTGTAATAACAAGATTGTTCAATATAAATCAACAATCATCAATATATATATATACTTTAATATTAAAGTTCGTTCGACATGAAAAATACAATGTCTTTCAGACGCTTGACAAGTTAACAAAACGTAAACAACACGTTTTCTGCTATGTCTAAAGAAAATTCTTGATCAAAAAGCTGATTTGCTAACATGATCGTAAAACGAAACAATGACCTACGTCGGTCGAAAGATCGTGCTGTGTTTAAAAAGAGCTCATGCTCTGAATATTCATTTGCTGAATGGATCATGTGACCGTAAAATGAACAACTCAGAATCGACGCTACGGAAAGTACGGTTGTTGTCAAGTGGCAAGCTACAAATTCAGCCACATTTTCTCGTCACGAAAGAGAAATATATATATATATTGATGTTGCTTGTGATAGATATGAAAAACCTTATTTTACGCATGGAGCAATTATTTAAAAAATATCCCCCCCTCAAAAAAAAAAAAAATCATATATGAAGAATAGATTATGAAACACATTCCAACACTTTCAAAATACTGTAACTAAATTTCACCATTTATTAAGGTTAAAAAAAAGATATCTTAACTAAATAATTTTGGAAAATGCATAACACATTTGTAAACTCAATTTCAGCAATTACCGTCCCCAGTCTGAAATATACTGAAATTCTTTCATGCTGCCTTGTATATGATCTATAGATTTACATATGTACTACACAGTATGCTAAATTCAGTTATAAAACGCATAATACAGTTGAAAATTCGCCTTCAGCAATTTCCGCCAATATTCGGAAATGTAATCGAATTCTTTTGTATAGACCTGTATGTTATATACGAATATTTGTACACATCACGTATTAAGCTACATTTTAATCCAGGTAAAGTAAAGCATAACACCACTAAATTCGTACTTCCAGCAATTACCATCAATAGACGCCAAGGTATTCAGTGCCTTGTGTAGCCAGAATAGGAATTTATTAATTTTCTACAAACATCTTTTACTGTAAATATAGTTCAGCTGGAAATGTGCAACACAATTAAAAAACACTTTTAAGCGATTCATGCTAATAAATGTCTAATTTTTTTTTTATGTAGCCTTGTATATGATCTATAGAATTTATGCACTTTTTACTTTGCACAAAAAAGTTTTTACCATATAATATTTGAATAGCATCGGTTTACTATATTTAATCATGTTTTTTTTGTACGACAACAGGAAAACTATAAGCCACTTTTATATCTAATTTCCAATAATTTTTATTCATTACTTAAAAAAAATATTTTCTATATCAGTTACGGTGCTACTTGCATTTTATCCCATCGAAAAAGTGGTAGTGAATCTAAGCTAGATTGTATGAAACACAGGAATGAGAAAAATTAAATTTTCTTTTTTCAGTTTTTTTTAAATTAAAAAAAGGGGGGGAGTAGAAGAGAAATGGGGGTTCTGCATCAGCAGGAGGTGGAGGTGGAGGGCGTGGCCGAAAGGTGATGGATAAGTGACAGGTGAGTGATGGATAGGTGACAGAAATTAATGAGAAGGTTAATGAGAAGGTTAATGAGTAAGTTAATGAGAAGGTTAATGAGATGGTTAATGAGAAAGTGAAGAAGATGAATGCGGCGAGATCGTTGGAAAAAAGGTATACTTACGGAGAGTGTCGCAGAAACCACCTACTGTCTTCAAATCCTGTGAGCAACTGACGGGGTTTCCGAACTATGAACGGACGATGTCATCATCATTCTAGAGGGCGCTGCGATCGGTGTTGTGATAGGTCGAGACGAATGCTGCTTTCTGATTGGCTGTGTCTATTTCACCTGAGGGGAGTGCAGTACCTCCTGAGGGGGGTTTGACGACGTCATGTTCTAGAACACTCTGACATCATTATCCTAGGGGGCGCTACGATCGGCGTTCTGATTGGACGAGAGATTTTCCCCTGAGGGGATGACAGTACCACGCTGCTGCGAGCGGGATGCAATGATTTATGCACGTGTCATCCAGACTTAATGCTGCTCATGAAGAAATTGTAATTAATTTTTAATTAATTAATTAATTAATTAATAATTTATTTTAATGATTTTCAAATAACGTGAAATAAATTACTGTAATGATTATAATTTAAGTGAAATAAAGTCATGAAAATGTTAAACAAGTTTTGAAAACAATTTGTTTTTTTAATTTTTGTATGCATTAAGTAAAGGTTTATTTTTTAAATGAAATGTTTTGCTGAAAAGAAACAATTAGTTAAAACATTTTTTTATTTATCAGTTACAAATAAATTTACAAAACATGTTTTGTACCAACGGGTAAAATAATTATATTTTCGAAATAACTTAATTTTTTTTATGAAAGTAATAGAAAAGGTTTCACCATTCAAAAAAGTTATATATGTGTTGATACATTCTGTCTAAATGTATGTGAACTTGTGGAGATTTCTGTATAACAAAGACATCACCAACCCTATATATATATATATATATATATATATGATGAAAGTATGTTCTCATTGTAACCGCTACCTCACGCATTAGCCCTTATTTCACTTACATTGAGTGCTATTGTTAGAAAAAACTAAACTAGTTCCAACTTTAAAAGAAAATAATATTATATGAATTTTGTAAACGAGTACTTTGAGAAATAACTTCATGTTTTTTTAAAGACACTTTCTTAAAAAACATTACAGAATCACTCTAACTTGTTATTTTAAAATGTTTAGAAACATTTATGTAACTGATTCATAAAACAATTTTTAGAACAACAGTTTAAAACCAAAAAATTACTCTTTTTATATGTAACAGATAAAAAACATTAAGTATCTGTTGTTCAAACATTAAACCTGCATATTGTTTTAAGCATGTATCATAAAAACTAAAGAAATGTATGCTTAGACATGAATAATATTTTAAGAAAGGTTTCTTGTTTGATGAAAATAGTAAATGACATTAACTTTTTAATGTTCTGAATTATATCACACATAGTTACAAAAAACACTTACCTTAAACTTTCTTGAACACATCTATTTAACCTATCATCATTTTTCTTCCTAAACTTTAACATCAACTTGTTGCAACAAACCCTCTCTTTGAACTGAGAGAAATAAGTAATTTAGATGTAGATGAAAAGCAAGAAAAAAAAAACTTATGATTGTATAGGCTATGAAAGTAACAGCATATACTTAATGTTTTTTTCTAAAACATATAAAAAAATTTGATATTTTATCTGAAGACTTGTTAACATACATATATAATTTTAAAAAAGTTATCTAGTAATTTTTTTTATTTTAAATTTATAATATTCGTTCAAAACATATTTTGAATATGTTTCTAAACGTTTAAAAAATAATTCTGTTGATCTTTTTTAATGAAAATAAAAAAGTTTATACCGATAATTTTTTTTGACAAAATATTTCTTTAACACTTGCTAAAAATCTGTTACATGCAAAAAGTTTGTTATTTCTTTATTACATTTTAAAAGAGTTTGATATTTTTTTCTGTTACATATAAAAAAGTTTGATATGTATATAACATATATTATATATAACATATCTAACATATGTATAAAACATATATAACCTATCTAACATATGTATAAAACATATGTATGTAACCTATCTAAAATATGTAACATATCTAACATATGTATAAAACAACATATGTATAAAACATATGTAACATATATAACATATGTATGTAACATATGTATCTAACCTATCTAACATATGTATAAAACATATGTAACCTATCTAACATATGTATAAAACATATGCAACATATCTAACATATGTATAAAACATATGTAACCTATCTAACATATGTATAAAACATATGTAACATATGTATGTAACCTATCTAACATATGTATAAAACATATGTAACATATGTATAAAACATATGTAACATATGTATGTAACCTATCTAACATGTCTAACATATGTATAAAACATATGTATCATATATATGTAACCTATCTAACATATGTATAAAACATATGTAACATATGTATGTAACATATCTAACATATCTTACATATGTAACATGTGTATAAAACATGTGTAACATATGTATAAAACATATGTAACATATCTAACATATGTATGTAACATATCTAACATATGTATAAAACATATGTATGTAACATATCTACACATATCTAACATATGTAACATATGTATAAAACACATGTAACATATCTAACATATGTATAAAACATAATGTTTAGTCTATAACGACAAATCGACTGCTCAAAACATGTTTTGAGCGGTCGTGATAACTATTTGAGCGGTCGTTATAACTATTTGAGCGGTTATTATAAGCATTTGAGCGGTCGTTATAAGCATTTGAGCGGTCGTTATAGCAATTGAGCGGGCGTTATAGCATTTGAGCGGGCGTTATAGCATTTGAGCGGGTGATTTACCCTTATAAACATATGCTGTGATCTATTAGAATACGTATGTTTAGTCTATAACGACAAATCGACTGCTCAAAACATTTTTTTTATGAAAGTAATACAAATAAGTTATATGTTAAGTATGTAAGTTATGTATGTTGATACATTTTGTCTAAATGCATGCGAACTTATCGGGATTTCTATGACAAAGACATCATCAACCCTATATATATGTTGAAAGTATGTTCTCATTGTAACCGGTACCTTACGCATTTGCCCTTTTTACGCTTACATTTAATACCATTGTTAGAAAAATTAAACTAGTGAATTTAATTTGCATGAAGTTATTTCTCAAAGTACTCGTTTACAAAATTCAAATTTTTTAAAGTTGGTACCAAATTTAAAAAATTTGGTAACATATGTTTTATACATATGTTAGATATGTTACATATGTTACATATGTTTTATACATATGTTAGATATGTTAGATATGTTACATATGTTTTATACATATGTTAGATATGTTACATATGTTTTATACATATGTTACATATGTTAGATAGGTTACATACATATGTTACATATGTTTTATACATATGTTAGATATGTTAGATAGGTTACATACATATGTTACATATGTTTTATACACATGTTAGATAGGTTACATATGTTTTATACATATGTTAGATAGGTTAGATACATATGTTACATACATATGTTATATATGTTACATATGTTTTATACATATGTTACATATGTTTTATACATATGTTACATATGTTCAGAAAAAAATATCAAACTCTTTATAAATGTAATAAAGAAATAACAAACTTTTTTTATGTAACAGATTTTTAGCAAGTGTTAAAGAAATATTTTGTCAAAAAAAATTATCAGTATAAAGTTTTTATTTTCATTAAAAAAGATCAAAAGAATTATTTTTTAAACGTTTAGAAACATATTCAAAAAATGTTTTGAACGAATATTATAAATTTAAAATTAAAAAAAATTATTAAATAACTTTTTTTAAATTATATATGTATGTTAACAAGTCTTTAGAAAAAATATCAAACTTTTTTATATGTTTTAGAAAAAAACATTAAGTATATGCTGTTACTTTCATAGCTTATACATTTTTTTCTGCTTGCAGTTCGTTATAAAGAGAGATTCATTTCCAGTTAACAAAAAAATATGTTTATTGAAATAACATATCAAAGATTTACACAATTTTTAGATGAACATATTACATTCCAAATATTCTTCATATAATTGACTATCAAACTAAATAGACATCAAATTGCCTACTGAATACATTTAAAAAATGTATTTATAAATTGACATTTGCAATTTTGGCAAATGTTCATAGATAACTCAAATGTATTCATATTTAGCAAAGTTGAATCTTTATACATATAAAATTTTTCATGAGTCTCAGTTAACATGCAAGCGTGATCGAGTTGTGAGTTGGATCTATGTTTACACCCATCGCATTTAAAAATTTTACAAGCAGTAGATCCGAACTCTTGTTTCAAACAAAATAAGAAATGTGACTTAGCAGTGTTGAAATCCATATGATTATAGCATACAGGTAGCTTATTAAAAACAGAATTCGGTAGAACATGAGTTAGAAGTATGTCAATCACCGTTTCAGTAATTTGTGGAACTAATTCTATCAAATTAAGTATCTGATCCTTACTCATACGAATTCCAGTATTTTTAAATAAAAACCAAAGTTTTTCAAATTAAAGAGCTGTTGAAGAAACCAAGTATCTTCATCAAGACCCATTACAATAAGTTGATTATTTGCGATAAAAGAATCATCTTTCGAGTAAAAATGAAAATCTGATAATTTTTTACTAAAATTTCCCCATGTTGGGGCAGTCATAATAATCCCTTGTTTTGTAGGGTATTTATCTCCATTTTTCGTTTCCTTGAAATTTCTGATATGAATTCTTCAGGAAACATGATTTTTTAATCGAATCTGAAGAAATGTACCTGAACATATAGAAAATTCTGCAAAAAGTATATCACTACCATATATAGCTGAAAAAGCTTGTTCTTGCATAGCAGTAATGTTTTTATAGGACTCAGAAGACACTTCCATTGTTTGTAAATGTTCGTTTTTAATGAAACAGGAAGAAAACTAAGTCTTTGTATTTTTAAAGGAATAGGGATTGAAATAATATAATAGAAGGTTAAGCTAATGGATGGTTGTTTAATATCAGGTTCTGGCAAAATTCCTGGAGTAAACAGTTCATTAGTAGGATTATACATGTAATACAAAGAGCCATGTTCTAAGCTTATTCGAACCTCTTGGCACTTAAGTCTTTGAAACTCTAGAATCCGTTTTGCTCCAAAACTCAGTACAGTTATGGGGACATTCTCATCTATATCGCTCTCATTATCCATATGTTGTGATAAATAACTTCTTCCATTCGGGTACAGATTCATGAGCACAAAGTTATATTTTCTCCCAGATTAGTTTTCCACTTGGTCTTTTAATTCTAACATAAACGGTGTCCATTCTAATGCTGAAATGGTGGTTCCACTGAAAGAATAAGACAGTCCAGAATCACCGTAAGCTAAAACCTTTCTCTTAGGTTTTATTTCTTTTCCTCACAGTTTCAAAGTACGTGTATAAAAGGGCAAAGCTTGCAGTTCACTAAAATAATCGTCCGCTAGGTCCCTTTGAATAAAATCGGAAATCAGAAGTACATCCAGTTCATTCTCGTTGAAAATGGTAACAGTCATTTTTCAGACAAACAGGATCAGACAGCTTTGGACAAAATTAGGCAGGATCGGACAGGTAAACAAGCAAGGTCAGGCAAGGTTAGACAGCTTGGTACAAGATTAGACAGGTTCGGACAGCTTTGTACAAGATTAGACAAGTTCGGACAGGTAAACAAGCAAGATTAGACAAGTTCAGACAGGAAAACCGGCAAGGTTAGAGCAGCAACAAGGATCAGCATTTAAGACAACTTACTCGAACACAGTGATTAGAATATTGGGTATGCTGCTTTTATAGTGAGTTCTTATCATGTAGAGTATTGTGTGCAAAACTGGTCATGACATCACTCCCCTCGAAGTAGATAACCAATCAAAACGGTTTTTCATATTCTTATAGGCAGGAAAAAGTGACATCATACAACAAGTGCGCCATCTACATCTAAATTACTTATTTCTCTCAGTTCAAAGTAAGGGTTTGTTGCAACAAGTTGTTGCTAAAGTTTAGGAAGAAAAATGATGATAGGTTAAATAGATGTGTTCAAGAATGTTTAAGGTAAGTGTTTTTTGTAACTATGTGTGATATAATTTAGAACACTAAAAAGTTCATGTCATTTACTATTTTCATCAAACAAGAAACCTTTCTTAAAATATTATTCATGTTTAAGCATACATTTCTTTAGTTTTTATGTTACATGCTTAAAACAATATGCAGGTTTAATGTTTGAACAACAGATACTTAATGTTTTTTATCTGTTACATATAAAAAGAGTAATTTTTTGGTTTTAAACTGTTGTTCTAAAAACTTTTTTATGAATCAGTTACATAAATGTTTCTAAACATTTTAAAATAACAAGTTAAAGTGATTCTGTAATGTTTTTTAAGAAAGTGTCTTTAAAAAAACATGAAGTTATTTCTCAAAGTACTCGTTTACAAAATTCATATAATATTATTTTCTTTTAAAATTACTATTATTATTAAAATTACTATTTAAAATTGGAACTAGTTTCGTTTTTTCTAACAATAGCACTCAATGTAAGTGAAATAAGGGCTATGACGTCGTCAAACCCCCCTCAGTAGGTACTGCACTCCCCTCCGGTGAATTAGACACAGCCAATCAGAAAGCAGCATTCGTCTCGACCTATCACAACACCGATCGCAGTGCCCTCTAGAATGATGATGACATCGTCCGTGCATAGTTCGGAAACCCCGTCAGTTGCTCACAGGATTTCAAGACAGTAGGTGGTTTCTGCGACACTCTCCGTAAGTATACCTTTTTTCCAACGATCTCGCCGCATTCATCTTCTTCACGTTCTCATTAACCATCTCATTAACCTTCTCATTAACTTACTCATTAACCTTCTCATTAACCTTCTCATTAACCCTGTCACCTATCCATCACCTTTCGGCCACGCCCACCACCTCCACCTCCTGCTGATGCAGAACCCCCATTTCTCTTCTACTGGGGGGGGGGTAATGTTACTGAGCTTCTTAGAAGTTATATGTATGCCAAATTTGAAAGAGAACTGATAGTTGAAACTTTCCGAGAAATCTTAGAGAAAATATAGTTTTGGAACTTTTCTTCCCCCATTTGAGCGATTTGAAATTTGAATTTTTAAAAACTCCTCTTTGGATTCCCTCATATCCTAAAAATAACCTGCATATTGCATTTAAATTATTTAGTTTCGATAGATTGAGAGTAGTAATTTTAACATGCTTACCAATCATTTCACCGTTTTAAATTTCGTATTTTTTACAATCGGACATACCTAGAATTTAAGTCTTAAAGGTGATTTTCCTTACTTCACTGAATTTCAATTTTCCAGCCCCAATAGTTTAAAAGAAATCTTAACTTTAGAATGTTTTTCACTCTTGCACTACCTGGGATAAAAAAGAAGCTATGTTTGAGTAGAGATAGTTATGATTACAATTCTGAAGGAATTTTTCACATTTGTTCGGTAGTTTCAGTATAATCGTAATTTTAAAAAAATCTGTGTCGACTCGGCCTACAGGCACTGGTAGATTTCGTAGCTAAGTACTAATTTCACCAACAAAAACTAAATCAAGATTAGAGATAAATCCAGTTTAACAATTTTATCTAGCCGATTTTGACGAGTTTATTTTCGCCATTATAGGGGAACATGGGGCATAGTGAAATACTTAAAAATAATTACAATTTTCGAAATGAACAAAGAGAAAATTTATTTTAAATTTTACACTACATAATTTATAATACCCTTGCCTTATAAAATTAATTTGTTCCAAATTTTTATCCTCTAATTTCCGTGGTGTATTAAAGATGTAATACAATAATTAAAGTGAAATATAAACAAGTTCAGTTCTTTAAATGATTTTTTGCAGTTCTGTGATAATTATGCTAATCCACATAAGAAACGAATTTGTCCATGTCTGAGTTCAGTCACTTTACACAATTTTCCCAGTACTTCTGTATAGTATACAAGACTTGTATCATCAGTTATAGGCCACGCATAAACGTTTTTTTTTTGTCTGTATGGCTGCATGAACTTAACTGAAAGAAAATGTGGTCCATCTTGCGAGAGAAACGAAATCACTTTACCAACAAACTGCTTCTTAGTACCTGTACCTTTATGTGAGTGCAACTCAAAGAGAAAATCCCCATTATTTATTTTACTAAATTCCACTTTTCTCTAACAATCTGAACTTCACCCTTGTCTTCAGTGAAGCCATCTTCCAAGGACTCAAATTCATCTTCTGTCTCACTGTAATCATCACAAATATCAGAATATGTAAACAAGATGATTTGACACTTTTAAAATTATAAATATGTTGTAGGGGCAAAGTGAAATAAAATATTTCAGTTTGCCCCATCACTAAAAGTCTTTTTCACTTTGCCCCTTTCACTTTGCCTCGCATGTGCATAACAAATGTTTATAAAAAATTAAAACCAAAAGTAGGCCTAATATAAATAAATAAATACTTCACTAGACAACAAAAGAATATAATTTATATTTACAATATTAATAATGAGAACTTTACTATTATGTAATTTTAAAAATGTTATTTTCTTACCTAGTAATATTACAATATATTCATACAATTTGAAAAATGGTCTTTAACATCATATTTATTGATCTCTTCAGGTGATTGTTGCCTGATAGTAAGCAAGTAGATGTAAAACAACATAATTAAAATATCGGCTGGTAAGTGGCACTGCATACAGACCAAATATTTAACCATTTCACTTTGCCCCTCTATTTCCTTTTGCCCCAAGTTCCCCTACTGTAATTATTTTGTAAACAATTATAAAAATTATCCCGTGTTTATTTAATAAATTTAAACCGTGTGGTGATTGTTTCATTAAATGAACCACACACTATGTACATATCTGATGATCTTTTTATTGAGACACGTACCCGTTTAATAATGCAACCCTATAAACAGCATCTCTGAGGGTTGTCAAAAATTTTCATCACGCCAATAATACTTTTTTATCGCCAGGGTTAAACTAAAGGTTACTAGATCGGATATGTTAATCACATATTTGCGGATTAACAAAGATGTGATTTTTTTTTCATCTGCAACCCCTTATTTATTTATTTATTTATTTATTTATTTTTGCTGTAAGAGTTGGTCCTATCAAAAACTTGTCACTATAAAAGTTGTAGATAATATTAAGAGGATTTATAATAAATTGAAGCGGATTTGGTATCTTGTGAATTAATGATTTTTTTCTTCTTAAACCCCTATTTTTTTCGCCCCTTGAGGCCATTTTTAATGATATCAGAAATCTGCCATACATAAATTTTGGCCCTTTTCCTAGAATTAATAATGACTTTAAATTGATTGGATATGTATCATAATTAAGAAGTTATGAGTTTTTTTTTCTGTTTTCACAAACATCCTTCATATTTCCACCTCCTTGGTCGGATTTTGCCCCTTAACGAACTTGACCGAGATTTTCTGCTCTTTGATTTTATGTATCAGTTTTTAGAAGATGTTTGTACAGAATTATTGAAGTTATAGTGTTCATGAAAAAGATATATATATATATATATATATATATATATATATAAAGAGAGAGACAGCTGAGACAATCATCATTATAATAGTGGAAGAATTTTTGAAATTGATAGGACAGATTTAGATTCGTGATTTTTAAACGTTTTCATCTCATTCTTTTAAATTTCAAAATTTTGGAGAACCATTCTTAGCGAGCATTTTATATCGTAAAAGTAACCAACATATAAACTTTTAAGTTTCCATCCCCAACAATTAATAAAAAAATCGTAATTTTAGAAAATTTTCATCTGTTGCACCCCTAGGAGCCAAGTATCACGAGGTAAGAAGTAGTCTAGGTTTGAGCAGAGAGTGTGAAGTGTTCACAGGTTCACACAGAGCATTGATACATTTGTGAAGCAACCACCATGTCAATTTTCAAGTTTTTAGCCATAAAAGTTTCAAAGAAATTGTTATTTTAGAATGTTTTTATCTCTTGCACCCCTAGGAGGAAAGTATCACAAGAATAGAAGTAGTTTATGTTTGAGCAGGCACTGTCACGTGTTCAGCATACAGAGCATTTAGGTTTCAGAAGTAACCACCATGCTAATTTTTAAGCTTCTAGCCATAAAATGTTCAAAGAAATTGTTAATTTAAAACATTTTTGCTCTTGCATTCTTTTGGGGGACAAATGTACTGATATACAGTATGTTGGAGCTGAGATTGTCACAGTCATTCTGCCACCATTATTTTTTAAATCAATTCGGTGGTTAAAAAGATAATTTCCTACAAACAACAAAAGTACGTTTCTGCTTAATAAAGTTAGATAATAAACAAGAATTACTTTTATGAAAATTAATACTTTTCTTTATTTCTGTTTAAAATATACATGAAATAGGTATCAAACACAAAGGAATTATATCAATGGATATTTCATGAACTTATCGTTTTATATTTTGAACAGAGAAAATCTGATGAACATAAAAAAAGAAAAATATACAAAAAAAAAAAAAAAAACTTTAGATTCTTTTCAGTTATAGAAAAACTGTTCAAAATATATCGTCCACGCATCAGCTTGACCTACACGAAAATGATAAGTGACCCTTATTTCCCCATTCTTTTCAATATCTAGAGCTCAAAAGAGTGGAAAAAAATATATAAAGAAATAAGTACAGCAAAAAATATAAAATAAAGCAGTATTCAGATACAAAAGAAAATATTTTGACGTGATAGATTTTGAGATAGGTAACTGAAAGGTTTTTTTTTAAAGTTAAACTTTTGAAACTGCATTTTATAAACAAATAAATTCCACGCATTTTATCAGAATAGATATTTATAAGATAGAGAATATTTTAAAAATATCTGCGTTGTGAAATATTGATACGAGGAAAGTGTAAGAAATATTGAGCTTTACATGGAAGATACAGTCGGCGATAAAAATAAAAAAAGAGAACACTTCATATATTTTAATATTTAAATTGTCACAGAAAAAAAAAGCAAACAGCCATTCGACCGGAAATTATGCTTTTTTTTTCAATTTATTTAAAAAAAATAAGATTAAGGATTTTCTCGATATTGAAATTGTATTAAACTCTGAAATTTCCAACACAAACACCTCATTTTGACATCATATTTATTTTTACTTTAAAGGAAAAGGAAATCTAAAGGAAAAGTCTTTTTCTTTAAAGTAGTCTTTACTTTAAAGGAAAAGTCCTTTTCTTTAAAGTAGTCTTTACTTTAAAGGAAAAGTCCTTTCCTTTAAAGTAAAGACGGTCTTCTTTAAGGTAAGTTCCATGAAGTTTTCTTGATTTTAACTGGTAAAACTATTTTACTGTACGGACTGTAAATATGTTTTGAAATTGTCTGGTCAACGTCTGCTGTTACACTGAGGGGCTAAAACGTAGCATGAAACATCTGCTTGATTTTTTAATTGTATGTTTATGTGTTTTTAACTTATATTGTCTAATTAAATGTGATAATTTTATTATTTAAATTTTATATATCAGACATTAAAAAAATATTTAGTTATATTGTTTGATATTCAAACATATAAGTTCTTCATTTGAAACAATATTCTGCAATTTCTTTTAAAACGCTAGTAACCCCGACTCAAATCGCAAACAATTACTGTTAACCCGATTCGTACCTAGAAATATAGGCGATCCGACGCGAACTCGATTCCTGCACAGGTCGGATTATGTCTTACCCGAACTCTCAATATCTACTAATAGTTAATATTTTTTACTAAAAATTTTTGCTGGCTATCGGTTTTTTTCAAATATATAAAACTTTCTTTATGCTTATCAGTTAAAGTTAAGAGCTAATTATTTTTCAATTTATTTATTTATTTATTTCTAAAATGTACGATTCAGAGGAAGTTTTGGGAGTTATTTCTCTATTGTGCATTTCTGCTATTTTCAAATTTGCTTCATTTCATTTTATGACATAAAATGAAGGTGAAATGTTTCAGAAAATAAGCAACTAATTATTTCTTTAGTTAAGCGGGTATTTTTCTATTTTAAGCTCAAAATAATTAAGGACGGGGACCATTACTGATTTCAATATGCGAAGCTAATTACGAAAAGACCTTTTCAAAAACATTATAAACGTACATAATTAAGGAAAAAATGAAAATCTTTTTTAGAACAGTCTTGAAATAATGTTAATTTAAACTGAAGAAATGTATTTATTTGAAAGAATATATTTCTTTTCATTTATTTCTCCAAAATTTTGCTTTAATTTATTCAACTCAATTTTTAGAAGTATTTCTATAGTTTTATGTCACTATCTGAGGAAATAAATAAAGCAATAGTTAAATAATGTAAAAACAAAATGTTAAAATATTCTGTTAAAAAATAATAAATGCGTATTTGTTTAATAATTTTTAAAATAAATTTTATTGGCATCATTTTTTATATTTATTTATAATTATTTTGATATACTGTAAATTTTTGTGCCCTGTTTTTAAATAATAACTGAATTACTAAAAAAAAACCATTACTAAGTAAAGTTTATCTTCCATATATAATGCAAAGAAATTACATTATGAATAAGGTTATTTTTTATTAACTTTATTTTAACGATACTACAGGGTTATTACAAATGAATTATCGGGCTTTGATACGTTACTACGTGCAAACTAGAAAACGTATATTTTTCCATGAAAACTCAAACGAGAGGGCGTTAACTACAGTTTCGCGCTGCGTATGTATAATGCGCATGTGGTTGCCATGGTTGCTGTGCGAACGTCATATTCAAAATGGCGACTGGACAGCAGAAAGCGTTTTGTGTACTAGAATTTTCAAAGTGTGAATCGCTTATAACTGTTCCGAAAGCATTCCGGAAGGCATACAAATGCAAACCACAAACCCAACAAAGCATTCTGCGCTGGTATCGACAGTTCAAAGAAACCGATTGTTTATGTAAAGGCAAAAGTTCCGGCCGACCAAGCGTTACTGAAAAAACAGTGAACCGAGTTAGAGAGAGTTTTATCCGTAGTCCCAAGAAATCAACAAATCGCGCTAACCGCGAACTTCCCATTCCACAACCAACCATGCTGAGTTATGTGTGGAGCGAAGGAGCGCATATTGAACATCTGTAGTATGGAGTCAATCTTGTATACTTTCGGTTTATTTTCATGTATAGCTCATTGTTGTAACCCAATTATGTTCCGAAATAAACGCTTCAAAAACCCGATGATTCTTTTGTAATAACCCTGTATTTCTAGCATGCAAGTTAAATAAAACGTGCAGGAAAACACATGTGAAAATTTGTGTTTAACTGCAATAGTTCTTTCCGTTTGGAAAAACCAATTCGTACCGCATAATTCCTTCCGTCAATTATTAGACATCAGATATCGGAATTAATGTCTAACAATTAAATGATAGAATTTTTCGGTATGGATCAACTTTCCTAAGCGGAAAGAACATTCCGAACAACCCAATATTAATTTCTTTTTTTCAACGCGTCATGAAATACTCGATTATATCACCAGTTTTATGGGTGCATTACTATTAAATTTAGAGAAAACGCATTGTAAGATCGACACACGAAGCATTACTGCTAGATATAAAATCCCTTGAATAAATGTAAATTTAAAAAATCCAATATTATTTACACAAAATTTAGAGAAAAAAAAGAAACCTTATTGGAATGCGAATTGTATACATTCATTTGCAAAAATATAATTTCGTAGATACTATGGTAATATTGCTCTTAAATCTTCTATTTAAACTAATATTAAAATTAATGTTTAACTGGAATTTTCGAAGTCTATATTTTGGTTATTTTAAGTCAGTATTTCATCAGTTTCAGATACACAGTAGTTTTCTATTTCCGTAATTGAAGAATATCCGAAAAAATCATTTAGATATTAAAATTAGACTTTTAAAGGGGAATGCAAGCCCCATTCAAAATATTGTTAACGCATATGGATACTTGTCAACTTTCAACTAAATTTCAGTAAAATATGAGTCAATTTGATCCAGGTGTTTCTAACCATAAAATACATCTGATGGAATAATATACAGGGTGATTATAATTAATGTCCCATTTTCAAAATGCTGTAAAAAAGGAACAACTGGTCAGAATGATTTCAAACTTGAACTGAATATACTGGAAGAAGTGGGAAATGGTATGGCATCAGTAAGAAAAAGTTCCAAAGTGTATCAATAGATGGCGCTGTAAGCGACATAACGAAAGTGGATTCGGCTACAAGTGACATTTTTAATCAAAATACGACGGCTTTGGCATGAGTTGCACAGTAAACCAACTGTATTGTTCAATGTGCATGAGTGTTTCGGTTGTTTGACGGAAAAAATGACTTCCAAATCAGTCAACAGTTGTGGTACTGTTAGTAGAAAGCCTCTCCACCACGGCATGGTCGTATCACATTGGATGGAAAAAATCGGTTTTTAACTGTCCCTGGGCCAAAAATCGCATATAAAGCACATAATGATTCGGTTTTTAATTGCGAATGAGTGTCTTTTAATTTGCATAGTATGTCGCTTACAGCGCCATCCATTGATACACTTTGGAACTGTTTTTTATGCCATATCGTTTACCCCTTCTTCCAGTACATCCAGTTCAAATTTGAAGTCATTCTGACCAGTGGTTCCTTTTTTACAGCATTTTGAAAGTGGGTCTTTAATTATAATCACCCTGTATATATTTAGTTTTATGTTGTTACGTGGTATCTATTTGATTTCATTTCTTTAAAAAGAAATGTGGTTTGAAACGCGTTTAATCTGGATTGAATTAATCTACATTTTACGGAAGAATAGTGCGAGGTTAGCAGGTATGCATGTGGTAGAAATAAATAAGGAAATTGGTAGAGAACAACTTATTTACGGTCATGCATTTGCGGGATCTGGCAGCACGCAAATGAGTGTCTATATCAGGGGTGACGAACCTTTTCACGTGCGCGTGTCAAAAATTCAACAACAATGTTACCAACATTGTTACTCTATCTAATTTTTATATGCAGAAAATATTGCAGCAAAAGCTGGTTACACGAAATACTGTCAATAAAATGAGTTGTTTTCATACATGAAATATTTAAGAAGAAAAATCAAAATTCAATTTTTCTGTACTTTGAAATCAGTTATTAATTGTATGAAATTTTGATTCGGAAATACTATTCATTTAAGTGGCACGTGCTATAATAATGTTAGAAAAATCGATTTTTTCAAGTAGTAATTTTTAGCATACCATTAATGCAACATCTAACTTATAATAATCTGAGCACTAATAATTTTTTAATGAGATTTTTGCAGCTGTACGACAGATGGAGAATGCTTCATATACTTGGTTCATATCTTGGAATCTTTTTGTAATATACGGCGCAAAGTAAGACACATTTGTCATTTTATTGCATTAACTGTCTTAAAAGTAAGGCTGTAATTGTCTTAAGGCAAAAAAGAGTTACATGTCGAAAACGCTGCAAAGCATAGCAGAAAAAAAATTTTTTTTTTACTCTTTTAATTTATGCAAATATAATTAAATTATTTGTGTAAAAATTGTGTTGTACCTGCAAAAAGTACTAATATTATAGTAATACTATATAATATACTAATATTATAATAATAGTGAGATTTTTGCCAGATGGAGAATACTTCATATACCTGGTTCATTAGTTGTAATATACGTCACAAAATATGGCCCATTTGTCATTTTATTGCATTAACTGTCCTAAAAGTAAGGCTGTAATTGTCTTGAGGCAAAAAAAGTTACATGTCGAAAACGCTGCATAGTATAGCAGAAAAAGAAAAAAAAATTACTGATTTAATTCATAAAAATATAATTGCAGTATTTGTGACAATCTGCTTGTGTTAAACAAAATTTCATTTATTACAACAAAAAGAAAATTTAACTTTATCTAAAAATTTATTATCAAATTTAATTTTTTCGCTTGCCACAGAAATTGTTGTAGGGAGGGTGCCAGGTGTTTGCTGTCCCTGGTCTATATAAAGCAATGACATGTTTATTAAACACTATTAAACGACATTATTAAACACTAATTATAAGTAATCATGTAAAGCTTTCATGAAGCAGAAAATGTTCTCATACGAAACATATTTTGTAACTTATGATATATTCTGCAAGCACATTTCTGGGAAAAATCTATTAAAAGTTTTTCAAAGGACCAGAACCAGTAAGCAGTCACTAGTGTAAGTATGATATGCACGATCTTTAGCCTCAAGTAAAAATAAATATCCATTTGTATTAATATATAACTGGAACACATTCAAAAGAAGTGTTTTTATAATTGTTTTTCTGTGGAACTTAAAGCACAACAATAGATTTTCTCTTAACTATGTATGAGTCAGTATTTGAAATGCTTACTGACTTTTGAACGGTTTATAACAACTGCTTCATGCATAAAATATGAAAACTTCTAAAGTGAAATATTTTTGTTATGTCAGATATGATTTATGACACAGCTAAGCAATGTAAAATGCATGCCTAGACATGTACATGTAATTTAGATTGCCTGGTGTTTTACAATCTTTTTCAGAAAAACAATGTACGATAATAAATACAAAACAAGGCTCCCGATAGATGCATTATTCTATACATGTGGCTTTTATTTAGACATAAATTGAAATAAAATACGAACACTTGTTTTGAAGAGTAGGAATATGAATGTTTTCATTAATTGATGTAGTACTTTTTTCTTTAGACACGGATGCAAATGCAATGGATCAGAAGACTATATAAAGAGTAAATGATAAATTTAAGCAAGATAAAATGGAATTGAAATGATTTTTTAAATATAATTTTTCTGTGTCCACTATTGAATAATTCGCCGATATTCAAGAAAATGGGTATTTGGATATTTCAGTTGATATTTTATTAGGAACGTTCAAAAAGTAATGAGCCGTAGTCCTAGGAACAGAAACTAGTACATGTATTTCAGAAGTATTGGCCCTGGCTGTTGAGGCACTTGTCCCACTGAGACACAAGGCGGTGAATGGCTGTCTCGTAAAATTCCTGGGGCTGCGATGTGAACCAGTTCCGCCAAAGCCCCCTACATAAGAAGACCTTGACACGCGCCACGAAAACGTCATACCAAGCAGAAAAAAACAAAGAAAAAATTCGAACAACTTGCATGTTTCGATATCATTGCCTCATACAATTAATAATTATTGTTTACGACTAATAATTAATAATTCCACGAGCCATCGAAATCGAAACATGGAAGTTGGTCGAATTTTTTTCTTTGTTTTGCCTGCTTGGTATGACGTTTTCGTGACGCGTGTCACGGCTTTCTTATTTAAGGGGCGTTGGTTCCGCACGTACTGCTTGACGTCGTTGTCCGAGGTGAATCGTTTGCCCCTAAGAGCCTTTTTTAAGGGACCAAAAATGGCGTAACGAGTCCATCAACCAGCTGGACGATGTCATCGGTAATGCGTTTTGGTGTTCCAGACCGTGCATCATCGGCTAAGGAAACCAGTCCTTCCCTGAAGCGCTTGTGCCACGCCTTGACCCTTGCAAGGGACATGCAGTGTTCACCGTACATTTGTGAAATTCTTCGAGGAATGTCCGTTCCCCTTACTCCTTCCGCTGCCAGAAAACGAACAACACCTCTATGCTTTTCTTTTGACGCCTCCATTTCACTGCTTACAACACGAATGAGCGTTGGACGACTGCATGCTTCTGCTAGCTTTGTAGTCACCTGACTTGCACTCGTGACTTTCTAACGGCGGGCATGTGGACTTCCTTGCTCTTGTCGGAAACTTTCTTTGTTACTGACGCAACGATATTAACATTCTGTCCTCGGTTTGCACATTCCAGACTCCGGCTCGTTTCTTTTTGAACGTCCCTTATAATTTAAAAGAATCAACGTTTCGTTACATTATAATTAATTAGGCAGAATAGTCTAAAAATCACTAGAAGATGGTTTTAGTCTGAACATTTTATAAACTTACTTCATTTAAATTTTGTGCATGAAATTTTCAGCCCTCTGTATGTTTTTCAATTAATAAAAATAAAAAATACAGAAGCAATTACTCCCTAAAAAGTATCTGGTAATAAAGTTGATCATTTATTATAAGGTTGGTAATTCTGATCAAATAAGTTACTCTAGAGGTCTGCATGGACCCGGGCCGGCAGAATAAAGACAATATTTTAACAGGCCGGGTCGATAAAAATAAAAAAACTGGTCGGCAGATACAAAAATTAAGCTAACCGACCGGTCCAAAATGACAAATTTAAAAGGGTCAAACTAAACCAATGAAATATGAACAACTTTCAATGCACATGACTCTGACCAGAATAAGCATAAATGTGTTGCAACAGCCGATGCTAGTTTTACAACATCAATACAGCAATACAGGTTGAGTCAGAAAACTGTATACACACTTTGAATGATTATAACTTCAGTTTTTATTCACATATAATTAATACTTAAATTGCAAAAGGATCTACATAAAATGTATAACTTTTCCTCTTACCGCAGATGTACAAAATTATGACCGTACTGGTCAATACACTACTTATAACGGTGGGTTATCGATTCACAAACTTCAAAAAATATTTCTTTTGGTGTTGTGGCGCATTCTTGCTCAATTCCGGTTCAGGAATATCGTGTATGAACATCCATTCGTTTCAAACTTATCTTTTGTCCGTGAATTGCAAGTCGCATAGGTGGATCTGCCTAAAACTCCCTATGGTATTGTTTTTGTACTTCTGCAATATTTTCATACTTACAATAGTGTTTTAAAATAAATTTTCTTTTTTCAAAAATCAAGCTTGGTCCTTTCATTATTTCCAATTAATTACACTTGGAAAAGAAAGAAAAATTAGAAAGTTATGACCCGTTAAATAGTGTATGTATACATTTTCCTGACGCATCTTGTATAACATGTCCAGCGTAGAGATCGGCATCGAATAGTTGCATCGTATCTGTGCCCGGGCTTATTTTTTTCAGCACAACTCGGGCAGGTCCGGGATCGGGCTTACATTTTTTTTTACATACTCGAGCCAGAACTTGACATAATTATTCCCAGGACTGGTTGGATAGGCAATTTACTTTCTAAAAATAGTAATAGTGATTATGAACTTCTGTTAACGGAATCTTTGAAATATACTTTTATAAATTACAGAGAAAGATTTTCAAAAATCCACTTTTTTTATTATTATTACACAGCTTCAAAAGTTATGATGTTTCTATCCATCCTTTTCTTTAATTCTAAACTACATTATTTTTTTTAATGAGTCTTTATTTGAATATAGTAGTTTAAGAGTCTAAGTTACCGTTAATCTTGTTATTCTATATTACATGGCTTTCGAACATATAGTAATCTAAAATTTACTTTAAAATTTTTCTCATAAATATGTATGCAGTATTCCTTAAAATAATCTTAATTGCTAGTTAAGAAAAATTGGAATTTTTTTTGTAGAGACTGACTCGTGTCGTGTAGGTGCGGGTCTTTTTTCACTGATTTTTGAAATGGTCGGGCCGTGAACTGCGAAAATATAATCGGGTTGGGCCCGGGTCGAATGTTTAGTTTTTACATCGGGACGCTCCTGTCCCAGATAGCTTCCGTTTGGACCGGGTCAGCCCTTGGCCTGAAAATTTCTGCCATTGCAGGCCTCTAAATTTCTCACAAGTTTTTTTTGCAACTGTCATTCATTTTTATTAATGATAAAGCATTTTCAAAGCAAGATAAAAAGAACAAGAAAAAGATGATAATTTAAAAATTATCTTTATTTAATTAACTGTATCTACATAAATATTACCTAAAAACCATAGCGCATTTTCTGCACTAATTTTTTTCAGAAAATAATTCGTGTACATTTTTTGTTTATTAACTAACAAGAGTAAAACAAAATTACAAGAGTAATTATTACAAGAATAAAAAAAATAAATAAATAAAGGTTTATTTTCAGAAGTTTTCCTTCTTATATCGTGCTTTACAATGTATAAGATCATTTATCTCAAAATCTATGTCATATATATATTTATCAATCTGATCCGATATTCTAAATGTTTCTAGAAGGTGGTTATTTATAATACAAGTTTTGAAGTTCAAAATTTTCTGAGCTTGTTTCAATTAATCGTGTTCATCAATTTTCTATCACGGCGTTTTGTTTCATAACAACAAATGAGTATATGGACATAATTAATTTCTCACAAAATAATTATCTTATAATGAGGTTTAGCCCCAGGATGAAATTGGAATTATCTCGTGTTCTATGTTGATGACATGTTCAATTTGCATATTGTTCAAATTCTTTTTTCTTAAAAATAGTCGAAATATTTATGTTTAATTCAGTTTATCTAATAACAAATTTACTTAAAAAAAAAAACTAAACAGCACATTTTGCATGACAGTTGCTTCAGAAAATAAACTGTGTATACAATTTATTAATTCTTATAAGGGTTAAAAAACTAGACGTTGGGGGCCACCGTAATACTTACCCATCATGATATACATAATATAAAATATTAAAATAAAAAATGTGTAAACTACTTATAAAATGCACTGCAATTCGAATAAAATCGTGGCTTGATGACTTCCTAAACTTTAAAGGCTCGATTACTGAATTGCTTAAAAGAAACATCCTTATAACTCCAAAAACAATAACCCTATTAACTAGCGGTTGATTGCATCTGATTAAGCGTCTCATTTCCAATTAAAATATATCTTTGAATTGAAATTTGGTTGAAATACAGGGTCATGAAAAATCGAAGAGTGTGGAAAATATGATTAAAAATATCTGGGCAACTAATAATCCGATCGACTTCATTCTTTATGCAAAATTTATGTATTTTTATTTTCTTTTATATTCACTCCTTAAAATAAACAATTTCGAAAATTTTTATATACCTTTTATCAGAACGAATATTTCGAGAGTCCGGAAAAAGTAGTTCCGGATAATCGAGGTTACTGAAATTCAACAGGCTTCTTCCCATTATTACATACTAAGTTCATACCAAATTGCAAGTCTCTATCTCAATTTTTTCGGGAGATAGAGCGTTTACAGACACACAGACACACAGACGGACGGCAAAATTTTTTTCTAAAAATATGTTTTTAGGAATCTCCAGTATCTGAAACGTGTAAATCCGTCAAAATTTTTTTTTCGATTTTTAAAGCGATTAAAAGACTTACCCTATACTACGTATGATGGGTAAGTAATAAGGAATGTTGGAATTAACTCAAGCTCTATGTTGATAACGTTCAAGTTGCATATTGTTAAAATACATTTTGCTTTAAAATATTCGAAATACTTATATTAAATTAACTTTACCTATAACAATATTTTTTTAAACACTACATAGCACATTTTGCGTGCCAGTATTTTCAGAAAATAAACTGTGCATTAATTTTTTAATTCTTATAAGTGTTCACAAATAAGGGGGTTGGGGGGGGGTGGAATTATCCCAAGCTGTATATTAGTGGCATATTTAATTTGCATATTGTTAAAATTATTTTTGCTTCAAAATGTTCAAAATGCTTATGTTTACTTATCTTTATCTATCAATAATTTTACTTTCTTTTTATACCGCTAACCAGGCCCGTACCTGCCCAGCATTAGTGCCTAGTTTGACGAGTTAGTACCTGGGACTGGGGCGGAAATAGCCTGATCACAGCATGGCTGTGATCCACCTGACTATTTTTGTTAGCATAGCTGCAGTGCTTGTACTGTTTTGCAACAGATCTCTTTGTTTGCTGGCTCAAGGTTTCTATTTATCTTTGTTGAAAAGGCAGATTTAAAAAAGCAAAAATTAAGGAAGTGATAGTAATTGGTCTCGTAATTTAGAACCTTAATCAGGTGACGAGACCTTCACCTGACTTGGTACCCCCAGAGGTATAATTTACAGGGAACTTAGAGGACTTTGCACCCACGACGGATTTTACATGCACCAGGCGCCTATAGCGTACATAAATTTACATATTTGTCATCTCTGTTGGCTTTTCACGCTCATGGTGGATTGCTCTGTAGTGTTTAGTGCCTTTTTTTAGGGGGGGGGGGGCTGATTTCACTTTTCATTTTTATTTGTCTCTGTCAGGGTTTTTGCCGTTTTTATGGGTCACCCCCCTTGTGGGTTGTTTCTGTCTATTATCATTCGTTGGGTTTTTGTCTCTTTCTTGATAAATTGATATCTCTAGCTTGTGCTAGAGCTAGTTGTCAAATTTTAAAACTTGGTCTTCTTTCGAGAGTTTCATTGGTTATTATGTCACTACTGTGGGTTTTGTCACATTGTAACTTTTGTTAGGTGGTTGTCACATTTCTGGATGTTGCACATTCATTTTTGTTGGTTTTGTCATTTTAACTCAACCGTGCATTATAGTTAGGGGTTTTGATTTATTTTTTTTCCTTCGTGAATACTCTTAATGTGATCAGTCCATTGAATCCTAATGGCTGTTATCACTGCTTTTGAATTTTGTGCAACTTGTTGATTTGTTATTTGAGAAACTTGGCGCATCAATGGAGTGGGGATTGTTCATAACAATTTTACTTAAAAAACTACATAGCACATTTTGCGTGTCAATATTTTCAGAAAATAAATTGTGTATATAATTTATTAATTTGTATAAATGTTGACAAATAAGGGAGATTGGAATTAACCCAAGCTCAATGTTGATGACGTTAAATTTTCACATAGTTCATTTTGCTTCAAAATATTCGAAACACTCATGTTTAACCCCTTGAAGGTCGCCGGTATATTATATACAGGGTGGTTATAAAATAAGTATCCCTATTTGCAGCTGTCTGTAGCTTGAAGGAACAACCCGAATGAAACCAAAATTTGTACACATACTATTCGAGAAGGGGGAAGAAGAATGGAACAGTAAAAATAATAGTTACAATAATCGGCAACAGATGGCGCTACGGGTCCTGTCGGTGCAAACGCCGTTGTAATCATTAGTAAAATCAAAACGCGGTCATTTCTGCCATTAACGTTGTACGACATGGCTCTCAGTTTACCAGATCGCGCTTTAATTTTAAAACTATTCTATGTTAACAGCTCAAACAGTGCAGCTGCTTTACGTGAACTTAGGCGTGTGAAAAGAATGCGTAACGGGAAAGGTCCTTTGACACCGTGTGCAGTGAGAAGAATGGTAAAAAAATTTGAGGAGACTGGATCGTTTACTGTAAAATGTGGAAGAGGGAGAAACCAGTACCTCTCCGCATGCAAGAAGAAATTGCCACTGTGATTGTGGAGTCATCAGGGACTCTGGAAGCCGGTCCTAGCGCACGTGGAATTGCCCGAAATTTGGATATTCCATATGCTACTGTTCGAAAAGTCCTAAGAAAGATAATCCAGTTTTATCCGTATAAAATTAGTTGTCATCAACACTTGTTATCAGGTGACGCGCAGCAGAGACTGGATTTTGCTTTAACGTTTTTAGGACGAATGAAGGTGGATGATGCCATTCCATGGAAGATTTTATGGGGAGATGAAGCCCATTTTCATATGAATGGGACAGTCAATACGCAGAACTGCAGAATATCGGCTTCGGAACCACGAACTCTTATTCACAAAATACCCCTCTACTCTCCAAAAATCCTGTGTGGTGTGGCTTTACTGCAAGTTTCATTCTTGGTACTTATTTTTTTAGGAATTACGGCCAACAGGCCCTGTAACGTGTTCGGTTACTGCACAAAGATACCTGCGCATGTTACAAACTTCCGTAGTTCCTCAACTGCAGCAAAGACAGTACCTGTCTGAAACAATTTTTATGCCAGATGGAGCTCCGCCCCATATTGGGCGAGCAGTACAACAGTTCTTACAACAACATTTCACAGATGATAGAGTAATAGCCGGTATTTTCGTATGACGTAGCCTTCTCGATCCCCTGATATGATGCCATGCGATTTTTGGCTTTGGGGGTACTTAAAATCTATTGTGTACTGAGATGTGTAAAAGATCGCATATCACAACATGTGCGAAACATCACTCCTGATGCGTTACATTCCGCAGTTGAGCACGTCGTACACCGCCTGTATTGTGTCTTACAGCACAATGGTCATGTGGAACCTGAACTTGTTCGGCACCACCATGTGAAATCTTAACCACATTCACTGAGACATTTTCCAATAAATTAGGTATGCCATCCGGTTTTGTGCATTAATTCTTTGTTCTTGTATTGCACTTTACATTTCACACACAAAAGCGCCATCCGTCGGCGATTATTGCAATTATTATTTTTATTGTTCCATTGTTCTTCCCCCTTCTCGAATAGTATGTGTACAAATTTTGGTTTCATTTGGGTTATTCCTTCAAGCTACAGACAGCTCCAAATAGGGATACTTATTTTATAAGCACCCGGTATACCACTTAATTTTAATCCCAAAATGTCACAATGACACCAGAATTTTAGAATCAAATTTTGAATTTATAACTTACATAAAAGAAAGCTTTTACTTATTTTGAAAATAAATTTGTTCGTGAATCCTGGTGTCGACCAATCATTTCAATATTTTAGCTCCAAGAGTACTTTGCCCCTGAAGGGGTTAATTGACTTTATCTAATAACAATTTTACTTAGAAAACTACATAGCACATTTTGAGCGTCAACAGTTTCAGAAAAAAGAACTGTATACAATTTATTAATTCTTAAAAGTGTTAAAAAATAAGGAAGGTTGGATATAACTCGAGCTCTATGTTAATGACATGTTTAATTTACATATTGTTAAAATTCTTTTTACTTCAAAATATTTGAAATAAATATGTTTAATTGACTTTATCTAATAAAAATTTTACTTAGAAAACTACATAGCACATACAATTTATTAATTATTATAAGTGTTCATAATTAAGAAAGGTTTATTTCCACAAGATTCTTAACATATCGTATTTTTCATAGAACATGATCAGTCTTCTAAAAATCTAGGCCACATATATAGATTTAGAGACGATAATCTGAATCTTACTCGAAGAAGGTTATTTATAATATAATTTTTAAAGGACAAGATAATTATAATGAGTTTAAGCTTCAGGATTAAACTTTAGTTATACAAGTTGTATCTTAATGACACGTCCATGTGTTTCACTTAATCCTTGAAACATTTTAAACTAAAATGATAATTTAATAAATGAATAGTATAATTTGCAAACTTATCTATGATCAACGATTTTACACACAATAATTTTGTTTAAAAAAATTGTAGCCCATTTGTGTAAACAATTTTATAATTTACAGGCACGGAATGTCTCAAAAACGTATAATCTGTTTATCGGGTCATAGCTTTCTGATTTTTCTTTTTTTTTCAGGATGTAATTAATTGGAAATAATTAGAGGACCAAGATTAACTTTTTAAAAAAGAAAATTATTTTAAAACGCTATTAGAAGTATGAAAATGTAGCGGAAGTACAAAGACATTATCGCAGGAAGTTTCCGGCAGATCCACCTATTTATCTACCCATACGCGACTTACAATTCATCGGATAAAAGATAAGTTTGAAACGACGACACTGGAAGAATTAAAAGCCGCAACTGATCAAAAATGCGCCACAATACCAAATGAAATATTTTTTGAAGTTTGTGAATCAATAGGCCACCGTTATAAGCAGTGTATTGAACAGAACGGTCATAATTTTGAACATCTGCGGTAGGAGGAAATGTTATGCATTTTATGTAGATCACTTTTGCAAATTCAAATTTCATATTAATTACATGCGAGTAAAACCTGAAGTTATAATCATTCAAACTGTGCATATATTTTTTGGGCCAACCTGTAGTATAATAATTTTATAATAATTTTATAAATTATTTTTTGCATATAATTTTATCATTATAGTTCTAGAATAAAATTTATTTTCACAAAATTCTTCTTTTCACAGCATATGACTATTTTTTTACAAGAGTGTAGGTTGTATGTATAAGTCAGATGCAGTAGTCTAAATCTTACTAGGAACTCACCGTTTATGACAAAAATTACCCATGCAGTAGATTTTGTATATTGATCAAAAAGTTTTTGGTGAGAGCAATTTATTAATTATTACAAGAACTTAAAAGTGATATAAGTTTATTTTCACAAGATTATACATATACATACATACATACATACATACATATATATATATCTTAAGCTTTTTAACAACACATAATTATTTTTCAATATTTATGCTATATACTTTTATTAATCAGATGAAACATTATTAATCTATCTAGAAGATAATTATTTACAGTGCAAGTTCTGAAGCTCAAACTTTTCTCCATCTGCTTCAAATAATTTTGTTCATTAATTCTCTATCACTACGTATCATTTTCGAGTAACAAATAAATAGAAACTTAGAATTAATTTTTAGAAAATAATTATCTTGTAATGAGGTTTAGCTTCAGGATAAAACTGGCATTAACACAAGTTCTATTTTGAGGGAATTTTCAGTTTCCATACATCAGTTCAGATTTTCATTTCGTTCAAAATATTCCAAACATTTAGAACTGAAACAACAAAATAAATAATTGAGGTGACCTTTAAAACTAATTTAGTTTAACTCTCACCAAATAATAGTTTCTCATAAAAATCATATTTAGCTTATGAGTAATCTAATAATGCAGTAATTAGAAATGTATATATAACTAAAGATTGTATTTAACTAAATGAGCTTAAAGGAGGTATAATAATTAAAATATTTTGAATCCTGTTTGAACCTATTCTTCTTTCGTGTTTCTTTTTTTAAGTTATGAGAAGACTTTTAATAAAATTCGGCGAATATCCGATTTTATACTTTAAGAAAAAATTAATTGTACTCTGATTTAATTGTAAAGCTGTTAGGACACAATGCAGGAAATGACAAGTGACTGAAATTAAAATAAAGGACAGGAAAAATGATGAAGTCGGGAAAAATGATCCCGATTAAATAGAATTAACGGATAAATAAACCTTTTCAATATTTCTTGCGATTTGCTTCTATTTACTTCTTTAATCCACCTATAAATAATAATGTGCCTATATTGCGTATTACACAATATTATCCCAACTAATTGCAACATCGAAAAAAGTAGTTTGTAACTGTTATGGCTAGCAAGTTGAAATTTGCCACGGGGGTTACTTTAAGACGTAAATGCTCGCAAAGAACGATTTAAAACAAGTGAGTAAGTGTGATCGCTCAAAGGGTTTAGTTTAATATTCCTTTCAAAACACTTTATCCTTTCTTTAACAAATTCAAACAAATTTCATTTAGCAACAACAACAAAAAAAAGCCATGTTTTTTATAAAGTAAAAATTTACCGGTCTATTTTTTCTTTTTATCGAATATCTAAACCAGCCGAATAGCGGTCCAAGCCCGCTATTATATTCTGTCATAATAATATCCGTCATACGGACTAAATGCAATATTTAAAAAAATAATTTCAAAATTAAACAAACTGTACACCTTCAAAATGTTAAAATATGCGAATATTTCCATAATCGGATTTTTATCACGATTCAATATGTTTCTCAAACTCATATATTTACAATTCTCTATTATTTATATTGATACTCGCTTTGTATTATTCTCAAACATTTGAAAAATTAGTTAAACTTCCTATATGACGTCGGATTTTCTTTTTAACACTTTCCAACCTAGTTGACTTCGGTTTGTCTGCCGTCTGGCCGGATGGCCGGATGGATATCTGTCCGTGCTCTAACTTCCGTAAATATGCTCGGATTGCTCTGCAATTTTTATATGTTATTGTCGTTATCTATAGCATGTTCCCTATTTCAACGGAAGTGTGTAGCACATATAGTTTTTTTACAGGGACACTCAAAAGAATTCCGTTACATTACGTCTATGGAAAAAAAATCGTCTGCAGTTTATTTAAATAATGTTTCACTATTTTAAACGCATTGAAATTTATATATATCACTAAGGTGCATTACAAGAGGCTTACTACAGAATAGTGTGTGTATAGCAGTCATCGTTCATTGACAGGGCCACACAAAAGAAATCTCTACTGTCTGTTAACAATAATTCCTGGACGTGCATTTTAAGTTATTGAACGAGATTTTAAATTTAACTCACTTTTAGTCTATTACGTGGTGTGTATAAATTCTGTAGATCCTATACAGGGAAGCACAAAAGTTCGCGAACACATTTCCGTTTATTGAAAGAAACTCCAGAAGGAGAATTTTAAACTGTGCTAAGCGTTTTCTAACTGAACTAAAATTTAGCATCATATGTAGTATGTATACAAATCTATAGATCTTATACAGGGCTGAATAAAAGTATTCGGTTATTTTTCCAAATATTGTATATGTTGAAAATTTCTGATTTTTTTTTTTTAAATATGGTATACGTTTTCCAAATTCTTTACTTAGATGTTACCTTTCAGCTTATTAAACGGTATGATTTGGAAGCGTTGGAAAGTGTTACATAATCTATGCTTGACGCATGATTTTTCGTTCTTGTTAATTCTCTAATGACGTGATATTAATCTGCTTTGTCCACTTACGCATACTCATACTCCTTGTATTATTGAGAAATCTTAGACATTTTTCGTTTTATTACGACTATGACGTCAATCAAATTTATTTCATATTTATCTTTTTAACACTTTCCAACCTAGTTGAAAAGTGTTTATGACTTCGGTTTGTCTGCCGTCTGGCCGTGCTCTAACTCCCGTAAATATGCTCGGATTGCTCTGCAATTTTTATATGTTATTTTCGTTATCTATAGCATGTTCCCTATTTCAACGGAAGTGTGTAGCACTTATAGTTTTTCTACAGGGACACTCAAAAGAATTCCGTTACATTACGGTCTATGGGGAAAAATCGTTTGCGGTTTATTTAAATAATATTTCACTATTTTAAACGCATTGAAATTTATATGGATCACTAAGGTGCATTAGAAGAAGCTTAATGTGGAATAGGGTGTGCATAGCACTTATAGTTACTTTACAGGGACAGTCAAAATAATTCCGTTACATTACGTCTATGGAGAAAAATCGTCTGCGGTTTATTTAAATAATGTTTCACTATTTTAAACGCATTGAAATTTATCTATATCACTAAGATGCATTACAAGAGGCTTACAACAGAATATTGTGTGTATAGCAGTCATCGTTCATTTACAGGGACACACAAAAGATTTCTCTACTGTCTGTTAACAATAATTCCTGGAAGTGCGTTTTAAGTTACTGAACGCGATTTTAATTTTAACTTGCTTTTTGTCTATTACGTGGTGTGGATAAATTCTATAGATCCTATATAGGGAAGCACAAAAGTTCGCGGACACATTTCCGTTTATTGACAGAAACTCCAGACGGACAATTTTAAACTGTGCTACGCGTTTCCTAACTGAACTAAAATTTAGCATCTTATGTAGTATATATACAAATCTATAGATCGTATACAGAGCTGAATAAAAGTATTCGGATATTTTTCTGAATATTGTATATGTTGGAAATTCCTGAAATTATGTTTTTAAATGTGTTATGCGTTTTCCAAATTGTTTACTTAGATGTTATCTTTTAGTTTATTAAACGGTATGATTTGTAAAATTATTTTGGAAGCGTTGGAAAGTGTTACAATCTATGCTTGACGCATGATTTTTCGTTCTTGTTTTCAATTGCTGAAACTTTATATTTCATTTTCACTTTTCACGTGAAAATCGTCTGATTGAAAATTAATTATTGTAGAAAGAATTTCATTGTGGATTTTAAATCTTTGGCATCTGCTATAACGAAAAATGTTTCAATTTAATAGGAAAAGGCTGTTAGAATTTTGGTTTTTTATTAAAATAATACGAATTTTTCAAATTTTAATATTTTGAGCTCTTCACAGCTGCTATTCAGATTTATACACTTTTTTTTATACAAGTTTCAAATCTGTAAGTTACATACTTTTTGAGAATGGCTCTGTGACGGACAGACAACGGAGCGGGGATAATAGGGTTTCGTGAGATGAACAAAACCCTAAAAATGAAATTTAACATGATGGAATGAGCAGAAAACTTTCTAAAATCACGATTATTTTTAAACTACTGAACAGATTTAAAAAAAAGCTCAGTATTATAAGGGTGACTATCTCTTCGAGTTGAATTGTCGTCGGGAACGCACCTGTGTGCATACAAGGCGATTATAAAAGAACTATTCCGATATATGAGCCCTTATCATACTGTTCACAGAAACTGGATGAAATTTTGGTTTAAAGTATTTTGAGGTATGTTCTCAAGGATCACATGAAAAACAGCAGTTAAGCTAACAGTTACGGTTACAGCGACAAAATTTCAAAAATTTCGAATGGCAACGCCTATATATGTATATATATATGTGGGAATTATTAGAAGTAACAACAACAATAATATGAACTCAATGAATTATTACTTTTCACGAGCAGTGATAAAAGCGATGATCACGCAAGACCAAGAAAAGCTCGCCAGCACGAGCAGTTGTTTCATAGATTTGAGCCATAGCAGTGGATGGATTTTTGACGCAATGCTCAGGGAAGCTTGCAAATGTTTATATTAAAATACGGAAGTTGGTACGTTCATAAATATTAATCCTGTTTGATATTTGTATTTGAATCTTCAGTTGTATATGCTGTTATTTTATTAAACCTTTTTGTTTATATTATATTTGAAGACTCTTCTGTTGTATTGAAACTACATATTGGTTATCATAATCCCACATATATATATATATATTTATTTATTTAATGTGATTTTCATAGTGAAAAACCATAAAAACCGTTAGAACGGTACCTGTAGCACGAAAATCGCCGGTGCTAGATAGACTAAAAAGAAAAAAGAAAACTGCTAATAAGGACAGAGAAGCAACAAAAAACAAAACAATTTATTGTGTTTCGCAAATCTTCCACTTCACACACGACGACAATTTGCATGCGACATACGGTGAATAGCACTGAACAATAAAATGTTTTGTTTTCTGTTGCTTCTCTGTCCTTATTGGTTGTTTTCACTTTTTTCTTAATTTGTCTAGCGCCGGAGATTTTCGTGCTACATGTACTGTTCCAACGTTTTTTATGGTTTTTCACCATGAAGATCACATTCCAATAAAAAAAAGTAGGTGTTGCCATTTGAAATTTTCGAAATTTTGTCACTGTAACAGTAACACTTAGAGTTTAACTGTTGTTCTTCACATGATTCTTGAGCGCATACATCAAAATATTTTAAACCAAAATTTCATTCAGTTTCTGTGAACGGTATGATAGCTAAAGGCTCGTATATCAGGATAGTTTTTTTTTTTTTTTTTTTTTTTTTTTTTTAATAATTCTAGTCTATAAAGAAGTGACTGAAAATTCCATTACAAAATTCCATGTTTACATACGTTATAGAAAGAGTGTAAACTATTAGGACTATTTATTGGAATGAAAGACATGAAAAGGTTAAGAAAGTCATTATCGAGACCTCCACATAATTCATTTCCGAAGTAACACATTAGATTTGAAGTACGGCAACAAGGAATCATCTGAAAAGAAACTTTTTCTACCGCCTTTATTTCTGAAAGTGGCTATCACTTACGTAGACGCCTTCACCTTTCTCCTATTTTTGCACAGTGAATGTCGCTTCGGCCGAAAATTTTCTAATCCGGTGAGACTATCCATGAATGATAAATTACCAAAGATTTTTCTACCTTTTAGTTCTAATTAATCCTGAATCTATTTAATTTTACTCCTGAGTATTGTCTAACTAGATGCAAAATTGTTTTTGAAGCGGATTAACCTGAACTAAAGGAAGTTTCAAAAAAAGACTTTTCAGCCACAAATCCTGGAATTTATACGATAGAAAAGCGGGTTAAATTGATGACAGCTTGAAAATGATTGGCATTGTTATTAATTAATTATTTAAGGTTTTATTTATGGGGCTTCGTTTAGAAATTCATAAGAGGGTTTTCTTCTTTATAAAAAACTATTAGATTTATTTTGAAGATTTTCGAAAAATTAAAGAACTATTTTTTATCTATATTGGTTAATTATACATTATTGATTATATATTGTTTTTAATAAATATATATAATCTTAATTTAAGGATAAATTAAGCGGAAAGTATATTCATCTGAATCTGTTATGGAAATTTATGAAATTTGTTTTAAAATATGTGATTAAAAAACCCCAACTTCATAGACTTAAAAAAAATTTCAAACTACATCACTGAGTGAGTCGTAGCTGAATAAATAAACTTTACATTTTACTGTTTAAGATGCTTTTCTTTTCGTTTAATTTCATCCATGAATATTTAATTAAAGAAAATGACAGATATAAATAAATGTGCATTGGGATTTTTTAATTATTACGAATAATTTTTTATTATTTTTCGTATGTATTTTACGTCAAGGTTTTACAAAAATTTTATACCGTTGATTAAATATTCTTAAGAAATATATAAAATCTCATGAACCATCTTTTATATTAAGGTGGATCAAATAAAATCAGACCAGCAACCACAGAATAAAGTGACATGGTTTATTTCAAACACAATCTCCAAATCTACACAAGAACTTGTCCCACTGTTTCACCAAATAGTGAATACCTTTCTCATAGAAGTCCTTTGGCTGAAATTGTAACCAGTTTCAAACATTGTCCATGATTTCTATGTCCGATTAGAAACGACGACCCTTCAATGCGTTTTCAGTGGACCAAAGATTGGATAGTCACATGCCGAAAGATCCGAGCTATACGGAGGGTATTCAAAGACTGTCTACCAAAACTTGCGGAAGTCGCTTGCGGCAGTGCTTGTGTCCGTCCTGCACACGAGTCAATGACAGTGTATGTTCTCTGTACACTAACTTCATTCGCCGATGCGCTTCGCGAAATTCAACTTCTTCTATCACTAAATAACGAATAACACTCGGTTGCTCTTTTTTTTTTACTCGAAAAAATTCCGCAGACGGAGATGAATAAAAACAACCGATTGCCTGACGTACGAAACTATTGGCCGATCGCCAGAGCATATCACGTGCTTCTGCGTGACTACCTAGGGCAAGTTCATTTCCTCAGTAGAAGTTGCTTTCCTTACATGCCCACTCTAAACTGTACACAAAGTTCACCACACTCATACAAAAACAAACCAAATTAAAACCACTGTTCCGTTTTCATTTGGTCCACCCTTATAAAATTAGCTTAGGTTATGTTTAGATAATTCATGTGGAAATGGTAAGTACATGAAATTTTATTTTAAATTCATTATAGAAAAATGCATACATTATTTAAATAAAAAATAGAACAATTTCAGGGATTTAATGGATAAATAAAACCTAATTGTTTAATTCCTGCTTTCTATCATAAGTTCAGCATTTTTTTTAAATTACTCAATCTATTTTTCGGCTAATACATCATAAAAAGGAACTAAGAAATTATTGTCCCCAAAAGAAAGTTTATGGCGCCATTTACCGAATTAACTCTTCACCGTTTACTGATAATCTAATTTTCTTGAAACTGAAACTTTTCTAATCAGGCAGTATTTCCCGCGAATGATACATTGCCTGGTATTCTTCTGTCATTTTGTTCCCTGTGCCCAAAGCTTTTTTTAATATTACTCATGTGTATTGCCGTAATGCCTAGTGAGATACGAATCAGTTTTTGACAGAGTTTACTCCAAAATAGAAGAGGGCAAAAGAAGCCTATAGAAAATGACTTTTGAATTGAAGTAAATGCTGGAATTTATGTGATAAGTTTGATATGTTGGATATATAAACTAGTAAATCTGCAGATCAGGAGCCTCAACGACAGTTGTGCAAGACACAATTTAATTTTCAGCTCTCCCATCAGAGTAAGTATTTGACTATCAACACCCTGCAAGCAAAGGTAACCCAAGTTATTCATCTTGTGGGTGTCAAGACCTTCTATATGAGCTAAGGTACGATCATGTGATCGATGACGTAAAGTTTAAAGGTTGCAATCATTTTTAACACTTTCCAACCTAGTTGAAAAGTGTTTATGACTTCGGTTTGTCTGGCCGTCTGCCGTCTGGCCGTCTGTCCGTGCTCTAACTCCCGCAAATATGCTCGGATTGCTCTGCAATTTTTATATGTTATAGTCGTTATCTATAACATGTTCCCTATTTCAACGGAAGTGTGTAGCACTTATACCTTTTTTACAGGGACACGCAAAAGAACTCCATTACATTGCGGTCTATGGGGAAAAATTACTTGAGGTTTATTTAAATAATGTTTCACTATTTTAAACGCATTGAAATTTATATATATCACTAAGGTGCATTAGAAGAAGCTTAATATGCCATAGTGTGTGCATAGCACTTATAGTTACTTTGCAGGGACAGTCAAAAGAATTCCGTTACATTACGTCTATGGAGAAAAATCGTCTGCGGTTTATTTAAATAATGTTTCCCTATTTTAAACGCATTGAAATTTATATAAGGTGCATTACAAGAGGCTTACTACAGAATAGTGTGTGTATAGCAGTCATCGTTCATTTACAGGGACACACAAAAGAATTCTCTACTGTCTGTTAACAATAATTCCTGGAAGTGCGTTTTAAGTTACTGAACGCGATTTTAATTTTAACTCGATTTTTCTCTATTACTCGGTGTGTATAAATTCTGTAGATCCTATACAGGGAAGCACAAAAGTTCGCGAACACATTTCCGTATTATTTAACTCCAGACGGAGAATTTTAAACTGTGCTACGCGTTTCCTAACTGAACTAAAATTTAGCATCCTATGTAGTATATATACAAATCTATAGATCCTATACAGGGCTGATGAAAAGTATTCGGATTACTTAGATGTTATCTTTTAGCTTATTAAACGGTATGATTGGTAAAATTATTTTGGAAGCGTTGGAAAGTGTTACATAATCTATGCTTGACGCATGATTTTTCGTTCTTGTTTAAGTTTGTGTCAGCAAGTAGGGCTTGTTGGAGGCAACTCTAATTTTGGACAACTTGAGCGAAAACAACTCAAGTTATTCGTATTATGAGTGTCAGGACCATTCATACGAGCTAAGGTACGATCATGTATGATGTAAAGTCGTAAGGTCGCAATCACTTTTCATGTCCGTCTCAGCAGATATGGATTTAATATGCGACGACCCTAATTTTGGACAACTTGATCGAAGGGAATCCAAGTTATTCGTATTGGAGTCTTCCAAACCTTTCACATGAGCTAAAGTACAGTCGTGTGCTCAAGAAGGAGTTCGGTTGACAAGAACCTTAATTTTGGACAACTTGATCGAAGGGTATCCAAGTTATTCGTATTGCGGGGTTAGATACCTTTCACATAAGTTAAAGTACAGTCGTGTGCTTGAGAAGGAATTTGGTTGACAGTAACATTAATTTTAAACAAATTGAGCAAAAGCAACTCAAGTTATTCGCATTGTGGATCCAAAACCTTTCTTATGACCTAATGTACAATCATGTGCTGTATGATATAAGGTTGTGTCCAATTTCGGCAACCTTTCCTTAGAATTAGCTTGGAGCAAGCAACCCATTGTAATATGTTCCCTCATATTTGATCATCCTTTACTTCTTGGTATCATTTCCGTTAAAGAGTTTTATAGGATAAGTAGGTACAACAAAAAGTCAACCAGAAGTGGTTCCGTTATTCGTAAAAGGACCACATCGCACAGTCAACCCAGTCTAAATATCTTAGAGTTTTAGAATAACGCTCGTTAAGGTAATCGTGATGTAAAATTTTCTGTCACGGGTCCCGGGCTATTAACCCCCACTTAAAATTCATGAAAAGTTTTATTTTTCGAATAAACATATTTTATAATGCCCATTTTGAATACTCTTATATAAATGAATATAAAGTGTTTTACAATATTTCTTGTTTTATGTGTATATATGAATATTTATTTAAGATTCATCTAATAATATTTAGATGAAAATTCGGTACTTTCGTGTTATAGCGACCCGCACAATTACGATTATGCCAAAGTTGCAGCTATGATTTCGCCAAGATCATCGCAAAGTTTATATAAGCGCATATATATACTCCAAATACTCATATGTGTCATATATGTCATTATATACACCTTATTTACATCCTATATGTCATATATACATCATATACATCTTATAACACGTCATACATGCGTCTTATATGTATGACTATAACTTGGCCATACACGTCACGAAATGTTGTATACTATATAATATACTATAACAACTATACAACTATATATCAACTTATAATAAAATCCGAAGGCAAGAAAGTGTCTGTAACCATTCCGGACGCGACCACTCTGGTCTGCAAATCGACCGTAGTTAAACGCCATGTTAGGCTTAATGAAAAACCTATGCTAACATATGGCAGCTAAATAATAATATCTTCTACTTGAAATCATATCTGTTCAGCATATTTTTCCCACAAAACATGTATATAATATCCTATTATAATGTTTTAAGTTCTTAATTAAAAATCCAGATTAAACATCGGAATCCCAGATATAAACAAACGAACACTGTTGCCATGTAGAATTTCCGAATCTCGAAACAAATGAATGACTCTTTGAAATGACTCTGACTCTTCATTAAAAAAATACAGGTTAATTATCTGAATCTGTTCTTAAAATATTTGTAAAAGCATATTAAAGTCTTTAAATATTTGAATTTTGTTTGAAACCTTCAAAAACTATTTTTGCAGCCATCTTTCGTCAATTAATATAAACAAGAACTTTGTTAAAAATACAAGTTAATATTTGCATATAATTAGCATATTAAAAATCAATGTGAAGTTTTCAGAAATTACATTTCACTTTGCTAATCATTATTATTATTGTTGCAAAAAAAAAAAAAAAAAAAAAAAAAAAAAAAAAAAAAAAATGGTGGTGAGTCAATTACTTTTGAGAATCATTCCTCAAAATTATCTGTACTGTACTGATTGCCAATTGGCAACGTGTACGTGTGTTTTACTGTTTTAACATCTTTGTTGATATTTCTAAATGCTGTTTTGAACACGGTGGATTTGAATCTGTTCAATCAAATCAGTTTTTATTGTTGTTTTATATAGTTTAAGGAACGTTTTAGCGATGCCTGATGAAAATGATGAAACGCTGATTGAACGTACACGGCGATTAATTAGAGAAAGACAGTCGAGGTAGCTTGCTCGGCAATCACAAGCAACGTTGGACCGTAGTGATGAGTTAAATATTGTTTTGGAGCCATCTATCGGCTTTAAAATGTACTTTTCTACAATAGAAGCCTTTCAATAATAAAATCTTCATACTCTTTGTTTGTATGAACTCTTATGAAAATGGAACGCAGATCAACAATCCGTCATTATTGAAGCTGGTTTTCACACATGGATTATGTTTTTTTTTTTTTTTTTTTTTTTAATATTTAATTTGAATGTTTTGTCCATTCGTTGAACTATTTCAAAAATTGAATATTGAGTCAATATCCTGTAATTTTTATTGGGGGGGGGGGGTTATACACTAGTATTATTATAATGTCATACATGCTTTATAATTTGGCGATAAATATTGATCGGTTGGCGATTTGTCCTATAACACGAAAGTACCGAAAAGTCTTATCTTTTTAAAATAGGTATAGTTTATTTTGAAGAATGTTTTATGTCTAATTCTCTTTTCCTTTCTCTTTTTTCATTTTTATGAAATAATCGGAAATGTTTAAATTAACTTCAAACTGTTATTGATATTTATGTTATTCATTTCGTATTTTTCCGTTATAACTTTCTTTACAAGTCTATCTCGATTAATTTCATGTCACCGAAGTAAGATTTTAAAACACATTTCTTAGTCTATCAACCATTTCTTTAATTTATTTGAGTTCCATCTGATCTTCTTTAGTTGGTGTGTAAGTTATTTTACAAAAACGTAATGTTTTATTTTGAAATTTCTCATAAAAAAAAAATAGCGTGTATATTCTCCCTCTTTCTTTTACATTACATTAAAATTATTATAAATTTTTATTAAATTTTTTAACGAATTAAAGATAAAACCTTATCTTTATCATTTTACATTTGAAAAAAATACTGTATAAAGAATTATCTTATTTAATACTTTTATTGAAGAATGACATTATCAAGAATTATCTTATTTAATATTTTTTTTAAAGAATGATATTATGAAGAATTATATCTTATGTAACTATTAAATTTTATTTAACTATTAATTTTTCCAATTATATAATCAATAAATCTGATATTTTAAACTCAGATATACATCTTATTAAAGAGACTAATAACTGAATATTTACTAAAATATAAGTTCAATGCAGTTTAAAAAATTTTCTGCTTCCAATGCCTGAGCATGTTCTTAAGAAAAACTTACGTTACTGCTACCATTGTATCTGTGAAATACATGACGTATTTTCCATATTTATACAGAGATATTTCAGTGTAAGGTAGTAATTAACTAGAAATGCATGTTCTTTTGCTTCTAATTAAAAAAACTAAAAAAAAAAAATTAACACAATTATGAAAAAATATGAAACTAACAAAACTTATAATAAACTTATATTAATATTAAACGTAGACCTTTTGTCTTACAAGGTTAGTAATCGAGTATTAAATGTAGAAATTTTAATATTAAAGTTTTACGGAAAAGAAATCGTAGGTTAATAATGTTTTAATACATTTTTTAACACTTTCGAATATAGTTGAAAAGTGTTTATGTATTCGGTTTGTCTGTCTGTCTGCGTCGGTCTGTCCTCTAATTCACGTAAGTATACTTCAATTCCAATGAAATTGATATATGTTATTGAGGTGTACAATGGGATGTTTCGTATTCAAAATGAAGTATGTAGAATTTATATTTCCTTTACAGGTGCACTCAAAAGAATTCTGTTACATTACAGCCTATGGGGAATAATCGTTAATGATGTTACCCTATTTCCAACATATTGAAATTAATATATATCACTGAGGTGCATTACAAGATACTTACTATAGAATGGAGTGAGCATAGCATTAATCGTTCATTTACAGGGACACACAAAATAATTCGTTTACAGTACACTCTATTAACAGTAATTGCTGGAATAGCGTTTTCAGTTGTGATACGAGTTTTTAAATTTAACTAACCTTTCCTAAGACTTGGTGTGTATAAATTCTTTAGATCATATACAGAGCAACACAAAAATTTCTAGTACATTTCCGTTTATTGACAGAAATCGTTGAAGGGGAATTTTCAACTGTGCTATGCTGTTCCTAACAAAACTAAATTTTAGCATACTATTTAGTATATATACAAATCTATAGATCATATACAGGGCTGCACAAAAGACTATTCGTGGTAATTCCCAAATTGGGTTTTCACATGTGTTGTGAGTTTTCCAAATTGTTTATTTTAAATATCATATTTCACATTATTAAACGGTGAAATTTTAAAATTCATAAAGATACAACTAAATGTAAATATATTGCTTGAAAGTGCGTTAAAACATACATAAAACATTTAAAAGCACATTAACGTCCTTTTAAAAATTCAAAACGTTTTCAACCGAACTTATTCGGTCATCATCAGTGAAAAACTAATAGTTAAGTTGAGTTGTTGTAACAAAAATGTGATAAATCATACTTAATAACAATAAACGCATACTTTTGGTAAAGCTTTCTCTCTGCTAGATTAGTTGCTGGTGAACACAGCTTTTCCTATTTTACATTCGAAAAAGTATTGCTTGCGTATACGGTTAAATTATGCACCAACAACTCAACTTAACTATTAATTTTTCACTGATGATGACCGAGTAAGTTCGGTTGATAACGTTTTGAATTTTATATTGCCCAGTTATTGAAATAAGGCACAGTTAGAGAAAATAACCTTGAGTGAGGTTCCGAGGGGAGGGGATGTTCGAGTGTCTTACAGAAAATGACTAATTAGAAGGCCCACTATGCATGTATAAAAATCCGTTCGTTTGGTTAAGCTAGGAACTTAATTACAAATTTGGCTTAAAGTATTATTCGGAAATAGTGGTAACCGCTACTCATAAATTCAGTTTTATTTTATAAAGGGTGACTATTAAGTTAAATATAATGTTTGGGAGCACTTGCGTTGAAATCGGAAAGATAGTTGCTGATATATAGAAACGGGGCATAGTTTGAGAAAACACCCTGAAGGAGGGCCCGGGGGGAGGGGATGTTCAAGTACCTTTCAGCAAATGACTAATTAGGAGGACCACTATGCATCTTTCAAAATTCATTCGTTTGCTTAAGCTAGGAACTTAATTACAAATTTGGCTTAAACTATTATTCAGAAATTGTGGTAACGGCTACTCATAAATTTAGTTTAATGTTATAAAGAGTGACTATTAAATTAATTATAATGTTTGAAATCACTTGCATTGAAATCGGAAAGATAGTTGCTGAGATATGGAAACGGAGCATAGTTAGAGAAAAAAATTTCAAGGGAGGGCCGGGGGGGAGGGGTTGTTCAAGTGTCCTTCAGCAAATGACTAATTAGGAGGACCACTATGCATCTTTCAAAATTCGTTTGTTTGCTTAAGCTAGGAACTTAATTACAAATTTGGCTTAAACTAGTATTCGGAAATAGTGGTAACCACTACTCATAAATTTAGTTTAATGTTATAAAGATTGACAATAAAGTTAATTATAATGTTTGGTATCACTTGCCTTGAAATCGGAAAGATGTTTGTTGGCTAATATATGGAAACGGAGCATAGTTAGAGAAAAATCCTTGCAAGAGGGGTCGGGGGGGGGATGTTCAAGTGCCCTTCAGCAAATGACTAATTAGGAGGACCACTATGCATTTTTCGAAATTCGTTCGTTTGCTTAAGCTTTGAACTTAATTTCAAATTTAGCTTAAACATTTATTCGGAAATAGTGGTAACCGCTACTCATAAATTTAGTTTAATATTATAAAGGGTGACTATTAAGTTAATTATAATGTTTGGAATCGCTTGCGTTGAAATCAGAAAGATAGTTGCTGAGATATGGAAACGGAGCATAGTTAGAGAAAAAAAACTTGAAGGAGAGGCCAGGGGGGGAGGGGTTGTTCAAGTGGCCTTCAGCAAATAACTAATTAGGGAAATCACAATACACCTTTAAAGATTGATTCATTTGGTTAAGCTATTAATTTATTTTGAAATTTGGCTTAGACTATTATTCGGAAATTCTAGTAACGTATTTCTAGAAATACACCTTGAAGCTATGAATGCTGATTTTTATGATAATTTAGTAAAAATGGGACAGGTTTGGAGAAGTTCGGAACACTATTAGCTGAGATTTAAAATAGCGGTATTCTCTATATAAAACAGCAATTAAACGCTACGTTGTGCAGCTAAAAATTTTAAAATTGTTAAATGTAATTAGACCCTTGCCCCTCTCCATTCCCGCAAATATAAAAAAGAATCTGGTAAATAAAGTTTTCTGTGTTAACAATCTCTAACGTAATAATATATGTCATGTAAAAAAAAAAAAAAAAAAAAAAAAAAAAACTTAAACCCGACTAATTGTCATGAAGAAAAACGTGCCTGGAAAATATTTCAAGCAGGGGGACGTATGCATAATTTGTCATGTGCAGGTGGCGCGACATTAGCATGACTGTACGCTGATAACTTCAATCCATATTGACACTATTTAGTTAGAAATCCTTATCTATGCATCGCTACTCTGGTTTATTTAATTACTTCTGTGAAGAATCGATGCAACCAACCAAACCAAGAGAAACAAGAACGAAAAATCATGCAAATAGATTAGAATTTTATTCTTAGCAAGCATAGATTATGTAACACTTTCCAACGCTTCCAAAATAATTTTACAAATCATACCGTTTAATAAGCTGAGAGATAACATCTAAGTAAACAATTTGAAAAACGCATAACATATTTAAAAACATAATTTCAGGAATTTCCAACGTATACAATATTTGGAAAAATATCCGAATACTTTTATTCAGCCCTGTATATGATCTATAGACTTGTATATATACTACATAGGATGCTAAATTTTAGTTCAGTTAAGAAACGCGTAGCACAGTTTAAAATTCTCCTTTTGGAGTTTCTGTCAATAAACGGAAATGTGTTCGCGAATTTTTGTATTTCCCTGTATATGATCTACAGAATTTATACACACCACGTAATAAACAAAAAGTGAGTTAAATTGAAAATCGCGTTCAGTAACTTAAAACGCACTTCCAGGAATTACTGTTAAGAGACAGTAGAGAATTCCTTTGTGTGTCCCTGTAAATGAACGATGACTGCTATACACACAATATTCTGTAGTAAGCCTCTTGTAATGCACCTTAGTGATATATATAAATTTCAATGCGTTTAAAATAGTGAAACATTATTTAAATAAACCGCAGACGATTTTTCTCCATAGACGTAATGTAACGGAATTCTTTTGACTGTCCCTGTAAATTAACTATAAGTGCTATCCACACCCTATTCCATATTAAGCTTCTTGTAATACACCTTAGTGATATATATCAATTACAATGTGTTTGCGATTGTGTAACATCATTAAAATAAACCTAAAAGGATTTTTCCCCATAGACTGCAATGTAACGGAATTCTTTTGAGTGTCCCTGTAAAAAAACTACAAGTGCTACACACTTCAGTTGAAATAGGGAACTTGCTATAGATAACGACAATAACATATAAAAATTGTTAGGCAATCCGAGCATATTTACGGGAGTTAGAGCACGGACAGACGGCAGACGGCCAGACGGCAGACGGCAGACGGCTGACGGCCAGACAAACCGAAGTCATAAACACTTTTCAACTAGGTTGGAAAGTGTTAAAAAGCGTCTTTTTGATGAGAGTTCTTTGTGGATATTAATTAATATTTCAGTAAATAATTGAAATATTAAAATTCTGAGACTCAGGTACACCAGGAGAGGGTTTCGACTACCTAAATCTAAATTTTCAGACTTCTAGGTACCCTAAATTTTCCTAGTCATCGCCAACACACACACACACACACAGAGACAGACACAGACAGACACAGACAGACAGACACACAGAGCGAAACTTTATTTTATTAGTATAGATTGTGGAAGTGTTGGGAAGTTTTTCATCATCTATGCCCGACGCATGATTTTTCTTACTCGTTTAATAATAAAAATATTTAATACTTGGATTACGAAAATATAGGTTCAGTTCTTTACAATAATTATAAATATTCATTTGCATTTAAACATGAGACTTATCTTATAAGACAAAGGGTGTAAAATTTTATCACTGCACAGTTTTGCGTAATTATTTCGACTGATACATCAATTTAACAATACAACAAAAATTATTTCCAGTAAAAGAAAGTTTCTCTACAGTCTTTTATTTGTGAAAGTGCCCATCATTTACGGAGTTAACTCTTCATCTGTCTCCTACTTATGCAGTTAATCTCGCTTTGGCCGAAAATGTTCCAGTCAGAGGAATGATGTGAATGATGAATAACTGGGGATTCTTTCACCCTTTAGTTCTTTAATACCAGAGTTTTTTAATCTTACTCCTGAGTATTAGTTATAATGACTTGCGAAATTCAAAACAGTTTTTGATGTGGATTACCCCCTAAAAGAGCGTAATCGAAAATGCCTTCTCTGACGCTGGGATTTAGGTTTGACAGGAGGGATATAAATAATAATACCTTCAAATGATTATCTGTTTTTAATTTAATTAGTTTTTAATAAGTAATTCAGTTTTCAGTAATAAATGAAATATTTAAGTGAACTTTAACCTTTTCTTTTTTAATGTATGATATTTATTTGGCATTTTTACACAATAAAAATATTTAAAAAGTTACATTTGATTCATTTTATTACACTGAATGGAATTTTCACCTTTAGCAGCTTTTTTTGCATATATTAAAGTATTATTATCTGAAAATATTTACATAAAAATTCTGCTTTTATTCTGCTTTATTTTCTGTTTTTAAAATATGTATAATTTATTTTGAGGCTTTCGTAATTTTTTTTATATATATATTTAATCGCTAATATTTAAACGAACTTTAAATCATTACTAAAATTAATTTTTTTTTTCACAGCAAAATTATGTTTGCAGCTGTATTTTGATTCATTTTAAGTGAGTAAACATAATTTTTTTAACAAACCATTTTTAATACTTTTTTTCAGCTCAATATTATTATATTTAGTTGAAATTTGTTACCGTTTTGAATATATATATATATATATATATATATATATATATATATATATATATATATATATATATATATATATATATATATATATATATATGATTTAATATTTTACAATTTATTAAGAAGTTCATGTTTTACGTCACTAAATATGTAATTTTTAACCGAATAAAAATTTCTTTACATTATTTTTTAAATCATAACAAATAATTCTTCAATAAAAAGAAAGAAGGCCTATTATATAAAGAATTATTATAACATCTTTATTTTGTTTTAGGTTTGTTTAGAAATAAAAATTATTTATTGTTCATTTTAATTACCTGTTTTTTATTTTTTTAAAAGTTAAAAATGACATTATTTACTTGCAAATTTGCAACGTAATTTACAATTTTTTTAAAATGATTTTTTACCAACAAAGAAAGATAAAAAGAAAAAAAGGAAGAAAAGAATGGTGAGCAATTTTTATTGTGGAATAAAGAGTCATTTTACCTATTTTATCTGTATATTTATTCAGATTTAGCTGAAACGGAAAGTAGATATTGATGATATGGAATACAGTGTAGATGTGCAGATGTCAACACTTTTTTTATGTGTCTATGTAGATGTTTAGATGCATACATGGATGTAGATGAGTAGTTGTAAATGTGAAGTTGCAGATGTAATTCTATGAAGTGTGTTTATCTTATTAATAATCAACCCTCATCATTGATTAGTTGCAGAGAGTAGTTATGAAAAAAGAGGCAACAGATTCTTCGGGTTAATTACTCAATGCTACTATGCTTGATGAAGGAAATTGATAATTAACTGCTGTCGAAACGATAATTGTTTTCCTTACTTATTATATGGAGAGAAAAAAAAGAAGATTACATCGATATATTTTGCATGTCCATTTAATATGTCATTATTTACTTTAAAATAAATTAAATATTTTTTCTCCCGAACTATTGACGCTAGACACCCGAGAGAAATTTGAAAAATATTCACGTCATATACAACCCTACTTATTGCATTATTTTTTTTTCAGGTAATCAATGGTCATCGCATTGTTGATATCGTACACCAGTCTTTTCTTGTTCGAATGTTTCGAACACCTCTGCTATACAGCTTGTTTTAATTTCTTAAAAATTTATTAAACAGTAATATTAAACAGTTGCTTAATTTCTGATTTTTGTAGCAGAACTTCATAATAGATAAACATAAAAAATGATGAAACATAATTTTGCGTTCATACATGAAAAATAAATCTAAATTCATAACTCATAGTACTAACACGGTTCATAATGTTTTAAAATTATTCCTAAAAAATTTATGTATATAATACGACGATAAGCTCAACGCTATATTTATTTCAATATATTCAGTCTCAATTCACTTAGAACATCTCGCCAAAAATGTTACATAAAAAGGAAATTTTTGTGGATAAAAAAGTCATCAAAACTAACATCAAAATCAAAAAAAATATGATGTTAATAAAAATATCCATTCTCATCTTAATTATCTAAAAGACCATTTAAATATCTCGGTAAAGAAGAAAATTTTAATTTAAAATTAAAAAAGAACGGAAGTCATAAATAGAGATATTAATTGCACTCCGATTGCAAGAACTTCCTCATGAGAGGTCGGCAATAATATCTTGAAATGAGAGTATACTAGTTGATTATTGGATCTTATTACTTTGGATTAGAAGATCTTAAGAGATATGAGAAAAAAACAAGAACGCGAAATCCTGCATCCAGCACAGATTATGAAACACTTTCCAATCCTAACAGAATATTATTAAAACATTTAATTTTTTTTTCATACGATGAAATGAAATATCTAAATAAATAATTTAAAAAAGACAAACTCAATAAAAATCCATATAAATCCATGGAGTGCGTAGAGCTCCATAATCTATAGAAAATAAGTTGTATTGAACCTTAGTGATCCTTTTATATTCCATTATGTTTTAAGTATGTTCAAAATACACCGCAAACGATTTTTCCCCATAGATCATAATGTAAAGGAATTATTTTGTACGTCCCTGTAACTGAACTATAAATGCTACTAATTACATACTCCGTTTACAGGATGCTGTAGTCTACCACACTAATGCTTATTAATTTCATTATGTTTGAAAGGTCGTAACATCAATAAAATGCGCCGCAAACGATTTTTCCCCATAGACCATAATGTAATGGAATTATTTTGTGTGTCCCTGTAAATGAATTATTAATGATACACACTTCATTTTCAATACCGAACATTCTACAGTAAAATTCAATAACGTATAAAAATTTCATGACAATCCGAGTATATTTACGAGAGTTAGAGCACGGACAGACAGACAGACAGACTGATTGACAAACCGAATTCATAAACACTTTTTAACTGTGTTGTAAAGTGTCAAAAAAGATTTAAAATAAAATCACATACAGTTTCATGAATTGTTTGCTATTTATGTATTAAACGACTTAAGTTCTTCTCATTTCGTACATTTTTAAACAAACATTGCCTCATCTTAAAATATCTGTTACGTGTCGAATAAACGCAAAAAATTTATTTCCACTGTAAACAGTTTTCGATGACCAAATATATTTTGATTCCATAATGGGTCCACAGTGCCACACCCACGTACAACAAAATGTTTGTTTGGCCTACAGTAAGATATGTCCGCTTTTCCGTACCATTCGCCAAAGAATCATTTGTCAACAAAGACCCAACAGTTGTCCAAAAGTTTTCTCTTCAGAATCCTACTCCAAACGGTCCAAATCAGAGAGTATCCTACCATTTTTCAACGCTACTGTTTCCAACTCTACCTTTTAACAACGGCTTACATAAGTTGCCAACGATGGGCCAACGATGTTACTTGAGTATAATAATAATGATGAAACAGCACCAAAAAACTGGCGATAAATCACAATTAAATATTAAAACTTTGTATGAATCACCATAAAAACAAAAGAACATACAGGACGCGTTTCGGAATGGACATTTTTAACAGCCTTCCACGCTCTCACCCACATTTTATGCATTTTTATTAAAAGAAAGTTCACTTAAAATTTTATTACATGAGGGAATTTTTTCCATAAAAACTAATCATTTTTAAAAGCTATATATATATATATATATATATATATATATGTATATTAATTTACTTCTTCTGATTTATTTATTCATCCTTTTTTTCTATTTTGGCTACACTTTCATCTTCCGCATGTGCTACTCTATGATTGGTGTTTTCCTTTCAGCTAGCGCCAAACGTCTCATTCTTTGTATACGCTCTTCTCTGCCTTTCTGTTCATTTGTGAGCTCATCCCCTTACGGGCACGTGTTTACTTTGGCTGATGACGCACTGTTGAAAATGTCCTTTACCGAAACGCGTCCTGTGCGTTCTTTTGTTTTTATGGTTTTTCATACTAAGTTTTAATATTTAATAATAATAATAATAATAATAAATAAGTAATATCCGAACAGGAATTAAAACTTCAAGCCCTAATTGATAAAAATGAAAGCCCAATTCACACCCTTGAAAAACAAAAATGTAGAACATGCGACGTATTTCCGTAACATTTGATTTTTTTTTCAAGTAAAGTTGTGCGCTGCCATTGAGCAAGCAAAAACAAGCAAGGAAAGGCTGTTAAAGAAGTTTCGGTTCCGTCCTCTTAGCACATAACAATGGCTATTGAAGTTCGAATATTCTGAGACACGTTACGTTTTTTACATTTTATAGTGCTTTCAAAACGTTCTTTTCCATTGTATTATTTATAATGTTTATACATATAATTAACATATCTTATACTCCATTAAGGCTGATGGTAAAATTTATTTCAACGATGAAATTTTTATGTGAGTATCTCATAAAATATGCAATTTTGTGACTAGAGAATTTGGCAAACCTAGGATACAATTAAAAATTTATAATGGCGATAAAAAGAATCATTCAAATCTCAATTATGTTAAAGAACATTTAAAAATCTCGAAAAAGAAACAAAAACAATAATAATAATGCAGAAATGGAAACGAACGAAAATCATAAATGAAGACTTTAATTGCGCTCTGACTGTAAGAAGAACGTATTGGAAGTCTGGTGCAATAATTTAAAATCAGTGTATAAAATTGTTCATTATTCGATATTCTCATTTCGGCAAGGAGAGGTTTTAGCGGTGTTAGAATAAAAGCTTTAAATTAAAAATTTTATACAGTTTTAACATTCGTTTGTTATATTAAGCGACTTAGTTACCTTAATTATGTTAATCTAGAAAATACAATATAATACCGAAAAGCGTTCTTTATTAAAAGGCAGACTCTTTCGTTCTCCGGTAGATGTCTCTACTTGTCCACTCAGTTGTTTAATGCTGCTTTCTTCTCATTGATTGCTTTTGGCGTGTTCCCTACCCGCATCGGGTACATAAGACACAGCCACTCTGTATTTTAGCCCAGTCTTGCTTTTTCTTGCACGTTGTGCTTTGCTGTTTGTTGCACTGAAAAAGAATCACGCCTGTGTATTCGAAACAGCTGTTTGCTGCTTTTTTGTGTATTATTTGTGCATTTTTAACGTTGCTATTCTTCCTTTTAATATTCTTGCACAAAGGTTTTATTTGCTAATTTTAAGCGCTCTTTACTTTTAAAAAGCTCAGAAACCATACATTTTCGAATTTTAGAAAAAAAGTTATATTAACCCGGAATATAAGTTTTTCAGATACTATCCATTCTCAAGTAAACATTTTCATGTTCGACAAACATGTTTTATAGACAAACATGATAAATTGTTAACATTAACATCAAAATTAATATTATGTTGCTACTGTTGCACATGCAAATTCAACTACACAGTTTATTTAATTGAGAATTGATAGCATACTAAAAACCGATATTGCGGTTTGAAAAACTGATTACTATAAAAGTCATTCGGAAACGTTTTCAAAAATCAGTGGCAGCAAAAGAAATCTTGTTGTTAAAAATGCTCCTTTAAATCTCGAAAATATATTGATTTCTGAGGACAAAGGACGCTTTTCGGAATCGTGGGTAGCTCGAAAGAGGTTATTCTATATTTTCATTTGTGGTTATATTATATTTTCGTAGATTATTTCTTTACAATAATCTGGTAAGCAACTTAAGTTCGCTATTTATAACATTTAAAAGATAAATTTTCACATTTTAAAACATCTGGTATATGTCGAAAAAAGGTAAAAGATTGATTTACCCTATAAAAATTTACCGATGTCTAAATATATTTTGACCCATAATATCTTATATACATTATCTAAAGTAAAATCACTATCCTAATGCGGGCTGTCATTTCAATTCAAATTGATGCTTTAAAAAAAAAGGAGGGAGAATTTTAATCCGTGAAAGGCATACATATTTATAAAACACTACGCTTTTCGAAATATTTCATCTTTCTTCTTCAGGTACAGGGACGTGCTATTTCTTCGAAAACAGGGAGAAACAAGAGTGAGACTACAAAAGAAGTGTTGCTTTTGTTCTCATGTCATACCTTTTTTGGCTGATGAAGATGTAATCTTTCGAAACGTCTTACATTTTTATACTGTATTCAAGAAGTCATTTACCATTATTTATAATATTTTTGAACTTATACATGTAATTAACATACCTTATACTCCATTAAGTCTGATATTACAAATATTTCAATGGTGCAATTTTCATTAAAGCATTACACAAATAATCGCAATTTTCTGAATAGAAAATTCGTCAAACTAAGGATGCAATTAAAAACCTACAATACCGGTAAAAAGATCCCTTCAAATCTCAATTATCGAAAAGAACATTTGAATATCTCTATAAAGAAGGAAATTTAATCCACAGATAGAAGCGGATGAAATTCACAAATGAAGACGTTAATTGCACTCTGATTGCAAGAACATCATCTTGGGAAGTCTACTGCAATCACTTCAAATAAGAGCATAATTATTCATTTTTGTATCTTATTTCTTTCGTAAGGAGAGCGTAAGCGGTAGTTAAGAAAGGCTTTAAATTAAAATTACATGCAGTCTTATCATTTGTTTTTATTGATCTGGAAAACAACTTAGTTCTTATTACCGAGTACGCCATAAGTTCGTTAAAACTTCATTGAACTAGTCGTTGGGGGCCACCGTACTACTTACCCATCATGGATATGCATAATCCTCTTTAATAAAAAGGTATGTGTTGCTGACGACTGGGATTTTCGCTAATCGTTGCCACAGATTAATCTCGAAAAATAAAACATTTGAAGTTACTGAAAAAATTAATAGTTCGAAAAGTATTTGTCATAAAATTGTTACACAAACTGCGTTAGAAAGGTAAAAAAATTGGACTTTTCTTTATATAAATTTCAAATTTAATGATTATGCCGTTTTTCAAATATTGAATTTCCAAAATTACCAAATTTTACAGTGGAGAACCATAGAAAATCTTCACGCAAAAAAAGATGACAACGGCATTGTGTCCTGACGTATATATACTGACTATAGCACGAGTCACAAATTATAGTAGCCTTATTATTCTGTTAAAATATAAAACTGAATTATGATGTCCAGAGTGCATGATTTTTATTTAATTCTCGACGAGTACCATATTTTGTCCACCTCAGTAAGGCATATCAATTTCATTATATTTGAAGTATTGTAAATTGTAACTTCATTCAAACCTAATTTGAATCCAAGGGAAATGATTTTTCCCCATAGACACCATAATGTAAACTTCATAGACACCATAATTTAACACAATTATTCATTTTTTTTTATGCTGACCTATTCCATAATAAAATCTACAGAGAATTGGCCTAATTTGTCCTTAACAGCCCAAATTTTGTCTAACACCTTAAAAATGTAATAACGCAATAGCGTTCGTATCGTTTTCAAAAATGCAGAAGGACATTCCAAGTAAAAATCCATAGGGCTTTAAAATACAAGGTCAAATTCAAAGTCAATATTTCACTTGATTAAAGGTGCGATAAGAGATATTGACCAGCGTAGCTTGCTAGTATAAAATATGAAAGTAAAACATCTGTAAACTATTTATAAAATGCATTGCAATTCGAATGAAATCGTGGTTTGATGACGTCATAAACATTGTAGCGGCCATATTAAATAAATGTCCACTGGTGTGGTAGAGCACGCGGGAAGACGTACAACTGTTTTAAAACCAAAAACTGGTTTATTAGCACAATTAGCAGGGGGTTTGAGCGAGATCCACGAAATTTTCCTAAAAGTTTAAATTAACTAAAGAGTTTTTTGCTAACAACTTGTAGCTTTAACAAAACTGAAACAATATAATTGAACCTTAACCTTTAAAATATATAAGCACGATCCAACACTCTTATCCTTCAAATTAAATAAGCACTGATGCAGGTTCCAATCAGCTTTACCACTACATAAAACTCCAGTGTAAAATACTAAGGCCGATTATCAAACCTGAGACTAGATGCGAGGTCTCAAGGCTAAATCTAAATCTCAATCTAAGTCGTAATATTCAACTTCCCAGGCCAAGTATACTTTAGCTCCCCTGAGCTCTGAACTCAAGTCAAAATTCGCTGCTTATATACTTCAGTGTCGATCGCCAGCTCCAGAAAATTTGCATAATTGAAATTACACGGCGACTCACAATTTCAGGGATTCAGCTGTCCATCGAAAGTTAAAGAAAGATAGAGAGCCTTTATAACTTGTACGCACATAGTCGGTTAATGGACAAAACGATCTCATTCACACATTGCCTACTCACGGAGTAGTCAATACCTTACAACCCCTCCCGGAAATTGTGAAAGAAAAAGCGGTGGTTGAATGCAGACCATCGTCTTTTTCTTTTAAAAATTTCGAGTCAAAAAATGAACACAACATGTGACGGGTAAATTTAAATTTTGAATCCAAATGTAAATTTTGTACTTTTAACCCATCACGCAAAAACTGGTCAGATCGACGACACTTTCATCACAACCTCCTGGGGATTCCTCGATAAAGCATCTGCTACTGCGTTTCCTTTCCTGCCCTATGCTCAATTTCAATATTAAACTCAGCTAACTTTAGACACCATCGCACCATTCTCGAAGATAAACCTTTTCCGTGCGTTAACTTTGTTGAAGCAGAGTGATCCGTAACCACTTTGACCAGGATCGTACAGAAGAAACATCTAAATTTGTTTAGAGCCCAAATTACAGCAAGACATTCGCGTTCGGTAATTGAATAGTTCCGTTCCGCTGCATTCAAAATTCAAACATCGCACCAGTTCCGACTGCGCTAGCGTCACAGTATAATTCAAATTGTGAAGCGTAATCGGGATGAGCTAAAACCGGTGATGAAATTAAAGAATTCTTTAAATGTTCGAAAGCATTTTGAGCCGCTTTCGACCAAACAAATTTAACCCTCTTTCGTTTTAAAGCATATAGAGGTTCGCAAATCTCTGAAAAATGTGGTATAAATTTTTGAAACCAAGCCACCATACCCAAAAATATTGCTACTTGTTTCGCATTCTTTGGAGGTGTCATTGCCGCAATTGCATCTGTTTTTTGCTTGTCTGTTTGTATGCCCTCTTGTGTGATTCGAACGCCAAGATATTTTAAAACTCTTTACGAATAAATTTACATTTTTCTAATTTGACAGTGAGACCCGCGTTTCTGAGTAATGTGAATACTTTACGTAACAAATTTATGTGTTCTTCGAATGATTCAGACATAACGATAATGTCATCCAGGTATACCAGAACTCCGAAACCAAGAAGGGGTTTCAGAATGGTATCCATTGCCTTCTGGAACGTGGCTGGAGCCCCTGATAATCCAAAACTCATGCGTTTAAATTCGAAACACCCATTATGCGTTATAAATGCTGTTTTAAGTATGTCTTCCGGTTTCATGCCGATTTGAAAATAACCGGAGGTTAAATCGAGTGTGGACATGAATTTAGTACTTTGAATATTGCCTAGTATGTCATCTATTACAGGAATTGGATACTGTGGATATTGGGTTATTGAATTGAGTTTTCGATAATCTATAGTGAATCTCCAAGCCTCAGGATCCTCAATGCTTTTTCCATTGTTTTTCCGACATAATACTACTGGTGATGCGTATGGAGATTCAATGGGCATAATAATGTCGTCGCGGAGCATTTTGTGAATGTGATAATTAATGATTTTCTGTTTGACTTTATCGTAACGGTATGGTTTGCTTGCTACTGGCGTATGTGAACCGGTATTAATTTCATGCCAGGAAACGTGTGTCAACCCCGGTTTGTCTGAAAACACTTCCCTGAAGTCATGTAAAAACTTATTAAATTTGCTTATCTCCCCCTTTGTTAAACCAGATTCACTTAAATCAATTGAGAGTGATGAGGACTCGTTTGTACAAGTATTCTCATCATTATTAACTTCCAGTGTACGTGAAAAGAAATCCAGGCTCATCCCTCTGTCTTTCATAAAATCCACTCCAAAAATACAATGGGCTTTTAATCCATCTAATACTAGAAATTGCCACTTAGCTTTAACTGACCTTATTTCCACATCTAAATCCACCAGACCTTTTATACTACATTGTATCCCTTGAGCCGACTGAACCACTAAATTAACATGCCGCAACCTTTTATACGAAAAATATTTCTTATACACTTCAAACGATATAAAACTTTTGTCCGCACCCGTATCCAGAACACTTTTTACCACTATACCACTCAAAACTATTAGCAACTCAGGTAGTTCCACTGGGTTAACTACTACCGTATTTAAATTTATCACAGAAGGCTTTGAAGATTTAACCTGTGACTGCTGACCTTCCGTGCAACAGCCACCTACAAGTTTAACCCCTGCTGACGATTTTTAATACCACAAGACTTTCCCACTGTCCGCTTAACGACATTTTCACCAACCACTAACTGTCTAACCCTGGACGAGCTAGTCTGCCTTGGGTTAACCTCGTTCCTTCTATCCAAACCTTTTCTATTGCAACTGCTCACCCCCTCATTTCTTCTGAAACCATTATTATAAGCTTGATCATAATTCCTTAAACCACCACTAGCTCTTTGAAAATTTTGCCTATCCCCATAATTAACTGGACCACGAACATTACGACCATTAAATTCATTATCATAATTCCTGGACCTATTAATAAACCTATCCCCCTCGTTGAATTCTCGTGTGGTTCTCTGTCTATGGTGATCCGCCTCATGTCGCGCTTCATACTTTATTAATAATTGATAGAGTTCAGCTGTATTCGCTGGGGCACGCAGTTCAATAAAGTCCTGGATTGATACTGAGAAAAGAGGAAGCAGAGTATCAATCAGCTCCTGATGAGTAACGTCAAGTGCCAATTTGTTTTTCAATTCGAGCTTTCTCAGAAAAAATCCGGACGCTTTTTCATAAATAGTCTGGCGTTTACAATAGAATTCACGTCTTAATTCCGCTGCATTACACTCATTAGGAAAGGCTTTAGTTAACTCCGAGCATGTTTGCTCAAATCTTTTCGCGTCATCAGTCACCAAGAAACGTCCAATGTTCTCAAGCCAAAGCAAGGCTTCATCCTTTAGAGAGCATTTCAATACTAAATATTTGTTTTTATCTGGAATATCGTTAAAGGCAATATAATCGTTCAATTTATTTAAAAATTCTGTGACATCAGAATTTCCGGCAAAGTAAACTCTGGGGACTATCTCTCGTGGATGTGGGCCATCGTACAACCCGTGAAGTTGGGCGCCATTTGTAGCGGCCATATTAAATGTCCGCTGGTGTGGTAGAGCACGAGGGAAGAAGTACAACTGTTTTAAAACCAAAAACTGGTTTATTAGCACAATTAGCAGGGGGTTTGAGCGAGCTCCACGAAATTTTCCTAAAAGTTTAAATTAACTAAAGAGTTTTTTGCTATCAATTTGTAGCTTTAACAAAACTGAAACAATATAATTGAACCTTAACCTTTAAAATATATAAGCACGATCCAACACTCTTATCCTTCAAATTAAATAAGCACTGATGCAGATTCCAATCAGCTTTACCACTACATAAAACTCCAGTATAAAATACTAAGGCCGATTATCAAACCTGAGACTCGATGCGAGGTCTCAAGGCTAAATCTAAATCTCAATCTAAGTCGCAATATTCAACTTCCCAGGCCAAATATATTCTAGCTCCCCTGAGCTCTGAACTCAAGTCAAAATTCGCTGCTTATATACTTCAGTGTCGATCGACCAGCTCCAGAAAATTTGCATAATTGAAATTACACGGCGACTCACAATTTCAGGGATTCAGCTGTCCATCGAAAGTTAAAGAAAGATAGAGAGCCTTTATAACTTGTACGCACATAGTCGGTTAATGGATAAAACGATCTCATTCACACATTGCCTACTCACGGAGTAGTCAATACCTTACAACATTAAATGCTCTATTACTGAATTGCGTAAAAGAAACATCCTTATAACTTCAAAATTTATAATCCTATTAACTAACAGTTTACTGCTTCGAATTAAGAGTCTAATTTCTAATTAAAATATATCTTTGAATTGAAGTTTGAATGAAATACAGGGTCATGAAAAATCGAAGAGTGTGAAAAATAGGATTACAAATATCTCGGCAACTCATTATCCGATCGACTACATACTTCATGCAAAATTTATGTTTTTATTATTTTCTTTTATATTCACTTCTTAAAATAAACAATTTCGGAAATTTTTATATGCCTTTTATCAGAACGAACATTTCGAGAGTCCGAAAAAAATAGTTCCGGATAATCGAGGTTACTGAAATTCAGGAAGCTTTTTCCCATTATTACGTACTAAGTACATACCAAATTTCAAGTGTCTATCTCAACTTGTTCGGGAGATAGAGCGGTTAAAAACACAGACACACAGACGGACGGCAATTTTTTTTTTCTAAAAATAGGTTTTTTGGAATCTTCAGTCTCTGAAACGTGTAAATCCCTCAATTTGTTTTTTCTATTTTTAAAACTATTACAAGACTTACCCTATACTACGTACGATGGATAAGAAATGAACAAATGGTGCTAAAAAATTGCGGTTTGGAGGTATGGGATTAGAAGGTCGGATTTTTTTTTTTTTTTATTAATAAAAAAAGTTGTGGTTTAAAATCTATCGATAGAGGGCGCTGGCATGCATAATATGAAGCAGATGCCAAGAAGGACCTTTCATTTCGGGACGATTCTCCAAAAGATCCGTTTCTTCGAAGAATCTGACAAGCTTTGTTATCCTAGCACATGAAACGAGTCTTTGCGCCGCTGCGCATTGCGAGAAAAAGATTCGTTTCATGTGCTGGGATACCAAAGCTTGTCAGATTCTTCGAAGAAACGGATCTTTTGGAGAATCGTCCCGAAATGAAAGGTCCTCCTTGGCATCTGCTTCATATTATGCAGTGGAGTATTTGACGCAAAATCCTGTCCCAAATTAATTTCCATGTATTTTAAAGTTAAAACCATTGGTGTTGACTTACTAATAGTAAATACAGTTAATTAGTGTTATATCTGCATAAATGTATGCATTTAAATAAATAAATAAATAATGTAATGCAATGTGTGTATAAATGTTTATAAGAAGAAATTATTTTATAATTTTGTTTTATTTACAAGTAATGTTTAACACTAGAACTACCATGAGGCGTCATTTTTGACGAATACCAAATGAATATATTCCGTTTCGAACCAGAAATTTCTTTTTAACCCTTTGAGGGGCTAAATTAGATGGGAATTTTAAAATTAGATGGGATATATTATATCCCATCTAATTTTAATCCGATTCGAACCAGAAACTTTTAATTAAATTTTTCTTTTTTAACTTTGATGGGAAAAGTTGAAAAATTGCTTTTCCTTATTTTGAACTAAATTCTTTCGTAAATACCGGTGAGAATTCAACGTTACAGGAACACAATTGCTTGCCCCTGAAAGGGTTAAAATAAATTAAATATAAAACTCACAGAAATACGTTAAATGAATAAGTTAAGTATTTTTAAATAAAATATCTGGTGTGAAATAGTTTTAAAAAACTTGAGTAAAATTTCCGGCAGTTCTAGTGTTAATGTGGTTAATTTTACTACACATAAATGTTTAATTATTTATAAAAACCAGTGCATATAATATATGTATTACTTGCATTTAATATTTTCCACAATTGAGTTTCTATAGCATAGAGATGCTGGTTTTTGAGTGTTCTTTTTAGGTTTGCAGTCCTCACAAAAAGCACTGACATCTAAAAATGGCAAAGATAGGCGGAACATAAAAAAAAAACTTGCCTTTAAAAGTATAACAAATACAATTATAATTCAAAAATGCTCCGATAAATCCCGACACAACTTTAAAAAAATTTGAATATATTAGCTGACATATTTCAATAAATATATTTCAATAAATTAGATTTAAGACTTAATATTAACCCATTTTCAATTTAAATTATTTTTTATTGTATGGAAAGTAAAATTATTTAAATGCACTTGTCAAAGTATACATTTAAACACAATAACAAAGCTGAAACATAGCAAAGAAGCATGTCTTCTCACAAAGAAACTTTCACTTCAACTGAGGCTAGGAGCCGCCGGATATGACTTACTCCTGAAATACACATAGATCGATGCACCAGTTAGTCAGCTTTATAAAATATGCTTTTTAAAATTCTTGTGCAAATTTTAATTTCTGCCTTTTTTGCCAGAATTTTGCATTTAATACTCCACTGTGCGCCGGTTGCTGATTCCCTTTTCTAGCAAAAGGTCTTAACCAACAACGGTCTATCCAATCTGGTAACGATAACATACTGCTGGTATCTAATGAAGAATTTATGTGCATTGAAGTGTTTTAATGACAGCCTGATTTCCATAAATTCTGCCTGATTGCTTCATATTATGCATACCAGTGTCATCTATCGGTAATTTTTTGAATCACATTTTTTTTTTTTTTTTTTTTTTTTTGTTATTAAAAAAATCCGATCTCGTCTAATCTCTTTCCTGCAAAACCGCAATTTTTTAGCATCATTTGTTTCTTTTTAATGAATTTATAAAGTTTTAACGAACTTTTGGTGCACCCAGTATATTACCTTAATACGACAATACAGAAACATCATACACAAATGGTGGAATAAAAGTGAAAATGAAATATGTACTTATGTGATAGGGTGATCCATAACATATATCTAAAAAATTATATTTTATATTTTAAAAGAGAAACTCTCTATTTCTTTTACTTTTCAGTTAATATGTAACGGGTGAAAATAATTTTTAAATTATTTAAATTTAACACATGCCGCAAGGCGATTGAAAACTTCAATCTGTTTGTTCATTCTTAAATTTTCACAATAACATTTTATATATTTATGTTTTAAATTTAAAACAAAAAATTAAGAATTAGAACAACTAACTAAGACCTAAAAATGCTTAACCACTCAAAACAAGTATTTATTACATTAAATTACAGTAATAAAATGTTTTACAGAATTTTAAAATTGATCCTATAGTCTTTTTAGGGCATTCTTAATTATATAAATACGTAGCTTTTATAGTCGTCGCCTTATCCGTCCGTCTGTCCGCATATAACAGCGCAAAAACTACCCAATCGAATGGTTTGAAATTTAATGTATACAATCGTTGTTAAAATTTGTCGAGTCATTTCAAAAAATGTTCATTGGAATTCTTATTAAATGTCAAGAAAAGACAAAATGTTGCCAACTTAAAATGTACTTATTTTATTACGGAAATTAATCATATCATAATAACAGACGATATAATTCATTGCTTCGTTACATTAAAACGTTCAATGTTGAAGATTTGAGATTTTATGCTTTTAATGGTTAAAAAGTGCAATCCCAGCCCCCGGAACTCTACAACGTCCCCCCCCCCACCTCGTAGCCACAGAAATCCCTCCCGGAGAAAAGTGTCTGAATTCAACACTGAGTAAAATAATAACGATTTTATTATTATTATTATTATTTTGTCTTGTATTGGATATTTGCGCATAGTATAATTTTAATGTAACAGAATTGTAATTAATTTTTTGTAAAAGTATATTGAAACTTATTTTCATAAAATAAAATGAATATCTATAATATGAAAATCTGCACATAAAATAAATTTTGTATTCATGCATTTTTTGCATAAGAGTGCAACAGCTAATGCACCATGATCTGACTATTTATAAAACAAGTTATAGTACATTTATCACGTTTAACATACAATTTTCAACTTGTACAGTTTGCATTAAGAACTGGTTTTCTCTTCATTTCGTGTTAAAACATTATTGAATTCCTCTATCAGATTCACACTTCTTTCTGTGATATAATTGACAACTGTCAGATTTCTGACTACGATAAGGCCTTGTTGATAACCAGAAAGATAATTGCATATTTTAGGATCACGAGCAATATAATCAAAAGAAAATTTGAACGATTAAAAAAAAATAGATGTGCTGTTCGACACAAAATTATGTAATTCTTTTTGTGTAAATTTTTACAATTATTCCAATTGAACATTTAAACATTTTGAGTGACAATCATGTGATTTTTTTTTTCTTTGAATGCTTTGATTGTCCTTACTTTATGTTCAACAGGAATTGCATCGTCAAAAAATCTTAAAACCATTCTTTCTTCGGTAAGATACCATAAATAACTGTAAAACGTGATAAATGAGGTCTCATGTATGCAATTCTCTTTCTGATTATCGACAAGGCCTTATCGTAGTCAGAAGACTTACCGTTGTCAATTAAATCACAGAAAGAAATGTGAACCTTATAGAGGAATTCAATAATGTTTTAACACAAGATGAAGAGAAAACCAGTTATTAATGCAAACTGAACAAGTTGGAAATTGTATGTTAAACGTTATATGTTTTGTTGTTGCTAGAAAAATCTTTTTATTTACATCATTGTACAACATGAAATCCTGAGATAAACTGAGATGACCAAAGATAAAGCTGATGCACACTTTGATCAAATTTGCATTCGACTAATTATTTGTTATTTAATAATATAAAATTTCTTAAAAATTATGCAGTTTTTATCCAGTTATTTTAACCAGGTCAAACAAACCTCTTAGTCCTCTCGTATCACACCCCCCCCCCCAAAAAAAAAAAAAATCACATGCAGATACAATGCATATCTAGTAGCGTCACTAACAATAATGTGCAAACAAACAACAGATTACGAGCTGAAACACATTCATTTCTAGATTTGTAAAGTAAATTTCACGTTTCGAATCGTATACAATTTAGCAGTAGCAAAAACAAGCTAGAGAGAGATATGTAATAAATTTATTATTTCAAATACTTCAAAATATTACGAAATTAGATAAATACATGTATTTAATAGCTTAAAAATTTTATATACCGATTTAATGAGTAGGAGCAAGTTAGCTTCTAATCTTAAGAGCCTACGCTAGAGAGCCCACGCGAAGAAACGCTCAAGCTAATGTTAAGTCTATGGGAAGGTTCTTGGCTGATTTCTCGTTCAAATTTTAATATTTTTAAATGATTTTTTTGCATAGAATAGCTGAGATCAATATCTAACCATGACAGTTTTTACTTTTTTGATTTTGGTTATCGTTTTTTTTTTGTAAGCGGACATTTTCAATTTTGGAACCGGTTCTGAAAGTGAAAGTACCCTTATATATAATGACTGGGACCAAAATCAGCTATCCTATAGAAAAAGAAAAAATCATTTAAAAATGTTAACACTTTGCCATCCGGCGACACCACAGTGGTGTCGTACGTACAGTAACTTAATTTTAATCCTTAAATGCTACATTGGCACCAGAATTTTGGAATAGAAAATTTCCTTTTATCAAGTACATGAAGAAAAGATTTTATTTATTTTCGAATAAATTTGTTTCTAAATTCTGGTGTCAATCAATCATTTCAACATTTTATGAATAGAAGTATTTTTACGAGACATTCGGACAGCAAAGTGTTAAAATGAGAGCTAGAACCTTCCCATATAGACTTAACATTAGCTTGCGCGTTTTTTCGCATGAGGCTCTTAAAGTAAAATTAGTTAATTTAAAATAGTATTTTGGAGAAAAATATATTTGAAATTCCATAATATTTTCTTACATTTATTGTGCTAGTATTTATTCTAAAGAAAACGTGCATACTGAAGACAAAGGGAAAAAAAATTCCTTTATATAAGCAGCCCCTAGTTCTGTTTAATCTCAAATTTAAAAACAAAAGTGCGAGAAACTTATGCACTCTGCAATGACTTCATGCCGGACATCGATCGAAGTTATTTCACTAACTAATTAGTTCTTTTAATGGCCTTCGCGTATCATTAATTAAGATGATTCATTTTCGTAACAGTTCTTGATGAGTTTATAAAACTAAAAGCTATCACTTTAATGATAATCACATAATCTTAATTTCACATCATATCTCTAATATCCTTATAATTATCAGCATCTTTGTAAAAAAAAAGATTAGTTATTCTTTTAAAATTTTTAACGTAATATATATATATACATACAGGGCTTGACAAATGCGGTCGCTGGGTCGCCACTGGCTACCAAGTTTTTTGATCTGGCGACCAAGTTATATAATCTTTTGGGAAGGGGAGGGGGGTGGCTTTTTGTAAAAAAAATTGACCTAAGAAATGAAAACAAAAGGCATTTTTTCTCTTCCCCACCCCTACTCGTGCGCGGCAAACAGCGATCTTCCTCTTCTCTCGTTCTTCTAAATAAATTTAAAAGGCATTTTCCAGCTCATGCACAGAAAACACCACTCTTTTCAGCTATAGCCAGCTAGTATATGTCACGTGATTAGAATGTGGGGGGGGGGAGGAGATATTTAAAAAAAAAAACAGTAAGAAATAGTGTCAATCCAGCGTCTGCGGCATTTAAAATTGGATGCAATGCTAAAACATGCTCAAGTTTTTTGTAAGTTTCAAATCCGATTTTTGCGTTTATATAAGTTGTCAACATATAAGTGGTTATAATTTTTATAAGTTTCATTAGAAAATATAGTTTATATTATCTTTCTAAATTATGTACTATTCTAAACTATGTAACTAATACCTATGCTAATATGTAATTAAAACTATGTTTGTTATTATTTTTTCTCAATTAATTCATAAAATACTCTTGTGTTTTTTGAAAATCAATTACGGGGAAGGGTTGTGGGAGGTAAAATTAATGGTAATATTTTTTACTGGCGACTAGTATTCTTTTCTGGCAACCAGATTTTATCAAATTTGTAAAGCCCTTTATATATATATAAACATTGCTTTTTAAATCGACATTACTTTTTTTTATGTTTTATAGTTAAATACAGAATGCCCATGAAATCTTGAAAAAACTGGAAAAATTCTGAAGGTTCACACGGCAGTAGTGTATATATCAAAATAGTAAAAAAAGAGGGAATTTATCTAATTTTTAAACGCAATGGAGTGGTTAACACTCTCATTAAGACCCCCATTTTGAAACTGGAGACGTTACCTCTGCGCCATTAATGATCGATGACATCGTCTCAATATGCAGGGTGACCATAATTAAAGTGCACATGATTGAAGAGCTCTAAAAGCTAAATTATTCACAATATTCTGAAAAGATTTGGTATTTATGTTGTTTTTCGCATGCTGAAACAAGTTCTCTAATAAAAATATTAATTTAAAAATTTTCCAATAGATGTTGCTGTATATCATTAAACAAAAAATGAAATGAAAAGAAAAATAGAGAATTTCCTACCATCTAAATTTTAAGACATTTTTATTGCAAATTTCACATGATTCTGGCTAGCCACGAAGAGCCTTATGAGCACTGAAATTTTACGCCAAAAATAGCTGTTAATTAAGTGTTCTTCATCAAAATGGTAATCATTATAGCGCTGCTATGAAATAAGATCGTCGTCTCAAACGATATTCATTTAAAATGAGTTATTTTTATTAATTTTTGCTAATAAAACGTCCCTAACACGTAAGCGCCATCTATTGGTAAAATTTCTAACTGATCATTTTTATTGGAGAGCCTGTTACCGCATACTTCCGCATACCACAGCTTTTAAAAATGTTCCAAATAGTTTATCTTATAAAGCACTTCAAACACGTGCACTTTAATTAAGGTCACCCTGTATATCACTTACACTCTGTCACATTTCCTTGGTTATTTTTCTTATAGAATCGGTCGCAAAATGGTTTGAAAATGGTTAGAAAATGGATTACTTAATCTGTTGGCCGATTTCAACGAAAACCTATACAGTTCTTGCGACATTGGTCTATGACAGATTCGCCGAATGCGAACTCAAACGCTGTTTGAGAGTTATCGTGTTCACTCAGATAATACACACATATGTATTTGGAAGGCGTGGATGCTGGTGGTACACAGCATGGACACAGAAATAGATAAGGACTTCTAACGAAATAGTCTTCCGAAGAAGAAAATCGTTCTTCGGAAAATGTTTCAAATAGGTGGAGTCTGTGTAGTACAGCTGATCTATACGTCACCAGTTTCTCTGCTTCGTCAATTCGATTGCTTAACAGCCATCGTCTGGTGGGTATCCGATATATACTAGATTAATTCTGACACAATTATTCCAACTGGTAAAGATATCATCTGAGATGTAATCTTTCCAACAATCGTATATGATTTATTTACCAATTTGAATAATTGTGTCAAAATTAATCTAGTGTAATCACGTTTCCAGCGTTTTCTGGAGGTCCTGTGATTTATTCTGTTGTGCTGATTCAGATATCAGACTAGATGCTATGATCGTTAAGGTTAACTGGGTGAATTAGTTCAGCCGGGATTGTTCAGTTGCTAGAGCATTGACAGCTTCAGCCAAGGGATCCCGTGTTTGAATACTGGACCAGACTTTTTCGCCCAGTTGGGAAGATTACATCTCATATTCAATATATAGTTTTGGTTTTTTGTTTGTAGGTGGCGCTACCTTGGCAAGGATGCTGGCTGGACCGTGCGCATGGCCGCGACCTACCTTATACACGGCCGGTGCATGACGTTTTAAACGTCACATGGAGATGATCACTTTTACACGGTGATTGCTGCAAAACGGTGAGCGCGGCTCTTTGCACCAATAACCGTGTAAAAATGATCCACTCTATGTGACGTTTTAAACGTTATGCATCGGCCTTGTGTAACACAAGTCGCGGCATAGCTGCACAGCTGCCATTAAGTTCGAAAGTCGCGAAACGATATTAACACTATTTCGTTAGAAGGCCTTATATGTTCATGGTACACAGCAAGATGAATACAATTTTCTATATGCCCCTCTTAGTCATCCAAAATAATCATTATTTTGTTACTCTTGCATGTATAAATTCAATTACGCAGCTGAAAATATTTACATGAAAATCGACAGCATTCGAAAGTCTGATATTCTGGATACAGAAAACGGATTAACCTCTAATATACCAAGCTCACCTTGTCAGTGTACTTTACCAAGCTTGGGTCTTCTGATGACACCAGTTAAAACTAAATATTCCCCACGTTTACCTCTAAATTCTAAATGTTTGATGAATAAATTACCAAAATTATGTTTTATCGGTTTCATCAATAGTACACCAAAAAAGCTCTTATTTCAACAGGAACTACATCTGTCTAAATTCTTACGATATTCGGAGCAGCATTTGCATTCAAATCTTGAAAAACATGTGACGCTTCAGCATTTGTGAATGTGCATATAGTATCAACAATTTTATCATCAAGAAACAAGTTAAAAACTTCGAATATTGGGCGTCCATCAGTTGTGTGCGTTGGCACAGGTCTTCCTCTGAGAATGTTACAATGTTGACGCCGAGTAAACGGGGGCACGAAACTTCTCCACACTTTTCCTGATTTTGCAATGAACGCTTCATCTTCATCCAGATTATCATCAGATGGTGCGCTGGCAATGTCATTCATCAGCTGAAAAATATCATCTACTGACAGTCCTTTAAGGGGCATTTTTCAAAATTTACAACCTTCAGAATTTGCAGAGAACAAGGATAAACACTCTTCCTGATTTTGCAATGAACTCTTCATCTTCATCCAGATTATTATCAGATGATGCGCTGGCAATGTCACTTTCTTCAGAATTCACTTCAAGATTATCTTCAGATTCTCATACATCCACTCGTGGAAAATATTCCTCATCACATTCTCTAAAGACATCTTCGACTCAAATCACTGTCATTCATCAGCTGAAAAATATCATCTACTGACAGTCCTTTAAGAGGCATTTTTCAAAATTTACAACCTTCAGAATTTGCAAAGAACAAGGATAAACATTCTTCCGGATTTTGCAATGAACTCTTCATCTTCATCCAAATTATCATCAGATGATGGCGCTGGCAATGTCATTTTTTTCAGAACTCACTTCAAGATTGTCTTCAGATTCTGACGCATCCACTGGGGGGAAATATTCCTCATCAGATTCCCTCAAGATATCTTCGACTCAAATCACTGTCATTCATCAGCTGACGAATTTCGTCTTCTGGCAGTCCTTTAAGGGGCATTTTTCTAAACTTACAACCTCCTGGGTCGACATCTGATTGAGCCATGGGAAATTCAGGATATCTCTATCAAATGTCTGCTGAATTTTATGTCAGCTACTGGCCTGTTTAGGGACTAAGTGGGGATTATTTTTCCTCTTTCATCTTTGGGGGACAGTATAATAGACCTCTGGTCGCGGTGCTTTGGCTTTCGAGCCACCCCCCCCCCCCCCAGTAATACAGTAATATATAGTAAAACTTACAACCTTCAGAATTTGAAAAGAATAAGGTAAAAACATTTATAATTTGTAAAATAGTTTACCAAGTAGGGTCCTCTTGGCACCCCACTGTTTTTTACGTAAATTTTACCGATTATTTTATAAGCAAAATTACACATTATTTATGTTTACCCGATTCTGGACACATAGAAAAAACTAGAGTAAAATAGTTGTTATAGTTACAGTAGGATCACGAAAAATAACATTCTAGGGAACTCAGTAGACCCCCCTCACCCTTGGTATATTAAGGAATAATACACTACAAAACTACTCGGAAACATTTCTGAAAATAACGGGCAACAAAGGTAACTTTTGTTTCAGAAACTATTATTTCCTTTTCGGAAATCTGATAGTTTCAGAGGTTTCTAAAGATAATGGAGCATTTTTCGGAATCGTGGGAAACTCGAAAGATATTATATATTGGTAAACATTAAAAAAGGTTAAATCTCGATTAAAAAACATTTATCTTTTATCACAGTGTAACAAAAATAAGTTATGATTCATTGTCACACAAAGCTTATTTCTTTACATTTTTTATATTCCTGGTTATTACACAGTTAATTTTTTGAAAGTGTTTTTGCACACATGCGTGCAGAAGAAAATACATATGAAAAAAACTAAAAATATTTTCGACCGGAAAATAATGCTGAAAAAAGAAACATTTTGTTTTTAATTTTTTTTTTTTTTTCAGAAACAGTTTTTATAGAAATAATCAATAACAAAATGCGTTTCAGTTTATCAAAAATAAGAAATTGGTGCATCATTGAAATGTAAAAATTATTTTTAAAAATTACAAGAGTGCATTTTTTGTCTAAAAAAAGTGGATATTATAAAAGATTAAATTAATGACAAAAATGTATGAATGTGAATATTTAATGATTTTGTAGACTATGTTTGCGTCAGCTTCAAAAAAACACTTACGAATTCTTGAGTATAGCTCATTAAAATTATGTGATGCCGCAAAAAATAGTGCAGACATTTTTTTTTCTCCCAACGATTTCAAACGTACTGAAAAAAAAAAGACACGAAAATAAAAAAGAAATTTGTTGAAAGTATCATATTTATATTCAAATGATTGTAATTTTTCCATGTTGCAAAACTAAAATGAATGTTAATTTTTATGTTCTTTAATACATGCATTTACATTTTCTTTTCTGTGTGCACACACGCACAAGTACATGAATATATTCGAAAAAAAAGTTTAACTCATTCATTAATGTACTTGTATATTAACAATTTTCTATTTAATTAACACCCTTATTCGATAAGGTCTTATTTAAATTATAAGAGTTATTTAACACGGTTACCTTCTCATTTAATACTAGCATTTTTATTTAATTAACATTATTATTAATTAGGGGTCTTGTATCTTATAAACTCGCCGAAAATCAACAAAAACGTTCAAAGTTTGAATTAGTGTATTTTCAAACACTTTTTATCTATTAACATGAAATTTTGACTATTGATTAAACAGATTGTGCTTTTTGATATAATACCATTAGAAACTGATTAGTCTTTTACAGAATTTGTGCAGAATTAAACTAAACTTATTTGTCTTATAAATTTGTGAATAAAACTAAAATTTATAATTTTATAAATTATAATTTTACAAAGTTCATAATTTACTCTTTAAATTTATAAAAAAGATTAATAACTTTTTGTTTACTTTATAAAATTATAAACTTCAATTTTATAAAAGTTTATAATTTATTTTGTTAGTTTATAATTTTTATAAATTAAACTAAATTAATTTAAATTAAATTATTAAGTCCAAATTTAAATTTAAATATCCTAAAATCATTAATTTTAAAATTTTCCCTAAAAATCTATTTTTTCGTTTTGATATTTTAAAAATTATTCATTTTAACAGAACCATACACAAAAGCTCGCAGCAAAGCTTAAATATAATAATTTAATTATTATAAAATTGTTTATTCACATAAATTTTTAAACTAAGATATAAAGAAAATTTACTTTAATTGCATGTAATAAATACGTCTGCTTAAGATAATTATTGGAATTGATAAATAAATCAACACACAAATTATTTTAAAAAGTATATGTACTGTTGCAAAAAGAAACAATCATTACTGTTAATACAATATTTTACGCATATAATACATAAAAAATTTAAATTTATCTGTTTTAAAGCATCAAATAATGACGCAAAATATAGAACAATTTTGAATATAAAATATTAAAAACATTGGAACTCTGAAAATATCCATTTAACTATGAGGACTGCAAGTTTTTGTATCATTAAAAGCATCGCAAATAACTAACGACATTTGAGTAAAGTACCGTGTGCAACCGTAGCGTAGTGGTTTGGCCCGCTGGTTAAGTAAACGGAAGGTCCTGGGTTCGATACTCATCGTGGGAAGTGGTGGTTGTTTATTAAAAACTCGCTCAGAAATGAACGGGAGAAAAAAAGAAGAAGCGTATCTATCCCTTATAAGATGTTTCTTGAGAGAGAATTTTTTTTTTGGTCCTATAAAATTTAATTTAACGACATAAAAATTTCTAAAAAATACGGAAGATATCTGTTATAAAACGGATATTTCAGAAATCACGGAAAATTTCCTGGAATTTACGGAATTTTTTTTTCGTTAAAATACGGAAATAGTGCTGGCGTCTCGATTGCCAGTACAATTTCCATTATTTTCAGGAATTTTTTTTTACAGTGTAGGATTTTCGTATAGTAAACAATTCTCATGTATTAAACATTTTCATGTTCAACAAACATATTTTACAGACAAAGATAATAAATTAACAGACTCAACATTAACATTATTTCGTTACGCTTTCATGTATAAATTCGGTTGCGCAGCTAAAAATGTTTAATTGAGAATGGATAGTATTATAAAAACCGATATTTTGGTTTGAGAAAGCCGATTAATACACTATAAAAACTACGGAAACGTTTTCGCAAATGAGAGGCTGGAAAAGAAACTTTGTTTTTATAAGTGATTCTCTTTAAATCTCAAAAATATATTGGCTTCTGGGGTTCCTAAAGATAAAGAACTGTTTTCGAAATCGTGGGTAACACGGAATTGGTTAATATATATTTTCGTACGCGGTTATATTATATTTTAGTAAATTAAGGTACATTTGTATTTTTTTACAGTTTATTGTACTAATGCATTTTCAGTAACCAAATGTTAAATAGTGAAAGAAAGGGTATATTGGGGCATGGAGCATATAGAGAAATGAATTTCGACCACTATGTCGCGCCACACTTATGTACCACGAGATGGGCGTAGGAAAGGGAATCGTTAACCCCCTCCTCCAAATTCCAATGAAGACAATATTTTAAATTTCATTGATTTGTCCCAAAGCCTATCATTTTCTGTCTTTAAGGTATGATAATTCACCTCTGAGAAAATAATTTTGTACATAAAGAGGTACATATAAATAATAATTACATTTATAATATTATACATGGTGTATCAAAAAACCTTGAGACATTTTAAAAATTTATAAAACAAAATATATACTAGATAGAAACTAGAAATTCACGTATGTGTTACCTGAAATATTAGAGTTTTTTTAAATGTAGTCAATAAATTTCAATATGTGTACCTTTCGTGGCACGGAGAACATGTCGATAATCTATCTCGGCCCATGTGCGTTGCAACATCGATTGCGTGACACAGATCTCCGAATTCTGACGTTGTGGCATGTAAAGTCTCCATTTAATTAAGAGATTGACTGTTAATTTTCTAATTGTGAATAGCAGATGAGACTTTTCACCGTAACTATTTTTTTTCTCACGCCTAGAGAATTTTTTTTCCCTCACAGACAATAGATCAGACTCGGTGTCGCGTACGGTCAAAAACACTTGACAAGACAATTCGTTACGGCGGGGAGACTGATTAATTAGTGGTTAATGAGAGAGCTGATTAATTAGTTTCACTTGTCCAAATCTTTGAAATGAGGGATATTTCAGGACTGAGATAGACTGCAAATGGCAACAAATGGCGTCAACTTAAAACTTAGTTTTCAAATCAGAACGGGCGAACGACTCAATTGGAACTATTAGCCAAACTAGTAAACGCCCAATTCCCATTCCCCTCTCTGGCAAGAGACGGAGGAGAGAGACTTTGGACAGTCTAGATTGAGAGCGGAGATCGAAAGGTTCGAAACTTCGGACCGGTAACGAAAGGGGAGAGACCCTTTTAACTGAAATGCTCGAGAAGAGTATTTGGTCGACGGCACGTCCTGTGCCTATAGTCGCAGACCGGAGCCTTCTGCGCGCAAATATAAAAAAAGAGACATCCTGTCTCGCTCTAGTTTTACATCTGACTCGCTATGGGACGAGGAGTACTGGTCAGAAACACGAACTGAACTATTGATTTACAGGGTGGACTTAAAATATGAAATGAACTTTATGTTTCTTTACATTGTAAATCACGGAACTCATGCGAATAACTGTGTAACTTTTTACATCTTAAGTGCTTGATAATCTAGAATGAATAAAATTTGTTCTATAGGAATACAGTGACTTAGTCTGTTTCACGCCACTCACTTGATAAATCATCGCACACAGGCAAGGTTATTATAGGCGGTTTACTTCGACAGAAACATGCATTGTTGCTTCATCTGTGAAAATGATGTTTTTTTAAAAAATCGCTATCTTCTTCCAGATGATTGAGCATTTGCATAGCGAAGTCAAGACGACGAGGTTTGTCACTCCTTTGTAAATTTTGCAGTACTTGCACTTTATAGGAATGAAGGAGAAGTTTCTTATGAAGCACGCGATGCACTGTTGGAAATGGAATTGATAATTCGCCACAACGTCAGAATTAGGGGATCTGTGTCACGCAATCGATGTTGGAACGCACATGGGCGGAGATAGATTATCGACTAGATGTTTTCCGTGGCACAAGAGGTGCACATATTGAAATTTATTGACTACATTAAAAAGACTCTAATATTTCAGGTAACACATACGTGAATTTCTAGTTTCTATCTAGTTAAATTTTTAAAATGTCTCAAGGTTTTTTGATACACCCTGTATATCTGCAGATTAGAGGCTTCAACGTCTACTGTGCAAGAAGATTTTTATTTTGAATTCATGGTATTAAAAAGTATTTTAAAATCTACAAATCGTAGTTTCATTTTGCGCGGCAGTGTATCACTGCTTATTCTACTGCTTATTACTGTTAATTTTACGGTATAATACTAGCAGCTGGGATGTCAGAATTATACTGTAAAATCAACAATTTTTTTTTCAGTGTACTGTTAATATTATTAAGGTAAAAGTAAAATTTCACAAAAACTGAAAAAAAATATTCGTACCCTAAAGAGTTAAAATATTTTCAAACCATTATGCGACCGATTCAATAGGAAAAATCACCAAGTAAATGTGACAAAGTATAATTGGTAAATAGTGCGACGATGTAATCACGCATAAGTAGCGCTGTGATACGGGATCCCAAATGGCACTTTTGTGAGTGCGCGGATGTTGAACCGATCTTTGGAGTGCACAGGTTAAACAAATTCATCTCTAGATCTTAAGACTCTTCTCATGTTCGAACTGACTACTTTCTGACACATTTCTACGCATGAAATTGGCAAGTGCTCTATGTTGAAACCATGTAATCGAAAAGTAATTTCCATTTTTATATGTAAAAGTAGATCTTTCAGAAACTGTTGTCGAAGTTCACGTTTTCAACGGCGTTTCTGGATTCGGCACCGCGGGAAATGAAAAAAAAACAGTCGTCATGAGACAACAACCGCTTATAACCCAAGATGTAATTTATTTATTGAGAAAGAAAAAACAAATCTGTTTGCAAGTGTCATGGTTTTGTGTTTATAAATGAGTCTTCTTAAATGTATGAGAAAATTTCTCATTGTTGAGCGGGGGATAATATCTTTTTGAGAACCACCTTAAAAGTGAATATAAAAGATTACAAATTTAGTCGATAACGGGTAAATATTATGACTCATCACAGTGGTCCACAAGTAGCGAAATCACAGCAGTCGCAGCTTTTTCTATTAGCTTGTAGCGTAGCACACTACATTTTTGCGAATGTAATGCAGTGAGCAGCACGATGCAAAAAATCAGTATTTTCTAGCGACCACTGATGTTAATTTTAGCACTACTTTAGTGGGAAAAAAAGTTTTATTCTTCAAATCACGTGATCGTAACTTGTCTCTTTTGTGCAAATTGTATTCTGCGCAAAACATGTCAGCGACAAATTAGTGTAAGAATGTACTAAATGAAATTTATGCAATGCATGGATATGCGAAAATATGTTATTTATAATATTTGTCCCTGGTTATATCGCTTCTTCAGATGTATACCACTGTTTCGTATGTCTCCGAAAAAATAAATAAGCTGTAGCATAATCGCATTTTTATATAACTATATAAATGTTTATTGTACCACGCATCTCTCATAATTTCGCTAAAAATATTGTAATATGTGTATAAATACATAATTAACATAAAATTGGAAATTAACACAAAACATTTTCTTGTATGCTATCTTTCCTAATTTTTTAATGCCCTCATCAAGCAGGGCGGTCGCTCTGCCAAGCCAAGCTTAAAAAAAAAAAAAAACGCCACACAAACAACGCCAAGAACTGGAATAAAGACCGCTAATGCTTATATACAGAAATCAACTTCGCAATGTTAAATCGACAAAACATGCCAGATTAAAATATCAGATATCAAACAAACCAAGCGTCGTAGAAAAAAAAAACGAAAACTAGAAGAATCTAAGGAAGAATTTCTTCAATTTAAGACAAAACTCATCTTCATAAGTGATTTATAAACAGAGATATAGCTTTTTTTTAAAAACGTCGAGTTACTTAAAATGATCACTATTTTCTTCGTCAACCTTTTTTTTTTCAAACAAGCTACAGGCCTTAATATTGGGCAGAATAAAAAAAGGATTGCATTTTTGGACAAGTAATTACGTAATCTATGTGCTTTTATAAAATTCAGTGTAAAAAAAAAATATTTTCTATCCTTAATTAGCAAAAAACTGTTAATTAACTTGGCGATTAAAAAATTATGCCAAAACAGAGATAAAACCCGCCAACGACCATGTACCATCTGTATTAAAATAGCACAAATCAGTTACAGGTTATAATATAACCACATCAAATTTCATCTGCAAGTCAGCCATTTTCTTCTGAAGATATTTTTTTTTAAATAAAACTTCACAATTATAAGAACACATATTTTTTCAAATAATTAAATATGACTGCAAACTGTGGCAGATGATTGTTTCTAACATGAATAAGTATGAGAAATTGCCTGTTACGGATATGGATCTGGGTAGCTCAGTCGCAGAGCGTCGGCATGGTACGCATAAGTTCCCAGGTTCGAGTCCAGGCCCAGGTCAATTTTTCACTCATGTTTGTTTAGTGTATTTAATTGCCTGATAAAATGCGTGTTCTTATACATAAGATAATCAGACGTAGTGTTTATGCTTTAAAAATATTTTAAATATATAATTTACGTTTTTAGAAAGATCTTTAAAAATAAATTAGTTTTTGAGGGAAGATGTACCTTCTAAAATGTATACATTAAGAGTTATCGCCATTTAAAATTTCTTTCCAAACGTAAACAAAAATTTTGAAATGAATTAAATGTGATTCATTTATTTCTAAAAATAAAAAAAACACGGTAAAGGACAGGCATTTCGTTCGCAGGAATACCTTTCACGTCATCTACTATATATACGAGGCTAGCGAAAAAGAAAGGCTACCGCTGTGCTTTACGCGTATCTTTTTTTACAGACTGCGGGAATCACGTGAGGCTCGAATCCACCAATGCAGGTGTACGAAAAGAGCATCACGTCACTCTAGCGGTCTGTAAAAAAAGATAAGTGGAACGCACCGCGGTAGCCTGTCTTTTTCGTTAGCCTCACTATATATATAAAACACAAACGGAAATTTCGTTCCGTTCCTTTATAACTCGAGATCTGCTGAATGGAATTTGATGGAACTTGCACTGTTCGAGAGATAATTTTTCAGGGAAGGTTTTAGTATGTAACACAACTACGTTCTACGTATAATAGCTATCGAATTATGATAGAAAGTTCTGTTATTTTGGCCGAAAAGGTTACCATTGCTAATTTTTTGGCGATCATTACTGTTGCAGAAAGAAATGAAAAGGCTATACATCTCGAAAAATAAAAGAAAAACTGTTACTAATTTTATTAAAAAAAAAAAAAAAAAAAAAGAAAGAAAGAAAAAAAAAAGAGTTTTGATGAGAGAATATTATAAAACAAAAATATTTAATTTAAACATGATTAGAAATGTTCATAATCCTTAAAACATTATTCAAGGGGCAAGATTTCTATTGAAACAAATTTGGCGATTTATCTTTTGTTTTTGGCGATTTTGATTTTACTTTTGACCCCAAACAATTTGATTTTAAGCCAAAAAGTGTCTTTTTTTGTTGCAGAAAGGATTGAAATGGCTATACATCTGGAAAAATAAAAGAAAAAACTGTTACTAATTTTATTTTTTTTTAAAAGAAAGAAAAGAAAAAAAAGAAAAACAGTTTTGATGAGAGATTTTAGGCCAAAAGGTGTTTTTTTTTTCAAGTGTACGACTGCATTTTCGCAGTATTTTTTTTTTTTGGTACTTTTTGGTTAGCCGGGCGCCAGTGATACACATATATACACATACATCTACACAAATACATGTATATACATACATATATATATATATATATATGTGTGTGTGTGTGTGTGTGTGTGTTCATATATCACTGGTGCCCGGCTAACCGAAAAGTACCTTTGTTTATTCAAATGCAAACTATATTAATCAAGCAGGGCGGTCGCTCTGCCAAGCCAAGCTTAAAAAAAAACGCCACACAAACAACGCCAAGAACTGGAATAAAGACCGCTAATGCTTATATACAGAAAGCAACTTCGCAATGTTAAATCGACAAAACATGCCAGATTAAAATATCAGATATCAAACAAACCAAGCGTCGTAGAACAAAAAAACGAAAACTAGAAGAATCTAAGGAAGAATTTCTTCAATTTAAGACAAAACTCATCTTCATAAGTGATTTATAAACAGAGATATAGCTTTTTTTTAAAAACGTCGAGTTACTTAAAATGATCACTATTTTCTTCGTCAAACTTTTTTTTTTCAAACAAGCTACAGGCCTTAATATTGGGCAGAATAAAAAAAGGATTGCATTTTTGGAGAAGTAATTACGTAATCTATGTGCTTTTATAAAATTCAGTGTAAAAAAAAATTATTTTATATCCTTAATTAGCAAAAAACTGTTAATTAACTTGGCGATTAAAAAATTATGCCAACACAGAGATAAAACCCGCCAACGACCATGTACCATCTGTATTAAAATAGCACAAATCAGTTACTGGTTATAATATAACCACATCAAATTTCATCTGCAAGTCAGCCATTTTCTTCTGAAGATATTTTTTTTTTAAATAAAACTTCACAATTATAAGAACACATATTTTATCAAACAATTAAATATGACTGCAAATTGTGGCAGATGATTGTTTCTAACATGAATAAGTATGAGAAATTGCCGGTTATGGATATGGATCTGGGTAGCTCAGTCGCAGAGCGTCGGCATGGTACGCATAAGGTCCCAGGTTCGAATCCAGGCCCAGGTCAATTTTTCACTCATGTTTGTTTAGTGTATTTAATTGTCTGATAAAATGCGTGTTCTTATAAATATTGTAAAATAAAGTAATCAGACGTAGTGTTTATGCTTTAAAAATATTTTAAATATATAATTTACGTTTTTAGAAAGATCTTTAAAAATAAATTAGTTTTTGAGGGAAGATGTACCTTCCAAAATGTATACATTAAGAGTTATCACCATTTAAAATTTCTTTCCAAACGTAAACAAAAATTTTGAAATGAATTAAATGTGATACATTTATTTCTAAAAATAAACAAGTTGGAAATTGTACGTCAAACGTTACAAACGAGGTGCGTTCGTGCGCACGTTTTAGAATTAAATTCATGATATCCCGTGCGTAGAACGGGTTAAACAGCTAGTTAAGTATATATTTTTTGACACTGTTCATACAAATATCTTAACTAGTTATATAAATATTCAGATATATATGTATCAGCTAGTTATATAAATATTCAGATCTTGATGATTTTTAATTCTGTGAAATGAATTCTATCGTCTGCAGATTAATTTCTGTAATAAAATAAGTATCTCGGTCGCTTGACGATTTAACATCCATCGGAAGCTCCTATAACAAAAAAGCACCGATTTAAAAAAAAAATCAAATTTCTTAATAAACATTTTTATTAATATCTCCTAAAGTTTTGATTCGATTTTAATAAAATTTGAAATGTCTCGACAAAATTCTGCAAAGATAATATATTTTAAATTGCAAACCATTTGGTTGGGTAGTTTTTGCGTTGTTATATGCGGACAGACAGACAGACGGACGGACAGACAGACAGACAGACAGACGGACGGACAGACGGACGGACCAAACGACGACTATAGGTGCTACGTATTTATATAATTACGAACGCACCTAAAAAACACGGTAAAGGACAGGCATTTCGTTCGCAGGAATACCTTTCACGTCATTTTCCTATAAATTAATGAAATCCAGATGTTCAATTATTTTTGTTTTAGAAGTGAAGTTTCCATTTAAATTTATTGTAACAGTACAATGTTTAATTGAACTTGTATAAGGTAAATCTAAGAAATTGCTAAGAAATTCCAAACATGCACAGGGCAACGCAAAAAAAAAAAATAAATAATAATAAACAAAAAATAAAAAATAGATAAATAAATAAATAAATAAATAAAAATCAGCTTTCAGAAATTCTAAAAATTGTTCCGCTATTCATATTATGTATCTTCGGGGTCCATCATCCCACTTTCAGCCCTCCCACCCAAAGGGGGCACTTTTCTAAATTTTGCCGACACCTCTCATGTGATATATCGTTGGAAAAGTCTGTGAACGCTTAATCATAATATGCAGAGGGGGGAGGGGGGGGGGGTATTTTCTAAATTTTGCACATACCCCTCATGTGATACATCGTTGGAAAGGTCTGTGACCGCTTAATCCTATTATGCATCTCCGGTGTTCATCCCCCCCTTTTGCCCCCAAAGCGCGATTAGCTTTCACCACCAGGGGACGCTTTCCTATATCTGTTCCTACGAGTCGGATCACGACGGAGTATGGCTCATTCGACTCAACATCAATAGAGCTTTCCGATTTTAGTTCGTTTTTTCTCCACCAGGGGGCACTTTTCTATCTCTGGTTCTATGGGCTAGATCACGACGGGGTATAGCTCATTCGACTCGACATCTATAGCCTTAACGATTTCAGTGCCCGAGGTTCATACAGAACAGATTGCGCTACCTGGTGGTGGAAGATGGAACTTGAGCGTGCGCAGCACGACTGCTATACTGTGCCGAAGGCAGCGGGGACCCTTGTCGGAAGTTAGTTTGGTTAGAGGTTTATACTATTCGATGTGCAAATTAAGGGATTATCCGGTGCCGAAGGCAGCTGAGAACCAGGTCGGAGGTTCGTTCGGTTCGAGGTTTATCTTATTCGAGGTTTTACAAGATTCGAGGCCCCGATATAAATTAGGGGTCCGCTAGCGGGCGAAGCCAGCTAGTGCTAATAATAAAAGAGCGTGATATCACGTTTGATTTCAAATGCAGCGCTGACACGCTATGTACGTATTGCATTTTTATTCATTTCATCGATAAGTCAGTGATATTTTTTAACGGGAGATAACACGTATTATAACAAGCCACATTTAGTATGTTGTTATTAGTTTAATTGAAAAATCTACTGGTATTTCTAGTTAACCTTTTAAACAATGACTGAAAGTAAAATGTAATTTTAAATTATTTCTCATGTTTAGATTATTTAAATTATGTTTATTCTGTTTTAAAAAAAAGAAATGATATCTACAAAAACAACTTTTCAAAAGTAAAAAAAAAGCCAAGCGTAAAAAAAAAAAGTTGTGGCTAAAAAATGGTGTGATATCAAATTTCCAAGCTATTATATTAATTTTTAAACTCTTTTCCATTAAATAAGTTATCATATATATAAGTCGAGTGCCTACGTATATGTTAATAGAAATCGTTTTCTCCTGTACTAAATACATCCTAACGAGCTTCTGAAAATTCAATTTTTTTCAAATTATGCATGATGGGCTTGGCGGCCATCTTTTCATATTTCTAAGCACCCAAATTTCTAAAGTAAAAGCGTAATATGTTTGCAATGTAATATGTTTATAACAATTTCGAACTTTAGATTTTAACTACGGACAGATAAATTAGATAAGACTGATATTTTGAGAAATTGATTTTTACTAGTTTGAAATTATTAATTACTGTAAAAAATAAATCATAAGATGAATCTTTAAGATAAGTCATCATTATCTTAAGACACAATTTTCAGATCATACAAATCTATAAATGAAACGCTTAAAATATTTGCTTAAATAACAATTTTGAACTTCGGATTTTAACTACGGATTTGGATGCTTAGAATTTTGTGAATAATATGCAAAGATGGCCGCCAAGCCCATCATGCATAATTTGAAAAAAATTGAATTTTCAGAAACTCGTTAGGATGTATTTAGTACAGGAGAAAACGATTTCTATTAACATATACGAAGGCACTCGACTTATATATATGATAACTTATTTAATGGAAAAGAGTTTAAAAATTAATATAATAGCTTGGAAATTTGATATCACACCATTTTTTAGCCACAACTTTTTTTTTTTACGCTTGGCTTTTTTTTTACTTTTGAAAAGTTGTTTTTGTAGATTTATATTACACAGATTTGATAGTATACGCGATATAACGGGGCAGACGCGATATAACGGGGGCAACTTTATTAATTAATTCCTGTCCTCAATTTCGAGTGTAGAATGAATCCTTTGAAATCTGAAAATAGCGAAGTAGTGATTACTTTTGAAAAGTAGTTTGTAGTCGCTACTTTTTAAAACAAGTAGCTGTAGTTAACTACATTTTCGATAAAGTAGTTGTAATTTGCTACAAAATAAAAGTAGTTTTTCTGAACACAGCTCCTCTTCATCTAAACATTACATATATATTATTTTAATTAGTTTTTTATTGTATAGCTCTTTTATACAGTTACATAACTTTTTAAAATGAATGTGCATTTTTGTTTTCCCCAAGAAAATATGGATGAAAGAAAACTAAAAACGTATTCGTAAGGGAGAAAGTGCTGCAGAAAAAAAATATTTAGTTTTAAATTCTTCTTCTGAAAACAGTTTTTTTTTTTTTTTACAGTTTTATTTGTGGAAATAATTAGTAACAAAATGCGTTTCAGTTTATCAAAAGTAAGAAATTTGTGCCTAGTTACGGAAAAAAATATTTTTTTTTAAGCACAAGCATCCTTTCTCTTTATGGGAATAACGTATTTCTAAAAAGTTAAATTGATGGTAAAAATTTACAAATGTAAATATTTAATGATTTTGCAGTATTTATGTTTGCGTCAGCTCCAAAAATATTTAAAAAAAGCTTGATTATAGCTCATTAAAATTATGTGATGTAGCAAAAAATTGTTCAGACTTTTTTTTTACTACAACGATATTTTCATACGGATTGGGGAAAAAACGAAAAGAAAAAGAAATTTATTGATTGTACAATTTTCCAGTCTTGTTTTTAAATGATTATGTATGTTTCTAAAACTAAAATCAGCGTTAGTATTTACACCCTTTTATACATTGCGTATGTATATTTTGTATTTTGTTTGTGTGTGTGTGTGTGTGTGTTTGCATATACAAGTACATAAATGTATTCAATAAAAAATTTAACACATGTATTTGTATATTAAAAATTTTCTATTTAATTAGCACTCTTGTTAATTACCATGTAGTTTAAAATATTGTCTTTCTTAACGCCTTTATCGCTTAAATTATTCTCTTTATATAATTATTAATTATTCTCTTATTTAAATTATTTAAATAAATAAATAAAATAAATCTGCTTATTTGCTAGCATATTTATTTCGGTTTTTCTAATTTGGAATTTTTCGGTTTTCTGTTAGTGGAAACTGCTTCATCTGCACATTTTATTAACACAACAATCAGGAAAAAATATAGGGGAAAGTGTGGTGCCTTGGGACATGACCTATTTTGGGGCACCTAATGTTTATAATAAAAGTAAACCGTTAATAAAGAAACATTCTTTTAACAAATCGTTATTTTCATTTGTAAAGATTATTGTGTCCTAAAATTAGAGGCCAGTCAAATGCTGAGCTTTATTTGATTCGGAATTTTTAAGATAAAAATTAATTCACGGCCAATGAATTAATACTTTGATAAACATATGAGATTCTATTAAAGATTTGAAATTTTGTTCTAATTACATCATAATGATTTTTTAAATTTTCATTTTAAAGGGTATATTTTGTATATCATCTCATTAGGAGGAAATGACCTTGATCATGGAAATAAACAGGCACTTGATTATGGAAATAGGATAAATAGAAAATTGATAAAATATGTTAACTTCAAACATTAAAAATCGGCTTCATATGCACATTTTATTAACGCAACCAGCAGGGAAAAGTATAGGGGAGATATGAACGCCTTAGGACATGTCCCATATTGGCACTGAGACAGCTAATGTTTTAGGAGTAGTAAAAAATAAATAAACAGTAGTACTTCCAGATATTGATAGCTTCAAATCTGAGTAAATCGATGTTTTCATTTTGTTATGAAACTTTTTTGTTTCAAATAGGACAACCCAATGCTTTCAATTCTGAAATACCAGAAATGCTCAGAATATTGAAACATGGACATGTTCAAAACTGAGCACATAGAGGTCAGTTCATACTCATTTTTGAAACATGAACATACTCAAAAATGATTAGAATCAGTTCAAACTCATTTTTGAAACATGGAAATACTCAAAAATGAGCACATGCTGTTTTATTCTTGAGTGTGTGCCTGTGCATGGTTTCAGGAATGAGTATATACATGTTTCAAACTTGAGTAATTTTGACTATGTGACATACGCAGATTTGAGTATTTTCAGCTCAAATTTGGAAATGTCATTTATAAAGTATGACATAGCAATCTACTCACGAGATTTACTACTCATGAAATTCATTTCATGAACAGATTCTAATTTGTATCACTTTGTCTTTACAACGTTACAGTAGCTTTATTTTATTAATTTCTAAGAATTTTTTCAATAGAAAGAGTGTAAAAAAAATACCAAACTTTTAATTTATACACTATTAACTGTTTAAAATCGCATCGTAGTCCCAAGCTTAAGAATCAGAAAATGCAACATAACAAGTGGAACAGGTTGGGACACTCAAAACGGTCTCTTCCATATTTAAAAATGAAAGTTGAAACTTTTTTTTAATTAGTTTAGCTTTGTCTATCAATTAACAAGAACGAAAAATCATGCGTTAAGCATAAAATTATGAAATAATTTCCAAAACTTCCAAAATATTTATAAAGCACAATGTAAACACATTGATAAGTTACGTTACTATCGAGGTGCAATAAATCAAAATACAGCTTCAAAACATTAAAACTGTAAGATGTTAAAATTTCGTGAGCTTTCGGCTAAACATTAGCCTTCCTCAGATGAACAACAAGCAGTCAAATTTTAACATCTTACAGTTTTAATGTTTTGAAGCTGTATTTTGATTTATTGCACCTCGATAGTAACGTAACTTATCAATGTGTTTACATTGTGCTTTATAAATATTTTATTGGGTGAATTTGACGTTCGTATTATATAGATTTTTCTATATATTTTTACTTCCAAAATACTTTAACAAAACTTTACCGAATTAATAAGGTGAAAGTTGATGTCTAAGTAAACAGGGTCAAAGTCAAACAGGTCAGCAAACAGTCAAACAGAGAGGCCTATTTTTCGGTATAAGCTCAGCTAGTATTGCAATTACACACACCCCGCCCAGTGACACAATTTAGACACTGTGTCTAAAGTGTCACTAGTGTCACAGTTTAGTAAACAATTTAGAAAACTCATAACAAATTTCACAACCCAATTTCAAAAACTACCACCAATAATTTGAAAAAAATATCCGAATTATTTTGTGCAGCCTTGTATATGATCTATAGATTTCTAAATATATTACATAGTATGCTAAAATTTAGTTCAGTTAGGAAACGCATCATACAATAAAAATTCTGCTTCAGAAATTTCTGTCAGTGAACCAAAATGTATTTGATATCTTTTGTGCTGCCCTGTATAAGATCTATAGCATTTATACGCACCAAGTAATATGTAAAATATTAGTTAAATTTAAAAACGCGCACCACCACTGAAAACGCACTTCCAGCAATTATTGTTAATCGACAGTAACGTACACTCTAAAAACGACATTTTCAAAACTGAGCAAAAAATACTCAAATCTGAGTATGTCGCATAGTCAAAATGGCTCCGAATCAAAATTCTCATATTCACGAGTTTGAAACATGTATATACTCATTCCTGAAAACATGCACACTCTCGAGAATAAAACATCATGTACTCATTTTTGAGTATGTCCATGTTTCAAAAGTGATTATGAACTGACCCTAATCCTTTTTGACTACGTCCATGTTTCAAAAATGAGTATGCTCAGTTCTGAGTATGTCCATGTTTCAATATTCTGATTATTTCTGATATTTCAGAATTAAAACCATTGGATCGTCTTATTTGAAACAAAAAGTTCCTTAACAAAATGAAGACATCGGTTTACTAGATTTGAAAGTGTCATTTTTCTTAGTGTCACCGAATTCTTTTGTGTGATCAATTACATTATGTTTGAAACAGTGTAACATTATTAATATACATCGCAAACGATTTTTTCCCATACACCGTAATGTAATGGAAATCTTTTGAGTGTCGTAGTAAATGAACTATAAAAGATACACACTTCGATTTCAATACCGAACATGCCATAGTAAATCTCAATAACATATATCAGTCACATGGAAGTCCGAGTATATTTACACGAATTGAATTGAAATTTGAATGAAATACAGGTGAAATCGAAGGGTGTGGAAAATAGGATTACAAATATCTCGACAACTAATTATCCGATCTACTTCTTTCTTTCTGCAAAATTTATCTTTTTTTATTGTCTTTTATAGTCACTCCTTAAAATAAACAATTTCGAAAATTTTTATATACCTTTTATCAGACCGAATATTTCGAGAGTCCGAAAAAAATAGTTCCGGATAATAGAGGTTACTGAAATTAAATAATCTTCTTCCCATTATTACATACTAAGTACATACCAAATTTCAAGTCTGTATCTCAATTTGTTCGGGAGATAGAGCGCTTACAGACTCACAGACGCACAGACAGACGGATAGCAATTTTTTTTTCTAAAAATATGATTTTCGGAATCTCTAGTGTCTGAAACATGTAAATCCGTCAATTTTTTTTTCGATTTTCAAAACGATTACAAGACTTAACGTATACTACGTATGATGGGTAAGTAAAATACATTTAAAATTACCTGAAAGGGGGGTTGGTGGCTCTTATTTATTTATTTATTTTTGTAAAGGCGAAACAAAAAAGCGGATTTAATATCAGGGGAAAATAACTAATTTTCCATTATTGTTATTTTCTTTTCAGAATTCAGCCTCATCAAGGTGTAAAGATTTCTATTCTATCGCTGTTGTTTTATCTAAATAACGGCTTTTATCCCGAATGATTGTTCCCATTTTATCCCGCCGGCCGTCGATTCAACATTTCAAGTCACGTTTATTCATTTCCGCCCATTAGAGCGGAATATTGCTCTTCAAGAAAATTAACTATTGCCACTAATATCACATAAATTAACTGCCAATGAGGGAGCGACATTTATGAGGCAGCTTTTTACTGCGAGGTGCTAACTTGTTAGAATTCGGACAATTTATATTTGCTTCCATTATTTTGTTTTATTATACATAATTAATATTTTTAGAAAGCTTTAAACGAATATTCAGAAAGTAATCCATAATCTGTCTATTTGACTGAATATTGAGTAGTTTTAATTATTTAAAAAAATGGTTTCAAATTAGGTATCTTGTGATAAAAAAAAAGGATTTTAAGTAGTTTTATGATGTATCGACTACTCTGATAACAAGAGTAGGCGAGATTTTAAATGAGATCGTAGTTTAATATGTCAATATTTCCATAATCAAGTTTTTATCATGATTCAATACGTTCCCCAAACTCATATGACGTTATGATCACTTGCTAACGTCCTATCTACCAGCTTTCTCTATTACTCATATTGATACTCCCTTTGTATTATTCTCAAACATTTGGAAAAGTGCGTTAAACAAACTTCCAATATGACGTCAGATTAATTTCCTTTTTAATTCTCTAATGACATCATATTAATCTGCTTTCTGTACCTACACATATAGTCATACTCCTTGTATTATTGAGAAATGTTTGAAAATTACTGTTTTAATACCAATATGACATCATATTAATCAGTTTTCAATTGGTGAAACTTTTTATTTCATTTTCATTTTTTCACGTGCAAATCTTTCAATAGAAAATTAAGTATTGTAGAAAGAATTTTATTGTGGATTTTTAATTGTCGGCAACTACTATAACGAAAAATGTTTTAATTTAATATGAAAAGGCTGTTAGAATTTTGGTATTTTATTTCTCTACATTAAAATAATACCATTTTTTTTAAATTTTATCATTTTCAGCTTCATAGTAGGTATTCAGCTATAAGTACACAAAATTTCAACTCTGTAAATTATATAGTTTCTGAGAACCGGCTCTGTGACGGGCAGACAATATAGCGGGAAGAATAGGGTTTGTAAGATGAACGAAATCCAAAAAATTGAATAAATAAAAAGAAAACTGCCCAGTTAAACTGATGGCATTGAGCTCACAGGCTATTCACAATAATTGTATGTTATACTCTTATTTCAAAGAATAATGCCCTCAAAAAATTTAAAAAATCGATAATAAATTAAGGGGGGGAATACCCCCCCTGTTCCCTCCTTTATACTTAACCAGTGAACCCCCAAAGCTAACCAGGGAAGCGCCTTATCACAATGAACCTATATAAAAAATTTGAAGCAAATCAGATAATTCTACATGAAAAAACAATTTATCTAACTTCAGGGGGGGATCAGCCCCTTGTTCCCCCCTTAATAGTTAACCAATGAACCTCCAAACTAATCAGGGAAGCGCCTTATCACAATTAACTTATATACAAAATTTGAACCAAATAGGATGATTTTGCATGCAAAACCCATTTATCTAAATCAAGGGGGGGAATTAGCCCCCCGTTGCCCCCCTTTATACTTAACCAATGAAACCCCAAAACTAATCAGGGAAGCGCCGTATCACAATGAACCTATAACCAAAATTTTAAACAAATCGGATATTTCTATCAAGAGTTATCGCGTTACGTACATACGTACGTACATACAGTACATACATACAGAACGGGCGGGCACATTAGCTCTCAGGCTTTGATAGCGTGTGAGCTAAAATTGTAGCCCACTGGTAACACAGTTACCATCTGCGAATTGTGATTTTCTGAAGTGCTTTTTTAGTTATGCTACGCATTTTATAGGTGAATTAAATTTCAGGATACTGTGCGATGTGTATAAATATCTATAAATCATATACAGGGTTGCATAAAACAATACTAGTTCATTATAGTCATGAACGGCTATTTATGAAAGCGAACTTCAAAAGTGTTATGAGTTTTCTATCAAAATTGTGTTTTGCGTAATGTGTGGTGCGTATAAATCTCTATATATCATACACAGCGCTCCAAAATAAATTTGAATTCCGTGCCGACTATGGGCGGTAATTTCTGAAACGGAGTTTTCAACTATGTTATGCGCTTTCTTCTTTCTCTCATCATGTTTGTTCTTATACCTAACGGTTGGTTTCTCACGAATAAGTGAATTAGAGCCAAATCGTCATATCAAAAGATGAAGTTAAAGTTGGAAAGTGTTTCATAATCTATTCTGTCGCATATTTCTTTCTTGTTTGTTAAATAACAGAGTTTTGTATGAAAGAGAAATGTTAGTTGGCTAAAACAAAGGATGTGAATTATCACTTACTACACAGCGTACAACCAAAAGAGTGAAAAAAATTTCAGACCGGAGATCGAACCTGGTACCTTTGGTATCAGTAACCAATGCTCTATCATTTGAGCTATCCAAATGACCTCTTGTCTAGCATTTCGTCCAGATACTTAAAATGGTAGAGTGATACAGAGGGTTCCGGGTTCGTTTCCCGGTCTGGAATTTTGTTCACTCTGTTGGTTGTACGCTGTGTAGTAAGTGATAATTCACATCCTTTGATGTATTAATTAATTTCCAGTGTAAATCCAGTTTTTCTGAAAAGTTAATTAGTTACATATTAACCGATACTAGGTTTTAATTCGTCTCAAGCTTGCCACTGAAGTTGTGTGCTCATGATTGACTATACATATTCATGATTACTCATGATTGCCAATACATAAGAGTAAGAAATAGACTAAAATGCTAGACTAGATGTTGCCCAGATAGCTAAAAATGGATAGAACATTGGTGCGTAGTACCAAGTGTTCCGGGTTCGATCCCCGGTTTGACATATTCCACTCTATTGGTTGTACTGTGTGTAGTAAGTGAAACTTCACATCCTTTGTTATATTGTTTTATGCTCTTTCTTCTATCTCTCACCAGGTTAGTTATTATACCTAACGGTTAATTTAACTTGGAGATTGTTTCATAATCTATACGAGTCGCATGATGTTTCTTTTCTTGTTTGTTAAATGTTAGGGTTTTAGATTAAATACAAATATTAATTACCTTATCTGTAACTTTTTCTCAAATGTAGTCATCCAATGTGTTTCTATACAATCTTTCCTAAAACAAAAATGCCGCAAACATATGCAATTCACAACGGTTCAATAACAGTTTAGCCAAATAGTTAAATTAACTATTTGACCAAACTATCATTAGATGCATATCTGTGCATAATGACTAAAATGTTAGATTTCTGTTCATTTAATTTTAATACACACCACAGAGTTATTTCTACCTGATAACAATAATTTTGTTACAATGAAACGAATTCGATTAACGTAAATTACCTTATCGTATGGAAACACAGGATCATTAATCACATGTTAACCATACGAAAGACACGCACAAATATGTCAGTTGAAAACTTTATTTGCAGAATATGACATTTGCCAATGTAATGATTTCAATGTTTAAGCTTATTAAAATTAACTACAGATATTTATTATGGTTTGGTTTAAAATGAGATAGATGTAAATTCAAAGCTTATACAAGTTGAAGATACTTTTTAAACCATTTCAGGACTGGCGACATTTAACAACGTTTTAATTTTTATTACCAGTAATTCAATATAGTATTTTTCGGATTAATCTTTTCAGATGAAAAAGAATCGAATAGCGTTTTCTATTTTCCCATAAATGCAATACATCTTTAATAATCTACCTGATGCTAACCATTTTAGCGATGCGCTGAAGTTCTAAAAATCGCTTTTAAACACCCAATTTGATAGCATTTTCCGACAATTGCTTCGATTTTGAGAAATCCGCAAAACAAATTCTGAAAACCTGAGGAATTTATAGATCAAAATAGTTTCATGATTGTGTCATAAAACACAGAGTTTAGATGTGATAACAATTTTAATAACGTATAATTGATATGTTAATTGCAATTTTTCGTCATATTATTCGTTGAGATTTTCTAAAGATTAGATAATATATTAGATAATCTATATATACTATATATACTAGATAATCTATTAGTTATATATTCATGAGAAAAAAAACACCAAGAAGATAGTGAGGGTGAGGGGGGCGGTAACATATTTGCATATTTAAAGTATATTGCTCATGTTGAAGTGTAATAGAAGATTTGTAGTTAACTAATGGATTTAATAAATGATGACAAATAAATGGACCTCAAAATGTTTTTGGTGTTGCGATTTTACTTTACGATTATATTTGTTATTAATGACCAAGTCAGCCATTTAGTAAGGAGATTTCAAATGGAAATAACAACTTGCAGTGAATAATTTTTATTACTAATAGTAAAAATTTTTAATATTTTAAATTCTTCATGTTAATTACTTTTCCCATAACATTCTTCTCATTTCATTTTTGGAACAATTTTTGATTTTTCAATTTCACACTTTTCATTTTTCACTTTCATACATTTCTCTTTTCACTCCATGCTCCTATTTTCTTCTTTATTCCAAATTCAGTTCGCAAAATTTGAGACTACACAACTTTAGCCAACGCATAAAGTTGAATTGTTTTCTAAATTAAATCAAACTTCTTTTTTGTTCTTGACTTTTTCCTTTTTCCTTTACACAGCACACAAAGATCCGACAACAAACTGATTTAATGTGTTTCCACAACGAACGCAACCTTTGGCAGCAATTCCTTTTATGATTCCTATCTTTGTTTGATGACACTTTGGAAGCAGATGTCATACTATTGTGAGACTCTTTGTCGAAAGATTGCGAGTTCAATTCACGGTCATTTTCATCAGCTACGTCGTCAAAAAGTGTTTCAAGTGCAAAACAGGAGATTTCATCAGATTCCGGTTCTTTTTCACCAGATTCGACAATTTCTTCGTCCGAAAAGTAGTCGGAACCGACCATTAAAACCCAAGACGAACTGTGTTTTGCCGGTGAGCCAAAGATTAAGTCAAGGCAGAAATCATCTGAATTGTTTATTTGTGACGTTTCATCTTCAGTTTTGACGGTTTGGTCTTCATCTTTTACGACAATTTCTCCTTCTTTTGAGCCTTTATCGTTCCTTATATTCTCATAAAACAAAGGAGAGGACTAGACTAGAGGAGAGAAGAATTCATTCTTTCGATGACTTCTGGAGCAAACAATACTGGATCGCCGAACACGACTTTTTCATCGGAACTCTTTGCTACTAAATCTAATTAGTTGTTCTGAATAACAGCCATGACCTCGGAGGTACTTAAAGCTTATTTCCATACATCCATACCAGGCTGCTGGGTTTCAACGTTTTCAAAACAACCTCCGAACAAGCGATGTGACAAGAGCTGTTCAACTTTTGGTCGTTTTTCTGCAATTACGTTCAAGCAGAATTTGATGAAATTTAAAACATACTATATTTTACTTCTATCTCCTGACGTGCCGAATCCAATTTTCATCAATTGGAAAAACTTTTCTTTTACTAACAATCTCTGTATCATACGATATACTATACAAATCCACTAAGTGAAAGGGTGTGGCCATTTATTAGCTTCATTTAATAAGGCCATGCGTGTGAAAATTTCAATGGCTAACAAACCAATACGCCACACATCAAAACTATAGACATCTACATTCGATAACACTCCGCGATTCCACGCTTCTATAGGTCCATAAAGACGAGGACGGCCGTAATGCTTTACTGGCTTGTCTCCAACTGTCATAAATCCAAAGTCACAGAGAACAGCGTTCTGACTCTTACTTAGCAGAACGTTATTTGGTTTCAAATCAAGATACCAAAGTTTTTGGCTGTGTAAATGGGAAATGGCGTCCAAAATGTTTTCTAAGCACCGTATTGCTAGATAAAGCTTAATAGGGCCTAACTTTTCTAATAGTTTGTCTTTTAATGTGATTGGCAGTATACCAGCGTAACAAAAATGAAGGAATCCACAGATGATATATACTCACATGAAATCAATTTTAAGATATTCTTGTGTTGTAAACTACGCCAAATACTAATTTCGCCGACAGAATCGGGTTGTTTATCAACAATTTTCACGGCTACATTAGATTGATCTTTACAATTTTTCATTTTTTCGACGCATCCAAAAGACCCGGTTACTAATATTCTTTTAAACTGTAAACCATTTTTCTCCATGTAATCCACCGTAGCCAATATTTTGTTATCGAATCTCATATCGAAGAAGCCTAATCGTCTTCTTTCCGTCACACTATCTTTTTAAAAGTATTTGAACAACTTTTAATACAAATAAAAACTTACGAAAAAGTTTTATAAACTCATTAATAAAAGCCCAAACAACTTGTTTGATACTTTTGACATGAATGCACTAATTACAGAAGCAGTAGCATTCACAATATATATTTTTACATTGTTGTAAGCATTGTTAAGAAAGGTTTTTTTATTAGATTGCAACAATATTTGCGAACAGAATTTTGTAATCTTCTTTGTTGCTATCTGATGAGTTACAACAATAACATATCTACCAACAATTAAAACTACACATTTCGTAACTATTATTTTTGTTTGATGTCTGCTGCTCAATTTATTCTCAGATTTTTGTTTTGCATTATTGAAACTAATAATGTTTCATTCTTATGTCAACATTGTAGGTTATTACTTATGTAAAACATCCAAGTCACCCATAAATGTAGCATTAAAACTTTGATCTTTAATTATTCTGATTAATTACAGATCGAATTTCAAAATTCAGGCCACGTTATTGGCCCTACCTTACTTTAAAATATAAGTTTGTGGTAAATTGCATTGTATTTCATCAAGCCACTGCCGAGAAACCGTGTTCATTTCATTGTAAGATTAGAGTGGATTCATAACGGACACCACCAGAGATGGTGCTGTCAAAGCTGGTAGACAGGACGTGCTTGGCTCGAACCCATATGTTGGTTGTCAACGAAACCATTCGGAGTTTTCCATGGTTTTTTTACGAACCTGCTACTCTGCATAAATAGGGTTTACGTTCCTTTATAAAGATTCCTGAGGAATGTATTCCCCAACCACATCTTGTAGATAATCTGCCTTAACAAAACAGCACAAACACACACATCGCTCCCTTTTGGTTCGTTGCCCTTTTGGCATTTCAATTATAAAATAGAGATGTTTCTCTGTTTGTTTACTTGTATGAGGTACCTAATATCTGGTTCTACTAAACCCATTCCTTTTTTTTTATATTAATGGTGACAGTTTCTGCTTAACCCTTTAACGTTCATTGGTTTCCCCACGAAACCACAAAACTTTAATTACAAAACTCAACAATGACCACTGAGCTCCATATATAACAGGAGTTTTGAGTCGGCGGTCAGAAGCATGAAAGGCAAATGAAGCTTGCAAGGCAAAAGTAAAAAATAGTCAGCGTTGTCAAATTCAGATATTAGTATTCTCATTTACTATTATCCTAATTTATGCTTTCTATAATTAAGCTATACTTATCTAATTCATAAATAATTCACTAATAATGTATGTCAATGCGATAAACAGCATGTTTTGCCATGAATGCGAGCTGAAATTATCGTCACTGTGTCCTTTCGTGCTGACCGATGGAAATCATGTTGGGCAATAAGAAGACAGATCTCCTGTTGTATATGGAGCTCAGTGACAATGACAGCAGAATTTTAATAGAAATGTTTTTCATTTATTATATGTGTGAAGTATCGTTTTTTTTCTTATATAAAAATAAATTTGATCATAATTTCCGGTGTCAATCACTTATTTCAACATCTTAGCAATTGAAGTGCTCTATATCCGTTAAAGGGTTAAAAAAAGGCTACTTTTTTCCGGTACCCCTGCTTCGAAAAACGTCCTATAAACGTTCTAAAATTACGATTACTTTGATATTGTCAGAACTAGAAATTTGATATTTGACATAGTGGTAACTTTTGATGTAAATACTAAATAAGACAGTTTTTTTTTAATCGAAATGTAAAAGAATGTAATGAAAGGAAAGCGTTCCAAAATCACAACTACACTGAAAATACCCAACCGATTTCAAAATTTTATTTAAATTAAAAAATTCAACAGATTTTAAATAGTAGGTCGACGGAGTAAAGAAGCTACATTTTGTTTTTGTTTTTTACAAGAGGGTGGCTGAATTTAAATTGGAATAAAATTTTCGCTTTAAATTATGTAGATATATTTTTGAATAATTCACAATTCAATTTTAACTTCATATTAAGTACAAAAATAACATTTCGTAAAAATAACATTTTCGTCGCAAATGTTTTATTTATATGCGTGCAAATTTAGTGTTTCGTTAGTGTTTTGCTATTTATTCAATTTTAGTTGAACTGGGATTTTAAAAAAAACTATTCTAATTAACTAACAATAAATTAAAATTTTTAATAAAGTGTGTGTGATTTAATTTAAAATATTCCTATTTTTCTTGTAATTAAATCTTAATGATTTTACTTAAATAACTTTTACTCTTAAAGACTATACTTTACGCAATAAAATTTAAGTAAATAAAAAAATGTTTTAAGCACCAGAACCTTTTATCTAATTGCGGACCAGTTTCGGTAGCATTCAACATACCGTCATCAGTGCCCAATGACGGTATGCTAAATGCTACCGAAACTAGTCCGCAATTAGATAAAAAGTTCTGGTGCTTATACAAGTTCTTTTATCTGCTTATATATTTTGCACACCGTTCTATTGGATGGAAAGGAACTCTGATCATGCACCAGGGAAGATACCTAGTTAAAGGAAAAGGAATGAGTAAAATTCCAGAAAAATGGCAATGAGATTGTCTATCTAAAAAATTAAAAATTTGCCCAATTTGTAGATTTTAACGACGAAAAATATATCTTTCAGAATAAAATTGGAAAGTAATTACTATTAATCTTAGCCACTCTAGCACGCTTTAAGCATGGCAGCTTCATGCTGCCATGCCATCCCAGGTTCGAATCATGGCCCGGACATTTTTCGTCCAGTTGGAAAATTACAACTCGTATGATTTTTTTGCCAATTTGAATAATTGTGTTAAAAATCATCTAGTGTAATCAGGTATTCAGCGTTTACTGGAGTTCCATTACCTGCGATCTATTCTGTTGAGCTGATTAAAATATCAGACCAGATGCTATGATCAATAAGGTTAACTGGATGAATTATGCCCTCCAGATTCGACCGGGATAGCTCAGTTGGTAGAGCATGGAAGCTTCAGCCAAGATATACCAGGTTCGAATCCTGACCCGGACATTTTTCGTCCAGTTGGAAAATTACAGGTCGTATGATTTCTTTGCCAATTTGAATAATTGTGTTAAAATTCATCTAGTGCTATAGCTCAGCCATTTTTTAAGATATAGCCAAAACAAAAAATGTGCTACAATCCGTGTATCGCGTTCTAACACTTAACATAAACAATTCTTTCAATTTATAATTATTTTGTACATCTTTTTGAATTTAAAAAAATTAACTGGTCGCTATTTTGAAACAAGATGAGGGATGAAGCTGGCCAACGAACTCGGTCGAGACCTTGGTATGACCTATACACATACTCAGTCACATCCGAATCGGTTTATAAATAAGAGAGTTACAGCATGACATACGTCAGATACATATGGATATATAAATCAACATTTGAACGGAGGGTGGCTTGGGGGTCTTTGGGTCATGATCGGTGAAAATATAGCAAAACTTTTTGTAATTGCTTTTTTCCAGACGGCTGCTGTAAGTAGCTTTTTGTAATGAAAGCTACCTAAAATTATCGGAAATGTTTCGGAAAATCTCTTGCATCAAAAGAAGCTATATTTTTATAAGTGATTTTTTAACCCTCGAAAATACATAGGTTATTAAAGATAGAGAATGCTTTTCGGAATCGTGGGTAGGTCAGAAGAGGTAATTTTATATTTTTGTTCGTGGTTATTTTCGTAGATTAAGAAACTTTTGTTTTTTTTACAGTGCACAAATGCAACGCATCTAGTATTTGTTAAAAAGTACTTTCAAAAATTGATAAAAATTGCTTTTCTAAATTACTCTGCACAATTTACTTTTTTTTGCGCATCAAAAGAAAAAAAATTAATATCGTACCTGATGTTCATCTTCAATATGAAAAATAAAAGATGGAGGAATAAATTGCATGTAAAAAAACAATCGCATAGTGATCAATCAATGTTTTTAATCTGTTCATGCATTATTTATAAGCGAAGTGATAATAAGACGGATGGACATTTTTGTTGACAGAAAAATATATATGTGAAAATAATATAGAACTAAAAAAAAAAATTACAATCGTCTAATTCTGAAATATTTATTATAAATTTATCAGTTTTGAAAATTACGACGATTTCATTTTTAGTGTCAGAACAGCTATGATTTTCGTTTAGTAAAAAGAAAATAAATGCCTATGAAAACTATATGACGATCTGATCTCCGAAGGTTTCTCAATTTGAATTTCTACTTCAGATTTTTGTTGAATCTTGAATTTTTAATATAAACTAATATACGCCCAATGAATTAAGATTTAGAATAAAATGTTTTCGTTTTTTAAAATTCATCCCATTTTTTTTTCATATAATTGCATCATAGGGAATTTTTATGTTTAAAAATACATTTTGGATGTACCTTTGTATAGTGTAAAATAAACAAGTTTCTTAATCTACGAAAATACTATATAAAACCATGACCGAATATATACAATAACCTCTTCCGAGTTACCCATGATTTACGAAAAACATTTTTTATCTTGGGAAACCTCAGAAACTTTTTTAGAGATTAGATTTTATTCTAGAGATTTAAAGAAGCATTTATATAAACAAAGTTCCTTTTGCTGCCACTGATTTTCTGAAACTTTTCAGAGTTGTTTTTATAGTGCATTAATCAGCTTTCTCAAACCGGAATATCGGTTTTTAGGATTCTACCAATTCTCAATTAAACATTTTTCAACCATGTAGTTGAATTTATATATGCAAATGGGGACAAAAAATATTAATTTTAATGTTAACGCTGTTAATTTATCATGTTTGTAAAACATATTGAACGTAAAAAATTTTACTTGAAAATGAATATTATCCGATAAACCTGTATTTCGTGTTGAGAAAACGCATTAATACACTATAATAAAAAAGAAAATTGCCCAGTAAAATGAGGGCATTGACCTCACAGGCTATTCACACTAATCGTATATTATACTCTTATTTCAAAGAATTTGAAATAAGCCTCTCGAAAAATAAAGAAATCGATTATATATTAAAGGGATCATACCACCCTTATAGTTAAACAATGAACCTCCAAAGCTAATGAGGGAAGCCCCTTATTACAATGAACATATATACAAAATTTGAAGCAAATCGGATAATTCTGCATGGAAGCCGATTTATCTAAATTAAGGTGGGATTAGCCCCCATTCTCCCCTTTATACTTAACCAATAGACCCCCGAAACTAATCAGGGAAACGCCTTATCACGATGAACCTATTAACAAAATTTGAAGCAAAACGGTTATTTCTATCAAGAGTTATCGCGTGACGTACATACATACATACATAGTACATACATAGAAAACGGGCGGGCACATTAGCTCTCAGGCTTTGATAGCCTGTGAGCTAAAAAACTACTGGGGAAACGTTCCTAAAAATCAGTGGCAGCAAAACAGACTTTGTTTTTATAAAGGCAACGATTAACGAAAATATATTTATACCAGAGGGCCCATGCAAGGATTTCGCACTGAAATCTAATATTTTTTAGGTACTGCTCTATTATCCCGTCGACCACTTTTCATAACAAAAAACTATCGCCAAACTGTAAGATTAAACGCCAAAAATGCAGTCCCATTTACTTGATATCAGAAGCATTATACATGTTTGTTACGTCATCAAGTGGTTTTTAACGCGACATTTGCGTGTATTTTTCATTACGTTTTACTGATTTAGTAGTTATTTCAATAATTAAAATAACAATTGTGTCCTTAAATTCTTATATATATATATATTTTTTATATTCCAATGGCAACGTTCTCCCGTTTATTTGGCGATAGTTTTTTGTTATGAAAAGTGGTCGACGGGATAATAGAGAAGTATCATTTTTTATCAATATGTAATATTTATTAGATGCAGGTTTAAACTTCTAAAGAAAAAGCAAGGATAAAAATATCTGCAAACAACATTTAGTTGTTAGTCAAGCCAGAATATCATCTGATTTATTCCATCAAAGTTAGACTAAAAACTGATTCAAGATTGCTAAAGGCACGCGCGAGAAAAAAAAAAATAACAATCATATTTTGACTGCATTAGAGGATGACGTCATCCGCTTCGGGAAAAACATGGGACTTAGAAATATAAATCTAAACGTTTTAATTTCAATTTCGCTTTTTAATCATAAGTATAAAATAAACCCGTGCGTTGTTTTTCATAATAATTGCTGAGCATCATATTATGTGGTATTTTATTTTTTTGGCAACAATAATTTCAGGAAAACCTTTCATTTCATTTAGGAAAACAATGTCGATTTAATTTTTAAATTTCAGCAAATTTTAATCAAAAACATGTTTTAACGAATTGTTAAGTGGGCTATGTCAGAAGCCGGTTCTAAAAACTTTCATATGGTATCTCATTCGTTGTTCTGCGTTTCATATTTTCTTAGAAAAAGGGATGTTGACAGGAGAAATAATATATATGATTAAAATCATTAAAATTACAGACATTACATTACAATTACGCAACGACAGAAACCTTTAAATAGTTTTTTAAGCAACTTCAAACTTAAATATCCCAGTTCTCAGTTTAAAGATGTAGTTTATGTTATCGCATTGCCAACAATGCAATGCGATCTGTATAAGGGAGACAGGTCGAATACTTGAGATAAGACTAAAGGAGCACAGATATGCATTTCAAAATAAAAATTTAAATTCCAAAATAGTGGATCATGCAATAAAAACTGACCATTTTCCAGATTTTGCTAAATCTTTTGTAATCAGATCGAGGTGCAGCGACTACAGAACTCGTACATTCTTAGAAGCATATGATATACGAAAATCACAGATTTACCTCTTAACGAAGCAGGTGCAATCCCGAATGAATACTCTGTCTTGATATAACTGTAACTTTGGCCTCGACATTTTGATGCGTTGTATTTTCTATGTGTTGATATTTTAGAGCTGTGACTTACGTTAAGAAAATTTTTTGCTGATGAGGGATTTTCATGTAAATCCGAAACGTCCAATTTTAATATGTTTTTAATGTTTTATGTAATTGTTATGTAATGTCTGTAATTTTAATGATTTTAATATAAATATAAATATGTTCAGACGTAATATTTTTGTTTACTTCATAACGAAAATATATTTGGTTTCTGAGGTTTCTAAAGATAAAGAAAACATTTCGGAATGGACATTGGGTAACTCGAAGAGGTTATTGTGTCTTTTTTTGATGATTATATTATATTTCCCTAGATTAAGAAATATTTATCATTTTTTAGGGTGTAGGATGGAAAGGAATCTCGATCATGGTGAGAAAGTATGTCCCCGATTATGAAAAAGACTCGGAGAAAAAATGCGTCAATTGAAAAATGTGCCTCATGTGCAGACTAATTGACGTATCAAAATATATCTTTGAAATAAAAAAAAATCCCTGACGGCTCGGCCTACAGGCACAGGTAGATTTCGAAGACACAGACCGTGGGGCGCCTGTTTGTTGGGAATTGCGGAAGAAATGACCTTTTAGCCATGATGCGGCATTCGGAAACGCTCACTTCGAAACCTAACTTGTTAGCAGGTGGAGCCGGCAGGAATTTTTTGGTTTTTAATTAATTATTTATTTTTTGCTATAAGGGTTGGTCCTATAACAAACTTGTCAATATAAAAGTTTTAGATAATATTAAGAGGATTTGGGATAAATTCAAGCGGATTTGATATCTTCTGAATTGACGAAGTTACGATTTTTTTTCTTCTAAAACTCCCCATTGGGCCCATTTTAAATGATATCACAAATCTGTCATACATAAATTTTCGGCCCTTTACCTAGAAGTAATAATAACTTTAAACGGATTCGAAACGTATCATAATTAAGAAATTATGGGTGGGGGGTTTCTGTTTTCACAAAAAGCCCCTCCCCTTTTTTGATTATGCCCATTAACGAACTTGACCAAGATTTTATGCCCCTTGATTTTATGTATTAGTTTGGAAGATATTTGTGCAGAATTATTGTAGTTATCGGGTCCATAAAAAAGTGACTTAGATAGATAGATATAAAGTTTGGGGTTGGTAAAGTCTGGGGCTGGTTTTGGGTTCTGGGAGTCATAATCGGCGTAGATCTGCAAAAATGTTTCAAAAATTCCAACTTAGTGGAGAATGTAATAGGTAGTACTTCTTACGAAATCTACCTAAAATAAAAAGTACTTATTTATCTTAGCTACTGTGAAGAAGTTTAATGTCTGCCAGCAACGCAGTTTTCTTATAGAAAAATAGTAGCAGAGAGATAGTTAATTAATAAAGTGTACACTTTCTTGCATAACCGAAAATAATTTTATGAAAAACTATTCTTTTACTATTCTTTTACAAATTGTTTTTAAATTGAAATCTGTTTTACGTATAAAAAAGAAAAATTTTTAATATCGCACCTGATCTTCAACTTGAAAATGAAAAATAAAAGATGGAGGTATAAGTGCATAATAAAAAATAATTTCAGTAATCAGTCAAAGCGTTTTATACATTATTAATAAATGTATTGATAATGAGGCGTGTAGACAGTTTTGTTGAAATAAAAATATATACGTGGAAATAATATAGGACTCGAAATTTTTTTTATTATAATCGTCTGTTCCTCACACTTATATTATTAATTTATTACTTTTGGAAATAGAGATAAATTACTTGCGATAAAAACATTTTTTCGTTTTTAGTGTCAGAAAACGCAGAAAATTCACAAATTTCAAAGTGTCATAAGCTATAGTTATAAAAAAAAATATTTTTATTTTGTTGTTGTTAATTTTACTTATTAGAGCGCTAAGTATGTTTTTACTACTTATACAAGAAGAAAGTATTGTATTTGTGAAAATTTTCGACTTGTAGTTTTCGACGGATTTATACGTTTCAGAAAGTCCTGAACACAATTTGACTGTGTTTAGAAAATGTCTGTCCCCGAGTCTCTGTGTCAGTCAGTATGTGACACAAATTTTGTGGGTGCTGTACCTCACGACTTAATGCTGAGAATAGGATGGAATTGTATATGAAGGTCTATCCGTACTTGAACTGGTGGTGATTAGTTTTTGGGCAAAATGCCCCCAAGATGGGTTGCCACAAATCGATGATTCGTTCAATGTATGTGATGATTATATCTCCAGTTTATTTCCGCAAAATTCAAGGAAACATAAAATTTAAAATCCTCATGATAGGAAGAGATTGTCATTTAATTTTGGTTGCGGTCAAAACGGATTGGGTTGACGGAATTTGATGATTTGTTCGAAATAGGCAATGCTTTTATCACCAGTTTAAATGAACAGAATTCAGCTAATATTCACGCTTAGCATCCTGAATATGAAATACGTTGTCAATCAATTTTAGTTGCAGTCATCTAAGCGGTGAGGAAATTCAATAATTCGTTCGAAAAATGCGATGCTTATATTTTTTGTTTAAATGCCCACAATTCAACGAGAACGACATAAGGGATATAAATTATGTATATATATATATATACAAGGTGGCCATAATTAAACTGACGGTACTCAGAGTGTTCTGTAGCGCGATCTAATTGCGAGAATGGCGCCAAATTTTGTAGGAAGATTAAACAAGACGAGGGACGAAGGATTCCGCAAAAAAAAATTAGTTCCAAAAGTCACCGCCAGGGACATATGCCTATATGTAAATGCATATATGTATACGGACATACGAATATGTGGCGCTGTGTATTCAAAAAAGAGAGTTTCAAAGTATGAAGAATCAATACTGAAATAAAATTACCGTTTATTTAACGAATTTAGCAATTTAATCCAAGCTCAAAATGGTAACAGTTTATAAAAAGCTAAAAATTTACATAAACACTGCTAAAGGTTCTTTATCTGCAATTTCACTTACAGAGCCCCAAAGAAATCAACAGCAGAAGAAGAAGTTCTTTACTCAAATTTCACGTTACATCACGTTACAAGAGGCTTCTTCAGAATAGTGTGTGCATTGCAGTCATCGTTCATGCACAGGGACACACAAAAGAATTCTCTACTGTCTGTTAACAATAATTCCTGGAAGTGCGTTTTAAGTTGCTGAACGCGATTTTAAATTTAACTCACTTTTTGTCTATTTCTTGGTGTGTATAAATTCTGTCGATCCTATACAGAGCAGCGCAAAAGTACGCGAACACATTTCTGTTTATTGACAGAAACTCCAGAAGAAGAATTTTAAACTGTGCTACGCCTTTCCTAACTGAACTAAAATTTAGCATCCTATGTAGTATATATACAAATCTATAGATCATATACAGGGCTGAATAAAAGTATTCGAATATTTTTCCGAATATTGTATATGTTGGAAATTCCTGATATTACGTTTTTAAATATGTTATGCGTTTTCAAATTGTTTACTTAGATGTTATCTTTCAGCTTATTAAACTGTAATGATTTGTAAAATTATTTTGGTAGCGTTGGAAAGTGTTACGTAATCTATGCTTGACGCATGATTTTTCGTTCTTGTTTTTCTTTTAACAGTGTACCATTTTCTAGTTGTCCTTTTAATTTATCACACCAGCGTATAATTGATAAAAAGTGCAAGTCTTATGATATAACCCAAATTAATTTGAAAAGAAAATTATTCCTTTACATATTGCTTTTAAATGAAAGTTTCGCTCATAAGAAGAGAATTTTTAATATCACACCTGACGTTGAAATAAAGCACATATAAAAAAATAATAATAATCCCAGTAATCAATCAACGCTTTTAATCTGTTCATGCATTATTCATAAACGAAGTGACAATAAGGCGGGTGAACATTTTTGTTGACAGGAAATTAAATAAAAATATATATGTGAAAATAATACGAGAACTCAAGAAGAGCAAAAACAGGAAAAAATTATAATCGCCTTTAGTCTGTTAGTTTAATGAAAAAGTTTGTCTCAGTTTCGTTGCTTATATTATCGTCGGAAAATGAATTATTCGAGCTAAACAATTGAATATTAAATACTGGGATTTACTGAAAATATTTAATAAATCTTTGCATCAAGAAGAAATGAAGCTTACCTTCAGCACGAGCATTTTTGAAATAAACTAAACAATGCGGACTTTATTCAAGTGTTAGATATCCCAAACAATCTTTTAGACTCGCCTTTTTAGTTCAAATTACTACGTAACATATTTAATATATAGGGTGATTTTTCTTTTTTTTTAAGTTGTGGAAGTAAAACCCTATAACAAATGAATCATTGATCCAAATGACCTGAAAGCAATGACCCCAAAGCAATAAGAATTTTTTAGGCTTAGTTAAACAAATACTTAAAATTGCACCGACAGGTAGCGCTGTGGGTTAACATCAACTGGTTTCCTTTCTCTACCGGGTTTTAGGCTCAGTGAAGCAGTCTGTTCAAATTTCAAAACCATCTTCCGTAAGTCTTCTGTCGTCATTGGACCTTTTCTTAAAATCTTATGTTAATTCTTAAGTCTAAGAAGGAACTGTTCTAAATCTTTTAAGAGCAGTTGCTGCGCTGTCATTATTCTGATAATACAGTTTCACTAACAACGCACAGTCATTGCGAGGATATCCGTAGAATAATGAACACGAGGTGTGTGTGCTTCACGTTTTTACACCACTGTACGTGTGTTCAGCACAAATTTTTAAAAAATCACTCTGTACATTATTACACTATTACATAAGTAGATTATTTGATATTTAGTGTATATTTTGTGGATTATTGGTTAAAACTACTTGATGTACAATGCTTAAATTTCATCTTTTATTGAGTGTTACAATTTTATTATTTTTATGGCACTGGTTTTTACTAACGTTGAAGCATGAGAATCAAATTCCGGTCATTGTTATTCACTGGTCCCTTTCTTCTAATTTGACTTATAAAACATTAAATTCTGTGTTTTTATTTTATTTATTTTAAATTTCATTTTATATTTTAAAATTAAAATTAAAAATCTTCTTCCATATTTTAGACATTTAAATCATTTTTTCTTAGTCATTTTCTGAGGTTAAGGCCCTGAGTTTTTGCTATACTCTTTTTTTTTTTTATTGGGCTTTCACGATGCCTTGTCTTCGGGGCTACCACTGGCGACTATTTTTATATTCTATTAAAAATTAATAAATCTTGTAGTATATTTCTCTTGCACATGTTAGCAAAATGTATGTGAAAATATTTTGTTTTGAGAAAGTGGTGCGAGAAGTGGTGGCAGCCCTGTGTCTTAATTAATCATTTTAAATTATAACGAATCATATTTTAAAAAAAATAAACGTCTATAACACAAATTAAACTAATAATTAAAAAAAATCTTCTACATAATATAATGAGAAATCCCACAATTTCAGTGTCGTCTGAAAAAGTCGCATCCATAGAGAAAACGTCTAAATTATTGAACCTAGATACGGGTCTAGCCTCAGATGGTTTTGAAACTCCAGGTAGACAAAAAAATTCCATCATTATTAGAAATATGGAAACTAGTGCAGGATAAACTTAAACCTAAACCAACGCAGGACACAGGCATGAAATCTTTACGAAAATATTCTGAGGATGCAATGGAACACGTAGAAATTAGAACAACAATTCTTAAAGATAATATAAGATCAGTTAATTCTCGCAATAAGACGTAAGAAACAGAGAATGAGGAAAACAAAAATAAACTAAAACAGCTGCAAAACTATCTTAAAAAGGCAGAAGAAAAATAACATTTCTGAAGGATAGACTATCAGAAAGAAATACTCTCATGGAAGACGGGCCAAATGTCATCAAAAAATAATTCTGGATAAAATGAACGATTGAAACGAGGAATTTCTAAAAGCTCAAAGCACAATAGACGAACAAAAAATTATCATGATAATGGGAGAGCAAATAGCTCAACTAAAGGGTTTATTAGCTGAAAAGGATCACCAAATCAATCATCTGAAAATTCTATGTAATGAAAAAAAAAATACTAACTACAAACAACAAGAACAACTATCACTACCAGAAACGTACGCCGCAAAGTTGAAATCTAAAACCGCAACCAAACCAATAATACTTATACGTAAAAAAGCTGCCTCATACTCGAAACAGATGAAGATGTTAAGAAACTAAAAACAAGAATAGAAGGGTGGAAGGAAATCTCAGATAAACTGGAAGTTTCAGAAATAATACGGAGAAGTCAGAGAATAATCATATTCTCAGTTCCATATATCATCAAGGAGGCGGAACTCAAAGAAATTATATTAAAGCAAAGTCTTAACAATGTGACCCGACAAAGACACAACATGCTATCAAGTACTGGAGGTGGGTGCACAAACAGCACGCATACTACTGAAGAGAGGAAGATTAACCCTACGCTTCAGTAGATGCCCAATAAAGAAATACACCTCACTAACATGATGTTACAGGTGTCAGAGTATGGGCACATAGTAGCCGATTGTCATAAAGTTGCCAAAATACTTAAGAAAATTCAGGAAGATTGTTTTGAATATTGCAGACACAAATTTCAATGAGAGTCCCAATTTCAATGAGAATTAGTTTATTGAACTTAACACGAACTAATTAAGGTATAGATAACTAAATAATATACAGATTTAGCGCCACCTGGAGGTAGAAAATGAAACTAAAAGATTTAGTAGCTCGTGCGCAGCACGTCTGCTATACGGTGTCATAGCCAGCAGGGACACGTGCCGGAGTTTCGATCGGAAAGAGTTTTATTTATAACTGAGTGAACCCCTAGCGGTGGTAAGTGAAACTAAACAATTTTGCATTTAAAATTTGTCCGATTCAATCAAAGGGCCCGATTTCAACGACAATTTATTCATTCTACTTAACATGAAGTAATTGAGACGCCGATTTGGCGCCCCCTGACGGTGGAAAGCGGAAGTAAAAGATTTTCTGCGGGTGCACAGAACGCCTTCTATACGTTGTCATAAGCAGCGGGGACACGTGACAGAGTTTCGTTTGGAAAAAGGTTAGTTTAGAACAGAGTGCACCCCCTGGTGGTGGACAATGTAACTAAAAGATGTTCCATTTAAAGTTGGTCCGATTCAAACGAAATATTTTCTGACATTTTTCCGAGGTCCTCCAGGTACTAAACAAACTTCGGTATCATTTTTCCAGCCCTTGGTTACGACCATTTATGAATATTAATATCCAGGGGGTGATTTATTTTCTCGGGTTCTATGGGACCGATTTCAACGGGCATCGGTTCATTCAACTTAGCATGAGCTAATTAAGATATAGCTAATTATTTGAGACATAGATTTGGTACTCCCTGGCGGTGAAAAGTGGAACTAACAGATTTTTCGCGAGTGCACTGCACGCTTTCTACACGGTGCCATAAGCAGCGGGAACGAGTGCCGCAATTTCGTCCGGAAAAAGGTTTATTTTGAACAGAATACTCCACCTGGTAGTGGAAATTGGAACTAAAAGATTTTGCAGCGCGTACGTAGCACGTCCGCTATACACGGTATCGTAGGCAGCGGAGACACGTGTCGGAAAATTTGTTTAGAACAGAATGCATCCCCTGGCTGTGGAACTAAAAGATTTTCCTGCGCGTGGGCCAAAAATGGCCATTTTTATTGAAACCACAAAAGAAAGTTATCGATTTGATAATCCCAGAAAACGAAAAAGTTTCATTTTCACTCATCCTCGAGTATTAAGGAAAGTATTGCACTATTTGAATCGAAACTCACAATTTATGTTTCTGATTCCGAAAATGCAAATTTTGTGAAAATCCGACGGTAACTTTTTTTCAATTTTGACCAAAAACTGACCCGTTTTGAATCAAATGATCCAGACATTGGAGGAGGTGGTATTACATTTACTTCCGCATCAGGTAAATCTCTCAATTTAATTTCCGAAAGACAAACAGTTACCAGAGGAAGGCGATTTTTAGAGTGATTTCGCGTTTTGTATTATTTTTTGACGGGACGCCGGATGGATCTGCTAGTTAAAATTAAAGACGATCCATCAAAATATCAATGCATAAATTGTCAAGATTACAACGCATATATTCATCATACCATTCAAACCATAAAACGTCGTCTGATCAATGTTAAACTATATAAGGCATCTTCGAGAAGAAAATAATTATGCTACGCTTTCAAACTAGCACGAATCAATTTACAAAAATGTAAAAACCAACAGAAGACTTTATAAAGTATTTAATAAAAAACATTTATGACATTATGCTTGCTTACAGGACTGTCATGTGTCAAGTGGACGACTTACATCTCTTTACTCAAATTATGCATGTTACTATTCCTTAAACAAAACTGCATTTATCATAATCAATTATTTAAATCCACATCTAAAGCACTATCAATCTCAAATCATGAGAACTTGTTAATTTAACAATAAGCAAAGAAAAATGTACAATTAGGATCGCAATACAGTTCATCTTTAAGAAATTTAAATGATGATCTGAAATTTTGGTAAGACTTGCAAGGATTTAGTAAGAAACTTATGCAACTTGGAGATTTGAATACGTGGCTAATTCCATACGTGAATGTAGTGTAAGTCACACAGCCGCAAAAGTTTATTGTTCTTGGCCTCCGGTATTTTTTTTTTTAAAGTTCTTTACTGTATTTAATTGTATGTAGATATATGAGATTGAATAAGTTAAATTTTCCTTTACTATAATACTGGTAGTAAAACACCGCAGCCATTTACATCTCTGTGACTGACACTACATCCACGCATGGAATTAGCCACGTATAGTCAATTGTGTGGCTATCGTTACGAATGACGCAAAAGGCAAATTACTCATTTCACAAATGGCAGTTTGACGTCTATTAATAGTGAATGATCCTAACAGCACGGCAGCTTTTTAAAATGGATTGCGCAGAAAGCTGGCTGAATGGAACCCTCGCCTCATTTGAAGTTTTCAAAGATATTCTATAATGGAAAGTACTCACAGATCTACTTTTTGCAGACCATCGTTTAATAACCACAGCCCTAGACAATATTACTGTTCCTCTTCTATCTAAAATAAGATGTATAACTACAACTGTGCCATTGAAAAAATTAATATCAGCAATCAAAACAGATATTGAAAACAGAGAAATAAATTTTCATAACATTCGTTCGAACGAAGACGATATTTTTTAAATTGTATAATCAAGAACTGCAATCAGTATCTTAAGAAAAGAAATAGTACCCATCAACCAAAAGTCAACTGGTGGGGTCTGATAACTTACGAAAAGAAAGGAATTATACGGGAAATCGAAATTTCGTTGCGTGACAGAAGATAAAATTCGATTCAAAAGACAAAGAGCGCAATACAAACGGTCATTAGCAGGAGCAAAACGAAAGTCTTGATTGAAGTTTTCCAAGAACTCTAAAACTTTATATGACAAAAAAAAAAAAAAAAAAAAAAAAAAAAAAAGGAAAAAATATCCCTGACGGCTCGGCCAACAGGCACAGGTAGATTGGAGGGCGCCTGTTTATTGAGAATTGCAGAAGAAAGACCTTGGGATTTTGAAATATACCTCTGCTTGTAGGCGGAGCCAGCAGGGATTTTTTTTTACTTTAATTGTTTTTTTTTTTTTTTTTTTTTTTTTTTTTTTTTTGCTGTAAGAGTTGGTCCTATAAAAAACTTGTCACTATAAAAGTTGTAGATAATATTAAGGAGATTTATAATAAATTTAAGCGGATTTGATATCTTGTGAATTGACGAAGTTATGAATTTTTTCTTCTGAAACCCCTATTTACCCCCCCCCCCCCGCCCTTGGGGGCATTTTTCATTAAATCAAAAATCTGTCATACATAACTTTTTGGCCATTTCCTAGAAGTAATAATAACTTTAAACGGATTGGATTCGATTTGTAACAAAATTAAGAAGTTATGGGTTTTTTTCTGTTTTCACAAAAAGCCCCTCCCCCCTCCCCCTTGGTTCGAGTTTGCCCATTAACGAACTTGACCGATATTTTATGCCCCTTGATTTTATGTATCAGTTTGGAAGACATTTGTGCAGAATTATGGAAGTTATCGTCTTCATAAAAAAAGTGATACAGATAGATATGAAACAGTGTGAATACAGTGAAATGAATTATATCGTCTGTTATTATGATATGATTCATTTCCGTAATAAAATAAGTACATTTTAAGTTGGCAACATTTTATCTTTTGTTGACATTTACTGAAAATTCCAATGGGAAACTTAAATCTAGCTTTGAAAATTTCAGAACTTTAAGTATATATTTAGACTCTTTTTCCATTTAATATCCATTTTTCCGGAAATATCTGTCCAAAAAACTGTCGGTAAGATTACGGGATTGCTATAATTAAACAATTTTAGTATACAAATTCTGTATTTAAATTCAGTAATACGTAAATTATAGGACTCCATCTTAAACAGGACGTAATCACCTTGGCAACCTAGAATTATTACCAATCATGGGGTTTGAATTAATTACGTACGATAGGATTTAATAGAATGAAGAATGTGACTATAACTTGGTTACAGCGCTTAGAATACATAGTGTGGAAATCTGCTACAAAATAGTACTAAAAAATTTAATCCAATAAATGTACAACGTTGCTGAAAAGATAACGATGGGATCGCAGCGCCATCTGCTAGCACTTATCAACGTAAACATTGTATTAGAATGTTTCGGCTGGTGGTAAGTATTTGAAATATTTAAATTATATACTTTTCTCCTGTGATTTATTATGATTTTTATAAGCTTTTTTTTTTTTTATTATGAAAGCACGGCTAAGAAACGAGATACGCATTGTTTTGTCTCTGGTTGCAATACTCCATACAAGAACAGTAGGAGCACCGTTGCACATTTATAGGCTACAACATTTTAGCGCTTTTTAAAGCATTACTGGGATAGCCGATTTCCACACTATGCATTCTAGGCGCTGTAACTTGGTCATAGAGGTTATAAAATGGCATTACGTCATATATGACTATAACGTCATACATGTCAGATAACCGGGCGATTAATCCTCGGAAGCTGCTATAACAAGGAAGTACAGATTTAAAAAAAAAATCAAATTACTTAATAAATATTTTTATTAATATCTTTTTAAGTTTTGATTCGATTTTCAAAAAATTTTAAATGACTCGACAAAATTCTGCAACGATTATATTATATTAAATTTCAAACCATTCGGTTGGGTAGTTTTTGCGCTGTTATATGCGGACAGACGGACGGAACAGATAACGACTACAGGTGCTAAGTATTTATATAATTACGAACGCACCTTACAAACAGAATTGACTTGGCAGACGAAGAGACATTTTAATATAAGGTAAAGCTAGGATAGTCTGCGCACAATTCAAAAGAATAGCAATAAAAAATCTAAATTTTAATTTTTTGCTAAACTATTCATGAATAACTTTTACTTCATTTGTTTTTTATGCATTTCCATTGCTATTTTGTTGTTATGTTGCAATTTAATAGAACAATTGTAATAAAACCAAGAAAGTTATTTTGCGCAATCTCTCCTTATAGGGTTGGTGTGATTGCGCAGATGGGTAGGAGAGATTGTTACTTATAATAACTACAATTAAATTGTTAACAGTAATAATTACACTTAAATGATATTGCTGTAAGGTTTTTGTAAACAAATATTATTGTATTACGAGTGAATATTTCGACATAATGATAAAAGAATCAGAAAAAGAAAATAATTTTAAAAACGATTTAAAAAATTTAATTAAAGGAAAAAATTAAAGAATCAGAAAAAGCAAGTCCAGATAAGATTAAAAAATAAAGTAATGCTACTTAATAACACGTTTAACTTAAAATTAGTCCATTTTCATTTTTCTTTTTTTTTATGCAAATTTACCAATAAGCTGCGTAATCTCTCCTACCATGGAAACGAATGGGAACACTGCGCCATCTCTCCTAAGTAGCAAATGCGCAAACTCTCCAATTTCGGTAGGAGAGATTGCGCGGCCTTTTATTTAAACATGACCTCTTCTAAAACGAACCGTTGATGTTCACATTGTTAGTCTAGATTAGTAGCTTATGAGAAATCGTTTAAGTTTAAAATATTTTGTACTATTGACATTGTATAGAAATTCTGATGAAGAGCTATGAAAATTCAAGCACTTACTTTGGGAAAACAAAACAAAATAGCAATACTTTATCTTAAACGCTCAAAGCAATCAACGTGCACTTTTAAGTAGACACTCCACTACTGTTCTTGTACAACTACCTGTAATCGCTGCACGCTCACTCTACTCCTTCCCCCCAAACCACTATGTGCGCAATCTCTCCGACTGCGTCATCTCTCCTGGTTTTACCTTACATACCGCACAACATTGATAAAAAGTTGCCGACCCCTATTTTAATCTTTCAATGCATTATTCATAAATGAAATAATGAAAAAAGTGACACGAATCTTTGTTGAAAAGAAAATAAACAAAAAACATAACTTCAGCCAAAAAAAGAAATTACTAATTGTCGTATTTTCTGGAAGAATTTGATAAAGAAAATCTGTTTCGTTTGATGTTGATTAAATGAATCGTTTAAAAATTAATTATTGTAGCTAACAAATGATTATCAAGCATATAAATTTACTAAATATATATTTTTAATATTTGTTTTATTCAGGAAGATTTAGTTTTAGATAGAAAATGCATAATTTCGAATTAAAATAAACGGCACTGAGTCGAATTTATTCCATAATTAATTTCCTACTATTTAATTTTCTACTTTTTTTTCCTTTTTTAAGTTTGAAAAATACGTTTTCATGACGTGGGTTATACATTTTTAAATTATTATACTTTATTTTTTTATGAAAGTAGATTTCTATGTTTTTTATGTGCGACTTTAATTATTAGGGACTTTACAATCTTTTAATTAAAAAAGAGATATAATTTTATTAGTAAAGGATTTTTTTATCTACCTGCATACGCTTCTAAAAAGTTCATTTTAAAGATGAAATTGACTTAATTAAACGACAAATTTGATTAATGCTTTCAATCATGAGATATTCGTAATGCAATCATCAGTTAAATATAGTCACATAATAAATGCGATTAAACAACGGCTTGTTTTTTCGGAAGGCACAAAAACAGATCTAGATATCTGAACGAGCGATATAACTAGATGCTACACTTATATACAGTATGCCCACTAAAGTCCCTCGCCACCCTCTTAACTTCGGAACGGCTGCTGCTATATTCATAAAAGTGGTGTCTAGGTATAGTAAAGTAGCGGTTAATATAGTAATAGTTATAGTAATATAGCGATTTCATTGAGTAGCTATGCGCTACTCATTGAAACCGCCTACAGCACCACTTGGTGGAATATTGGGGAGTTAGCATTCCTATCTCGAAAACGGAAAGAGATAGAGAAAAAAAGTGATTTACAAAGTTGTAGAGCATCATCGATTTAGTACGAAAAGATACCTTGTGGACATTAATGCGTAAAATAGGACGGTTAAAACGCGCATTTGTTTTTTCGTGATTTCCTACACTGTGACGTGACAAAACGATCTTAGAAAGAAAAAAAACAACTAGTTATAATAACATTGCTTTATTTGAGATGTTCAAACTTCTCACCGTCAGCTGCAATGCACATTTAGATCCTTGTTTGAATTTCACGTTTTACACGTTGGCACAACCGTCCGTAATGCGTTGTTTAAGGTCCTGCAATGTTTGTGGAGGGGTCGCATACATCTGCTGTTTCATAACTGGTTGTTTCTTTCGTTCTAAGATCGTTTTGTCACGTCACAGTGTAGGGAATCACGAAAAAACAAATGCGCGTTTTAACCATTCTATTCTTCGCATTGATGTTCAAAAGGTATTTTTTGTACTAAATAGATGATGCTCTACAACTTTGTAAATCACTTGTTTTCCCTATCTCTTTTTGTTTTCGAGATAGGAATGCTAACTCCGGAGTTTTCCACCAGGTGGCACCGTAGACGGTTTAATTCAGTAGCGCATGGCTACTTTACTATACCTACACACCACTTTTATGAATATAGCAGCAGCCGTTCCGAAATTAAGAGGGTGGCAAGGGACTTCAGTGGGCATACTGTATATTCTATTTATGCACAACCATACACTGCATACATTTTATTTACTATTCTTACAGTAATTATTGAATTGGGACATAAAATTATCGTTGTCTCATGTATTTACCAATAGATTTGTTTATAAACTACCAGCATACTTATTGTTTACTTTACGTTTATTATTTGCGCATATTATGCGTTTATTATTACCTTTATACACTTATTACATATATTAACTATTCAACGCACTACTTAATCTGTTAATTGGTTTGAGTTCTGTTGAGAGTTAATTATATATTGAGTTGTCGAAATTCATAATCTAGAAAATTACCGAGAAATAACTAAATGAAAACAATAAATTTCTGAAGAAAGCAATTTCTAATGAAGAAACGCAGCATTAAAACATGATCACCTAATAACGAGTAAGTAGACAAGTGTTGCTACCTAGAAAATTAATTTATTTGGTAGGTCATCACTAGTTTTACCAAGACCCCTTATCATAATCATGTTAATATAATAAGAGCTGTCTTTGATTTTACCAGCAAGTGTCAATGGTAAATTCCATTACTTCATGCAATGTGTTGCTAAGTACTGCAGCTAAGCTTTGGAAATTGTTGACCAGAACATATTTTGCACTAAAGAAGCAAGTTTACGATCACGTGATATGAAGAATTGCACTTTTTTTTTCTCCTGAAGTGTAATACTTTGAATTTCATAAAACTTTGAAGCTTTCCGGCACTAAAAACACATAGGCGATTAGGGCTGGAAAGCTCCAAAATGTCATAACATTCAAGGTATTATAACTCTGAGTTTTGGACGTAAAAGAATGGAGTTTTTACTGTTTTACCTGTCAGAATATAGAGAACAAATAGCAGACAGAGACCAAATAAAAATTTTAAAAGTGTAATTTTTAAAATTTTATGTCAGGAATAATCTTAATAACTAGCATAATGATAATTCCTACCTTATTTCGAACACTTTTGCACTTTAAATCAATTACCTATCTCCAATAAGTAAAAAATTAAAGCGCTTTTGAATCTTTTTGGTATATTCTGTAGAGATAATGCGCAAAGATCGGAGTAGGTGATTTAGAAATTAACAAGAAAGGAATATCATGCATCAATCATTGATTGGGAAACACTTTCAAACTAATTTAGAATACCGTAACTAGACGTCACTATTTAATAAGCTGAAAGATGATATCTAAGTAAACAGATTTGAAAACCCAATTTCACAAGTATCATCTATTGTCGGAAAAGTATCAGAATTCTTTTGTGCAATCCTGTATAAGATCTACAGATTTGTATATATACTAATATACATAATATACAATGCATAAAAATATACGTAGTATACAATAATTTAGTTCAGTTAGTAAACGCATAACACAGCTGAAAATTCCCCTTCAGCCATTTTTGTCAATAAAAGGTATTCGACTGTCTTTGTGCAGCCATGTATATGATCTATAGAATTTATAAACACTGAGTAATATGTCAAAATTGAGTTAAATTTAAAAACTTATACTACAACTGAAACCGCAATTCCAACAATTATTGCTCATAGACTGCACATACTGTAACCGAATTATTTTGTGTGCCCCTGTAAACGAACGACAAATTCTGTATACATCATACTCTATAATAAGCGCCTTGTAGTGCATCTAAGTGATGTGTATCAATTTCAATATGCTTGAAATAGTGTAATATATTTAAAATGCATTACAAACGATTTTTCCCCATGTAAAAGAATTATTTTGAGTGGTCCTGTAAACGAACTATAAATGCCACAGACTTCATTTTCAATACCAAATATGCCATGGTAAACCTAAATAACATATATCAATTACATGGCAATTACAGTACCGGCTGAATCAAAAGTTCGTTAAATATTTAAAAATTCATAAAAAAGGAAGAAATTATGATAAAGAAGTGAGTTATGCAAGAAAGGGCTGGCTCACAAGGTAGTCGCTTTTTTTTTTTTTTTTTTTTTTTTTGCAGCAAAAAAAATTGTAGTTAAAAAAAGTCACCTGTACATGGCGCTGACATGCGAGCGATTCAGCAGAATTATGCAAATTAATCCTGGAATAAAAGACCGAGATACACGAGATTTCTCATTCGCTTTCAGAATGTTATCATTACCGGATCGAGTGTTGTTGGTGAAGTTGTTCTATTTGAGCGGAGAGATTCTGCAATTCATTCCGGTATATTGCATTCAGCTGTAACGGCCGTTGTGAGTCGCCTTAGTTGTGTTGTAGAATGTTCTGGAGGTCATGTTGAACAATTGTTATTGCAATAATAAATGGATGGAGCGTACTGTTGTCCTTTTCATTGTGTTTCGGGTCGTGAGCGCCCTCTACGAATGACATTGGTAACTAAAAAAAAATTTCCTGTAAAAAAAAATTCGACTACCTTGTGAGCCCTTTCTTGCAAACCGCACTTCTTTATCATAATTTCTTCCTTTTTTATGAATTTTTAAAGTTTTAACGAACTTTTGGTTCACCCAGTATATCTAGGCAAGTTGTGAGGACAGGAAGACAGGCCGATGACCAGACAGTTTGCCGGACAGACAAACAGACGTCCAAACAAATAAACTTCATAAACAATTTACAACTATGTTGGAAAATGTTAAAAAGCATTTCTTAGTCTTTACAAGTTTGGTGCATAAATAAGAAGTCCATAAAGGTAATTTTTAGTGTTTTTAGTAATCTTACATTTTTATATATTGTTATGAATTTTGTAAATATTTCATTCTTTTTAATTTATTTTATTTTATTATTGTGAAAATTGCAGCATTATTAATGTATTTCCTATTGAGCATCATGTAACTCAGTGCTAAAGGCCTCAGGTGGTTTGCAAGGAAAACAACCTTACAGCATCGGTTTCTATAATGAGTTCTATTGGAAAATCGCCAAGGAATGGGTTTATCGCCAAGTTGGCGATGGTTTTGGCGACTTATTTTTGTCGCCAAATTTGGCGATATATCGCCAAATGTCGCCAAGTTGGCGACGGATTTGGCGACTTTTTGTGCAACCACCCCAAAAAGTTTTTTTTTTTTTTTTTTTTTTTTTTTTTTTTTTTTTTGTGCAACCACCCCCACTTTCCCCTCGTCTGCCATTGCTGTAGTACGTACTTTCTTGGAGCTCCTGAACTTTTCAAAGTTTTTTGGTAATTATTTATCCGGCGATTTTGTTTTTTGCACATAATCCACACTAATATGTTATACATTAACTATGTTTAAATTATTTTGATTTATTTTATGTATAATTGTTAATTTCTGGACTTTGAAATTTTGTCACGTTGGCGTCAGGCCTATCTTGTTTATCAATCTTGTAATACTGTCAAATTAACATATAATATTTATTTATCTGGTCTATTTATTGATTTATATTGTAGTATATTAACATAGCTTACTTATTTAACACTGTAGAGAATATTAATAAGCTTGTTAGCTTACTTTTTGAAAGTTCGCCATTTATTGTTTACTTTTTGCGGAACTTTCATCTTTACTTTATTTCTACTTATTATGCATTAATATTCATGATTATAACACCTTAATTATATAATTTAGTATTCTAGTTGATTTACTTACCTTCTGATGTACTTTTCCTGTGGTAATCGTTGTTAATTTCTGTTTATTATTGATTATTTTGAGACTTTGTGACTTGTAGTGGGCGGTTCACGTTGTTGATGACTCCATCTTGATTGTTAATTGTTAAGTTGAGTCGTTTTTGGCTGCAGGTTTAATTTCGTTCGCCGTGTAAGCCGTGTATTTTTTGGATTGGTTAGCGCTAGTGTGTTTTTATGACGTATGAAATTGGGATAACTTTATTTGAGAGGAGTTAGTTTACTGGTTGAGGTGTGTTGGTTGAGATATAGTTATTTGCTGTTAGTTACTTGATTAGAGTACTTGTTTGGTTTCCCTGATTTTTTCGACTATCACGTGGTGAGGTTGTTGTGTATTTCTGTTGTTGGTTGCTAGGGAACAGTGGGGTGGCTCATTGCTTGCTTGGAGAGTCGGATTGTTTGTTTGCTTTGCGTTCTTCTTATTGGTTGCTATAGTTACTGTAGTATTGTTGATTTTGTTGTTGCTAGGTAACTCTGGATAAGTCGGTTGTTTATTTGGTAATCGGATGATTATGGTAATTACTTTTAAATTTTTATTTGGAGCTTGATTATTCTGGGTTGTCCTCCCTGGTTGGGTCTAGATTTGAGTTTAGAGAATAGTTTTATTGTTATTAATTACTGGTGATTGTCTGCCTTTTTGGCTCAGCCGTTTATTATAATCATCGGCATTTTGGGATTTTGGACTCAGTCCTCCCATACATATATGCTGAAAGTTTGTTCATAGTGTGAATGCCCCTTCAGCAATCTCTGCTCATTTGAAGCCAATTTGTCATAGGGGTACTATTGTTGTTCCGTCTGTGAGCAAACGCTGGTGTGGGGTCTGGTCTCTGCATTGCCTCTCTATACGGATTGTTTTGGTCGGTAGGCTGTCAATTGGTTTACAGTATTGGTTAGTTGGTAACAGTTTGATTATAGTTCTTTAAAAGGTGATTGTTTTTGCTTGGGGAAACGATGTCCACGGCCGCTGAGAATACAGATGAGTGGATTGATGTAGTGAAGGATTTGGATCTTCCAGTTATGGTTCAGAGACTTACAGAAAGGATGCATACGTGGTTAGAGAATAATCGACAAAAACAAAATAAGGTTTCGGCAGGACTGATCTCGATGTATAAAAATATTGCAGGATATATACAAGAAAGGTCCTTGATGATTTTTAAAGAAAATGTAATATTGTCTACAAAACTGGAAGACAGAGTGCAACATGATAAGGTTTTGAGAGACATTGCGGAAAAGATCTCAGCTCCGGTGACCCAGGCAGAAGAGAAAGAACAGAGAAAGGATGAAAAACAAGTGACTAGGAGACGAGATGACCATGTGGTACTTGTGTCAAAATTGGATACAGAAACTGATTTGAATGATATAAGAAAGAATATAAAGGAGATATGTAATGCAGATGTAGATATTCCTACTCCGAGAGATGTGTTGACGACTCAGAAGGGTCAGATCATAATTAAAATGAAATCAAGGGAGGAAGCAGAATTGTTGAGAGAGGTACTTGATAAGGATGAGCCTCTACAATCCAGGGTAAAGATTAACATTCCGGTTAGAAGAAGAGAGAGGGTTCTCCTGCTTAGTGTAGACCCGGAGTTGGGTGAGGATGTGGTCACGGATTCAATACGAAGGGCCTTGGAGGAATCAGTTGTGGAGAAGGGTGTAGTAAGAGGACTATCGGAGAGATTGAAGAATCCGTCACTCGATAGGTCTACAAGAAATGCATTGATAGAGTTATATAGAGAAACACATTTGGATTTTGAGATTGTCAGAAAGATAAAAACTAAGATGGGAAAAGTAAATTGGCTTATCGATGTGGACGAGAAGGGAAGAGATTGGTTGATTAATCTTAAGAGAATTTGTGTGGACTTTGACAGATACCGAGTAGTCAATTACATAAATATAATTAGATGTTTCAATTGTCAGGCTTATGGGCACTATGCGAACTCATGTAAGGGAACATTGAAGTGTGCAAAATGTGCAGAGGAACATAGCACGAAAGATTGTAAATCAGATACAATTAGATGTGCAAATTGTTATTTTGAAGATCCTACAGTAGAGAGTGATCATAGAGCAGATAGTGCACAGTGCCCATCTTTTGTAAGATATAGGGAGAGTATTATGCCAATGGTACCCCCTCAACGTAGCTAAGGGCGACTCAGGGGCTGTTTCTGGGAACTCATTTATTAAGTGTCTGCAAATTAATATGCATCATTGTATGGATGCCAGTGATGCTTTGGTCACATATGTTTTAAAAAATGGTATTGACATTGTCTTTTGTCAGGATGTTTATGTCCAGTCGGGGGTTCCTATGGGGATTCCAACAGTCTGGCCTTCTTTTTCTTCATCTAACAATAATGCTTTTATTTTTATTACTAACATGGATTATGTTGCATTGCAGTCGCTGGTTTTGAGCAATGCAGTATTTATAGTTGTAAATGTAATTAATGAGAAACTTTTATTGGGTTCCCAATATTCGGCTCCGTCAGGCAATTTAGATACTGATTTGGAGGAGTGGAAAAATATTTTCCCTGATTTCTCCAGGGTCTTGGTTGCTGGAGATTTTAATGCTCATTTGATGACTCTTGGTTATACACGGCAAGATGTGAGAGGACAAATATTATTAGATCATTTAATGATGAATAACATGACAATTTTGAATGACTTAGACGCACCATGTTCCTTCATCCAGGGAGATCTTTCGGGAAGACCTGACTTAACAATCGGAGGAACTCTTATACAGGATATTATGGAAGATTGGTCAGTCGATACAAAAGAATTTTCATTTAGCGATCATAGATATATATCATTTAAATTAAATATAAGTCCAGTTTACAGAAATCAGTACAGATTTAAAACAAAGAACGGTAATTTTAAAAAATTTGATTTGTTATTTAAAAATAGACTAAATGATTGGAAGAAAAACTTTGATAATATTCAGAATACACAGGGATTGGATAAATTTATGAAGAATTTCATTGATGATATTTTGGATATTCTTGAACATAGCTTTAGGAAGCGTAAACTTACTTACAAACCAAAAATCCATTGGTTCAATCAGGAAATTAAAATTGAAAGAAATAAAGTTACAGCAATGTATAAGAGATATAGAAAGAATTTAGAAAATGAGCAATTAAGAGAAGTTTATCTTTTACATAGAAATAAATATAAAAAGTTAGTTAGAGAAACCAAGAAAAGATCATGGATCAATTACTGTAGCGATACCCAAGATGCATATGGAGGATTGTATAAATATATTGCAGGCAAGAAACTCAATAATACGGACTTAATTTTTACCTCTCTTACGGACTCAGAGATATTTGACTCATATGATGAAGTTGCGGATCAATTAATGAGGGAACATTTCAGCATTGATCAAGTTCCACAAAATATTCATGATTATTCTTCAAAGGAAGAATTTGAGCTTAGTCCAACAACGGATATGATAACAATTAGAGAAATGAAGTATGCTCTCTCGAAGCAAGCTTTGAATAAAGCACCTGGATGGGAGAAGATTGACGCAGTAATAGTAAAACACATATGTAATACCTTTCCTGAGATAATGCTTAATATATATAACAAGTGTTTGAAACTAGGACACTTTCCTGGGAGCTGGAAAAAAGGCGTTGTAATATTTTTCCATAAGAAAAACAAAGATCCAAAAAATCCAAGATCATACAGACCAATAACATTATTACCGATAATGGGTAAATTATTGGAGAGGATAGTGAAACAGAGGGTCATGGTTACTTTGGAAAGTATTAATTACTTCAATAATAGTCAATATGGTTTTAGAGAGAAACGTTCTACAGTAAAGGCATTATTAGCTCTTAGGGAATGTACAAAGGACATTTTGATGGATTATAAGTACTGTGCCTTAACCTCATTGGATATTCAGGGAGCATTTGACTCCGCTGACTGGTTTATAATGAGTCATATTATAGAAAATCTTCCTGTGGCAACATATTTGAAATCAATGTTGAGAAACTATATTTCAGAAAGGTACATAGGGTTTAATTATGTGAATGGAATAAAGTGGTTCTTATTATTCCAAGGAAGTCCGCAGGGTTCTTGCCTCGGGCCGCTACTATGGTTGCTGATTGCCGATTTTATTCTTAAAGATTATTGTTTAATAAATAAATATATAATTTCATATGCGGATGACTACGTCATTTTGACAGGAGCAAACAACAGAAGAGAGTTGGAAGAGAGAATGAATGCTTTGATTCAATTATTTAGGAATATCACTGAAAAATACAAACTGAGACTGAGTACTGACAAGTGTGAGTCAATGCTTTTTGGAAAGTGTCAATTAGAAAACAGAAGACCAATTTTTAAAATTGATAACACTTCTATTACAGTCAAAGATGCAATCACCTATTTGGGATTTATAATTGATGGTAATTTCACATGGATGCAACATTTTGAGGTTATTAGAGAAAATATTAAAAGTTTTGTGGGCTCTATTGCAAGGACGTCAAGGAGAGACAAAGGACTTAAAGCAGACTACAGGAAGATATGGTACTTAACCGTTATTGAGAAACAAATATTATATGGATGCGAGGCGTGGGCTAGAGATATTAAGAAGCCGGCAATTAAACGAATCAGTTCATGTCAGAGAACGGGGTTATTCAGTGTAATAAGAGCATATAGAAACACATCTACGGAAGCTCTCTGTGTATTGGCGGGAGTTCCACCAATACATCATAAGATTAAGGCGATTTTGGAGAAATATCAAGTTAGAAATGAAGATACTGAAATTTCCATTCAGAATACTATAATAAATAGGCATAAACTAATGGATAATCTGAGTTCTTATGACTATGTAAATTATACCATACAGCCAAACATACACATTATAAATTCGGTATCAAAAATGGAACAAATAGTCACTGTAGATTTTCCTGTAATCTATACTGATGGATCTAAAATGGATGGTGGAGTAGCTGCTGCATTTACAGTGTTTCACAAGAATAACTATATCTATGAAGAAAAACTTAGATTGCATGATCTTAATACGATTTTTCAGGCGGAGCTGCAAGCCATAAAACAAGCAGTGAAATGGACAGTTTTTAATAGATGTAGTAAAGCAAGGATATACACAGATTCATTGTCATCAGTAATGTCATTACAACAATTATTCCCCAAAAATACAATAATAAGAGATATCTATTTACTTTTATTGGATAATCCATGGATAAAACTTGAACTTGGCTGGATAAAGGCGCATGCGGGTCTGCAAGGAAATGAGATTGCAGATGACTTGGCAAAAAATGCTATTTTAAAAGACGATTACGATGAAAGAATTGATTTAGATTTTCCGGTTTCTGCAATATCGAAATACCTTAAGGATAGAATGAATAAAGAATGGCAAGTTGAATGGTCAGAGTCCACTTTGGGCAGAGACACATATTTGGTGTTAAAATATGTAAATACAGATTATGTATGTACAAGCCAGGTAGTTCAAAATTTCATGACGGGACATGGTTCATTTCCAGTTTTTCTCTTTCGAATAAATAAATCACAATCAAATAAATGCCAATGTGGCATAAAGGGTGATGTTGTTCACTATATCTTTGGAAGATGCCCACTAATGCCGTGCTACTTTGATTTTAATTCAAATAAGACATTGAGAAAAAATCTGCAGGACGTATTTTTGAACTCAAAGAATTATGAAAGATTAAAAATAATTTATAACAAACTTAACAGTCTATATTCATTTATTAAGTATACATTTTGAACGTACTTATCTAACATTAACTTCAAGTATTCTAAAGGTTTTGAGTTGGATAAAGCATGATTTATAGATTGACTGTGACATAGTTGAAGATTTCTGCAATAACGTATATTGGTCATTTAATTGTATTTGGAACTGTTATATTTACTGATGATCTACATGAACATTGTACAGTGATTATTACTATTGTTATAATTATCAACAATCAGTATTATTTGCCTAAAGGAAGAATATTATGTTCTGAATTAAAGTTTTTTGTTGTTTCTTAGCAACGAGGTGGTATAAGTAATACAGTATATAGTGATGACTATCTGTTTTAAGGACATTATTTTCATGAACATTTGCTTTTAAGGACATTTTATTTTTATATACTGAACATTTTGGTGATCTTTACTGATCTTCTTATGCATCATAGTTAAATGAAGTTGTTCAGGCACAATTATCAAAACTCTTGGTAATTTTGATCATTGGAGGAAGAGAGATGGTGGACTGTGATATACTCATGAAATCTTGAGGAACATTTTTTTTTTTTTTATTAAAGGACATCATATCTTCATGAACATTTGTTTTTAAAGACAATATATCTTTTCATAGTGAACTTTTTGGTGAAATTCAGTGTAATTTTTCTGTTATTCATAGTTAGTTTAGTAGTCACAGTAAGCTACTGTGATGATAGTTGATGTAATATTTAGTTAATTTATTGATAATTTAGTTTTAGTTTACTATTTAAAAGCAGGCATGTTGCCAACTTTGCTTTTGATTTGTCCCAGTGTGGGATGATTTGTGAATATTATCTTGAAAAAACGCCGCTGATCAAGCTTGATTCCTTGCGGAATCGCTGGATGGTGGGGGGGGAGTTTCCGCCAGGACATTTTCACTATAAACCTCGCGGTTAGTGTCCTGGCTGGTTGTTCTTGTGCAACCACCCCCCCTTATACCTGTACATTGGGATCCTTTCTCGCTTTGGTTCTCTATCGAAGGTTAAAGAACTTTCTGGTAATTTCTGGCATCTGAAGGCTCTGGAATAATCTGGAAAGATCTCTGAAACCTATATAAGGACCCCCATCAGTTCAGTTAGTTAGTTGTCTGTCAACTGCGATTGAATTCATACGAGAGGCTTTGCATTGAGAACTGTGTTTCTCGGATCGATTTTGTCGTTGATACGTCGTATTGAACGCATTGTTTCTGTGTGAAATTTTGCTGTGCTTTCATTGGATTTGAAGATTACTGAATATCTTGTAATTTTCAGAAGATATTTGTGATCGTATTGCACTGTTTATAGTGAATAAAGCCTTTTTAGTGTTCTTATATATTGGCATCAGTCCTTTCGAACCCCGAGCTCACAACATTTGGTGTCAGGAGTGGGGTTGAATGCCGATCACCAGAGCAATGGAGGGTGAACTGAAACAATTATTGGAGAAATTAGCTGCGAATCAGGCTGAGATGTCAACCAACCTTGGCGAGATGAAAGCTGAAATGAAGAAGGATATGTCAGCGATGGATGAGAAAATGACTGCCAACCTTGGCGAGTTGAAAGAAGAAATGAAGAAGGAAATGACTGAGATAGATGAGAAAATGACCGCAAACCAGGCTGAAATGAAAGAGATGTCGGAAGAAATGAAGAAGGATATGTCAACCAACCTTGGTGAGTTGAAAGAATTAATAGATAATAAAATAACATCTTTAAATGAAAGAATTGACAGCGTGGAAAACAAATTTGAAGGAAGATTTCTGGAAATAGAGGAAAAAGTTCAAAAGACAGCCAATACCGTAGAAGAAAGGATAGAGAGTATAGAAAAGGAGTTGGAAAATGTGAAGAAACAAAAGATAACTGCCGAAAACTATCCCGAAGATGTCAAGTATCAAGCTATGCTTCCCCGGGCCTCTATTAAACTCTCGACCTATGACGGAAAATCCTCATGGCCAGTTTTTAAGACACAATTTGGGATCGTAGCGGACGCCAATGGATGGGATTCCCAGACAAAGGCTTGCCAGTTAGCTGCTTCTCTACGAGCTGATGCTGCCGACGTCCTACAGACTTTGCCTGCAAATGAACCGCTGGATTTTGAAACGCTCGTCAGTGCCTTAGAATTACGCTTTGGCGAGAAATGCATGAAGGAATATAGCAGACTCCAGCTCAAAACTCGACAGCAGAAATCCACTGAATCCCTGCAAGAGCTTGCTACGGATGTCGAGAGACTTTCACATCTTGCTTATCCTGACTGTCCGACTGAAATTAGAGAAAGCTTAGCTCTGCAGCATTTTATTGATGGTGTGCGTGACTCTGAGATCCAGAAGGCACTCCGGATTGCAGATCTCAGTGACTTAAAAGGGGCTTTAGTTTACGCTCTGAAATTCGAGGCAGCCCAGCAAGCTACTAGGAAAGATCGACACTTTGTGCGAGCAGCCAACCTGCCTGAGACGTCGGATAGAGCTGTGGAGTGCTTACAGCAGCAGATGAATGACATAATGAGAAAGATGAACTCCTTAAGGGCCAACAAACCTTACAGGAAGATCAAGTGCTGGAGATGCGGTGGAGAAGGCCATATCCAAATCGACTGCCCAAGACGACCCAGCACCGATGGTAATAGCTCACCCGCTAACGGAGGAGCAAGAAAACTGATTATTGACCATCTTGCGGGGCGGAGGTTTCCAGATCTTAAGAAGCCTCATTTTCAAGTATGTGAAATTTCTGCAAGAAGTTGCGGCGAGAACGGAGTTTTTCTAGTCGGAAGTGTGAATGATTTGCCCTGTAATATGATCATCGATACAGGAGCCAATGTGACCATCATTCGGAAAGATCTAGCTCAGCGGCTGAAAGAAAAACTCTCCTGGACCCCGCCACGTGTAATCCTTCAAACTGTGACAGGAGATAAGATCGACATATTTGGAAGAATGACACTGGAAATAAAGTTTGGGAACGCCGCTTACCACCATACAGTCTATGTGGCCGATATTTCAGACCCTTTCATACTCGGACTGGACTTTTTAAAAGAGCATGGATTTACACTGGATTTTAAGAATAATGAGTTACGCTCTGCTCAAGAAGATGTCACTATTTTCAAACTTGGAAATGAGCCCAAATCTATTCAACAGATCACAGCCAAGGCAGATGTTATCATTCCTCCTCGGACCGAAATGATTATACATGGATTCACTGAGAACGAAAGAAGTTTCCAGTGTGGCTTGGTTGGATATCCTGAGAAAAGCCCAAAGGGAGTGCTAATAGCATCAGCGCTGGTAGATCTGTCGAGAGATGTGATACCCGTGAGAATTGCAAACGTAAGTGAAAAGTCTAGAATTATCCAGAAGGGTGAAGTGCTTGCAACCTGTGCTCCAGTCACCTGTGTATGCAAAGACCCGAGCTTGATGTTGTCGGAGCCGCCTACAAGTTTAACACCTGAAATTGGACGAAATGAAAATTTATCTCCTGAACAGAGACATGCCACAGAAAGACTGTTCCAGGAATTTAAGGATGTGTTCTCTCAAAACGAGAGTGATATTGGTCGCACTTCACTGACACGGCATAGAATTGATACTGCCGGCCATCCACCGATTAAACAGCATCCCAGACGTTTGCCGTTCGCTAAACAAGAAGAGGTGTCTAAGCTCTTACAACAGATGCAGGATAGTGACATCATCGAACCGTCATCAAGTCCGTGGGCCTATCCCATCGTGTTGGTCCGAAAGAAAGATGGCTCCACAAGATTTTGTGTGGATTACCGTAAACTTAACGACATCACGAAGAAGGACAGCTATCCTCTACCAAGAATAGACGACACGCTAGATACTCTTTCAGGACATAAATGGTTTTCCACACTGGATTTGAAGAGTGGATATTGGCAAGTAGAGATCCATCCTGATGACAAAGAGAAGACCGCATTTACTACTGGACAAGGACTTTGGCAATTTAAAGTTATGCCGTTCGGGATCTGCAATGCTCCAGCAACGTTCGAGCGCCTCATGGAGACAGTGTTAAAAGGTCTGACTTTTGAAGCTTGTCTCATCTACCTAGATGACGTCATCATTGGTGGCCGTACGTTTGAAGAACATCTAGAGAATATTCGAAAAGTGTTAACGAAACTAAGAGCGGCGAATTTAAAGCTGAACCCTTTGAAATGCAAGTTCTTCCAACGAGAAGTAAACTATTTAGGACACATCATCTCAGCTGAAGGTGTTCAAACAGATCCTGAAAAAGTGTCTGCAGTAAAGCACTGGAAACGTCCGGAAAATGTCCATCAGTTGCGAAGCTTTCTGGGACTATGCACTTATTACAGAAAGTTTGTACAGGGGTTCTCCAACATCGCAAGACCCTTGCATAGGCTCACTGAAAGCAAACAGAAGTTTCTATGGACACAAGAATGCGACAATTCATTCCAGCGGCTGAAAGAAGCTCTCACATCCTCTCCAGTCCTTACCTATCCAGACCCCGACAAACAATTCATTGTGGACACGGATGCCAGTCAGGAAAGTGTGGGCGCTGTACTTTCCCAAGAAATAGATGGCCAAGAACGAGTCGTAGCATACTGGAGCAAATGTTTATCGAAACCAGAGCGGAATTATTGCGTCACTCGTAAGGAGTTATTAGCTATAGTGAAAGCCATAGAACACTTCCATCACTACCTCTATGGCAGGAAATTTCTCCTTCGTACTGACCACGCATCCCTAACATGGCTGATGAATTTTAAGAACCCAGAGGGCCAAGTAGCCAGATGGATACAACGACTCCAGGAATACGACTTTGACATCAGGCATCGCAAAGGCTCATCGCATGGAAACGCCGATGCCCTATCAAGAAGACCGTGTCCCGAGAGCTGTCGCTATTGTTCCAGAGCGGAGAGCAAGTATAATCCCGAATATGTCATACGCCAGACGAAGACTTCACTATTGACGCCACCAGATCCCTGGAGTGATGAGAAGATTCGAGAAGATCAAATGGCAGACTCTGAGATCAAACCAATATTGGAGTTATTAGAATCTTCTAGCACGAAGCCCAGTTGGAAAGACATCTCGACTTACAGTCCTACGACGAAGCAATATTGGGCTCTTTGGAACTCTCTCCACGTCAGGAATGGTATCCTGTTCCGAAAATTCGAATCGGAAGATGGGAAGACATCTCGGTGGCAGTTGGTACTTCCTCGATCCCGAATACCAGAGGTCCTCAAGGAATTACATGGCAGTCCCACTGGTGGCCATTTTGGAGTCATGAAAACATTACACAGAGTCCGAGAGCGCTTCTTCTGGGGAAAAGCGAGAGCTGACGTCGAACAATGGTGCAAATCTTGCGATGCATGTGCAGCTCGGAAAGGACCAAAGAAACGTAGCCGAGGAAGACTACATCTCTACAATGTAGGAGCACCTTTTGAACGCATCGCCCTTGACATCCTAGGTCCTCTGCCAAGAAGTGCTGATGGCAACAAATACCTCCTTGTTGTCATGGATTATTTCACAAAATGGCCTGAAGTTTATACCATCCCTGATCAAGAAGCTTCTACGGTTGCGGATGCCTTGGTACACCAGTGGATATCAAGGTATGGAGTCCCCCTTCAAATGCATTCTGACCAGGGGAGAAATTTCATCTCTGCTGTGATTGAGGGTCTCTGTCAACTTCTCGGAATGGACAAAACTAGGACGACGCCTTTACATCCACAGTCAGATGGCATGGTTGAGAGGTTTAATCGTACCTTCCTCAACAACCTCTCACTGCTAGTTTCAAGAAACCAACAAGACTGGGACCAAAAACTTCCCTTGTTTCTCCTCGCCTATCGCAGCGCCGTCCATGAAACGACCGGCTATTCCCCGTCTCAGATGCTTTTCGGTCGTGATCTTCGTCTACCTTGTGATCTGATTTTAGGTCGCCCTCCAGATGCGCCTTCATCGCCAGAGGGATACGTGCAGAATCTCCAGGCACGATTTGAAGACGTCCACAACTTGGCTCGAGAGCGGATCAACATACAGACGGAGAAGATGGAGACCAGGTACGACACGAAAGCCACGGGACATCAATTCAAAGAAGGTGACAAGGTTTGGTTTTATAATCCGACTCGACGCAAAGGACTTTCTCCCAAACTGCAATCGCACTGGGACGGTCCTTATACAGTCCTAAACAGACTGAACGATGTCGTAATTCGGATCCGAAAGTCACCAAGTTCGAAGCCTAGAGTCGTTCATTACGACAGGCTGGCTCCATACTATGGCCATAGTACTTAGTTCATTGATTGTAAATAGTGTAATGTAAATAATGTAAATTAGTATGACCATGGTCTTGTATATAAGTTAATGTAATTATTTATTTTGCTTAGCATTATCATTATTAATGTTATTATTATTTAAATACTTGTATGTAATGATGTCTATGCTTTAATTTAATTTAATTTTTTTTTTAAATAAGTGTATATTTTGTATAATTCAGCATTATGAATGTGTTGGCATTTGTTGGTAACGGGTTTGCTTTCCGATCAAGGGTTGAACTGCCCGGGACGTGCAGTCCTTGAGAGGGGGGCAATGTTATGAATTTTGTAAATATTTCATTCTTTTTAATTTATTTTATTTTATTATTGTGAAAATTGCAGCATTATTAATGTATTTCCTATTGAGCATCATGTAACTCAGTGCTAAAGGCCTCAGGTGGTTTGCAAGGAAAACAACCTTACAGCATCGGTTTCTATAATGAGTTCTATTGGAAAATCGCCAAGGAATGGGTTTATCGCCAAGTTGGCGATGGTTTTGGCGACTTATTTTTGTCGCCAAATTTGGCGATATATCGCCAAATGTCGCCAAGTTGGCGACGGATTTGGCGACTTTTTGTGCAACCACCCCCCCTTATACCTGTACATTGGGATCCTTTCTCGCTTTGGTTCTCTATCGAAGGTTAAAGAACTTTCTGGTAATTTCTGGCATCTGAAGGCTCTGGAATAATCTGGAAAGATCTCTGAAACCTATATAAGGACCCCCATCAGTTCAGTTAGTTAGTTGTCTGTCAACTGCGATTGAATTCATACGAGAGGCTTTGCATTGAGAACTGTGTTTCTCGGATCGATTTTGTCGTTGATACGTCGTATTGAACGCATTGTTTCTGTGTGAAATTTTGCTGTGCTTTCATTGGATTTGAAGATTACTGAATATCTTGTAATTTTCAGAAGATATTTGTGATCGTATTGCACTGTTTATAGTGAATAAAGCCTTTTTAGTGTTCTTATATATTGGCATCAGTCCTTTCGAACCCCGAGCTCACAACAATATATTTGTTTCTTTATGAATCTGATTTTCGCAGGAAAAAATTCTCACATTCATGTGATGTTTATCTTCAAAAAAACATTATGATAAAACAAAACACATATAAAAAAAAATAATAATCACAGTAATGGATCAACATTTTAATCTATTCATACATTATTCATAAAAGAAGTAACAATAAGAAAGACTGAAATATTTGTTTACAAGAAAACAAATAAAAATATATATATAAAAAACATAAAACTCCAGAAAAATATTTCTATTTTGTGAAAACAAAATCATAAAAATGTTATCTCAGTTTTGTTGTTTGAATTAATAGTCTACAAATTAATTATAAAAGCTAACAATTGATTATTAAGTACTCATATTTAATGATAATACTTAATAAAAAATCTTAGAAAGAGTTTATTACTTGAAAATGTATATTTTCGAATAATAATAATAATAAAAAAACGATGCTGAATCTACTCTACTGCATAATTAATTTTTCATCTTTAAATTTTATTTATTTATTTCAAAATTACGTTTTTTATGACATGGAATAATTTATGTCAAATTTCTTTTGACATTTTTATGAATAATAGATTTATATGTTTTTTCGTAAACTGTAAAAAAGAAAACTGTCTTAATCTATCATAATATAACTATGAACGAAGGTATACAATAATTTCATCCGAGTTACCCACGGTTCTGAAAATCATTCTTTGTGTTTAAAAACCTCAGAAACCAATATGTTTTCGAGATTTAAAGAAGCATTTATACGAAGTTTCTTTTGTTGCCATGGATTTTTGGAAACTTTTCCGAATAGATTTTACATTGCATTAATCAGTTTTCTCAAACTGGAATATCGATTTTTAGAACACTATGAATTCTCAACATTTTCAGCTGCATGAATGAATTTATATATGCAAAAGTAACAATATAATATTAATTTTAATGTTAATGTTGTTTATCTCTAAAAATTTCTGTTGAACATGAAAATGTTTGCTTGAGTATTGATAGTATCCTAAACTAGTCGTTGGAGGCCACCGTAATACTTACCCATCATGGATATGCACAATATAAAATATGAAAATAAAACATGTGTAAACTACTTAAAAAATGCATTGCAATTCGAATAAAATCGTGGCTTGATGACGTCATAAACTTTAAATGCTGTATTACTGAATTGCGTAAAAGAAACATCCTTGTAACTCCAAAATTGATAATCCTATTAACTAACGGTTTACTGCGTCGGATTAAGCGTCTCATTTCCAATTAAAATATATCTTTGAATTGGAATTTGAATGAAATACAGGGTCATGAAAAATCGAAGAGTCTGGAAAATAGGATTACAACTATCTAGGCAACTCATTATCCGATCGACTTCATTATTTATGCAAAATTTATGTTTTTTTATTGTCTTTTATATTCACTCCTTAAAATAAACAATTTCGAAAAATTTTATATACCTTTTATCAGAACGAATATTTCGAGAGTCCGAAAAAAATAGTTCCGGATAATCGAGGTTACTGACATTCAATAAGCTTCTTCCTATTATTACTTACTAAGTACATATCAAATTTCAAGTCTCTATCTCAATTTGTTCGGGAGATAGAGCGTTTACAGACGCACACACAGACACACAAACACACAGACAGACAGATGGACGGCAAATTTTTTTTTCTAAAAATATGTTTTTCGGAAGCTCCAGTGTCTGAAACGTGTAAATCCGTCAAATTTTTTTTTTCGATTTTCAAAACTGTTACAAGACTTACCCTATACTATATATGATGGGTAAGTAAAACCGACAAGGCTTGCGAAAACTGATTAATGCACTGTAGAAACAGCTCGGAAACGTTTCCGAAAATCAGTGGTAGCGAAAGAAACTTTTTATAAATGCTTCTTTAAATCTTGAAAATATATTGGTTTATCAAGTTTTCTAATGACAAAGAATGTTTTTCGGAATCGTGTGTAACTCTGGAGAGGTTGTTGTATATTTTCGTTCGTGGCTATTTTTTAACATTTTAAGAAACATTTGTCTTTTTTTTATAATGTATGCACAGCCTTCTTCAGTAGAGATTTTTGAATATTTTAATGCAAAATATATACAGGATGTCCAAAAACGTTTGAAACGCACTTTAATATTTTATCTCTTGGAGATACGTAGGCAATGTAAATTAAGATTAAGAGTACATATTGAAGCTTCTTTTGTATTCTAATAATATTGCAAATGTGATTGTGTGTGTGAATGTTTGGCTGAAGTAAACATCAAAACGGAGAATTTAATGACCCTGTATCTTTGCATATAGATGGATTATAACCCAGAAATGAACATGGGCTATATTATGTTTATTTTATTCCAATATATTTATTAATAATTTAAATTTTCATTATTTTCATAGAGAATCAATAAACATTTTTTTCCATAAAATTTAATCATTTTACTTTATTGTTGCTAGGGCTTTGATCGTTGGCAATAAATAAAAACGCGGAAAAATATTTTTTCCCCAACAATTAATATTCAATTGAACGATTTTCATGTGAAAAATGAAAAAAAGATAAATTTCCGTGATATTTGAAACAAAAATATGGAGTATTTGTTATTATACATGAAGTATGAATATCGGTTACGTTGAGAAGAGATTTTCTGTCAAAAACTGCATTATAAGTAGAAAGAAAAATGAAGAATAATTATATTATTAAGAAAATAATTCGCTTGAACCATGAAACTATCAAAAGGTTCCTCCTTGGCTTGGACAAATATGACGTTATAAATAAAACATGTATTTTCAAATATTCGTAATAATACAAGGAGCATGGATATCAGTTTATAATGAAAGTAGTTAGACAATAGACGTCATATTTAAAATGAAAAACGGAAATATTTTTTATCGATACTGATTAATAATAAGCTTCAATATCAGTTAGATACAGATGTGAGTTTTCTACTAAAATTTACATCATGATTGCCAGAAAAAGAAAATTAAGAAGAATTATATCATTAAAAAGAGATTTCTCTGAGGAAAAAGGGACGTCATATTTGAAATAAAACGGTAATTTTCAAATATGTTTTAAAAGAAGCGTAAATAAATTTCAAACATTAATAATACAAGGATCAGTCAGTATAGAAAGTCGATGAGTTTCACACCGTATTTAAATCAAAAAAATTGAAATATTTTATAAGCATGAATATCAATTACATACAGAGAACCGGTTATCATTAATCTGAAGATGTCATATAAACTCTCAGAATTTAAATTTTTGATTTAGATTCTGAAATATTAATTTTTTATTGGTAAATTTTACTGAAGTTTCTCTAAAAACGGCTACTAAATTACTCCATTTTTTTTTTTTTGATAAGAAAGGAGAAATAAAACGGATTAATGTATTTTTTACGCCATTTTCTCCTTAAAACTGATTTTTTTTTTTAAATTTTCAATTTGAATAGATGGTGAAAAAAAAACCTTGATTACAGTAAAATTTCTGAAAAATAAAAACATATTTTCACATACTCAAACTTCATAAATCAGTTTATTCTGGAGAACAAAAATTGTCTGTCAACATATTATCATTTAGAAATCAAGATTTTTTTTTCAGCTATAGATAAAACTAAGGAGGCAAATTTAAGGTCCTTGCATTTAGGTGTAGAATTATTTTGCTCCCTATTCACAAGAATTCAATTTAAAGAAAAAAAAAACATATATTATTTCCAATTAATTATTTTTGAAGGACGGCTGTTAAAACATTTCACAAAGGCGTTAAAACTAAAATGGTTTATGAGAAAATTGACATTATGATTTACACAATTTGTCGCTTTCGACAATTTTATTTGGCCCTCCTTTTCCCCTTGGTTGCAGTTTCATTTTCGCAATTATTTGGCACAGAATGTAACCTTTTAAAAACTGCGTTATGTGAAAGCCTCTATAACAAAGAATACCGTATTGTCTCCTATGAAATGTGATAAAGAGTTAATTAATTATTTAGGTTTTTAATTATCGACAATGAAATATTTTGCTTAATCAGTGCATTTATTCTACTTTTAATGTTACGTGAACTGAAGGCACGGGTAACAGCTAGTCAATTAATAAACCTCTATATGTGCCCCATTGATTGTACGAAGCACGTCAAGGCGATAATCGTCGATATTTTCCTCTGGTACCTCTTTTTCGTTCACTCTTTGATTTATCCAATACTGAATCGGTCTCCATTATTATTTTGTGCCATTCACGAATTGATTGACGTGGACACAAGAAATTCATGGAGACCGGATATATCACATGATACAAGGGTGACAAAAGCCTGGCGTAATGCGGCAAGCTGGTCTTTTCGTCTGTCTCGGTACTATTCACATGACAATAGGCTAAAGAGGTTTTTTTTAAACTCTTTGGAAAATGTATTATAGCAGGATTAAACAGTCAAAACAAATTTCCAGTATTTATTTTATATTTTAATCACAAATTATTATTTCTGCAAATTGCCCCTTTATAACACTTTCCAACATAATGGAAAAGTGCTTATGAATTCGGGTTGTCTGGCCGTCCGCGCTGTAACACGCGTAAATGTACTCTCATTACCATGTAATTTATATATGTTATGGACGTTTACCATGCCTGTTCGGTATTGAAAATAAGCTGAGTAGCACTTATCATTCGTTTACAGTTGCACTCAAAAGAATTCCATAACAATACGGTATAAGGGGAAGAATCATTTGTAGAATATTTTAATGATATTACACTTTTTCAAACATATTAAAATTGATATACATCACTGTTCATTATTTAATTATGAACATTTTATTATGGTTGGCGCTATTTCAATAACTTCAATATATACTTTTTAATAGAAAAACCCGAGTGCCATAGGATATACACTATATTTCCAATCATGACTGGTCAGTGCGATTTTAGACGTTTTGTTAAATATCTGAAAGGCTACATAAGGAATTATCCTGAAACTTCAGGAGTGTAAACAACATGATAGACATCATATATTTCCGCGAAGATTTTTTTCCCGAAACCCCATAAGGGGCCGTCAACAAATTGAAGAAAAACGAATATATTTTGAATAGCCCTGTAAAAAATAATATTGCAAAAGCATTCAAACTGTAGGTTATGATTAAGTAGATTGTTGATTATTGTAATAATTTGGGTTCATTTTTATGAAGATAGCATGTATACTCGAAGAGAAATTCAGGTTTTTATAAAAACAGTCCCAAATTTTATCAAGTTTTTTTGCTTATAATTTGCAGAGTTTTTAATATAAAAACAAGTTATTTTTAGAAAATATGACAAACAAAATTGTACACAATACCCTGTAATCAGAATTAAAAAATAATAAAAATTGTATGAAAAATGAGCAGGTTTACTAAATATTGTTTCACTGCGCATGCGCGAATTCAATCAAAATATACTCTGCATAATATATTAGCTAAATGTATAGACCAACTTTTATGAAAGTCTCAAAAACATAGCTTGAAAATTCTGATAGTAATCGTCGATAGAATAAGCTCGAATTTCACTGTTCCCAAAAGGAAGCAAAAAGATGAGGGGTTGTATCAAATATAGAATGAGAGACACTTCATTCTTATTATGTCAACTTTCATAAGCTAGTATATTTGGATACAAACCCTCATCTTTTTGCTTCCTTTTGGGAACAGCGAAATTCGAGCCTATTCTATCGACGATTACTATCAGAATTTTCAAGCTATGTTTTTGAGACTTTCATAAAAGTTGATGTATACATTTAGCTAATATATTATGCACACACAGTATATTTTGATTGAATTCGCTCATGCGCAGTGAAACAATATTTAGTAAACCTGCTCATTTTTCATACAATTTTTATTATTTTTTAATTCTGATTGCAGAGTATTGTGTACAATTTTGTTTGTCATATTTTCGGAAAATAACTTGTTTTTATATTAAAAACTCTGCAAATTATAAGCAAAAAACTTGGGACTATTTTTATAAATACCTGAATTTCTCTTCGAGTATACATGCTATCTTCATAAAAATGACCCCAAGTTATTACAATAAGCCACTTAATCATAATGTACCGTTTGAATGCTTTTGCAATATTAGTTTCTACAGGGTTATCCAAAAGATATTCGTTTTTCTTTAATTTGTTGACGGCCCCTTATGGGGTTTCGGGAAAAAATCTTCTCGGAAATATATGACGTTTATCATGTTGTTTACACTCCTGAAGTTTCAGGATAATTCCTCATGTATCTTTCCAGATATTTAACAAAACGTCTAAAATCGCAAGTGACCGGTCATCATTGGAAATATAGTGTATAACTATAGCCTAGGACACTCAGGGGGTGAAAGAAAATATTTTAATACCCTACTTATTAAAACCCATGTACCCATTTCCATTTTATCAGTGAATAAAGAATGCTACATTGTCCACGGTCAAAAGCATTACCTTCCTTTCCTGCGGGAAGTCAGGTAAAAATACATTTGCATATGATGTTTAACCCTTTGTATCACCCTGTTTCATGCCTACAACATTCCCAAAAGTCAATGTTACTTACACAGTGGGCTTTAAAAGACGATTTTATTTATTGCTGCTATCTTCCAACAGAGCAGTTAATATAAATTATTCATAAAATTATCAACAGATGGCGATACTGAGTTAATTTGCCCTGTGAAAGTTTTATTTATCATTTGAGCAGTTTCACAGCGTTAATTCTAAAATAAACTTCGTAAATGTAAAATTTAAAAAGCTGAAGACGTCCAAAAATACATTTTTAACAAAGGCAAGTTAATATACTTTACAATTTTGCATTAGAAAATTTAGAATATTTATGAGAAGTATGCAATTTTCTGTTTATTGCATATTTGAAAAAGAACCTTTTAGTAAATTTTTTTTATGTCCTAATTTCTTTTTCTTTTTATTTTTTTACAATCTTAAAATGATGTATTCTAACATCTGAGTAAATATTTTTTTTTAAAATCAGAGTTTTTGAGTCACAAAGGGTTAACTTGAAAATGAAAAAAATAATATAATAAGAAAAAGCAGATATTTAAAAAATAATAATAATCGCTGTAATGAATCAACGTTTTAATCTGTTTTCATGCATTATTCATAAATGAAGTGACAAAAAATCGGACAAAAATCTTTGTTGTTAAGAAAAACAAATAAAAAGTACATGAAAATAACATAAAACTCCAGGGAAAAATTCTTGTTCGTATATTCTTTTATTTTTCTGATTACAAAAAATTCGTGTCAGTTGTGCTATTTAAATTAATCATCGAAAGAATTAATTATCGAAGTTAACAACTGATTATTAAATGCTCAAATTTACTGAACATATTCAATATTTTTTCTTAATCGGGAAGAGTTAGTTTGGTTTGAAAATGTACATTTTCCAATTAAAGTAAGCAGTTCTGAATCTAATCTATTGCATATTTAATTTTCTTTATTTATTCTAAAATTACGTATTTGTGACATGGATTATTTATATTCGAAATTATTAACTTGTTTTATTCTTTTTTCAAATTCACAGTTGAAGAACAACTTTTTACGAATAATAGAGGTTTCAATGCATTTTTTTAAACAGGTTTAATTAGTGCTTACAGTAGGATATTCTTAAACATAGAAATTTTTATTGGTAAAATCTGTTTACCTGGCTTTAATAAGTAAAGGTTCGTGATGTTTTTTAACAGTTTAAAATGTGAGATTCTTTAGTGTTTTCAATAGGATATTTTTAATCAGAAAAATAGAAATATTTCTTGGTCAAATCTTTTTACCTGCTTTCACTCAGAAAATGGTCGTAATGTTTTTAGCCATAGACAATGTAAGATTATTAAATGCCACGTCAAACTTAGATTCCTATATTCCTTAGTGCTTACAACAGATAATTCTTAATCAGTCTTTTAACAAAGGAAAGTGTGAGATTCTTCAGTGCTTCCAATAGCATATTCTTAATCAGAAACATAAAAATATGTCTTGGTCAAATCTTTTTATCTGGCTTCACTCAGAAAAGGATCGTGATGTTTATATCCGTGGACAATGTACGATTCTTTAGTGCTTACATTAGGATGTTCTTAATCAGAAACATAGAAATATTTCTTGGCCAAATCTTTTTACCTTTTCTTCACTCAGAAAAATACCATAATGTTTTTGGCCGTGGGCAATTTAATATTCTTTAGTGTTACAATAGGATATTCTTAATCAGAAACATTGAAATATATAGTTTTTAAGTCATTTATTATAATGTCATTATCTAAACTTGCAATGTGTTGTGGATAGCGCTTTCTAACGCTCGCTTTAAGAAACACATAAGTGATGATAAATAAATATTTATCGTAACACTGGATGAAACATGACTTTGTTTAAGCGAGTATTTTTTATGAATTAATAGGTGAAAAAAAGAAATGTTTTTGTGAATGTAAAGAAAATTTTCCAAAAGAATTCATGATTGCTGTGGATTTTGTTATGAAATTAAATTAAAGGTAAAAAAGGCAGTAAAAGCTAAGGTTATTTCACACTATTATCAGTGAAATATTTTAGAACCCATTTTTGAAGAACAAATTCCAGCTTTATATGAAAAATACATTAATTGAGCTTCATATGAGCAAAGTCTCCAGTCTCCTCTCTTCCACCGCTCAACTGACGCATATTTAGCAAAGAAAGACTCTCAAACGGAAATAAATTGTGTCTCAATTGTAGAAATGCATGTATAATCACCTGACGCACCTCCTCCCCCCCCCCCCCCCCCCGAATGGCCCTTTTTTGCATTTGGATTGTTTAAATTAATTCGCGAACATTGAAAAGACGTTGGAAAGTTTTACAAGAGGTATTAGGAAAAATTGACATGACTGTAACAAGGTTATTCTATTATCATAGAAATTTCGAGTCAGAACTATAGCCAAAAGTCAAGGCTAACCAACAAAGTCAAATTGTTGCAAGGAATGTCATTTATGTGTAGAAATTAACTTTGAAAATCGTTTCCACAAAGTTTGAGCAACCTTCTGTAAATATACACAATAATAGAAAAGTATTTAGAAATTTAGGTAGTTAGATAATTTTGCTAGTAAATCTGCAGATCAGGTCCCTCAACTCCAGTTGTAGAAATCTTTTTTTATCTTGCTTTGCATAATATATCTAATTGCTCTACAATCTGCAGTGTAATTTCTAAAAGTTATATACTGGATGTCCTTCCGTATCGTTGATCAAAAGCTAATTCCGTAACAGTAAGTTTTAGAGAAATAGTTGGATTGCAGAAATATTTCATCGTCTGGAAATCCATTTACGTCAAAATAGTAACATTGTTTTTAAAATTTACGAAATTTACATTTTTATACGCTTTAAGTTATATTTTGAAAATTATCTTCATGCTCTGACAAGTTAAACAGCAAAAATGTCACGGTGTTATAGTTCCGGTCTATGGGAGAAAATCATTCACGGTGTATTTTAATGATGTTACACTATTTCGAATATATTTAACCCTTTGAGGGGTGGTGGGATATATTATATCGCACCTAATTTTAATCCGACTTAAACCAGAAACTTTTAATTAAATTTTACATTTTAAATTTGACGAAAAAAAAATTGAAAGAATGCTTTTCCTTATTTTGAACTAAATTCTTTCCTAAATTCCGGTGAGAATTCAACGTTACAAGAACAGAAATGAACCCTCTGAAAGGGTTAAATTGATATATATCATTGACGTGTACTACCAGAGGATTACTGTAGAATAGGATGTGCATAACCTTTACAGGGCCTGATTACCAACGGGGCACACTTACACCAGTAAAAAATAACAGAATTTTTTCATTTATTCATGGCAGTAATTTTGCATGAAAATAAGACGAATTTTACATTTAATAAGACGAAAATGTCTATTAAATTTTACTGGTGGAAGTGTGCCTCGTCGGTAATCAGGGCCTGAACCTTTATCGATCATTTACAGGGACACACAAAATAATTCGGGTATATTACTGTCTATGAGTGATATTTGGTTTAAGTACGTTTTCAGCTGAGGCATGTGACTAACTAATAATTTGCATATAACTAATATTTTGCATATTACTTGCTTCGTTTTTATAAATTCAATATATTACATACAGAGCAGCACAAAAGAATTTAACTAAATTTTTGTTTATGGATGGAAATTGCTGAGGAGGAATTTTCAATTATGTTATGTGTTTCCTAACTCAACTAAATTTTAGTATACTATATAGTATATATACAAATCTATAGATCATATACAGGGTTGCGTGAAAAAATTCGGATATTTTTTCAAACTATTGGTGGTAATTGCTGAAATTGCCTTTTTTTAATGTGTTAAGCATTTCTAAATTGTTTACTCAAATATAATCTTTCACTTTATTAATCTATGAAGTTTTGGTACAGTATTCTGAATGTGTTGGAAAGTGTTTCATAATCTATGCTTGACGCATGATTTTTCGTTCTTGTTAAAGATAAAGTTGACTTTATTTAATCTTTCTACAATATTTAGAGCCAATTGAAAGCAATAAACATCTCTGTCGAAAAGAAAAGTAATTAAATATAGGAAACAGATCTGTCTATGACGTTTAACATGAAAAGGAAAAATAAGATAATGTAATAAAGTGCACATAAAAAATTAATCGCAGTAATGAATCGACGTTTTAATCGGTTCATGTATTATTCATAAATGAAGTGACAACAAAAAAGCGGAATTCACTGAAAGAATTTAATAATGTTTTTAGTCAGACAGAATTAGATTTAGCTTGGAAATGTATAATTTCGAATTGAAGTAAACGATACCAAATATTATCAACTGCATAATTAATTTCATTCCATGTCAATTTCGTTTATATGTTGTGAATTATTTATATTCAATTTTTTTAATTGATAGATAAAACTGCATTTTAATGAATAATATATATATGTATTTAATACATACAATAGATATAATACTTTCTTTAATAAATTAGTGATAGTAAAATATTGAGGATAGAAATTATTTATCCGTAATCTTAATCGACAACACAACTCAATCGCTATAATAATAGTTTCTTGCCATGATTGGAATGTTTTTACTATAAGTAACACAGCTCTTTCCAGCAAATTAAAAGCAATAAACAACTCTGACAAATAAATAAATAAATAAATCCGGAAAAAATACATTTGTGTTTGAGATTTAATATAAAAATGAAACACATTATAGTAGAATGAAGCTTATATAAAACTAAGTATGCAATAGTCACCAGCAAATTTTGTTCGATACCTATATCATTCTAATATGTTAATTTAGTATAGCATGAAGAATTATGAATATGGAGTACAGTGCATTTCTTTCAATTTAAAACGGAGTTGCAGTGATTACTAAAAATAAAAAGCACAGGACCACAGTACCCCCTGTTTGTTATTAAAATTTATAATTAGATCAACATATACATTTCTGATCATTAATTTCGAATATTCATAAAATTTTGTGCATTTCGATACCATAAGAAATAATATATCTATAATGCTCATCGCAAAAGAGCATAAGGCTAATATTGTGTAATCCGGTCCGCAGCCTAAGTTCACGTTGAAAATGATTGATTCTGACAACAATGTGGTTAAAAGTGTATGAGAGTTACAATAATAGATATAACCAGTGGAGACGTGCAAGGATTTCACACTGCAATCTAATAATTTTTAGCAATATTTAATATTTTTTAGATGCATGTTTAAACTTCCATAGAAAAATTAAGAACAAAAATATATGAAAACAGTATTAGTCAACCCAGAATATCATATCATTTATTCCATCGAAGATAGCAAAAGGCATGCACAAGAAAAACAATAGCAATTAGATTTTAACTGCATTACAAGATGACATCATTTGCTTCGGGTAAAACATGGGACAAAGAAAAATAAATTGAATACATATAAAGTACAATTTAATTTAATATAACAAAGCATACTTTTTAGGCTACACATAAAATACCATTCCTTCAATCGATCAATGGTGTTTTTTTTCTTCTAAACATTTCAATTTTACTTTTTAATCATAAATAGAAAATAACACGTGCGGAGAAATCACACTATCTTTTTTGTACTATTCATTTTTTATGTTACGTTACCAAGCATAATATAATGCGGTATTTTATTTTTGCGGCAATACTGAGCATGGTAAAATGCGGTATTTTATTTTGTGGCAGTACTTAGCACGATATAATGCAGTATTTTATTTTTGTGTCAATACTAATTTGAGGAAAGCCTTTCATTTCATTTATGAAAACAATACTGATATAATTTTTAACTGCAATTTTTTATCAAAAATCATGTTTTAACGAAATGTGAGTGTACCATGTCAGAAACAGGTTCAAAAACCTTTTAAATGATTGTTATGCGTTTTATAAATGCATAGAAAACGGTATGTTGGCGACATAAATAATATGTATGATAATACGTCGAACCACGCTCGCTAAATTGCATCAATAGATTGTGGACCCAATTACGATCTTTCCCCAAGCATAGGATAGCAGCGATTCCTGTTAAATGATCAAAGCCGAAATTGAATCAGCATCGATTTTCAGAAAAAGATCTTACCTATAAAAATTTTTACAATTCTATCCAATAGAGGGCAAGATATCAGAAAAATTCTTCAAAACACAGCATAGAAGTGCCATCTGTAGTACAATATACACCAAAATGTCACCAGCACTAATTTATGTCAAGGTGTAACGGAATATGAAATTAGATGGAATGTCGTGTATTATTCCTTGAGATATGACTATAGCTGCAATTGTGAAAAAGACAGAATAGCAGCACACCTGTTGGAGGATATACACCAAAACCTAACCACATCGATTTATGTCATGGTCTAACTGAATATGAAGTTTGATGAAATTCCGTACACTATTTCTTGAAGTATAGATAGCACAGAAATCATGAAAATTGCAGCATAGCAGCGCCAGCTGTTTTGTCATATATCCCAAAGCTAATCAGAACCAGTTCATGTTGAGGTCCAACGGAATATAAAGTCTTCTGAAATTCGGTGCATAAATTCTTGAGATATTTCTGTCTCGGAAATATTGAAAATTTCGGTATAGTAGAGCCACCCCTCGGGTGATATACAGCCAAGGCTAATTAATACCAATTCATGTTCTGGTCCAACAGACTATAATTTTATGATATTCCGTACATTAGTTCTTGAGACAGAGTGCCCACAAAAACTTTGTAATACACGGGCAGACATACACTGCAAAAAAAAAAGTGTTGATTTTACAGTATAATACGCTGCTCCGCATGCGTGGTAGCGTAGTACTGCTTATTTTACTGTTAATGTTACGGTATAATACTGGCAGCTGGGATGCCAGTATTATACTGTAAAATCAACACCTTTTTTGCAGTGTACACACATGTCCCAAAAATAGTCAAATCATGTTCAGGACATCCCAAAACGTATAAATCCATCAAAAAAATGGAAGACGAAAATTTTCACGATTCCAATACTTTCTTCTCATCTATATTACAAAGGACAAACGTGTCCGTGCGTAACGTTGACGTCATTTTTTGAATGGCAACACTTGACGATGAAATTTTTGTTTTGAGATTTTTGCTACTGCATTTTTTTTAATTTCTAAACATCGCACATTTTCAATATTTACACCGTTAGATAGGAAAAAAATCTACATTCAAATGCAGTTTGTTTGAAAACTGCATCACAATTTACTCATTTATTATAGCATTTAAATTAAATTTCAAGTACGATTTTTTAAAAAAGATCTATATCGCTTGCAGACGATTACAAAATATTAATCCGTTTGCACTTAAAACAATATAAATAGTTCAGCATTTGTTTCACTCTAATATTCCATAACGAAATAAAAACTCCATTAAGCAATAAATAAAATAGTATATATAAAACACAAATTTAACAAACATCTAATCGAAATAAGCGCTTAAAACAACCGAGATTATCAGAATAAGAAAAACTGTTGTATATAAAGAAATTTTTAGCTATTTCTTCGACAATTTCAAAAATATATAATTGACATATTTCATCTACAAATGCTTTTTGGTATTTTTAAGGGGCAATCTAAAAAAATATGTAGATAGATTAAATGTAAAAAATCTATTAGAGTTTTCAAAAAAAAAAGAAAAGAAAAGAAAAGAATGGTTTTCACCTATATCCTCTATCTCGGGAAGCCCGGGTTGGATGCCCTAGTTTATATAGAAGAAAAATATTCGCTGCAAAGAATCGATGTTTTAATCTGTTGATGCATTAACGATATAAATGAAATGGCAAAAAAGGGGACAAGAATCTTTGTTGAAAGATTAATAAAGCACATGAAAAATAAGATGAAACTCGATAGAAAAAGTTCTTATATTTCCTGATAGAAAATTTCATATGAGTTTTGATGTTTAAAGTAATCGTCGGAAAATTTATTCTTGAAGTTAACAATTGATTATTTATTATAAATGGTTAACTTTGCTGAAAATTTTTAATAAAGCATCAGGGTCCATAAGCCGTGTTTTTGGCCCATGAAATAGACTAAAACTCAATTTTGTTATACTGACTTAATTATTTCACTTTTTAATATTAGAAGGTTTACCCTGTACGATTTCAACAATAGTTTTTGCATTTTGTTCGGATTTATATGACTTAAGCTCAAAGTTCGTATTATTCGCAGTTTTTGATGAAAAATACGCAATTTCTCCTAATTTTACCTCAAATCTTTATATGAGCGCAATCGTGCAACACTTTCTTCTTTACATATATTATAAAATACATCAAAATGTACAATATATGTAAAAATAAAGTGTTGCAAAGCTGCGCTTATAGTAAAATATTAAAAAATATATTAAAAATTGAGATAAAATTAGGAGAAATTGCGTATTTTTCATCAAAAACTACGAATAATACGAAGTTTGAGCTTGTGTAAGTTATATAAAAACGAACAAAATGCAAAAAATATTGTTGAAATCGTACAGGATAAACCTTCTAACATTAAAAAGTGAATTAATTAAGTCAGTATAACAAAATCGAATTTTAGTCTTATTTCATAGGCCAAATACACGTCTTATGTATCCTGATCCTTTATCGATACTGAATATAATCCACTGCATTAGATTGAACATTTCAGTTTTCTTTATTAATTTGAGATGTGAATGCGTTTTAGTGGATATTCAATTTGTTTCATATTCAGTTTGATATTCACTTTTTAATATTCAGTTTGATATTCACTTTTTCATATTCACTTTGTTTCCGTTTGTGTGACATGGATATTCTTTATCCAGTTTTCTCTATTAATTTGAAAATTACGTTTTTGTGACATGGATACTCAGTTTGTTTCATATTCAGTTTGATATTCCCTGTTTGATATTCAGTTTGTTTTCGTTTTTGTACCATGGATATTCTTTATTCAGTTTTCTTTATTAATTTGAAAATTACGTTTTTGTGCGCATGGATACTCAGTTTGTTTCGTAATCTGTTTGATATTCCATGTTTGATATTCAGTTTGTTTTCGTTTTTATGCCATGGATATTCTTTTTTCAGTTTTCTTTATTAGTTTGAAAATTATGTTTTTGTGACATCGGTATAGTAATAATAATATCAAAATTCTTACTATAATTTAGTACAATATCAATTTGATGTAATTTGATATTCAGTTTGATATTGTTGAATACTCAGTTTGTTTTTGTTTCATGGATATTATTCATTCAGTTTTCTTCATTAAATGGAAAATTACGTTGGATATTGAGTTTCTTTGATATTCACTTTTTGATATTCTTTGATATTCACTTTCTGATATTCAGTTTCTTTTCGTTTTTGTGATATGGATATACTTTATTCAGTTTTCTTCATTAATTTGAAAATTACGATTTTATGAATGGATTAACCTAATAAACAGAGCAAATACTTTTAAAATTCGTTCAGTAGAAATTACGTTATAAGTTTTCTCCCTTTACCATGATTGAAGTTCAATACATACAATAGAAATAACAATCCCCTTTTCAACGAATGAACGTAGCAGGCATTAAAGAAGTATCTTCTATACTCCATATCCACAACACAATATAATAGCTATAACAATAGTGCATTTACATGATCGAAAATTTTTTAATAACATAAATAACACGGCAGTTTACAGCCGATTGAAAGTTGTGAATAACTCAGTTGACAAAAAATAAATAAATAATAATAAAGCATATAGTTTTAAAATTCGTTCAGTGGGAATTACGTTGTAAGTTTTGTCACTTTACTATGATCGAAGTTCAATACCTATAATAATAGAAATAAAAATCCCTTTTTCAACAAATAAACGTAGTAGTGATTTAAAAAGCATGTTATATAATCCTAATTCATAATACAATATAATGGTTATATCAATTGTTTATTTCTATTATCGGAATATTTTCACCATAAAGAAGAGGGCTCTTTTCAGCCGATTGAAAGCTATAACTAACTCAGTTGGGAAAAAAAAAAAAAACATACTTTGAAATTTTGTTCAGTAGAAATTACGTTATAAGTTTTGTCACTTTACCATGATTAAGGTTCAATACATACAGTAGAAATAATAACCCCTTTTTCAACAAATAAACGTAGTAGTGATTTAAAAAAGATGTTCTATAATCCTAATTCATAATACAATATAATGGCTATATCAATTGTTTATTTCCATGATCGGAATGTTTTCACTATAAAGAACAGGGATCTTTTCAGCTGATTGACAGCTATAACTAACTCAGTTGGGAAAAAAAAAAAAAAAAAACATACTTTGAAAATTTGTTCAGTAGAAATTACGTTAGAAGTTTTGTCACTTTACCATGATCGAGGTTCAATGCATACAATAAAAATAATATCCCTTTTTCAACAAATAAACGCAGCAGTGATTAAATAAGAACCTTCTATAAACCTAAAACATAATACAAAATAATGACTATAAAATTGGTATATTTCCATGATCGGTATATTTTTACCATAAATAACGCTATTTTCATCCGATTGAAAGCTATGAGTAACTGTCGAAATAGAAGAAAAAAATACAACTGCATATGAAGTTTACTTTAAAGTTAAAAAAATAATGTAATGTAATAAAGAGCATATAAAAAGGAATCACTATAATGAAAATACATTTTTAATGTATTCATACATTATTCATAAATGAAGCGAAAAAAGTAGATAAGAATCGCTGTTGCTAAAAAAAAAAAAAATAATAATACGTAAAAATAATATGAAACTCTCGAGAAAAAATTCTAATTAATAATTAAGAATATATGTTAATTCACATATATTCTTATATTTTCTGATAGAAAAAAATTCCTCAGTTTTGTTGTTTAAATTAAGCGTCGGAAATTAATTATTGAAGCTTAAAAATGATTATTAAATGCTTAAATTTACTGAAAATATTTAGTAAATTTCTTAGTCACGAAAAATTAGTTTTAGCTTGGAAAAATTATATTTTCAAATTAATATAAACGATACTCAATCTTATCTATTGCATAATTAATTTCACATCATCTTTTCGTTTTTATGAAGTGGATGATTTGTTCAAATTATTAACTTCCTTTATTTATTTATTTTTAATTAATAGTTAAAAACATATTTTTCTTAAATAATAGATTTCTGTGCAGTGCAGTATATTTTTTTCCAAATACAGGTTTAATTATTTTGACATTAAAACAGTTTTAGTAAAAAATACAAGATATCCCAAAAGTACAGTGTCTCAAAAGTTAAGACACACAAATATGACAGTAAAATTGGAAGGATAAATGTATGGAATATTTTCATAATAAATACTCAAAATACAATTGAACATAATAGATACATTAGAATGGCTACATCAGTAACTATTTAATGAAAAAATACGCTTTTCTCTATTTTTGTTAAAAAACTACTATCCCAAAAATTTTGACACATTACGCAAATTTCAACACATAAAAAACTGCGAAAACCCTGTTTAAAAAAGTATTGCAAGCCCTGCTTAAAATTATACAGTAAACAAGCCATTTTCAAACAGCTGTTTGCTATTTTCACACGTATGTCATTTGTTTTATTTTAACGTTGTTCATTTATTCTTTAGTGACGTAGTACGCTTGAATATTAAAAAAGGTTACTTTCGAAAGAATTTTTCTTCACTCTTTTTGTATAATCTTACTTATAATAAAATCCGAAGGCAAGAAAGTGTCTGTAACGGCTCCGGACTCGACCACGCTGATCTGCGAATCGACCATAGTTAAACGCCATGTTAGGCTTAATGAAAAAGCTATGCTTCATCCGATTCTGCTGTTAAAATATTTGTAAAAGCATATTAGAGCTTTTAAATATTTTAATTTTGTTTAAAACCTTCAAAAACTATTTCATATAAAACACGTATATCAACATTTCTGTATATATTTTTTTCTGTCAGCACTTTTCTTTTCAGAAATAGCGGTGAATTCTTTCGTACGGAGGATTTGAGTGATCAATCGTCCCATTCCACTGTAGAGCATTTTACAATCCAGTACATTGGCGCCATCTACTGGCGTATTTTGAAATTTTGCTTCCATCTTAAATACAGTACAGAACCTATTATGCGAAATCCTCTGGACCAAAGACTTTCCGAGTTTTGGAATTTTCCGGATTTTGGGTCCTCCCGAAGTTCACGATTATTTGACAAAATTCATGCTTTTTTTTCGTGATTCTTTGACAAAATTTGCATTTATTTCTGCTATTCTTTGACAAAATTTGCGTTTTTCTTCTACGATCCTTTGACGAAATATAATTTTTTCGTGGTCCTTTGAAGAAATTTGCGTTTTCTTTTTGTGATCCTTTGAAGAAATTTGCATTTTTCTGCGATTCTTTGAGGAAATTTGCGTTTTTTGCTATTCTTTGACGAAACTTACCTTTTATTTACGATCCTTTGACAAAATTCGAGTTTGAGATTCTTTGACGAAATTAGCGGGGTTTTTTTTTCGCGATCCTTTGACGGAATTCGCATTTTTTCTGTGATCTTTTGACAAAATTTGTGTGTTTTTTCCCTTCGATCCTTTGGCGAAATTCCACTTTTTTTGCGATCCCTTAACAAAATTAGAAATTTTTTTGCAGTGCTTTGAAGAACTTTGCGTTTTTTTTTTTTTGCGATCCTTTAGAGAAATTCTTGTTTTTCCGCGATTATTTGACGAAATTCGTGGGGTTTTTTCTCCGATCTTTTAACCAAATTTGTGTTTTTTTTGTGATCCCTTGAAGAAATTTTACATTTTTTCGGAGTCCTTGGAAGAAATTTGCGTTTTCTTCGCAAGCCTTTGTCGGAAATCGCGTATTTTCTGCAATTTGTTAACAAAATTAGCGTTTTTTCGCAATTTTGCGACGAAATTTGCGTTTTTTTTCGATCTTTTGACGAAATTCACTTTGTTTCCGCAATCCTTTGAAGAAATTGTCTATTTTTTCGGCGACGATCGTTCAAAATTCGAGATATTTTTTATGTTCGAATTTTTGGAGTGAAGACTAAAATTTTCGAAACCGATGCCTTAAATTTTTAGGAAAATTCGGAACAGAATCACCCTTGATGAAATAAATATATAACTATTTTTTGTTTCAAACGAATCGTAATATAAATTAATTTTAAACTACAATTTGAGAGAAAAATGATTTGTTTCTAATTTCGGAAAGAGGGGGGGGGGGCGAAGTAACAATATTTTAGTGATTACATACTGAAACACAATGGTCTGAAAAAAAATTAGAAGAAAAAGAAACGCAGATCAACAATCCGTCATTTTTGACGGGATTATATACTAGTATATTAATAGTTTAGTGTCTTCCATGTGCTTTTTATGGTGTCGCGCACAATTCATTGGGGAACAGTTCATCGCGCATAATTCATCGCGACATCAATTCGTCGCAACGAAAATGTTTTTGAAGTCTATGATGATAAAATAAAGATAATTTAGTAAAATTATTTAATGGTAATTTGTTTTTTAGATATAATCGCATGTAAATTGTTACTTATAATTCTCTATATCTAAAAAACTAATTATCATTAAACATGTTTACTAAACTGTCTTTATTTTATCATCATAGCCTTCAAAATCATTTTCGTCGCGACGAATTGACGCTGCGATGAATTGTGCGCGATGAATTGTTCCGCGATGAATTGTTCCGCGATGAATTGTGCGCGACGAATTGACGCAGAACCGCTTTTTATGAGAGTCTTTTAGTTAAAAACATAATTATCTTGTTAAATTAACGTAAACCTCATAATTTTTCACACAAATGTTCCTTTCGAAACGAACTTGTTTTCTGTAGATCTGCATTATTTATCTAAAGTTAATGATAATTGAAATTCACAGTGAATTGCATAATTTTATGTGAATGTGCTGTCTAATAAACATTTATTTTAATCGCCCTCACACCCTGAACTTTATTTTTTGCACTAAGCACAGTGTTTTTTCAATCACAATTCACACTAAGCAAAAAACAAACAGTGACTTATTGAAACCATAAAAACAATTATAAAATGGGAACTTACTATAGGAATAAACATATAATCAGGAAAGATCCTTTTAACTGGTGGGGGTGGCATTGTTTGTTGACGAAATTAAAGGCTTTGTTTTAGGAATTTATGTATAACTTTTTGCTTTATTTCTTATGCGCAAAACTGAAACTTAAAAATTGAAGTATGTATTTTATGTCTGTTATGTCACTTAAAATATTGTTGTTAAATTGGTATATTATACACCAGAAATATTTGAAAATATTATTATTAAAATAATTTTACAATTTTATTTTATTCAATTGCAATTGATTTATTTTTTTAACACCTTCCAACGTAGTTTATTATAAATTCGGTTTGTTTGGCTGGCTGGTTGTCCGTCTGTCTGTCCGACTCTCCGTGCTCTAATTCTGGTAAATATGCTGGGATTGTCATAAAAATTTTATACATTATTGAATTTTACTATAGAATGTTCGGTATTAAAGACGAAGTGTGTAGTATTGAGAGTTCATTTACAAAGACACACAAAAGAATTCCAGTACATAAAGGTCTATGGGGAAAATTCGTTTACGGTGCATTTTGAACATATGATACTTGAAACATAATGAAATTTAAAAGGATGACTAACGTTCACTAAAACTTATTTTCTATAGATTATGGAGTGCGTCAGATTTATCGTTCATGTACAGAGACGCACAAGAGAATTCGGTTCAAGGACTGACTATGATCGGTAATTGTTAGAAGTGCTATTTCCGCTGTAGTATGCAATTTTATTTAATTTTAGTATATTACGTGTCTCCTATAACTTCTACAGATCGTATACAGGGCTGAAAATAGATTTTTACTGAGTTATGTATTTTTTAACTTGCTTATTTAGATCTATCATTTCATCGTATGAAAAAATTAAATTTTTGAATAATATTCTTCTAGTTTTGGAAAGTGTTTCATAATCTATGCCGGATGCGTGATTTTTCGATCTTGTTTATTTTTTCTTATAGTAGGTAAAGTTAACTGTTTTTAATTTTAAAAACGTAAATTACCTTGATACTGTTTATCACTAATATAAAGAAGAAGCCTACTTGCCAACACCCTACATTCTTCCGTAAAATGTGGGTGTTAATTTTATCCAGGTTAAACCATAGAGGATTGATTTATAAATAGAGTGCGGATTTCATTGTTTCCTGCCGCAGAAAGCTGAAGCATTCATCTTCCACCTTTCATCGCCAAAAAACGCCGAAAGCGTGTGGGTTTTTGGCGGTAATCCTTTCTTCAATCAATCTCTTTTGTCGATCAACTCAAACACAGGTGAATTGAACAAGGAACAGGTCTCGGTAGCGGTAAGAACGCTGAAACAGGGTTGCCAGTTTGGCCTTTTTTTTAAATTCAGAATTCCCAAATTCAGACCGTAAATTTCGAAAAAAAAAATTACATTGAAAGATTAGAAAATGTCTCTTGTTAAATAAAAGAAAATTTGCACCTATTAATTTTTGGTGTGAATTCAAAATTCTGAATTAAAAAAAAAGGCCAACCTGGCCATCCTGCGCTGGAATTCCAATGACAGTTTGGCGCGTTATCCTCCCACAGTCATGTGAGTGTGGGGAGAGATGTTTGCTTCAAGAAAAGGTTACTAGTCCCCGGTCTATTTATATTAGATGTTTAAGAGTTAAACACGCTTCAAACGAGAAAAATTTATTAAAGTATTATTATTTATATAATTACATGTTTATAATGGAACTTATTTGCTTTGATATTTGTTTTCTTTCAAAGATCTGGTTCGAAACGTGTTTAAACTAGATCACATTAACCCACATATTACGAAAGAGTAGCGGTAGGTTGACAGGTATGAAGTAGTAAGAAGTGATCGGTTTGAATTTTTTGCAGTGGAGATTATTTAGGAAGTGTTACAAATATACAGTCAAACCTCTTTAGTACGTCACTCTCGGGTCCACTTAAAAATGACTTACCAAGAGAAGTGACTTCTTAAGTGGAGTTTATATTACATATGAAATAAAATTCCAAATGTTTACATAATAGGTATACCTATATATGAATCATATTACATATTATATAAATTAGTAGAATTAAAATTTATAAAATAGATGGCAAAGTAAGGAAAGTATAGTAAGTAAGTATGTTACGTAGTATTTAACTGCACAATTCAATACGTAACCATTTGTTACTGCATTACAAAAACACCTATTAGGTAGCTTTCATTACACAAAGTAAAAAGCTACCTATTGCAGCCGTTCGAAGGAAAGCAATTACGAAAAATTTCCCTATATTTTCTCGATCACTACCCCCAGACCCCAAAACCACCCTGTGTTTATATATATATATATATATATATATATATCCGATCTATGTCATAGGAGGATAGCACTCGTATTTATAAATCAATTTGGATGTAACTAAGTGTGTGTATCACGCTCACCAATGTCTCGAACGAATTCGTTGGCCAGCTTGGTCCGCCATCTTGTTTCAAAATGGCATCCACAAAAAGATTTAAAACTAAAAAATATAAAAAATTAGAAAATCAAATGTATTTTTTGTTTAAGCCTTAGACCTTGATACAAGGATTCCGGAGCCTTTATTTATTTATTTTATTTTTATTTTATTTTTATTTATTTTTTTGCGTCTATCTTAAAAATTCGCTGAGATATAGCAGTTTGAAGTTCTAGGGTGGCTGACATTTTGAAACAAGACACCAGATTAAAACCAATCTGGGATTATGAGTTTCAGTGAGCTTGATTTCTCACAAATTATCTTTCATTGTTGTAATCATTTTCCCAAACATACATATAAAATTATATTCACATCCGTTATTGTCAAATTCTCGCCAACAATCGGTTTGGGAGGTTCCTCTTCTTCGTGATCGCTGCCGGATTCTACTGCTGTCCCGTTCTTCGCTTCCAAAATATCAGCTACAATTTCACACTGTAAAAATTTTTTGGAACGTTTCAGGAAATTATCCTGAAGCATTTCGCATATTTTACCGGAATTTTGAATTTCTTTATGTCCCACGTCAATTGCGGCAATAACTCGTGTAATATTTTTGAGAGGTTTCCACTTTTCCGTAAACTACATTCTGCGCATGCGTACTTCATGTTTTATGTTCCATTAACCATTTTGATAACTAAAGAAGAATAAAAAAACAGCTGCCTAGGTACTTAGAGACAAATGCAATCTGAACAAATGCTAGTCTTTGTTTGGATATTTACCGATAAAGTAAGTAGCTAATTTAAATCTTTTCATTCTTCATAATTTGAATTTTCATTTTATCCGTAATACGAAACTTTAAAATTTAATTGCTTACATAAGACACTGAATAGAAAAAGTATATTGATTATTTAAATTGGAAAGTTTCACTACTTTGTTGTGAAACGTAACAGCAAAAAGCCGTGGCATCTTAATGCTACCACTTTTTTCCGGAACCTTCCGGAAAATTTTTTATAGTGATTTTTATAAATTTTTTATAGAGAATTTGTTGATATGTCAGACAATCGTTATGGAAAAAGGGCTGTCATCTGGAATGTTGTTAAACTTACAGTTATGTACAACAAAAACGAAGCGTTTTTGGAGTTAAACCTTGAAAAAGAAATTCAATCGAGTTTTCCTATCCCACTCTTAAAAGCGACGGCTTAGGCGGAGTGGTCGAATTAAGCAGAGTACAAGAAAAAGCGTACGAGAATGATCGAGACTTCTGAAACATGACGTAATATGCGGAGTGACGTCTTATCCAGTTGACTTACTAACAAGGTTTGACTCTATGCTGAATTCGCATGGTATTTCTTACACACTTGTACTTAACTTTAGGTTCATGTATGTAAAGGTGGAACTTTATAATCAATTTTTCACTCACTTCCCGATAGGCTACAATTATAAAAATTATGTATACAGGTGTGTTTCCGATGACAGCACAACAATTTAATATTTTTTAGAGCTTAATTATAAATTAATAAATTCATTTTAGAGCATTTTTTCGTTAGCCGTATGTAGGTGATAAAATCGCTCAATAACCTTTATAGTTACGACTGTTTATGAGTTGAAAAAAACCAATGGATGCAATAAGACGCCAAACCATTCTTCCCAAAATAGGCCAACTAGCTGTGAAACTGTAACAATGGAATATTTTAATTAGAAAATAAAATAAAAAATAAAAATAATATATATTTTTTAGAAAAATTAGCAAAATGACATCACGCGGATAAAACAATGATCTTTTAATGAATCCAAATAAAATTTCATTTTGATTTTATAAATATTTATTGAAATGACACAGAAATTTGCCAGATATTCAAACGCTATTTCAATTCTTAGAAGCGCTCTTAAGGAGACTCGGGTTGGGTTGGGTTGATTATTGACGGCCAATTATCTACACTTGGGATATAGGCCCGGGGGGAGTGTCCTTCGTGGGGGGTCTTTCTAAGGGAACCTAACCCGTATTTACGCATGGATAAATCCACGGCTCGAAGAAAACCACGAAAACTCCGAACGATTAGGCCGACGGGCGCGAATGGGATCGAACCCAGCACCTCCCGTCTACCAGCTTCGAAAGCAGAATCTCTCAGCCACTGCTAAGGAGACTCGGACCCTACGAGTATCGAAATTTCGTAAAAATTGTGATTTTCAGACTCTCTACAGAACAACCGTTACGGCTAATTTAAGAAACATCTGTTGTCATTTTATGCCTTTAAATACCAAGACAACATCTTTGCAGATGAAATCTTTAAACCCATTTTCGCGTTTTTCATATTTTTCTTATTTTCAAAATGCTAAGGCTTTTCCAGATATGCATGAAAGTGCTTGACTTTTTTTCTAGTTGCACATGATACTATATATGAAAGATTTAAAGATCCGATTTTTAATATTTTGATAACTTAAAAAATATATATACATATATATATATATGTGTGTGTGTGTGTGTGTGCAAAAACTAGTCATTTTTTTCGCTTTTTTCCACTTCTGTTCAGAGTTAATATTTTATTCTCTAAAACTATTAATATTTAAAAAAAATCTTATCATTAAATCTATTAAAAATATCATTAATAACCTGCACAAAAAAAAAATTAAATTTAAAAAAATAAAATGCTAGTAGCGTTTTGAAATAAGTGGTTAAAATTATTTTTTTTTTTTTAATTTTGTCGGAAAAATAATTAAATTTTTTTTTGGATTATTTCTATTTAACATTTACATAATAATATACAAAAATATATTTTTTTAAGTTGATAATAAAAAATATCAACTTGCTTTGGTTGCCGAGTCCCCTTAATTGATTAAACTATATACAATATAACACAATTAATGTAAGGGAATTTTCAATAAGTAAATAAATAAACAAAAGTTGTATCACGATACGCAACTTATAATAAATTGATAATTTTGAGTTAATTAAATATTTAAATTACTAATATTTCGGTATATTTTTACACATTTCAAATTTGGGTGCGGTTTTAAAATTCCTTTTTTTTTTCAAAGCATTAGTAATTTATTCTATGAAATACAGTTTAGAAATCATTTTAATATAAGCTGTATGTCGACACCTACATTCTGAATTAACTATAGATAATAATGCAACAATATGCATAAAGGACAAAAAAAAAAAAAAAACAAGAGGGGAAAATTCTGCTATAAGGCCGAATATAGATTGCCACACACGGCTTTTATTTAAAAAATAATTAAACTAGCTGTAACTCAGAATAAAAACGCAATGACAACAAACAATTTTAAAATATCTAAATAACAAATAAAAATTCCCCTGTTAAAGTGTTGAGTTGTTCAATAACCATTCGATTTAGAAAAATATTTTTCTACCACTGAGCAATTTTTTTTAATGAAATTTAATTCATGTTGCTATGGCAGCAGACGATAAAACGATATCTTTGGAATAAGGGGAATAAATAGCAGAAAATTTTTTGTTGATGTTTGTGATAAAATGTTTTTCTTTATTTTTTAAAAATGTATATACATAATTCACTTTTATATTTTAACATAATAATAAGTTTACTATAATTCGTTACTCATGCTAAGGCCAGTATACACGATACACGTCGAGCCACAATGCCTTTATCATTATCTTTTTACGCGTAAAAGTTTCGCTACGGTACTCCATTGTAAAGTTTTGTAATTTTTGAAATCTAATATTTGAAAAACGACATAATCATTAGATTTGAAATTGATATCAAGAAAAATACAATTTTTTACCATTCTAACGCAGTTTGTAAAACAATTTTGTGACAAATACTTTTCGAGTTATTAATTTTTTAAGTAACTTCAAATGTTTCATTTTCCGAGATTAATCTGTGGCAACGATGGATTGCTGTGACTTTTCATAAACATGAAAAATGATAGAGATTGAAAGAATAAGCCACACTGTGTGTGGCTAAAAAATTAATATTTTTTAATTTGCCGATAATTATGAAAATCACAGTTTTCTGAAAAAGAAGTGCAAAGTTACAATTATTTACCTTATATGTCAAGTGGAAGATTTAAATTTATACCTCTGTTCTAACATAGTGAAATTTACAATGCAGTTTCCTTCGCATTTTTTCACAAATTACCAAATGATTTTAGGCATTTTTAGAAGAAGAATCAAAATATTGATTACGAAATTGAAAAATAAAATTTTTATTTGTATTTAAATTATTTTTCTTTCTCAGCATTTGAGGTTTGCAAAAACGGGCGTGCAAAGAACGGTAAGTGTACAAAAATCTATAAAATATTTAGTAGTTTTCATGATGCTCAATAGATGGCGATACGTGTTACGGTAACAAGAAATTCTTCCATGAAAGTAAAATCTTCATTCTTTCATGAAGATTTATCTTAAATTATAATAAGTGCGGCAATCTAGATCATTTTCTCTCATAAAGTTACGCATTTCTAAAAAGCAGAAATTTCGAATTGACTAAGCCTTTTTTTGGAAATTTTTAGTTATAAATTTCCATTAAGCCGTTTCTAATGAACGGACCGGAATTTCCAGACCCAGTCCGTATAAAGATAAGTGAAATCAGGCTCAATCCAACCCTGCCCTACCCAACTTATTTTATACAAAAAATTCCGATACTTTTTAACCAACATTTTTATTTATTTATTTTTTTTTTTTATTTATTTATTTACTTATTTATTTATTTATTTATTTATTTATATTTTGCAATTAAAATTCTTTTAAAAGAAAATTAAGTGCATATTTATACAGTAAATAAAAATACAGCATTTTTCTAATTATATGTCCATAAACGGAATAACATTCATTATCACTTAAGCACGGGCCGAAACTAAGGGTAGGGGGGGGGGGTGCGAGCAGGGCATATGCTCCGTGCGCCAGAGTAGAAGGGGACGAAAAAATAAGAATTGGTTCGTCGTTCGGTGCAAAAAATAAACAACGAAATGTAGACAAACATGTCATGTATTCGTTAATTTTATATTCTTTGCTTGGGATTGGGTTGGTTTTTCTATTAGGTGACCGCCTACGGGCACCAGCACCATACTTGGTTTAACGAATTCATCTAAGGTACTTGCAAAATCAATAAACTGTCCCTGTTAGGTTTGAATTGGTTGAATATTTTGGACATTATCGTGATGACAAGTGTTTCTTGTCACTGTAAACACACTATAAGATCAACATACTTCATTAACGAATTCATCCAAGATACTTGCAAGTTCAATATACTGTTCCAACTAGGTTCAAATTGGTTCACTATTTCAGACGTTATCGTGATGACAAGATTTGTGAGAGATCGATAGATAGATAAATTTTTAATTAATATATCTGTTTCTAAAGAAATCAATTTAAAAAAAAACTATCTAAAAATCTTAATATATTTCCTAACAATTACATCATATTTAAAATAAAAATTATCGGAATGGATAGGAAACTTTATTTTTTAAAACGTGGGGGAGCGCTCCAAAATTCATACTTGCCCCGAGTGAAAAGTTTTTTAGTTTCGGCCCTGACTTAAAAAATTACATTTAAATGATTAAAAAAAAATGCAGTTTAGAATTTATGAAAGCAATGGTTAAAAAAAAACAATTTTAAAGATCTATAAAGAAAATAAAAGGTAGATGTTTGAAAACTATTTCTCTGTAATTTATTAAATCAAAATAAAATTCCTAACATTCCAAAAAGGAACAAATGTACAGTTCTGGAAAAAAAAAAATATATATATATATATATATATATATATATATCATTCATCCCATACTAACCCTGCCGCAAATCATCATATAAAAATGTGATTGTTACGAATAGATTAGTTATAATATCTACTAATAAACACTATACTTAAACATTGCTTAGCGCGTCGTCTACATATAGAAATTGTACCAAATTTGAAAATATTCAGTACAAACACCTAATTTTGATATCATATTTGGATTCTTCTGTAAATTTTACCTTTAGATACCAAACAGGAGCTCATTTGGTCTAAGAATTAAGCAGGTTTAAAGTTTGAAAATGTTAATTTAATTATTAATCCTTGCAAAACAGATTGCAACACGAGTATTTTTTTTAAGCGGAATTCATAAATTACCTAACAGAATGAGTTATAATTTTGCATCTGCATATTAGAAGCTTCAAAATATCGATTTCTGTTACGAAATTTATTAGTTGCAATTCAGTTTTTTTTTTAAATAATTTCAAAATGTACATGTTTTCGTTAAGCTTAAGGGGACTCTTCAGTTATGCGAAGATACTAGGCTAGCTAATGTTAAACCTATGGGTGTGTTTTTTTTTCAATTTCTCGTTTATTTTTTTTATTTATTGCATAGGATAGCTGATTTTAATCTCCAATATCCTACTTTTTCACTTTTTCGATTTTGGTTGCTGATTTTTTTAATAAAGGTACTTTCACTTCCGGAACCGGTTTCGAAAGTGACGGCATTAGGAGTTCCAAATTTTAAACGCACATAAATCCTAAATTACTTCACCCAATGACTTCCTGTTTGGTATCCGAAGGTAAAATTTACCGAAAAGTCTAAATATGATGTAAATATTAGATAATTTTATTGACAATTTTCAAGTTTGGCACAATGTTTATAAATAGACGACAAAAAGTAGACAACGTTTTAAAATTTGAATTAGTTCCGAGGTAATACATTTTAGTAACTTTTAATGAAGTTTCTTCAAAGATAGCTACTTAATTAGTTCATTTTGTGAAACAAAAAGTAAACTAAAGTTAAATACATAAGGGTAAGAAAGGGTAAATACGTCCTTCCAAATTGGGATATCTTCTGCTATCTGAAATGATGAAGAAATATCTTCATTTTTGTTTTGCTTGGATAAATCTATTCAAAGAATTTTAGTTTACATTATCTTTAAAAAATGTAACGTGAAGAATATTCTTATGACTTAGTTCCACATTTCCTAAAATTATTATCAAAAAGGTTACAGATTTTCATATAATTGATCCATATGAAATAATATTTTCTTAATTTTTTTTTTAAGTAAATGAATGGACTGTAGTAGAACATGGAGTTTTGGGCAATAACTATTAACATATGTACTGTTATAAAATTTCTTTGTAGAGCGGGAAAGGTAAGTAAGTAAATTTCACTTACCTCAATTTTTCAACCAGTCCAGGACTTCATTGAGTTATCTAATTTTTTTTTAGGGTTTCACAGAGAGCATAATTAATCCAAATTAAAATCCTATGGGATAGCTGAAAATATTCACTTCCTAGTCTGTATATAAATAATTATGTTTATTGATATATTGTTTCAGAATTTGAAAAATATAAGAATGATTTGGAATTTACGATTTTTTATATATCTAGACTACACTTGTTTGACATTTTTATATGGAGCGTACATATTTGCTCCTTACTGTTTGAGAACATATTCCAGATTAAAAAGAAATTACATTTAAACAGTTTTACCAGTTTATAAAGTCACTAAGTAATAGGAAAGTTATTGATTACACACAGTTATTGCATCTTTAGAGAGAAATTCTAATATTTATGATGCGTGATTTCTACGCATTTGAACTAATTATGAGTTCAATGTCTCTCTGTTATTTCGTTATTTAATCTATTTGAAGGAGATTGGATGGTTTTTCCTAACATGTACAATGCATATGCACATGTTAAAAGTTTTTGTCGGAACCATAGCAACCCACACTATAGAACTTGAGGGTATTCGACTGGACGAATTTGCTCAGACAAATTAGACAAGTAAACAAACATTAGCTTGGCAATGATGACACATTGTTCAAATTTTTATCCAAATCATCTCGACCAATCGTCGAGTATGTATCCCGTATGTCGCCATTTTCTTATAAAGGGGTTTTACTATGATTGCATCAAAATCACGTTACCTACAAAATGCAATTTTCGTAATTTTTAGTTAATTTACATTGTAAACATATCTTGCTTATAATAATAAATTTAATAAAAGTAATGTTACCAACACATCGGGTTACTACGCAACGGTATAAACTACAAAAATACCTCATGTTAAAAATTTTAACTTAGATTGTTGTGCAGAAATCTAAAAAACAGTAAAAATGTAATTTTCATTGATGGGTTTAAATCAATTACAGACAAGAAAAAAAAAAAAAAAAAAAAAAAAAAAAAAAAAAAAAAAAAAAGTTTATAGGTTTTTAATTACATACAAACAGATCTGGAAATTAAAATAAATTTGTGTTAGGGGAACCGTCGGTAGCGTAATGAATTTTCTTATTTTTATAAATAGTTAAATCAGTCTTCAAATTTAATATACATTTTCATCTTTTGATATGTTAAAGAAGTTTGTTCAGCTTACCTGAGATTTTCCTTATGCGCTGAATATTTCCACAGTAATCCAAAGTGTTTGCACTGATATTTATCTTATCGTTTGATTGAAGTATTCGCTATATGGAAGTAATAAGAACTATTATTATCAGTAAGTAGAGATGCACGAAATAAGAAGTAGATCCATTTTGAGTATAATATTATAATTCTTTGCTAGATATTTACATTTAAATCGCGTTTTTGGAGACTGCTTTTAGATGCTCCAATTTTACATTATATTTGAGATATATTTACAACACATATGTACAAGAGCGTTTAACTGCTCGGATTCATTTTAGATTCTGAAGGGAATGTCTTAAAGTTCAGTTCACACGCGCGTGATAACAGCTGTAGTTTTGAAGTAGGGAGGTCTGCAGAGTTTTTCACTTAATTGGTTTCGACAGTTTCTGGTTTTGTTCACTATGTTTTTCAGCTGCGGCACTTGAAGTACTTATTGGTAATTGGGGTCTGGTTTTTAACATGTTCTTATTTCGATCATTCGCTGCACGTGGAGATTATTCACTGCATAAAAAAGGTTTCTCCGTCACTCCCCCGTAATCTCCTGTGTGGGGAATGGTTGAAGATTCAGTTTCTTACGGTGTTTCTCGTACACAGGTTTGGGAGTGGGCTTCGTGAGAGTGTCGGCTGTCATTTCTTCAGTGGGGCAGTATTGTAAATCAATTTTTCCTTCTTCTTTCATAAGTTTGATGTTGTGGAAACGTATGTCGATGTGTTTGGATCGCTTAGTATCTTTATCGTTTTCAGTCATTTTTATACAGGACATATTATCCTCAAAAATCGTGATGGGTAATTTTTGTGGAATGTTGAGATCGTTAAGCAAGTTTGTTATCCAAGTTAATTCTTGTGCTGCGTTGCTAGCTGAAACGTATTCAGCTTCGGCTGACGAAAGTGCAATACAATTTTGCCTTTTTGTAATCCAGTAAATCGGCGATTTTCCTAGCATGAATAGATTTCCTGATGTTGATTTACGTGTTTTCAAGTCACCTGCCCAGTCTGCATCGGCGTATGCTGTTAGGATGGGCTTGCTGTTTGCGCTAAGAGTTAAATTCAAATTTTCTGTAGTTTTGAGGTATGAAATGATTCTTTTTACTGCTGACCAGTCCTTTTGGCGTGGTGTTTCGTTTCTACGGCATAATATGTTTACTGCTGCAGATATGTCAGGACGCGTGATTGTTGATATGTAAAGTAATGTGCCTGTCGCTTGTCGATATTTCGTGTTATTAGGTAAAAGATTATCGTCGTCTTCAAGTCTGTTGAATCCAGCAATCATGGGTGTGTAATGAGGTTTCATGTCGTTTAAATTCAGTTTTTTCACTAGTTCCTGTATTTTATTGTTTTGATTTAGGTAATATGTATCGTTGATTTTATTAATGTTTATGCCTAGGTAATTATTCACTTCTCCTAAGTTTTTTACTTCATATTCTTTCTTAAGTTGGTTTATTGTTTCTTCGATGTCACTGTCCTTTCCTGCTATCAGGATATCATCTACATAAATGATGATGTATATCGGATTTTCTTGATTTGATTTAAAGTACAGACATGGATCATTTTTGCTCTGTATGAAATTATTGTTTGTGAGTGTTTCCGATATTTTGGTGTACCAGGCCTTTGCGGCTTGCTTAAGACCGTAGATGGCTTTTTGAAGTTTACAAACTTTTCTTTCATCGCCGGGTTTAATATACCCGTCTGGTTGACTCATATAAACAGTTTCAGTTAATTCACCATGCAAGAATGCTGTGGTAACGTCAACATGTTTCACGTTCAAATTTTTGTGCAATGCGGAGATGAGAAATGCTCGTATTGTAGCGTGCGAAACTACAGGTGCGAAAGTTTGATCATAGTCAATCCCGAATCTTTGACTATATCCTTGTGCTACTAAACGCGCTTTATAGCTTTGAACATTTCCTAAATTGTCCTTTTTTAGTTTAAAGGTCCATTTTGAACCGATAATTTTTGTTCCGGGTGGTGGATCTGTTAAAGTCCAAGTGTTATTTTTTCTTAGGCATTGGATTTCATTTTGTGTTGCTTTTATCCAATTTTGTTTATCATTAGTATTTTCCATTTTTTCGATATCTTCCCAATTTTCGGGAATGTTTTCAGATGAACTATTTATGAGACAAACATATCTGTCAGGAGGAACGCCTCTATTTGTCCTATTAGACCTTCTTGGTTCAATTGGTTGCTGTTTGGGCACGGATGGTGTCTCTTCACTGTCAAGTTTTATTTCTAAGTGATTTTCATGTCTATCCGGTAATTGTGTATTGTCATCGGATGTTTTTGTGGTGATTTGTATCTCCTCAATGTTATCTGAGTGTACATTTTCATTCTCAAGAAATTTCACCGTTCTCGCTATTATAATTTGTTTTCCTTGTGTGTGAATTCTATAACCAGTCGATCGTGTATCATAACCTACAAACGTTCCGGTTTGAGCCCTGTTATCGAGTTTTCCTCTATTTACTTTATCGACGTAAAATAGCGCTTTACAACCGAATGTTCTTAAGTGTTTTAAATTCGGTTTAATTCCTTTCCATAATTCGTAAGGTGTTCTGTTGTTGTTTGCTTTGGTTGGGAGTCGGTTTTGTAAGTATGTTGCGGTGTTTATGGCTTCACCCCAAAAATGTTTGCTTAATTTTGCTTGTGATAGCATACTTCTAGTCATATCTAATAAACTTTTATTTTTTCTCTCCGCAACTCCATTCTGGCTCGGATTATGCGGTACAGTCAATTGGTGTAAAATTCCGATCTGTTTTAAGTATTCATCGATCTCTTGATTTACATACTCACGACCGTTATCCGATCTAATTTCCTTAGGTTTTTTACCGAACTGATTGTATATCATCGTTACGTACTCTTTTATCTTTTCAGCAACTTCGCTCTTTTTAGATAATAAATATATCGTAGTATATCGGGAATAATCATCAATAAGAGTCATAAAATATATTTTTCCGCCTAAGGTCGGTGTATCTAGAGGTCCACACACGTCACTGTGGATCAAATCCGCAATATTAGTAGCTCGATTTGTTGCTGATTTAGGATACGGCATGTTAGTTAATTTAGTTTCGATACAAGTTACGCATGTTTTATTTTGATGTTTACATTTTCCTATCTTTATTCCGTCCGCAATTTGATTTGTTATCATTGATTTAATCGCGTCATAATCTCTGTGACCTAGTCTGCGATGCCAGAGATCTATGCATTGTTTGCTGTCACAGTTATACGTTATGTTTACATAATTTTGTGGTTCTTCCACATCGTCTATTTCCTCAATAATGTATAAGTTTTTCTCATTTTTCGCCCTAATATACATTTCTTCATCAAAGATCAAATCGCATTTATTATCGTCGAAGATTAGTTTACACCCGTTTTTAGCGGCTTTACTAACCGAAATTAGGTTCGACTCTAAGTCTGGGACATAAAGCACTTCGCGTAATTTCGTTAGTTTTTCTTTTCCTTCGGGGGTTAATGTTTTTATAAAAACTTCTCCTGAACCTAACGCTGTCAGTTTATTACCATTCGCGATCGTTACTGAAGTTTTATTATAATCAATAAATTTACTAAATAGGCTTTTATCATTACAAATGTGCGAGGTAGATCCTGAATCGAGAATCCAGTTATTTTTGCCTACTTTTTGAGTGATTAATGCTTTATTTTGCGTCTGATCATTTGCGTATTTTCTTTCGTTTGGAACTTTGTTTTCCCTATGAGTTTCGTTTTTTTCATAACATAATGAAGATGAGAAATTCTTTTTATTTTTGAATTGATTGTTACGAGGATTTCCGGATTGTACCGTGTTTCTGTTCTTGTAGTGCCAGCATTCGTAAGTGGAATGATTTTTCATTTTACAGTTGTTACAATATTTTTGTTCTCTTCTATTTTCAATGTGTGTATATCTCCTATTTGTTTTAAATGCTCTCTCGTTGTTGTTATATCCGCTATGTGATTGTTCTGACATTTCATGTCTACGATTATATTCATCCGTTAATTTGTTTTTGATAAAATCAGGGGTGAGCTCATTTTCTGGTCTCGCCTCCAACGCAGTTATCAAAGTATTGTAACTGGGGGGAAGAGAACACAGAAATAGCGCGGAAATATGTGAATCGCTAATATTTTCTCCAATGGCATTAAGTTTATCTATAATTTGCAAGATATTAGTGATATGTGAGATCATGTTTCCGCCCTCCGCTAATTTAGTACTGTATAATTTTCGTAACAGGTAAAGCTTACTAGATAAATTGCTTCTCTCATGTATATTTTTCAGAGCTTCCCATGTTAATTTGGCAGTTTCTAAGTTTTTTACATTTACGATTTGAGAATCATCAATGCTTAAGTTAATTAAAGCTCTAGTCTTGCGATCTTTTTTGTGCCATGCGGGATCGGGTGGAGCTGGTGGATCTTGTACTATAATATCGTCGAGTTCCTCTTTAATCAGGAACATCTGCATCTTGAACTTCCATGTACTATAATTTGTAGAATTGAGTTTTTCAATAAATTGAGTATTTTCTTTTATCGCATTCATTTTTTTTCTTTTTTAGTGTTCTTTTATTTATTATTATATTTTTAGAAATTTGTTAAATTATCGTTTTTGATACTGGGATAATATTCTTTTTTCAGAATCAGTCTTTCATAATCTTTGTTAGGGGAACCGTCGGTAGCGTAATGAATTTTCTTATTTTTATAAATAGTTAAATCAGTCTTCAAATTTAATATACATTTTCATCTTTTGATATGTTAAAGAAGTTTGTTCAGCTTACCTGAGATTTTCCTTATGCGCTGAATATTTCCACAGTAATCCAAAGTGTTTGCACTGATATTTATCTTATCGTTTGATTGAAGTATTCGCTATATGGAAGTAATAAGAACTATTATTATCAGTAAGTAGAGATGCACGAAATAAGAAGTAGATCCATTTTGAGTATAATATTATAATTCTTTGATAGATATTTACATTTAAATCGCGTTTTTGGAGACTGCTTTTAGATGCTCCAATTTTACATTATATTTGAGATATATTTACAACACATATGTACAAGAGCGTTTTAACTGCTCGGATTCATTTTAGATTCTGAAGGGAATGTCTTAAAGTTCAGTTCACACGCGCGTGATAACAGCTGTAGTTTTGAAGTAGGGAGGTCTGCAGAGTTTTTCACTTAATTGGTTTCGACAGTTTCTGGTTTTGTTCACTATGTTTTTCAGCTGCGGCACTTGAAGTACTTATTGGTAATTGGGGTCTGGTTTTTAACATGTTCTTATTTCGATCATTCGCTGCACGTGGAGATTATTCACTGCATAAAAAAGGTTTCTCCGTCAATTTGGATAAATAGATAAATCACGAAAGGAAAGTATAAGCCAAACGCTGGTTTGGACTCATTTTTCCCTTAACCCTTTCTGGCACAGACATATTCTATTTGTAAAATGCGAAATTTCTAACTGACACCGGAAATTACAAACGACTTATTTAGAAAATAAGATTTTCTTATTTTAAGCTTTCATTATAGAAGCAAAATTCTATTAAAATATTCTTGGTGCCGAATACAAGTTTGGAATTAAAATTAGGTGTGCCCGGAGTGGGACCACTGTGCCGGAAAGGGTTAAAGCTGTTCTCAAATTCAAAATGTCCATCTTCTAATACATTCCCAAAGTCATTTTTAATCGCAAAAGCATCCGATTTACAAATATTCTTAAGATGTTAGAAAATTGAATAGCGTTATCCCGTTTTGTTTAAAGACAAAGGCTTCTTCAAAAAAAGGCTCAAAATTGCCGTTTTGAACCAATTTTCGAAACACAGTTGGAGAAAAATCATTCAACACACCTAATTAAAAAAAACATAATTGACAAATAGCAATTTATCATACGTATAATGAATAAGTATACGTGATTATATATGCGTATAATGAATATATTATACGTATAATGAATAAGTATACGTGATTGATACATATAATTCGAAGTAACTAATGTTTTACGATTCCAAATCACTAATCATGCATAAAAATTTAATGGTTTTTTTAGTAAAAATTAATTTTTGAATGTGTCGGAAAATTTTGCATTTTTCAGCGGGTTATTTTCTTTCATAACAACCGTAAGAATCATTAAAATTCTGAGTTTTAGAATATAAAGTCTAATCATACATTTTCTTTATTTAACAAAAATTAGCAACTGAAATTAATTACATAAACTTAAGTTATTGCATCCGATGAAAATAAAAAATTGTTACTGAATTGAAATTTTATATAGCAACAATGTCCAGCCAATCTAGGCTTCTGCCTGGAAAGTTTTGGAGAAGTTCTCTTTCTTCCTTTATGTTTTTGGATGTGCTGAACACAAATTTCAACTTTGCCACATCGTTTCTGGTCTGCTTTAAAAATTATAAGCGAAAAACCATGAAAAAATCGGAGTTTTTTTGGTTTTTCTCCTGTATTCCGGAAAGGGTTCAATTTTTTTTTTAATATATACACACCAAATTAAACTAGATAACATTTCCTACATTTTTCACATACAATTTTATTTTCTAAGATGAATAGTTTTAGCATACGAGTAAAAGGAATTTTAGCGATATAATTGAAATTCCATCATCGGGGGGCGAAAATGCGATCCAATCACTATGCATCCATTTTTAACACCAATTTGAAGCTGTTTTGTTATTTCTGATTGCATTTCAAATATGTTTACATTTTCTTGCCAAATTTTAAACCTTTTATAGCACTAAGAAAATAAATTGAAATCAGGTGATTAGGAAAGATATAAAAACACAATCACTCTGCATAGATGAGAGAACCCATTATTATTTTTCTAGTAATCTGATTTAAGTACAATTATAAGTATTGTAAGTTTATATAATAATAACATACGTGGATGATTATAAACAGTAAAAAAGATGAATGCCGTGTTGTTCTCCAATTAATGCCGTTTTGGTCGCTTTGAAGGGCCTGGTTGATGTTCTTCAACGGGAGGTTCATCAGTATCTTCTTCTTCATCATCATCCCTTGATGGCTCAAGTTGTGTCTCCATTTGACTTAAAATATCCTGTATTGGGTCGTCAACTTCTGCTTCCAAGTCATCTTCGGCGATGAAGGAGCTGATATTGTCACAATAGCCATCGCAGTTCAGGCAGAGAAGCGAACAAAATAAACCTGCTTTCCTACAACCACGCATTCCACTACAGTTTGTTTTGCATTTGCAGGATATTTTTCGCCTAACAGTTTCTGGTGCGGGAGGATTGGTAGTTGTTATGGGTATGATGCCTCTCTTGGTTTTATTCCAGCCCCATTCCTCAGCATTTTTACAGTTACCTAGCCATAGCTGTACTTGGTGGTAAACTCGCAGACAGTGATATCGAGCTGCATCTTCTGTTGGAGGGAAGGATTCAATATTTGCAGCGGTCTTATAAGCAGATTTTATGTAGCACCTGTACCTCAGGCTGTTTAGGGAATGTGTTCCTTTCCCTCTGAATCTGTACAGATGTACCAGAAACAACAGCCCAGCTTTAATAACATCGTCGGCTACAGCACTAGGGTTTTTAAATAAATGGACCACATATTGCAGGTCGGCAAATTTCTTCAAAATTTGAAGGTATTTTGTTTTTCCTTGACTGTACAATGCAGAAGGGGGTATCACATCCACTCATGGCATGAGGAAATGGGGTGTATTTGGCAATTAATTTGTCGATTGCACCCAAAGGTGAATAGATCTTCTGGGGACTTTTCCCTTTTCCTGGTTTCAAGAAATAAACATCGGGAAAATTGCAAAGTCCAATTAAGATTACCATAAGGTCTACATATTCAACAATGACTATCACGTTCTCATGGTTAGGTGCCAACTTGAGAGCAGTGTTGATAATGAGTGTGTAGGCATCTTCTTTTGCTTGCTTGCAAACCATATTTTCAGAGCCAAATCTACACATAAGCAGGGTAATTAAATGTTCCCCCTGTTTCCGAGATATTCCCCCTGAGAAAGCATTGGCATCATAATTTCATAAAAAACAACCTCATTAGATACCGTTTTGTGAGATCGTCTATCACGCTCAACAAATTTAGTGCTCATTTCAGTAATGTTTTCTGGGTATCCATTGAAGATTACTAGTGTGTTCGCTGCGTATTTCGACTTAACAAAGTTCACATAGCTGTCACAAATTGATCCAAATGATTGACCACCCTGCTATAAAACTCTGTGCAGTAAATACCCGTTATCTACGACATATATACATTTGCTCCCAAAACTGATGTCTGGTGGGAGTGGAGTGAATTCTTTGTACAAAGAGGATTTGGCAGTTTTTCGCATTCCGGATTCGTCAAAATAAGAAGAGGCAATGAGTAGGCAGAGAGATCGTAAGTTCCTCAAGATTCCTCAAGTTCTTGGTCCGATTGCTTTGTTACACTCATTCTTTGGAAGAGTGCTATCGGGTTGATGCGAATTTTTTCTTCACCTATCTTGACAGCGCTATTCATCACAGCTAATGGCTGCACTCTTTCATTACGCTTGAATGTAACGCAATGAAAATCGCTGTTAATGATTCTTGATATGCCAGCAGTTCCAACTTCCTGTGCCGTATGACAGTTTATTCTCTCATCTCCAACAACCTCAGTAGAGATTGAAAAGAGATCATTTGTTTCTCGGAAAGGAATGTGTTTGTGACACCATTCCAATAATTTATTCATATCAGCATTGTCCCGGGCAACTCTGGAGTTTCTCATCTCTACATGTTGTTCAGAAATTGTAAAAGCTGTCCCGCTGAACTCTTCAATTTCTTCGCATATCCGTTGAAGTAGCGTCATACCCATGGTCCATCTTGCCAAAAATCCTTCACTGACCGCACACCCATGAGTGAGTCCACCTTCTGTTGTCATGGTCTTCATTAAAGATTGTTCTATCGTCATGTCAGTCCATGTTTCGGACCAGAATTTGTCCGTACGGCGAATGGTGAATCCCCCATCAGTTGTGAATTTTTCAAAGTCATCAGCAGTCATTTTTTCCTTCAAATGATGCATGTCTTGAAGATATAGGTAAGGGCACTTGGTATACAAATAGTGACCACTGGCGAGGAAGTATGGTAACATTCTGTATATAGTTTGAAGATGCAAATCCCATTCACCCTTTCTTTCAGATTCAATGAATTGTTTGACAATAGTCACCATATCAAAGTATTGGATCCACAGTTTTGCTGTACGGCCTTGCTGTTCGAATGATATCATGTGCGTGGCGCCATGGGGGTATTTCAAGGACACCCTCCCACATGTTTTCCTTTCACAAAAACATTACATTCAGCGTTTTCGTCCTGTGATGATTAAATTTCAATTCGATCGTTAAAATTCCTTTTACTCGTATGCCAAAACTATTAACCATAGAAAAAAACACTGTGTATGGAAAATGTAGGACATTTTCTCTAGTTTAATTTGGTGCAATAATGTTTTCAAAAACATTTAACCCTTTCCGGAATACAAGGGAAAAACCGAAAACACTCGGATTTTTTCAGGGTTTTTCGCTTATAATTTTTTAAGCAGACCAGATACGAGGTGGCAAAGTTGAAATTAGTATTCAGCACCCACAAAAACAAAAAGAAAGAAAGAAAAAAAAACTTCTCCAAAACTTTTCAGGCAGAAGACTTTTTAACACTTTCCATCCTAGTTGAAAAGTGTTTATGACTTCGGTTTGTCTGGCAGTCTGCCGTATGACCGGGCTCTAACTCCAGTAAATATGCTCGGATTGCCCTGCAATTTTTATATGTTATTGTCGTTATCTATAGCATGTTCTCTATTTCAACTGAAGTGTGTAGCACTTATAGTTTTTTTTACAGAGACACTCAAAAGAATTCCGTTACATTACGGTCTATGGAGAAAAATCATTTGCGGTTTATTTTAATGATGTTACACAATTTCAAATACATTGTAATTGATATATAACTAAGGTGTATTACAAGAAGCTTAACATGGAATATGCTGTGCATAGCACTTATAGTTCCTTTACAGGGACAGTCAAAAGAAATCCGTCACGTTACGTCTATGGAGAAAAATCGTTTGCGGTTTAATTAAATAATGTTTCACTATTTTAAACGCCTTGAAATTTATATATAAAGCACTAAGGGGCATTACAAGAGGTTTACTACAGAATATTGTGTGTAAAGCAGTCATCGTTCATTTACAGGGACACACAAAAGAATTATCTACTGTATGTTAACAATAATTCCTGGAAGTGCGTTTTAAGTTGCTGAACGCGATTTTAATTTTAACTCACTTTTTGTCTATTACTTGGTGTGTATAAATTCTGTAGATCAAATACAGGGCAGCACAAAAGTTCGCGAACACATTTCCGTTTGTTGACAGAAACTCCAGAAGGAGAATTTTAAACTGTGCTACGCGTTTCCTAACTAAACTAAAATTCAGCATCCTATGTAGTATATATACAAATCTATAGATCATATAAAGGGCTGAATAAAAGTATTCGGATATTTTTCCGAATATTGTATATGTTGGAAATATATGTTGGAAATTTCTGAAATTACGTTTTTAAATATGTTATGCGTTTTCCAAATTTTTTACTTAGATGTTATCTTTGAGCTTATTAAACGATAATGATTTGTAAAATTATTTTTGAAGCGTTGGAAAGTGTTACATAATCTATGCTTGACGCATGATTTTTCGTTCTTGTTTGGTCTAAATTTACTGGACTATACTAATACAATCGTTGAGGCTATAGAAAAACAGCATATTAAATATTTTCAATCAGCTATCTCGGAGTGAAAATAATACTTTGATACAGTTAATGTCTGAAAATTTTCAGAGGAGGAAACGAAGGTTAAGGCTAAACATTACTTATTATGTTAAACATTTAGTTTTCTTTCTTTGTTTCATGCCGTTTGATTAATACAACTATTTTATTTGAATCAATCGAAACGGACTTTCATTTTCTAGCTTTATCATTGTCCCGTAGTATACTAATAATATATTCCTGTTTCCAAATGGTAAATGACGGGTGAGCTAGACATAGTGGCACCCAAGGGGTCACCCAAGACAAGGAGTCTGCAGCGATTGACTTGACCAGCCGTCAGCAAGATTTGCAGCACAGGCAGGCGGTTGAATAGTCGTGAATGCACTTGCTTCAGTGGTGAGAAACAAGAACCGACTGCGAGACACGACCGAACGCAAAAAACTGGTCTTTGGTCGCGGACAGCCACCATTTGTGATGTCGTGATAATGAATGAGCAAGCCCAGTATCTAGTGTTGCCCTGATCTCTGCCTACACTGTAAAACATCTTCAGCTTTTGCTGCAGACACACTCCACCGCTTTTAGAGAAAATGGTTACTTTACTATATTATGGAGCATTTTCATTGGTCAAAATAGAGATATTCTATAAAAGCGGTGGAGTGACTATGCAGCAAAAGCTGAAGATTTTTAACAGTGTAAGGCAAAGTAGAGTGCTTTTATAAAAGAGTGATGACATACAGGCAATAAACTTTGACTCGTCGAGTGGATTTTGGACGAAAACGTAGCTACCTTGCCATTATTTTGGACTTGACGACGCTGCCATTATCATCAAGCTAATGTTTTTTACTTGCTTAATTCGTCTTAGCGAATTCAACCAGGGAACAGGGTGTGTAAGGACATTCGAACCGTAGTCCCAAGCATTGCCTGTTGAAGTGCATTTCCTACGGTCGGTCAGTTATACAAGCGTACGCAAATTTTCTTACTGAAATCTAAATAATACCATATTGTTAAAAGTGCATAGGAAGTCTGCCTTTAATTTATGAATCCACAGAGATTGTTTATTTTTGTAAAACTTCGAATAGCTTGTTTTTCAAATGTGGTAAGAAGGATAGCGATAATTCAACTGTTACTCCCAAATATATTCAGTACTCTAGCGTTTTTAAGATTCTAGTTATAAATTTTGAAAACTGACTGACGTTTCAAATTTTTAGGTTTCTCAAAAGTAATGATTGATGTTTTATCTATAGCGATTCCTAATTTATTTTAGATAGACCACTCTTCAAAAATCTTTAAGGCAGCATTCCCTTCGCTTACTAATATGTAGCGCGATAAACCCCAAGTAGCAAAAAGCATATTATCTGCATATGCGATCAACAAACAGTTAGTACCCAGCAACAAAATTTCAAAGTTGACAACAATGTTTCAAGTAAAATCATCCACAATAATGGCCCTAGATATGAACCCTGTGACAAAACCTTTAGTGAAGTCATGTTCGATATGTGGATTCGGCCAATCCACCTGAGCCCGTCTGTTTGTGAGAAAGGGGGAAAACAAATTAATATATTTTTGTGAAATGTTTAGTCTGTATAAAGAAAAAAATTGAGTTGATTTGATTTGATTTATCTAACACACACATCTGACTTGTGTGTTTGACATCAGGTGCCCGCTTATAAGTCATCATCAATATACAAGGACGAGATAGCCACAAGGAAATTTACGACACCAGACAATTATAACCGGGGGCTTCACAAAGTGTGTGCAAAGGAGCCAGCGGGAGTCGAACCCGCAATCTACCTACTCTCTCAAGCGATTAGCGGCGTGATACCTTAACAACTCAACCACAGTGAGCCCCCAGAAAATTGAGTTCTCTCAGCATCGCCAAGTTCTATAATGTAGGCTGCTATAGTTCAGACAATAACTTCAGGGCAATACTAGATACCGGGCTTGCTCATTCATCGAGGCTAACGAAAAAGACAGGCTACCACGGTGCTTATCGCGTATCTTTTTTTACAGACCGCCGAGTCACGTGATGTTCGAATGCACCAATACAAGTGTACGAAAAGAGCATCACGTCACTCTAGCGGTCTGTAAAAAAAGATAAGTGGAATGCACCGCGGTAGCCTGTCTTTTTCGTTAGCCTCGTCATTCATTCTCATGACGTCACAAATAGTGGCTGCGAGGCTAACGAAAAAGACAGGCTACCGCGGTGTATTCCACTTATGTTTTTTTACAGACCGATAGAGTGACGTGATGCTCTTTTCGTACACCTGCATTGGTGCATTCGAGCATCACGTGACTCCGGCGGTCTGTAAAAAAAGATACGCGTAAAGCACCGCGGTAGCCTTTCTTTTTCGTTAGCCTCGTAGTTGCTGGCCGTGACCAGCGATTAGTACAAAACGACACGCCCAATGTTTTGTGCCAATCGCTGTATGTCTTTGGTCGCGGCCAACCACCATTTGTGACGTCATGATAATGAATGAGCAAGCCCGGTATCTAGTGTTGCCCTGATAACTTCCATTATGAACACATGAACAGTGCGTATGTCGCCACTCTGTTATAAAGACACTCTAGGTAGATTTTCACATAATGTTTTTTGTACGGCATTCTGTCGTGTAAATTGACCAATCAGTTGGGTTCATTTCACTACATTCTAGATATCTGTTCCGAAAAGGAATCAAGTTTTCTTGTATAAAAATTTTGCAGTCTTATTAATTTAAAATTGAACTAAAGGAAGCCTTATCCGATTAGTCTTTCGCAACTTTGCAAAACGAGATTACCGAATGAAAATCATAGATTTTTGCACAATTTTCGAAAATTACAAGCGGTAATCGTTTCTCAAAATTATGAAAAATTATCTGGATTCTTGTCAATATCATAGTTTTTAAACAATTTCGTTTTAAATTGAAGCTCTTCGAATAGGCGCTCATCACTTAGCATTTCGCCATTGCAGTCGCTCAATGTTGCCATCTTTAGGCACATGTCTCAGTATATAGTGTCCTTGCATGTTTGGAAAGGCAAGTTTTCCCCTTTTGGCATTTTATAATCCGTAATATTTTGTAGGATTTCCCGTTTTTAATTAAAATTTTTCAAAGAAGTAGGGACTTTTATGTTCGGTGTAGACATATGGAGTTGGCAACACTTCCCCTATATCTACTGTACCAATATATAAATATGGACTGTCTGTCTGCGAGTTTCAGATAAACATCCATTTCTAAGTTCATTCAACTATTTAGAAGACATATAGTAAAAAATAATTCAATTTTTAGCTCACAGGTTATCAAAGCCTGAGAGCTAATCGGCCTGCAGTTTCTGTATGTACGTAACGCGATAACTCTTGATAGAAATATCCGATTTGCTTCAAATTTTGTATATAGGTTCATTCTGATAAGGCGCTTCCCTGATCAGTTTTGGGGGTTCATTGGGTAAGTATAAAGGGGGAAAACGGAGGCTAATCCCCCTTAATTTAGATAAATGGGTTTTTCATACAGAATTATCCGATTTGCTTCAAATTTTGTATATAGGTTCATTGTGATAAGGCGCTTCCCTGATTAGTTTCGGGGGTTCATTTGGTTAAGTTTAAAGGGGGAGACGGGAGGTTAATCCCCCTTAATTTATTGTCGATTTCTTTATTTTTCGAGGGTGTTATTCTTTGAAATAAGAGTTTAATATACAATTAGTGTGGATATCCTGTGATCTCAATGCCATCAGTTTAACTGGGCACTTTTTTTTGTCTGTCTGTCTGTCTGTTTGTCCGAAATAGATTCCGAAATCATCGCATAACAAACACTGAACTTATCGGTGGCAGACAGAGACTCTTTCTAGTTAGAAACCTCAGTTTTTCAATACCGACATCTAAAGTCGTTTTTGAGAAAACATTAAAAAAATCGAAAGAATCACTCAATGAATCAATCTTTCGACACTCAAAAACACGGAAATCTATTGATTAATTTACAGAAAACTTACGGCGATTGAAAGGTCTAATTAAGACTGATAAATGATAATCTGGCTACAACCTGCAGTTTGTAGCATTCGAGATCTAAAACAGTTTTTGAGAAAACAGGCAACAATTGGGAGAATCACTCGATGAACCAATCTTTCTATACTCTAAAACACGAGAGTTAATTTATCAATATTCTTCAGAAATCTTACGGCATTACAGGTCTAATTAAGATTTATCATCATATATTTTATAAAGCAAAAAACCCTAAATGTGTAAGATGAATTTCTTAGCCATTCCCACGGTCATTTTTATCTAGGATATACCGATCTAACCATGATTTTTGATAATAAAATTTGGTATTTTATCTTTATTTTGGAAGAAAAGGTAACCATTGGTATGTGTTTTTTATCTTCGCAACGGTACATTATGCTGTCGTTTGGTTAAATGAATTTTGGAAATGGTTATATTAGTCAGAAATAATATATATATATATATATATATAAAAACTTATTGCAAAAATTAACCATTGAAACAGAAATAACTGACCAAATGCAATGAAATTATTATCCCAAATAGCTATGTCAAATTACACATTATAAAACATAGTCCTAACAAATGAAGTATTTATTCAAAAAGTGAAACATAAGTAAAAAAAAAAAAAACACAAATGCAAGCTTATAATGTAATTTACTTTTTCAAGGGCTGGGAAACCACATTATAAGCAAAGAATGATTGTTTTCTGTAACTGTCACAAGCTTAAAGCCAAAATTTTGTGACAATTCCTAGCCCTAACAATCATTGGAAAGAAATTGGAAAAAAAAAAAAGGATACCTTTGAAAATAGAACACTACAAATCAAACGGAAGAAAATAAATCCATTTATAAACAAATAAATACAAAGGAAGACAAAGAAAATCTATACATTACAACATAAATTTGTCCAGAATCCGAAGCCAAAAATGTTTTGTGCTAAGCACATGGTAAAGTGAATAAGTGAATTCAAACGTACAAGTTAAAATTACAGTTAATTTTCTAAAAGTAGCAGGTTATTAATTTAACCATTGTGATTTTAACTATTTCTAATTTAAAATATAAAAATACAAATAAATAATATAAAAACTATAAATTCATTTACTAAAAATATTTTTTAACTTAAATAATTTTAATATATATATTATATTATTGGAATATTTAAAAATTTCACTTGTATTCCAAGTTTTCAGTTAAAAGAGAAAAAAAAAAAAATTGTGAAAATTTATATGGTGCTGCCATCTGGTTTTATAATAAACAATAACTAAAAAATAATACTAAAGAATAATAGTAATAGTTTTTTTTAAATCATTATATGGTGCTGCCATCTAGTTAAAGATTAAAACAATATCTAAATAACTATTAATTATTTTGTTTAAGTAAATTTTCAGTATAAAATTATTTTATCTATTTATTTTTACATATGTCAACATTTAAATAATTTCAAAACATAAATAAACCCATAAAATCTAAAATATTATTGTAGAAGTCAAATTAAATTTTCATTTTATAAATAATTATATGCAAGCTTAAAAGATTTACCAATATGACTACATGCACTTATTGGAACTAACATCTTGCAAAATTTTATTAACCCTGAAAAATAAAATTAGATTTTCATTTTATAAATAACAATGCAAGTTTAAAAGAAATACCAAAATGGCTACACACACTTAATGGAACTAACATCTTGCTAAATATTATTTATACTGAAAAATAAAATTAGATTTCACACACTGATAGCTAAAAATAACCAAACATTTCCAATATGTTAACCTCACGTATTGAATCTAATATCTTGCAAAAATTAAAAAATAAAAAAGCATTTAACTAAATTGTTAAATGTTCTCTACCTGGCAAGGGAAAAAAAAAAAACATTAAATCTCCAATATGGCAACGCACTTATTGGAACAATATTATATTTAAAGTTCTCTCCCTAGAAAAGAAAAAAAAATTAGAATTTACTATTTAAATTTTTTAATTAATAAAAGATATTTAACCAAAATATTCCCACTCAGCTCTCACATAAAGGAATTCATTCTTTAGCCAAATATATCAGTAATCAAAATGTAAGTGTTTTAACAGATAGAATGTGCAAAAATATAAACCCCAATGAAAGCAAAATTTATATTCGTAAAATTGACTTAACTAAATAAAAGGGATAGCCATATTCTACTGCATGTTGAAGAATAAATTTTAAATTTTGAGTTTTAAAATTATTAGAACAAAGATTGTTTATTCTATGTGCAAAATTTAGTAAAATATTTACAAATACTGATTTATGTATACAAGACTTATAATTAGTAAATAAGTTAACTTTAAATGTAAAATCATTTCTTTTGTCATAAATGTCAAACAAAATTTTATTATCTTTAAGAATTATCTTAAGATCAAGAAAATTAATTTCATTATTTACCATAAGGTTGAAACTATAATTTAAATTTTTATGATATTTTATTGGTAGTAAATAATTTGAATTATTATTAAAATAGAAGACAATTATATCATCTATATAACGGTACATTTTACAATTAGCAATATGTGAATTACGTTCATAATAATATAAATATAATTCTGCAAGAATTGAAGAAACAATACCACCCTGTGGTAATCCACAGCATTGAATATATATATTCTCATTAAAAACAATATAATTATGATGTAGAATAAATCTAGTTAAAGTTTTAAAGTAATTTAAAGAAATGTTATTTTTTAATTTTATGTAATCCTTGTATTCTTTGTATAATAAATTGACAATCCTGAACATATCCTTGATATCAATATTATATATATATATATATATATACAAACACCTCGAAAAATAAATTAAAAAACATTATTACTGATTTTATTTAAAATACAAAAAAAAAAAAAGTTTTAATGTGAAATAATATTATAAAACGAAGATATTTAATTTAAATATGAAAAGGCTGTTTATACTGTTTAAAGAAAACAGAGAAAAATTGGGAGAATCAAATCAATTAACCAGTCTTTCAATGGTCACGAAGTAAGTGATCAAACTTATAGAGCCTTACTGCGGTTTGAAGGTCTAATTAAGTATTATAAAGGATAAAAATTATATTTTTAGATTTACGGCTTATACACTTTAATTTTAAAACTGGGTTGGTAAATATTTTCCCCAAAAGTCTTTTAAAATACAAATGCACCACAACAAATTGCTACACAGCTAATTGGTAATAAATATCGTTTGTCACTGTCGTTTTCTTTCAAAATTAAACACGCATTTAAAAATTTAAAACTTTGATATTTTTTCTTAATTGAATTGCATATCATAGTGTATCACATGTAGTATCACATTGTGTCACATGTAGAATAGAGTAGCTAAATAATATACATAGATCGTATACATAGGTTGTAGGTAGTATATTCATGATGTAGAAATTAAGAAAAATACAAGTATGTGATTTATTTCATTACACTGGGGAAATATGAGACAGGTTGCGTACTACTGTCCTTACTTTTAAGCACTGCTTTTCTAAATAGTAATATTCGCTTTACTGTTCGCTAGAAAATTATTTTCAATTCTGTGATTAAATAAGGTGAAGAATACGTTTTGGAAATCTCAAGAATAATGACCATACGAACCCTGTTAGAGCTTAATAACAAAAGTTATAATACACTATTTGTTAGATACTTCAGAAAACATGTAGAGAAATTGAGCAATATTTAGTACAACGCCAGTATAATAAAATACCAATAACCGAACGATTTTTATGTATTCATATTTAAATTTAATTTTATATTTAATTCTGTCTTTAATGTTTTTAATTTCTCCATCATGTTTTTTAACATTTGGTTATGTATTGGGTTTGTCTAGCCGTCTGTCTGTCCGATATTCTAACTCGCGCAAATATAGTCGGATTGCTATATAATTAATATATGCTATTGAGATGTACTATGGCATGTTCGGTATTGAAAATGAAGTGTCTAACATTCATAGTTCATTTACAGACACATTCAAAAGTATTTCCGTTACATTATCAGAGGTGCCAAGCTCTCACTAACCTTCCATAATATGTATGTTAATTTAACCCACGTTTAATACGTTTCGCACCAGAAATTTTTTTAAGAAATAAAATTAATTATATTCATGTAGAAATTTGAAATTAACTAAATAAAGACGTTGTTCGAAACGTTGTTAACCCCTTGAGGGGCACCGGTATATAATATATACCACTTTTTAGGTGCGTTCGTAATTATATAAATACGTAGCACCTATTGTCGTCGCTTGGTCCGTCCGTCTGTCTGTCCGTCCGTCCGCATCTAACAACGCAAAAACTACCAAACCGAATGGTTTGGAATTTAAGATATATTATCTTTGCAGAATTTTGTCGGGACATTTCAATTTTTTTAAAAATCGAATCAAAAGTTTAGGAGATATTAATAAAAATATTTACTAAGAAATTTGAATTTTTTTTTAAATCGGTGCTTTCTTGTTAGAGGAGCTTCCGAGGTTTAATCGTCAAGCGACCGAGATACTTATTTTATGACAGAAATTAATCTGCAGACGATATAATTCATTTCACAGAATTAAAAATCATCAAGATCTGAATATTTATATAACTAGCTATAGTACGAACGCACCTCATTTGTCATGTTTGACGTACAATTTCCAACTTGTTAATATATAACTTTGCCACCAGTATTATTAAATAAAAAAAATTATTATTGTTTTTTGCAAATTGAAAAAGTAAAAATTTATTATTTAAATTTACTGGTGTCAAAACACCGCAAAATGTAGCATTTTAGACCACGTGCTTGCCCTCCAAGGGGTTAAACTGGGTCAAATTAATCCACATGTTACGGAAGATTAGTGAGTGAGAGCTTGGTACCTCTGCATTATATAGTCTATGGGGAAAAATCGTTTTGCAATATATTTTAATAATGTATTAATAATGTATTTTAATAATATACTATTTCCAATATATTGAAATTGATATATATCACTGAGGTGCATAAGAGGATTCTTACTGTTGAAAATGGTGCCCATAGCATTTATTGTTCATTTACAGGGATACACAACAATATACGGGGTTACAATAAGACGAGCGACAATTGCTGGAAGTGCATTTTTAGTTCTGGTATGCATTTTTAAATGTAACAATTTTTTTGCATATTACTTGGTGTGTATAATTGCCGAAATTGAGTGTTCAAATGTGTAATGCGTTTTCCAAATTGTTTACATAGACACCATCTTTCACCTTATTAACACGTTCGCTGCCGGGTTAAAGTTAGCGGAATTTTATTTTATTTAGAAAGTTCGAATTTATACCAGAAAATATTAATAGCAATATTTAGTTTATTTAATTACAGACATTTCGTGATTACATAAAATAAAAATTCTTCCTTCGAAATTTCCGGTACGAATTCATAATTTTAGATTGAAAAACCACAAGTATATTCGTGGTTGGCAGTGAATGGGTTAATCTGTGTTTCGTTAAAGTATTCTGGAACTGTTGGAAATTGTTTCATAATCTATGCTTAACGCATTATTTTTCGTTCTTGTTTTAAAATGGAAAGACTTCTTGATCATCCTGCAAAGAGAGACAAGAAAACAAGCCAACAGAATATGTCTTTTGACTTTATTGTGAGAAAACATTTACAACAGGCATGAGAACACATATGACCAAGTAAAATATTTTTTATCAGCTGCTGATAATGGTAAATAATCAAAGAACAAGCTATTTTACCATCAATTCATATCGAAAAATGTTTATTTCTATTGATACAACAGAAGTCATAACGTTACACTCAAATTTCAATACAGATTTTTTTTTTCTTCTACCTCTGTTTATAACACCAACTATGCCAGACAAAGAACTGTTTTTAAAATGGATGGATACTCAAAGGCAACTGCGATTGAGATTGTAGATTTTTCATTTGATATTTATATATAGATTCCTTATTTCCACTGATACTGTCCTAATTTTGCAAACGAGATTCACCAATTACTCGCTTGTTAGTAACCAAAAGCCCCCAATTAAAATAATGTCAAAGAAGTAATTGACACAATGTTGAAATTTAGCACAGTTTTTTATTCAAAATACTTATCAGAATTTTCCCAGAGTAAATTTCACGTTATTTAACAACACTCATCACATGATTAAATAGAGAAAAAATTACTAATCAAAATTTTTGGTAGATAGATTGAATAAAAAAAACGCGCTAAATTAGTTACAATTATGCTAGTCAACAAAGTGTTAATTACCAGAACAATAATAATTTAATTTTCTTTAATTATTAAATACGGAGGCAAAATTTTATTGCGTTGGCATCAGCAAGTAAGTCGTGAATCCGTTCAAACAAGATTAGGTTACTAACACATCAAGATATTTGGCGATTGTCAGTAAGTTTGAATATTCAATTCTCTTGAAGTGTTTTTCTTCTTTTTGGTAAGCTACGAATTCAGTTTATTACAAAGAGTGTCACTGTCAAAAAGATTTATGAAATTCTGTCTTATAAAGTGCATTAAAATCACCTATCTTTTTTCAGGTTATCAGGTGTGCGTCACGTGTTGTGGTAAACAAAACGATTAAAATATGGAAATGCTAGTCATAGAATCATATAAATAATTATTGCGAAATATTATCCATTTTTTTGGTGGAAAAAATTGAGCATTAGATCAGGAAAAGTAGTAAAATTTTATTGAAGATAAACAAAAATGGATAATCTGTTACGAATGGTAAGCAATCCATCTTTTCATCAATTCGTATAAGAAAAATTTAGTTTTTCCTATTGACATAACAGAAGTATTAACGACATTGAAATGTATATAGAAATTTTCCTTTGAATGCGAAAGGCGTGACTTTTAGACGACACGCCTTCCTATTTCTTTAAAATTAAAGTGACTGCTAAAAAACAGATTTTCAATTTCTTTAAAAAAAACATTATTTTTTACAAAATTGTATCAAACCGATTTCTGGGAAACATAAGTAAGATATTTTATATAATGTTTGAGATTACATATACAATTAATTGAAAACATGAAATAAACCTGAACTAATACATATATGTTAAAAGAAGAATATATAATCTAAAATAAATTTTAATATCTCAATTGCAGTTGCTGCAAGTCTATACTTTGATTTATATATTTTAAAGCCTTTTTAATAATATTATTTACAGATTAGAATCTTCTTACACATTGAGATTTTTTTATTATGACATATGATATATTTAAATTTTATTGAACAACTCGCTTTATTTCAACCATGTTGGGTTGATCGCATATTTTGAGTTAAAAAATGTATAAAATATTTTTTTTCTAACTTTCCACCTTAGTTAATGTTATATATTTCTAGCATGGATCGGGATTCCAAATTATGTTTTCTTTTAAAGTAGAACAATTTAAAATTTAGGATTGCCAATGTAAACTGCAAATAAATTTTCTAAATTAGTTAATCCTACGAACCCTCTGACTTTCTTATTTTATCATACCTTTTAATTTTATGTCATTTTAATCATGCAATAGCTGAAACAGTGAAACAGTAGAGTATCTGATGTAATTATTAGATGATTTAATCATAAATGATCGTCAGTTAATGAAGAAAAATGAATTAAAATAGCAAAACTTTTTGAAATACTAAAAAAATGGAGAAAGTATTTCTATAATTCCGATAAACAGCAATTAATTCATAACTCCCTCTGTCGGATTAGACAGAAAATTTAAATTAAAATTAAAAGGAAATTTTGACATACTTGCGTTTACCTTAACCCTTTGAGGGGCGGTGGTATATATTATATACCACCTAATTTTAATCCGATTCAAACCAGAAATTTTTAATTAAATTTTTTCTTTTTTAACTTTGACGAGAAAATATTGAAAAATTGCTGATTCTTATTTTGAACTAAATTATTTCCTAAATTCCGGTGGGAATTCAACGTTACAAGAGCACAAGTGCTTGCCCCTGAAAGAGTTAAAGTCTTACGCCTAATTTTACATGTAATCACATCACGTACTGTTTCATGTGATGAAATAAACCATAAATTAATGATTCTCGGAATTTAAATTGTAACTTTTTTGCTTCTGTATGCGCTTTCAAAAATTTTTACAGCATTAATTCTAAGTTATTACAGTCAAATTAAAAGTAGGCAGTAATTTTAAAGAGTTCTTTTTGTCTCGTTTATTAATTTAAAATTAAACGGAAAACTAGCTATGTCTATAAATTTACATACACTATTTTAAAATGAGTAATTTCAAAATATTTATTGCTTTATTTAATAAAATCATTTAAAAAGAAATTCAATATTCCTTTCTGGGGCCTTAAACATTTCTAAAAGCATTTATTGAAATTTTATCAAACTATACATACCCATCAAATTTTAGGAAATTAAATTATATTGTAGTATTTAGTACGAGTTTACAGCGACTATTAAGCTGAATATAATTAAATAAAATAAAATACTATATAAAATTGAGTACCAGAAACACATATATTTTAATTTATTTTAATATGACTCTAACGCCCAAGCCACGCCTTAATTCGTAAATACTCATGAACCTCCAACTAATACTTATTTAATTTTTTTCTCCATCATAATAAAAAGATACCCCATATAATTTATTTTCCATTTGTTATTCGAGAATACACGAAATAAATCTATTTTCCTTTTTACAACTTTTCCTAATCTAATCAAACTTTTATTTTATATTTTCATCTTTTAATTTTGCTCATCTATCGTTTTCAGAACTATGGAATAGACAGCCTTTGATTCGGAAGCTATATACAGCGGAAAAAGTTTACTATAGCTAGGCCACAGGAAGCTGGGAAAAAATGTTTACGCGTCGTATTTTGGTATACAAGTTTTACAATTCTCACCAGATCTTATAATTGCTAATAAAACTTTACACACATGGAAATCTAGAAATACTTTGAATAAACGAATCACTTCCGAGCATTTGAAAATTCCTTTTTTGTTGCTGAAGAAAAATCACTTGCAAATATATTTATTTTTTCTTTTAACTTTACTTTTTTTAAAGGAGATATTCACACTCAATCTTCTGACTAATGTTCAATATAAAATGATGGATTCCAAAAAAGTTACACATTCAGTGAAGAAACAAATGTCCGAATACTACTAGGAAGATAAAAAGTTCGTTTGATTTCGATTTGGCAATTATGTTTCACTTTGTTGATGATTTTTCAGTTACTGTAAAATCTAAACCAGCTTAAATTTTAGAGAAACAAATTCGTTAGACTCGGTCTATTTTCCTTAATTTAATACAATATGTTACAAGCTTCAAAATGAAAGAATGTATCAAAATTAAAACATAAATAAAAAATTATTAATTTTCAACTACGCATGATTTTGAACAGTTACTCTTAAATATTTCAAAATTTTCTCGAAAATGTATGCTATACACTAATGTTGCCAACATTTTCTCTCCAAAGTATCGGTAGTTGTAACGTAAAAAAAGTGGGAATTAAAAGATAAACTTAGGAACATAATTTAATAAAATAGTCAGATTGTCTAAGTCTATATCTCACAATAAAATTTGTGTCACAATCTAGTCATAAGCTGGAATTGTGTTTGTTCCATTTTTTTATTATTATTATTGAGTTTTAAAAATAATACAGAGAAACTTTTAAGTTTTAGAAATGTTTAAATTCATAAGATAGTTAAATTATTTTAATATTTAATGAATTATGGTATTCGAATTAATTTTCTTTCACTGAATGTATAGTCATGCTAATATACAAATATAATTTTTTTTGCCGAAAGTTTTGATTGACAATTTTATAACACTCTTCTAGGATCAAAATTAGTGTTTAAAAAAGTATATACAAACATTCAGAATAACATTATAAAAAGGTTTCATACCATTATCGAAAATTTATTGAAGTATTTCAAACAATGATAATTCTCTACATGCCCAGCTATTGTTTTCACCACTCTAGTTTTTGTTACACTTCTATCATAATTTCGAAACGAATGGACAGTTAGTACTCAAACGAGACAATAAATCACAATCTTGAACATTTCAGGAATGCGCCGACATTATAAAAACCAATGAACAAATAAATCAACAATCTAAGTCATATATAGACAAATAAATAATTCCCTTGTACCGGAAAAATTACAAGAATTTCTTTAAATGATAATGAAAAGTCAAAAAACACATTTGACAAATTAAAATAAGTAATAAATTTTATCCGTAGTTGTATAAGAATTACAGAATTATTAAGAATAGTAATTAATTAAACAGCCTATCGGACGAGCTTTGTACACGAAAACTACTGACTTCAGAAATAATCATTTACATAGTAATCGGCACAGTCTGAAATGTAGTTACATATGTCATTTTGATTTTTTTTTAAATATGAATTTCATTTTAGTAAAATGCATTGACGTGACTAGAGTAAATTTACATATACGTCATAGCAGCTTAATCTCAATATAATTTTAGTTTCTCACAATACTCTGAAAGAAACATCAGCAGTTATTAATATATTTTCCTCACAAGAAAGGTGTATGATGTTATGTATACTGACCTCGAAATAATAATAATAATAATAAAAAGACGTCTGTGGACCACACGAGCATATTTACATGATCTACGCCGCGGTGAAATTTTATTAGAAATTGTTTGTTCACCAATGTCCTCTTGTTTGAATTAAACTTATTCCTAAGCAAAATTAGTTTATATATCCTTGAGCAGGGTTGCCAGTTTGGTATTCTTTTTTATTAAAAAAAGGCGAATTCATACCAGAAATTCCAAATATCAATTTTTACTTTGTTTAATGACAGACATTTTGTGATTATATAAAGTAAAAAATATTTTTTTCGGAATTCCAGATTTCAGGTGTTAATTCGCGGAGTAAAAAGTGGTTCCAGAGAAATCTTGCTGACATTTTCTTTGTATATTCAAACTTCAGTTGGTAATAGTAACCCAAATGAAATACTAAAATTTTATCCATACTTAAATTCCTTATTTCGTCTTTTATTGGGTTGTCCGGAAGATTCGTGCCGTTTGTGAAAATTAATTCGTACCGGAAAATTCTGCCCGTAGCTTATTAGACACTAGCTATCGGAATTAATGTCTAATAATTAAAGGATATAATTTTCCGGTACAAATTAATTTTCCCAAACGAAAATGACGATGATTTAAGAAGTTTTGTTTAAGTTTTGTCACACAAAAATTTAATATTCACGCGTTTATAGCGCACAATTTAGACATTTGATTTACCAGACATAGTTATAATTTAACACTGCTAAAATTTAAACATAATTGCTAAAATCTTTAATGATATTTATTAATAATTTATATTTATTAGTTGTAAATTTATAAAAACATTTAATATTCTTTTTAATAACGGTATTTAATGTTTTAATTTTAACGATAGAAAAAGCAAACATATTTTATTTATACTATAAGTTTTCTTATATTTTAATATAAGATAAAGACATCAGAATTTTATTTTCAACAAAGTAAGAAGTAGGATTTAGTTTAATTAAAAACAAGAGAAGACATTAGTGAATCCATAACTAATGATTTAAAAAAAGGTCAAATAAACACTAAAACATGACAAAGCCCACACTATGGATAAAGCTACACAGTTTAATGCCACTGCACCAAATAGTGCACAGGACATCTGTAATGCATTAAAACATATTAATCACAGTCAGAGATGACGTATGTCTGCATTAGTGTGAGAGACTTTACTAATGGATTTTCATAAATATAGATGTATTTATTGTTATAAGCAACTGACGTGCTATACGGAATGACATTTAAAAATGAATGTATAGTGTAAATGAATATTAAAAGAAACCTTCCAGTTATATTAAAGTGTCAAAACATTTTTATTTTTTTTAAAACGAGCTTTGAACATTATTATGCAAATTAATTTAAAGCAAATACTTTTTTCTTTATAATCCAAAAATTAAAGCGTAACACGTATTAAGAACCTGAATTATATGAGAATAAAGATCCGCCCTATGTGCTAAGATAGTTTACAACTATTCCATGGAGGATAAACTATTAACAAATGCCCCCACAACACACCGACACGCACTCGTACTATGAATTCCTTTGCAATATTAGATGCATGAATTTTATATAATACATAAAACATTTTACGTGATTTCTTACATATCGAAAATGAATCAAATGTCATGTTATGGTATATAGACCGTGGAACGAAGAATACTTTTTAAAAATAATTTTGAAGTACATTTTAAAATCCAAATCAAAATTGTAATATTTATAGAACTTTTGTCCATCAAATAAGAATAAACATAAAGAAAAAAGTACGTGTAGAAGATGTAGTTAGCAGTTTAATGTTGGTAGGATAAATTCATTCAAGTTAAGGATTTTTTTTTTAAATATCTAACACTATTTCAGGACAGTAATCTTTGCTTTGTTTAATGACAGATATTTAGTGATGAAAAAAAACGAAGGTTATTAGTTGGGAAAATGATAGTTATCTTGAGTAAAAAAAATTCCCCAATATGGCAACACTATTGGAAATCATCACTAAACTTTTCGTTTTTATTTAGCAATATTGAATGCATGTACTTTTATGCTTCCGTTTTTATTATGTTTAATTAATTTTAGTTTAATTAATTTTAGTTAATTAATTTTATATTTAATTAATTTTTCATTTTAGTTTATATTTGTGTGTAAGTTAGTTATTCATTTGCTTATTTCATTTTCTATTTTTAGCAAGACGGTGTGAAGAAGAAATGAATTTTATTTATTTTTTTATTTTTTATGAAAACCCACTTTGCAAAATCTCTCACCTCAAATGAATAATACTAGTGGTGTAAATCAAAATATACAGAAATGTACAGAGAAATGCATACCAAATAATTCACAGCTACTGAAAAAAATACAATTATAAGCATCTCAGATTACATTAGAAACAAAAGAAAAAGCACACTTTTTTCATATACACTTGAAAAGGAAGTATCCTACTTAGAAACTATGCAGTACAGGCGATTGGATGAAAAAATCTTACAAATGAAGAAATGTTAAACACTTATGATTACACTCAAAGTTGCCTATGATAGGTGTAGTCCCTATTTACAAACATACGTATGCTTAGTCTAACCTTTTTATTCAGTTAGTAATCATATTATTGTGGTAAATAAAATATTTTTTGTATTTTATAGTATTTCAATAACACAGGTCTAAACGATGAACCTATTGATAAACTAAACAATGAACCTATCGACAAACCAAACAATGAACAGGTCTAAACAATGAACCGTTCGACAAACCAAACAATGAACGGTCCGACAAACCAAACAATGAACAGGTCTAAATGATGAGTTGACAATATTGTAGAACTAACTTTTAATGAAATATTCTAAAATTTAGGGCTTTTCGAATTTTTCGTATCAATTTTACTGTGTTTAAAGTATTTTTTATTAGGATTTTTGGAATTAAAATAGTAGAATACTAATGAAAATTAAACTTTAAGTAATGTAAGCATTTATAAACTGTAGTCCTAGAAACAATTATTATTGATAAATTAAACATACGTGTTTACTTTTAGAAAAGGAAGAAAGTGATAATCTTAAGAAAATAAAATGATATTCAATTCATATTTAATTTAACTCAATTGGAAAATTTTATTTTTTCATTTAACTGAAGTAATTTTTCACCAAGGTGCAGAACAATTTAATTAGTAAATTCTAATACAATATAAACCGTAAATTGTTATTTTAAAACCATCATTCGTCGATTATAAATGCACCTAGCTTTTCATTCCGCAAATAATTTGAAAATAATAATTAAAAATATCCCTTCTAAGGATGAAAATATAACAAAATCCAAATTTTGCAAATCGTTAGGCCGGTTACAAAATAATTTTCTATAAAAATAATACATCATAGATAAATTATTTAAATATTAATATTATAGGAGCAATAAATTATTAAAATTTTTAAAGATTTCATTAAATATAATTTAAAGAACTGAGGAGTAAAATTTTGAATTTTAGAACACTTTTGCATGATTTAAAGACCTGTGTTATTCTTAAAATTTTACGCGAATTTCCAATTATCATTTGATAATTGGTATCCCAAATTTAAAAGAAAATAAAAGTTATGTTGAATTTCATTATTTCATCTTAAATTGGAAAACTGCATTTAGAGATCTTTTTCTTCATTGCTTCAAACACTGAAGCTATCACGTTAACACTGAAATTGTACAAAAAATATATATGAAATATACCAATTTTAGCATAATTTTGTTTGAAGCACACATAAAAAATCAGGATACTGCATAATTCCACATATCTACAACAATCATCTTTTATTAAGAATAGTTATTCAATATATATGTTTCAGACATATGTATATTTATGTATAGATATATCTCGTTTATTCAAGTATAAAAGCAATTATGAGCTGATTTTTTATTGCAAGTTCTGAACGAGTGAGGGCAACTAGTATACTTAGGGGTGGGTGACCCGTTGGCAGAATATTTAATTTGTAGGAGGCAAACAAAAAATTATAGTCTTTGTTAATCTACGTTATACAATAAGCGAACAACTTTAAAATATTTTTTCTCGATTAAAATATAGAAAATATTTATATTTACATAAAAGTAATTAGGTTTCTAATTTGAAAATCATTGCAATTAATTTTAAGTAGTCTATAGTACAGTTAAACGTCTTCTCTCTTATGGCTTCCTAAGTTTTAGAAATCCTCAAAGTTTGCGTCAACAAGGAAGACCATGAAATGCCTAAACTATTCAACTGCTCAACTAATAATTTATTAAATTAATTAATCCTATGAATAATTTCAATATCGGATAATTAAAAATGTGTTTTGAAATTTTTTTCTTCATTATTTTTTTGCTGTTGTTTAAATGATAAAGATAAAATGCAGTCTAAGTTTTTTGTTTATGTCGAAAAAAATAACATCAGAAACAGATTTCAACTTCTTCAAAAGTTTCATCATAAGGATAATTTATTTTGTAAATATCATTTTGTTGAAATCATTTTAATGAATGAAATATACTTAAAATTCTAACGGTTTGCAGAACATTTTCAGCCACTGAGATTTTAATAAAAGATGTGATAAATTTTTGTGAATGATTTCTGCTTGTTACTCATTGAAATGTTTATCCGAGTTTATTTAAGGCTTTCAACTTAAAAGATTAATTTAGAATTTATAAGAACCTAACAAACAAATATGGTGTAAATGTAAGTGATACAAGTCTCAGATTACATCAACTTAGAATACCGTGAAATTCTACATCTAGTACACAAAATAAAAAAATAAAAAATGAAACAAACACGATTTATGTACGTTCAAAGGATAATGATGCAAAAAATTCGATGCAAAAGTTCGATTGTTTCTTGTTATCCGAATGTAAATTGAACAAATCGATTTGCACATTTTGAAAACACGCGAAGATACCGTAACTTGACTGCGCTTCAAAATTAAACAAATGTAATAAAATTCGTTATACAATACATTTTTAATTAGATAGTCGAATTTCTTTCGTGTTTGTTTTGAATTCTTCTCAAAAAATTTAGTCTTCTCTAATAAACTAAATAAATTAAGCATTTATGATTAAATAACGGTTTGTAGTGAACACAAATATATATATACTATTAACTAAAAAAATTATGTCACATAATTGCGAGAAAAAGTTTTAATGTTGTTCGCTTCCTATGTGGTGTTAACTTCAAGTAATAAGTGAGAACATTTGACAAGAACAACACATTCATACCTTTCGCACATTTGTACAAAAACAAGATTACTGCATAGTTGACGGCAAATATTTTGCCTCGGTGATGGGTGTAACGGTTTCTTTTTTTTTTTCTTTAGATACATGGAAAAAGAATGTCCGTTACACAGAAAAAAAAGTATTGAACACGACAGTCTTTTACAACACAACTTTCACAAACGCAGATTTCGTTAAGCTGCGTGTAATAATAATTATTATCTTTTTTTAAATTTCTGTACTCTATATTTCGCAGTATAAATCACTATGTCAAAACGCGTCCAGCAAAACACATGGCTTACAGTTTCAGGCGACTCCGTGGAAGGTATTCGAAAATGGATCTCAAGAATCATCTTCAAGAGTCACCGAATCGCCATCACAGTCTCTGGTGTGGTAACAGTTGATCAAATACAAAAGTTGCATTTCTGTTCAAAAAAACTGCTCAGTCTCGAAAAAATCTTTGGATTATTTTTTTTTTCTGGCATTTCATGAAAGCACGAAACTTGGGAGAGAAATAGAGAGAGGAAAGAAAAAAAATAAACAAAAAAAAAGATGATGTCTGTGGGCTTCCCTCTAAAGCCATGGCTATAGTTTATACACATCGTGCGTTTGAACAGCAGATTACGAAGTCTTCTCCAATCTATTGCCATAGAAAATCTCGATCCAGAGAAAAGACATATTTTTTTTTTGCTTTTGGGGCGCAAAACTCCACAAAGACATTTATGCCTACAAACTGAAAAAAGATGTCATTTTGTGCTAACATAAAATTATAAAAGCTTATTGTTTGTTATGCCTATGACGCGTGCTCGCACGTCATCACTTGTAAAACTGCTGACAATCAAAGACACACATTCACATGTAAGAATACTACACAGGCCATAAGGGATCAGGCCACGATAGTCCATGTTTAGCTTTCATTTTTTTAGAAATGATTTTTTATTCAAGTGACTATAAATAGATCTTCTTCACCTTCTGGATTGGTTTATTGTCTGCTGAACTGTTAGCTGTTTTGCCACTCTTCGGTGGCACGTTGAGGACCAAGTTAATAGGTTTATTGTTGACGGTGGTGGGCAGGAATGTGTCTAGGTTCCTAGGATCTATCCGGGCGTTGTGTTGGGGCTCCATGTAGGGTCCTTCATCGTATGGGGACTCGATTTCCTCGTTCCTGCACCTGCGGCTAAAAATGTAACCGCTGATGAAGCCCACGACGAGTGAGGACACGATACTGGACGTCACAGCAATCGCCAGTGTCTCGGCTGTGTAGATAAGGTGGTAATCTCTGGAAGCATCGGGGGCATCAGGGCTTACTGTACATAAAAAGAGAAATACATTAATATCCCATGTTACCGAAAACATGTACAGTGTACAAATAAACTGCTAAAAGAACAAATATCGGACAATAAGTTTAGTTAAATTTGATTACGATATGGTCATTGAAAAGTGACACAACTCCAAAAAATTCATTTTGTATATTATTCTACTAATAGGTCTGAGTTAGGTGCGTCTTGCTACAGGGAAAGTGTCATAAGCGTAGTTATCCGGAAGACCGCTAGATTAAGCTATGTGTTAGCAAAGGGTGAGGGAGTAAATTTACTCAATTTTCCCTATGTCTTCTACGTCTTAGAATCAAGACGAAGAACGGAGAGGGAAAATTGAGAATTAAGGACTTTAGTTTTTATGTACACTTTTACAGCTGCATGCTGTAAAAAGCTTAATGCTACACTTTTATGTTACAGTAAAAATTTAAAAATGCCAATATTTTTCAGCCTTGCCTATGAAATGTAGTATATTTAAGTTCTGCCACTTTCCTTGCGGTTGAACAATATATGATATACAAAAAAAGTGTTAATGAATGAATGTCGAACAGTTACTTCAGTTAAGTTTGATGACGATATCGTATTTTTGTGCTAACGAAGGTTAACTAGCTATTACTAACACTTAAGTCCTTTGCATTCCAGTGATATTGGAATGAAAATGACATTTTAATGCCAATTTAATACCATTTTACAGCAATTGCTAGCATTTCAATATATATTTTCGGCATTACTATTAAGCATGCCACTCGTAGTACATTTTCATTCGACATATTTAATTATATGTTTATACAAATTAATTAATAGAAAGTTTAACTTAATATACAGTATAACAGTTTAGTGGTTCTAGATAATTTGGTCGTGTTCTCTCGAAGTACGATATCCAGGACCACTTGACAGCGGCTCGCTAAGATTTAAATTGGGTTACCAAGGAAAAATAATACCAAAGCCTATGACCAGAACTGGAAACGGGCACATCTTTACTATCGAAAAACAAATCAAATACTTAAAATACTGGTGCGAAACATAAATACAATGAAAAGAACATTTTAACCCTTTTCATGGGCGAAGTACTTCTATTGCTGAAATGTTGAAATGATTGAATGGCAACAGAATTTACGAACAAATTTATTTGAAAATAAGAAAAAGCTTTTCTTCACGTACATTATAAAAGCAAAATTATTTGGTGCCATTGTGGAATTTGGAGATTCAAATTAAGTGGTATAAAAGTAGAATGCCACCCTTCAAGGGGTTAAATACGTCACGAAAATGTAGAAATCGCTATGCGCTTCGGAAAATTCAATATTTTCTATTAAGAAATATAAAGCCTTCCATGTATTTATATTGCCTTTTTAAACCTCTCATTTCTATTATTCATTAAAATATGAAAAGTGTAGTTGTTCAAAATTCTTTGTTTATTAAAGATTTCTTTGATTAAGGTGTGAAAATGGGAAGAAAAAGGTGTAATTACAAACCACTATGAAAAAGGTTTTTAATTTTTTTTAAATGAAAAATTCATAAAAATAATTTAAAGAATGAAAATAACACATAATTTTATTTTGCCAATACCATTAAACGTAATTCCACGTTGCAAAAATCATTCATTTTTCACGTAACATCATAAATCTAGATATGCGAAGAAGAATACGCGATTGAAGATTAAATGTGACTAAATTACTGTTGTAATACCGAATTATACGTTTTATATCGAACAACCAATCAGAGATCAATCAGTTCTTTCTCTCACGCACATTTCTTTTTTGTTTTCCCCCGAAGGAAGAAAATTAGATATTATTTATTTTTGTGTAATTACAGTGTAATGTTTAGGGTAATTACAATCCACTTTGAAATGGTTTTCATTTAAAGATATAGAATAGGTAAAAATAATTTAAAGAATGAAAATAATACATAATTTTATTTTGCCAGTACCACTAAACGTAATACCACGTTACAAAAATCGTTCATTTTTCACGTAACATCATAAATCTAGATATGAGAAGAAGAATATGAGATTGAAGATTAAATGTGACAAAATTACTGCTGTAATACCGAATACTACGCTTTATATTAAACAACCAATCAGAGATCAATCAGTTATTTCTCTCATGCACATTTTTTTTAGAATTAGATATTATGTATTTTTGTGTAATTACAGTGCAATTATAGTGTAATTTATAGGTTAATTACAAACCGCTTTGAAATCGTTTATATTTAAAAATGTAGAATAGCTAAAAATAATTTAAAGAATGGAAATAATGCATAATTTTATTTTGCCAGTAATACTAAACATAATACCACGTTACAAAAAACATTCATTTTTCACGTAACATCATAAATCTAGATATGCGAAGAAGAATACGCGATTGAAGATTAAATGTGACAAAATTACTGTTGTAATACCGAATTATACGTTTTATATCAAACAACCAATCAGAGATCAATCAGTTCTTTCTCTCACGCACATTTCTTTTTTTTTTCCCGAAGAAAGGGAATTAGATATTACATTAAGAACAGAGCGAATTTCTATAAATCAAATATCTACCTATTATGTGATACAAGATAAGGTTTAGACCGTCAAAATCGATTTAAGAGAGCAGCGAAACTCTCCCTTTCTAAGTGGCGTTATAAAGACCAGCGATACTAAATCAAATTCTTTCATTTAGAATAAAACATTAAAAATCACTCTAATGTCCTCCGAGGGAAAGTTCTGAAACGAATGTTTTAAAATGGAGAAATCCGATGGTATTTAAAAATAGATTGTAAGTTCTGTTTACAAAAGAAATGTTTGAGAGTGTAAAATAATAATATATAATTATATATTTTTTATAAATATATATTTTAACCATGACACACATACATATATACATCAGTGTTTGCGTGTGTGTAATTTTGTATATACATGTACCACAAAACTTATGATAATCAATTCTCAAACTGACGCAAGAAATTTTAATTTTTAAATACCATATATTTCGGCGTATAGTATTCGGGTCAAGTATATTTAAAATCAGAAATTTTATTTAATAAAATGTAAATTACCGCTGCGTCGTACTTTTACTTATAGTACCCCATTTATCAAATAAAATTTCTTGTTCTAAATATGTATTTAGAACCGTGTGTTAAACGCTAGTACATACAGTAATTGTAATCTGATATACAGTAATTGTAATCTGATTATAAACTGACTCTTTTCTATTTTTGTCGTTGTTGTTGTTGCTGCTGCAATTAAAAATCAATAATAGTAATTCTGAAGCATTTCAATAATAAGTTTAACCCTTTGACATCCATGTTATACGTTGATATCAAAGGTTCGACATCATGGTGATATCGTAGACCCTTACCGGTGTACAACGCGAATGTCTTAAATATATATATTTTTTTTCTGTCTTAATTTATTTTGTGTTAAGTAACTAACTTCTCCCATTGCATTCGCAGAAAAGGTGGTAATGTCGAGAAAGTTCCGAGTTATTATAATTCGTGTGCACTGCTCTGTGTATTATATCTTCACAATGCATGTGTATCACATATTTTGGTCTGGCTGGAAATTAAGTTAAAATGTATTTTTTTCTTTTCATTTTAGCATTCTTATAATTAAAATGATAATCTTTTCCAATGATAAATCTGAGATTCCTTCAGCGATCAGATAGGACCTTAAACTTTTTTTTTGTTATCATTAACACTTTCATCAGTCATTTCCTATATTTTGTGGACGAAATGCATCTTAGAATCAGGGCAAATAAAAGTGTTTTGAGCCAGGAAGTTTACTTAACAAATGAAAAAAATATATATATTTGCTTCGAAAAAAAGTTACAGAGAGAAAAATTATATGTACAAAAATCATTTCAATGAAGGCACGAGTCTGACACGATACTGTGCATTGTGGTCACAGAGAAGAGATACACTTTGAGGTCGCGCCCTATTTCAATACCGGCCGAGAAAGTTCTTGTTTGTTCAGGCGGTAGTTTAGGACACAGTTCATGACGTCAGATCACGTGATCTCAACCGACCCGAACTGAGAAAGCCGTCTTAAGGAGGGGAAAAACATTAGCTAATTCTTCCAATTGGGTTGGCTGGTGATCACGTGATCTGACGTCATAAACTCCGTCTTAAGGCGGGATAAACAAACAAGAGCATGGCTGCCAACTTCTACGCCTTTTTTAAAGGCATATAAACATATCAGAACCAGATATTGTATTTAATAAATAAAAAAATAGATGTAGTAGATTTCATTAAATAAAAGTACAATACGTTTTATTGTGTAATTTGAAAATATGTTTACACGATTCAAAAAGCGTAGAAGTTGGTAGTTATGCAGAAATTTTCTTGGCCAGTACGGAAGTCAGCCGTAGTTTGACTCGTTATTGTCCGCGAAAGGGTTAATGACAAAACAGGATGTATGGCAGACTTTTAAAATAGACAAACAAAAGCAGAGTATATGAAGCTACTCACTATACTCACTATTAGGTCTGATGTCGGGATCTTCTTGAGGGGTTGGTCTGCCCCCAAGATGGTTGTCGTGACGACTTGCTGACTGATGAGGGGACCTTTGGGGACTAGTGTCTTTGTTGATGGGACGACCTGTGGCAGAAAAAAAATTATGTTAAAAGTAAGGAAATAAAGAAAATAAATCCATTTTATACAAATATGCAAAATTAATAAGATCTGAAAGGGAAGAATGCGTAAGAGTCGTATATATTCGGAGTTGTACCTTTATAAATTCGAGTTTTAAATCGCCATCAAAAAATATATTCATATGTTATTCAAAATAATATTCGGTTGTGTTTTTTGCGCTTTACGCGGTACATGGCTTTAATGGTATCCACGTATTTCTTTAAACTATATTGAGGTTCACATACCTTATATTTCCAACTAATCCTTAGCGTGTAGCCCTATTACAGAAGATTAAGAATTATTTTTATATTAGCATTTTGAGTTGGTAATAGATCATTTTCACTAACGTTGAGTTTTCTAAAATATTTTTATTTCATATTGTAAAATTAATCTTTTTAGCATGTTGCACTAAAATAACGAGTGTAGTTCATCACAAAGTTTTCGCGCCAAAAGATAAAATGGTGAGCTACACGCATCATTTGAGTAAAGCTACATAAAATATTTTTACTACCGCAAAATTTATTAAGTTTTTTATTGAAAATAATTTTAATTGCAATTGTATTAAAATTAAGAATGTATGGTTTTAATTAACGACATCGTATAGTCTGTCACAAAATAAAGAATGTTGTCTTCTTCAATGAAAAAAATACTTCTTTCATAGACAAAATCATACCAGAAAAAGTTAAAAGATGGTCAAAATCACCCGCCATTTAAACACAACTAGTTTCACATTGCGACAGTGTATTTAACCACTTATATATATCATATATATCAGTGTGGTCCAACTGTGGCCCGCGTAGAACCAATATATTTTTACAGATATTTTCGCCTTATTTAACCACGTAATTTCTAAGATTAAACAAGGCAAATATTTCTGTAAAGAAATATTGGTTCCACGTGGGCCGTAGTTGGACCACACTGATATATATTATTCATGATATCAATATCCCTTTTTCGATTAACGCACAACGATTAATGACCTATATACGAAAGGCTCTTGACATAGTACATTCATATTTAAAAATAAAAATAAAAACACGTTATTTGATTAAAAATTGCAGTTAACGAAAAAAATGTATCAGTGAGTAAATCAACATTAACTTATGTTATTCTTGCAAAACCCGACAATTTTGAGCTACAACGAATAAATGAACCTATGTCATTTTTGTGTATACATGTGATTGTACCTTCAACAACACGTTTGCGACAAAAGTGATGCATTTTGCAAAAAAAAATGGATATATGTAATTTACCAATTGCCGATTCAAATATAAAACATGCGTATTGTATGCATAATTCTGGACTCTACTTAAAACTTTTCCATTAAATTTCTAAAGTAAATATATTTCAAATTAAATATATATTTTCAAATTAAGTATATTTCTCGATTAATATATCGGTTATTTCGAATGGATGGAATATTTCAAATATTATTCCAGTAATTTATAATTTGATACGCCGAGTTCTGAAAATGACAATGCTTACCCAATCTATTTCGTAAAGATTTCAGAAACTTTCGTCCCATTGGCAGTAACATCATGATGTACGATGTGTGACTGATTTTATGAATACATTAGCAGCATAAAATATGAGTGTACACTGAAGATTTATTAGAAATGCCAGACATAAAGCTCAAATAAGTCGGAAATCAAATATCAAAGCAACAGAAATTCTCTCTCACATAGGGAATAGGCGACGATGACAATTTGCCAAAGGGGGTGAATGCTAAATGGCACTTCCTGTGGCAACGTAATATTCGAGTTAAATGAGATTCAGTATTATTCTCAAAACTTACTAAATATTCAGGAAAATTTTTAAAGATGTTATATTAATTTTCAAATTATTAAACAACGATTAGTATATAAATCATATGGTAACTAGATAAACTTTCTTTAGTCCAGTTGCCTCACATTTAAATCTCTACAGAAATGACTGAAAATATTCAAATACCATAAGAGTATGTAATTCAAAGAAAGGCAGTATCCCCCCCCCCCCCCCCCTCCAAAAAAAGAAAGGAAAACTCCATAAAATAAACCAATGAAGATTTCTTCTGAAAATTTTCATACGTAATTCTTAAAGCATAAAAATTGCAATCTTAGTATGATTTTTGACAATGATACACCTCAAACAAATTATACTTTTAAATTATAAAATGAAGTGTGTAAAGCGGTATTTACAAACATAAAATGTCAATCTTTTACTTTATAAAACGCATAAATACCATTTATGAACAAGAATTAAGCTACGTGCATTGCAACATATAATTGTAGCCTTGCGATCTGAGGTCAGTCAAATTACTTATATGCTTAAAAACTGCATGACGACCGACCTAATAGCACAGCAGCCAGTCGAGATGACATCACTGTGACGTCACAATCTTCACGAATGTCCCCACCACAACGGTTATAAAAATGTAACTTCTGTATTTCATCATAATATGACTCTCATGTAGTTGTCATCATGACTGATTTTCTAATCACTTGCTACTCGTCAAAAAATGGGATCTATCGGCTACACAGTGACGTCAATACAACTTATCTTCTACGTGAAGGAATGACAGTGAGGACAAGGAACATCGAATATAGCGTCCGTAACTTTTACAAAGCTAAGAAAGATCTTGCTCAACTCCAGTATAGTGATGAGATGAGTATGGCAAACAAACTTCTGTTACATAAAATGATGCTTAACACCATACCGCTCTACCGTGTTCCGATGCGGGGTTCTGTGACGAATTCTAGCTTACAAAAGCTTGTCAAGATTAAGTTCTGAGAGGTATCAGGAAAGCCCCCTGGTATTGGAGGAATTAAAGCATTTATAATAACCTTAAAATAAATCCTATTCGGAGGACTATTAAAAATAACACAATAAACTTTTTTGAAAAAATTAATTCTATTCCTAACCCTTAATTGTTCTATCTCTCTAACTATGATGAACGAGCAAGTTATTGGCGGCCTCGCGCTGCCCTCTACATCCCGGAAGTTATTAAACCCTAACTTTAGCCATTGTTATTCTTCGTTAACTTTGAGGGCCTTTTGTATATATTTATTTGCATATATATTTTTGTACATAGCATTTTTCTCTGTTTGATTTATTTTTTAACAGTCAATATTTTCTTCTTCCTCTATTAATCTCAATATTTTCCAGGCCGAAAGCGGTCTGTTATTGTTTATTTTTCTTTTTTGCTCTTCTTGGGCCACCTTTAAATTTTTACAGTGTAATTATTGTGTTGTATTTCAGCTATTGTCATGAATCTAAGATCCACATTGCTCATACTAGAGATACGATGCCCATCATGGCTCCAAGCACTCTGTATAATGAACTCATTCCAAGTTCCAAATACGGTATTCCAAGTACGGTGCCTACGGTATTGTTAGGTTTGTAATTTTATGAGCAGATATATTTTGCTGATTATATTAATAGGAAATTTATTTTTGAGCCTTGTATACTAAAAAATATCCAATCCTTTAATTTTAATTTTTGATTATTACTAAAGAAATATCTACGAGAAAAATTAACAAAGAGTATCAATTTTCGTAGCTAGCTTTACGAACGTATAATGCACGATTTACTTTTCTCGTTTCGAATTCATTTTGAAGAAGCTTATTTAAGCATTGGTGGAAAAAAAAAGTCAAAATAAAGACATTTTAAAATTAGAAAATAAGAAGAATTATGTTCCACTATGCTTAAGTACTTCCACGGCATTAACAAGAATCATTAATTAAAATTTAGAAGACGAAAGCGTGACTGGAGAAGCATCAACAAAACTGCCATCGCGTTTTACTCCGCATTTTTAAGCATTTTCAACGAACCTAGAATTGCACTTTTAAACCTTTCAGTCACGATATAGGCAAGACCATTTTTTTTCGGACTATAATTATTATTTAAGGTCGTAACAAAAAAAGGCCATTAATAAAAATAAACTTTACGTACTCCCTTTCTCCTCATTCTCACATGTATCAAAAAGGCTCCATTCTACGTGGCAAATCCATTTTTGGTAATTAATGCTGCGTCTTCCCTGTTTCAACAGTAAAGACGCTCTAGGGACATCTCTGTAAATAGATTATTTCAAAAAGCTATTTTAAAATCCAGTTACAGTTTTTTTTCTCCTTTCTCACAGTCATTGAAGTGTTCTTCGGTGTGCAAGTTCTAAACATTAGGCGTTAGGCGATTACAGTTAAGATAGAAAAGCTAGCGAAATATTTTTTAAAGATAATGGTGTTGAGAAGTGGTTATGTTAATTACTTCATATGTTTAATTTTGCTTGGATAAAGAAAATAGATTACCTTTTGTTCGAGAACTTTCGAATGCAACTAATGTAAGCGAGATTAAAGGAAAAAATAATCTCGTATACGAGATTTTTAAAAGCATGGCCCTTGATATGAAGGTGGAAAAGATTAAGTATAATTTAAAAGACTTTTAAATGGATTGCAAATAGTGTTAAAATAGGGTGACTGATCCATTTAAATTTCTAAATGTATATTTTCAATAATTAAAGAATAATGCAGGCAAATAACCTTTTATTATTTTTTAATATGTCATAGAATTTCTGGAAAACTAGTATTTCTGCTATCAGTCGTTTGATATCCATTAGCTTGCGAGTTAATAAAGACATTCAAATTATTCCGTTTGAATTTAGACGAAGATAAAAGAAGAAATAGAGACTAGAAAAAAAATTGTACTATTTATTTACAGTTATGAATGAAATAATAAAAGACTCATAAATGTATTAAGACTGAATTGTGATGATATATATAATAAAGAAAGAAAAACCCAGACGCTCTAAAAAAATTCCTAAATTTCAGATCGCATATTTAGATAACGCGCTTATTTTTGTAATAAAAATAGGGCTTCGAAAGAAAATGCGTATAAAGAGAAAAAATTAAAATATACGAACAATTCCTAATTATTGCCTTTTAAAAATGTGTTCCTATTTGGTAGGACTTGAAATTTTTTGCTGTATCTATTTTTTATTAAAACTGGAATTGTTTTACAAATATATTTTGTTATATTCTATATTTGTGCAGTCCTAAATCAATTGTTTTTAAAAATAGAAATAGTCACAGACATAAAAATAAAGAGAAAAGGTAAACAGGATTCTTTAATTAAAATATTAAGATTGTAACAATTCAAAGCATCGAAGATTTATTTTAAGAACCATGGAGAAGTGGAAGCAATATGTTTTCAGATTTTATTTTAGAAATATTACGTTTTTTTTTTTATTATTATGGATATATTTGTACTGTTTCTAAACTTTTCTTTTAACACACAAAAGAAGCCTTTCCGCTTATATGGAGGGCTAATGTTTTCGCATAATTACTGTCAAAATTGATGCTTTTCAACTACAATTTATAAGGCAATAAAAAAAAATGTTAAAGGATACAGACTGGGACATATAAGATACTGGTATATTTATTTACAATATTAACGAACACGAGAATTTGCCTTATGTTTACCTTTATTTCAAAGAAGTTTGTTATAAGCTTTTACTGTTAATAAATTCAATTGCTAATAATACATATGCGTAAATTTAAACTCTTGAATCTTCGCGGGATATAATACATGCAGAAAATGTTTGAAATTGATGAAAATACGTTATACAGTAATACCTTGGTTTTCGTTGACTTCGGTTATCGTCGGTTTCGGTTTTTGTCGATTTTTTCCAAGAAAAGTTTGTTTCGGTTTTCGTCGGTTGTCTCACATTTCATTTATTTCCTGTGTATTTTTGTGCTTTTCTATTGATTGCGAATGCTGCAACATGGAACCAAAGAGAGTTTCTTGTAAACAACTTGTTTAATAATAATGTCTTGCTCCATTTTAGGCACATCTTAAAGAGGCGGCAGAAACAGACCACTTTGCACCCGCTTTTTTGAGCGACATAGGTCCTCTGACTCTGAAGCTAGCCCTACTGCTAAAAGACCAAAAAGGGAAGTGTTTAAATATCATACGCTAAGAGCACTATATTAATTTCTTATTGTTTTTAGTATTAAACGCTATACTTATTCGCAATATAATGTGTTTTTGATACGTATTTTGGAGTGTTTAGAACGAATTAATTGGATTTACAAAGATTCATGTGGATATAATTGACTCAGTTTGCGTCGGTTTCAGATTTCGCCGATTGTTTTTGGACGGATGCTGGAAACATTCATAACCAAACTAAACGGGCTTTACACTAATCATCTCTCAAACTTCAGTTGAATCAAGGTTCCGGTGATAAAACAAAAAACCTAAGCACCAGAAATAATTCTCGGCTGGATCTTCAATTTCAGTAGAGAATAAAATTTCCTGTGTGTATGTTCCTTTCGGCAAATAAAAGAACCCTTTACAGCGAGTTTGAAAGGTAAGCTACTGCCGTTGTACCAGAGCGGTTATAGTTAGATCGTACGCAGTATGTGTTAAATTTGTTAACGCACGCTAGCGTTACTTTCCGCTCATGTGGCCAGCGAACAAAACAGAATTGCGGTGCAGGCGTACAATTGCAAATTTTGTTTGTGTACATGAGCGTCACTTAATTCTCCTGCAGCGTACTGTCAAAGCAAAAGTTTGTAGGAAAAAAAGTCCTTCCGGCCTGTACCGGGAGGAAAAGGTAGCTTTCCTATATCTTCGTTTTAAAATTTTAGCTAATGTTACACGAAAACAGCAAGTTAAAATGCAAAGAAACGTTTACAAATGATTCGTTAATACTGAATTTGAATAAGAATTTCGCCAAATTATTGAGCAATAGCCAAATTGGCTTCATTTATAAAAACTTATTTTGGTTGCCAAATTTGGCGATATTTCGCCAAATGTCACAAATTTTGCTAATTTTGTCGCCAACGTCGCCAATTTTGGCGCTAACGGATATGAATATATAGTTTTATGCGTATGATTGGGAAATTTATTACAACAATGAAAGAAAATAATTTGCGAGTAATCGCGTTAATGTGCTGTTTTGTTTCAAAATGTCAGCCACCCTAGAATTTCAAACTGCTCTAACTTCAGCCATTTTTTAAGATAGAGGTAAATCAAAAAATGCTCTGGAATCCTTGTATCAAGGCCTATATATATATATATGGATATATATATATATATAAATCAACATTTGAACGGAGGGTGGTTTTGGGGTCTGGGGGTCATGATCGGTGAAAATATTTCGAAATTTTCCGGAACTGCTTTCCTCCGAACGGCTGCAATAGGTAGCTTTATACTTTTTTGTATTGAAAGCTACCTAATAATAGATACTTATAATTCAAAAGTTCTATAATCACTCGCGCTGACTTTATAGCTATGCGTCTCTAAAATTGAGTAATCAAGCCTGACCAAATTATTAATTTATTTTATCTGGATTAAAATTTCCAATTTCACTTTGTGATTTTTCTGGTGTAAACTTTTCATTTTCTAGCATGTAAAAATACTATCCGTCGCAAGAGAGCGCTTTTTTTAACTTACGAAATTTCTTCTATTCATCTGCTTAGGGTTTTTGTATAATGGCTTTGCTTTTCACAAATTTCTGTAAACACGGCTGTTTCTTTATTATAGTTTAGATGTCGACGTTTTCTCATAATTAAACACCTATTTAAACAGCCACGTATCAAATCCACATTTGCATATACGTTTTCTTTAATACTTTCGCGACGACTGTCATTAAAAAAAATTTTCAATACTTTATCACCGGTTTTTTTAAAAATAAATTGTTGTTTCATTTAATCGTAATAATGCTTTAATTAAATAAGGAAAAATTCTTAATTGAAAATTACTGGCAGGAATAATTAAGGATTCTGGGCATTTTATGCGTCACGTATACGTGATGCTCATCGCAAGAGGATTAAAAACGCACTTTTCACCAACCCCAATCGATACTTCAAAATTAGAGCATCTGGATAGTAAAAACGTTCCATTTACGCACACAGAAACGATAACAATTCGTGAATATGCATGTAAAACGTTCAGATTCTAACGTACACTTTCTTTATATATTTTTGGATAATCCTTTGTGATACAATACCGATCAAACGACAAAAAAGGATTAACCAAAATGTGACAAATATTCTATAAATAATTTAGTTTTAGTGTTCAAATTTAAATTTGTTTGAGTTTCTAACATATGAGGGATTTTTTTCTGGATCACTCAACACCTGCAGAATCCACATTAAATGAACTCTTAAATTTTCGATGAATCAAGGTTATGGTGTTAAAACAAAGAGCTTAGCACCGGAAATAATTCTTGGCTGGATCTTCAATTTCAGTAGAGAATAAAATCTTTCTGTGTTTATGTTCGTTTCGGCAAATAAAAGAAACCTTTCCAGTGAAGTAGAAAGGAAAGCTAATGCCTTTTCACAATCACTGTCAACACGGCTGCTTCTTTATTATAGTTTAGATGTCGATGGAAGTAACCTTTCTGAGGAAATACATTCGGAATGTATAAAATAGATTTCCTTAAGAAGATATAAAATGCACATCAAGTGTAACTGCGAATTTATTTTTATGTACCATAGTGTTTTTTTTTTTGTTTTTTTTTTTTTTTTTTTTAAAGACAGATGTTTTATTTTATATCTTTAGACTAATTAGGTTCTAGTTTATTAAATCATGTGCAAAAACAGTCTGCGTATGATATTTTGTCTTAATTTTATTTGCTCTTTTCCTGTCTTACTCTTTAGTGGTACAGTGGCCTTTTTATTCAGACAAAAGTCAAAACTTCGTTACTAAAAATTATAAACCATTAATTATTGACGTCATTATTTTAAATTTGAGAACGATTGTGGAAATTTGAGTCAGGATATTTTTTAAAGTGTCCACAGAAAAAAATGTAAAAATTTGTTTTAGCTGCAGATTTTGCTAAAGTGAAAACTATATATTTTAAAATAAAAATAAAATATTATTATCTTAGCCACTCTGTTGCATTGATTAGGTCTGTGTCTTCATGAAGAAATATGAATTTAATTAGGAATCATCAAGTGAAGATCAGTGAAGAGATGCTACGTGACTAACCAAAAATAGCATTTTGATGAATGTTCTATGAACGAACGAGGCTAACGAAAAAGACAGGCTACCGCGGTGCATTCCACTTATCTTTTTTTACAGACCGCTAGAGTGACGTGATGCTCTTTTCGTACACCTTCATTGGTGCATTCGAGCATCACGTGACTCCGGCGGTCTGTAAAAAAAGATACGCGTAAAGCACCGCGGTAGCCTTTCTTTTTCGTTAGCCTCGATGAACGAACTTGTGACGTCACTCTGGTTCCATTCAATTATAACTCACTTCTCGCGACATCATCAGATTTCACACAAAACAAAATTAGTCTGTTAAATATTTAGCTAATATATCGTCATTATTGTTAAAAAGCTACGCTTGGCTTAGAACGAGGCATTATGTATTTTTAGCTGAATAAATGGATCGCGACCCTGGTTTCCCAGACAAAAATAGTTTGTCTTAACGTGCATGTCTTAATCCCTTTGCGATGAACGACACGTATATGTGTCTTACAATGTGTACAAAATCTTTGAATTTCAACACCAGTATTTTGGTAAATTTTTGCCTTACTTAACCGAAACGTTTCATAGATAAAATAAGACAAAGCACACAATATGAAAATAGTGTTGCCCAAAGAATAAAGAAGTGTATTTAAGAATAAAGAAGTGATGTTTTCTGTAACATATTGAATTATAATTTGAGCTTTTAAGATTCTTTAATTCTTTGAATGCAGGGCCCGTGTATGAATTTTGTGGGTCCTGGACACAAACTTGACATGTCCTCCAAGTATGTACTGTGTAGTAAGGTGGAATAGTTTTCATGCATGTATATCTCTTATATAACTTTAAAATGTAATCATAATTAAACATTTTTAGTGCCATCTCTAAACTATTTTTTTAGTGATAAAATTTCCGATTGATGTATTGGGTTGTTCGGAGCTTTTAAGGTTCTTTAATTCTTTGAATGCAGGGCCCGTGTATGAATTTTGTGGGTCCTGGACACAAACTTGACACGTCCTCCAAGTATGTACTGTGTAGTAAGGTGGAATAGTTTTCATGCATGTATATCTCTTATATAACTTTAAAATGTAATCATAATTAAACATTTTTAGTGCCATCTCTAAACTATTTTTTTAGTGATAAAATTTCCGATTGATGTATTGGGTTGTTCGGAGCTTTTAAGGTTCTTTAATTCTTTGAATGCAGGGCCCGTGTATGAATTTTGTGGGTCCTGGACACAAACTTGACACGTCCTCCAAGTATGTACTGTGTAGTAAGGTGGAATAGTTTTCATGCATGTATATCTCTTATATAACTTTAAAATGTAATCATAATTAAACATTTTTAGTGCCATCTCTAAACTATTTTTTTAGTGATAAAATTTCCGATTTATGAATTGGGTTGTTCGGAAAGTTCGTTCGCACAGGAAAATTCTATCATTTAATTATTAGACATTAATTCCGATATCTAATAATTGACGGGCAGAATTTTCCGTTACGAATTCGTTTTCCCAAATGGAAGGAACTTTCCGAACAACCTAATATAAAAGAAAAATTCGCAGTAACACTATACATTAGTAACAACACTTAAACTGGTATATATGTTTTGTAGGTCCCACATTTAGTGTTGAATGATACGTTTGACAGTATCGATAAGTTTGAATCGACTCAATGGTTTGAAAAAGATATCAACTTTAAAGGGAAAAAGAAGGATTTTTTTATCTAGTATTTACATATTGCTATAGTACAACGCAAAACTATATAAATAATCAAACTCTATTCCTTACAACTTATCAACAGATTTGGGTATACCTAAATTTGGCGGCCCTTTTGCCTGTGCCTCGTGTGCCTCTACCTTAATCTGGATCGTTTCAAATGTGCTTAAATTAATCTTGCATTTACAGTAGAATTCTTAAAAGGAAAGTTTGTTTTCATATTATATTTCCATTAGTTTGAATAAAAATATACCTTGATAATCTTTCCTAAGAAATTAAAACCTAAATGCAATTGTAGATAATAAAAAGATTATAGTTGCAAAAGAAAAATTCCTTCTGTGATTTTTTAAAACAATGAATAACGACTTTTTCTTTTTTGTTGCAATAGTATATTTTTTCATAAAACATGACTAAAAATAATATCTCAGGGGAATGATGTTTTTGAACTACGTTTACTTAAAGAAGAAGTAAAGAAAAAAAAAGATGAAATTGGATAAAGTTAAAAAAGAAGACTGTGTCCAAAAGAAGTTGAAAACATTTTTAAAGATCTTTTCGATAGAAATTCCGAATTTTTTTGCCTACATTTTCCGCGAGCTACTTCCGAATATTTCTTTCTGGGCAATGGTTCGAAAAAGATGTATGGAAAACATTCTATCGAAATTTTCCAAGTTAGGCCCATTTTTCTCGCTTATACTTCCGGATAAATGTTCGCAGATTAGTTTTTGATGTAGAGCTGAAGGGTGGATAAAAAAAATTAATCGATATTCCAGCCGAGCGAATAATCGATGAACGTCAGAAAAACATTCCACGGCACCTGCAGGCTGGACTATCTCGCCTCTGCCAAAATAGATTTTTTTTTTTCATCTCCATCTAATTTCTCCTGTGGCTTGTTTCTGTTTTATTAGAATCAAGTATTGGTTAGTTATTAATCGAACAAATATTCAAAGCTAATCAGAATTGCTGCATGCAAGTACTTGTTATATTATGAATGACCAAAATATTTTCTTTTCATACAAACTTTTTATTAGAAATATCTCAGAGAATGATGGGGACTTTATCCGTGTAACAAGTAAAAATAATATTACATTTATAACTATAGTAATAACTAACGTCGTTGCAAATAGAATAGACACAGAAATCTAATAATTTCAGTCTAAAAAGGTGTATTTTTTATTTTGTTTAAAATTAAATCTTAAAAAGTTACAAAATTCCACAATTTTTTGAAAAAATGTGGCGTTTTATGGAAAAACGTCTTTTTTGAGACCATTCAGTATTGTCTCTTCCAAAATAGACATTTTTCTCGTCTAATTTTTCCTGTGGATAGTATCTATTTTATTGAATTTTAAGTATTGCATAGCTGCCAACTTTTGCGTTTTTTACCTACCACTATTTTTGAACAAAATAATTTTAATCATATCATCAGTTAATCTTAAATTTTCGCAAACGAAATACATTTTCTGTACAAAAATAGTGATACGGAAAAAACGTAAAAGTTGGCAGCTATGGTATTGGTTAGTTATTAGTAGAACAAATGTTAAAGTAAACAGAATTGTTGCGTGCAGGTAGCATTCTGAATGTATATTTTTCTTTCGTATAAATTGTGTTTCATGATTGTTTCAAATATTGTTCGGAACTTAATTAATTGCGTAACAAATATTAGCATTGTAAATATAATAATAATTAACATCTATATAAAGCAATGGATACACAAATCCAAAAAATTCATTTCAAGAAAATGTTATTTTATTTTTTAAGCCATTTAAATTTTATAATATTTTTAAATTTCATCATATGATTTTTGAAAAAGTGTCGCGTTTTAAAGTAATAAGTCCTTTTTTAATGTTAAAATAAGATCCAATGCAAAAACAAAAACAAAAAAATTAAATAAAATAAAATAATTTTTTCTTTCAAAAATGCTTAGTCAATATTTCGTAGTATTGCCGTAAATACGGGTTAGGATCCCTTTGAAAGACCTCCACGGAGGGCACTCCCCCCTAGGGCCTATAACCTTAAGAGTAGGTAATCAGTCGTAAAAAATCAACCAACCAATATTTTGTAGAGTCAATTTTCCTTCATAGGGTCGCCCAGCCTTGCTGAAATAAAGTCGAATCTGGATTCAATTTCTACAGTTTGTAATAATTATTCTTCTCCCACCCTAAAAAAGCACTTAATCACAACCGATAACCTTTCAATTTATTTAATATAATGTGGCTTATTATTTTATTTCATTTGCTAAGTCGTATTTCTGGTATATCTTTATTCTACTTGAGGAAAAAAAAACATAACATTTGGCAGCTATGATTTAATCTGTGTTCATCTGGCGGATTTTTTATTTAGAAATTCCAAATTTTCACCCAAAAGCTGCAATTTTTTTTCCTATAGTACTGGCCGTTTAGTCCAAATACTGCCTTATACTGTTTGCATCGCTCATGAATTACAATTCAAAAATTTCTGGTATGAATTTGGAGTTTCTGAATAAAAAAATCTGCCAGATTTGGTAAGACTTGGTATAATGCATAGCTACCAACTTTTACGCTTTTTTGCTACCACTAAAAATTAATAGAAATATTTGCCTTATTGAATTACATGATTTCGGCGATTAAATAAGTTTAAATGTAATATAAAACTTTAGTGGTAGGAAAAAAGCTTAAAAGTTGGCATGCATAATGCATGAGGAAGATGTAAAATTTAATAGCATTAAAATTGGCTTCAGTTCGTTGTATCTATAGAAAAAACTAAAAAAAAAAAAATCAAAGCTGCATTACAGTTCTTTACACAGGAAAAGAAGTTATACATTAGAATTTTCGGTACTTCTCTATTATCCCGTCGACCACTTTTCATAACAAAAAACTATCGCCAAACTGTAAGATTAAACGCCAAAAATGCAGTCCTATTTACTTGATGTCAGAAGCATTATACGTGTTTGTTACGTCATCAAGTGGTTTTTAATTCGACATTTGCGTGTATTGTTCATTATGTTTTACTGATTTATTAGTTATTTCATTAATTAAAATAACAATTGTGTCCTTAAATTCTTATATTTTATTTATTTATTTATTTTGATATTCCAATGGCAACGTTCTCCCGTTTATTTGTTGTTACAGTTTGGCGATAGTTTTTTGTTATAAAAAGTGGTCGACGGGATAATAGAGAAGTACCAAATTTTCATTATTTCTGAAAAAAAAAAAAAAAAAAAAAGAAGAAGAAGAAGAAGAAGAAGAAGAGTGATACATTGAAGAATTTTAGATGAGTTTAAGAGGAGTTATTGAAGAATTTTAGATGAGTTTAAGAGGAGTTATTGAAGAATTTTAGATGTATTTTGAAGACAGTAAATGATAACTAACCAGTTTCATCCACTTCGTTATCCAAATCAGCTGGAACGCTCGGACATACACATTTGAATGGACAGGGTGGACATACGGGCGGCGGCTGAGTTGTAGTGGTGGTCGTGCTAGTAACTGCGAGTGAAAATAATCGGAAAACAAAAATAAAAGGTGTGGAAATAATAAAGGGAAAAAAAAGTAAAATTTGAAGAATCTTGTTCCTCGGGAAAAAATGAGAAGTATAAAAGGTATAAAATAAATAGAAACAAATCAAAAACAAAAGCTTAATACAAAACAAAATATAACAAACAAAACAAAATAAAAAGCTCATTTAAAAAAATAAAAATAATATGAATATTTTTCATACTTAACCATGCACCTGGAAATTTGTATTTTTAAATTCTTGTCGTAATTATATTTGCTGCTATAACTAAAAAAAGGAGAAAACCCCTATTTCTAATACCGAAATCTAAATCTTTATTGCTTGTACTAAAACAATATTCCCAACTTAAATATAGAAATACTTCATGCGAAGTATTAGTATTGCATTGACATTGTCTACAACGTATCTTTAATATATATTTTTTAAATATTGTTTTTTTTTATATACATGTATTTAAATTAATCTCAATATTTTTCTAATGTTGACATTTTCTTAAAAGATATATATATATAATTTTATAAAAATTAGATAAATGTTGAATGCGAATACTGAATGGATATTTAGAAATCAAAAAAACAATCTGAATATTGATTAAATGTATTTTAATTAATATTAGATTGTATATTAAGAAAAGGGGTGATTTTTCAGAAAAGTTGAAAACAAAGCGGTAGGCCTGTTCTATATAAATAAAGTTTTTAGAAATTAATTGTATGACCTTATATATAATAATATTATCAAAAATATGTGGTAATAGGATAAAATAATAATAAAGTTTCACATTTATTTATTCTTAAACTAAAGTAGTTAGTGCTTTTTAGAGCACTTCTATTATCTGCTCTACTATCTTCACTATTAGTAGTTAAATTAAATCAGTTTGAATTATACAAAACAGTATCCCCTGTCGGCAATTTAAGTAATTAAAAATATAACCAAAAGCAAGTTCCTAAATTAAGTTATTAACATTTAATATAAAATGAAAATTTAATAAATCTTTATAATTTTACACTATGAAAATCGTTGGCAAATATGCAATTTGCTATAACAAACGACTTAACGACATTATAAAGACATTTAATATTTATATCTAATTTTTAAAAAAATCCTGCAAGCATGGGACTTTTTTAAAAAAACAAAAATAAATTAAGCCTTATTAATATAATTCTATCTTTCAAAACTTTTTTTTCTTTTTTTGCGATTTTAAAGACAGAATTATTAACTTGTTCATCAAGACGAACAGACGCATTGAAAATATTTATTAAAGCTCACACTAGACGTAAACTTAATAAAATTTCATAAATTTGCTTTGAACAAACCTTTTGTAAATATAGAATATGGTTTAAAAACATGTAAATATTACAAAGAACTCTTTATCTATAACCTAAAAAAAAAAAAATCCAAGCAGCCATATTTTAATAAAAAAAATGTTAAGTCGTGTTAATAAAATTCTATATGTTTCAAACTCTTTTGTTACAATACTTTAGATAATATACACTCGTATGTTTTAAGGCGCCAAATAAATCGATAAAGTCTAGACATTTTTAATCAAATCTTTAACGTTAGCTTAACAACAAAGTTTATTATTTTGGAGACAATTCTTGAAATTGTGAAATAACATATTTGATATTTTTGAAGTAAAGTGATATCATCCCATATAATGAATTGAAATGTTTATCTGATGCAACACTGTACTCATTTTATCAAAAGATGGGAATTGCAGCATTAGTAGAAAGCTTATTCCTTGCTATACAAACATTTCTTCATTCATTGAAAAGATTTATATCATACGACAAAAGCAGTGATTTTGAAAAGCGTTAAATGTAACTTGAGAAAATGAATTAATAGTTATTTGACGCTGAGATTTATTTATTACTAATTATTTAACTGGAATATTAAATTTCAAATTTCTATAACATTTAATAAAAACAAAATTAAAAACATTTTAATGCAAATTTTGAAGAAGATTAGTTTTAGAAAATGAAATTCGTTGTCTATAGGTTGTGAAATCTTTAACTATAACGGAATTACAAAAAAAACCCGCTTAAATTAATTTATTGCATGGCGTTTTGATATAAATTAATTTTACAAAGGATATTATTTTCTTGTGTTTATCATTTGAAACATAATTTGACATTAATTTTTAAATAGAAATGTGAAAATGAAATTTGTTTTCTATAGACTTCAAAGTTAAAAATGTAATTTAAAAGCACTTAAATTAAAATAGCAGATTCTTTGAAGAAAGCACCTCACAATATAGCTCTAATATAAAATAATATGAAGCATTGATAGACATTTATTCCATTGATAATAGTTAACGCGTTTCGCAAAGTAATACTTTCCATTTGAGGTATAATTTAGAAATAATAATTATCTTCATCTTAAATTTTTTTCGGTCTCGAAAATTAAAAGCATATTTAATGAATTTGGTTTAGATTTGAATTTATTAAAAAATTAAAATGTGACTAAAAATAAATGAAAAATTTTTATGATTTTAATATATAAATTTTATATAGTATAAATGACCTATATATTATATGTTGAAATGAAAAAGTTTAGTATCAGTAGAATAGTAATGTAAGAATTAAAAAAAAGAGGGCTACATCAATAATAATTTTTAAAATATATATTTTCAGAAAAACTAATAATATCCATTCTCTCACCGACTAGCATAATAGCCTTTACTATAAATCTATAAATTACATTTAAAATCTATACAAGGTGTTTCAGAAAAGATGGGACAAACTTTAACAGGTAGCGGTACCCATCAAAACAGACAATTTTTGCCAAAGAATGCAGGGTAGGAAACGAGACGCAAAGGCGATAGAGGGCGCATGTTCTTGAAATCGAGGATATGAGGCGGAAACACAAGATTGGCGTATAGGTTTCAAAAGCAAGTTTAATGAGTAACAATTACAATAATTGCTCAAATGAGCGACCGGAAAAGATAATGTGCGCGAAACAGCTGTGAAGGAGGGATTGGCAAACGCTGTGGAATGCAGCAGGCATGTAACGCATTTCACCACCAGCCGCCGCAAGTCTGGGGACAAGTTCTTCTTCTGATTCAAAATGATTTGCACAGATGTGACTCGAGAAGTCCCCTCAAAACTAACCTGTGACCACATCGCCCAATCCATCGCCCCGGAAATGCGTCGTCGAGATAGTACAGCATATTTCGCCCATAGCCGGCTGATACTCCATCGTATTAGAACCACATACGACGTCGGATGTCTGTGGGCACATCCTGCAGCAAGTCTGGCAGCACCTGCTACTGAAATATTAGGTATGATTCCCAGATAAGGCATTCCGGCAGGAGATATGATCCTATTACGTGGTCTTCGATGATTCCTGCCCAAACATTAACAAAGAAACGTCTCTGATGCGCATGTGAATTAGCATGCAGACTGGCTTGCGCCATCACATGTGGGTGTTAAATGTACCGTCAGGTGTAAAGGTACATTCTTCGGTGAAAGAACAGTTATTCGAAAATCTGGGCGCAACGCACTGTGCTGAAGGATCCATTGTGCGAAGTCTATGCGACGAGGAAAATCCGTTGTAGTCAGTGCTTGGACTCTTTGAACTTTAGACCCTTCACTACTCGCCATGTCGTAGAGTGTGGCACACCAACGATTCGGTCAACAGCTCGTGTGCTTATACTTGTGCTTGGATGAGCCTCCACCGCATGAAGTATGCCCTCTTCCACAACTGTCGTTCTGGCCGAACTTGCAGGACCTGCGTCCGTTCGGGAAGCCAGGAAATATCCCGTTCCACACAGCTACCGATTCAAGCACGCAAATGTTTTTGGATTGAGTAACAGTCTTTCGGGAAAGCGCCGCCCCCCCGTACATGAAATGCGTATCGACCTTTTTCTATTAGTAAATCCTACATTACAACTACGATTAAAGATTGCACAATGAAACAGTCTCACAAGGCTGACGTAGGCACCCTTTTTTCCCCAAGGCCTACATTTGCATACGGGTTCTTCCCTGGATAACTTTTACTTACATAGTTTTGCTTTTTTTCCCGTAGCTCACTTCAGGAATGGAGCTTTAACGTTGAAGGAGCGGGCGCTTCCAAATGCTCTAGCGCCTTTGCGTTTCATTTCCGACCATGCATTCTTGGATGAAAATTGTTTGTTTTGATGTGTACTACCACCTGTTAAAGTTTGTCAAATATTTTCTTAAGTACAACGTATACTTACATTTAGATTATTATGACACAAGCAAATATAATAATAGTGCAAGTTATATATTTCAAACTTCGAATGAAATCCTTATTAAGGTTCTGATTAGCATATTAGCTTTCACAATAAATCTACATAAATTTCACTCACTTTTACATGGTAATTTAACAGAATCTTACATTTTTCTCATTCTCTCTCTCTCTTCCTTTACAGATTCTCCAAAAGCTTAATGCAATATCTCTTATCTCTCTCATTACCATTAAAGAATTCACAACAAATTTACTTATGTTTAGGTCACTGTGATATAACACAATCTAATAAGTGTGTGATCTACATTTTTAAAACGTCTAACTTTGAATAAAATCTTCATTATGTTTCTCATTAACATAATAGCTTACACATTAAATTTGCATATTTTCATCTCGTTGTTACATATTTTAAGACATTGTAACTTAACAAAATTTAACAATCGTGCAAATTGTATTTTTTGAAACTTTAAGATTTGAATGAAATCTGCTTCAGATTAGCATAATAGCAAAACCGCATATTTGTCTCTTTTTAACATATATTTAAGTCATTGTTACTTAACAGAATCTTGTAATCTTATAAGCTACATTAAAAAAAATTGTACTTTTGAATAAAATCTAAATTATATTTCTGATTAACATAATAAGTCGCCCAATATATATAACTACATATATTTTCTTTTGCTGTTACATATGGTTAAAAGATTGTGACAACAGAATTTTATAGTTTAGTCATTTCCCTATAAATAATTTTTTAAATCCTAAAGAATTCTTCATTCTCTCTGTCTTATTTGCGTAATATCCTTTACTATAAATCTACATGCATTTAGTATACATCTAATTACATGTACCATTGATGACATAATCCATAGCTGCCAACTTTTACGCTTTTTTGTTACCACTAAAAATTGATAGAAATTTTTGTCTTATTGAATCAGGTGATTTCGGAGATTTAATAAGGTAAAATTTAATATAAAATTTTAGTGGTAGGAAAAAAGCGTAAAAGTTGGCAGCTATGCATAATCCGATCTAACAATCTTGTAATCTGCATTTCTTTTTTACATTACGCTTTGAAGTCAACCAGCATTTTGATTCTGATTAGCATAACAGCTTACACAATTCTAATTTTATATACTTTGCTCTCACTTTTCACGTGTTTAAGACGTTGTCACTTCACAGAAACCTATTGTCTTTTAACCAATCATATATTATGTATATCTTTGAAACTTTCAACATTGTACTTCTCACCAAATCTTATATTGAAAATTCAAAACACTTACATTAACTTTTCGGGTTAGGAATGACATCTCACTCTTATACAAATAGAACCGTTGAAAACAGCTAGATAAATCGGGGACAAGGTAATTATAAGTGCAGTTGTTGTGCAAGGTAATTATAAGTGTTAACTTTATCAAAGTGGAATTGATTGATCGTGTCCAAACGAAAAGGGGATTGTCTAGTTAGGTGCCCCAATGGCAGTGATTGATGATCCTGTGTTTCATGCCTGGTGGCCGTACGTTTCGCATTGATTCCCGGTCTTTATTAAATTGTAATTATTGGAGGGTAGAGAGAACATTACGTGTAAAAGTATGCGATTCCTGTTCACTGGTGTTTTTAATAAGGGGGTTCTTGTGTGTTATACATGCCTCGAGAAATTGATTACATGTATTTCATGCAATTTCATGATGGAAAGAACATGTAAATTTCTACTATTGTTTTTATAAGCGTGTATTGAATAGATACAGAGTTTTAATTGAATGGTATCGCCGTTTATTCAAGCTTAGGAAATTATTGTTAAACAACATGGATATGACGTATTTCAGCATTTGTTTCCTTTTGCATTGTAACTTTAGTTTGTAAATTCTTTCAATAACATCTAGCAAATACAGAACATTCATGCACATATATATGTAAACAGAGATTTTGTAAGGATTACACTAAGCGAAAAAGAACTTTTCATTTTATAAGAGATTTTATTTTGGAAGATAGAAAAATTATCAAAACAGGGAAGCGATTCTAAGCTATATTATGAAATTATTTCCTCATTTAGAGAAATTTTACATTTTAAAAATATTTATTGTTTTAGAGCACATTTCAGTAAGTAAATTTTAAGGATATATAAGGGCATATTTCAAGAAATCGATTACATGTATTTCATGCAATTTCATGATGGAAAGAACATGTAAATTTCTACTATTGTTTTTATAAGCGTGTATTGAATAGATACAGAGTTTTAATTGAATGGTATCGCCGTTTATTCAAGCTTAGGAAATTATTGTTAAACAACATGGATATGACGTATTTCAGCATTTGTTTCCTTTTGCATTGTAACTTTAGTTTGTAAATTCTTTCAATAACATCTAGCAAATACAGAACATTCATGCACATATATATGTAAACAGAGATATTGTAAGGATTACACTAAGCGAAAAAGAACTTTTCATTTTATAAGAGATTTTATTTTGGAAGATAGAAAAATTATCAAAACAGGGAAGCGATTCTAAGCTATATTATGAAATTATTTCCTCATTTAGAGAAATTTTACATTTTAAAAATATTTATTGTTTTAGAGCACATTTCAGTAAGTAAATTTTAATGATATATAAGGGCATATTTCAAGAAATCGATTACATGTATTTCATGCAATTTCATGATGGAAAGAACATGTAAATTTCTACTATTGTTTTTATAAGCGTCTATTGAATAGATACAGAGTTTTAATTGAATGGTATCGCCGTTTATTCAAGCTTAGGAAATTATTGTTAAACAACATGGATATAACGTATTATATTGGCATATTTCAAGATTTTTTTATAAAGTAAAAAAAAAACATTAAAAAAGGACATGAAATAAATTAACGCACATATATTGTAAATTTTAGAACCAAGAAACTTTTCAGCTCTTTTTACTGTAATCATTTAAAGATACCAACAGCTGTTTCTGGAGTTCAGAAAAAAAAAAGTTATTTAATCAAAATTACATAAAGAACAAGAACAGAAATTCGAAATATCAATATTTTGGTAAAATTCGACTAATGGCGATAATTATCGTAATAGAAAATTAATACTGACACAGAACTGGATAAATCTGGGCACAAAATTAGGATATTTGTTGCGTACTATTTCACTTATTTACATTTCAACATACTACAGCCAATAATTCCAACTAATACTTACACAATGCAGATTATGCGTTGATTTAATATAAGAAATATTCGCGGATAAAGTTAATATGGGTTAATTTCAAAATGAATTGTAAGTATTCTTTTAGAAAAAGCCCATATTTATTGCATATTATTACATACTGAAATGCATATTTGTTATTATACTTAACAATATTTATTGCTTTGCAATTATGTCCTCTATATTAGGTTATCCTCCAATTTGGTATAACAAAATGTTGAGTCAATAATGGTCTACTTTTTTAACAATTTCAGTACATTAGAGTCACATTATTTGAACTGTTTCCAATAATATAAACACTTATAAACAAAAACAGGAACACAAATATAGTGATATAATGATAAATTTAACACATTACACATAACTGTTTTATTTTAAATTTTACTACAAACATGAAATATAACATACAAAAACCATCCCATAACCGTTGCAAAAGATACAGTTAACAGAAACAAACACCAAGAACAAAGAGCAAAAATGATAAATATATATTTTAAAGGCATGCAGGGACAAACTTCCCTAAACCCAGAGGCCACGAAAAGTATTCCCTCTTTCCCCAGTGTTTTTTAAAGACAGAAATTGAACAGAAATTGTTAGTGATACATTTATATGAAAAAAAGGAGGGAGCTCTGCCAAGTTCGGTTTTTAGAAAACTCACCAGTTATCGGAGAGGTCGAAGGCTTTGGATCTGTAAAAGAAACAAAAAATTGAAAAAATGGGCGAAGTTATCAAAGTTATCTCCAGGTTGTCCACAATACTGTTTTAATACAAAACGAAGAATTCAGAACAATATTATTAACTCCTCAGGGATCATATGTTAAATGCAAAGTTAAATACATGATGTGATTTTTAAAAATAGATCTGTGTTCCGAGATAGATCTCATTCTTATTATTAATAAATGCTGTTCTGAACTTGGATTCAAAATGGGATCTGTATTCAGTAGAAGCAAATGGGTTTTATTTAAAATTTAGTTTTGCATTTAAAAACATTAAATACTTAAAAACTATCGTTAATGTTAAATGCTCCTCAATAATTATTTACTTTTTTTTTCTAAATAATATTTGGTGTATAAGTACAATATATATATACAATATAAGTACATAGAAGATCGAGTACTTATTAGTCATATATTTAAATCGGGACATTTCGTCTACAACTGGAGTTCTTTGATAAACAATCTTGTAAAATAAGAACCAGTTTTGAATGATTGCAATAAATTCTAAAAAATTTTAGTCTACCATGTCGCTTATGTCATAAACTTTTTCCCCTCACCCCCGCCTCCATCACCCACCTCCATATATTACACATGAAAATACTAGCCTGCTGAAAGAAAGAACTTAACTGAAAAATTTTGTAAAATATTTAGTAATTTTTAATGCTTATAACGAATTTTAAATTGAAAATTTTATCAAGGAACCAATAACATCATAAATAAAATTCGAAAAAAGGAGCAGCGTCTTTAAAATATCTCTAAATTTTGCTATACTAAGAAAATTATACTAGGTTTTCTATGAAACTAAATATGGTAATGTATTATCGAAGGGACGTAAGAATCATAAAGTATTTGGAATAGTATTTTGACTAATACTTGTTAAAATTTTAATTTGTAATATTTTGTAACACTTTAATCGAGATGTTACTAAAAAAAAGTCGGTAATCGGTAAAATTCATTTCAAACATTTTCCTGAACAAACAAAAACAGTAGATGTAAAAAAATTCAATTAAGACGGAGTTAAGGAAAATATGTTAATGATAGTAAGGACTAAAGGTAATTAATAGAACTATTAATAAAACTATTACGATGAAATAATTCCATAATATTTATTCGTTGTGTCATCGCACTGCTCCATAGTGATATTTATAAGTAAAAGAAAATGTTCTTAAATTAAAAAATATTGTAACAACAAACGACTCAATTCAAAACCTTCAGTGAAAATGTTTGAAACTATCTTGAGCTTATATTGGTTTGTTCGGAAAGTTATTTCCGTTCGGGAAAGTTGGTTCGTACCGGAAAATTCTGTCATTTAATTATTAGACATTATTTACGATATCTAATGTCTAATAATTGACGGACAGAATTTTCTGGTACGAACTGGTTTTCCCAAACGGAAGGAACTTTCCGAACAACCCAATAGTTATACAGGGTGTTCCGTTAAAGGGGTCCAATATTAATAGGGGTAATAGAGGAGATCACATGGAGCATAAATCAGTACATAAAGCCTGGTCGGATCTCAATAGTTTTCAAGTTACAGCAAATAGAATGAAAATTCGGAAAATTGTAAAAGAACCCTCATTGCTAAACTATCGATAATGCTACATAAAAACGAAGCACATATTTAGAAAGAGCAGAAAAAAACCTACAAAATGACATCAATTGTATTAAAATAGCAATATTTATTGACGAGTTACAATCCCTGAAACAGTGAAAAAAGTACGAAATCCAATATACATCAAAATAGTTAATCGTTAATTCCAAAAAGACAACTCTAGCTACAACAAGGAAAATGTAGTAAAATTTGGTCCATTCCGAAAACTTTCGAAAAAGCTTACAATGAACCATATCGGTTTAATTGTGTGAGAGAAATTAATCAGTTTCTTAGTTACAACTCCGCTTTCTTTGACACTAGCAAAGGTTAAACTCCGCCCATCACGATTGGAAACACCGCCTTTTTAATTACTCTCAACTATACATTTTCGATCATGCTTCTTCTGAGATGCAACATTTTTAATTATTCAAGAGTTGAATGAACCAAAATAACTTTACAATAATAGTCTACATTTTAAAGTGGTCTTTTATTGATATAAAGCTTAAGTTAAATTCCTTAATATTAAACTGGTGGTGAAAATTCGGAAATAATTAAAAATATTGCGATTTGTAACTATGCAAGAAGTTTCAGTACATGTTTTACATGGACAATTATTGTATGTATATGTGCATCATAATTTATGATAGGAAATAATAATAACAAATAGCATAATAATTTTATTAATTATAAATTTAAAAAAGACACTAAATTTTAAATTAATTCATACAAACTTTGTAATTTACAATTTGAGTACACCACAGTCTGTGACTTACAAAATACTGTGCCAAAAAGTGTTGAAAATAAAAGAAAAATGACAAATAAAGAATTACATTCCACGTACTTTATGACATATGTGAAGCATAGTCTTCTGGCCTGCGCTGCACAGTTCAATGTCGGAAGGCAGACGAACGGACATTATTATAATAGGTGTTCGAAGTTGCGCCCATTAACAGAATCGCACAGCCGACAGCGACGTCGTAAAGATTGGCGAACACGCCGAAAAACTCCGACGGAGTTGGGAATGTCTCCTGCAGCGACAACGATTCGCGCTAGTAAATCCTCCGGTGTATCCACAGGCGTTTCATACACCAGCGATTTAAGGTGTCCCCAAACAAAAAAGTCTAACGGATTGAGGTCTGGAGAGCGTGCAGGCCAAGCAACAGGTCCACTGCGTCCAATCCATTTCCCAGGATATGTTGAATTGAGGTGATTGCGAACACCTATGAAAAAATGTGCCGGTGCGCCATCGTACATAAACCACATATTGTGGCGCAATGTTGCTGGCACATTTTGCAGTAACTGCGGTAAGATATCCCGTAGGAAAACCAAGTACGTACTGCCATTGAGTACATCTGGGAGTAAATATGGTCCTATGAGATAATCGCCGAGGACACCTGCCCATATGTTCACACTGAACTTTTGTTGTGCGTTCGACGGGAAAACAGTGTGCGGATTTGTATATGACCATGTGTGCATATTGTGCGTGTTTACCACGCCCTCTCTCGTAAATGTTGCTTCATCAGTAAATAAAATATTTTCCAGAAATTGTGGATTATTTTCTGTTACATTAAGCAACCAGCGTACGAATTCTGTCCGCTGAGCACAATCTGTTACTGATAACAGTTGTACCCGCTGCACATGAAAGGGGTGCATGTTTTCTGCACGCAGAACACGCCACACACTTTGGTGAGAAACACCGACTTCAGACGCAGCAGCTCGTGTACTCGTGGAGGGGTTATCTTTAAAAATATTCAGTACATCTTCTTCCATTGCAGGTGTTCGTACATGTCGAGGTTTCCCTGCATCAATGCTTGCTGTATTAAACGATCCAGTCTCCCGTAATCGTCTATCGATTTTTATGAAGAGTTTCGAACTTGGGCAACGTCTCCTTGGAAATTGCTCACGGTACATGCGCTGTGCTAGACATGCATTTCCATGAGCTTGCCCGTACATCAGATGCATGTCCGCATATTCTTCGTTAGAGTATTCCGGCATAATTATTATACATCAACTTACTACAATCCCACTTACAACAGCCTCCCTTTAACATAACGCCCACTGATGACTGCTGTTTTATTACACTTTTCTTCCTATACACATAGAAAATTTGCATAAAAAGTACTTCTTCTTCATCATCCTGAAAGTTCATGGAGGAAACGCAGCAGTCACGGAGTTTGCTTTAAGACAAGGCGAGAGCTGCACAATATGTCATTCACTTGACCAGACTGAATAATGAAAGGGTATTGATAGAGGTTGATCAGAAATGTATAATTGAAAGATATTAAAACGGGGTGTTTACAATATTCATGGGTGGAGTTTCGCTCTTTCCGAGCGTGCACCAGTACAGAGTTGTAACTAGGGAACTGCTTGATTTCTCCCATACAATTAAACTGATATGGTTTATTGTCAGCTTCTTCGAAAGCTTTCGGAATGGACCAAATTTTATAACATTTTCCTTGATGTAGGTAGAGTTGCATTTTTGGAATTAACGATTAACTATTTTGCTAAATATTTGATTTTGTATTTTTTCACTGTTTCAGAGCTTGTAACTCGACATTAATTCTCAATATTTTAAAACAACTTATGTCATTTCGTAGGATTTTTTCTGCTCTTTCTAAATATGTGCTTCGTTTTTATGTAGCATTATCGATAGTTTAGCAATGAGGGTTTTTTTACAAATTTCCGATTTTTCATTCTATTTGCTGTAACTTGAAAATTATTGAGATCCGGCCAGGCATTATATACTGATTTATGCTCCGTGTGATCTCCTCTATTACCCCTATTAATATTGGACCCCTTTAACGGAACACCCTGTATAGGTATTTTAATAATTTGTTAAATTTTATGTAGTGAGCATCAGAAATAAAAAAGAAAATAATATAAATACCCTTGATGGAAATGTTTTCACAGATATTAACATTAATTGTGTGCATCTAACTAAATACAAATGCTCATAGACCGCGTAAATTTACGTAGATAATATAAAATAGGCATAAACTATTTTTATATTTATTCAAAACATTCTGCAAATGTATTTTTCCTTAAAACGGCATATTAAATCCAAAGAAACTATTAAAAATTTCATATTCGACCTGTATAAATAACTGGCCTCTAATGTGAAAAATCCATTCTTTGTCCTTCATTTTTAACAATAATTTCTAAGAAAGTGGCATAAACATGTCAGAAAGATTTTCGCATCGTCCGATGATGGTGCAGTAAATAATGTGGAGATATCTCCTAAAAATGTATACGGGACGAACTTGCGTTCTTATCTGGAGACTTTAGTAGCCTATTGTCGTACATCAGCTATGCAGATATTTCAACTGAATGGTCATGCGGGATGCTAAAATGGCTACTTTTTTAGAGTTCTTTAAAAAGTAAAGAGAAAAATTTCGTTTATTTTCTGTAATTTTTTTGTATTCCATTCAGATAAGCAATGTTAATATATTTATGGAAAAAAAGCATTTATTTGGTTAACTAATCCTTTTGTATGAGTTATGTATGCGAAAGCATTTATTATTTGTTTTATTTTTATTTAGTCCAATAGTAGGTTGGGTTGGGTTGGGTTGATTATTGACGGCCAATTATCTACACTAGGGATATAGGCCCGGGGGGAGTGCCCTTCGTCGGGGTCTTTCTAAGGGAACCTAATCCGTATTTACGCATGGATAAATCCACGGCTCGAAGAAAACCACGAAAACTCCGAACGATTAGGCCGACGGGCGCGATTGGGATCGAACCCAGCACCTCCCGTCTACCAATAGTAGGTTGGATAAATACAGCTAAATGCTTCAGAAATGCTGTTATTTCCAGCTCCCCCCCCCCCTTGTGCATCCAACAAGATACGTGAAATTCTGCTAATTCATTTTTTTTAAAATTGTTTACTTTTTATTTTATTTCAGTCACGATGAATGAACAGCGGCGAAACAAATTGCCAGATAATTTTTGTGTAAAAATTTTTCGTCCGTGATTTGATGGAATGAGTTAACTCATGCTAATTAGTTACTTTTAACAAATTATGTGCGACTGACTGAGTTAACTCGCAATAACAAGCTGCTATGTGATTACGATTAGAAGGTATTTGAGTAAGGAATTTAGGCGAGTCTATTTGTATATCCATTAGATAGTATCTAGTCTGAATAAAAGAAAGCATTAAAAAGTGAACAGAAAAATTTCGTTTATTTTCTGTATTTTTATTTTTATTTATGTTTTTATTTTTTTATTGTATTCAATGCTAATATATTTAGGGAACAATGCGTTTACTAATCTTTTTGTATGAGCCATGTATGCTAAAGCATTTATTAAATGTTTCTCTTAAATTTAGTGCACACGATGCAGGCGATCCTGTTAATTTTTATTTTCACTTTGTCTACTTATCATTTTATTTCACTCACAATAAATGTACAGCAGAAAAACAAATTGTCAGATAATTTTGGCTAAATAACAATATTTTGTCCACGATTTGATGTAATGAGTTAATTCGTGCTAATTAATTGCTTTTAACAAATTATGTGCAACTGAGTTAACTCGGGATAATAAGCTGGTATGTGACTACGATTAAAAGGCATTTGAGTAAAGAATTTTTAGATGAGTTCATTCGTTTATCTATTAGATATTCTAAATATGAAAAAGAGAAAACCTTTAGTTAAAATTTTAGGAAGTATTGAAATCTTAAGATGGAAATATACAGTTAACACATTGACCGACAGTAAGAACAAGTGAAGTTCGAAAATTGACACTATATGTTTTTGTAATTTTTGGAATATTAGAAGTATAGTTTTACTCTTTCTGCTTAAATAAACTTAATTTTGATTAATTCAGCACCTTTAATTAGGTTGCACTACTCCCTTCACAACCACGTCAGGGTGGTTAGTGGTCAGGGAAAAATACATAAAAAAAGTGATAAACACCAGTATATTCTTATAGAAAAATTTATGTTGATTATTCGATCAAATAATCAATTTGATTTTTTCTATAAGAATATACTGGTAACTGTCATTTTTTTACTGTATTTTTCCCTGACCACTAGCCACCCTGCACGCTGCAACTCGTATAACAGGTGGAAAAACGAACTTCAACCTAAAAAATTGTTTCCAAAACATGACACTGGGCTTCTACTTGTACGCCGGTAAATGCACATTTGTGCTGCTATAGCCGTAGTGTCTAAAAACGACCGTTTCGTTTTGGGCTGCTATAGCCGTCATGCCACATTGTGAACTGTCACATTGTGTTGCCACATATTCGCAAGTGTCCGTCAACGTGTTAATATGTTAAATTATAACAACGTATTAAGCAATGTATTAACAACGAAGCACGGTAGGAGTAAAAGTAACGTTAAAATATGTCATATCCTTGAGAGAAACTATTCACATATATCAGATATTATTAGATCCAAAAACTATAAAAACAAGTTCCTAGAATTCTCGCAAATTTAGGTAGAAAAGATTATATGCATGCATAAACTATCTTTTGCATTTATTTAAAGTATTCTGAAACCATATTTTTTCTTATAACGACATATCATGTCCAAAAATCTACTATAAATTTCATATTAAACCTGCATAAACAATTGTCCTCTAATGTAAAAAAAATCTACTTTTGCCTTCACTTTTTACAAAAATTTCCAAGAAAGCGGCATAAACATGTCAGAAAGGGTTTCACATCGTCCGATGTTGACGCAGTAAATAAAGTTGAGATTTCTCCCAAAAATGTATACGGGACGAACTTACTTTCTTATCTGGAGACTTTAGTGTCCCATTGCCGTACATCAACTATGCCCAGATATTTCAACTGGATGGTTATACGGGATGCTGGAATGGCTACATTTTAAAATTCTTTGAAAAGAGAGATCTCTTTTCCTTTCTATGTAAAGTGTTTTATTATTATCGCATGAGGACATACGATATAAAAAACGATAAAATTTCAATACTTCCTAAATTGCTGAACAATGTTAAGATTTTTTTTTAAAGATGCATTTAACCGGTTAACAAATCCTTTTGTATTAGTTATTTTTGCTGAAATTATCTATTTTTTTTAACTATGTGTTTTTAATTAGTGTCACAAAGTACAGAAGATTATGATAATACTCTTTTAAGACTTTGTTAAAAGATGCATTTAACCGGTTAACAAATCCTTTTGTAGGAGTTATTTTTACCGAATTTGTCTATTTTTTAACTATGTGTTTTTAATTAGTGCCACAAAGTACAGGCAATTCTGATAATACTCTTTTAAGACTTTTTTTTAAACAGAAGCATTTAACCGGTTAACTAATCCTTTTGTATGAGTTATTTTTGCTGAAATTATCTATTTTTTTTTTTTAATTTGAGTTTCTAATTAGTGCAACAAGGTACAGGAGATTCTGAAAATATTTTTCAAAACTTTTTACTTATTTTTTTTTAATTTATTAAAATCAATGATCGTCATTCAGCACTGCTGCAAAACATATTCCCTATAATTTTTTCTAAATGAAAAAAATATATATTATATGCTCCTGCTTTAATGGCATCAGTGATAATTAGTTACTTTTAACAAATTATATGCAACGGAGTTAACTCAAAATAACAAGTGACTACGATTAAAAAAATGAGTTATGAAAATTTTGATGAGTTAATTCGTTCATTCATTAGATGTTCTTAGATCCACTAGTATACAACAAACGGAAAATATTTTGTTAAAATTTTAGTAAGTATCTTGATTTTAAGATGGGAATATACGGTTAATATTTTAGTTTGCAAGAACGCATTTAAATTCGTACAAAGCGCGGTAGAAGTAAAAGTAAATATAACATATCCTTGATAGAAATCTATGCACAGATATTAGCAATTATTACATACATCTAACTATAAATTAAAGTACTCAGAGTCCTCGCAAATTTACTTGGAAAATATTATACATGAATAAACTCCGTTTTACATTTAGTCAAAACATTCTGCAACCGTATTTTTCCTAAAAGCGACATATTAAGTCAGAAAATTTTATTATGTCACATTCGACCTGCATGAATAACTGCCTTCTAATGTAAAAAAAAAAAATATTTTTTGTCCTTCACTTTCTTTTTTAAGAAAGTGGCATAAACATATCAGAAAGAGTTTCGAATCATGTGATGATAGTGCAGTAAATAAAGTGGAAATATTTCCCAAAAATGTATACGGGACGAATTTCTTTTCTTATCTTGAAAACTTTAGTAGTCCATTGTCGTACATCAACTATGCGGATATTTCAACTGAATAGTTATGCGGGATTCTGGAATGGCTACATTTTTAAAAGTTTTTAAACTGTGAACAAAAAAAAAAAAATTCGTTTTTTTTTTTTTTTTTTTTTTTTTGTGTGTGTGTGTGTGTGTGTGTGTGTGTGTGTGTAAAGTTTTTATTATTATTATTATTATATTCAGCTGAACAATGCTAAAGAATTTACGCAAAATCCTTTTAAGCTTGATATATTTTTAAAAAAAAATTGCGTAAAAGATAACTTATAGGCGACAAATAGCTAGATTTTTTTAAACAAATTTTAAAACAGAAATGCAGTGTTCCTAAATATAAAGAATTTATTTATATTTTAATTACAGTCATATAAGGGCAAAGCATGCACCGAGATTATATAACTATTTTATATATACAATGCTGAGTAAATATGCTACTATTAGACTCCAAAAGTTTTCTTTCGTATTTATATTAAATAATGTTATGAAAAAATTATAAAAATGTTTTACAAAGCAGTTTGAGGAAATAAATATCTTTTGTTCAGGAAATATCAAATGCGAGAATTTGTAAATATAAATGTTTTCATAAAAATCATTCTTTTGTATAGAAAAGAAAACTAATTATGAAATCACATGCTGACTAGTACAAGATATTTAATACTTATGTAATATACAACGAAATATTTTAGTTGTTTGTCAATAATATATCTCTCAAATAGTTCATCTTAATTAAATTTCATTAAACTATACTTTGAGAAATCGGAAAACATACTAAAATGTAATATAAATTACAAATTTAGTTAATGCTAATACATTACTATACTACTAATAATTTTGACTATGCAGTTTAATTTTTTATTTTTAAATGTAATATATACAGGGTTTCTACGGGTCAAGAAATTTTTCAGAGGTAATACCAGTATTTTGATATAGAAAAACTCGTTTTTAAAAGGGCGAAGTTTTCCGCGAATAACGAAGGTGAAGTTTTCTCTAAGAAAATACTGGTACACTGCTTGAGAAATTCCCTGACCCGCAGCAAATCTGTATATAGCGTTTTTGAAACAGAAACAAATTCATGAAATTCAAATTTCATAACATAATAGTTTTGCGCATGTCTATTTATGATCACAGATTATTATATTTAACGATTTACTTAATTAAAGATTATATTTAAGTATTATTTTGAAGCATTATCGTCTTCAAAATTTGAAACGTCTGTAAAGTTTCCCCTTTCTCAAATATTTCATCTTAATTAAATTTTATTAAACTATACTTTGAGAAATCGGAAAACGTACTAAAAGGTAAAATAAATTACAAATTTAGTTAATGCTAATGTATTACTATACACTGCAAAAAATAATTGTTGATTTTACAGTATAAAACTGTCACCCGAGCTGCCAGTATTATACCGTAAAATTAACAGTATTAAACAGTAAAATAAGCAGTAATACGCTGCCGTGCATGCGCGGTAGCGCATTACTGCTTATTTTACTGTTTAATACTGTTAATTTTACGGTATAATACTGGCAGCTAGGATGCCAGTTTTATACTGTAAAATCAACAATTATTTTTTGCAGTGTACTACTAATAATTTTGTTTAAAATAAAAGGGTATTACAAGATTACAGTTTATTTTATGCTGTGTGATAATTGTTACATGTATTTTTATTTAAAAGAATGTTTTCTTGTTTGCACAGTTGATTTTACATTCAGCTTTCTTTTGACTAAAATATACTTTAGTTTAATTTTCAAGCGCAATTAGCACAGACTAAAAGCACAATTAGCACAGCTATGATGTATTTTGCCTTTATGTTTTGTACTATTTGAGGGTTGATATGGCAACGTTTATAGTTTAAAATACAAAACAATTCTTTAAAGCTATTACAAGAATGTATGGACTCTGAATGTAAATTGCGCATTACTACACTGAGAAAAAATTCTGCCACTGGCATCTAGAAACTAAATTGTGACTCTGGAAAAAATAGTTCCATGTCATCCTTATAAATTCTAGTTCCCTTTGCTGGAGAGTTCTAGTCTCCCCCATTAAAATTCAAGAGCATTTTCCTATATTATTGTGGTCCAACTTATTTAAAAATCTCTGCAAATAAATGTGAACGCAAGAGGTTAGTTTTAGTAACTATAATTCCAGTTTATGAATTTATTCTAGAAATCAAATGATAATTTCTAGCAATTCAAACGATTCATAATATAATGTATCGTTTCATCCCCTATTTCAATCATTTCGTCTATTCAGTTTATTTGTTTACCTTATTCGCATAACTCGGAAATCTATATTTCTAGTTTAGGGATTTAGAAAATCACTACTTATTCGTTCTAGATGAAGGCGGTAGGAGTTTTCTTTCAGAGTATAAATGTTATTATTCTTGATAATTTGGTATTTTATTTTAATTTCTGTCTCGATTTCACTATGTTTCCAGAGTGATGTTATATATATAGGTTCCTTTTTCTTATTCCATTGTTCTCTCCTTCTGTTTCAGGGTTTTATTGATGCAGTACATTAGAAAATTTGGATTGCTGTTATTTCTAAAATATTCCATGACTTGGTTATTGTTTTTCCAGCGTCGATTTTACTTTATGATTTAATTGTATTTTTTTTTCTACAAAGAAGTTCTATTATATATATTTATATATTTATGAGTAGTAGAGTAAATATTTTAGAATTTTAATCTTGAAAATTACTTATATGTCAATATTATACAAAAAACAATTTTTGTTTCAGTAAAGCATTTACTATTGAATTAATAGGAAAATTATATAAGTTTTAATGATTTTGTTCTATAAACGAAAGATTTTGCATTTGAGTATTTTTGGACAAAGAGTGCATTAGATATCAATGTGCAATTAAATAAATTTCAAAAATAAAATGATATTACAAGACTACAATTTATTTTATGCGCAGTGATAATTTTGACAACTTTTTTTTTTAATTTACAAGAATTTTTTCATGTTATCACAGTTGATTTGGATACATTTACAATACAATATTTAACAAGAAATTTAATACATTTCACATTGAATTGATTTTAAATATATTTTAAATACATCCAGAACAATCGCAAAATAAATTCAGTAAATAAATTTAAAATTTCGAGTGAATTTTGATAATTAGAAACGTGTAATCGTACACAAAGTTTGTTTAGAGAAAGAATATCAAAATAATCAAAATATTTTAAAGGAAAATGGGAATTATAAAGAAAATTTGAATCATCCAAAGTTTATGAGCGGAATCTATTCCTATTCCCAAAGCTTTTTTAAAAGCTTTAATACATAAAGATGATAAATTAGAAGACAATAAAGGAGCAATGTTAAAGTATATCAACTTGTTGCTAGTAAAATAAAAATAAAAATTTGTTACTTTGAAGAAAGAAGAGATAAGATGGCGAAATATTTTCTTTATTATATTCTAAAATGATCAAGGAACGTATTTTTCTCAATAGTAGTTCTTCTTGATTTTAACAAAAAACATTGGAATTTATATAATGTTGCGAATAACTTTTTGTTAAAAGAAACATTTCTTTTAATGGGGCAAAATATTTTCAAAGAACAAAAATTTCAATTTTTAATTAATTTAACTTATTTATAAATACAAAGTTTCATTTCGAGTATAATAATAATAATATTTATAGTAATAGAATATAGTAGAAATATTAATAAAATGGGTAATAATAGTTTTTAGCGGAATTTCTAATATATTAATTGAATAAATTCTTTAATTTTGGAAAAATGTTCAAACTTTTGAAACCAACACTTATGAAAAACAATAGAAATTTTATGATAATAGAAAGTTTACTTTATTTGAAAAAACTGTACTTGTTTTATAATAATATTAACAAATTACCCATTTTAATATCACAAAAAAAAATCTTTAAAAAGGGACACAGTAACTTCTATAATGTGATAATGCTGATTTTTCACATAAAAACAGTCTAAATTCAAAAGTAATAACTTTAGAATTATTTTTGCCGGGTGACATGTATACGCGTTATTCCCAAAATTTATCTGGTATTGCATATTATTTAATTAGCAGATCAAGTCTCTTTACGGAGATAACACACGTTTCACCTGATGAGGAAAACTACAAAATTATTTTTTCCGAAACCTGCTTCCTTTCTATAAGAACCTCTGAGATTTTAGACAGAAACAATTTAAAAAAAAGAAAAAAGAAACAAATGTGTTGCATAATAATTATAGTTTAAAAGAAAAAATAAAGGAACATACAGAAAGTAACCGCCATTACTATGCAAAAGAAATTTTTTTCAAGCATTTAAATACCCTCTCCTCCGCTTCCCAATTATATTATTTTTTTAATGAAACATTAAAATAATCTCACAAAGTTATGTTTTTCTCCACCGCTCGTTCACACATACAAAGAGAGAAAAGTTAAGGAAAATACATTTATTTATTTATTTATTTATTTTTGAGAAGCAAATGTCAAAATTTATACTTAGACTATGTAAAGTGTGGATAAACAAAAAGGCATAATCGACAAGTTAAAATGGCATTTTCCCCGTTAGAGTCCATTTTCAAGTGTATTTTTTCAAAATAAGTATGTCATTGAAATCATATATTTTGTATTTATATCGAAGGTAAGCTTCATAAATTGTGAAAGAAAAACTGAAAAGAGATTTCACCAACGTCTGTGAACTTTAAATAACATTCAACAAAATCTTTCAGAATTTTTCCTTTTATTCTATTTCGAATGCACAAAAATATTTATTCAACTTGTTGAGTCAGCGTTTTAAGTTTAGTGAAACATTTATATCACAATTTCACTTTCTATTTTTCAAATTTCTCACAGGAATATTTCTAATTTTACCAACCTTGGAAGAATATTAATTTTTATATTTATATGTTTATATTTATTAAAATTTTTTAATTGTATTTACAATTGTATTAATTGTATTTTAATTGTATTTTAATTGTATTACAATTTTTTAATTGTATATATATATTAAATATAATTAAGAAGATTCAAAACAAATTCAAATTTTCAAAACGACTTTTATTATTGATTTTTTTTTCAATATTCCTATTACAAATAGCAGCACTCATACATTTTGTATCTTTTAAAAGAAATTTTAATAATTATTTTTAAAATCATTATATAACGAGCTACCGGATAAACATGTGATTTATTTTATCTTTATGTCATAGCTAATGTATTATTAAGTTTAAAAAGTTGTTTGTGATACACCCTGTATATACTTTTTTAAAAGCGTATTTATAATTAAATGAAAATTATAAATCAACGTTATATATATATATATATATGTATATATATATATATATATATATATATAAATCAAAGTTATATATATATATATATATATATATATATATATATATATATATATATATATATATATATATATATATATATATATATATATATATTTCTAATTTTTTGATCTAATAACATAAAAAAATAAAATAAATAAATTTGTTTGTGACATTGATTAAATTCATAAATAAAATTAAAACATTAATAAATAAAATCTGAACTGCATATTTAGAAATTTAAAGTTTTTTTTTTTTATGCTGACTACGCAACATTTTCATATGATTAAAATTTTTCAATGAAATTGCAAGCTACATATTTGCACAAAAAAATAGCTTTAAAATGAATATTATACCAAGATAAAACTAAGCGATATGAAAAAAAAGTGGGAATGTAGATTTTAATATATGCAGAGAAAAAAATAAGCTTATATATACTGTTGCTTATTCTAAAGGTAAAAGAATAAAGTCATGTAATACATGCAATTTTATATCAGTTTATAACAATATAAATAAGTAAAACAAATGCATTTATAGTAGAGGAAATTACAGAGGACAGTTTTTAAGCAAAATAATGTTTACAAATTCTATAGTAGCTTATACATTTATTTGAATATCTCGCGACAGAAAAAATATATTTAAAATAAGAAATGCAATTTATTTATAGCATGCACATTTTTTTAAAGTTATAGTTTACACAAATGTACGAAGAAATCCACCAAATATTTCGCGCTTAATATAAATTCGTGTAAAACGAAACAGCATGAATCGTTTCAAACGTTTTATTTCCGAGATTGAAATAGAAATAACGGAAATTGATGCTTTAAAATATTTATACAACGTTACATACACGTAAGTAATAAAAAGCATGATAAATAAGGGAAAATTTTACTAGCGTAGTATTACAGCTGATTAAAAATGCAGTGCTACTCAGTTAAAAATATTGTGGTGATTTAAGCCAACTTTTGCTGCAGTGTTGCCACTTTTTTCAAAGGATATAACTCGCGTTGTTTTCTCCTTAGTTAATCTGTCATTAAAAATGGCAAATTTTACTTTTTCAAAAAAAAAAAAAAAAAAAGTAGCAATTGAGAAAATTGAAAAATAAAGTAGCCCGCTGGCAACACTGTTTTGCTGCAGCAGTATTGCCAACCATATGATGGTGAAACTTAATTCCAACAACTTGAGCTGTGGTTCAACCGGAGCTCCAAATGTTGGGGACGACATTTACCATCTTATAGTTGCAACTACTGCAGCACCAAAAGTTGGTTCAACATACTACAAAATTTTTAACAGTGACTGTTTTATGAGCACTTTAAATGTAAATTGAACAGTGGGAGCCAAATCAAAATAATGATAATAATAATTAAAGAAGGTAATACAAATCACCTTCAAAAAAGGACAAACAAAACATACACCTATTTATAGCTATTATATGAGGACACGGAAATATTCAACTCTATTGTATCATTACACTAGTCAACGAAAGTTTCAAATTGGCCTATGCAATTGATCTTCATCAAATAGTTACAGAAGGCGTTGCAGTACAAATGAAGTTAGACAAAGCCAATTCTATGATACAAGGCCTTGGAATTTGACTTGAATAATTTATTTCAGACAAAGCTTAAACAAATCTTGTGTATTTATTTATAATCACTTAAACAAAAGGAGATTTCACCTATTTAGTAATGCAGATTTCCCCTGTATAGTTCATTGAGATGCATCTCAAAAATCTCAGAAATTGGAAGATAGGAGATGAAAATCACGCATTTAAAATATTGGGTTGTCCGCAAAGTTCGTGCCGGTTGGGAAAAACAATTTGTACCGGAAAACTCTGCTCTTTAATTATTAGATATTAGATATCGGAATCGATATCTAATAATTAAATTATAGAATTTTCCGGTACGAATTGATTTTCTTAACCGGCACGAACTTTCCGGACAACCCAATACAATCCACGGATTACATCGGAAACAATAATTATTTATTTACTAGCAGAGACACCCCCCTTTCCCCAGGGCCCGGTCCAAGTGTGCCGAAAATACGGGGTCTGACCCGAGTCTGCAGGAAAAAACTAAGCCCAGGCCGGATTTCTGCCCCAGTCTAATGACAGAAAATCAGCCCGAAACAGGCCCACGGGCCGTTGTTGGTTCCAACTTCAGGCCCGACCGGGCCTGTGAAGACAATCTGATCGAAGATTTGGAAATAAAAAAATAAAAAAAAAGAAAGAAAGAAAAAAATTTAAAAAAAGAAAAAAAAACCCTTCTATTTACACTTTTTTTTTTTTTTTTTTTTTTTTTTTTTTTTTTTTTAAAGTAGGCGCTGTTTTATAAAATATTCCCTTGTCACTCTATACTTCGCACCTGGAATCAGATTATTTTTAAATGAAATGCTAAAAAAAATTCTGCTTATGGACCAATCTGTTTTAAGAGTTCATTCATAAATACAAATGTTCATATATTTCAGAATTAACCCGTTTCATTCGTACATAGAAATACTAACTCCTGTATATTTAAGAATAAAGACACTTAGTTGATCAATGTAAATTTTTGTATATTTACGAATGGAGGCACTTCTTTCATAAATACAAACTTATGAAATATTTAAAGAAAAAAAGGTATTTCATTTGTAAGTACACAAGATTCTTTTAACGATTTTTAAAGACATATTTTCGTGAAAACGAAACTCACCTTCTGGACAACGGGCATCCCACCCATCTGCAACATTTTGCACAAATTTATCACTCTTCCATATCCTATAAAAAATCAAAACGAGTAGACCATTAAATATCTTTACATTTATTCAAAAAGTCATTTATAATCATATTATAAAGAAGAAACGCTTGTTTGTTTGTTTGTTTATAGGAACTAATCTGTATAACTAACCAAACCGATTTAAAAAATAATGGTGGTAATTTAATACTGACAGGCCTCTACTCTAACATAGGTTACCGTTTATGTTGGTACCGCTGCTACCAAGTGGGTGCTAGAGCAATAATTGCTGAAAAAACAGAGCGATTTATTTGAAATTGTTTGGGCCAAAACTTTAAAATTGACACAGTGGTTATTTTTAAGAGGTAAATACTCACTAAGAATGGTTTAAAAAAGGGTGAAATGAGCCGAAAACGTTCTATTCGGAAAATACCGAGCCGATTAAAAAAATTCTTTCCGTATTATAGTAATTTCCATTTCGGTTTAAATATGAAGTTTTTTTTTTTTTCTTTACTGAATCTAGATATCTCCGCATTCCAGTGGGTAAAAGTGAGAAAAACGTTCTAAAATTACGATTTCTTAGAAATTGTTTGGGTTAGAAAATTGAAAATTGAAATGGTGCTTACTTTTAAGACATAAATGACTGCAAAGTACGGTATTTTAAAATATCGAAATTTTAAAAATTGAAATAATTGGAAATCGCTCGAGAATCACGATTACTCTGAAACTACCAATTTCAAATGTTCTTTTATATTATTATGCTGATTATCAAGCAAGACTATTTTTGTTTACCTTGGCATCCCTGCACCCAAGCAGGTGCAAGAACGGAAACTGTTTTAAAGTTACGATTGCTTTGAAACTATTAGGGCTTGAAATTGTAGTTATTTTCAAGACGTAAATGCCCACTACGAAATGTTTTTAAAAATTCGAAATTTAAAATTGTAAAATAAATAATAAACGTTTTAAAACAACGATTACATAGAAATTACGAAATTTATTTCAAAAAAGTTTCATTGTAGAATAGGTAGTGGACGGAATTCACAAATAAGCACCATTTTATCTGTTTTTCGGAAGGCGAGGCTGCAAATGGTTTTGAATGCTTTTCTCTTTTAATTAGCCGTATTTTTTGTTAGTAATAGAAACGTAATTTTTTTTCATGTTAACCCCTTCCCGAAAAGAGTCCATTACAATTTTTTTTATTATCATTTTTTTTTTTTTAAATAGAAATTTTTATCTCATTTAATCGTAAAACTGCTCTGGTTAAATAACTCAAAATTTTTCGTAAAACATTACTGGTATGAATAATTAATTATTCATACTAGTAATTTTTTAAAGCATTCTGAGTACTTAATTAATTCCTAATGTTAATTAATTACCTAAGTATTACCTGAGTATCTAATGTATAAGCGACGCTCGTCGCGAATGGATTAATAAACTCACAAAGTACATTTTAACAATGTTTTCAACATATGCGTTCTACTTCCACGCTTGCAAAACAACGGGTCTTACTAGTATGCAAATATAATAATAAAAGTTCACATGATTTTCTAAAGAAAATCATTCACTTACCTCTGTTTAGAGCTGGTGCATTCTCTTTTGTTTGTATCCCACGCACAGTAGGGATCTCTTAGAGCTACGCAAGCACTAAAAGGAAAGAAAAATCCGCATTAAAACACTTTGAAATATCACATCAATAATCAGAAAGTCAACACATGTTCATTTGTGAAAATCAAATGAATTTTAAAAATAGAGAAAAAGATATTTTATTATCAGATGCTTAATAATTAAAAAAAAAATCTTTAATTTTTATATGCACATATATGTACTATGCACATAAATGTATTCGAAAAATTGAATATTTCTAGTACATTATTTAAAATATTTTCACCTATAAAAGATTCAATCATATTTTTCAATCTTTAAAACCTTTGCTTGAACATACAACCTCCCCTCCCCCCAGAAAAAAACCCAATGTAATAGCAGGGGCAGTTCCAACACTCCATTTAGAAGAGAGGTGCACATTTATACATAAGCATAGTTTTTATTTGTTTAGTTTGTCCGCAGCTTCAAACTGTATGTTTTATGACACACTAACGAAGTTATTCTCATTCGTAAATACATCAATTTGTGGGTATATTCGTAAATTTATAAAAACGTGCAAGTTCTATTCATAGATGCTAAGGAATTGAGTTTTCCACTTCTTTATAAGGATCTCTCAGAAAATGTTGTCAAAGCTAGCATTTTAAACCGATTTTCGAGAGTCGATGTCGCGAAAAGATGATCATCGGCGAGTATTAATTTATAATTGAAGTTGTATCAGGTATATAAAACGAGGTACGTTTTTTGGTGCTTTGAAGCTTAAAGAGCACAGTTTACGAATTTTACGCATTTCCGTTTTAAACGAGCGTGTGTGTCAAAGACATTTGAATTATTGAGCGAGAATATATATATATATATTATTGGCATTCTGAATGTGTATTTACATTTTAACCCGGGAGAAGTCGCATGGGGTATGACATACCCCGCGTGCGTACGGATTTTACAATTATCACCACTACTTTTCGAAAAGTAATCTTTAGCGTATTTTATCCTACAATTTGTAACAGTTGTCACTGATTAAATAAGTTGAGAATTATTTTTTGTATTTATCGGTGACAAAGTAAAAACTATTCATACCTTAGATATGCGCGATTTCTTCCGGGTTAAAGAAAATTGTACTGTTCAATAGAAACTTTTATCGTTCAGGGATGGATCATGGCCCCGTGATCTCCCCACTCCTCCTTGGATCCGATTTTCTCTAATAGTCCTGTTGTACAAATAGAGTCAGGGGCATAGCTAGGGTGGGGTTTCAGGTGCTCTGGGTACCACTAATTTGCAAAGTTTTCTTTGTCTTATACAATCGGAAAACTTTCTGCGATAATCAAGGCCAAGAAAACTGTACAATATTACTGGTATTTTAGAGCATTTAGACCCTCCCTCCCTGACTACGCCACTGAATAGAGCCGTTATATCAAAATACATTAAAATGTAAATTTATCATATTAATAACATAATTAGCATTATAAATTCTGTAATAATGATATTAACGATAGAATTAATCGTTTTTTAACGCGTGGTTACTGTTGTTTTAGAATGAACAAGCCCTTTATATTGTGAATAATTCACAAAAGTCGCGTCAAATATTATTCTAATGTAATATTATGTAATTTCATTTTAACGTTTTGGTGTACCATTTGGCACGGATGAATTCAGGTGGTGGCTCAAGGGGGGTGGGGGGGGGGAATCCCTCGGAGCATGGAAATGTTCTCGAAAAAATTCTCCTGAAAATTTGAGATTTTGTATTTGGTAATGGTTTAAAAGTACAAATTATTGTAAAACTGAACCCCCTGAACCTTATAGAGCTTCGAAGTATTTTTTGAGGATACATTTTAGAGACAAAATGGATATTTGAAACGATATGAACATAGAATCATTGTTAGTATCAAAAACAGATTTCATTTATTTAAAGCCAGATTTCCGAACTCTTTATCTTTTTCTTTCTTAGTCCTAAATTATCTTGATAGTTTTCAAGTTTAATATTTTTGTCACACATTTTTAATTATTTGAATTCAATAAGCAAATTATGAAACAGGAAAATATTAGACAACTCAATAATATATATATATATATATTCATATCAAATGTGTGCATAGGAATTTTTTTAAGTTTAAAATAAACATCTAATGCACATTTTTTTTTTTTTTTTAGAAAAACAAAAAGTATATGCCGTTGTAAAACATTAACCAATATTCTGATATTCATTTAACGCCGACACATGGTAACTAGACAAAGATGAAAGGGGGAAAATCAAAGAAGTAGTTGCAAAATTCGTGCGAAATTAAGAATGATTCAGCACAGCGGCCACATATGTACGTCGCTCTATGATCAATAACTTAACGATCTTGTCGACTGCTTGCAATTAATCATCAGCAAACCAAAGAGCTATTGGAAAATTTCGCCAAGAGAAATTCCCTGCACTATCCCGTAACTTCTGCTCCGTTTCCCCACTGGAAATTCCCTCGAATACTATCCGCATCGATTAATCGGGTCATTAATCGATTCACCGGACGTCAGAATCGATTCGACACAATCGCTTTTCTGTATCTCGGTGTTCTGAAAGCTGCCGAGATGCAAGTTGCTTCGAGACTGACTTTTAATTTGACCGGAAAATAAAAAATTCCCGATCGATGGATTTTTTTTTCTTTATTTTTCTGAAGAGGGAAATACACCGTCTCAATTTCGATACTTCTGTGACTTTAACTGTGAACGAATGTTGTAATAGATTAAAAGATTCACAAGGAAAGGTAGGAAGTTAAAAAAAATTTCGATGTTAGAGATCTGGCGGTGTTCCCCAAGAGGGAGTGAAGTAGTATGTTCTTAGTACTAATCAATGAATTTTATCTATATTTTAAGATATCTTATACGAAATTTTCATTTTAAAATGTACAAATTTCTTTGGAAAAAATGAAGAATTTAAAAAGAAATCTATGATTTTCTTCTGCTCTGAGAGTTTGGCATGGTTTTAAATTATTTATTTCTTACCGTTCACTTAAAACTACATGTGAACTTTGAAAAATTACTACATAATTAACATTTACCTGTGCTTGATAATTTCTAATAAATTAAATTCGGTTCCTAGAATCTAAACTGGATTTTTCATCATTAAACATTATTGTTTACTTTTAAGGCTGCTATTGTTCACTTTTAAAGCTGTTTTACTTTAATTACTACAAGGACGGTTCCAGCCCTCGAGTCACGATGAATCAGGGCCTTAACCAGGCGAGGTCAGGGTGGCCTGAGCCCCTTCTAGAATTTATAATCTTTCAATACGAAACACATCATTTATTACATTTAAGAATTTTAAAATTTTATAATCAAAAGTTTTATGACAGTGGGGACCTGCTTTATATATCTGTCTGTATTTATATACCTTTAAAATAGAGGGGGGAAGACAGGTTGTAAATTAGCACCATCGAAAATTTTCAAAGTCCCCTCTAACTATTCCGACAGGTTACGGCCCTACGATGAATTTAAGGGATGATTAGTGTGCCTACCCTTGGAGATAAGATCGTCCCCCTTTCCTGCGAGGACATCGAAGGAAGCTTTATTAACTATCTAGACAAAATTTATTTTTGCGCCCTTGTAAGTTTTTACTTCTAGAGAAACTATTAGAAATATTAAGCTTTTTTTTTTTTTTTTTGGCACCCCGGATGGTCACTCAAACATGTTTCCAACTAAAGACAAATCTCAGCTTACCAAATTATACCTCTCCTTCAATGCCATTTAACAAATTCGCATCGGGAAACAAGAATTCTCTTTTTTTATTCCAAAAATATCATTGACTAAAGCCGTGGCTTCTACCTTACAGAAAATGCATTTATATCACGTTGTCGACATTTTTTTTAGATTGTAAGACATTTTATGTTAAATACGTACATTGAAAGATATTTACTAATGAATAAACTTGAAAAACCTATCAATGAAAAAAAAAAGGAAGAATTTCAGAAGAGGGAGGAGCTTCTGTTGTTATAAAACGCAGATTTCACAAAAACATACCGATGCGAATGTGATGAAATGCACGATTAAATTGTATTATTAAAAACGAAAGCTGCTTACCTGCACGTCCTTGCGTGTTTATCACAGCTATGTAAAGGAATAGTTAAAATTTCATCTTGAGAGACGACCACCAGTTTTGCCTCCTGGGCTGTATGGTAAACCAACAAGTTAGTAACTGGTACGCGGTTTGAGAACACCAGCATCTCTTCCACGATGATAGGAATCACCATCTGTGTGCTGCCGTCACTCCCTCCGTTCAAAGCTTTTATAACTTTACCATTGTCTGAAAAAGACACGATAGTTAGTAACCATTCTGATGGAGATGGAACAACTTGTAAAAAAACATGTTAAAGCATGTTGTTAACATTTTCCCGTACAACAAAGAATATCATGGTCATGCAACAACATGACTTTTGCAAAGTGGCAATGACTTCACATGGATTGCAAATTACAAATGTTTTGCATACACGTACACAAGCATTGTTGCCAAAACTATAGCAGATTCTTTATTCAGAAATTCTGAATTCTTAGCAGAAAGTTTAAATAGTTTTTATACTATAATGATAGGTATTCCGTTAAAAATAAAAGAAATACTACTCAAGCTTTTCTGGTATAAATTTGGAATTTCTAAATGAAAAATCCGCACGATTTGATAACGCATGCAAGTTGAGGCACGTGCAAGAGAATCTACAAGTGCCATGGAGTGACTGCCATGATGCAGTGACGTAATCAATGATAATATGTAAACTGTATCTTTATTAGCACATATATAGTAATCTGAATATTATATAGGATTTGGATGAGTCCATTCCACACGCACGAGACAATTGCCTTGAGCCAATTGCTCATAGTCGTCTCGTGGAAATATGTTCATCTATGATGCAGTGACGTTGTTTTGTCCGTTTTTAATCTGATTTGTGACATATTAATTCAATACATAAGTGATCAATTAGACATTGCATACAGCTTAAGCGAAAAGTTAAAAAATTTCTGTGAACTTATTTTCTTACGCTGCTAATTAAACAACATTTACCTTGATATAAATTAAAACTTATATCAAGAATAAAACAATAAAATATGAATGTTTTTTATAAAATATTATTTTTTATGATAAGACGAACATTCTAAAACATACAGTAAATTCTAATATATGGTGTACATTGACACCAAACAGAATTTTGCATGAAAATTTGAATTACTTTCTTTTTCTTTCACTTAAATTTGAATATTTATATTCGTGATTTGTCAACTGTACAATTGTACAATGATGAAAGAGTCGGTCAGAGTAATTTAGATATAGTGGGGGTAATTTAAATATAAATTGCTTTTTTATGAAAACTAATGTTATTTTTTTAGAAATATTCAAATTATTCCGTATGTTTATACCATTTGTTTTCCACTGTTTCAGTGTGAAAAGTCTTTAGATAACAATAGGGATAATCGTTTATACGTCTGTTTATATAGGTATACTCAAATTACCCCACTATATCAAAATTACTCCGACTAACCTTACAGTCAATACAGTTATTTACAGTTATCAATAATAAAGCAATAAAAAGAAACTTTGTACTAACCTGTACCAATGAACATAACGTCAAATTTCTTTCCGTTCGCTGTTTCAACTTGAGGATCTACAGCAATGTGTGTGTATCGATATCTGGAGAGAGAACATATTTTAATCATTTTTTTAAATGACTTTTAAATTACATTTATATTTTGAAAGATTTCGAATTAATAATGTAAGTCTTTTATACCGTAACATAGATGGATGTTGTTAACGATCTTAATCTGCCTCTGACTATATCCTTTTAAATTAAATTTAAATATATTTTTGAAAACACTTGACATTTATATCAACAATATTATAGCTTGAAGATAATTATTATTTCATTAATTAGTACCTAACAAACTTTAATTAGTACTTAATTAATTAATTAATACAAAAGTTTATATCTGAATGTTAAATAAAAATTTTAAAAAATAGAATTGAATATATTGAACATACTATTTAAATATATCTCTCGAAGTTAAATTGAAATGCACTCCTTACAACTATTTAAGAAAAGTTATATTAACCATCAAATGCATTACAATGTATTTGAAAGAGAAAATATGCAAATAAAGTACTTAATGAATATTAATATGCTCTCATTAATTACTACTTAATAAAAAGATTAAATAAAGGAATTTCATAGTAATTTAAATATTAAATAAATAAATAAATAAAATATTTAATGTACCGTTTCATACGAGTTAATTAAAAAAAGCTTTTATATAGCCATGTAGTTTTGAAAACAGTGTATTTTGTCAAGCATCATTTAAAAAATAATAATAATTAATGGTCATAGGAGTAAATGCATAGCTGCCAACTTTTACGCTTTTTTGTTACCACTAATTGTTAATTATTATTTTTTCTTTATTTAATCGCACAATCTTGGCGATTAAAAAAGTAAAAAGTAATTGTTAAAAATCAGTGGTAAGAGGAAAGCGCAAAAGTTGGCAGATATGCAAGTGAAAACATCCAATAATATCTTAATCTAGAAAATAGAAATCGGAACTAACAATTATGGTATAACACCATTTTGACGCCCCGAATTTTAAGGTTTTCTCGGAGATTTTTCAAAAGAATTAAGAAGTGTTTGTAAAATACATTTACACTAAATTTATACGCATATATTAATGCAGAAAACAGTACATATTTTTAGCTGATATGCTAAAAAATAGTGGTTTGATATGTGATGGACGCCAGCACTTTGAAAAAAAGATGGTCGTGCTGTGGACACGTAAATTCACCGTAGACTTCTCCTTGAACAATGCAACCAAATAATTAGTTTTCTTAGTCCAAATCTAGTGGAATACGTAGGAAGCCGTTTTTTAAAAAGTGCATTTTTAGTGAAATGAAATGGATGCAAAGTAAAATGAATGTTTTCAATTACAAATTTCGTTACTAAAAGTTACACAGCGATAAATCAACTTTTCGAAAAAATCCTACGTATTTTATTATTAAATATGTGTCGATTAAGTTTTAAATAGATCACGTTGATTGGTTGAAATTGGAGAAGATAAGAAAGTCCGAAAAATTTAAAAATGCTGTCTAAATATATATATATAATAAAATAAATAAACTAAACCTCGCTTAAGGTTTTTATTATTGACTAGCATGCTACGCCCGCTGCGCTGGGCCATTTTTCTAAATGTACCTTAAATCATACGAAATGGCTTTTTATTTTAAAGGAATATGGATCTTCACCTACGGATGCTACCTTAGTCAAAATTTTCAAACGAATTACATCAATGGATTTGAGCATGTATTTTAAAGCAATAGGGACGTTCACCTGTTTTTCCTTCAATATTGCTGTAAACGATGCGAACGACATTGCGTTATATTATATCATACATTGGACAAATTTGGGCCAAAAAGAAGCAACTCATTTAGTTGATCATTTGTAGTAGAGTTTGGTTTGGAAATGAGGCCATTATAACCAAAAGACCATTATGGCAACAGGAACTAAAATGTTCTCTAGTCAACATACTACTAAAAATAGAGCATTACAATGATTGCATAGATTGACCATTGAACTTAAGTAATGTTCGGGTGATTCAGTTTCGTCTGTAAGTTCTTGAACTCCGTTCCCCTTTCTTGTCTCTATGTGAGGTTCTGGTAACGTAAGTACAATCTCACTCTATGTTACGTTATATTTCGTAATATACGTCCTCTTCAGGCAAGTCTACTATGGTTTTTGATCTTTCGACTCCAGCAGAGTAAATACCGTCAAAAACGTAATAAATTGTTTGCACATAAAGAACAGTGTTTAACTTTCCTATTTAAAAAAACTGGTGAAACATAAAAAAGTGCATTTTTAAAGCTGAATAGTTTGAATAAAATTAAAATGACGCCATTTTCACTGTCTTTCCATTTTTTATACCAGTTGCATTCGTGTAACCGTTAACCTGAAAAAAACCCCGATGATTAAATCCGGTAGAAGAATAAACATCTAGTTTGCATCCCATAAAATCTTCCTAATCTTCCATAATCTTGTCGATTTCCAAGTTTGACGTCAAACATTAGAAGTGCTTAAAACGATATGGTTACTAATGTACCAGATTTACTTACAAAATGAAGTTATTAACACGCCAAACTATGTTCCATTAAATAATGTCAAATTACTGTTAATTCAATTATAGATCTTTTATTAGCAAAATTCCATACCTTATACAAAACTGAAAATGATAAAGTTAGTTATGCAAAATGTTTAGTAATAATCTTTTTGATGAATACTTAAACCGAATATTTTCTTTGCACTTCACTAAAGAGCATAATAACATGCAGAAATAAATTCATTTGCCACTATGTTTAGATGCTAGGGATGTGTGTAAGTCGAAAATGCTTTATAATGATCGAAAAATTATCTAATCAGAATTTCAGCTACTCGTTTTTCTTATCCAAGCTGAAATGATAAATTGACAAATATTATTTATTCCATTCGCCACCATTGACATCACAAAGTTTTTCCATACATTGAATGGAAGCATTGCTTTTTTGGTAAAACTTTGCTTCATAATTTAAAAAAAAACCCATAAATTTAGCAATCGCTAATTTCAAAAGTCGTCTAATCTTCTGTAATCTGAATCGTCGTCCAGAATAACTTTGAAACTTAAACGAAACTTCCAACAATATAGTAAAAATGCCAACTGGCAGGTGTCCGGAATACGAACGATTAGTTCAATATCTTTTAAAAACAATGACGAATCAAAAAGAGCATCGTAAATTTATTTTAACACGCAATTTTAATTACAAAATGTTGCCTTTTGTAATAGTAATAACGCATAATTGCACACATATTCTTTAGTTCCTAACTTTTGACGTAATGAATATTTCTATAAATGAAATTGGCGATATATTAAAAAAGAAAAAATTAAAGGATAGACAATATTCGCTGATCTGAATTCGAGGCTATAAAAATCATATGTTTTGGGAAAACAAACCGGCATGTTTCCGTAGTAAATTTTTAAATGTCTAAAATTTAACTATTTTACAATATTTGTTTGGGTGGCAGACATTCACTAAAATTTAAATATTTGATCGCATATTTATAACAATAACTGCTATTTATAAAATTTGCATTTGAATATAAAAATTTACTCCAAAAAGGATCTTGTATACCCGAAAAAACACTATTATTGCTAATAAAGCTCAAGCTGATGTCACGCTTACGCATTTTTGGCTTAAAATCACATTGTTTGGCGCCAAAGGTAAAATCAAAATCGTAAATAAACGAATAACATGTAACTCATAAATGCAGTCATTTTTACAATTACATCTGCTGCTAGTTCCACCTGTAAGTCACATGATAGGGGAGTTATATATAAAAAAAATTAACAGAAAGACAAAAAAATGAAAAAAAAAATGTCACTCCTATAATATCTAATCAAATGATCAGATTTTGTTAACCTGACGCGAACGATAAATCGCCAAATATTGAATATTTTTAAGCATTACAAACATTCCTTTGGGTTTAAATTAAATATTTTCGCTTTATAATATTATCCCTCATTACAACAGTTTTTTTTTCTTTTTCTTTTTTGCGGGGGGGGGGGGGGGGAGGGGTTAAAATTATCTCATAAATAAAATTAATGAGATAATTTTTCTTTTAGTTTTCTATGTGTTTGAATTATTTTCTGATATAGCCATTTCAATTCTTTCGCCAACGATAACGGTCGCCAAAAAATGACCTATGGTAACCTTATCGTCCAAAATAACAGAACTTTCCATCATAATTCTATAAATAATCGACGACGTAGAGCGTTGTGTTATATACTAAAACCTTCCCTGAAAAAATATCTATCGAACAGTGCAAGTTCCAACAAAATACATTCAGCGGAACTTGAGTTATAAATTAACGGAACGAAATTTCCGTTTGTGTTTTATATATATAGTAGATTATTTGCTAAGGCGCGGTCTATTTCATGTAACTCTACAATTGCCCTTTTACTTTGTATAGCGATTACTAACAAATAAAGTATGATTTTTGTGTATAAAAGTACTTTAAGACAGACAAAAAAAAAATCGAAATTTTAAATCTGTCAAACTGGTGTTAACCCTTAAATGTTAACGCCCCTTAATGCAGGTTAAATGTTAACAAATAACAATAACAAAATAATTTATATATGGTAATAGATAAATTAAAATAGACAAGTTATATATTACCATATGCGGAAACATATGGTAATATGTTATATAAAAAATGGTAATATGGATATTTATATAAAAAACATATGGTAATATATCATAAGCATATCTATTACCATATGCAAAACCATATGCAATCTACATTTCTGATTACATATGTTTTTGCAAGTCATGAAAATTAACTTATATTCTTATATTTACTTGAAGCCTGTGTAAATTACAAGTGGCCTTCCCCAAAACGCTGGCACAGACTGATCCATCAAGTTGTGATTTTTGATGAAATTGACGGTCATTTCCGGCAACGTTCGGGAATCGTTGACACACTGAAAAGTAAAAATATGTATATACAAGATGAAGTAATTTGATAATTTGACGAATTTAAATGACTTAAAAAATTCGAATGAATGTACTTTAATGTTTAGGAGCCATTTGAAGAAAAGTACAATATTATGTAATAAAAACAAACTATTTACACCGATTTAAAAAATTGCATCAATTTAAAAATAAAAATTCATCAAAAACTTTTAAATTGTAGCCTAGAAAAACAGAAAAATTATCTGTAAAAATAAACATTACTTTTTTAACTTATCCTCTTAAAAAAATAATAATAATTGCATTTCCTATTTGGTGTACATCTTTTACAAAAATTAACGGTTTCATTATTTTACGATTTTCATATAATTCAAAATCATGCATATTTAAAAAAGTTTTAAACTTTTAGAATCATAATTTTTGTTTAAAGAAAATGCCATAACTGTTTAGGTTAGTTCCTGAAAGTTTGGTATTGAATGCTTTGTGATTAAAACAAAGTACAATTACTTTTGTCAGATAATTTTACAGAAAAGTACCAAAAAAAATCTCATATTTCCTGTTTGTATATATATGAACGAAAATTCTAAGTAAAAGAGAAAAACTAAAGCTATCAAAAAAGACAGATTGTAAATCCAGTCTCTTTTAAATAAAAATTAATGACATTTCGGTTTATTTGGATTTTAAAAAAAATACCAATATCAATGTTGGAATTATCGCTTTCAAACGATAATTCAATTTGTTTGAGATTTCAACATGGTACCAAACCGAAGAAGGCCTAATACATCTGCTCCCCACATCTGTTTATGTTATCAGAATAAGTATTTATACCTGTCCTGGTCTTGGTACCAAACTTAACCCATTACCCGCTGGTATTGCGTTAACGCAACATTAAATAAAAAAGTGTATAAAAAAAACTGGCCGGCCACCACTATTTTAACATGTTAAAAAATACTTTATTTAATGACAAAAACTTTGCTATTAAAGATACCAAATATTATCTTTCAGAATTTTTGGTGGCAAACGAATTTCAATAAAAATAGTGAAGGCTCCGCCCACATAGTTTTGGCGGTTAATGGGTTAAGAAGGCCTATTAAATCTCCTCCCCACATCTGTTTATGTTATCAGAATAAGTATTTATACCTGTCCTGGTCTTGGCTCAGGAACTTTGGAATTCTGCACTGGAAGCCAATTAAAATTAACATCTTCGTGGCCTTTAAAGGGTCCATCAAATGTTCTCAGGATGTCCTCTAGTCTGAAAGCGCACACGGCTGATCCACTGATGCTGTTTCTGTAAAAAATAAATAAATAAATGAATAAATTAAATAAATTAAAAATAGGAATAAGATGCTTTTATAAACACTTGGAATTCATTGATTTGCAGAATATTTCAAGATTCATCTAATAAAAAGAAAAAGGGTAGATAGCTGAAAACTATTGCAAGAAAATACCAACTAAGAAAACGAAATTAGGAAATTAAAAGATATCTATTAAATAACATTTGGCTTGTTTTAGAGAAAACAGGTTAAGTTAGTGAATAAACAATGTTTTAGTTAGACTGGAAAAAAAAGTTTACTATGAACAAATATTTCCTACCTATATGCACCTATATGCTACCTATATTCTACACTTATTTGCTCAATTATTTTCAGCACACTTATAGTTTACAAGGAACAAAACATGAACAAATTTCAACAAATAACTTTTCCTAAATAAAAATGTAAACATCTCTTAAAGTCTATCATTAAAATCCAAAAGATTAAAGAAATCATACATTTAAAACCAGAAAAATAAATATGTTTTTACTTTAAAATATTTTTATTCCAAGTTTAAATAAATAAATGAATAAATAAAATAAAATAAAAGTATGAATAAGATGCTTTTATAAACACTTAGAATTCATTTATTCGTAAAATATTTCAGGATTCATCTAATAAAAAGAAAAAAGGTAGATAGCTGAAAACTATTGCAAGAAAATCCCAATTAAGAAAACGAAATTAGGAAATTGAAAAATATATATTAAATAACATTAGGCTTGTTTTAGAGAAAACAGGTTAAGTTAGTGAATAAACAATGTTTTAGTTAGACTGGAAAAAAAATTTAATTTACTATGAACAAATATTTCCTACCTATATGCACCTATATGCTACCTATATTCTACACTTATTTGATCAATTATTTTCAGCACACTTATAGTTTACAAGGAACAAAACATGAACAAAGTACAACAAATAACTTTTCCTAAACAAAAATGTAAATATATCTTAAAGTCTGTCATTAAAATCCAAAAGATTAAAGAAATCATACATTTAAAACCAGAAAAATAAATCTGTTTTTACTTTAAAATATAAAGTTTGTATTTGAATTTATTATATTTTTTGAAATGAATTTATTTTTATTTATTTTTTTCATTTTAAATTTTGCATACATTGTTTTCATGTTAATCCTTTATTTTTTATTATGAATAGAAATCTTTACTAAGTTGGGATGTGGATTTTTTAAATCAATCCTCTCTAAAATCACAAAAATTTGCTTTCCAAAAACAATATTTTTCGATTAGTACTCAAAACTATCATTCCAAGAATGAAGATTTACCTTTACCCTTTTACAAATGTAGTTTTCAGAAAGCCGCTTCTGTCAAAAACTTTATACTCTTATCATATCTTCAGCCTTTTTTTTTTATTTCTTTTACGAAATAAAGTAGAAAATCTTTCTTCCAAACGTACAAATAATTGAACTCTTCTATAAATGTTTGGCTTACTTCAAATTCTTTATCAATGTCACTTTTTCTTTTTTTTCTATTTTCAACTTCGACAGTCTCACCCACGGAAAAAAAGGTGATTCTCATAACCAAAAAAAATTTAAAAGAAGTTTTCCAATTTCTATGAAATGAAAATTTTATTACTTTCTATTATCATTTCCTTTTTATTAATTTTTTTCTGTCCCATTTTTATTCTAATTCATTTATTTTCCAACCCACTCTTATCTTTTCGAAAAAAAACCTGAAGCATTTCTTACTAAATTTTTTCTTATTTTTTTCATGGTACTTACTTTTTTTTTCTCTTCCATTTAGCGTCTTTGCGACTATAATTCATTAATAACGCAAAAATTTCCTTTCTTCCCCCATAGGCTGTTGTTTTTCGATTATGCAAGAATAAGAATGGGGGTAACCGTTAAAAGGGGGTTGGGGGGCACATTAATAGTTTCCCGTAGCCAATAATTAACTGATGCCGTCATCACTTCCACGCTTTCGCTGCTAATGGAAATAGAAGTTATTGATGTTTCCCTACTGATCAATTCATCTTAAAACTCTTTTGCTGCAGTTTTTACAAGTTATTCTTATCGCATTTTTTAAAGCATCATACATTTTTTTTTCCATCTTCAATTTTCTTAAGATACCTTCAATAATTATTACGTTTATATTTCTCCAAGAACTGACAGTGGTTTAATTAAGCTGAAAAATAGAATAATGAAAAATTAGACGTAAAAAAAAAGAAATGATTTGACAGGTGATATTAGTAGTTTCTATTAATTCTCACTGCTTGGATTTCAGAGATGAGTGATTATTAATTATTCTTTATTAATTAAAATAATAAATGAACACGGGAAATTTAATTAATAGAAATGTAAGTTATTCTGAATGAGAATGAACATGCTTCCCTTGAGGGGGGCCGAAAGTTTTGAAGTGGAGAAAAACGAATGAAGTTTGATCCTGAATTGGGAAGCGCCTGTAATTAATATAAAAGATTACTTCACTTTGCATTTATTTATTTATGTCTCACAGAAATAAAAATAAATATTTATTAAATTGTATAAAACAATAACAAAAGTTTTAATATTGTACGATAAAATTAACCTTACAAAGTTAGTTTTGGAACAATTTTGAAGTCCATGTTCCATGTCCAATATACAGGGTGATTTTTTTTAAAGTTGTGAAAGTAAAACACTATAACAAAAGAACCACTGATCCAAATGACCTGAAATTTCACCAGTACGCTCCCAAAGCAATGGGAATTTTTTAGGTATGGTTAAAAAAAACTTAAAATCGCACCGACAGATGGCGCTGTAAGGTAGCAGAAACAAAGAATATCGTCTGTGGGAGGAAAACAATGGACGGTACTTTGAGAAACCATCTTCCGTAGGCCCTCTGTCGTCATTGGACCTTTTCTTAAATTCTTAAGTGTCCTAAACCTCTTAAGAGCAGTTGCTGCGCTGTCATTATTCTGATAATACAGTTTCACTAACAACGCAAAGTCCGTCAATGGCGCAGTCATTGCGAAGATTTCCATAGAATAATGAACACGAGTTGTGCGTACTTCACGTTCTTATCGCCAATGTGCGTGTGCCGGGCGCAAGTTTGTCTCCCGACTTTACTGCATGTACAGCGCCATCTGTCGGTGTGATTTTAAGTTTTTTAACCACACCTAAAAAGTACCCATTGCTTTGGGAGCATACTGGTGAAATTTTAGGTCATTTGGATCAGTGGTTCTTTTGTTATAGAGTTTTACTTTCACAACTTTAAAAAAAATCACCCTGTACATGAAGTCCATGTTTTTTGAAGTCCATAACATGTGAAGTCCATGTTTTGAAGTCCATGTTTTGAGTCAAAATTTTTTTATATATATACAACTCATTACATTTTTTCTCGATTATACCAAAACACACGGAGAAGTTTGTAAAAAAAATTAAAAAATGTTAATAAGAAATTCAAATTGAAGATTTAATTAATGTGTAAAGGGATAAAAACATTATACAAAAAAGCTTAAAATACCTTTTAATAAAAAGATTATATGTTTCCTACACTCAAACAGCGACTTCTTCCAGATCGAAAATGATATATAAACTATTTTTGCTACGTTTTTGAAAAGGACAAACACAAAACGCTTGAGTGTACGAATGTCATCTTTATATTTAAAGGAATTTTAAGCCTTTTTGTTTAATGTTTTTTATCACTTTAAACATTAATTACATCTTCAATTTAACGGTAACAAATTGTTTTATTATATTATTTAAAAAAAAATAATATGTATATATATATATATATATATATATATTCTTTTCAAAATAAAAAATAATATAAGTAAAATAAAATAACAGTAATAAAAAAAAAATCCCTTTTTTTGTTATAACTTTTGTTATTTATTTTTCAAGTACAGTTTGTAGAGAATTTTATCTCCTTTATTTTAAAAAATAAAAAATGTAAATAGGTTAATTTGTTCAAAAGTTATCTTAGCAAAACAGTTAAAAAACAGCGTTTCGAGATATTCGATTTTTAACTTTTGCGTTAGCAGGTTTCGCCGGTCTGTGCGGCTCAACATTTATAGCTCGTTGCACCGTAATTTTAGGATTTTTCTTATCGTACAAACTGCACTACATTTTTAAAGGTTCAAATATAATAATAATAATAATAATAATAATTACAGTTTTTCGTACTTTTAAGCCTTTCTGGTCCCCTTTAAGGGAGCAACAGCTCTTGTGAAATCCTATGGAAGACAGCTGATACTAAAGTACCGTTTAATAGGGGACTACTGAATCGATTTCAATATGTATATTTTCCATTTTAGCAGTAGATAAACTATATATTGATCATTTGGCAAGAAATAAAAATAGAAACTGCTATAATTACTCGATTTCGCAAACAAAGTGGCTAAATTTCCGTTGTAAATTAACGCTATACTAAAAAAAAACCATAGATTTTTTTTCCAGAGAAGCACAATGGTTGAAATATAACTAATTATAATATCAACAAAATAATAAAAGTAATATTGAAATCACTTCAGTAATTTTCGAGAAAAAGATACGTTAATATCAACTAATTTCTATAGGATTTCTTAACTGTTTTGTTGCCCCGTTAAACTACCTTCAATAATTGTTACGTTTATAATTATGTCAAAACTGAGCGTGTTTTAATTATGCTGAGAAATAAAATCGTGAAAAACTAGACATTAAAAAAAAGGAAGGAAATGACAAGAGTTGTCACAAGAGTTGTGTTAGAATTTCACAAGAGTTGTCCTTAAAAAAAGGGAAGATATGTCAGTTAATATTCACAGTTCTATTAATTTTCGCTGGTATTACTTGGATACCAGATATTATTAATTAAAATAATAAATGAACACGTGGAAGTTAATCATTAGAAATGCGAGATATTTTGAATGAGAATAACCATGCTGCCCTAAAAGCAACTAGAGACAAGCTTGTCTCTATGTTGCTTAGTTGTCTATAATGGATTAGTCAGAAATATAATTGAGTGGAAAATGAATTTAAATTTTTGTATAGGTTAAAGTGCAAATGTCTTTATTATTATTGTTATTATTATTATTATTATTATTATTATTATTATTATTATTATTATATTACATTACATTATATTATATTATATTTTGCCAACGGAAAATTTTTGAAGAAATACTATATTTTTGAAAGATACTCATGGCAAATAATAGTTTCACAATAACCTATACCCACGAATGCCTGTTGCAATTTTTAAAGTTTAGATTAAAATTTATTTTTAGTTAAATATTTCTTTTTTTACTCTATTATTGTTAGTGAAAAAATTTTAATTGAAATTTGTTGAATTTTAATTGAAATTTATTTTTAAAAATTCAGTTGTAAAATATTAGATTTTTGAAACATAATAATAGCCAATTATAATTTCATAAGAAACGAATAAGAACGTTTATCAAGAATTATCAGAACGTCTCTAGAATATCAGTAGTTATTTTTAAAAAAGGAAATGAAATTTAAACAGCTGCTTAAAATTCACACTTAAAAAGTTTTAGAATATGAAAATATGCAAAGTGTCTATATATGTATGATTAGTTTCAGAAAGGATTTTAGAAATTAAATTCAAGCAAAACTCTCTCTCTCACACATACAGAGAAAAAAAAACCTGAGTTTATTATTCTGAAATTTCAATTATTATAATTATATTTCAAATATATAATATATATATATGTGTGTGTGTGATCTTTCATTTCTTTCGTGTAATATATGTTGCTAGTCAATCTAAATACCGCTTGTTATCTTAAAATCAATTTCTACACACTATCCAGACTATCTACTGTTAGGCTCTATAGCCTATATACTGTTTAATCCACAGTTTACTATAGGTTTTTAACTTGTACATTTAATTCAGATGGCAAAAGATCAATTTCTTATCAAAGCTGTTTATTTCAAATAATTTTGAAAAAAAAAATCGTTGTAAAGAATTAAAAAAATACTTTAGAAGATGAATTATTTTTTTTAATTATTATTATTAAAGAGAAAGTTTCATTAGAGCACGGTAACACAACGCCTAGCAGACGTCAAATCGGCCAAATGAATAAGTGTCGATTCGAACCAGAATATTTTTTTTTATATAAAATAAGTTAAGTATATGCGATAACGAAATAATTTAAACAAATAAGTTAAATAGTTTCAAATAAAAATTATGATGTGAAATATTTTTACAAAACTTAAGTAAAATTTTCGGCTATTCTAGTGTTAAATGTTTATAAATAATAATTTTGGACATTTATTAAATGAAATTTATTTTAAGAAATTTAATCGTAAAATTATATTTGTATGTGTATTACAAAAAAACATTTTAAATAAAACATAAGAGAGTGTGGAATTGTGGATGCAAAATTGATATAAAAAATTACGATATTATCAGAAAATTCACAACAATAACTGCAAAAATAGAAATTAAAAAATATATTTATTTTAAAAAAGAGTTGCAAAAACTAACTCAAAATTAAATTAATTGTTTTCAAAAGATATAATCATCTGTTATTAAAAGCTAAAAATGTTACACATTTTATGCTTTCTTAATTTTGAAAAAGCATTAAAGAATTAAATATTTCTATGACAGAAATTAAATTGTAATCTTATCAAATATACCGATAAACATCACACGTAAATACCAATGTACAAAAAAAGAAAATTCTTATCAATTATAATACATTTAAAATTAATTTTGCTCTTTCTTTAAACAGAAAAAAAAAATTCTGTCCGCATTATTATTATAATAAAAAAAGAAAAGAAAAGAAAGAGAAAAAAGAAAAAGCAATTAAATGCATTTCAGAGAAAGTCGAGTTTTTCTATATTAATAAAAATTCAAAGTCTAATTTTAGGCAATTTACTTCTTTAAAATTATTTTTAAAATAATATTATCTTCTAATAAAACAAATTGTTAAAATACTCAACTTTTAAAGGTAACTTAAAACCATTACCAGAAGAAAAATAACTCGATTTAAAGGAATTAATAAAAAGGAAAATATTTTATCGCCTGAGCGCCTTCATTTTTTTTTATTTATATAGTTTTCTTGTAAGTAAAAAGCTATCTTATTATTTAAAAAATTCGATTAAAATTACCCTTAGGAAACGTTCACGCTTAAACTCCCTGCAATAAATTCAGAAATAATTTGATTAGTTCACGTATTAACAAGATAAAAAGATTAACAAGTTGAAAGTCTAACATATTTTTTAAAACGTATTTTCTGTTTTAAGAACATTCTTTAAACTCATTTTAAAGAATATTTAAGGTAAACGTAAATACTGAAATTATTCTTCTTATATCGTAACAGTATTGAGAAAAAGTGTTAGAATGTGTGTATACAGGGTGGTTATATACAAAGTTACACTACTCAGACCAATCTTAAGCCCATTCTGGTTGACGGATTTCGTTGAAACTTGGTATACACGTTATATGGACCCATAGATTCTATGATATGGACCATGGGGAAGAGTATCCAGTATAAAAAAAAAGTTCAAATTTCAACCACCAGGTGAAAAGAAGGCGCTTAAAGAACCGGAAACATAAAACTTCATTTAATCACAGCATTTGTTCAATGTGTATTCCATTTGTATCAATGACATGTTCAAAGCATGTTAAAACATGTTCAACAGAAAGCAAGTATAACATCACATGTGTGAAAAACTAAGAAAGAGACAGTAGAAAATCAAAGAGAACAATTACAATTAAAAAGAACAATTAGAAACACATCGGCTGATAAGTTCCCGGTCTGGCACACAGATGGCGTTGAAATCGCCGACAAACAAAAGCTTGGCTTGATAAGTATTATCCGGACACTGCACCAGGTAAATCAACCATTATTGACTGCTTTGCTGAATTTAAACATGGTCGTACGGACATCAGTGATGCATCACGCAAAAGAGGTGGTTACTCCGGAAAACATCAAAACAGTCCACAAAATCGTTTTGGGGAACCGTAAAGTGAAATTGCAGGAGATAGCTCAGACTGTGAAGATATCCAAGGAACGTGTAGATTTTATTTTGAATGAACACTTGTCTATAAAAAGGCTGTTGTCAAAGTGGGTGCCGCGCGTGTTGACTTTTGACCAAAAACAATAACGAGTCGATGATTCTGAGCACTATTTGGAGCTTATTCGTTATAAAATTATGTTATTTATTATAAAATTATTATTTTTTATTCATTTATTACATTACTATTATTAAATTATTATTATTAAATTATTATTATTAATAATATTAATATTATTAAATTATTATTATTTATTCTTAAAGTTATGTTATTTATTAAAGTTATAAAGTTATAATGTTATAAAATTATGTTAAAAAGTTGTGTTTTCTTTATTAGACTAGGAACTTATCAGCCCTTGTTTTACTACAAAATTAAACCCAATAAGATGAAAATCAAATATGAAATACTATGAATATCTTATGGATTCATTACAGGAGGAGCATCATAAATATAAATGCATAGTAATGATGTGTTATTTTCTCAAATATTGTCAGCACTAAGCATAAAAATGACACTATTATGCATGCCCTTATAACATACTGACCCCCCCCCCCTCCCAATGAATGTGGAATTAATAATAGATACATAAAATAAATAAAAATCCAGCTGTAATATATAAAAAACTATACATATACACACACACACATATATATATATATATGTCCTTTTGAATATTCGATATTAACCACAAAGCGAAAGACTTTTTGTCCAAATGTTAACTCAAAGCAGTGATGTTTCCATATTTCCTTTAAGCAATATATATTTTTATTTTATTTTTAACCTCTTTGGCATGGACCCAGTCATAATACATACCGTTGATAAGAACTGGAGTTAATTTAAGCTACATCGCACTAATTAAAACCATGCAAATGAGCGCATTATTTTCATGTTAATTAATTTAATATCAAGGGAACTTTTTTTGCGAAGTTTTATTGTTTTTATAAACGCTATTCTGTCGCAGGTCATGAATACATATAAACGGCTTGTTTTGTGCTGTAGTTGCATTAACTTTTTTCATCCCTTTTTTTTTTTCAAGTGTGTTTTTGTGTGGTTAGTTTTGGGTTAAACGTGGTTCTAGGATTAAAATTGTTTTAAAAATAGTTTACGTGAAAAGAATAAGCCCGCTTCGATAGTTTGTGGATTTTTTTTTTTTTTTTTTTTTTTTTATAGATATGCTCTTTGCATTTTTAAAAGTTTCTGTTTCTTGCTTATTATAATGTTGTAGCAAAGAAATTTGTTTTAAAAATTCATTAGGTTTTTATTATAATAATAATTATTTTTTCTTGTGCTTGTATGAGCATGTGGTTTATTTACATCTTAAGAAACATAAATTTAAATAAAGATAAAGTTTTTTAAAAACATCCTTTTTTATGGATTATATGATGATTTGTGCACTTTATAATAGATTTTTTTCTGGTGGTGGTTGGGGGGGGGGATCATAATGGTGATTATAAGAAATGCTTCAAATTTGATTCCAGATCCACGATAAACATAACAATTATGAAAAAATATTATAAAATATTATATTTAGCATCATTTTAGTTATCTAGATTTTGCAGATAAATGATGTGTGCGTGGAAGTATTCCACAATTTTTTTTTTATGTTTTTTTCTACGTTTAATTTAATTTTAATGTTAATTTTATTGAATTTTAAATCATATAATTTTGTTTAATTTTTTAATTTTATATTTTTAAAATCTAGATGATCACATAATTTCTGATTAATAGCCTTTTTGTACAGCTATAATGATGATTATTATATGATGAGCACTATTATGTTAAAAATAAAGCACTGTACGTGATTTAAATATTTCAATGTACTTTTGGATTTATATTGTATTTAGTTCTGCTACTTATATTAATACATTTCAATGGTTAGTTTGACATTAATCATTGCTCTAGGATTAGAAAGGTTTTAAAAATTGTTTAAGTGAAAAAAAAATCGTTTTATTAGTTTGTAGATCTGCTTTTAGATATGTTCTTTGCATTTTAACAGTTTCTTTTCCCTTCTTATTATAATGTTGCAGCAAAGAAAATCGTTTTAAAAATGTATTATTGTTATTATCTTTTGTTCTTGTATGATTATGTGGTTTATTTTCTGCTTAATATATATAAATTTTATGCTATACCGGAAATTTTACTAAAGTTAAAAAATATATATATATTTCACACCAGAATTTTTATTTTAAATTATTTAACTTTTCTATTTAAAGTATTTTTTTTTTCTTGTGATTCATATTTTATTTATTTTATGGAAAATTTTCTGGTTCGAATCGAAATATTTTCATTGGTATCAGTCAAATGACATTTGTTGGTATACCTGTTAAATACCGAAAAATCCTTGTAGATTTTATGATGATTTGTGCACTTTATATATTTTTTTTTTTTTCGTGACATAATTGTGAGTGAACTCACGAATTGTCTTTTAAATTTGATTCCGTATGCATGATAAGCATGATTGTTAAGAAAACCAGTATTATAAATGTTATATTAAGTGTCCCTCTCTCTGCGTGTGTGCGTTTGTAATGTATGCATGTATGTAAAAATACATGTAGATAGATTTTCAGATAGACATGGACGCATGCACACACTCAAATGCACATACAAGTAAATAAATAAAAATTCTATGATAACACCATTTATTCTACAATTCTGTTGCTGATATTTGCTTAAACGTACATGAAACATTATACGTTCTAAAGAAAAAAATAATAATAATTTAGATTCGAAAGAAAACTAAACTACCCTATAAATACAAATCTATAATTAAAAGTAACTTTTGGAAAATTTATTCTGTTAAGAGTAATTAATTATTTTAGAAAAAAGACTTTTTTTTTTCTTTGTACATAAATTAAAGTTAGACTAGTATTTAAAGATGTATATGTATAAAACACTAAGCTACAACCATTTAAAGTTAATATGCAAGACTCAATGAGGAAACACATTGATGCAAGTCACTTATTTTACGCACTATTGCTGATATTTGCCTAAATGTACACGAAACATTATACATTCTAAAGAAAATAAAAATTAGATTCGAAGGAAAACAAACCATTGTGTAAAGAAAAATCTATAATTAAAAGTACCTTTTTGAAAATTTAATCCGTTAAGTGTAAATTATTTTAGAAAGACGCATATTTTATTTTTTTCCCTTTTATTTATTATTTATTTTATTTTATTTTATTTCATTTTTTTGTACATAAATGAAAATTAGCCCAATATTTAAACAGTTGCATGTATAAAATTTCAAGCTACATCCACTTCAAGGAAGTTTACAAGACACAATGAGGAAACACAATGATACAAGTCACTTATTTTATGCATTGTTGCTGATATTTCGTCAAACGTACACGGAACATTATACGTTCTAAAGAAAATTAAAATTAAATTGATTCGAAGGAAAATTAAACTACCCTATGAATAAAAATCTACAATTAAAAATAACTTTTTGAAAATGTAATCAGTTAAGTGTAATTATTTTAGAAAGAGGTATATTTTATTTTATTTCATTTTATTTTTTGTTTGTACATAAATGGAAGCTAGGCCAATATTTAAAGATATATAAGTATAAAATATAATATCAAACTACATCCACTTCAAAGAAATATCCAAGACACAATGAGGAAACACAATGATACAAGTCACTTATTTTATGCATTGTTGCTGATATTTCGTCAAACGTACACGGAACATTATACGTTCTAAAGAAAATTAAAATAAAATTAATAATTTAGTTTCGAAGGAAAATTAAACTACCCTATGAATAAAAATCTACAATTAAAAATAACTTTTTGAAAATGTAATCAGTTAAGTGTAATTATTTTAGAAAGAGGCATATTTTATTTTATTTCATTTTATTTTATTTTTTGTTTGTACATAAATGGAAGCTAGCCAAATATTCAAAGGTATATAAGTATAAAATATAATATAAAACTATATCCACTTCAAAGAAGTATCCAAGACTCAATGAGGAAACACAATGATACAAGTCACTTATGTTACGCATTGTTGCTAATATTTGCCTAGATATAGCTGAAAAAAATGTACGTCCAAAAGAAAACCAAAATATGTGCAATAATTTCAATTCAAAGGAAAATCCATAATTGAGAATTAGCTTTCTAAAAATTAAACTTATAATTTTCTTAAATTGCAGATTTTATTACATATTTTACACATAAATGAAAATTTATCTAGTATTTATCTATAGAAATTAAGCACAAAAGTATACCAAAGTAAAATAAAGTGTTGATATGAAAGTATCTTAAAATAGAAATAAAATTAATTCGTGAATTTTTCAAACAAATTTCATCAAATAAAATTAAGCAATTTATGATAATTAGGCATATGCAGATACTTTAAATAAAAGTCATTTTTTTTCAATAAATGCATATTACGTGAAGCCTTAAATTTCTTCTTTAATTTAAAAAGATATTAATTTAATTTGCCAATCATCAGAAATGTATAATATCATCACTTAAATAATTAAAAAAAGTGCCTGCACAATTTATTTCTTTTATAATATCATTTACTGATAATTTAATCAACTTTTGGTAACATTGTTAGAGTAATCTGATATGCTAAGGGCCCTGTAAGCATATAAAATATCGTTTCTGACGCATATACTTTGAGCAAGAAGAAAGAAAAAACTGCACTTAAGTGAAGATAAATAAATTTTTAAGGCGAGGTTAATAATTAGGAAAGAGTGGAAAAGGAAGTATGTGTGTGTGTATAAGGGGGGGGGGGGAGGTAATATTGAAATACCAGATCTATTATTATTATTGTTGCTGTTGTTGTTAGTATTATAAGATACTGGTTTATATATGCGAACAAAAGTAATACTGCATGAACTGCAAAGTAGACATTAACACAAGTCTCTCATTTAGATTCGATTATTTAGATTTTCCTAGACATACATGAAACATTATATCAATTCAAATTTTGCGTATTTTAAAAAATTCTATTTTTATTCATTGTATTTTTTAAAAAAAATCTCTTTATATATATCCTAAAGCAAAAGCAAAATATGCATATCAGTTTATATTCTATGGAGAAACTAAACTATGATGTAAAAAAACTAATTATTATAATTAAAGCTTTATCAAATTATTAAATTAAACTTAATTATTTTCTAAAGTAGCAGATTTTATTAGATTTTTTAATACATAAATTAAAATCAGTCCAATAGTTATATTTATGTATAAAAACGAAGTACAAACATTTAAATAAATAAAAGGAAGTGCTCGTGTAAGAATATCTTATTAAAAAAAGCAAAATTAATTTCCGAATTTTTCCAATTTCATCAAAAAGCATTAAGTAATTTATGATAAAAAGGGGAAAATGTAGACGCTTTAAATAAAAGTCACTTTTCAAAAGAAAAAAAAAGAAAAAGAAAAGCATATTACGGTAAAACCTTAAGTTTCATGTTTAATTTAGAAAGCCATTTATTTAATTTGCCAATAATCAGAAAAATATAAGATCGTCGCTTAAATTTTAAAAAAAAGTGTCTGCACGATTCATTTCTTTCATAATATCATTTACTGATAATTTAATCAACTTTTATTAACATTGTTAGGCTAATCTGATATGCTAAGGAGTCTGTAAATATATAAAACATCGTTTTTGACGCATATACCTTAAACAAGGTAAAAGGGAAAACTGCAAGTAAGCGAAGAGAAATTAAATTTTTAAGGCAGGCTCAAGAACTAGAGAAGGGGAGGGGGAGGTACGGGAAAAATTAAGTGATAATGCCAAGCAATTTCTTTTCTCCTTTTTTCCTTTTTAATAGAAAACTGACTGTATGTCAATTTGTAATTAACTGCAGTTTTTAGAGCGAAAGATATTTATTCAAAGAAGCATATAACAGCCGCCTAAGTTATTATTTTTCAAATTTCGCGTATTTTAAAAATTTCTGTTTGTTTTCATCTCTCTTTATATGTATTATATATTTTTAATTAATATTATCTTATTTAGCAATACAATTTTTAAGTTATTACCTACATTTATCTTTCCATATTAATTGATACTATTAACTACATACTTTCTAACTTTAATTATTCTTTACTACTATATTATTCCCCTTTAATTTTCATATCTATTTATATCTTGATTTACATTAATAGTTACATTGTCTGTAATTTATTTTAAGCTTAATGCTCCTCTTTTTGAAGATAGGTGGCAGCACCAATATTTCCTGCTTTTATTATTTAACGCTAGATTAAATTACTAGCCAATTTATTTTTTAATAGACTTTTATGTTTTGCCATGATTTAGCAGTTCCTAGTTTTGAATTTTGGACTGGCACATGAATAATATTTTTGCCATCTTAATTAATCATTTTTTTTTTTTTTTTTTTTTTTTACTGCTGAGTTGTGTCTATTTATTAGTTGTTTTTAACTATTAAATTTTAGTTAGATCTTTTTTTTTTATCTCTTATTCTTTTTACATTTTTTTTTATATGTTATAAGAAGCTTAATATTGTCATTTGTAGACTTAATGCTGGGAATATTTGATGAAATAACATAAATTTGCTATGAATTATTCTTATGAAGCTCCTCTCACGAATCCATAAGATATTCATAGTTTTGCATATTAGAATTTTAATTTTATTGTGTTTAATTTTTACAATATCTTTTTCTTTGATTTTCACACATGCAATGTCATTTTAACTATATATATATATATATATATATATATTACATTATACAACTTTTTTCGTATATACGTTTTTTACCTCGCACAACAACACGCATCTTTCCGACACATTCACAATCTCATTTTTAATCCTATGTGCTTAAATTTTTCAGATATTAACAGACTAATGGCTAAGAATTGAATATCGCTGTCTACTTTTCTACAAAGTCGATATATCGAGTTCGAGTTGATTGCTACTCGTTGGCCGCCAATTCACTATTGCCAAACCAGGAAAATTGATTCGAAACACCAATTTTTGCGGCATTTTATCAAAGATTCGGCATTTTTATAACAAAATGCTTAAAACCTGAATAAAAATATCTGCAAATTGTATATTTGTACCAATTAATACGATTCCGTGCATGTACCAGAAGATGCAATTTGAGAACATCGTTTAAATGAATCACATTTTGTGCAATATAATTTAACTTAATAAAAAGGCAGAATCTAGTATACAGCAAAATAAACATTTATATTTAATACTTTCCAACGTAGTTGAAAAGTGTTAATGAATTCTGTTCGTCTGTCTGTCCGTGATCAAACTCGCATAATACTCGGATTGCCATGCAATTGATATATGTTATTGAAGTTTACTATGGCATATTTGACATTGAAAATGAAGTGTGTAGCATTTATAGTTCGTTTACAGGTACACTCAAAAGAATTTCATTACATTACGGTCCAAGAGGAAAAATCGTTACGGTATATTTTAATGATATTGCACAATTTCAAACATATTGAAATTTATATATATCAATGAGATGCACTTTAAAAACGCTTACTATGCAATAGGGTGTGCATGTCTTTCATCATTCATTTACATAGACACACAAAAGAATTCGGAAAAAATACTGTCTTTGACCAATAATTGCTGGAAGAGTGTTTTCAATTGTGATACGCTTTTTAAAATTTAACCAATTTTTTTGCATATTACTTGGCGTATATAAATTCTATAGATCATATACAGGGCAACGCAAAGGATCTCGAGTACATTTCCGTTTATCGACGGAAATTGCTGCAGGAGAATTTTCAACTGTGCTATGCGTTCCCCAACTAAACTAATTTTTAGAATACTATGCAGTATATATACAAATCTACAGGTCATATACAGGGTTGCAGAAACGAATTCGGATATTTTTTCCAACTATTTATGGTAATTTCTAAAATTGGGCTTTCAAATGTGTTTTACGTTTCCGAAATTGTTTACTTAGACATAATCTTTCTCCTGACGGATATTGTGATCTTCAATTTTTATTTCTTCTTAGTTATTCAACTCTTGTGTTTCTATTCGAAATTCAGCTTTTATTTTAAGGCTATGTAACAAAGTACGAGTTCTCTATTGACCAAACTCATGTTACCCGCTTTCCGTTTTGAATGTACTGCGCGGAAACTACTCTATTCCAAAGACAGAAATAATTTCTTCAATTACTTCTAATTACTAAATTACTTCTGCAATTTGTCACAAGTAATTACATGATATTACATGGATTTAGCTTACATGGTTGAAATGTTCTATCTTCATCGCTAGTTTTTTAATCACTCACATAGCTTTTAGAAATGTCCCTGGTCTGAGAATATAGATTTAAATATATTTGTCATTATTATATATTATTGTTTAATATTATATTATTATTGTTAAAAGATATTTATTTGAATTTGGTCCTTGCTGAATCTAGATTCCGCATGGTCCAAATTCATCAAAGATACACATGTTGACGTTTCTCGAAGTTTCGTAGTTTGAAAATGCGTTAAAATCCATAATCTCTTGCTCGAAGCTCTTTTTATGTTATTTATATATAAAATTAATTAGAAACGTAACGATATTTATATAAAAAGTAACTCTTCGTATTCATTATTTACTTAATAGAAAAAAATCATTATTTTTTTTTTCCTAAACATGAAATTATGAAGCACATTATTTGCAATAAATAAAGGAAAACTTCTGATCTAATTTGCATCCAGAAAACAAATTAATAATCTAAATATAAGTATAGATCGTCCAAATGTGTGAAATTGTACGTAATAATAAAGCTATTTAAAAAATATGAACGAAAAAAAATTCATTATTTACTGATAAATTATTGTTCTTATCTAAACGTGAAATTACGAGGCTCATCACTTGTGCAATAAGTCAAGAGAATCTACTTTATGACGCGGAAAAAAATTAATAATCTAAATTTAAGTATAGATCATCAAAATCCATGCATCAAGCTTTATTAACATCTATTATCCACTGATAAATTATAGCTAAAAAAGATGTGAAATGAATCACGTACGCCATAACTGTAAAATTATAGAATATATCTACTTTCCAAGACTATATTAATAAATTGAGCTTAACATTGTTTTATGAAATAGTCGGCGAAAATGACCCAGCTACCATTAAAGGAGGGAGGGGAAAAAATGTACCACATCTTAAAATAACATTTAATTTCATCGAAAATTGGTATTTCGCTAAGTCACCAAAAAAAAAAGAATCTAAAAAAAAAAAGCAGTATCATTGAGAAGGGAATATATATATATAAAATAATCTCTCGTAAAGCAGCGAGAACCAAAAAAGATTGATGTTGCAATTTAGACTTAAATCTAAAGAAAGAAAAAAAAATCTTCCACTGAGTGGGAAAAAATAATCTCTACTTAAGTATAATGCATCACCTAAAATTTCTCCACTGTATACAGAAAACTAGAGGAAACAAAATAAAAATAAAGGAAAGAAACATGAAAAACTTCTGAGAAAAATAATGGCCACTAGAACTAAAATAATAACCGTCTAGATGCGAAAGATGAAAAGAAATAAGGGAAAAATGATGAAAAAAGAAGGAAAAGTAAAGAATCAAGAACTGAAAATCACTTACGTTGGCGTGGTAAAGACAGCGTAGATCACTTGTGCAGGCTTGCCACCATAGAGTCCATCCACAATGTGGCTGGTAGATTCTAAAAAGAAGAGGAAGAAAAAAAAGAGAGGAATTAATGATGGGTTTTCTGAGATATTCCATTATTTTTATTTATTTTCACCCCTCTAAAAGTAGAGGGAAATATAATATGACCCTCCTAAGCATTAGAATACATTTTTGAGATATTCTTCAGAAGTGTTAGCAGCTGGTGCTGACTTGCCGTGCAGTATTCGCGTTCGAAAAGCACCGTCTGAATATATTCTAGTTTTCGAAGATATTAATATGCCACTAACGTGAATCTAAGTAGTATTTTCTTTTATCAGTGTTCCTTTTTATCGAAAAAGGGATGAAAATTTATTCAGATTAATGAAAATAAAGATATGATGTAAATTTATAGTGGATTTGTATTGATTTAAAAGGCATAATAAATGTGAAATATTTTTTTTTGTATTAGGAATTCCCTAGAAGAAATGCGGGTATTTCGACAAACTGGGATCAAAATAGCTATATCTCGCAAACAAAATTATCTCATCTCGTTACAAAGCATAAATTAAAAATAATAAATCTATAATACTGTCGCAAATTCCCTTCATCAATTGGAATTGATTGTGCATACAACTACAAAGGTCGAAGGAAGTCTGCTTAGAGTTTTTTAGTCATTTGATGTAAATGTAAGTCGTACGTAAATGGTCAAATAGCAATAAAACAATAAATTTGAAATGGACACGTGACAGAGTTTTACGCTTGTATATTCGTGTTTGGGCGAAGACAAATCGCACACTCGTACTTTGTAGGTGTACTTACGTGCGCTCTGCTCCATCTGATGAAGGAAACTATGTTTTGGTTTCTCACAAAACCGTAGTGAATTATATTTCGTGATTACATAAAATAAAGTAAATATTCTTCTTTCGGAATTTTCGGTATGATATCGAAATTTCTGAATAAAATACTGGCAACCCTGTCGCAAACTCTCATCATCATTTGAAATTGATTGTCCATACAAACAAGGAAGAAAAAAGTAGAAGCAAATCTACTTAGAGATTTTTAGTAATTTGTTGTAGATATAAGTCGTATGTAAAGACTAAATAGCAGTAAAACAATACATTGAAAATGAACACTTGACCGAGTCTTACGCTTGTGCATTCTTTTTTGGGCAATCACACATACATTCATCATTTTTGGGCAATATCACATTCCTACTTTGTAGGTGCACACGCTCTGCTTCCTCTGATGAACCAAACTATGTTTTAGTTTCTCACAAAACCGTAGTCATTTTCATTCTTCTGATCGAGTTTGAAAAATGTTACATACACATACATACATCATTTTTGGGCAATATCACATTCCTACTTTGTAGGTGCACACGCTGTGATTCATCTGATGAACCAAACTATGTTTTAGTTTCTCACAAAACCGTAGTCATTTGCATTCTTCTGATCGAGTTTGAAAAATGTTATTTTACTTGATATTCAAGAAATGATTACAGAGACATAAAAATAATTAATCATGTTTTTTTTCTAACTTTAGAGTGTTTTGCATAAAGACTATAGTATTGTGTAATACTGATATCACCCACGTGGATGGACGAATAATATGACCCTACTTGCACTAGAATACATTTTTGAAATATTCTTCAGGGTATTAGCAGCTGGTGCTGACTCGCCTCTTTCGAAAAGCATCGTCTGAATACAATTTAGTGTCCGAATATATAAATGTGCCACTAACGAGAATCCAAGTAGCATTTTATTTTATCAGCTTTTCTTTTCTTAGAAGAGGTATGGAAATATATTCTTATTAGTGTCTATATATCGTCGAGTAACCCGTTTTTACGCGAACTTGACCGGACACGCGGTTGTTTGTGGGTCTGGTTGATCCTAATTATTTTCGTTGCGGGTCGGTTTCCGGATGAGTTTTGATTCTTTAGAATAAGATTTGGTTTGATCCAATTTTACAAAAAAAAAAATTCTGAATGTTCTTCAATTCAGAAAATTAAAAATACATATTTGAATAATATTAACCTTTTGTTTACGGAATTGGGACACCCTAAGTCCCAGCGATTATTTTTTTATTCTATTCGTACAACTTTTTAAAAAATGATCTCTGCCATATAGTTATACTGGGATATTTTCAAGAGATATCTGTTACAAAGATTTTTTTTTTTTTTTTTTGTAAAATGTTGTACAATTGAATATAAAATTAGTCGTCAGTCCTGCTTGTCTAAATCAATAAATAATAATTAGTATTATTAATTAATAATCAATAGTTAATGTATAAATCAAAAGGTTAATGAGTTTATATGTTCATTTTTATACATAAAAGATAAAATTCATGTTAGAGATATAAGTGTAGACAACAATTTCATAATTGAAGGTGTTAAAATAACACTGCAGTAAGTCGAAATTTAGTGATTTGAGAAATTAATGGTTTTAGTGAAAGTTGCCGTATCCCGTTGTATTAAGTGGTCTAACTAGTTCTGTCATTTAGTGACTCCCCAAGCGAACTATGACTTATTTGACTGTCGCACTGAACAGAAATTAATATACAGGGTGTCCCAAAATTATCCGTACAACTTCAAAAATCTATTACAAAAAAATTAATAGGCCTACAGCAAAAATAATTACAACATTGCATAAAGTAACTTAAAAAGTTTTTTTCTACTGCCTTAGTAAACTTCAACATGAGATCCTTTCGTAGCACGAAGAATATCAAGACGATATTCCAATTCAATCCACGAACGTTTTTCATGCTAACATCAACAGTAGCTACTGCTGTTTGGATCTTTTGTTTCAATTCCATGAGACTATTAACTTGTGTTCAGATTTCATCAAACAGTTGTAACTACTGTTGATGTTAGCATGCTGAAACGCACGTGGATGGAATTGGAATATCGACTTGATATTCTTCGTGCAACGAAAGGATCTCATGTACAAGTATACTAAGGTAGTAGAAAAAAACTTTTTAAGTTACTCTATGTACTGTTGTAATTATTTTTGCTGTAGGCCTATTATTTTTTGTAATAAATTTTTGAAGTTGTACGGAGCCTTTTGGGACACCCTGTATTTTCAGTAAAAAATATGGTTATCTAGATTTCCCAAATATTTTACTTTCTTCACTTTCATAATCACCCCAATTTCATTAATGTATAGATTAATTTTTTCACTTCGGATTCGGGTTGGAATATGTTGGTTTCGGGTTCGGTCACTGCCACCGAGAAACACTCAAGGCCGACGGACAAGAAATGTGACGTTATCGCTAATGGACCGACTTCTCACATGTCAGTTATCAAAATCAATTTGAATTTTTCTATAAGAATATACTGGTAATTATCATTTTTTTGTTCAGGGGAAAATACAGTAAAAAAAATTATAATTACCAGTATATTCTTATAGAAAAATTCAAATTGATTTTGTTAACTGACATGTGACAAGTCGGTCCATTAGCGATAACGTCACATTTCTTGTCCGTCGGCCTTGAGTGTTTCTCGATGGCAGTGGTTCGGTTCGGGTGGCCGAAATTTTTTTTGTCTGGATTGGATCGAGTTTCGGATTCCCTTTAAACAGAATTTTTGGGTCCGGCTCATGCAAAATAAACACCATTAAATATTCTTTTTAAAACTCACAATTTCAGTATATTGGAAATGTTAATAAAAAAATAAAGTAAAAGAGCAAGAAAACTTTCCGTATTTCTAATTTATGAATTAGACGATTTTCTAATACAAAAAGTATAACATAAAGTTTATGTAAAAAAGAAAGTATTTTTGCATACTACGGTTGACGCCTTCTTTTCTATTAGAACCTTAACAGTTATTTTAAAGCATAAAGCACCTTTCAAAAAGGCTTCATATTGCGTGATTGTTAAGTGAATGAGTGGAAATTTTCACGGCACTTAAAAAGAACAATCAAAACTCACGAAACGGAGTCAAGATCGGAATCGTCTATTTGTTCTGCGGATCCCGTTCAGCGCACACGGGATTATAGTGGAGTTGTGTGCCCATACTTCATTTCCAATCTTTAGCGTTTCGTCGACGCCCAAGTCCGCTCATTATTCAGGGAGACCAGGGCAATATCTCACTAACTGCCATATTGATTAACTGCCAGGTCTAATGCCGGATATAAATGGGCCGGCGAAAAATGTTCATTTATTGTCGCGAACTGTGCACAGCGTGGCCTTCTCTTTCTTATGACAGCTCAGGCGTTAACGACACATACAGAGTTGCAAAACTTTGTTTTCGTAAGTCGTTATTTTTGCCATATCGTTGCTTGTTACTGGATGGAGAGTGAAATTTAACAAATTTTAGCTTAGTTGAGTAATTTTAGCTTTGATATGCATTCACCTTTCTGTTCCAGTTTAAAAAAAAAAATCTTAGAGGAAAAGCAAGTTGGAAATTGCATGTTAAACGTGACAAATGAGGTGCGTTCGTACCATAAATTGTTATACAATGTAAAAAAATCATCGTTATTATTTCAGTGAAATGAATTATATCGTCTGCCATGAGCGAAATGAGCATGCCTTTTTTATTAGTATTACGTATGCCAGATGCGAATTTCTTTTCGACACCAGACAGCGCTGCAAAATTCATCATGGAGATCTTGCTATGCGAATGATTACCTTCATGGTTTAATATTTCTATGACTTTCGATCTCTTGTGTTTAAATATATTTAGATATTCGGCTGTTAACCTAATTTCCACTGAAGTTATCTCTGAATCTATACATTTTAGAATGTAACTCATCTCTCAAGCAAACAATTTCTTTTAATGATCTTTCTAAAAATGTAACTTTTATGCAATTTTATTCTAAAAAATAATTTTGAATAAAAATGACCGCTTGGCATATGATAAAAGAAGTGGTTAGCCTGTATTTGTTTTCCTCAGTCACATGACTTGCGCTTTTATTATATAGATTACGTATGATAGGATTTAACAGAATGAAGAAAATTTTTGTTAATATCTTTTTAAGTTTTGATTTGATTTTCATAAAATTTGAAATAATTCGACAAAATTCTGGACCGATTTATTAAATTCCAAACCATTCGATTGGGTAGTTTTTACGCTGTTATATGCGGGCGGACCAGATCGCGGCTGTAGGTGTTACGTATTTATATAATTACGAAAGCCCCTAAAAAGGTATTTTTTTAATATAAAATATAGAATGAACCTATTCTAATCGATGTGACATAAGATGGAGTCAAGATAATTTCATAAAACTGTGCTTTGGAAAAAACGCGAAAATGGCTTGTGACTTCTTAAAATAATTTCATTTTTCAACCGGTACATAGAATTCAGCCATACCCGTCGATTTGACATAAGATCTATTCAATGTAATTTCATGAAACTTGGCATTGGAAAAAACGCGAAAGTGGCTTGTGACTTCTTAAAATAATTTCATTTTTTAACCGGTACGTAGCATTCAGCCATACACGTCGATTTGACTAATACAACATGTTTTGAATCAGAAATTTTACATAATAAATGAAATCAAATAAGTATCACATAGCAATAAGAGATAAATAAGTTCTGATTCCAAACATTATTATTTTACTGGGCCAAATTGGCACAGTACCCGAATCAGCTATATTACAGTAGATTAATTTTAACACAATTATTCAAATTGGTAAAGAAATCATAGGAGTTGTAATTTTCCAACTGGACGAAAAATGTCCGGGCCAGGATTCGAACCTGGGATCTTTTGGCTGAAGCTGCCATGCTTTACTAACTGATCAATAAGGTTAACTGGATGAGGTATGTCCTCCAGATTCGACCAGGATAGCTCAGTTAGTAAAGCATGGCAGCTTCAGCCAAAAGATCCCAGGTTCGAATCCTGGCCCGGACATTTTTCGTCCAGTTGGAAAATTACAACTCCTATCAGCTATATGTTAATAGATGACTCTCGTATGTGTTTCACAGGTTCTAGCTATATACAAATTATGAACTGGTCTTATATTGAAAAGAATCTATAAAATTTCATATACTTTTACTATCATTAATCTATGTTTGTGATAATGTTTTCTTTCTATTATCAGAAAGGCGCTATGGTGATTGAAATCGCGTTTCCACGATTTATTTCAAGGAGATATATGTTTTATGGCGATATCATGATTGGTTCTTAGGCTAAATTCCCCTGAATAAAGGGGTGGGGAAGTATATTTTATAGTCACTCTCTACAAAATTAAAGAAAGTTTAAAATGCAGATGCCTAGATTGAACATTTATCAGTGTCTTAACTGGCTATTTTTTTAAACTATTAATTTACACCAAGTTTCCTCAGAGAACAGTTTTTAAGTAGCCGAATTTATTTTCTGGTCCTACTGCTTTGAGCACGATGCTTTTATAGAAAGTTTTCAAATAGAAATGATTTTTTTCCTGTTTAGTGAAATACTTGAAAATATCGCGTAATACTGTTATTGGATCGCATGAGATCTTTTTTATGAACTTAGCTTCTTATCAGTGTTGACAGATCTAGCGGATATTTTATTCAAAACTTCAGAATTCATTTCAGAAAATTTTAATAGTAATTTTATTTTATTTTATTTTCGGAATATCTATTATTATATAAAGTAAAAATAATTGTTCAAACTTTCTGGCGATAATTCGAAACTTTTGAATAAAAAATCCACCAGATTGATTTGGCGACACTGCTTCTTATTTTCGTAAAAGGCAAGTTCGCTAAATATTAGGACGAATATTTATTTATTTATTTATTTATTTATTTTCAGAATAAGAAAAAAAATATTAGAAAATAACTATAAAAAGTTATTTTCCAATTCATTAACAGGAACTATTTGCTAATTAAAAAAATATATATAATAATTTTTAAAACACAATTTCAAATAAAACACATGAATAAAGCATAAAAATATACACTATGTATTCCACATTTTTTTCATTTGCAATTTTAGATAATTTATTATAACAGATATGAGTTTCATGTTGTATTCAACCCCCCCCCCTCCCTATTTGTGATCGTGAACAAAAACAATAATAATAATAATAATAATAATAATAATTCTTTTTTGCAACAATTTTTCAACTTAATTCACAAATTATAAATATAAGACTTCAGGATAATGATAAATCTAATAAACATAATTAAGCAGAAACAAAATGTCGGAAGCCGCAGTTTCCCTTCTTTTAGACTTCTTTAACATACAATGAAGGAGACAATTTATATTCCTTGGTCCGGAAAATGGGTATTAGTATGCATTATTTAAGGAATTTTCCTAAGATATATTTATGTCCTGTGATTGGTGAAGCGTAGGGGCGGAGACGCACTTGTCTCTTAACATTCCCAAGTCTCTACACACACGAGAAATAAAATGGTTGTTCGAAACAATTATTAACGTCTCTTTTGAATATTTAATGAATAGCAATAACAAAAGGCTATTTGTATAATATAAATAGAATCTTATTTGCTGAAATAATGCTTCAGAGATAAAGAAATCATGCTAAATTAGAAATATGCAATGTTATAGTTCATTTTTAATTTATTTTCATCAAATTTGATTAATACGTTCACTACCGGGTTAAAATTAACAAAATTTTATTTTATTCAGAAAAAACAAACTCATAACGGAAAACACTAATACAGTGATCTCTCACTTATACGCGATGTTCAGAAATTACTTTTTCATACCACTATTTTAAAACAGTAAAATTCGATTTATAAATTCTGCGATTTAAGAAGACGAAAAATACCCTAAAAAGAAAAAACTGGTGCTGGAAAATGATTTCCGTGTATCGCGTACAGTGTTGCCAGTGGGCTACTTTTTTTAAATTCAGATTACTTGATTGGCACCATTTTTTTGAAATGGTATAATAATTCACCTTTTTCGGCCTTATTTAATGTTATTATATAACGCGAATTTTCTTTCTAAAAAAACTGGTGGCAATCAGATAAACTGAATTTAAAAAAAGTAGCCTACTGGCAACACTGATGGCGTATAAGTGAGAGATAACTGTAGTAATATTTGATTAATGTCAAGCATTTCGCGATTACTTAAAATAGTAAAAAAAAAAAAATCCTTCGCAATTTCCGGTACGTATTGGTAATTTTGTATTAAAAATGGAATGTCAAATAAGTGACTAAGGGACGCCACGTGTGCGCCCTCGGTATCGAACGTGTTAAATAATTTCTGCGTTTGTTTCATCGAAAATATTTATGTCCTGTAATTGGTGAAGCATGGGGGCGGACATGCACTTGTCTCTCAACATTCCCAAGTCTCTACGCATCCGAGAAATAAAATGGTGTCCGAAATAATTATTAACGTCTCTTTTGAATATTTAATGAATAGCAATAACAAAAGACTATTTGAATAATAGAAATTGAATCTTATTTGCTGAAGTAATGCTTCAGAGATAAATCATGCTAAATTAGAAATATGCTATGTTATAGTTAATTTTTATTTTATTTTCATCAAATTTGAGTAAATCAATTTTGTTTCATCGAGAAATCGTCTAATTTGATCTGAGATTTTAGATATCATAATAAAAATTAGGATTATATTATCGAAATTCAAAATAATTATTAACGTCCGTCGCCTTTGAGTATTTATTAAATAGCAATTATAAAAGGTTATTTAAACAGGAACGAAATCTTATTTTCTGAATTAATGCTTCTGAGAGAAATCATTCTAAAGCCCAATAAATCTAAGTTTCTGTTTTAATTTGATTAAATTTCAATAAGAAATTTTTACATTCGTTACATCAAAAATTAGTGTAACTTAATTTGGATTTTTAACGATGACAATCAAAATTAAGTATTATTGATGATAAGAAGAAAAGCATTTTAAGAATTTTAGATAAAGCAATTTTCTTAGCAATTTAAAGTTAATTACAATTTCTAATAAGCTAATGTACACATATTTAAAAAATATATATTATATATATATATCTAAAACTAATTTTGGCAACATGTAATGATTTTTTGCAATCCATTCCCTCTGTCTAGTTACGCTCATATATTTGGTTCATGAAGTGCACCAATATCTTTTTTAATCCAAATGGATTTCGCACTTTATGACTGTATTTCAAGTTTTAATCTGTTATTTATGGGTAAGATTTCATTCCTTTTTAATATTGTATTTATTTTTTATCTTTAAGATTTTTTCACAGGTTTTATTCATTGTTTATGAGTAGGTAGTCCCAAAATCATATTCTTTAGCAATGTTATGGCTAATATGATGATGAAACCACTCATTTTATTTGTGGTATTTAGGCATTTGGGACTAGATAATTCTGTCTAAATTGCACAAATTTCATTTTATTCATTCAATTTCATTCATTCAATTTTTAATTTAATTTCTCCTTCTTTTAAATACGTTTTTGGTATCTATATTCAGAGTGTTGGGGAATACTTTCATTGTCAACTAATTATTACATACTAAATCATAATTTCATAGTTTAAGTTGGTGTTATGGTAATGTTTCATTTATGGTTATTTCTTGCATCAAATCTAATCTAATCTCCTAATTAAAAATAGGTAATCATAAAGTGTATACAGAATACAATTAAGTTAATACAAAAAATTAACAAGTGCAAACATCAGATTACCAGTGTGCCATTTCAGTGATGGCATGCAGCTAAACATACTGAAAGTTTTAAAGAAAATTTAGAAATAAATATTTATATATATTATATAATAATGATATAATATGCCATATAATATGTAATCATAGTTACCAACCTCCCGATTTTTTGAATACCAGTTTAATCTTACAGAAATGTTCGCTTTATTGAATTACAGAAATTATACGATTAAATAAAACAAATATTTTTACATAAAAATACTGGTATGAAAATCATCGGGAGGTTGGCAACTATGTGTAATATATATATATATATATATATGAATAAATTATTTTACAACTCATCGCACATAACCAATAAATTTGTACACTATACGAAAGCACATCTAGATTTCCTGACACCTAAATTTTCTGCCTTTTCTGTTGCGAGTTAATATCAAAGTCTTAAAATTCTTAATTTACCATTGCCTTAAAATACTTTATTACTGGTATTTTACAGCGATTATAACGGTTGAAATCATGATAACTTTGCTGCAAAAAATGTTAAAATTGGTGTACCAACAAATTTTGCTGTTTTTTTCTAACAATGTAGAACATATTTTAAAAATGCTGAAAATGGCCTATATTAATACTTATCTTAATATAAGAATGGCAACGACTACTTCAAACATCAATATTAGTAGAATACCAATATTACCGCTGGCTGTAGTGCTTTAGTTTTGTATTTACGGTGATTTATTTAAAAATATAATAAAATATATAAATATCAATACTTTTAATAAAATATGGTTACAAATAAATAATTCAAACACCTAAAATTTGATTGCACTACTTCATCAATATTGAAACTATATTGGTATTCATTATATTTTTTACAATACAGCTCAGTGTAGGTCATATCGTAGAACATTGAGTCAATATTATGCTAATATTGGATTATTTATAGCATGGTGTTGTTATGAGGAATATTTATTGTTAAAATATAGCAAACCTCCGAAACTATATGCAAAGGAACAAAAACAGCAAGTCTGGGATAAAGTATTTTTCAGTAAATCTTTAAATATTAATATGAAATCAGGATAGGATTAATTTTTATCGCTCCAAAAGTTGATTAAAGAAAACAACACTTACAAAATTAAGCAAAAAATTTGAAATTCTTAAATTTTTGATTTAAAGATAATTTTCTCTCACGTTTAATCTTTATTAATTTAACATACGCGATATCCGAGCTTTACACTTTTTAAATACAGATGTTATTTAACAATAACCACCGCAAATAAGTAAAAGAAATTTAAAAGAAATTAAAATTAATACTTTAAATAACTTTAAGGTTAGTTTTTCACAGATAAACTCCTATCACAGATACTCATAGAAGAAAGAGAAAAAGGAAAAGGAAAAGGAAAACTTCTATAACCCTTATCTGGAAAATCAAATGAACTGCCGTGAACTGAAATTAATGATAAGAATTTAGTTACAAGTATAGATGAATTTATCACCTCCAAATCCTTTTGATATGATTTTTCTGATATGCAATCAAGAAAAATCTCGTTCATTACATTATGCATTATTTTTTCCTAAGGTGATAAGAAAATAAATTATATTTCCTTTTTCCGATTTTTCACTCGTAGTGAAAAAGAAATATACTTGAAAAGTGCTTATCGTTATTCCTTATTCCTCCGTTATTATTCTGGAAAAACTTAAACCTATATAGCATTCACATGAGTTAAAATTATCGGTAAAAACTTTTTCTTTAGATAAAGTTGCAAAGTTGGTACGTGTTGTAAAAAGCTTTTTTAATTTTTTTCCACCTTCAATCTTTTTTAGTAGACTTAGAAAAAAAAATGGCGTGGGGGAATAAAAATTGAAATAATGCTTAATCGGCACTATGCTATACTCCCCCTCCCCGTCACCCCCACTAACATCGGGGAAAAGTTTCGGGGGAAAAAATAGCAACGTAGGGAAATTTTCATTGAAGATCAAATGTCAGGTCTCTCCGTATAGAGAACCGGTAAAAGAATCCAAAAGATAGAATTCTCAAGAGAGAAAAAAATATTTTAAAATGTACTCGAACCTTTTCATGACGTCACTTTAAAGAAATCAAAAACTTTTTCTCTCCTGATAAATTTCTTTAAAGCCCAGGCTCATATTTTATGTAAGGTATTAGTGTAGTTCTATATTAGTCGGAATATATCAAATCACGACTCTCCAACAGAAATTTTAAATTTAGGTAACTTTTTTTTATTTCTTTTTTGAAGAAGAAATATATGCGCTAGCTGTGTAATTCAAGTTGAAGAAATGGATTCGGGAAATCTTGAATTCAGCTTGTTATGGTAGTTAAAATTTTCTAGCGCAGTTTATCAGAATTTCTTTCTGAATAATTTTTCTTTCTTTTTTTTTCCCCCGCTGAGTTTTAACACTTAATCAGATTTTATTTTTTAGTTTTGAAGCGATGCAAGGCGATATCGGATTGATTTCTTTTTTTATTTTCTTTTTTTCCTTTTTTTTTTTTTTTTTTTTTTTGCTGATTTAGAAAACTTTAAGGTTAAAAAAAATATTTAAAAAAAAAGATTTAAAATATTCTGTGATGGCTCGTAAAATGTTGGTGTTAGAAAAGAAATTTTGAATCTTAAAGAAAATTAATGCGTAATTTACAAAATAAACTTTTTTTGTTATGTATTTATAATGCTCTTCATCTGGGTAGCTTGCTTCCCCAAGTCATTCACCTTCTGCATAAAAAAAAAAAAAATGTTAAAATGCCTTATTTATCGTTAAAAAAAAAAATCGCTTTTTTTATATTTTAATATATTTGCTTTTTCTTTTAGTCTAAGACAATAGGGGTAGTCATGGCTGGCCATAGTAAAGCTATTTGAAAAGGCCCTTTTTCCTCTTTAACTCTTTAATAAAAGATCAACAACCTTTATTTCGTATTTAATAAAAATGAAGTTTTGAAACACTGCTACTTTTGAAACTGATTGGCAACATTTGGCAAAATTGCAAAATACAATTAATCAAATAATCAATTAATTAAAGATAATACCTTTTCAATTAATTGCAAAAGGCATTTAATTGGCAAAATTGCATTTAACATTTGGCAATGTTATAGGCAATTCTGATAAATTTGATATTTTTTTGGACATAATTAAAAATATTTATCTCTCAATTACTTTATGTTTTACAATTTTTGATATGATGTGTGGCTAGAAATAAAACTTGGACTTTGTTCTCATTGCAAACAAAATAAAATGTGATTAAATATTACTTCATCTTGATTTAGAAACAATGCAATTTCTATAATTTCGCAAACTTTTTGAAGATACACAGCGTGACTTGCGAGTTACGTGGTACATTAAATAAAGGTCCATGATTACTTAAAGTACATTTGAGATAATTTTAACAAGCATATTTGAACTACCCATTTACATTGATGAAAAATAGATCATTTGATCAAAGTAAAAATTATATATTTTCCAAATTTCAGAGATTTTATTCATGAAAAACAATTTTTCAAGGGTTAAATTAGAAATGCTTTGTATATAATTTTAATTATTTTTTAAATTATTAATATGGTATTACATAATATCTAAACATGCACCGTAAAGCATCGCACGCGGAGGAAATATATCTGTAGGTTCGTTTTATTGTTATTATTATAGTTATTGTTACAATTATTATTGTTCCTAATATTATTTATTTGCTATATTATTATTTGTTATTATGATTAAAGGGTTCCCAGCGTCTTCCTTTTAATTTCCCACAATTTCCAAACAAAAAACTTCTTGGTATATTTCGATTATATATGTTAAAGCAATCTACCACAAAGATTAATTATTTGAAAATAATGGACGATGAAATAGGAAGATCTTATATACCTGTTAATGTTATTTGGGTAATTTTATGCTAGCTGGGCGCCATTGATAACTCGCCAAGATTTTTCTATCATTGATTGATAATAAAATCTTGTTTCCATCGACATCGTTTGAATTGCAAATAACTAACGATCCATTGAACAACGATTTGAACAACTAACGATATGTTTTTGTAAATTCTAAATGATATTAAAAGATTTTAGGATCTTATATAAGGCAAGTTTCTATTTTTGTGTATATAAAATTAGATACATTGTGAAATGAAATGTTTCTGGTTTATGTTTTATCTTATTTTAACATTTTTGTAATGGACTAAGCCAAATCATTAGTAGACCCGATTACGTGAGATTTTGTTATTTGTATTGACATGTTTCATTTTACGTATTTTATCATGATTACTTTTTATCTATTTTTAAGTAAGTTTTTTAAGATATCGTATTGAAATATTAAAATATTGGCGGTTTTTTATTAGCTAATGTTAAAAAATTGACCAGAAAAAAAGGGTTGGCGAGATTCGAAAAATTTTGGCGATCACTGGCGCCCGGCTAACATAAAAGTATCGTTATTTGTATTATACCTATTTTTAATTGACCAGCAATAAAAGATTAACAGAAACTCTACATTTTCCAATTTTCTAACTTTACAAAATAATAATTTGAAGGATGTAATAAGATTTAAAAAAAAAAAAACTTCAAGAAAAAAATTCTAATAAGACCAAAACTTTATGAATGAGTACAACTGTATAAAACAAATTTTTCAGAAATATAATTTGAAGACCACAAATTCGATAAATACTTTCAATAAAAACCTTCCTCAATTCCAGAGAGATTAGGGAACTTTTATTTTATTCGTTTTCTTTAGATTCCTAAACATGTCTGCTGATTACAAAAAAAAAAAAAAAAAAAAAAAAAAAAGCATTCTTTATATATAATGTTTTGCTTATTAGAGTTTTCAGACAATATATAAAAAGAAGAAGTAAAAAAAGTTTTATCAGTTTTTATATCGTACGATTTATGCAATCAATAAATTCCTGAATCGAGGAGACATGATTTAATTTAAGGTAAACAATATATATATATATATATATATATATATATTTAGAGACGTTATCTCACAAGACCTTAATCATAAATAGTTTTAGCTAAAGTAATGGTAGTTCTTGGCTCGAAGTTTCTAAGGTTCGGTATATACACTGCAAAAAATAACAAATGTTTCTTAATCTACGAAAATATAATATAACCACGTAATATAACCACGAACGAAAATATGCAATGACCTCCTCATTAACCTTATCATTACCTAATTTATTAAAACATGTCATAACTTTAAAAAAAAAAAAAAATTTTTTTTTTTTTTTTTTTTTTTTTTTTTTTTTTTTTTTTGCATATTTTTACCCTTTAAAGCCTAAAAAATTTGTGGTAAAGAAGTTTTTTCAAAATTTGCATTGATTTAAAAGTTATCTGCTTTTCGGTGTTGCAGTGAACAGCCTAATTTTTAGCCTATTGAGTGCGGCGCTCAGGTAGAAACAAAAGAATTGAGAAAGATGAAATCCAGGAGGGTTTATTATATGGGGCTGGTATAGATGATTTTATGTAAGTTGTTAATTGTCACTGTTATCATGTTTGTTTAAAAACAGTGTAAATCTTTAAACCTCTCGAAATTCTTTTTTACAAATCGGTACCAGTAGAACTCGAGATTGGATTGACCGATTTGGTTGAAAATTTCATGCTTTTCTAGCATATACTATTTTGTAGTCCCTCACGGACACGTTTTTCTATATTCAAATTGTTTTTTTTTTTTTTTTTTTTTTGTTTTTTTATCCGAACATTTTGTCTAAAATCATCAACTTCAAATTTGAACGGCCGCCATTCTCTTCAGGATCGAATAATTGATAAACGCACCCGATAAAGACTACAAAATATAACAAATTTTAAGAGTTTTTATTTATTTTTTTTTTTTTGTTACAGATAAGCAGATTCCGAGATTCGTATGGTACCGCGGAACGCTTCACTTTTTGCACATCCGTGTATCAAAGGCCGCCAGAGGACCATTTTTCAACCAATTTCCAAATAAAAAATTGTTTTTAAAACTTCAAAATTTGCTCTATTTGCAAAAACCCCCATCATTATTATTACTGTTTAATTGCGCTAAAAAAATCGCAAAAAAGTGGAGAGATTTTAAGTTTTTTTTTTTTTTTTTAAGTTATAAGATGCCTTAAGGTTTTTTAAACGCGAGGATGCTCTCCGAAAAATACATTCCTTTCACGATACGGATCAAGAAACCTTTCGACGGCGACGTTTCGAAATTACACAAAATTCATTGATATTCGATGCGTTATTTCTTTAAGGTTTTTCTTCTTTTGTACGTCTTTTTGTACTGTTTCTTTAAGCAACGCATAAAAATATCTTTACTGTACTTTTCAAATATCTCAGGTTTCGAAAATTAAGACAAATACAAACGAATCACAAAACTTAATGTATGCTATTGTCGTATAACTTAGATTAGCGCATGACAGCTTAATCCATTTCCAATCACATAGCTTTTTCTGAGATAAAGAACATTACATGATCGTAACATTTCATGTCTTTGGAGTTACTAAACCTTTTGCATTTACGCCGTCACCTCGAATAAAAAACACGACGAAATTCACCAATTTAATGACTTGTCTTTAGAGGCTGACGAAGCACTCTCACATACTTCAAATTCTTTTCTCGGAGATCCTACAAATAATCTCGGATTTTAGTTTAAGAAGTTTCGATCACCACTTAGTCCGGGGTATTAAGACAGGGGATTTAGGAGTTTTTTTTTTTTGTGATAGGGCGTTCCAGAGGCGAAACGGTGGTTAGCCACGAGCTAGGCAACAAATAGCTGATCGTCTACGGGGTTAATCCCCCCTTGCTAAGGAAAATGGATGAACTGCAGACTCCATTTGATGGAAGAAGTTCGTTATTTACTCAGCCCCATTAAACAGATAAAAGAGTCCGGTCGTTAACTAAGGAAAGCCCCTGCCACCACAAAGAACAGGCTTTTCTCAAGACGAATGGATGGACGGACAAAGTTATTGTGATGGAAGGATTCTCTTCCGCGTCAGTTCACTTTTGAGGTAACTGCCTTACGCGTGGATGGTGTAGGAAATGACCTGTTTAATAGATGTCGTATTAATGAAGTATTTGCAGAATCGTGTTGGATATAAAGTTACGTATGAAGTGAAATTTCTTAAAATTACATCGTACAGTTTTAATTATAAGTCATCCTGTATTCTTCGAAGATTCATAGGCATATCGAACTAGAACTCTCGCTTATAGGTTGGTGTTTGGTATAGTGATAATAAAAGTATTAATGATTATGGTAATACTGAAGTAATAAGATATTGACGTGCTCTGATATATGTATGTTGTATTGATGAATCATTAGTAGCATCAAGTTAAAATTAAAGGATTTAATCTCGAACTGTTGAAATGAGTTTATGATAAAATTACATCGTACAATTTTAATTATAACTCATCAAATCAGGCGTCTTGTAGTCTTCAAAGATTTATTAGGGATATCAATCTAGAATTCGTGATTTTAGATTGTGGTTGTGTTAATGGTGTTAAAAGTAATAATGGTGATGATCATAAAAGAGAATGTAACATATTATATAGGTTATTTAATGAAGGGATTTTCTTGCAGAGCAGTTTACTTTTGACGTAGCTATATGATGCAGGAAATGACCTGATGTCGTATTAATGAAGCTTTAGCAGCATCAAGTTTAGATTTAACTTGATGAACATATACAAACAAATCACTTTATATTTAACTCTTAACTGGTGAAATGAATTTTGTTAAAATTACATCGTAAAGTTTAAATTGTTAGTCAACCTATGCTCGTCAAAGATTTATAGTCATATCGACTTGGAATTGGGACTTATAGTTTGGTATTTGGGCTAATGATAATACAGGAAGGAATTTCTTCCAGAACTATCCATTTTTGAGACAACTGTCTGACGTGTGGATAATGATATTAATGAAGCATGAGCAGCATCAAGTTAAATATAAATTAATTTAATTCCTAACTGATGAAATGAACTTATTATAAAATTGAACGGTAAATATTTAATTAGAACTCGTCAAATCAGATGCCCGGATTCTTCAAAGATTTATAAGGATATAAATTTGTCAAAGATCTATGGGAATATCAATTTAGAATTCGTGATTTTAGATTGTGGTTGTGATAATGATGATGATTATAGTAAAATAGTAAGTCAAATATCGTATAATTTATTGTGATGGAAGAATTTTCTTACAGACCAGTTCACTTTTTGGGCCTTACTTGTGGATGATGTTGGAAATTATCTGTTTAATAGATTATATGTAGCTTTAGCTGCATTAAGTTAGATATAGAGTGACTTAATTCATAATTGATAAAAAAAAATGTTAAAATTGCGTCGTAAAGTTAAAATTATAAGACATCTTATATTCTTCAATAGTGATGATAATGTTAGTTATAGTGATGATAATGTCAGTAATGAAATAACAACTATTGTTATCATGATGATAGTAAAAAATAGTTGTTTTGTTACGATGTTGTTAATGAACATGGTAATTATAATGCTGTATATCTTTTTTTATTGAAGCATTTTTAACATTATTCTTTAAAGACTGATTTGGATAATGACGTAGGTTAGGCTTTTCTAATTGTAATATTGATAGAGATTTTATAGGAAAATTTCCTTGATTTCATTATGACAGCTATGTGAACATTCACTTCCCTCTATACATTATTCCTAGCAGCATTTCAAGCATGCATGTTTTAAACTTTACTATAATACATAATGAAGAACAATACAAACATAAATAATGTCAGTACTGAAATAACAACTATTGTTATCATGATGATAGTAAAAAATAGTTGTTTTATTACTGTTACGATGTTGTTAATGAACATGGTAATTATGATGCTGTATATCTTTTTTTTAATGAAGCATTTTTAATATTATTCTTTAAAGACTCATTTGGATAATAACGTAGGATAGGCTGTTCTAGTTGTAATATTTATAAAGGTTTTATAGGAAAATTTCCTTGATTTCATTATGATAGCTGTGTGAACATTCACATCCCTCTATACATTATTCATAGCAGCATTTCAAGCATGCATGTTTTAAACTTCACTCACAAAACCCAATGTCACTTATAAATCAATCAATCATGGCTATAAAAAAGGAAAACCAGACATACTTTCTTCATTGTAAAGTTATATATACATATATATATATATATATATAACTTCCTTCTCGAATTTTTTTTTATTTGTCTGAACTTACATTGATTTTTTCTCTTTGATTTCATCACTTTAGACATATTTCCTTTTTATTGACAATATCAATATAACTTATATAAAAATCCGTCTTTTATAGAACAATTGCATAACCATGCACTCAAACATTCCACGGATTATGTAAATGAAGTGTTTTTATTTTCTTCATCAAAATGAACTAACATTCACTTCCGTTCACACACTATTCATAGAAGCATTTCGAGCATGTATTTTTTAAACTTCAATTTCTCAATATAACGAAACGACATTTTGAACGAACCGATCATGACTATAAAAAATGAACGCTACACTCACTTCCTTCAATGGAAAGTTATATGAAAAAAAAGTTAATTTCCAACACTAAACACTTTTTATTTTTTTACCCATTCGAATCATCTCGATTTTTCCCCCTCAAGCACAGTAAAAATGACTCACAATTCGCATTTAACATCAAAGAATAAGAAGAAAAAAAGAAATAAGCCCAAGTGAGTCAGTTTGCGGAAAAGGAGCTTTAGTCAGTGTACATTCTGGAAACATTGAGAAAAAAAGTACCATCTCGAATTTTTGCCTGGCTGCTTTAACTTCTCCCTAATCTATCCTTATAGAACGTATCCGATCGAGCGTAAACAGTGTTCTAGAAAAGAATTTGTCTTTTCCTTTTCTCTTACGTACTTAAGGATTCGTTGCTATTGCTCTTTTGTCTTTGATTTCCTTAGCAGCTCTTCTCGAAGTCCCTTTGTCCTCCCACCTTTTGTTCTTTTGCAAAAGGTATCTTTTCCCGCTGGGTTTCAAAAATACCTTTCTCTGCTGCTGCACAACCCGTTCCGTTTTACGTGAATGGGTCCCAGTTGCCTCCTTCTTCTCGAAGTCTTTCCCAAACGGACGTATTTCGATTCTTTGAGAGATTCCATCGACAATTCCGTGACAGATGAAAGGTTTGATGCCAGGGAAATCTCGATGTTAGTGTGTATTTATTTGATCGATTTTTGATGATACAATTTAGATATTTGTTGAAAAATCAGCAAAATAACTGTTCAAAAATTTTATTTATGCGGTGACCAACAATACCATTGCGGCTGAAATACTTCTATTCTAGAAGTAAGTAAATAAACTGAGAAAAATCATATAAATTTAAAATACACATGTATGATAATAACTCGCCGTATGATATTTTGATTTGCGTATTTGATAAATTTCATAAAAGAATTTCTTTAGTCTCCACCGAAAATTCACTGACACTTAGCAATTTTAATGTGGGACAATTTTAGCCATGGAAATATCGATGCAAATCTGTGTTTATTAATTCAGGTTTGATGATATAATACAAATGCTTCTTTATGCCATTTATTTTTTTACTACATGCACAATTGTTACAGATTGGAGTTTTTTTTTTTTAAGTGGGCGAAGCAAAGCCGACGCGTGGTTAATTTTCTTGAAATCAGTCCGATCAAAAATGCCTCTACTTTCGATAGAGTGAAAGGTATGTGAGCGTGGCCAAATATATATTGTAATGCCTACTTTCACTCTTGCATACTTGATGTCTATATAGTATTAGGAAAAATTACATCAATTTAAAATAAATACATTACTAATAACATAAAAAAAAATTATACGCATATTTTGATTGGTGTATTTGATAAATTTCATAGAAATGGGATGTATGAGAATTCCATCGAAAATTCAGTGTCAGATAAAAATTTAATGATAGATTTTCTTTTTTAGCCAGAGAAATCTTTATATTAGTCTGTGTTTATTTATTCAGTTTTGATGGTACAATGCAAGTGTTTGTTTATTTATTTTATTTATTTATTTATTTAACCTCTTAGACAGTGACAAATATCATTGGTATTGTTACAGATTTTGAATCTTATTTTCTTGGTGGTGGGAGGAGCAAATACAATAAAGATTAATGTTCTTAGAAGCTGTTCGATTAAAAATGCATCTGTTTGGGTGGCACGAAAGCTAGGTGGGTATAGCCAAGTGTATGCGGCCAAGCTCACTTTCTCTCTCGCGTACCTATGGTTTCCTTGCTATTGCACTTTTGTCTTTGACTTCCTTAAATTTGATTTCCTTCCTTCGAAAGTCTTGAAAGTTGTCTTCTTTTGTTCGTCTGGAGAAAGTATCTTCTTCTGCTAGATCCCGAAAATACCCTTTCGCTGCTGCTTTACGCCCCGTTCCGTTTTATGTGAATAGGTCCCATGGGGTAGATTCTTTCAGGCATTCCATCGATGTTTCAGTAAAAGATGAAACGCTCGATGTCAGAACGTTACATGGAAATATCAATGTTGATCTGTGTTTATTCGTTCCACGTTTGATGATACAATTGAAATTTTCTGTTATAAAATCAACCAAAAAACAATTATACTATTCATTTATTTATGCAATTACCAATATTATTGAGATGGAATATTACTGAATATATTCATATCTATAACCTGCATAGAAGAAAGAAAAACAATTTAATAATATTAGATTAACCTCTTAAGCGCTTAAGAAGGAGATATAAGTCTTTCTCCTTTTTCATTGCATATATATATATATAAATTTTGACACCGGAAATGTTATTTGAAAATATATATATATATAATAATTCTAAAATGGCGTTCATTACATCGTTTACAATTTTATTGGTTATTTGCTGGATGAAAAGTCACCTGCGAAAAGGGCACGTGGGTCCGACCGCCGGAAATCAACCAGTTAATAGATTACAATACAGGATGAAAAACATAACAGAAAACTTTTCAGAACATTATAACATGTATATACATATCCGAAACACAGAAATATAATCAAAAGAAAATGAAAATACTGTATGTAAGCAAAATTTCAAAATACACATGAATTATTCGTAAGAGTTGAATGATAATTTACTTACGAATTTCGTTGAAGTAGAAGGGAAACTCTCCAGGCAATGAACAGTTAAGCCTAGCCTTCAAGAATGATGTCCAACGATTACGAAATTTATGAGGACCTCCCTTATCCTTTGTGCAGACGCGAGCCACTCTCGAATACACAGTCTGGAAGAAATTGAAAAATAATATATCATTCAATTTTAATAAGTCAAACTTTAGCATACAATTGCAACACATAAAGAAATGCATATAGATGATTGCGATTGGTTATTTTGCGTGTCTTTATCTATTTCATGTTAATAGCTAACTATTCTAACACATACTAATTTTATGTAAAATAAATACAGTGATCTCTCACTTATACGCGATACAGCCTTTTTCCGCTGAGGCTGTTTCCTTGGAGGGAAACAGCCCTTGAGGAATCACGTTTCCTTGAGGAGAGCCTTTTTCCGCACCAGTTTTTTATAAGGTAATTTTCGGCTTCTTAACCCCTTGGGGACGAGCGACACGTATACGTGACGCAAAAGATGCCCAGAATCCTCGATTATTCCCACCAGTAACTTTTCATTGTAAGCTTTGCCTTATTTAATGACAGCATATCTGCGATTCAATTAGACGAAATTTTCTGTTTTAAGAAACCGGTGGTAAAAGATTAAAAATTCTGTAAAGGACGCTCATCGCGAAGGGGTTAAATAGCAGAATTTATAAATCGAATTTTACTGTTTTAAAATAGTGGTGTGAAAAAGTAATTACTGAACATCGCGTATAAGTGAGAGATCACTGTAACTAAATAGAAAAGAAGTTCAGTGCGTGTCGTAAAATATACTATACAAGGGGAAACATTAAAAAAGAAAGAAAGGAACTAAAAAATGGAACAGAAAGCAAAAAAGCTTGCCACTGGAGACTGAACAAGTCCTAATTTTACTTGTATTGTATTTTTGTTTAGCGGTAACTTTGTGATTATCCCGAAAACAACAGAGGGTATTTGTCAATATTTATTTAATGATTCAAATAAAGGAAACATAAAGAAATGCATATAGATAATTGTGATTGGTTTTACTGCGGTCTCTATCTTCTCTTTCATGTCAATAGCTTAACTATTTTAAACACATACTAATTTTATGTAAAATAAATAAATAAATAGGAAAAAATTCAGTGTGGGTGGGCCTCAATATATACTATGCAAGGAAAACAAAAAAAAAAGGGAATTTAAAAAAATGAACAGAAAGAAAAAAAAAACCTGCCACTGGAGACTGAGCAAGTCCTAATTTTACTTGTATCGTATTTTTGTTTAGGGGTAACTTTGTGATTATCTTGAAATGCAACAGAGAGTATTTATCAACATTTATTTGATGAAAGAAATAAAGCAAATATTTTTCAAAATAAACAGCAAAAATCACTCGAAATCTTTAAAAAATATTATATATATTTTTAAATAGATAAGTTGCCTATGAAATGTTCACGTATTAAGAATTAAATTCAGTAATTTATCCTACGCTTTCTAGCACTTCCATATGCAAAAGTATTTCTCACTCAGAAGTATACATGATTTCTCTTTTAGTTAGGGAGATTACTTCCACTATTTTTTCCTTATCAAGTGAATTTGGTATATCGATAGGCAGAAAAAGGAGATTAATCTTCATCAACCACTTATTTCTAAGTTTCCGTTTCTCTTTGTAATATCAAGGGATTACGTTAGTCAACAATATCCGCTCGCAAATTTCTTTCTTTTTTTTTTTTTTTTTTTTTTTTTTTTTAAGGAGTTTTGGTTAATTTAACGTTTGTATGAGCAGGGTACGGATTTTTATGTTATATCAAGTGAATTATACAATCAGAATTTAAGTTACTGCATCTTCATTCAGTTAATCTTAAGTAAATGTAAAAAAGTGTTTGGAAATTTAATGAATTTCTTGCTTAGCATTAATAAATATTCCGAGTAAACAGTCTGTTTATTTTGCAGTTTATCAGTCGAAATAAAAGCAAAAATTTCTTGACAAGTAAAATTTTTGTTTTATTGATAGACTTGAAATAAAAAGAGATTATACAGCTCGAAAATATACATACGCATATCAAATGGTTGGAGTATCATAGTTGAGATTTCTTCAAACAGAGCGAAAAATGCCGGGACCAGGACTCGAACCTGGGTAATTTGGCTAGCCACTGAGCTATCCCAACGATATCCTGGCTGGCATATTTCACTCTTATTTGCTAGATAATTCCGTGAACTGCAGCCTTGAGATATCGTTGGGATAGCTCAGTAGGAAGAGCGTTGGCACGGCAAGCCAAAATACCCAGGTTCGAGTTCTGGTCCCGGCATTTTTCTCTCTGTTGGAAGAAATCTCAACTATGATACTCCAACAATTGGATATAATTTACCTAGTTGAAAATAGTTTCCTTTGTTCATTATGACCTAATTACATGGTATACAGGAGTTTCTGTGTTATTTCAGATTCATCATGTAAAATGCTGTAGTAATGGCTCGGATGAATGAAATTAGCAGTTCGCAGCCTTGTCCAACAAATAAGAGTATCATTAAAATAAAAATGATACTCCAACAATTGGATATAATTTACCTAGTTGAAAATACTTTCCTCTTTTCATTATAAACATACGTATTTACAATCTTGGTTAAAAGTATTGAGTACTTTTGTGTTTATAATACATATTTGAAAGTAATAGTCAGAAACAAATGCTTAACTGCATACAAGTATGAGTTTCTTTTTTAAGGTGTTACAGTTTGTAAAAAACGATTGCAAACGAACAATTCAACCTTTAATTAACAATGTCAACTCGAAACTCGACCCAAACACAATACACTTCACACCCGAAACCGACGCGATCCAAAAATATTCAAACCTGAACCCGGAAAAAAAAAAGAAATCTATATTTTAATGCAATTAGGGAAAAATAGTCGACAATTAACTATATCTCTAATCTAATTTTATTTATTTATTTTATTTATTTTTTGTCTAAAAATGAACACATATACACTCCTTAATATTTAAACACATAATTTTTTCATTTGAAAAATATTCAGAACTTTCTTTTGAAAAATCGAATCAACCCGAGAGAGTCAAAACCTTACATTCCTTCAACCCGAACCGCGGGTCAAGTCGGTTTCTGGTAATATCGGGTTACCGGACCCGATGCAGGACTCCAACCAATATATAAAAAACTTAGTCTTCAGCATTGGAAAAATTTTTTAAATATAAAGAAGGAAAATATATTTTTTTTAATTTTACATATATATATACATATATATAATCAACACAATGTAAATATTTAGAATAAACATGTTAGTAATTAGAATAGTGAAATTATCTGGCTGAAACAGATAATCAGCATTTCATTGAAATTATTGAACACATTTGTGTAAATATTACTAGTATTTTTTTATCATATTTTGTTGGAGATATTAGACTGCAGTATAGCTCTTCCAAAAGACATTTACATTGCCATAAAAATTAGGGATCATTAGTTAAAATATTACTTGGCTATAAGAGAATGGGGAAAAAAAGAAGCCTTCTGAGTGAATAAAGACCGAAAATAAATTATATTGAGCCTGTTCACAAAAAGGTCAGTGTAATTTTTAGCTATTGCAAGTAATTATTTAACCGTGTAATTAAAAGTTAATGAATTGAACAAGTATCAAATGAATGTTTTTAAAATTCATTTTTAAATTTATATCTTTTTTATTTAATCAGTTTTCATTCGACTGATTTTGGTAATTTAAAGATTTTTTCTTCCCAGTTTCGATTTCTCAAAGTAGCATTGGTTTTTTAACGATAGAAATATTTTGGAAAACGTACTAATGCAAAACATCTAATTGTGTTATTAGAGTAATTCATTAAAAATTAAGACTCTTTCATCTCAAATAACCAGTGAAGCGATTTAGCTACAGCCATGAATGTGCTACATGGTGAAGAATCTCGAAGCATCCAAATGGTTAATTCCGGAGTTAGATATGATATTTCCAAAATACGACCAAAAATTCCATAACAAACTTGTAGAGCATCATCGTCCGTTAATTTAGTAAGAAAAGACATATAATAAACAGTAAATAGTTGTCTGCACTAATCAAAATATCTGACATGAAACAAATTAGTTCGCATTGGTCTTGGATATTTTTCTCAGATAGTTTTAGTACAGGCAACGATTTTCCTTATTTGTGTGCACAATGTGCGTTTTCTCACTAAATCTATGATGCTTTACAACTTTGTCACTGGACTCTTGGTCGTATCTCCTGTAGTTTTCGACTTATGATTTCTTATCCCAAAATTTACTTCCAGGAAACGCTGTCAGAAACCGAATTGTGTAACGCATACCCGTTTTGCTATACCCAGACACCGCATTTATGGTTGAAGCTAATTCGAATCACAAATGGATTCAAGAAATCCACATGCACAGTAAATTTAATTTCGCTATTCATTATATAAATCGTATATGATATACCGTGTTTTCTGATTGATTATGGTATAAACTAGAAAATATGCACCTAAACGTAATAATTTTGTTGAGATGTATATCGCACAAAAAAGGGGAGGGGCTATATTAAATTTGGGATAATACACATTTAAGAGAAATATAATTAATAAAGAGACAGATTTAATTTGATTTTTGATTTTTGATTTTTTTTAAATGTTTCTAACATGGCATATAGACTAAAATTACTTATATAATTATTTTTAGAATAACCCGGGTTTCTTTTTCCTTATATTAAAATAAAAATTCTGTTTATATATTGATTCCTTAAAATTCAGAATGTTCTCAGAGTGTTAAGAATGAAATTAGAAAATATACACCTAAAAGTAATAATTTTGTTGAGATGTGTATCACAGAAAAAAGGGGAGGGGCTATATTAAATTTGGGATAATACACATTTAAGAGAAATATAATTAATAAAGAGACAGATTTAATTTGATTTTTGATTTTTGATTTTTTTTAAATGTTTCTAACATGGCATATAGACTAAAATTACTTATATAATTATTTTTAGAATAACCCGGGTTTCTTTTTCCTTATATTAAAATAAAAATTCTGTTTATATATTGATTCCTTAAAATTCAGAATGTTCTCAGAGTGTTAAGAATGAAATTAGAAAATATACACCTAAAAGTAATAATTTTGTTGAGATGTGTATCACAGAAAAAAGGAGAGGGGCTATATTAAATTTGGGACATACACATTTAAAAACAACATAATTAATAAAGGGACAGACTTAATTTAATTTCTTATTTTTTATTTTTCTTAAATGTTCCTAACATAGTATATACGTATATACTAAAATTATCTATGTGATTATTTTTATAATAACTCAGATTTCTTTTTCCTTATATTATGAAAAAAAATTCTGTTTATTGATTCATTTAAAATTCAGAATGTCCTTATGAATATAAAACTAGAAACAGATTTGTTAAGAGAGATACTTATTATCCATTTATTGAGATATTACAGTGAAATACAAGCCGAGACACCGCTCTTTCTAATTGGCTCCCTTCAGCTTTCTAAGCGCGTCATAAAAATTTCTCGTAAAAATATCTCATAAACGCAACTTTAAAAGACTTGAAATGCCTCGAAAGATTTTTATTATTTCATTATGTACGCCAATCAGGATGAAATTGTGCCGATGGTTTTACGATTATTTCCCTCTTGCATTTCGATTTTTGAAGATTACTTTAAACCTGATAATTTGGATTGTTCAGATTTTAATAAGCAAGAGTAGTTGGATAAATTACAAATGTATTCAGAAAAGAATTTCAGAAAAAATATTAATAATGAACTACTCGTTGAGCTATAATTTCGTTTTCTTTTCTGTTTTTTTTTTTTTTTTTTTTTTTTTTTTTTGGTCCCCTATAATGTATGAAACATTTTTTTTTAAAACTGTATTGATTTAAATTTTAATCCAACATTTCGCCAAACATCCTTCTCGAAATATCTATTAAATGTTTCCTTAAGCATGTTTATTGTTTCATTGTGTATTCTAATAAGGATGAAATTATGTCGGTGGTTTTATGATTATTTCCCTTATGCATTTCAATTTTTGAAGATTTTTTTTTTTTTAACCTGATAATTTTAAATGTTCAAAATTAAAAAAAAATAAATAAAAAATAAATAGTTTGATAATTATAGATATATCCGGAAAGAGATAAAAAAAACCTACTCGTTGAGCTTTAATATCATCTCTTGCGATACTGTTTATACTTTTTTTCGAAAAATAAAGAAAATATTTTATTTTTTTAAATGTATATATGTATATTGTTTTAAATTTCCATTTAACATTTTCTCAAAAAGTTTCTTAAAAGTATCTAATAAGTAATTCATTAACTATATAAAATCACCGAAGGATTTTTTTTAAATCATTTTATTACGTAATCTAATCAGGATAAAAGTGTATCGATTATTTTACGATTGTTTCTAGCCTGCAATTCAAATTTTAAAGATAATTTTAAACTTGACTCTATGGAATGTTGATACTTTAATAAGCAATAATAGTTTAATAAATTACAGTTGTTTTTATAATAAAGATATTTAAAAACGAACTTCTTCGCTCAGCTTTGTATCATTTCCCCTAGTTAAATTTTTTTTCAATAAATGTATGAAAGATTTATTTTTATAAAAGTACATCAATTTAAATTTTATTCAAACTTTTCGTGAAAATTCCTCCTAGAAATACCTAACAAAAGCTTCATTTAAGATATAAAAATTTAGAAAGATTTTTACTATCCCATTATGTGCTCCAATCAGGATGAAATTGTGTCGATGGTTTTACGATTATTTCCCTCTTGCATTTTAATTTGCGAAGATTATTTTAAACCTGATAATTTGAAATGTTCAGATTTTAATAAGCAAGAATAGTTATATAAATTACAGACGTATTCAGAAGAATATAAAAAAAAAAAATTAGCTACTTGTTAAGATTTAATATAATTTTTATTCGCTATTTTTTTAAACGTTTTAATTTGAAAAATGTGTATTGATTTAAATTTTCACGAAACATTTAATGAAAATTTATCTTGAAAATATCTAATAAAGGTCTCAAGATATAAAAATTAGGAAAGATTTTTTATTATCCCATTATGTGCTCCAATCAGGAAGAAATTGTGTCGATGGTTTTACGATTATTTCCCTCCCTCTTTATTTGCGAAGATTATTTTAAACCTGATAATTCGAAATGTTCAGATCTTAATAAGGAAAAATAGTTATATAAATTATACTCATACTGAGAATGATATTATAAAAATGAGCAACTCGTTAAGATTTAATAGTTTTTAATTGCTTTTTTTTAATCAATGTATAAAAAGTTTTAAGTTTAAAAATATATAGTGATTTAAATTTCCATCAAACATTTCATGAAAATGTATCTTAAAAATATCTAATAAATTCTTCATTAAGCTTATAATACCTCAGAAGGATTTTTTTTTTTTTCATTATGTACTTCAATCAGGATGAATTGTGTCGATTTGGTTTTACGATTATTATTATTATTATTATTATTATTATTATTTTTTTTTTTTTTTTTTTTTTTGCATTTCGAATTTTGAAGGTTATGTTATAAATAATAATTTGAAATTTTGAGAGTTTAAAAACTAAGTATAGTTGGATAAATTACAGACATATTAAAGAAGAAGGAGAAGAAAAAGAACTATTCGTTAGCTGCAATATAATTTTCTTCCGTTCTTTTACAATAAATGTATGAAAGATTTTATTTTTTTAAAAATTACATTCATTTAAATATTCATCAAACGTTTCGTGAAAATTTCTCCGAAAATATGTAATCTACATAAATATCTAAAATATATATCTAGGTTCATTAAAGATATAAAATCTCCGAGAGATTTTTATTTTTCCTTTATGTACTCCAATCAGGATGAAAATGTGTTGGTGGTTATGCGATTATTTCCCTCCTACATTTCGATTTTTGAAAATTATTTTAAACCTGATAATTTGGAATATTCAAATTTTAATAAGCGTCGTTAGTTTGTTAAATTACAGATATAGTTAGAAAGCTATTAAACAAGTATGAACTACTTCGCTAAGCTATAATATTTTATCTTGTAGGGATTTTTTTTTTCAATAAATACAGGAAAAATTTAACTAAAAAAATTTTTAATAAGTTAATTTAAAATTTCTTTTAACATTTCTCGAAAATGTCTCTTAAAAACATCTGATACATTTTTCATTAAAGATGTAAATTTAAAAAAGAAGTTTTTTTTATTTCATTATATACTTCAATTACGATGAAACTGTACTGATGCTTTTACAATTATTTTTCTCCTGCATTTCAAATTTAAGGACTTTTTGAAACTTAATAATGTGAAGTGATGAAATTTTAATAAGCAAAAATAATTGAATAAATTGCAGATGTATTCGTAAATATATTAGAAATGAAACAATTATTCGTTACGATCTAACAACTTTTCCTCCAGTCTTTTGTTTAAATGGATATACAAAAGGTTTCATTTTTACTAATGTATAATCATCAAACTACATTACTATCTCAATCAATTTTTTTTAAGATTCCCACGCGAGTATAGTTCAGAAATTTTCCTGAATTTTAATATGATTTAGGGTTTTCCAAAACGTGATAGGCGTACCGCTTGGGGGTAAGCGAAGAGATTCCAGTGGTACACTGTGAGTCTGTGTTCACAACCAGCATATGACGTGTGGCAGCTAAATGTGTCAGTAACAAAGTTTTTCATCTCACTGACTGTTCTAGTCTGTTAACCTATTCGCGCCGAAAAAAATTTCAAATCGTCAGAGTTTTTCAAAAATATGCCTTTCGTTGATTATTTATTTTTCATTAACAAAATAGAATTTTTGATTAAAAAAAATATCGCAGTTTGATTTTTCATTATATTTCGCGTAGGAATCATAAAATATATAACATGTTATGTATTTTATTATCACTATACTGTCAACAAAAGTTACGCATAGTTGAAGTTACGCAATCCTAAATCGCACTAGTGCGGAGTACGCCGGTTCTGAACAAAAATGTGGAGTCCACGGCTTAAAAATAAAATTCTAAAACAAACTGAATGTTGAAAATGATTTATATTCATTTCATTAAAATAACATCAAATATGCAAGAAATATGCAAAGGTGCAAAAGGGCTCCCGACACGTTAAAAAACTTGCTACCTGTAAAGCTTGCACTAAATGTAAAATAAGTTATGTTTATTTTCATCCATTCGTTGTTTTCTTCGTTTCCATTTATTTATTTATTTATTATTATTTTTTTTATTCGTGATTCTTCCAAGTTAAGAAGTAAGGGAAACACCAAGTACGCGCATCTATTTTAAGTGGTACGCGAGGCATTAAAGTTTGGGTAACACTGATCTACACAGCTGTTTAAATACGAGGGCCGTCCACGCATCATGTTTTCCCTGTAAAACTAGTTTTTCCTTTGCAAGAGCCTTACAGGTGGAAAATATGAATCTATGTTAGTTACAAGACATACGGGGAACTCTCGTTAACCCTACAGTGCATGAATTTTTCTTTTAGAATTGTGTTTTTTTATACTTATATTACGAATTCGACACCAGAAATTTTAAGATAGATTTTTAACTTTATTTAGTAGCCTATTTATGTTACTTTTACAGGATTAATATTTTTATATAAATATAGTGGTTGCAAAGAACTTGATTTATTTATTAAAAGTTAAATAGAAAGTGTTACCAATTGGCTACACTATGCACTGTAGAGTTAAGGATCTTCACCCCTCACGAAAAAACATGCCCTCACTATAATGTTAATCCTATGAAACAGTTATTTTACAATATCTCGTTTGCATTTCAATATTTTTAAACGATTTTTTTTTGCATTGGATAGCTGAGATCGATCTCTAAAGCACCTTCTTTTTAGGTGCGTTCGTAATTATATAAATACGTAGCACCTATAGTCGTCGCTTGGTCCGTCCGTCTGTCCGTCCGTCTGTCTGTCTGTCTGTCCGTCTGTCTGTCCGTCCGTCTGTCTGTCTGTCCGCATATAACAACGCAAAAACTACCCAACCAAATGGTTTGCAATTTAAAATATATTATCTTTGCAGAATTTTGTCGAGACATTTCAAATTTTATTAAAATCGAATCAAAACTTTAGGAGATATTAATAAAAATATTTATTAAGAAATTTGATTTTTTTTTTAAATCGGTGCTTTTTTGTTATAGGAGCTTCCGATGGATGTTAAATCGTCAAGCGACCGAGATACTTATTTTATGACAGAAATTAATCTGCAGACGATATAATTCATTTCACAGAATTAAAAATCATCAAGATCTGAATATTTATATAACTAGCTGATACATATATATCTGAATATTTATATAACTAGTTAAGATATTTGTATGAACAGTGTCATAAAATATATACTTAACTAGCTGTTTAACCCGTTCTACGCACGGGATATCATGAATTTAATTCTAAAACGTGCGTACGAACGCACCTCGTTTGTAATGTTTGACGTACAATTTCCAACTTGTTTACTTTTTCGATTTTCATTGCGGATTTTTTTAAAGAGAATACTTTCACTTTTGAAATTTTTATTATTTTTATAGTATATTAATTATTTTCTCAAACTGGAATACCGATTTTTAGGTTTCTCTCCATTCACAATTAAATAATTTCGGCTGCATAATTGAATTTATATATGCTAGATTAACGAAATAATATGACGGTTAAGGTTAATGTTAATGCTGTTAATTTACCGTGTTTGTCTGTGAAACATGTTAACTGAACATGAAAATGTTTACTTTAGAATGGATAGCATCCAGATGAACATGTATTCCGGATTGAGAAAACTGATTAATGTAGTAGAAAAACTACGCGAAAACGTTTCCGAAAATCAGTGGTGGCAGGAAAAATAATGTTTTTTAAATAATGCTTTTTTAAATCTCAAAAATGTATTCGTTTCTGAGGTTTCCAAAGATAAAGAACGCTTTCCGGAATCGTTAGTAACTCTGAAGTGTTTTTTGCATATTTTCGGTCGTGGTTATATTATATTTTCCTAGATTAAGAAACATCTGTTTTTTTACAATTTTCTCATTTATTTCTTTTGATATTTCAATATTCATGTAGTCACTGACTCATTCATTTCCTACCATCATTACATACTTAACGCTTTTGAATTTTTAAAAAATGGCAATTTTCCCTTACGCGCACATCATTTCTCTCCATATATCTCCGAAACTCGAAAATATATTGGTTTTTGCGATTTCTAAAGATAAAGAACGCTTTCCGGAATTATTAGTAACTCAGAAGTGTTTTCTGCATATTTTCGGTCGGGGTTATATTAAATTTTCCTAGATTAAAAAACATCTTTTTTTTTTTTTTTTTTTTTTTTCTTTTGATATTTCAATATTCATGTAGTCACTGACTCATTCATTTCCTATCATCATTACATACTTAACGCTTTTGAATTTTTAAAAAACGGCAATTTTCTCTTACGCGCACATCATTTCTCTCCCTATATCTCCGAAACTCGAAAATATATTTGTTTCTGCGATTTCTAAAGATAAAGAACCCTTTTCGGAATCGTTAGTATCTCAGAAGCGGTTTTTGCATATTTTTCGTCGTGGTTATATTATGTTTTCCTAGATTAAGAAACATCTGTCTTTTTTTTTTTAAGTGTTCTCATTCATTTCCATCGATATTTCAATATTCATGTAGTCACAGACTCATTAATTTCTTGTGCTTATTACATACTTAACGCTCTTGAATTTAAAAAAAAATGATAATTTTCTGTTACGCACAAATCAGATTATGTTATATTTTCCTAGATTAAGAAACATCAGTCTTTTTTTTTTTTAGAGCGTGCTCATTCATTTCCTTCGACATTTCAGTATCCATGTAGTCAATGCAGTGTTGCCATTGGGCTATTAAAAAAAAATCCAGATTGCTTGACTCGCACCACTTTTTTGAAATGGTATAATTCGTCTTGTTTTCAACTACTATAATCTGTCATTAATTAAGGCGAATTTTACTTTTTCAAAAAGCTGGTGGCAATCAAGAAATCTAATTTTTTTTTTTTTTTTAAATAGTCCACTGGCAACACTGAGTCAGTGACTCATTCATTTCTTATCATCATTGAATACTTAACGCTCTTGATTTTTTTTTTAAATGATAATTTTCTCTTACGTGACAAATCAGATTTCTCTCCATATATCTCCGCAACTCTTGCATTGTTGTGAAAATACAGAATGGGCGAAGCAGAAAAAAAAATAAGGGAGCGACAGAGAGAAAGGGAAAATAACGCAAGTTTATCGATAAGGTTAAGCGAGGGTGTGAAATTCCATGGAGAAAGGGATGCTACAACTAAAATGCTCGGAGTTTATGGAACGAAAATATTTCCGGAACATTTGCTTCAAAGGGGATGGAAAAGGGATGTTCGGATCTCATCAACAAGATCCTGAGTAATGAGATCGGATGACCCCCCTAAACCCTGAGCTGGAGAACGTTGATGGGAAATATATTTCAAACCCAATTGTTTCAGCTCAAGGTTGTTTTCGATGTGAGAAACATTTTGAATCTTAATAAATTTGGCATCCATACTAGGATTCTATTATACAGGATGATGCTACTTATTTCTGGTTCTCGAGAAGAAGCGGGAGAAAAAAAAAAGAAAGAGAAATTGTCTTGTTGTCAGAATTTATTTATGCGATAGATTTATTTATGCACAAATCATTGACAAAACCTTGTTATACTCTTTTTCTAACCTTACAAACTCCTATTAATGAGATCGGATGACCTTATAAACCCTGAGCAGGAGAACGTCGTTGATGGGAAATACAGGGTCATTCATAATTCCCTCCGGGGTTTCGAAACGTTATAGTAAAAAAACGAAGACGAATATGAAAAAAAGAAACATATGAAATTATTCCGAAACTATTCAAGTTTTATTTACATACATTACAGGTGTTCTATGTGTGAACCCTTGGTTACACGGCATACATCCATGCGATAGTCCAGTTCCTGCCATACTCCGTTTCTTTAAATTTCCGGTACCACACATGAATTGTCTTGTCAGTTGGTCCCTGTTTTCGATATTTATTACGAAAGGCCCGTTGAAATGACACCACTGATTCAGATTTAAAGAAACGGAGTATGGCAGGAACTGGACTATCGCATGGATGTATGCCGTGTGACCAAGGGTTCACACATAGAACACCTGTAATGTATGTAAGTAAAACTTGAATAGTTTCGGAATAATTTCATATGTTTCTTTTTTTCATATTCGTCTTCGTTTTTTTACTATAACGTTTCGAAACCCCGGAGGGAATTATGAATGACCCTGTATATTTCTAACCCAATTGTTTCAGCTCAAAGTTGTTTTCGATGTGAGAAAGATTTTGAATCTTAATAAATTTGGCATTCATACTAGGATTCCTGTTATACAGGATGATGCTACTTATTTCTGGTTCTCGAGAAGAAACGGGAGAAAAACAGAAAGAGAAAAAATAAAGAGAAATTGTCTTGTTGTCAGAATTTATTTATGCGCTTGATTTATTTATGCACAAATCATTGACAAAACCTTGTTATACCCTTTTTCTAACCTTACAAACTCTTATTAATGAGATCGGATGACCCTCTATACCCTGAGCAGGAGAACGTTGATGGGACATATATTTCACACCGAATTGTTTCAGATCAAAGTTGTTTTCGATGTGAGAAAGATTTTGAATCTTAATAAATTTGGCATTCATATTAGGATTCCTATTATGCAGAATTATGCGACTTATTTCTGGTTATTGAGAAGAAAAGGGAGAAAAATAGAAAAATAAAGAGCAATTTTCTTATTGGCATACTTTATTTATGAGCTATGTTAGATAAGGTTTATAAAAACTTTTCAATTTTCATATTACAAGATATATTTGGCCGCTTTGTTGTAACAATAATAACTTTAATTGATGAGTTCAAAAATTTCCTTTTAAAAACTTTCATAAACATTCGCAAAGTCAATGGTCTCGCTCTTCTAATAATTATTTAAAAAAAATAGCTATTACACGATTTGTCATTTAATTCCTCTTAGTTAAGTTCTGATGATGTGAAAAAAGGTGATTACATAATAGGTTAACGCTCGTCATTTTTTTACAACCAAGAAAGCACAGATCATTGGCAAAACCTTGTTATACCCTTTTTTTAAACCTTACAAACTCTTAGTAATGAGATCGGTCGACCCTCTAAACCCTGAGCGGGAAAGTGTTGATGGGAAATATATTTCAAATCTAATTGTTTCAGCTCAAGGTTTTTTTCGACGTGAGAAAGATTTTGAATATTAATAACCCTCTATAGCCTATACCCTAAATGGGGATGGGAAATATATTTCTTGATGGGAAATATATTTCAAACCCACTTGTTTCAAATATTTTGAATATAAAAAATTTGACATTCATGCTACAATTTTATAAAATTTATTTATTTTTCTATTTTATTCCTCTAAATATATTTTGTTTAAAAGAAATATATATATATATATATATATGTATAAAGCTGATTTAATTTTCGCTGCCGAGTGGCTGTGTAATAAATATTTTTTTAAACTCTGCAATTAAAGCAGAGTTTATTGTATAAAATCCACAATATCATTGTAATGTTTCTTCTTCTCTTTTCCATAATCGTGGTGCTCTCTCCTTTCTATGATCATGTTGATGGGAAAAGCCAATTGTTCAAAATAATATATATATATATATTAAATATTTTCTATTTAGTCCTAATGTTTTATTAGTATTAGCATTTTAGGGGAACATTTTCAATATTATACGTACATATCACCAATATCGGATAGTTCTTTTTTTCTTTAATAATTTGACTATTTGTGCATCAGAAATGCAAATGATATCTTAATGGCTTAAGATTGTAAAAAAGCACCTATTGTTATACGAAGATTCAATTGATACGTATACAATATTTATTTTTATGTAAATAAGTTAGCAGTATGAGACACATTATTGAATAAAACAGTTTTCTTTCAATTTTAGATTGTGTACTAAAAGAACTGCTTGAAATGCGCACATGCAAAACAAAAAATGTCTAAACAAAGCGATAAAATTTAAGTGCGGCTGTCGAAATACTAATGCACAGATATTTGCGGTACTTTTTTTTTTTTCACACAATTCACCCAATATCGCACAAGGGATTACTTATTATTGTGCAGTATTGATCTGCTTTTAAATAAGCCAAGAATGCCAGGCTATATTACTGAATAAAACAAAAATTAACTGCCTGTTACGCATTATGTACTGAACATATACACAAAATACATTTACAAACAAAACAACAACAATAAAAAAAACCAAACGAGGTAATAAAGTTTAAATCAGCCCCGGGTGTCAAAAAAGTAATGTACAGTTATTTGGGGGTACTTTGTTTTAATTTTTCCTCGGAGAAACTATATTTCCCGAACGCTGAAAACTGACAATTTCATTTATCACCGCTGAGATAAAGCATTTTTTTTTTCATCTGTCCTTCTTTTCAAAGGATTATTTTACTCAAGGGAGTTCGGAATTTATGGCTTCAGATCTTTCTCTGGCACAGCGACTTAAAAACTGCAGTGTTCAAATAATGAGCGACAGATAAAACTTACGTCCTATGACGTAGCGGAAGACTTTATGGATAAAGCATCTTTTTCGTTCTATTGCAGAGACTTTCATACGCCATATTGGTTCGCTGTGGCGGGAAAAGATAACAGAGATATGGCTTCCCTTATCAGTTATGGATATGCGCATGAATATTTAACTGCGCAGTTTGTGTTGTTAATCTGTATTTTGATGTCTCGTCAAGGATTGGTTAGTTAAAGATAAAACTAGTTAGGAAGTTTTTCGTCTTATCGCGTTATAAGAATCTAAGATCAGATAAACGAGATTATCCAGATATAAGCCCAAGATTTTTATACGACGCGACGTTCGAAAGTCATAAAAATATCGACAAGAAATTAAAGAGAAGGATATGGAAATCAGTGAACCGGAAATGAAATGGAGGGGCAAATAAAAAAGCAAGCCAGTGGCACCGGAATCGAATCTCAAAGATTCTAAAACAAGAGAATTGCGTTCAGTAAAATCAATATTTCTGAAGGATTTTTACAGACCTCTACTTCTCAACCTGGAATGCTGCGACAATTGATTCAGCAGTAATTCCTTTGACGTAAAATATCTCAAATGAATTAGATGAATAAACAAATACGAGATAGCGATAATGATATGGTCAAAAATTCTATTTTTGTACAAAATCACCTTGACCAATCAAAGAAGATGGATAGATAAGAACTGATTTAGGGTCTCCGATAAGGGAAAAAAGTCTCTTTTTACATAGGATGGAACTTTAATAGTGGCAACTATGTACGTACAAAGGATACAGAAGAAATACAAGGGTGATACATTTATAGTCTTTCAAATTAGTAACCAGTGTTGTCTAGCATCCGTTGTCAGTGTCCTGAGAGCTGCACGATGCCGTTGGCGACTTTTCTGTTGATCCTGCAAATGAAGCAGTCTACAGCCTGCAGAATCCCTGAAACGATACGGAAACGAATGCCACGGAGCAGTTTCTTTATCATGAAGATGAAATCAAAGTCACAGGGACATAAGTCCGGGGAATATGGAGGATGATAACGCACTCTCCAGCAGCAGCGAGCAAACAGATCAGCCACAGTTTGCGCTTTATGTGAACGAGCATTGTCATGCAATATAATAGGTGGATTCTGCAGAAAGTGTTTCCTTAACGCTGGTCGTAGGTTGTGTTCCAGGAACAAACAACAGTACTTACTGTGCATTGATGGTTAGGTTAGACTATAGACTGGCAACTTAAACATGACTATGTTTGACATGTTACTGCGCAGGCGTGTGACGTTTGTGGGGAGAGTGCATTCGCTCTAAGATAAGGCAGGTATGTGACATACGTGTGGTGTAAGCTATTTCCCTGGGTTGTTGCTTTTTCTACAACAGCATTGTCACTATTAAAGTCTCACCTTTCGTATAAGATGTTTTGATTGTTTTAGTGTAATTTAATATTTATAGTTTTACGATTTACATTAGAACTGAATGGAAAATATTTCTAATAAAATACTAATGTTTCTTCAATGTTATTTGATTGTAAATAACGTAAAATATATTTTTTAAATAAATAATTCTCGATGAAATTTAAATATCAGACAGTTTGATTTCCATTTCCTTTAAAAAAAAAAATATATATATATATAATTTTCATTATTTCCTCCAAAACAAACCTACGTTATCTCAGTGATTCGTTGCTTCTACCTGAAAGCAAAGATCCACGCATTCCGGCGGATTTAACACGAATCTGGAAGCGGATTTTGTGCTTCCTCATAGCCATTAATCTTTGCCATTTTGAATACCGCCCTGTCTTTGATAAATTACATGCTGGTAATTCGAAATACCAGTCTTTTGAGGATATAGAAATGATGGAATCGGAAATAACTACGAACCTCCAGTGAAAGCTATTCGTCAAATCTCACTTCCTTCTAATATAATATTAGCAATGACAAGAAAAAAAAAGGCTGCAGTAATTTAGTCGACACGAAAAATTTTAACAGTCATTTACATATGACTATAATTTTGTTTTACATATGACTGCAATGATTTTTTTACATAAATGAATTTTATCATTTTGAATATATTCCTATCACAATGTTTTGATAATAGAATTTATATGAATAGCCATTTATATATATATATAATTATAATATCTTTGAATTTCAAAAAACATATCAAGTTCTTGTAACATTCTAATTAAATCTCCAAAGAGATAATTAATAATAATGTGTAGACAGAATACCACATAGTTAATAAATTAACAAGTACAATCATAATTTTACCATAGCTTGTGCTTCAATGGTAATTGGCCAAAAATACTGAAAATATGAAGACTATTTAAAAAGAGAAAGAGAGAAAAAGAAAAAAAAAGAAATTATAATAAACCATAAAATGTTAATAATTTGGAGTTGATATCAAGTGAATACAAATGGATTAAGAAATGAAATATGAACTAAATAAAATGGAAAATTGGATAACAAGAGATTTAAATTATAATTGGATATGAAAAAACACGTGTAGGTATAATCTTCAGCCTGGATGGACCCACACGTGTTTAAAAAAATAATTCAGTGTTTCATAATTATACTAGCATATATGCTAATATCAGTATAATCATCCAGGTATACTGAATTATTACCAGAAAACAATTGGAAATAACAAAATTGGAAATAAAAAACCTGCAAAGAATAGATAAAATATCTTACTCACAATAACCATCCAAAAGTCCTCATACAACACCGTACCGAATTATTACCAGACAACAGTTGGAAATACATCCACATGGCGCACAGATCATATACTTGACGATATAGTCAAGTTGATATATATATATATATATATATATATATATATATATATATATATATATATATATATATATATATATATATATATATATATATATATATATATATATATATATATATATATTATGACTATAAATTTTTGTACATGACTGTAATGAATTTTTTACGAAAATGATTTTAGCATCTTGAATGTATTCCTATCATGCTGTTTTGAAAATAGAGTACAGAGAGTATATCTTGTAGAATGCAGTGTGTCATGCATTAATTTTGAGCTCGTTCAATTTTCGTATAACATTAGTTTTGACGAAAAAAGTTATCTTTATTTAGTCGAAACCAAAACTTTTAACAACCCTTTACATATGACGGTATTTTTTTTTCTTTAACATACGACTGTAATGAATATTTTAAATAAATGATTTTAACATTTTGAATGTATTCCTATTATACTGTTTTGAAAATAGAATTCAGATAATATACCTTGTAGAATACAGTTTGTCATGCATTAATTCTGACCTCGTTCAATTTTTGTATAACATTAGTTTTGACGAAAAAAATTACATTTAGTCGGAACCAAAAAAATTAACAGCCATTTACATATGAATATATATATTTTTTTCCTTTTTTTTACATAAATGATTTTAACATCTTGAATATATTTCTATAATGTTGTTTTGAAAATAAAAGACAGAGAATAAAGCTTGTAGAATCCAGATTGCCAGCATTAATTTTGAGTTCCTTCATTTTTCGTATAATAGTTTTGACGAAAAAAGTTACGTTAATTTCGTCGACAAGAAAAATTTTAACAGCAATTTACATATGACTATAAAGTATAAAGATTTCTGCATATCACCGAAACGAACTTTTTACATAAATTATTTTAGGGCTTTCATGTGTTACTAGCATATTGTTTTAAAAATAAGAGAAAGAGTCTTTATTTATCATACATTAATTTTGAATTCGTTCAATTTCCAAATATCTGCAATTAAGTCTAATGGTCACCGCGCGGGCACGCGGGGCAGTTTCCCCGGTCAGGGAGATCTCTACTTCCGAATAATATAATAACTTTCCGTTTTTAAAAAATAGAATTTCTATTGTATCTTTAATATCACTTGTTATTTCATTTTATTATTTGTTATCTTATGCTTATCATTTGTCATCTCATGAAGTTTTTATTTGTTATCTCATATTTGGAAGTTATTATTTTTTATTTTGTGTATTTTATAGGCTATGCGGTAACAAATTTTCCATAAAATATTTAAATGTACTGTAAAATTTGAGTAAGTCTAAGTAATATGTTTATTGTGATTTTTAAAAACATTCTATAATTTTTAAATTCAGGCATCAAAACTGTGCGAAATAGTTTTGGAGCTAAAGGAGCGCAAGATGTAAAAAAAAAAAGTAAATTTCTTAATAACAACTTTTTAACAATACCTTACATAAAGAATATTGATATATCCCTTTGATGTAAACATTTACCGGAAATACACCATAAATAGCTATGATATAACAATGAAATCATATGGACTTACTTTTCCGCAATTGATGTACTCCACAGCAGTTTCCCTGAAGAAAAAGTAAACGTAATCTTCGTGGTGTATGGAACTTACAAAGCTCGGGGCTAGAAATAAAAATATATCAAATTAACAAAAGATTGGCAAAAAAATAAATATTCAATAACTTCCACAGATGAAATAAGTAACTGAATCTGTCCCTAAATAAAAAACAAACTCCACTAACCATTGCAACATGTAAAATGTAGTAAAATAAATAATAAACATTTCGCTCTAATTTGAAATTTCAATTTAATTACACCTGTTTCTTTTTCTTCTTTGATGTATCACCAACTATTTCACACTAAAATACTTTTGCTTTCTTCTACAACACAAATATAATACATAAAATTGAAAATATTAAAAATAAAAATTAACCAAACATAATAATACAATCTCTAGATTTAGTATATGTGTGTGTGTGTCAGGGTTGTATTATGTCTGTTTCTTCTCTTTTTATTAGGAGGGGGGGGGGGAGTTGTTAGGAGGAAAATAAAATTCCAAAGTTTCTCTTTAAGAATTAAAAAGTCTTAGTTTCATATTTGACATTTTATATTAGCCTTTCTGCTAGGGAAAGGAAGTTACTCCTGTTTCAAATGAGAATATATCTAATACCGCTTATTCTTAATAATTCTTAATACGGAAGTTATCTCTTCCTATATTATATCATTAATATAGTTGGCGCTACTGATTTTGGGTTTTTTTTGGTGAAACTAGGGGATTTGAGACGGTGCCTGGAAGAAATCCTTAGTAAAATTTGGCAACAATATAACCAAGCTTAAAGTATTTTCAGCTACAATATCATAAATGCCGAATAAATTAACCAGAAAAATTAAACTTTCACTTTTTTATTCGGTAAAAAGTGGTATTCAAAAAACAAAAGTCATGTAAGTGAAAACCAAAGGCTCATCGATAACAAAAGTTTATTGAAATAGAAATTAAAGTTTGTTTTTACCTTTCACTTTTGCATTTCTTAATTGAGCGAAAAATGTCCAAGCCGGGAATCGAACCCGTGCTCTTGGAATAAAGCTCCAAGACTCTGCCACTGAGCTACGAGGACGATACCCAACTTGGCATCTCTCACTCACATATGTCGGACAGGCTGCAACCGCAGCGCAAAATGGAAATGTCATCATGAGCACACAAACCCTGTGGCAAATTTCCCTTTTGCGCTGAGGTTGCAGCCTGTCCGACATATGTGAGTGAGAAAAGCCAAGTTGGGTATCGTCCTCGTCACTCAGTGGTAGAGCCTTGGAGCGTTATTCCAAGGGCCCGAGTTCGATTCCCGGCTTAGATATTTTTCACTCTGTCGGTTTTACTCTCAGTTTAGCAATGTAAACATTCCCATGTTTATTATTCATTTGTTTCGGGCGAATGTCCCTCCTGAAAATTAATTGAAAAATTAATTGTAATTTACTTATTTCACTTTGGTTTTTATTTTCACAACCCTTAACTTACAGATTCTATACCTCAAAGAGAAAAGATAAATTTAAGAGCTGAAATAATCAGATACATAACAAAGGTAAATCTAAAATTTTTATCTTAAAAAAAAAAGTGATACACTACTTTCAATTTATTATTCTTTTCATCTAAAATCTAATTTAAAGAGTAACACAAAACTTATTGCGGCAAATTTATTAAAATACATTATATCGAGTGACACGTATTGGATTTGTAATCCTGGTGTTCATTCACCTCGATTGCAAAAATCGATATCCAGAGGCACACCTCTCAGTGAATCTCTATTGACAGGAAATTTGCAGCACTTGAATAGGAAATTTTAAATGAATACCTGCCTCTCTCCGAATATTGGCTGGTCATGCAAGATAGATGAGCCTACCGGCACGCGTTAGACGCGGGCAATATTTTTGGGCATCTGATTAGCGCGACAATTAATTAAAACCCCTTTCTAATCAACAGCTGTTAATTATTTGGACGACGGTTTTAAGCACAGGAATACCTTCCCGCGGCGAGGTACCATTCATTAATAACGTGACCACCTGAATATGATATACGACGTCGTTTTATTGGCTGGCTTCCGTTGTTTCTCGCGCCCTCGCGGCCATTCATCACATTCCACAACTTTGGCATCCTCCATTTGGCGACAAAAGACAAAGTTATTTTCACCCCCCGCGATAAAAACACAAAAGTTGATCAATCTTTTTGAACAGAGGAGAAGGAATAATAATAATAAATGCAGCGCGTCGTTAGATAAATGTTTTATCACCACCTGGAACAATTGAATATAATAAGTTTCAGTAGCTTGTTAGACGCGCATCTTTTTGAATACAAGTATGGGAAATCGATAAATTTTATTTCGGAAGTTTTAAAGCCCTTGTTCGCTGCTAAAAACAATTTTTGCAGAAACGGCCTCTATACAGTTCTTGTCCGCTGTGACTTGAAAATATCTTGTTGTAATATATGCCGCTGTTAATGAAGTGTATACTTAAGAGTTAGATTATTTATCGTTCGAGAATAAATTTTATGAGTAGTAAACTACAGAGCGTTATATTCCTTTTATCTTGTAATTTTAGAAAATGAATGATAAACATAGTTTACTCACCTTTGAATAGCGTAATTTTAATAGTTAAACAAATGAGGCTGCTTAATATTGTGGAACAATGCACTAATTTATCGATTTTGGAGAACTTTGTCGCCTTAAATCTCTTTATAAGTTATATATGAATGGTTTTTCTCACTTGAATGTTTTAAATTACAAAGAAAAGTAATTAATAGTATGTTCATTTAATATATTTTCTATTTATTTTTAAATTGCAGTTTATACGGTTTCATTTGTATTGTGTTACAATAATTTAGGTGCTGCATTTCAAAACGTTTAAAACTTTTAAGTGTGTTAAACTTTTCCTTTCTTTTTATTTTCTTTATACAAACATTCGTTTTTCTTAAAGAAAATATAAGCTTTTTAGAAAAACTTTATGTGCACCATATAAAGCACAATAAAACGTACGTTTCGTTTGTCTTATTTCTTCATACTAAAATATTCGAATGTGTCGAAGAAATTCTTGAATAGAATTTCGTTGTATATTTGTTTTTCAGAGAGTTCATAAACTTAGGATTATGCGCATAATCATAGCTGATTTATGAGATTTGTAAATTGTGAGAGTTTTGGCAACAAAGCTAGTATACAGCTTTTATTAAAAGTCCGTGCGATCATTGTGTTAAATTACTCCAGTATAATCAACAAGAAGGTCTTGAATATCTTGCCAAATGTCTGGAAGTACTTGCGTGACGTTACCAAAGTTGTGTGGGTTGATTACATTGATGCTGTGGAAAATTAATTTGAGCATGGTAACAATGCCGGGGTATCGGATGCCTCTGATAACTATCTACTAGGGTACCTCTATATGAGATTGGTGACATACGCACAAGGCGCATGCTCAGACTGTACTCAAACAGAGTATTTTGTACAAAGTACGGAAAACCTACATTTCAGAACTTGGCGATACCCGCCTGGATGAGTTCGATTAGGTGGTGGTGATAGTGGCAGGCTCTTCCAGATGCTTAGAGATTCGTTTTTGTCGAAAATCCTCTCAAATAATCAAATTTTATATCCCGTAAGTCGCCACTGTCATATAGAAACATCCTACTATCCACCAACACACGATCCGTTGAAATGATGCCTCTCATGATCTTTACTGATGACAAAGAATAAACGGTGAGTTGAGCGAGGAATATCAGTACCCCTTATAGATCTACAGTATGTAATGGATAAACTCACTGTCTCATTCCGAGTGCAACTGTCTCATTCCGAGTGCAACTGTCTCATAGAGTAACGCATTTTCGACACAACCTAACTGCAACCTATGACCTATGGTAACATTTCTATGTATTTGCGCTTTGGATGATCCAGATTTTTATCCAGGACTATTTATCATCTTTTGTGCACATACTTTAGAGCAGTGGAAACGAATTTCTCCTTGTCAGTTCATGTCAACTACCCTTCTATCTGATCTGATTGCTTTACGGCTTTCCCACTTTTTCTAATGGTGTCACTTTACGACGCCTGTAACGTTGGCAGCTATGAGATTTTCTGCGCCTTTATAGACTAGGTTGACATTACTTTGTTTACAACCTCTATGCGATTTGTTAAAAACATACGTTCCTCATCTGTAATATAATGCAATTTTTAAACTAACAACATAAGGAAAATATAGAAAAAATCATGCATCTTTGTGCATATGTTTTATATCGTCAGACCTTTTTATCTATCCGACTACGAAGAAATGAAAAGGAAAGATTTAGAGTTTATCGTACGTATGTCTATATATAAACAAATTTGATGTATTCCATCGAACTTCTTGAAACATTCGAGACCGGCGATTGAAGTTAAACTATCTCCAATAGCCTCTCGCATTTTTTGGTGCCTGTCATTAACAAAATGACATTACCTGACTTTTCGTGATTCTCACTCAAAATTTTACAACTAGGTCATATGACATTTTGCGTGAAAATCATGATTTGTTAACCACGTGTAATACTATCAAATGGATTTTTTTGAACAGTGCATCATTTGATGATTTTAACATAGTCTGCCCATGATACAACCACAATAGATGCAAAAAGACGATTAATTTATTATGTTCCATCATAACTCTTAATATATTAATAACGATGTATCATGTAATTTGGTTTAACACAAATAACTAAATAAAAATGGTTTCCGCAGAGCCTCCAGTTTTATCTGTTTTAGTGAAATTCTCAAAGAGATGTTTTTAAGTATATAAAGCAGTTATGTTTTAGATTTTTTACTAAGAAAAGAAATAATTTTTAAATAATGTGTAATTAAAATAACTTTATTCTTTACATATTTTTTCTGGTATTCTTCACCTTCTAATAAACGTTATCCCACATTCCTGTTACTGAAGAGTACTTATCTCTACAGCAGTAATAAACACGTAAACACCCAATTTCTTGTCAGTATATTCCGTACCAGTTCTCCTAAATGATACTCCATCTTTTGCAATAACATCATAAGATTTCTTTAAAGATATTAATTCCGAGCTATCAAACCGCGAAAAACAACATTTCTTTATCTTTAGAAGAAACAGACACTGTTAATATACAGCAAACTTCTCTTTTACAGCAAATGAAACCGTAATCAAATGAAGCATATTTCTCCTTAAAAGGGCATAAACACGCACCAATTGAGCTCATTCTCATCTGTTTGTAACAGTTTATGAATCGAATTACAGGATAAACTTATTTTAGTACATCCCCGTCATCTAACACCATCCACTAACCCCCCACAAAAACCCAGAGCGTCATCCTATTTGCTGATAACGAGCTATGAATTTAATTCATGCAGGAGATAAAATTTTCATATCCCCATATACATATACGCATGCAAAACCCCGCTAGCCATCAGCATTGAAAAGAGGGGCCCCAAATGTTACCTGGACGCGACATAAACTTATTGGGGAAAACTTTTAAATAGCTCCCAGCTGTCGCCAGTGCTGTATAATGTTTTAGACTTACGGTGAGATTCCTGCATTTTCACCGCGCACTTTTGGCTTGCATAATGCCCGGGTCGTTAATAAAGATGAGATACTGATTTTTCTTGAGAGTTTTTTTTTTTCTTTCCTTTATGTGTGGTATACAGATCCCCTTGTGTGTTTTGCATTTTAGGAAGAGATGTTTTAATTGCTTTAAGAGGGTTTTGTGTAAAGAAGGAAATTTTTAATACCTTCTTACGAGAGGTTGGAGACTATCATGCGTTGGGAAAGGTGGTTGGGGTTGAGTTGTTTATTTGGTGATAGATTCAGTTAATTATTAATCTTTGGAAGTTTTATTTTTCTGATAAATTATTCGGCATTTATGGTGACTACGCTAAAAAGACATTTATAGGTTAGGTTTTTTTTTATTTTTAATATTTTTTATTTTTGTGAATTATTTTTCTGGTATTACTAATTTATAAAAATAAAGGTATCAATGTGAAGTATGGTAAAATCTCTCAAAGCAGAATCGCTGGGGCTGGAAAGAATTTCGTTTTAGATAGATTTCAGTCTTAGCAGATGTAATTGTATGGCATTTCTTCCTTCGAGTCCTTGCGCATTTACCCTTTTAAAAAAGGTTCCGTTTTAATAGTATTTACTGTGTTTGGTTATAGATCGAAATAGAAAAAGAATAACATTAACCCCTTAAGCACCACATTCAATTTAATGATAGTATGCTGATTACCAACTATGTTAAATTTCATCAAAAATACAAAAAAATTCAAAAATACAAAATTTATATCGGAAATTCTAAAAGAATAATTTTAATTTATACAATCACGAAAAGTCTGCCATTTTATAAAATGCAAATTACTACTATAACTTTCTGATATGAATTCAAAATTTTGAATTAAAAAAAAGACCAACCTGGCAGCCTGGACGGAACACCTCTATCTGCACATACGTCCTGGTATTGCAGATAGAGGTGTTCCTGACGTACGCAGGTACGTCATGGTGCTTAACCCCTTCGCGACGAGCGTCCTTTACAGAATTTTTAATCTTTTACCACCGGTTTTTCACAACAGAAATCTTCACCTAATTGAATCGCAGAAATGCTAGGATTACATAAGGCAAAGCTTACAATAAAAAATAACTGGTGGGAATAATCTAGGATTCTGAGCATGTTATGCGTCACGTATACGTGTCGCGCGTCCCCAAGGGGTTAATATATCAGGATTGTTCGTATATTTTATTTCTAGCACTAATAGAAAAAGTTTTAGGATGTATTTATACATATGCAATAAAAAAAAAAGCTACATGCCAGAAAAGTTATTCAGTGAAACATAATATAATGATAGTCGAAAGTCACTTCTTTTACATATATTAATACGTATTGTGTGTTATAGAGAACGGTAATTCTCCATGTTCGGTATTTCAACTATGTAAGATTATCATCTACAATAATGTACACCTACAGGACTATTCCATTTAAAAGTATATATATCATTTAAAATTACCCTTAATTGTACTCATGGATATAGTATTCGAGAATAGTGCTACTTAGTACTACCCGAATACAGACTGCAGTAATCGTTGCACAAGCTCAGCAATGCATTCTAACATTCCGTAACTATATATGCCTCAAGAATAATGTTTTCAGCCAGCGTGGCTTTTGTTTTATATACCATCGAATTTTTAATCTGTACGCTGACATCTGATGGAAAAAAATTAGATATTTTAGCCAGGGTTCGCCACAGTTTTTTAACAGAATTTTTCATCTTATTTACATGCAGAAAAGTATTACAAATCTTGCAATTGAACAAGTTCTACAATTTCTGCTATTTAAATCTTAAATAGAAATTTTCTATTAATAAATCGCGGTAAAAACGTACAAACCCTGTTAGCATTAATTTTTCTTTTCAAGGGGAAAGAAAAATCGCCTTTCATTTCCAAATTTCTTGTACAAATGGCAATATTAATTTTCTTATCTTTATTAGTTAGCAAATTATTGATTCTTCAATATTTTTTTTTTCCTTTTTAGATTTTTGTATCAACCAGTATTAGTAGATTGTAAAATAAATATGCTAAGAACTTGTAGTGTATTTTATTTATTTATTTATTTTTATTGTATAATATCCTACACATTTGTATGGATATTTTTTCTTCTAAGGGATGTGTGAAGGTCTAAACGCAACTCATTTCTAGCATACAGGGTGATAATAATTAAAGTTGTACTTTTAAAAGGCTGTAAAAAAAGAACCACTGGTCAGAATGACCAAATATTTCATCTGAGTATAGGTGAAACAATGGGAATTTGTTTTGCGAAAGAAAACAGTTCAAAAGTCGACCGATAGATGGCACTGTACTCGTCATAAGATGCTAATTAAAAGACGTGACACATTACATTTGTGATAAGAAGGCGAGGAACATGCAGTTAATGGTATTCTGCGTCAGAAAAGGTAGTCATGATTCTGTCACTGGAGGATAGCTTTGCTTGTGAAGTTCTTTTACAAGAACGGTGACTGTGCGTCAATTTCATTGAAGAAATTTCGGACATTAAAAGGTTTAAGAAGGGATTCTGGCCCGATGACCGACAAAGAGTGTCACGTCTTTTAATTAGCATCTTATGACGAGTACAGCGCCGTCTATCGGTCAACTTTTGAATTTTTTTTTCGCAAAATAAATTCCTATTGCTTCACGTATACTCAGATAAAAAATCAGGTCATTCTGATTAGTGGTTCTTTTTTTACAGCCTTTTGAAACTGCAACTTTAATTATAATCACCCTTTATTTGTAAAAAAAAAAAAAAAAAAAAAATCCCTGCTTAGAAAGAATTCTAAAAAGATTTTAAAGGGATGGAAACATTCTTTTTAATGTACATTTTCAGTATTCCTTCAACAGAAATTTAAAACCTACATATTTAATTTTTCTACGGTTACGATAACTTAAGCTATTAAATAAAACATTATCTGGCTTTTTTTTAGGTAATTTAATAAATTGACGCTTTCGAAAGTTAAAAAAAAAACAGATCTTCAACTACTATACGTAACAAGTTCAGTATGTGTTTATCTTCATCTGAAAATAACAGTTTTTGGTATTTATTTAATGCCAGGGGGTGGTTGTTAAATTAGCATTTTATTCAATTAAAGTAAACATTTTACAAGATTTGCTACATGATTGCTTAAAAATTTACTTGTTGAAATCTACGCTTTTAGCTTAGTTTTAAAATGCCTTAGAAAATATAAATACGAAAATTCCTCTCTTTTCTTTCTTGTTGTCACTTTGCATTTGCAAATGTTTTATTTATTTACAAATTCTTTTAATGCGACAAAATAAGCATAACAATGTGAAGTATGTTTTTTTTTGCTCAGTATAGCTGTTGAATTCTGGATTCTGTAACCGTGTTCGAGCAAAAATATTTAAACTGAGTTGTATTTCATTAAATTAATGTGCTTCGGAGAAATTCAGAAAAGCAGGAGGAATGTAACTCAACTCACTTTGTTCCAATTTCATTACAGAATAATAATCAGAGTAGGTGTGTTTGAATTCTTAATTTGTGCCTCAGGATTAATATCTCTGCAATTGTACATCCTGAAATTTATATTCATGTGTAAGTTATGAGATGTGTATGCAAATTATGTTTCGTTATTTTGCTAAGCGGATTTTGAATTAAGTAATTCAAATAACTCCCGAATTCAGAACCTTAATTCTACCGAAAAGTATAATTGAATTCGATTAATTTTGTTGCGTTTTATTAAATTTTTTAAATTGCATTGTGTATTTTCTCTTAATTTTACATAACAATTTTCTAAAAACATATATCACATGTAATAAATTTGTGATATCCTGAATGAATTATGCTGCGGTAAATTTTCATTGTTATTAAGGTGCTAATAATTAATGATAATAACACAACTGGTTTGATATCATTGTTAATGACAACAATATGATGCATGAGGTAATGGGTTGCATCCAAACGTAACACTTGCAATTGCAAAGATTTTTGCAACCCAAAATTACATGCAAGCATAACATTTACATGTAAATTGCACACAAATTAATGTTAATTTGAACCCTAAAAAATGTCAATTTGCGCTGAAAATTATATGCAAAAGTAATGTTTACATATAATTTTGGGTTTCAAAAAGCTTTGCAATTGCAAGTGTTACGTTTGCATGTAACTCAAATAACACATATTATAGATTCGAAAGTTTTAGGTCATTCTGTGTTGCAATATAACCAAGACTATTCTTGGAATATTAGGTTCATGAATATAGTTTAAGATAATTTTAACACACATATACAAGCATATATTCTTATTAGAATTGTAGATTGTAATTTAATGTAAGTCTAAGTCATAATTTAAACGCGTACCCTATGATGAGAATAATTCGAAAGTTTAAGGCTATTCTATGTTGCAATACAAGCAAGAATGTTCTTCTTGTATTAGTAAATTGTAATTTAATGTAATTCTTATTCGTAAATCAAGTGCGTATCCTTCTTAGAAAATATAATAGAAGACCGTATGATAGTGAATACATATTACAGAATCTTTGACGAATACCATGTAGAATGTAAGTAAGCTATGCTGCCAGTACACGTTTTTTCACGTTTATTTCTTTGGGTCCAATTAATATTTTGTCTCTAATCAGAGTGATTCTCTCGCTGTTGAAAATGATGTCAGCTTAGAAAAATTATGAATTTGCCATTCATGGAACTATGAAATGTTACTATAGTATAATGTGAGAATGACGTATTTAACATCGACTTTTTATTCTGTACGTATTCAGGTTAAGGACTAACAGTTATTACTATTATTATTTATACTTATTAAAATGTATATACATATATGTATATAACAATGATTTCAGCTAGGTAAAAATTATTGCTTATATCCTAGAAGGTGTGCCTTTCACGTAATTTAACTTATTTTGGCATTATATTTTTCTAGCAATGTTTAAGCAAATAAATGTGTAGAATGATAAAATTCATCTTTAAAAAGCTAAAAAATTTAAAATTACGCTTTATGTGCTTTATTACTAAAAATATGATAACATTCTAAGAAAAATATTAAACTAAATTAACATTATTCAATGTCAATCACTCCAAGCACTTTCAGCTATACACATAGCCTTCATCAGGGATAAAAAGAAAGAACTGTCATTACCAACGTCTTATTTTCAAAATCTCCGTTTCTACACCCGTGAAGTAGGGAAAGTCCATTTCAACATCTGGGTTTGTTGGGTGATTCCAATTAGTCTTGGTAACAGGGGAAAAAAGGAAGAGAAGGGAAGGGTTTTATTCATTTTGAAACTTTTTAAGCAAACTTAGCCATATATTCGGTACGTTATATAACAAAATGGCATTGCAAACTCTGTTATCTTTAGTGATAATTTCAATTGATTCACGGATAATTAACTCATGATCATTTTTCAAAGGGCATATTCGCTTCCTCTAAATTAACTTCAATATTCAGCTTCCGATTAAGTCTTGACAGGACTATGGTCGGTTGTATTTCAGGTCTCCTAAATAATAAAGCAGAATAAAGTAAAGAATGCAATTTGGAACATAGTATGTTTTTGAGCAAGGTCTTTACTCCCAGCATGCACAGAACTGCCAATGTATAAAATTTATGTCATCTTTGACATGATGGCAGTATTTTACAAAGATGCAGATGCATATTTTCTGTTATCCGCGATTTTATTTTGTTCTACCTAAGCTTTATGCAAACATTCAAATTAGGGTCCTTATTTTTTTTCCAAAAGTCCATTATATATGTGGGTATGAACAGCAACGTTCATACGAAAAGTATGAACTCCATGAAATGTAACAGTCCACGGGCGTAGATAAATCTACAAATGAATATGAGTTCACGATCCACGAGAATGGATTAAGGTCAGTAGACACCGCCTCGAAGGACATCGACGGCGATCGGTTGTAGAAAAGAAGGAAGGCTTAAGAGTTTAAGTAGGATAACATAAGTGTGTACTTCTCCATTATTCCATCGACCACTGTCGACAAAAAAAAAAAGAACTATTGCTAAACTAATCGCCAAACTATAACGTAACTAATTGTACGTAACTATGCATAGCAAATTTTTTTCTTTTTACTTACCCATCATACGTAGTATAGGGTAAGTCTTGTAATCGTTTTGAAAATCGAAAAAAAAATTTTTGACAGATTTACACGTTTCAGACACCTGAGATTCCGAAAAACATATTTTTAGAAAAAAAAAATTGCCGTCCGTCTGTCTGTGTGTCTGTAAACGCTCTATCTCCCGAAAAAATTGAGATAGAGACTTGCAATTTGGTATGTACTTAGTATGTAATAATGGGAAGAAGCCTATTTCATTTCAATAACCTCGATTAACCGGAACTATTTTTTTCGGACTCTCGAAATATTCGTTCTGATAAAAGGTATATAAAAATTTTCGAAATTGTTTATTTTAAGAAATGAATATAAGAGACAATAAAAAAATATAAATTTTGCATACAGCATGAAGTTGATCGGATAATTAGATGCCGAGATATTTGGAATCCTATTTCCACACTCTTCGATTTTTCATGACCCTGTATTTCATCCAAATTTCACTTCAAAGATATATTTTAATTGGAAATTTGACGCTTAATGAGATGCAATAAACCGCTAGTTAATGGGATTATTATTTTCGGAGTTATAGGGATGTTTCTTTCAAGCAATTCAGTAATCGAGCCTTTAAAGTTTGTGACGTCATCAAACCACGATTTTATTTGAAATGCAATGCATTTTATAAGTAGTTTACACATTTTTATTTTAATATATTACATTATGCATATCCATGATGGGTAAGTATTACGGTGGCCCCCAACGACTAGTTTAATATTATGACGTGACAATTTAAATACTTAATTTCTATTTTAATTAACAAAAGAACTAATGAATCAGTAAAACTTCATTAAAAATACAGATAAACGTCAATTTAAAAACCACTTGATAACGTAATAACACATGCAGCAAATCTGAGGTCAAGTGAATGTGACGCCACGATCATGCATTTTTGGCGTTAAATCCTATAGTTTGGCGATCGTTTATTTTTATGGAAAGTAGTCGACGGGATAATGGAGAAATACCCATAAGGGCACTCTTTTATACGCTGTTTACTGAATAGACGAATGGCTATCATATTTGTTTAGTAATCATCTGTCTGTGTATGGAATTTCTACTTGTATATTTTCATTAAACGTTTGCCTTCGTCTTTATTTTCAAGTGTAATCCTTGTAAAGTTAATCTTGATCCCACATATAAAAATCGTTAAAAATACTATCCATAATACAGGGGTATATTCAAGAAAATCTAGATGAGAGAAAATTGAATTTAAGATGAAATTGGTTAGAGGGAGATGTCTAAAAATACTCACCATTTAAGTGTTCGAAATTAAACTGTTCGGTTCGTAGTGGCTCCCTGTAAATGAGAGGATCTGCACCAGAAAACTGGGCGACTGTTGCTACGTATAGATCACCATCTGAAAGAATAAATAAACAATTAAGATAAAGTGTGAAATATATTAAAATAATTATGTTTCAGAGTCAAGAGATGTATGTCATTTACATTATATTAATAAAAAACCAAAACCCGCAAAATATTAATTTAAAAAAAAAACTTTAAACTAATTACTAACTGTCAAACAATATTAGTACTGAAATGCAAATATTTCCATGTAAATTGTTATTTTTCCGTTAGGGAAAATATCTTCTAAAATAAAAGCGTAAGTCTGTCATTAACAGTTCCGGGATGGCCGTTTCAATTTTTCATATGCCAGGCGGCCATTTTCATTCAAAATTATTTTTTCGAATAAAACTGCATAAAAGTTACATTTTAAGAAAGATCGTTCAAAATAAATTAATATTTGAGAGATGACTTACGTTCAATTATGTATATATTCTGCAATAACTTCAGTCGAAATTAAGTTCGCAGTTCAAATTCTCTATTCATGAAAGTAAACCAAAAAAAAAAGATTGATTCGTCGTGAACATTTAAAATATTAAATCATGGAGGTAATCATTCGCAAAGCAAGTTCTCCGCGAATGAATTTTTAGACTCCTGCCTCGCGTCAAAAAAATAATTCGCACCAGTGAGACAATCAAAGTTTACCATAATTATGTGCTATACAACTCAACTTCCTTCCGGACCTTTTCTTGACGTAAATTGAACTCATGTAATAATATTTAATAAATCAGATTTTTAGCATTTTTTAAAATCGCTAATACAGCTTTTATTTATCGCGTGTACAAGTTAGAAACAATACTTCGATTTTGAAATCAAATGTTTTGATTTATGATATTATTTCTTATTTATTTATTTATTTTCTATTTAAATGAAAAGTGTAAAGTATTTTAAATTTATGTAATATAAGCATTTTAGATTAAAGTTAAGTATTTTAATTGAAATGAGTGACAGGTTTATAATTTAAAATTAAATTAATATAGTATGAATGATGGTGATGGGAATAATATTTGTCGATTTATCATCTGCTCCCGGCTAACAAAAATACTCATAATTAAAAAAGGAAATAAAAATAAATAAATGATAGTTTGATGCAAATAAATATTGATATACATATCAAAAATAATTTATAGAACTAAAAAAAAAAAAAAAAAAGTAAATAAACAACAATTTCCATAACAAAGTTTTCGCCGGGGGGAAATCGCGCCAACGTGCGTATGTGATACCTGTGCCCAAAAAATATGCGAAATGCTACCATGATCGCAAAAGTTCATGATTTGGCAAAGGATTAAGGGAAAAATAAATTAGGAATAAATGTAACGTGTTGCAATGTTTAACATACATTCATATTCATACATTTAAGGGAGACCAAACTGGTCGCCAGTGGCGGCAAGTTTTCAGAATAGTTACATATAAAATATTTTCAGCCCAAATCCCAGTGTACAGAGCGTCCCCTATTATCGCTGCCCAAGAAGCAATTCGTAAACAATTAGTTTTAAAGGTATAGTTCTAATTGCAAAAATGTTTCAAATGTTGTTATATATTATATTAAAAGCCATTTACGTCCAAATACTTATTTTCTTGAAATATATACACGAAATTTAAATTTTTAAACAGTCCCTCGGTTTTATAAGGTATACTTAGAAAAACGTTCTCCATACTCCAACAAATAAAATAAAAAATATTTCACTTCTGTACAGCCAAATTTTTATATTCAATGCGTTTATTATACCTAAATTTATGAGCGAAAACCGTCTTCAAGTAAGACATTCTAGTATATTTTTCAGCGTATTGGGCCTTTAGATACCATAGGAAACTTAGTGGGGTAACTTGGCCATTTTTTTAAAAGCTTGGCGCATTTCAGGTTTCAGAAAGTTAGATTTGTTGCCAAATGATATAAACAGCTATGAAAACAAAGCTAATGAACTTTTATTTGCTTGTTTATATAGGAATTTATATATACATACTTTCTGTTAGAATATAAAAATAAATAGATTGCTTCTTTATATTAAATATATTGTATAAATATTGAAACAATTGCTTGTATATATGAAACAGTGGCCAGATACTAGAAAATATGTCGCCAAATTCCCTTCTCTCGCCAAGGACCTTATACTGGAAAAGTACTCTTACTTGGTCTTGCTTGTAATAATTCTCACTACACCCCCTCCCCCCAATTTTTTTGCTGCAATATATTTCACAAATATATACTATACGTTACGTACGTATACACCTATACGTCTTTGTGAAGAAGGGATCCTATACATTTTTCGAAGAATAGCCTTTACTAAATGTCAACAACTTTTACTGAGTTTATATACTGCTGTACTTAAAGCAAATAATTGCGATTTTCTTAAAATATTTCTAGTATTTCTTTTGATTTTCTTTTTTATTGCTTTAAAATCTATCTCACGATTTAAACCCGTCTAAAACATCTACGCACATTTCCTTTCTAAAGCATAAGGCGTTAAGGGAATGACCATCCGCTTCTTTTGAGAAACATTCTCGTAAATTTTATTGTCAAGTTAAAAGCTGTTACTTTTCTTAGCAGTCACTCTTTTTTTTTTTGTTGTTTTTGTTTTCCAAAGTTACTTTTAAGAGTATGTGCCCTTATGGGCTGGAAAAACAACACTTTAGCAGTGGATACGAGTTTTTAAACCAAGGGATTACACATAAATGCTAGGAGAAAACATTCCTTAAGTTTATTCAACGGTGAATTTTCTTCAAATTTTTCTCTATATTCTCTAGGAAATATTGCAGAATAAATATTCCGCAATGTGAGCATGTAAAATCTTTTCTACATGTTTCTAGGAAGTAAAGTAAAAATGTGTGTAGTAATTATGTATTAAATTATTCAGAACTTGCAACCACTTCGTCGACGCTGTTAACTTTTATAAGTGCTTTTTTTTTAACATGCGTATATGCTTGTTTTATAAATATTTTAAAATATTTTTCAGACTGAAGATAATTTTTAGATCATCTATAAAATAGAAATTTTAAATATTTTGAGGAAAACTCTTGTATACAGAATATTATGGTATATTTTTCTAACGCACTATCCTATTACTTAAACTTGCTCCTTTTGTAAAATTTTAAATACCGTTAAATATTTTAAGAAAAAGTTGATTGTGGAGATACTAATGCATTTAATTGCAGTTTTATTTATTTATTATATATTTTATAATGCAAATTTCACCACACCAATGATGTTATTCTTTCTATGAAAGAGAAATATAATGGATAAAACTTCATTTTAAATAAAGTTGCATTTGTACAGTGAAATAATGAGTTTTTTCTTTTTTTTTTTTTTTGCAATTAGTATAAATGTTCATAAAATTACACTCTGGCATTAGAAAACTGAAATATTAAGAGAATTGTGACTCTTATTTAAAATGTTGCTAAATTCATAATCTGAATCGAATCGTGATGGTAAAAATTCTTGCATGTAAGACTGAGGAATAAATAATTTAACGTAAAGTGTTAGTAGTAGTAGAATGAGAATCCTGTTGTGGGATTTTCTATCTATCTGGGTCAAAATGAATTATTGTCACTACAAATAGACACCAGAACGAAATATTCTGCGATGAACTGTGCGCCAGGAATATACGCGGAATCGACTAATTGTGACATCCTCGATTAAGTAAAAGTTAAAAATGTACAGATAACCAACCTTCTGCAACAAACCATCAAAGACCATCAAAAATTACACTCTGGCATTAGAAAACTGAAAGATTAAGAGAATTGTGACTCTTATTTAAAATGTGCTTGCCTCTTGCTTAGAAAACCAACCCGTCTGATGATAACACCAAAAATGTAAAACAAAATTATTTTCATTCTGTATAACAATGGTAGCGCAGACTGGCAAGCCAATCTATTTTTTCCAAAACTTGTCACAAATAACCAAGATGGTATTTGTGACAAGGCGTGGAAAAGTAACAAGGTTGTGAAAGGGGTTCTTCCTCGAAGGTACTAATCTGCTACTTGGGTTTGCACTTCTTATGAGTGTTTCATTTTTGTTTTCATGGCATCCACTTTGAATTCTGAAATTATTTTATTTACCTGTCTATCATCACACAAAAGATTGTTGTTAATACATGTAATTGTAATAGTACACTGTTAAAAATTAATAGCAAACTATCCAGTCATTCAACTGCTTTTATAAAAAACGGTTACATCACCGTAATTTATCTCTATCCTGACCATTGAGAACACTTCATAATATAGTCAAATAACCGTTATCTATAAAAATGATTGAATGACTGGATAATTTGCTGCAGTGTTTTAACAAGGTACGTATAAATTGTCATTGTAACGTTGTACCTTTAAACTTACTGAACCCTGACGTATGTGCTTGTGTTATTATAAACTTATATTGCATTTGATTTGCATTGCAGAAGTCACTTAACATATTTTTTTATTAATTCGCTATCAAACAGCGTTATCTATCGCCATCCGTTGCATTTTCGACACCATGTTCCTAGATAAAAATATCTTATTTTCGTTTGAGATAATTGGGTATATTTAGAGAAAAGAAAAACATTATCATTTAAAATTTGTCCTCCAATTCGTTATCTGGTTATAGCTGTGCGAAAAGTGCTTGAGATTAGATGTAAAAGAAGACAAGCACTATGTATCACATTCAACCAAAACCTTTAAAAATATCACCACAACTCATACAGTTTTCAATAAATGCGTATCTTAAAATAACACAGATAACTAAAAACGTGGTACAATATTCATACTGCGACACAAAGGGCATCTAGAAAGTAAATTACGTTTACAATTTGCCTTGCAGCTGTTCTATAATCACAAGATTTCACATGTGCAACGAATATTTGTACCGATCGGGAAATCAGAAACGTCAACGTTACAGAAAACAGCAGTGCAGACGCTCGATACTGGGTTGCGGCAAATTCCGTAAATAGAAAGAAAGGGCCGCCAAGTGAGAAAAGCGTACAGTCATACGGTTTTTGAATACACAGAATGTGCGAGCAGCTGAAATTTAACGTCAAATTCTGAAGATGTACAAATCATGAGTGACTCACAAAGTATAACGAAAGATGGGTGTGACAATTTATTGATGGATGGAGCAGTCTGCTTTATGAAGAACGCAGAGGATGATGATTTCTCCATCCCTGGTAACAATTGATTCGTGCTGTAGAAGTCCAGAACGTTTTTGTGTCTTAGAGTTTTTCATGCTGGCCAGAGATTTCAGATTGACAATACTGTCAGACTACTGCTGCTATTTGGATATCATCAAATGGGACATCATTCTTCGATATGGGGATACAAACTATGATATCTCATAGATGAATGCCTCAATAGGTGTGGCGTTATAGGTGTGGATTTATGTTGAAACGTAGTCCAGATTTGTACTTCAATGTAAAATAAAGTGTTCTGTCCCATTACATTTCGTATTATTATTTAATTGGATAATGGAAAATACTTTCTGTACGCCTCATGTAAACAGCCTAAAGACTATGATGAATATGATACTTGCTTTTGTTAAAATATCTTAATTTCTGTTTAACTTTTTTTTTATATATTTACAAAAAGTTACATCGTTAGTTACCATTTAACCTACCGTTTTATAATATAAATCTATTTATACAAAAATGGCCTAGTGAAATTTAACTTAATCTTTTAAAGTGTGGTGTGATATGTTTTATACCACTTAATTTTAATCACGAATTTTACTAAAATTTTTAAATAAAACTTTACTGTTAGAACTTTGGTGAAAGAAATCTGTAAAATTGCATTTCCTTATTTTCAAATGAATTTTTTCGAAAATTTTGGTTTCAGAACCACAATTACTTGACCTTGAAAAGGTTAAAAGAAATTTAATTCAAGCACTGTGTGCTCTACTAAAATAATTGAACATAATATTAGCAACTTGCACAGTTTCCTACAAATATCTTATAATAATAAAGCTAAAACTAGTCGGATGTGCCAATCCCAAAACTTTTTTCCATCTCACACAGGTTTCGCATACACTAAAAACGAATCTCAGCATGTAACTGAATCTAAAGTTTTATTAAATTCCGTGTATTAGTTCTTGAGATATGACTATCGCTAAATTTGTGTAAATCCTGAAAAATGCAGCATAGCAGCGCTACCTGATGGGAGTTTTACACCAAAACCTAATCGACAACAACTTACGTCAACTTCTAACTGAATCTGAAGTTTGATAAAAATCCGTACATTAGTTCTGATGTAGTTATCGTGAAAATCATGAAAAATTTCGCATAGCAGCGGGATATTTACACCTGTTGGGATATTTACACTAAAGCGTAATCAACATCTATTTATGTCAAGGTCTAACTGAATCTGAAGTTTGATGAAAATAAGTGCATTAGTTCTTGAGATAGACCTATTGCGGAAATCGCGAAAAATGCAGCATAGCAGTGCCACCTGTTGCGCGATTTACACCAAAAACTAATCAGCAACAATTTATATCAGGGATTAACGGAATATACAGTTTTAATAAATTCCGTGCATTAGCTCTTGAGATAGAGCGCACACAAAATTTTTGTTACACACAGACAGACGGACAGACTGGCAGACAGAGTCACAAATTCACAGATAGACATTTTCTAAAAACAGTCAAATCGTTTTCAGGAACTTCTAAAACGTATAAATTCGTCGAAAACCGGAAGTCAAAAATTTTCATGAATCCAATACTTTCTTTAAATATTTAATACTTAGACTAAACGTCTCATAAATGCAAATATTCAATTCATTACTTAGTTAAATAGCTTAAATTTTATGAATAATACAATAGTTACTTTCGTTAAAACAGCTTAATTTCTTTTGATACTTTTTATGGATATTTGCAAAAAAATTACATCACCATTTAAAAATGCGATCAACATTTTATAATCAAAATCTATCCATTTAAAAATGCGATCTACATTTTATAATCAAAATCTATCCATACAAAAAAGTACTTAGTGTAGGATAACTATAAAAGGCGAGATTAAATATCAAACACAAAATATTTAAATACATCGCGGGGCACCCGTAAGTTTCCAACAAATACTTATCTTAGAACAACAAAGATAGTAAAATTCCGGAATTGTTCATTACATAAATGTTTCATTGGAGAATGTAACCTTCAAAATTTGCATAAAGCACTTTACTTTCGGGATAGGGGGGGGGGGCGCTCCAAGTATAATACAAGGTTATCCCAAGAAATATTCATTCTAGACATCTTAATTAGATTATAGAAGCATTAGTTTCATGCTTAGATAAGCAAATATTGCATTAGAGATTGAAAAGAAAAGGAACGCAGGGGTTAAGCCCTGAGACAGCCCCTCCCCCCCCCTCTTCGTGTGGAATAATCTCCTACTTTCATGAAATAGAAGAAATCTTGTTCATTATGTTTATCATTACATTAAATATGGAGAACGATGTTGTGTTTTAGCAGATTAAATTAATAACTTCCGAAGATTATTTGGAAACAATAAGTAAGATGCTGTGCTTTGTATTCCACAAAACTGAAGGAATAATGTTAGATTAAGAAATTTCCAAACCGAAGATTTAATGCGATAAAATTGCTTTATTCATAGGCTTAATGAATAAATGCTGTAAAAAATTTTTACTCATTCAAAAACCTTTCGCTTACCCTGTGGAGGTTTTATGTGTTTTAAAAACTGTGTGCTTTAATGATTTATAAGAAATCATCAGATACCATAGAAATATTGGATTGGCAACATCTATACAGGATGAGTCAAAATCCCTCAGACAAACTTTTAGGGTAAAACCAAGCTACGTAAACGCCGTAAGACGGAGTACTTCACCGCCGCATCTAGATTCATGGAACCCTTGCAGGGGATGGGGGGGGGGGGGGAGGTGAGCCCGGATTACGTGGGACACCACACAGACACACTATGACGAAGGGGAGCACCGCCACCTGCGCATCACTTCCTTGCACCCAAGACTTTGACGCAGGTCATTACAACAGCAGAGCCAATGTGCTAAAAGAAACTGCCGCATAACACTTGGTGACGTGCCAGAGTCCCTTAGAAGCCCGGAAGCCCGGAGCCGGAAACCCAAAGGTTACCGGACCCTAGGCCTTAGACCAAAGTTTCCCAGCAAGCACTTGGTTCGCCAACGCCTTCGAACGTGATAATCTACAGAGATAATCACTAGTCCGTCAGCTATGGATTAAAAACTTTTAGAGTAAGTCAGGTGAACAACTTCAAAACATTTACAGTGGAACATGGGGTGGCAAATACAACGTCCAACCGATAGGGGACGCTGTTTGATAGTGAATTAACCAAAAGAATAAAACAAGACATAAAAATCATGCATCAAGCATAGATTATGATTGGTTGGTTGGTTGATTATTGACGGCCAATTATCTACACTTGGGATATAGGCCCGGGGGGAGTGCCCTTCGTGGGGGTCTTTCTAAAGGAACCTAACCCGTATTTACGCATGGATAAATCCACGGCTCGAAGAAAACCACGAAAACTCCGAACGATTAGGCCGACGGGCGCGATTGGGATCGAACCCAGCAACTCCCGTCTACCAGCTTCGAGAGCAGAACCTCTCAGCCACTGGTGGGGCAGCATAGATTATGAAATATTTTCCAACACATTCAGAATACTGTAAAAAAAACATGCAAAGATGAAAGATGATGTTTGGAAAACGCATAGCCCATTTGAAAACCCAATATCAGCAATTACCATTTAGATTCTGAAAAATATCTGAATTCTTCAGTGCATCTCTGTATATGATCTAGACATTTGTATATATACTACATAGTATACAAAAATTTTATTCAGTTAAGAAACGCATCACACAATTAGAAATTCACCTTTAGCAATTCCCGATTGTTTTGTGTATATGATCTATAGTAATCATGCGCACTACGTACTATATGCAAAAATTTAGTTAAAAAAGCAATTCAAAGTTGAAGTCCAGCAAATATTGCTCATAGACAATACAGTAACTTAATTAGTTTGTGTATTCCTGTAAATGAATGGTAAATGCAATACATACCATACTTTTCAGTAAACAATTCATAGTGTACCTCATTAATTTATATAAATTTCAATATGTTCGAAATAGTGTAACATCTTTAAAATACCCTGCAAAGAAATGTTCTTCTATAGACCGTAAAGTAATGGAATTCTTCTAAGTGCCCTGTAAACAAAGTATAAATGCTACATACTTCATTTTCATATAAAGATATAAATTCATTTTACTATTTCTTCTAATGAGGCATATTATGTAACTGAAGGGCTTAACCCTTTCCGGTGCAGAGTAATTATAATCGAAAAATGGTGAAATGAATGACTCACACCAGAACTTACAAACGAATTTCTGAGAAAATAAATACTTCCTGTTCATTTTTAAAAGCAAAATTTTAATACAATATTTTTGGTGCCATTTAGAATTTTGGAATTGAAATTAAGTGGTCATATTTGTGACCACCGCCCTTGAAAGGGTTAAGCCAAATCCTTTTTCTGCACAGGATGGAATGCCAATATATGTACTTAACTGTGCATTTTTTGGTAAGGATAGATACAATTATAAATATAGGTATAGCAATAAAAACCCATATTCAAAATAAGATGTTACTGCTTAAAACATCGACAATATCAAGAGTTTGTCAATTTTATCTCAAAAACTTTTTTACATATGAGGAAAAATCAGTTACCTGCTTACTTTGATTCAGCTGATAAGATAACCTATTTGTTCATTTACGTCAATTGATAGTTTTCTTTTCACATTTTGTCATATTCATTAAAATTTATTTAATACTAGCAAAATATATATGAATATACCATGAACGGTCAGAGAGATATGAAGCGTAATAGTAACAAATATCATTATTCTGTATGACTTTTTTAAAACCTCATCCAAATCTGTTTATGTTGACTAAAAAACAAAAACCTTGTACAAAATTTAAATTCAGCATTGTGCTAAGCGTGCTTCGAAAGGAGGTCACAAAGTTGCAACGCCGCATTTGTTCCGTGCCGCGTTTTTTTTATAGGTTTTTAACTACTATATCGGCTAATTACCAACAAATATTTTCAAAAATCATTATCAACAATTCTTGGATGATTCGGCGTCGATAGGGACTTCGAGCGCCTTTCAACGCCCTTGCTGAGCGCCCGTAAAATAAAGTTTGTGTGTAACTTAAAAATGCGATTTCCTCAAAAACTATGTGATCTAGGATAATCGCTATATTTTTTCTGAAAGGTTAAAATAAACCCCTGCTACCCCTAATCTTTTCATAATTTTAATTTCAGTAATTTTTTTTTTGGGGGGGGGGCAACTTTTTTCCTATTTCAGGGGACTTGGCGCTTTATAAAAAGTTTGGCGCAATTCGGGTTTCAGAAAGTGAGATTTGTTGCCAAATTGTACAAAACGCAAGCCTGATAAACTTGTATGCTTGTTTATATTCGTATTTATACACATACACAATTTATTACATTATTATTGTTTTTTATGTATAAAACACCTTTCTTTGTATGTAAAATTAGGCAAATAGCTTCTTTATATTAAACTAGCTGACCCGCCCGGCGTTGCCCGAGCCCTTGTAATAAACTTAAATCTCTTTAAAAACGGAACTCTGGCCACGGTCTACGATGGCTTCGGAACCGTATACCAGGCATGCTCGTACGCTCTAGAAAATCTTTTATTTCCCCCTACCACCGCCAGGGTAGCATTCTGTTCTAAACAAACCTCTTTCCGAACGAACTTCTGAGACAGGTCCCCGCTGCCTACGTTACTGTATAGTAGGCACACTACAAAATTGAGCTGGTTTCGAGAAGATTGGAACATTATTAGCCCAGGTATTGCAATAAGGCACAGTTAGAGAAAATAACCTTGAGTGAGGTGCCGAAGGGAGGAGATGTTCGAGTGTCCTTCAGAAAATGACTAATTAGGAGGCCCACTATGCATGCATAAATATTCGTTCGTTTTGTTAAGCTAGGAACTTAATTACAAAGTTGGCTTAAACTCTTATTTGTAAATAGTGGTAACCGATACTCATAAATTTAATTTAATGCTATAAAGGGTGACTATTAAGTTAAATATAATGTTTGGAATCACTTGCGTTGAAATCGGAAAGATAGTTGCTGATATATAGAAACGGGGCATAGTTAGTTAAAAACCTTGAATGAGGGGCCGGGGGGGGGAGGGTTGTTCAAGTACCCTTCAGCAAATGACTAATTAAGAGGAGCACTATGCATCTTTCGAAATTCGTTCGTTTGCTTAAGCTAGGAACTTAATTACAAATTTGTCTTACCCAATTATTCGGAAATAGTGGTAACCGCTACTCATAAATTTAGTTTAATGTTATAAAGAGTGACATTTAAGTTAATTATAATGTTTGGAATCACTTGTGTTGAAATCGGAAAGATAGTTGCTGAGATATGAAAACGGAGCATAGTTAGAGAAAAAAACCTTGAAAGGAGAGCCGGGGGGGAGGGGTTGTTCAAGTGTCCTTCAGCAAATGACTAATTAGGAGGACCACTATGCATCTTTCAAAAATCGTTCGTTTGCTTAATCTTTGAACTTAATTGCAAATTTGGCTTAAACTATTATTCGTAAATAGTGGTAACCGCTACTCATAATTTTAGTTTAATGTTATAAAGAGTGACAATTAAGTTAATTATAATGTTTGGAATCACTTGTGTTGAAATCGGAAAGATAGTTGCTGAGATATGGAAACGGAGCAGAGTTAGAGAAAAAACCTTGAAGGACGGGCCGGGGAGGGAGGGGTTGTTCAAGTGTCCTTCGGCAAATGACTAATTAGAAGGACCACTATGCATCTTTCAAAATTCGTTCGTTTGCTTAAGCTAGGAACGTAATTACAAATTTGGCTTAAACTATTATTCGGAAATAGTGGTAACCGCTACTCAAAAATTTAGTTTAATGTTATAAAGAGTGACTATTAAGTTAATTATAATGTTTGGAACCACTTGCTTTGAAATCGGAAAAATAGTTGCTGAGATATGGAAACGGAGCATAGTTAGAGAAAAAATATTGAAGGACGGTCCGGGAGAGGGGGGGGGGTTGTTCAAGTGGCCTTCAGCAAATAACTAATTAGGAGGATCACAATACATCTTTAATGATTGATTTATTTGGTTAAGCTAGGAACTTAATTTGAAATTTGGCTTACTACTTTTACACTACTATTCGGAAATTCTGGTAACTGCTTTCTAGAAATACACCTTGAAGCTTAAATGTAATTAGACCCTTGCCCCTCTTAATTCCCCAAATATAAAAAAGAATCTGTTAAATAAAGTTTTCTGTATTAACAATCTCCATCATAATAATAAATGTCATGTAAAAAAAAAACTTAAACCCGACTAATTGTCATGAAGAAAAATATGCCTGCAAAATATTTCAATCAGTGGGACGTATGTGTAATTTGTCATGTACAGGTGGCGTGACATTCGCTTGGCTCCTCTACGCTGATAACTTCAATCCATGTTGACACCATTTAGTTAGAAATCCTTATTTATGCATCGCTACTCTGGTTTATTTAATTACTTCTGTGAAGAATCGATGCAACCAACCAGTGAACCAACCAACCCAAGAGAATAAAAGCGTATTTTTAATGAGAGTTCTTTGTGCATTTTAATTAATATTTCAGAGAGTAATTAAAATATTAAAATTCTAAAGTAATGGTGCAACAGGAGAGGGTTTGGACTACCTATATCTAAATTTCCAGCCTTCTAGGTGGGCCAGATTTTTCTAGCCATCGCCAACAGACACACACACAGACACACAGACACACAGAGCGAAACTTTTTTTTATTAGTTTAGATTGGATGTGATTGGAAAAATTAAATGTTTTGGAGTTTTAACTGTATAGCTTCAGCTAAGGTGAATGTTGGTTAACAGAATGTTTAAATTAAACAATCATTTTTAAACATTTAAAATAATAATAATGCCAAATTTTAATTTTAAGAAAATTTTGGTCTGTTTAAACATTTTTTTTCCCTTATTAAAAGATTTTATTAGCAACCTTTTACATTCCGGAAGAAAGCTACCATACAGCTCTCAAGCCGACAGTGCTCTTTTAAAATATTTTACCTTAAAAAAGGGTGATTCTAACTAAATCCTTGTATCTCTTTGTCAGGTTAATTAATCTTTGCTACTAATCACCTGATGAAGAGAGCCGATAATTAATTGCTATCGAAACTGTAATTGTGGTCTTTACTTATTATATGGAGGGGAGAAAATCTAGTTTTATATAAAAAATAAACAGTACTTCTCCATTATCCCGTGGAACAATTTCCATTAAAAATAAAACTATCGCCAAACTATAGGATTTAACGCCAAAGATACGTGATCGTGTCGTCACATTCACTTGATGTCAGATTTGTTACACGTTCTTGATTCTTGGCCTACCTCCGTATGATCATGAATACTGAAGATTGCCGGGAAGGTATCCTGCGGAAATTTAAAAATATATACTAGACAAGATTTCTAAAAGCTGTGGGATAAAGCTGTTCGCACCAAAAATCTTTGTTTAAGGTTTTGTATACTTCTGTTATAATTAAACTTCCTGGGAGACCTAATAAAGGCCAATAATAACAGAAGTTTTGTCAATTTCTACAATCTTTTCAGACACTCCTATTTTTTCTGAAATGTCTTTCTAGAAGGGAAGACGTTCGGACTTCTCAGAAATAATTATTCCAGTCAATCAACGTATTCTGGCTTAAATCCAACAGTTTTTCCCCATTTCATTGATGTTAATTCACCTGACCAGCCATAAATAAACCTTTACAGTTACAAATATGATTTTGGAACCATCATACCGTGTTCCTTTTCTAATAGAAATTAGCTTATCACAGTTTCTACATTACATCGCCATTGTTTATCCGTTTGCAGACACTCTCATATCATGCCCATTATTGGACTGTTTTTTTCTTTTTATGGTAGAATCCCATAATCTTTAAAATAGCTTATGAAATTATATAGATGGAAGATTTCAGATCGTTATAATTTTTTCTTAAAATGAGAGAGAAAGTCGATAAATAGCAGTTAGTAATATCCTTCATTAGAAAATCTAAACTGACTTATCCACAAAATAAATAAAAATGGAATACGTTCATCACGTGCTAGCCGCTGCATTTACGAGTCTACGCTAGTCATGGGAAGAAACGACTGGCGCAGCCAGGGAGGGGTTCCAAATGCTCTGGATACCAGTAATAATGTAAAATTTTCTTCGCATTGATTATCGTAGAAAGTTCTCCGATTAGATAAATCAAGGAAATCTTTACAAAATTAGTGGTATCCAGAGCATCTGGACCCCCCCCCCCCCCCCCACACACACACACCCTGGCTATGCCACTGGAAGAAACGCTCAAGCTAATGTTAAGTCTATGGGAAGGTTATTTTAAAATTTCTCGCATACATTTTAATATTTTTAAATGATTTTTTTTTTTTTGCGTAGGATAGCTAAGTCGATTGCTGACGTTGTTAGTTTGTACTTTTTCGATTTTTGCTGCAGTTTTTTTTTTTTTTTTTTTTTTTTTTTTTTATAAGTGGACATTTTCAATTTTGGAACCAGTTGGAATTCATTCTGAAAGTGAATGTACTCTTACATAAAAACATTGGAACCAAAATCGAAAAAGTAAAAACAAACAACGTTAGAGATCGATTTCAGCTATCCTCCGCAAAAAAAAAAAAAAAAAAAAAAAAAAAAAAGAAACATTTTTAAATATTAAAATGCGAGCGAGAATTTCGAAAATAACCTTCCCATAGACTTATTATAAGCTTGCGTGTTTCTTTGCATGACTAGTGTACGCTCTTAAAATCAAACGTAACGTCACGCTTATGTATTATTGGCGTGTTGAATCCTATAGTTTGGCGATATATATATATATATATATATATATATATATATATATATATATATATATATATATATATTATGGAAAGTGGTCGACGAGATAATGGAGATATACCAATTAAACTAATTGAAAGTCAATTTAATCGCTTTAAAGCTAGATTAAAATCGATTCGAAAGAATTTTTTTAACGAAAGTTTGAATCAAACCTTCATATTTAGAGGTTTAAAAAATCATTTCGACAATATTGATCAATTTTTAACAGCCTTTTTTATTCACAAAGAATTTCCAGAAATACAAATCACTAGTTAGCGAAAATTTGCTGATTGTCGACCAATTTTTCAAAAATACATGAATACCAGAGAATTTCATTTACCACTTTTTTATACAGCATGTATAAAAATTGAAGGTGAAAAAGAAGAGAGAAACGTTTCTAGATATTAAGTTAAAAGGAGTGAATCACGGAACCTATGTTATTTGAAATTTCCGCAACCTTACAAACTCCCAAGCCGAATATGGTTTCTTCAAAACTTTTTACTTAAAATTTTTTTAAAAAAAGATTTCTTCTTTTTTGTAATCTAGAAAAACAATTTAACAAAAACGACCGCCATAAATAACAATTTGAAAATTATTAAAACTATTAACTCTCTGATCGCTGAGCAAAAGGGCAAAACTGTAATGTTGTTTCTCTGTATTTTTTTTTTTTTTAATGTTAAAAAAAGATGATTTTTCAAATGCTTCTATAGCAGTTAAACCTACAGCATAGTAAACGGATATATCAGTTCACGGCGGTAAGAAGTTTAATACAGTTAAATATATTTCGCTAATCGAGCAAATTTTCACATTTATTTTGAAATAGATAGAAAAAAAAAGTGGCAAACAAAACTGGACAACTTAAAACAACTTGAAAGTTTCGAAGAAAAATATGTATAATTTTATATTGGATCCAAACAAAATTATAAAATCTATTGAAAAAAATAAAACTAGCATATATACTTTATCCCTTAGGTTAAGGTTTAAAACAGAAAGATCCATAAAAATAAAGTTAGAGAGAAAAAAGTGACTTTTAGGTATTGAAAAAAAAAATCAGATTAAAAAAAAAAATGAGCTATTTTAATCTTTTCTGTTCAACTATCGTTCCATTATAGATTTTATCAACAACTTAAGACATTTCGAAAGAATCGCCGGTTAGCGAAAATTTACTGTTTTTTTTTTTCTTTTTTTTTTTTAGACGATTTTTTTAAAAATACATGTATACTAGAAAATTTCATTTACCGCTTTTTATACAACATGTATAAAGAACGAAGATGAAAAGGAAGAGAGAAATCGTTTTCAGATATAAAGGAAAGGGGAATGAATCACCCTATGTTATTTGCAATTTCCACCACCTTACAGATCCCAAGCCGACTATGCTTTCTTCAAAAATTTTTACTTAAAAAAAAAAAAAAAAAAAAAAAAAAAAAAAAAAAAAAAAAAAAACAGAAAAAAAAAGATTTTCTTCTTTCTGAAAGCTAGAAAAACAATTTAACAAAAACAAACCTCCGTAGGAAGAATAAGGTCAGTAATAGAGAAAATGATCCGTATGTAATGGGCAAAAAAATAACAATAAAAAAAAACTTTAAAATAAAACTGGTGAGAATCTACCATTTGTTTTTCATTTGTTTGTTAGGCATCAGTAGTGATTCTTTCTAGATCTTTTAGAATCTTCGAAAAAGGAAAGCAGAATAAAACAAAGTATTTAGAGAGTTGTCTCAAAAATCGGTCTCCGATGGAAGCCATAGATCACAGAGCGAACCATGCGTTTACGACAAATGTTCTGAGAAAATACAACCAAGGAAAGAAAACTGCCCTCACTTTTTTCCCTTTTTAAATGCGTTGTTCTCTTGGGAAAGAAAGAGTTTAAAATTCTTAAACTAAATGTGTTTTCTCGCGATAAGGTGGATATTCTGCATGAATTGCTGGCTATTTTTTTCTCTATCTTTTCCTTCAAATACGTCGACGCGTTGAATAGCCTTTTCCTCCCATTCTCCAAAACAGTAACAGAGGATGCAATAAATTTTGTAAGAACATTTTAACTTGCACAGAAAATGAAATATCGCACATTGATATAGTTAAGATAACAGATGTTATGTTCAATGTTAAGCTGTATACATAAACTTTTGGTAAGCGTGTGCATATAACTTAGATAACAAGCTGATTATTTTCTCAAAAATACATGCTACGCTATATTATAATTCATAAAGATTTTGACAGTATATTTTTGCATCACAAAATTAAATATATGTTCTCTGAAAGAAATAGATATTTTGTATATTTGTTCAAAATATTACAATCACCTAAGAATCAAAATTATATTTTACATAACATTTTAGAGAAAATGATATTGTATAGATATCATTTGTATAGATCTGCATAAATAGCATTTTTTAAATTTGATTTCCTTACTTTTTGCTGTAACTATTAATAATATCAAACGTCCTTCCACGTAAATTTAATGACATCTTACCCCCCCCCCCCACCCACCTTTAGTATGTGCAACAGATTTCAAGATCAAATATTCAAATTCCAGATATTGCCAACAGGATGGGCTTCAAACAGTCTCATCATGTAGTGTATAATGTTTTTAACTATTATAAACAATTATAGCAATAACTACTTTTTGTAAAAAATTAAAAGGGTAAGTAAGTTAGATAATATGTATCCCTCTACACCCTGTATACTAAAGATTTAATTTACACACATAAGCTGCATGCTATACTGTAATAAAGTCAAATGTTTCTTAATCTAGGAAAATATACCATAATCACGAACGAAAATATACAATAACCTCTTCCTAGTTACTCACGATTCCGAAAAGCATTCTTTATCTTTAGCAACCGCAGAAACCAATATATTTTGTTATTTAAAGAAGCATTAATAAAAACAAAGTTTATTTTGCTGCCACTGATTTTCAGATTACGAGTAGTTTTTATAGTACGTTAAACAGTTTTCTCAAACTGGAATATTAGAATCCATTCTCAAGTAAACATATTCATGTTCAATAAACATGTTTTACAGCCAAACATTATAAATTAAAGGCATTAACATTAAAAGTAATATTATTTTATGTATAAATATTTTTTCAGAAAAGTCCTGGTAGCTCAAAAGGTAGAGCATTGATGTGCTATGTGAAGGATCCAGGTTCGATTCTCGGCATACACATTTTTCACTCCGTTGGTTGTACGCTTTGTAGAAAGTGAAATTTCACACCTTTATTGTAGTTATTGTATTAATATTATTTTGTTACTCCTGCATCTAAAAATTCAATTACGCAGTTTTAAAATGCTTACTTGAGAATTGATAACATCCGAAAATCCTATATTCCAGATTAATAAAACTGATTAATACATTTAAAAAAACGATGTTTCCGAAAATCAGTGGCAGCAAAAGAAATTTTGTTTTTATAAATGTTTCTTTAAATCTTGAAAATATAGTAGTTTCTGGGATTTCTCAAGATAAAAAATGCTTTTCGGAATTATGGGAAACTCGGAAGAGTTGTATTTTCGTTCGTGGTTATAATATATTTTCGTAGATTAAAAAAAAATTATCTTTTTTCACAGTGTATTACCACAAATATTTTAATTTAAAACAAATAAAGAACATAGCACATAAAGTAAAAATTTTTGTAATATACTATTTTTAGATCACTTGTAAATGATCCTATTTTATCACGAAAAATAATTACATCAAATATACTTCAACAAAACACATAAAATTGGAAAGATTATATTGAATGGATTATACTGAATCTCACCTGTACGTTGTCCAATAGGTCCTAATTGTGAGCATGCGAAAATTAAATACAGTAAGTACAAAGACAAAATAATCATTTCGTATGTTACAGGTAAATATAAAATATAGATACAGTAGACATTGAAATGAACAAGATGTTTAAAAATTAGAACAATATTGAGTTAATTTTCTACACTAATAAACATAACACATTTAATCGAAAATATCTAAGTTGGGCGAAAACAATTTCATCGAAATTATTCAATTATAAAAAATAAATTAAAATATAATGAAATAAAATATCACAAAATAATGTATAGCAGTCAATAAAATTGTTATAGAATATACATATATATAAATTTAAAAAATGGGAGAGTTTCTATTTACAATACCCACAAAACTGTAATGAACGATAAGTATACAGTAAAATTAAATTAGCAGGTAACTTTGACGAATAGGGACTTAAACATTGAAAATAAATAAATAATAAAAGACATTTATCCTTTATATTTTAACACTAAACATATCAGGAATTTTACTCAAGTTTTATAAACAAATATTTCACTTATTCAATTTACTTCTATTTGATATAAATAATTGTGCTACGTCTGAACATATTTATAACTACAAAAGATCATTGAGGTTACAGACAATATATTAAATAAAAATATACAGAATGTTAAAAACACATTTTTTTTAACATTCTATATAATTGTGGTAAATTGTCTCTATTCTCAATGATCTTTAAATAGTTACTTTTATTTCCTTATAATTTATATTTTATTTATTTTCTAAAGAAATTTCTGGTTCAAATCAAAATATTTTCTTATTTTATCGGTCAAATGCGCGGTTATTGGTATATTTAGTGTTAAAAAGCTAAATTAATTAAATTATATGTAAGTATAATTTACTTAAATTATATAAATTAAATTATATATTGAAAAATAAAACATACTCTAATTTGTTAAATAAAATGATTGAATCACAAGTACTTAAAAATTTAAAATGCGTGTTTTACGACTCTTCTATACTTAAACAACCGATTCTCTGATAGTACAGTTTGCATTATTCAATACGATTCTTTTTCAAAACATAAAATTCCCGAAGGATATTTATGCTTCCTATTTACGTCGACGTAGCCTTGCATAAATCACTCGCAATTACGTTTCCACTTGTAGCTCGCCCGCTATCAAGCCGAACAATCGCCTGCGTTGTATTACCAGTCACTTTTATAGGGGTCCTTCAATTCATATTTACGAGAGCATATAAACAGCGGCCGAGCCCAGGAATCTACTGTAGCATTAACACTGGCCACCAAAAACGTTTACACGGCAAGGTTTTACAGCCCTCTTTTCTTTTATCATCTTGTTAGGCCAGCGACAGATAGGTAGAAAACAAGAAAAGAGGAGGGGTTTTGCATATGCAGTTAGTCGATTTTAAGGCTTACGAGAATAAACAAATAATTTTCTAGATACAGATGCTTTCAAATTAGACTAGAATGTATATCATGCCACATAAACTGACTTTTTAAAATATTTTTTTAGATTAGATTAGTTTGACTTGATAAGATTAATCTAAAATATATTAATGGAATAAATTATTCGAAATAATTAACTCATGGTCAGACGCAGCGTGTCTGACAGGCGCGCTGTCAATGATTAGTGAAGTTTGTCTCGGAAATTGCTTGGTGTTTTATTTATTTTGAGGTTAATAAATGAGGTTTATTGAATCAGATTTCAATTATTCTCTCTTTGTATAAAAGTCACTAATCACTTTAAGAGCATTAGAATTGAGAGGTGTTAATGACGATTTTAAAAAAAGCGCCTGTCAGACGCGCTGCACCGAACCCAGGGATCCAAAGGTGCGACTGACGTAGGTTAAAGAACTGACTGTGAACGGAGAATGTATAGTATGGATAATTCATTGAAAGTCATTGGTTGGCTGGTTGGGGCACTATATTATTATTTTTCACAAGTAGACTAAACAGACCGGGCCTCCATTTAGAGGAAATTCAGAACCACTACGAACTTTTAAATATGTACCAGGACTCGAATCCAACACCTCTTAACTAGTAGCAGTGCCCAAACAATTAAGCAAATACGTGAGCAACTTAAGATGTGATGTTAAATTTAATAGTATATACAGAATGTCCCAAAAAGATTGAAACGCATTTTAATATTTTGCCTGTTGGAGATACGTAGGGAAAAGAAGATACATAGTTAAAAAGTTACACTTTTTAAAATTTTACATGGTCCCCGAATCCTATAAGTTATATTTACAATAAGTTTCTTTCTGAAGATAGTAAAAAGTCCGAAACTAACCGAGATGTAATATTTTCGGGTCCAGATTTTGTTTTTTTAATTTTGGGGAAAAAATAATTTTTTTTTCATAATATCAAAAGTAGCTCTCAAAATCACAAAAGTTAAAGTTTACTGAAATTTAACAAATAGGGTGAAACCCCCAGTTATTGACACCTAACCAGTAACTGACACTTGAGCAAAAATCTAACTGAAATAAGCATTTTGTTGCAAAATTATGCAAAGTAAAGATATCTAGTCGTAGATTAGGCGCATATTTTTATTTTGGAGTCAATTTATTCACCAGCAGAGGAAATTAAATGAGGAAAAAACTTTTTAGAATACAAAAAGTGCCATTTTGAAGCAAGCATCTTACTTCTAAATTTAAGGAAGTGTTTTTCTAATCAACCATCCTGAACTTTCTTCTTAAAGTTACACTAGTAGAAACTAGTTTAAAGATGAATATGATATAATAGGGACATGATTTAGAGTTTATAGTTATTTAGTTAAGCTTAATGGGTAAGTTAAGCTTAATTGGAAGTTAAGCTTAATGGGGGGTGCCAGTTATTGGTTCCTAGAATTTCATTTCATCAGTCTCTGACCGAGTTGATAGTTATTGCTTATATTAAAGAAAGTTGAAATGTATTATTTGAACTGTTTAAAAATGCATAAAAATAAATTAAATTTATCTTGTAGTAAACACCATTAAAATTTCAGTTTTTTACAAATGTCTGACACCAGATGTCAGTTACTGGTTCATAAATGTCAGTTATTGATTGCATTACTAATAATGCAGTACTAAATATTACTGCTATATACTCTTACTATAATATACTCTGCATTACTAACAATGTTGTACACCTTACTAAATACCACTTTTTATAATAAATATTAATGTATTTTGTTTTTATACTAAAGAATAAAGTTTTTAACGCATTTTAATCTTTTAAAATAAAGTGTCAGTCATTGGTTCCCTTTGTGTCAGTTATTGGTGTTTAAAAATAGGGATAGTATCAGTTACTGGAGTTTTTGACCATATTTATGAATAAAATTAATTTTTAATAATAAAAAGCATAATTTTTCAAAATTTTGACAACAATAATTTTTAATATATCTCTACCTATACAAAGGTAAGCATAAAATAGATTTTAATTTTTGTAATAGTGATTTCAACAAGAAAGAATCCTTAAAGGGTCAATTATTGGGGGTTTCACCCTATGTTATTTACAGAAATCTAACGAATGTAATTATTTTGCTTATTATCCTTATGACAGTAGGCTAAGGAAGAATTTTTGAAGACGTTATGAAAATGCGGTGTTACAACATGATTAACCAGACATAACAATTTTCTAGAACTTTTTATGTTTTGTCACAAATTATTCATTTGTAAAAGTATTTTAAATTTAAAGAATGAAACATATGTTTGAAATAAAAGAATCATCAACAGTGTAAAGAGAGTTAACCAATTTTTTATTTAATTTATTATTACTAAATGCTGAAGCATAAATGAAGTCATAATAAAGGTGATTCTGAAGGTGTTAAAGTTTATGAAATTTTGAATCTTTCCGGCACTAAAAAGTCATCTGTCATTCAAATAAATTTTGAATATTCCCTGACGAAATATTACCTCTCCTTTTCTTTTACAATAAAACCCCAACTTACATTTCTTACGCTCTCCCCTTCTGTATATAGAACAAACCGCCACTAATGCTTCCACAGAGAAAAAGATGTAATTTGATTAAAGAAATACAACTGCAATGAAGAATTTTGATCAATAGTTCCTGAACAGACATGGTCCGCATATTTTTCCCACTAATGACTATGAACAAGACGAATGGTATAAAAGAAAAATAATTAGAAAAAGAACAGAAGAAAAAATAACTTATTGTAAACGAATATGTGTTCGAGTGGGAGGGGAATGTTTGGAACTACAAGAGCATTTGGAGACAAATTGGTTTTCAAAGTAAAATGTAAGAATGATCCTGATTTTTTTTTTAAAGTAAATAGTACAATTTATCGTAAGAGATTAGGTTTCAAACACTAGATGCCTTATGTGGGTTTTTGTAGTACAAATTATGGTTTTCATATATTAATTTGAATTGTTTTTCTGTTGCATGCGGATATAACGTGCCACGTACATGTGTATATATTGACATTCAGAAAATGGTTCAAAAGCGTGTTTTTACAAATTAACGAACAATTAATTTTGAAGTAAATTTTCGATTTAAGAATAGAATTTCATAATTATGTCACCTACTAAATGTACAATATTTTTCGTTCATCTATTAGAGACAAAAAAGATAAATCTGTAATTTTAAAAATACTATTTTATAGCATAAGTCTCTTTAAACGATTTTGCTATCTCACTAATGACTATGAACAAGGCGGATGATGAAAGAAAAATAATTAGAAAAAGAAAAGACGGCCAAAAAAGTATCTTTTTGTAAACGAGTCTGTGTGTTGAATGTGTGTGAAATGATGTCTGTCAAAAGCATTTGGCGACAAATTGGTTTACAAAAAAGTTACTGTAAAAAATGCACGCTTTTAAAATGTAAGAAGGTTTCTGAATTTTGTGAAGTAAATAGTACAATTTATCACAAGAGTTTAGATTTTACACAACAAAAGTCTCTAGATATATTTTTATGACACAAATAATGAATATGCATTCAATGCGTATTTTTAAGTGTATAGATAAAATACGTATTGAATGTTTATATATATTGGTTTTCAAGGAAAACTACACGAAATAATTGTTAAAAAGATTAGAATATTATTTTGTTTTTTGAAAACTTGGCGCAGAATTTTCTCATAATTTCACAAGAGTATGTAACAGGAGATATCCTTTTAAATAATTATAGTAACTCATCGAAACTTACATTTATATAATTTAATCAATAATTAGGAAATATAAAACGTAGTTAAAATATTATAAGTTTTCTTTATTTTTTTAATTATATAAAGATTTATTTTACTGTAATTTTAGAAGGCTATTTTATAGTATAAGTCTGTTTAAAACTGTTAGGCTATCTCACAGAATCTTACACTTAAACTTTTAATGTATTTTCTTTGATCTAGTATTAGCATACATATCTCGACTAAATTCCGTCGAATTCAACTGTTTTCTCACCTTTGAAAATCTAAATAGCTTCATTCAAATAAATTTCGAACATTCTCTGTCGAAATATTACTTTCTCTTTTCTTTTATAATAATTTCCCACCCTCTATTTCTTGTCTCTCCCTCTCCTATCCCTTTGGCTGCAGAACAAACCTCCTTTAATGCTTCCACAGAGAAAAAGATGTAATTTGATTAAAGAAACACAACTGTAATGATGAATTTTGATCAATAGTCCTGAACAGACATACATGGTCCGCATATTTTCCCCACTAATGACTATGAACAAGACGAATGTTATACAAGAAAAAATAATTAGCAAAATAAAATAAGAAGAAAAAATATCTCACTGTGAACGGGTGTGTGTGTTCAAGAGTGGGAGGGGGGATGTCTGGATCCACAAGAGTATTTTGAGACAAATTGGTTTTCAAAGAAATTTCAGGAACGCACGCTTTTAAAATGTAAAGAAAGATTCTGCATTCTTGAAGTAAATAGTACAATTTATCATAAGAGTTATGACTTCGAACACTAGATGTCGCTAGATGTATTTTTGTGATACAATTTAGGATTGCTGTAAGTGAAATTAATGTGGATATTGTTGTATACGAATATAATATACATTGTAATAAATTTCCAGCAAAAAATGTAAGCTTTTCAAATTTATATATATATATATATATATATAAAGTAAGAATAATATTGCTTAACTATTTAAACTTTTAAAATGTGAAGAAATATTCTGAATTTTTGAAGTAAATAGTACAATTTATCATAAGAGTTAAGACTTCGAACACTAGATGTCGCTAGATGTATTTTTGTGAAACAAATTATGTAAGTGAAATTAATGTACATATTGTTGTATACGGATATAATACACATTGTAATGAATTTTCGTAACTATTCGAACTTTTAAAATGTGAAGAAAGATTCGGAATTTTTGAAGTAAATAGTACAATGTATCATAAGAGTTTATCGTATTTTAATGCGTATTCTGTTGTATATAGATATAATGTATATTGTATATGTGTATAAAATGATTTATAAAGAAAAATAAAACTATATGGAAAAACTCGCAAAATTTTATTGTATTATTTCTTCGTATTTATTAGAGGTATATGCTGGCTATCGCTGTAATTTTACAATATTTTTTGACAATTAAAGACCTTTTAAATCATTAGACTATCATATTTTAAGCTTTCATCATTCTATTTTAAACGAGTGTGTGTTTATGAATGGGAAGGGGGGGGGGACGTATGGAACCACAAGAGCATTTGGAGACAAACTGGTTTCCAATGTTTTGGGAAGAAATGTACTCTTTTGAAATATAAAGAAAGATTCTGAATTTTTTTATGTAATCAGTGCAATTTATCTTAAGAGTTTAGATTTTGAACACCAGATGTCGCTAAATGTATTTTTGACGTTAATTATGCATATGCATTTAATGTGCATTGTATTGTATACGTGTTTATTTTTTTATTTTTTTCAAGGAAAACTATATAGAAAAACTTAAAATGCATTATAATATAATTTTTCTTACTTATTAGAACTAGATACAAAATGTTTCCGTAACTGCACAAGATTATTTGACAGTATAAATCCTTATAAGTATCAGACTAGCATGCAGAATCTTACTCTCATATTATTTGATCGATAAACAGAAAATAAGAAAAGTACAAAAGTTCTTTTCTTTCTCTTTTTTGTTTGTATATATATTGTGTGGTGTGTATGTAATATTTTTTATTTGTATTAGATTTGTATTAGATATTTTTTTAAACATTAAAACCTTGTTTTACAGTAAAAGTCTTAATTCGGCTTTTCCATCGAATAGTACAGTTAAATTATTATTCAATTTCTTTCAATCTGTGTTTTTTTTTTTTTTTTTTTTTTCGTCGAAATAGCGTCGAGTCGAACCGTTTCCTCTAAGTTGAAAACACAAATAGTTTCATTCAAATAGATTTTAATATTCTCTGTCAAAATATTACTTTCCCTTTTCTTTTATTATAAACTACCACCCTCTATTTCTTATGTACCCCTTTCCCTTCTATGTGTGGAACAAACCTCCCCTAATGTTTCCACAGAGGAAATATGTAATTTGATTAAAGAAACACAACTGTAATGACGAATTTGGATCAATAGTCCTGAACAGACATGGTCGGCATATTTTTACCACTAATGACCATGAACAAGACTAATGTTATAAAAGAAAAGAAAAAAAAATGATTAGAAAAGAAAAGAAGAAGAAAAAATATCTTATTGTAAAAGAGTGTATGCGTTCAAGAACGAGAGTGGAGAGGGCGATGTCAATATCACAAATGCATTTAGAAATAAATTGGTTTCCAAAATTTTTTGTAAGAAACGAACATTTTTAAAATGTAAGAAAGTTTCTAAGTTTTGAAGTAGTAAATAGTAAGGCTTCTATATTTAGTAGCTCTAGTAAATAGTAAAATTTATCATAAGAGTTTAGATTTCGAACACTAGATGTCACTAGATGTATTTTTAAGACGCAAATTATGCTTGTCGTATGCAAAATGAATGTGCATTTTGTATGTACCAAAAGTAAAAACTGACTGAACTACAATATTTTAGATACTTTGCTAATTTTAGATGCTTTGCTAATTTTATATATTTACAATTTTTCCTAAAAATGTGCTGTATTCGTATTTCAATTAATTATTATAACAAATATTTCTATTACTTAGTAGCGACTTTTAGTAACGTCTATTACTTAGTTTTGCTTTAAATAGTAATATCCTTTAATAAAAATGACCTTTAACACGCGTTTATTTTTTTTTTTAAATCTAGTCACAGCATATACAATGAGAACAATCACAAGCATCTTTTTGTAGTTCCAGTAAAACATTTGTTTTAAATTCCATTTCTCTTTTCCATCAAGTAACTGTATGAATATATATTTCAATTTCGAATGTTTCGAAACTAGATTAAAAAAAAAAATCCTATCAATTATCTGTCTATTTTTAGATTTGTGTCAAAAATTTCTTTGGCTAAAGATCTATGAATACGCATAAAAAAGACAACAAATAAATTAGCTTTTGCGAAAGCGTTATAGAGAAGATAAAAAAAGAAAAAAAAAACACAAGGAAAAAAAGAAGTGTCCTCAAATTTTATTACATATGGAGAGTAAAGGCATAAATTATTGTGTTCACTTTTTTTTCGGTTAAGGTTAAAAGCACAAACTAAAACTTTCTACATGTTGTGTATGTTAAACCATCCTTAAATTCGAAATAACAACAACTACAAAAGAAAAAAAAAACCAATTTTTAAATCAGGAAAGAGAACAGCTGATAAATAAAAAGACATTGTCCTTGGTTTCAGCTTGTTTATAAGACAACAGAGTAATATTTTTGTGATTGCAAGACCACCAAAATTACTTATCCGGTTTTATAGTTCAAAAAAAAAAATTATGTGAGTTATTTCCATATCGCATGACAAACTACTTTGAATTTGAAAGTTAATTTTCTTTTCGAATAAAATTACTCGTTTTATTTGTGTAAACTTTTAAAGTATGATATGAAACATATTTTGCAAAATTTATTTTTATTACAACAAAATGTTTTAAAAATGGAGTTAAAATACGAATAAGAAGTATCATCAAAAGTATTAAAAAATTACAGATTTCGAAGAAGTGGAAGTAGAACTTCTGTTGTGTTGATCTACTCTTAAAATTATTTTCTCATTTTTGACGAGAATGGAAATTTTAAATACCAGATATGAGTAGATGCGTTTTGCATATTCAAATTACAACTAACGACATCTAGTGTTCAAAATCTACCTTAAAATATAATGATGATATCTGATTAATAAAACTAATTAACTATTTACTGTAATCTTTATTTCTGAAATAACGTCTTACCTGTTATTTATTTATTACTTGTGCATATATACATGGATGTGCATGAAAGTATAGGGTGTATTTGAAATGATAATTTGAACTTAAAAGAATATGTAAGAATACTGTAAATTAAAGTGATAATACATGACAAGATAAACAATTTTTGAATGGGAAACCAGGTTTGCAATCCATTTATTCAGTCAAAAAAATACAGGGTATCTCACACCAAGCCAAAAATGAATTTTAGTTAAAAACTGTAATGATAATTAGTGAGATTTTCAATTAGTGAGATTCTTTATTTTAGTGCGATTTTCAACATAACTTCGTTTGAAACCTTTTTGAGTAAAAAAAAAAAAAATACTATCTTAAAAAGAAGAAATGTTTAAACGCGAGATTCTATCACCATTTGTTTTAAAGAAGGAGCATAATTTTATTGTTATGATATCTTAACTATTATTTAAAACATGGAAATAAGAAAAATATTAAATTTCTCTTACGAAAATTAATTTTATTTCAGCGACATAAATAAATATATATATATTTTTTTTAGAAAGGATTCTTCAGTTTCAAAGAGAATTTACAAGTACTTAAGAGATAGCTCATTGTATTTTAATGATTAATAGTTTATTTTATAATCGATAGAGTCATTCTAGAATCTGAGGATCGAAGTAGTTTTTAATTACAATAGTCTTTGATAAATTTATTGCATAATAAATTTGAACATTTTTGGCATACTTCCATTATCATTTCAAACTCATAGACAGACAGTATTTTCGTTTATTAATTTTCAGTTATTTGAGTTTTTATATTTGTTCAATTCAAAATAACACTAATTAAAATATTTTAGTGATTTTTTGTTGTTGTTGTTTTATAAAAGGAAAAATATCTTTATTATTATAAAGTATTAGATAAGGGAATATAACGGAATGATGTATTGTTCATCTATGGAATAGAAAGATATAGTTCATAGAAAGATATAGTTGAGGAACCGCAAAGTGAAGTTGCAGGAGATAGCTCAGACTCTGCAGATATCCAAGGAATGTGTAGGTTTTATTTTGAATGAACATTTGTATATGAAAAAGCTGACGTCAAAGTAGGTGCCGCGATGTTGACTTTTGACCAAAAACAACAACGAGTCGATGATTCTGAACACTGTTTGGAGCTTTTTCGTTATAAAATTATGTTATTTATTATTAAATTATTATTATTATTTATTTGTTAAATTATTATTATTAAATTATTATTATTATTATTATTATTATTATTATTATTATTATTATTATTATTAAATTATTATTATTTATTATTAAAGTTGTGTTATTTATTAAAGTTATAAAGTTATGTTAAAAAGTTGTGTTTTCTTTACTAGACCGGGAAGTTATCAGTCCATGTGTTATATGTGTTGCTGATTCATTCAACAATGCTAATTACTGTTTTTAAGAGTACATAAATTAATTGACCGTTCTTTAACTTTCCGCTGGTGACATGATTATGGCACCTTTAGTTGGGTAACTGGGGATGGGAATGCACATAACCCATGTTACCATTGAAGGTTAAAATTACAGTTGTTAATTTAACTGTCTTTAAAATTACACCAGTTAATTGTACTGCTTTAATATTACACCAATTAAATGTCCTGGCTTTTAGATTGCAGCACTTTATTTCAAAATACTACAAAATACTAACTATACTACAAATACCCATTTGTTCCATTTGTTCATCCCACTGGTTCATTTTTGAAATCTAGTATTGCCGAGTAAAAGTTTTCGTGCAAATTTTTTTCCAACATTGTCAACAAAAATTACGTTCCGGGTAAGTGTCTACAAAATTTGTGAGAAAAATCTCAAAAGAAGATTTCGCTTAGAAAAAAGTGGCACTCAAAGAACGACTAGGTGGAAGGCCTTCAAATTCTTTTAAAGAAGTCAATCAGTGTATTTGCACAGTTTTCGATATTTTATGTGAATCTATAATAATAAAGTCCATTAATAAAAGAAGAGCAAACGAGTAAGGAAACAGGACATAAACGATAAGAAAATAGTAAATAAACTGTCTTCACTTTATCAGAATAAATTTACCTCTGAAAAATAAGATTTAGTACAAATAATAATAATAATAATAATAATAATAATAATAATAATAACAGAAGTTTCGACTCCTTCGAAATCACTATTACTGTTCTTAAAATTACAGCAGTTAATTGAACTGACTTTAGAATTATAGTAATCAAATGTACTGGCTTAAAAATTACAAAATTTTGTAGCAATACATAAAAATATTTTTAAAGCAGTTGTCTGGAATAATTACACAGTTTTCTATGTTTTATAAGAAACTATTAATAAAAGAAGTGCAGGCGAGTAAGTAGACAAGATATCTGTACTCTATTAGAACGATTTTTTACTCGAGAAATAAAGAAGGATACTAAATAACACCAAAAAATACGCATTGACACATCTGGCAGAATTATTATTTCGTTTAAATTACAGAAGTTAATTAGACTGGCTTTAAAAATTACCAAATTATATAGCAATATACTAAAAATACGTTCATAGCGACTCTCTGGCATATTTACACAGTTTTTTATATTTTATGTGAACCTATTTTTAATGGAAGCGCAGGCCAGTAAGTAGACAAGATGTCTGCACTTGATCATCGTTTTTTTTTATTTGAATAGACTAAAAGACCCTCATTCGACAACATTATTTGTACTGCCCTGAAAGATGGCCGCTCTTTTTAACTAGTTCAACCCCAATATTCTACAACAACAACAAAAATAAAAAAAATAAATCTCCCCCTTACTCCAACAAAAACTACCCAATTTACCTGCTTGGAACTCCTTTGCATACATTCTAAATGTCCCGTTAGAATATCCCAGAATACATTTTTCCTTTTTCCCGTATAAACCTAGGTCCTGACTGATTGCTGTCCCGGGGAGAAATCACAATCCACGCCACTGAATTTATCCCCCCTGCTTGTCATGAACATCTGCCAGCCCCACTTGTACCGAGCGAGTGCACCTCTGAATATAACGGTTCGAGAGGTATTGTGTTGTGCGGAAGGTTCTCTGAAATTGGATGTTGTTAGTAGGAGAAATGGGATAAGTTAGATTACTAAGTATTTCTCGAATATGTTATAGACTAAAACGAAGGTTTTTCTGCACTAGATAAGTTTAAAAATATAGACTCATATCTTGGAAGAGTTATTGGGTTATGAACTTTATGCGGGAACATAATGCAAGGAAATTTAAAAGCAGTTTGCATGGATTTAAAATTGACGTTTAGTTTCAGGTTTAATGGGTTCGCCCGAAAAAAAAAAATCATGATTCATGCAGTTATTACTGCCTGCATCTGCTTTGTTTAGCAGGTTGTTATTTAAATGAAATATTCTTATCAAATTTGAGAGTAATACATATTTTTCTAAAGTTTGCATAATAAAAGATATAACTTTTTACCAATATGATGAGCATTCGAAAATAATAACTCAAATATATGTTAAACACTTTTTCTCAGTTCTGTAATAAAAGCTTAAATTGTCTACGACAGTATAATTAAAATTTCTAGCATAAACACTATGAAAAGTTTTATGAACTGAGTTCATGATTCTATGCATTGTAGTAATTGAAATATGGAAATTGTATCAAAATTACTTACGCTAAAATATTGTAAAGATGTGCTATATAAATCTGTGTTTATCTATTGGCGAAATAACACAAAACAATTCGAGAGGCATTGTGCTGTGCTGAAGGTTCGACAGCTGGGTGTTCTTAGTATACGATAAATCGGATAAGTTAAATAACTAAATATTTCTTGAATATATTATATACTAAAATGTAGCTTTTCTGTGCTATATACTCCTATCTTGGAAGGTACGATGTTGTTTCCGTATAGCGTGAGTTATTATGTTATGAACATTGTAAAGGAATATATTGTAAGAGAGAATATATTGTAAGAGGGAATATATTGTAAGGGAAATTAAAAAGCAGTTTGGATGAGCTTTAGTTTGAGGTTTAATATTTTCATCCAAAAAAATCATGAGTTATGCACTGATTAATGTCTGATATCTAGCCGTATCTTATTGTTTTGCAAGATGTATTTCCGTTAAATATTCTTATAGAGTTTTGGAATAATAAATATTTTCCCCTGCATTACTTAGTTCTTCATTATTTTCTATATTTTGCATGATATAATGTATTATACTTCTTACCCAATGCGATCAGTACTCTAAAATATATTGCATTTTTTTTAAAAAGTTGTATTTTGAAATAAAATTTAATAATTTAATATGCCTTTTAAAAAAAATAGTCAAATCAGTTATTAATTATTATTTTTTATTTCAAAATTGTGAGAGTTGCTTAAATTGTCTACGGTTTTAGAAAATGTGTAGCACAAAGAAAATCAAAAGTTGAATAAACTGTATTTCATAATTCTAGATGTTACATAAGCGAGTTGTTATCGAAAAGAGTTGTTAAGAGAACGAGTTGTCAAACAAGCAAAAACTGTTGTAGACAATAAAGACATGTTTACCCACTGACTAACTTAGTCTAAGAACCTTGAAATGCAGTAAGTTGGATATGATACAAATACAAAAATTAGCATCGTTATCACTCGCATCCACCACATTGAGTGCATCAACCTAACCAATGAAAGCACGTAAAGCCCATGTTAAAATTATATTCTATGTTGATCACAATATTTATCAAAGATGCGCGCTAATGCGTTAACTATGTACATCTAACGTAACTTCCAGCAGCAACAAATATATTGCATGCGGCTCTTATATTGCATGCGATCTCATGCATCTTGAGACAGTTAGAAGTTACTATTCGACCGCGATTAGTGTTCACGTGAGCCACGTGGCAATAGAAGAGTCTATTCGTTGAATAAGGTAGTGGTTAAATTTCTCGCTACGTTATGTTTCTTCTTCACCGCCTTTGTCTTGTTAATCACTTTTTTTCCTCCATAAGAACACTTTTAGGTCAGACGCCTTCGTGTGAGAGTTAGTATATAGTTTCTAGAGTCAGTGCACGATTTTACATTCATTTAATATCGAAACATAACACAGTAAAACTTGTGGAAGCGAAATTTGTTTTTAACGGAATTCTGTTCACGGTTACGGCGAAAATAATAGGATACCAGAGAGAAAACTAATTAGAAAGAACATTTTCTGTTGTCTTTTCTGATTTCGCATTAGGTTTTAGTGTATCTGTATCTATATTTGCATCAATTAATTAATTTTTTTTGTTATAAATATAGAAACATAATTCTGTATAAAATTCTTGGCCGGCAGCATTATTTTAAGCGTGCTGCAGAATAAATTCTTTCAATGCAGATACTATTTATGGAATTCTAGTTTGAATAAAAGTTATAAATAAGCTAGTATGAATTTATTATTACCATACAATTTATGAAATAGCATTTTTATAAAGAAGGTTAAAATAATTCATGATAAATGTTCCTATTTGTGTTTTCGATAAGAACAACTTGCCTAGTCGAATTCAGGTGTAGTAAATTAATTCACTTGGCAAGATTTTATCACATGTACCCTTTCTCTATCGCTTTTATAGCGCGACATAATAACTTCTCTGACTTAAGCCGCTTTCTAGGGTTTTCTACACCTCTAAGTTGTTCAGCGAAAGAACGTGTTGCTATCTAGTAGCTGCAGTAAATATGTAATGATCCTTACAGGTCATTCCGTTAATGACCAGAAGATTCGGACACACGAAGCCGGCCGGATAGAATTTCTCCGGATGCCAATTTTCTCTGCTTCATTGTTAGAGGAAAGTATATCCAGAAAACTTTTGAACACTAAATCTTGACAGGGTATTGTGGATATTAACGACGTACCTGCATTTGCACTTAATATTGCATATTAAGACTAAAGTATATTGTTTAATACGACGCAGTTTAAAATGCATGTAAATACGTCATTATTCATTTGTTATTTTATTTGTACAACTGTGTGTGTGCGTGTGGTTATATGTGCATACATATGTATTTTTATGCATACTCAGATACAGAGTGATCTAAAATGGTCAGGCGTTTAAAATTCAATAAAACGGTTACAGTAGGGGAATTTATTCTTGCAGGTGAGTAATGTGTGAACTGAAGAACATTTTAAAAATTTGCAGCAAACTGTCCAGTCATTCGACTGTTTTTATAGAACACGGTTATGTAACCATAATTAAACTCTATTCTGATCATAATACGGGCAATAATATGGCCAGAGTAGAGTTACATTACGGTTATATAACCGTTGTCTTTAAAAACGGTCAAATGACTGGGCAGTTTGCGGTAAATTTTTAACAGTGTAAATGGAATATTTTGTGTGCCCCTGTAAATAAACGACAAATGCTATGCATAGCATATTATACAGCAAGCATCTTGAAGTTAACCTCAGTAATGTATATCAATTTCATTATGCTTGAAATAACGTAACATGATTAAAATACGCCGCAAACAGTTTTTCTTCGTAGACCATTATGTAACCGAATTCTTTTGTGAGACCCTGTAAATGACACAATGGAAGTTCACTCCTTCGAAACATGCAGTTTTTTTTCATGACTTTTATGATACTTTTTATTCATTTCTTATTTTCATTCTGATTTTACACTCATTTTTTTAACAGATTTTGCTGTGAAAAAAACAAATTTTGCAAAATATATTTCATATTATGCTAAAAAAAAACTAGTAATTTTATTTTTTTTTAAATCATCTTTCAAATTTAAAATAGTTTGAAATGCGATATGTAAATAGCTGCATAGAAAAAATGTGAGATAGCAAAGGATTGTTACCGACTGTATTCTTTTGTGAGACCCTGTAAATGACACAATGGAAGCTCACTCCTTCGAAAAATTTAATTTTTTAATGGCTTTTATGATACTTTTCATTCATTCATTCATTCAATTTTTTAAACAGATTTTGTTGCGATAAAAACAAATTTTGTAGAATATATTTCGTATTATACTTTAAAAAGCAAACACAAAAAAAACCCAGCAATTTTATCCGAAAAAAAAAACAGCTTTCAAATTAAAAACAGTTTGAAATACGACATGTAAATAAGAATAAAAAAGGAAAAATGGGAATATATAAACAAGCAGAAATCAAGGACAATGACTTTTTATTTATCAGCTATCCTCTTTGCTGATTTAAAATTGCTTTTTTTTTTCGATTTCAAGGACGGCACTACATTATACACAGCACATCGCAATGCTTTAATCCTAAACCGAAATAAAAAGGTGAACGCAATATTTCATGCCTTTCCTCTCTATATCTAATAAAATTTGAAGATTTCTTTTTTACCTTGTGTTTTCTTTTCTTTTTCTATATTTGCTATAACGCTTTCACGAAAGCTAATTTATTTGTTGTCTTTTTTATACGTATTCATAGATCTTTAGCTAAAGAAATTTTTGACACAAATCTAAAAATAGATGGATAATTTATAGGAATCCTTCATCTAATTTCGATAAACAATCAAAATTAAAATTTATATTCATACTATATATTCATACTTTATTATATCATTACATCGTCTTTTTTATGCGTATTCATAGATCTTTAGCTAAAGGAATTTTTGACACAAATCTAAAAATAGACGGATAATTTATAGGAATCATTCATCTATTTTGATAAACAATCAAAATCGAAATTTATATTCATATGGTTTCTTGATGGAAAATAGAATTAAAATTTAACGCCTTCACGAGGAGCGTCACGTATACGTGACGCATAAATTGCTCAGAAACCTTGGTCATTCCTACCAGTAATTTTTAATAGAAAATTATGCCTTATTTAATCAATGCACTTCTGTGATTAATTTAATCAAAAATTTCTATTTCATAAAACCGACACGGTCATATATATTTTTTTTCTTTCTTTCTTTCTTTTTTTTTTTGGGGGGGGGGGGAGTATAATAGTTACACTACAACATCAATCTAATAAAGTTAGTTGTGATTTGCCGAATGCGGAATTCTGGATTTGTATAAATGAAAGTGCGTTAAAGCGGGGTTTTTTTTAACCCTTTAAGCGTTAGGCTCGTGTTTTTCCGTTAGTAGAAGTCATGTTAAAATGGAAGTAGACAAAAATACTTGTAACACAATTCTTTTTTTTTTATCGTATACAGAATGAGGGGACATATTATAGCATCAAACTATGATTAATATATATATATATATATATATATCCTGGGATTTACAAATATACTGACTGATGAAAATAGAGGCAAACCCTCAAACGGTGGAAGGGTTTTAAACATTGACATCTTATACAAATAGACGCCGTATCAGCAACCCTTTTTTGAAGAAAACATGTCCCATCCCACCAGCAAGTGCTGGTGGGAGAATATTATGCCAAACAGTTTTTACCCCGCCAAACTGTCACTGGAATTCCACCGTCTGTTTCTTTTATTACGAGAACGGAAACAGAAAGTTGCAAAGAAAGGGATTACCGCCAGAAAGCGGCACCTTTCGCCGTTTTTTGGCGATGAAAGGTGAAAGATGTTTTCTTCAACTCTCTTGGGAGAGAAGAAAGGGATCCGGTGTCCATTTATATTAGAAATCAATGGTTTTAAACCTCTTAATTGGTCTTCTGCTGCCATTTAGCCCCACGTATTTTTCTACTCGTGTAATCTATTCATAAATCATTAAGATTCAGATAAAAATAAGAAAGTATTGAAGAGATATTTTTGCTGATTTATTCAACTGACAAATATAGTCGTAAAAAATACGAATATATATATATATGTTTTAAACCATTTTATTTATTTATTTTGCACTTTTTTAATAAGATATAATACTACAAGGGGACAAAATAGAACAATGATGCCCGTTGTGCTCAAAAATTTCATGACACCTGTTATGGGTTAGAGTAAAAGTAGGTGGAGTAATGAATTTAAGAAAGCAATAAAAATTAATCAATATTGTCCGAATAGTTAGGATATTATTCTTAAATTTTATTTTTATACATTTGAAAAAAAAAATTACATTTTGTACTCGAAATTTCTTTCAATGTATAGTTCATCCATACACAACAGAATACCCATTAAATGCATTATACGACAACTGTAACTGATGGCAGAAAAAATAAATCTAGGGACAGCTATTGTTCGAAATCAAAACTCACATATAAACCCCCCTTACTATTTACTTCAAAAATTCAGAATATGTCTTTACATTTTAAAAGTTGGAATAGTTAGGCAATATTATTCTTATTTTTTTGTTATTTTGGAAAGCTTACATTTTTTCTTGGAAATTTCTTACAATACTTATTATACTTGTATTCAACAATATGCGCATTAATTCCACTTACGGCAACCATAATTTCTATCGTAAAACACACCTAGTGACATCTAGTATTCGAAATCATAACTTTTACGATAAATTGTACTATTTACTTCAAGAATGTAGAACATTTCTTTACATTGAAAAGCGTGCGCTTCTCCCGGAAATTTTTTTGAGATCCAATTTCTCTCCAAATTCTTTGTGATTCCAGGCATCCTCCCTACCACTTTTGAACACAAACACTCGTTCACAATGAGATTTTTTTTCTCCTTTTCTTTTGCTAATTCGTTTTCTTTTATACCATTCGTCTTGGTCATAGTCATTCGTGGGAAAAATATGCGGGCCATGTCTGTTCAGGACTTTTGATCAAAATTCGTCATTGAAGAGATATTTTTGCTGATTTATATGATGTTTCTTTAATCAGATTACATATTTCCTTTGTGGATAAAAATACACCTAGTGACATCTAGTGTTCAAAAGCATAACTTTTATGATAAATTGTACTATTTACTTCAAGAATGTAGAACATTTCTTTACATTTTAAAAGGCGCTTCTCCCGGAAATTTCTTTGGGAACCAATTTGTCTCCAAATACTTTTGTGATTCCAGGCATCCCCCCTACCACTCTTGTGAGATTTTTTTTCTTCTTCTTTTCTTTTGCTAATTATTTCTCTTCTATACCATTCGTCTTGGTCATAGTCATTAGTGGGAAAAATATGCGGACAATGTCTGTTCAGGACTTTTGATCAAAATTCATCATTACAGTTGTGTTTCTTTAATCAAATTACATATTTCCTCTGTGGATAAAAATACACCTAGTGACATCTAGTATTCGGAATCATAACTTTTATGATAAATTGTACTATTTACTTGAAGAATGTAGAACATTTCTTTACATTTTAAAAGCGTGCGCTTCTCCCGGAAATTTCTTTGGGAACCAATTTGTCTCCAAATGCTTTTGTGATTCCAAGCATCCCCCCTCCCACTCTTGAACGCACACACTCGTTCACAATGAGATTTCTTCTTCTTCTTTTTTTTTTCTTTTATACTATTCGTCTTGTTCATAGTCATTAGTGGGGAAAATATGCGGACCATACATGTCTGTTCAGGACTATTGATCAAAATCCGTTATTACAGTTGTGTTTCTTTAATCAAATTACATCTTTCCTCTGTGGAAGTATTAGGGGAGGTTTGTTCTTCAGACAGAGAAGGGGGAGGGGTGTAAGAAATAAAGAGTGTGAGTCTCAGAGCAAGGTTTATGGTGTGAGTTTATTATAAAAGATAATGGGAAATAATATTTTGACAGAGAATATTCATAATATATTTGAATGAAACTATTTATGTTTTTCATTGTGGGGAAAACAGCTGAATTGAAAGCCAAGAAAGCCAAGCGTCGAGAAAAACACATATCAAAAGAAACCAAATAAATATTTGAGTCTAGGGATCGGTGAGGTAGCCTACCGTAATTTCGCGCGTATACGCCGCACCTCAGACAGTTCGATTTCCTACCAGGATTTATTTTAAATAAAATGTGACTTGATTCTGCTTAGCACTTATTTGACTTCTTATTTTCAATAAAATTTCCGGTTTGAAAAAACTTAACTAAGGTGGGGCGCATACGCGCGAAATTACGGTAATAGTTTAAACAGATTGTAAAATGGATGAAAAATGCTGTATCTAACGTAAATAAAAATTAAGAAAAAAATAATGAAATATGCTCTTTTCTTATTTGTAGATAAAATAATATGACTGTAAGATTCGGCGTGATATTTCACTACACTAAAAAGGATACACTTTATTTTACACTTACGGATATACTCGTGAAATTACAGAAAAATGATGAATTTAGCTCTAATAAATACGAAGAAATAATGTTTTAATCTTTCTTTAAATTTTGCCCTAATGGATTACAGAAAAAACTGAGGAAATATCACTTATACATTCCTAAATGCATTTTCAATATGCATTAAATACTATGTTTAGGCACTAACAATGATAATCAGAAACCCTTTAAATACTTTAAAAGTTTAACGACATCAATAGAGAATAACTTCCTTGCATTTTTTCATTCTTCCGCCAGATTTTAAATTAAAATCTTCATAAATTCTAATTCAAAAAATGTAAGGCTTTTAAAATAAGTTGTAACACATAAATCATTTTTCCTGAAATTTAATATTTTCTATCTGCTAGAATGGGTAAACCACATCCATCTAATAAATGAATGAACATTTTTATTCTGTTGCGTTCCATTATCAAGTTGTTTAAACCAAAATATCGGAATGTAATTTTGCTTTTATCTCAAGTTATCAAAAAAAGAAAAGTCACTAAAATATATCAATAACCGTAACTTTCAGTTGAAGAAATATGGAAATTAATATAACTAAATTTTAATACAAGATGTTTTAAGTAAGCAAATTGGAAATACGCCAAAAATGTTGAGATATATTATGTATTAAATCTATCGTTATGCTTCTGTAATTAAAAACCGCTTTAATCCTAAAATTCTTGTATAGCTTCATTTCAATCTTTAAATCACTTTTAAAACTAACGAATAATTTCGATTATTAAAAAACTTACTTCAAAAGAGAATTACTTTCTTCAACGGAAATTAATAATTTTCGCATTTATGTGTCTTAAATAACAGTTAACATATCGCGATTTAAAAAAAAAAAAAAAAAAAAAAAAAAACCAGTTAGGTTTTTTATTTTAAGAAGAAAAAGTAAAATTTCGTTTAAGTACTTTGCTTCTAGAGCTAGTGCTTTATGGCTAAAAACAAAACAATGTCCAAAAAAATTAATCAATCTACGAGAAAGAAACATGAAATTTTGCAAAATAAAAACAATAAATACTTTCTTTAGAAGATATTGTTTAGAAAAATAACTCATAAAATTTTAGTTTTGAGCAAATTTGTTTTAAACAACGTTTCCATCTCAGATTGTTTTTCATTATTCCGAAAAATTCTGTTACACTTTTCATATTTATACTACAACAATCATAAATTTTAAATGTTTTCTGAATAAAACAAATCAAGAAAAGCTTTTAGCAGTAAACGCAACTCTAACGATTTTGTGTCTCTAAATTCTCTTCCTTTTTGTGCGTGTATGTAGGGGTGGGAAAGGAGGTTTTTATTATTATTATTATCATTATTATTATTATTATTATTATTATTATTATTATTATTAAACGATAGATTTCCTTTAAATCTCTTTTTTTAAATGTGCAAATTTTATATAAAATATTTACAAAATATAAAAAAGGCCTATTATCTGTTGAAAAAGAATTACCTAAATTTGTAAAATAATAAGAAAATTATTCTCATTTAAAATAAGTAAATGAAAATAGAAAAGATTTTGGAATTATACATAATACTATCGAAATCCGTTTTGTGAAAATTTCTTTCGGATTATCCTTTCTTTCTTTCTTTTTAAAATATTGTTCCAAATATTCAGAAGTATTATGTTCTTCTCATTAATGAGAGTAACCCAATTATGAAAACTTTCAGACGTTTAAAATTTTTCATTTTTTATTAAAGAAAATGCCAGTATACAGGTCGATTTCTAGCGATTTTGATTTTCAAAGTTTTATGATTTAGTTTAGCTTTTTATTCTTTTAATGATAAAAATGTTTTAATTTAAAATATTAAGTTATCCAAGATAAATCTTCTCATTTAGAGAAAGGAGAAGAAAAACTCATATTTAAAGACATGAATTAAATTTAGGGCTATCCTTTTTTTAGCGTTGCCCCTCTTTATAAATTAAAAAAAAAAAAAAAAAAAAAAAAAAAAAGATTAATTAATCATTTCTTCAGACAGAATTACCAAATTTGGTAAGAAAATAATAAAGAATTATCAAATTTAATAAGAAAATAATAATAAATAAATAAATAATGGAAAATATTTTAGGACAACTTTCACGAAAAATAGCAAATTATTTTGTTTCATGCATATTCTTTGGATAATGCTTCAAATCCAAGCAGTCTTCGAAACACTCAGAACTATCCAACTGACCTCTTTTCTATCAATAACACAACTATCATAAACTTTAAGTGTTTCTCAAATAAAACAAACCAAGTACAAATATGAAACTTTAAAATATTCCGTCCTTTATTAGCCATAAGGCCAATTAATTATTTCTTGAGAAAGAAAATTATAAATAAATAAATAATGAAAAATATTTCAAGATAACTGTTACGAAAAATAACAAACAATTGTTATTTTATGCATATTCTTTGGATAATGCTTCAACTTCAAGCAGTATTCGAAACTTTCAGAACTATCCAACTCACCTCTTTTATATCGATAATACAATTATCATAAATTTTCAGTGTTTCGCAAACAAAAAAAACCAGGAAAATTTTGAAACTTTAAAAATCTTCGGTCGTTAGCCATAAGGCCAATTAATCATTTCTTGATAAAGAATTATGAGATTTGGTAAGAAAATAATAATAAATATATACATAATGGAAAATATTTCAGGACAACTTTAACGAAAAATAACAAACAAATTTTATCTTATGCATATTCTTTGAATACTGCTTCAACTCCATGCAGTATTCGAAACATTCACAACTATCGAACTCACCTCTTTTCTATCAATAACACAATTATCATAAACTTTAAGTGTTTCTCAAATAAAACAAACTAAGGAAAACTTTGAAACTTTAAAAATCTTTCGTCCTTTATTAACCATAAGGCCAACACATAGGTCCAGTTTTAGCGATTTTGTATTTCAAAATATTATTCTTTTTTCCCTTTATTTTTCCCCAGTAATTCCCTGGGGTTGTAATAGGATTACAGAAACCCATTCCGACTTATTGGTTTTAAGAATAAATCCCAAGTAAAAATATTCGGAAACTGTAGTAAATAATATTATTCAGAAGGATAGCCCAGTTTATATTCAATGAATGGGAAATGAAAACACTGTGCCAGAAAAGTTCCATTTTTTTTTAAACAAAGTATTAACATTGAAATTGATATCAAAAGTTTCCTTAGTGTTCAGTTGTTTTGTAGTAGACTTAATGCAAACGAGCATTAGGATTAAGTGTTAAGATTTCTGGAATATTTTTTGGGGTATTTCCTTTTACAGGGGCTTTGGCAAAATGGCATTTGAAACAAAAGAAAAATTTCGCAAATAATTTCTCCACTATAAAAACAAGAATGAAAAATCATGCGTTAAGCATATATTATGAAACTCATTCCAACTCATTCAAAATATTGTAACAAAACTTCATAGAGGAGAAAGATGACATCTAAGTAAACATGTTGGGAAACGCATAACATATTTGAAAACCCAATTTCAGTCATGATCGGGAAAATATTCGAATTTTTCTGTGCAGCCCTGTATATGATCAATCGATTAGTATATATACAACATAGTATGTTACAATTTAGTGCAGTTAGGAAATGCATAACACAGTTGAAAATTCCCACGCGTCAATTTCCATTAATGAGCGGCAATGTACTCGAGATATTTTGTGCAGCCCTGTATATGATCTATAAAATTTATACACACCAAGCAATGTGCAAAAAATTAGTTAAATATAAAACCCACAACGCTCAACGGCTGGGTTCGCCCTCAGACGAGTGGTCTTCCTCAGGCATTAAAATTAAAATTAAAATATAAAACCCATGCAACAACGGAAAACGCACTTCCAGAAATTATTGTTCATAGTAAGTACGGTAACGGAATTCTTTTGTGTATCCCTGTAAATGAACGATGGATACTATGCACTCCTTAATCTATAGTAAGCATCTTGTAATGCACCTCAGTGATATATATCAATTTCAACATCTTTGAAATATATTAACATCATTAAAACACCGCAAACGATATTTACACATAGGCCGTAATGTAAAAGACATCTTTTGGGTGGCCTGTAAATAAAATATAAATGCTACACCCTTCATTTTCAATAGCGAACATGCCATAGTAAACCTCAATAACATATATCAATTGTATGATAATCCGAGTATATTTACGCGAGTTAGAGCATGGACAGACAGACTTCAGACAGCCAGACAAACCGAATTCATAAACACTTTTCGACTTCGTTGGAAAGTGTTTAAAAAAAAAAAGAAGTTTCTTAATATAAGAAAATATAGTATAAACAGGAACGAATTTTACAGTAACCTCTACCGAGTTATACACAATTCCGAAAAGCGTTGTTTATCTTTAGAAACCTCGGAAGCTAATATGTTTTTTTGAGATTTAAAGAATCATTTAGAAAAACAAAGTTTTTTTTTATGCCACTGATTTTCGGAAATGTTTCCTAGTAGATTTTATAGTGTATTAATAAATTTTCTCAACCCGGAATATCGGATTCTCGTATACTATCCACTCTGAAGAAAACATTTTCATATTTAGCAAACATGTTTCACGGACAAAACAGCATTTACATTAGAATTAAAATTAATATTGTTTTGCCTGTATAAATTCAATTATACAGTTGAGAATGCTTAGTTGAAAATTGATAGCATTTTAAAAACTCTAAGTTCCTGGTTCAGAAAACTGATTAATATACTGTAATAAAAAGAAAAGTGCCCAGTTAAACTGACGGCACTGAGCTCACAGGCTATCCACACTAATTGTATATTATACTCTTATTTCAAAGAATAATGCCCCTCGAAAAATAAAGAAATCGACAATAAATTGGGAGGGGGGATTAGCCCTCCGTTCCCCCACTTTATATATAACCAATGAACCCCTAAAACTAATCAGAGAAACCTTATCACAATGAACCGATATACAAATTTTGAAGCAAATCGGATAATTCTGCATGAAAACCCCATTTATCTAAATTAAGGGGGATTAGTCCCGTTCCCCCCCATTTATAATTAACCAATGAACACGCAAAACTTATCAGGGAAGCGTCTTATCAGAATGAACCTATATATAAAATTTGAAGCAAATAGGATAATTCTTAATAAAAAACCCATTTATCTAAATTAAGGGAGGGTTAGCTCCCGTTTACCCCCTTTATACTTAACCAATGAATAAATGTTCCCAAAACTAATCAGGGAAACGCCTTATCACAATGAACATATAAACAAAATGTGAAGCAAAACGGATATTTCTATCAAGAGTTATCGCGTTACGTACATACATACATACGTACATACATACATACAGAACATTCGGGTACATTAGCTCTCAGGCTTTGATAGCCTGTGAGCTAAAAACAATTTGGAAACGTCTCCGAAAATCAGTGGTAGCAAAAGAAACTTTATATATATATATATATAAATGCTTCTTTAAATCTCAAAAATATATTGATTTCTGAGGTCTCTATAGATATATAATACTTTTCAGAATCGTGATTTTCGGAAGAGATTATTGTGTCTTTTTATTCGTGATTATAATATATTTTCGTAAATGCAGAAATATTTGTTTTTTTCTTTTTTCCCGTGTAGTGTTTCTTTAGCAAAAACAAACTGTTCACGAGAAAAAATAAATTCTTAAATCCTATGCAAATACAAAACGCAAAAAATGAATGAAATATCACTCGGAAGGTTTTTTAATAGCTTTTAACGTAGTATACTCCCACTTCGTTGTAACATGTTGTTTGATTACAAATTGCAATTAATTAAAAATTAGTGAAAAAGTGTCAGTAAATAGTTTCAAACGTTTTAGTGCGAAACGTTCGCTCTCTATCCACTGGTAAAAGATTATTACAACAAGAAGAAACATAACACAGAAAATATGGTACTTTTATGTTAATCGTGCGCAAATCTCGCCAATAGCAGCTTTTATATTTAGCGTTTGTAAATTAGAAGGAACGCTTTTATTTTTAATGAAATGAGTGAAAGACGTGTATTTTAACTGTAAGGTAAATCTAGGATAGTCTGCGCACAATTCAAAAGAATAGCAATAAAAAATCTAAATACTATTTTTTTGCTAAACTACCCATGAATAATTTTTACTTCATTTGTTTTTTATGCATTTCCATTGCTATTTTGTTGTTTTGTTGCAAGTTAATAGAATAGTTGTAATAAAACCAAGAAAGTTATTTTGCGCAATCTCTCCTTACAGGGTTGGTGTGATTGCGCACATGGGTAGGAGAGATTGTTACTCATAATAACTACAATTAAATTGTTAACAATAATAATTACACTTAAATGACATTGCTGTAAGGTTTTTGTGAACAAATATTATTGTATTAGGGGTGAATATTTCAACCTAATGATTAAAGAATCAGAAAAAGGAAATAATTCAAAAAGCGATTAAAAAATTTTAATTAAAGAAAAAAAATTAAAGAATCAGAAAAAAGCTAGTCCAAATAAGATTACAAAATAAAATTATGTTACTTAATAACACGTGTAACTTAAAATCAGTCCATTTTCATTTTTCATTTTTTTTTATGCAAATTTACCAATAAGCTGCGTAATCTCTCCTAGCATAGAAACTAATGGGAACACTGCGCCATCTCTCCTAAGTAGTAGATGCGCAAACTCTCCAATTTTGGTAGGAGGGATTGCGCGGCCTTTTATTTAAACATTACCTCTTCTAAAACGAACCGTTGATGTTCACATTGTTAGTCTAGATTAGTAGCTTATGAGAAATCGTTTAAGTTGAAAATATTTTGTACTATTGATATTGTATAGAAATTCTGATGAATAGCTATGAAAATTCAAGCACTTACTTTGGGAAAACAAAACAAAATAGCAATACTTTATCTTAGACGCTCAAAGCAATCAACGTGCACTTTCAAGTAGACACTCCCGGACTGTTCTTGTACAACTACCTGGAGTCGCTGCGCTCTCACTCTACTCCTTCCCCCCGAACCTCTATGTGCGCAATCTCTCCGACCGCGCCATCTCTTCTGGCTTTACCTTATGTAATATATCTATTTTAAATAAAATGAGCGAAAGGTTTATATTTTTAAATGAAAGGAATGCAATACATGATGGCGGTGGGGACAATATTTGGCGAATATATCAACTGCGTTCGGCTAACATAAAAGTACGGAAATCTTCAGTAAAACGATTTTAAATAGAAATTTAATATCATTTCAACCAAAAACGAAACTGAATGTTTTTGCTCCTGAAACCTGCTTTGAGTTGACGCTGAAAAAATACGAATAATGTACAGCATCGACAATGGAAAATTAGAACAAAATCGGATCTCTCGGAAACAGGTGGAAAACTGATTGACACAGAAAGACAGACAAACAACAAACGATGTTTATAAAAAAAAAGTGATAATAACAAAAATATTTTTAAAATATTTGAAACAAACAAAATATCTTTTAAACCATTTAATACACCAGTTTCCTATCCCGAATTCATATTCTTTTAGGATATATTAACCAATATGGCAACATTTTAAGACCGGAACCGGTTTTACAATTGAAAATGTCCTCAGACAAACAAAACATAAACTGCAACCAAAATCCAAAAATTACGAAGGTACTTGGTTAGACATCGACCTAAAGTATCTTTTTCAAAAAAAAAAAAAAAAAAAAAAAAAAAAAAAAAATCCTATAAAAATATTAAAATGCAAACGAGAAATTTGAAAAGAACTCTGACATTGATTTAATATTAGCTCTCTGGTGCCATCGCGTTATTAACGTAGTCATAATATCCATCTCAAATAAGCGACAACAGACGATTGTAGATCAGATTCTTCAGTGAGATTCTTATAAAAAAAGCTTTTATTTTTAAGGATAAAATGTTCAGTCAAATAAGTAAATAGACATTTAAGAAAATCTACATTTATTTCTCTATATATCTTAAATAAAAAGAAACACCGCGTGAAAATGAGTTTTTTTAATCCACGTTCTTAACGTAGTCCAGCCGTACTCAACCTGCGGCCCGGCGACCTTTTATGTGCAACCCGAGACACATAATCATTAATCCATATTTTAAAAATTAATTGAAATGTGCATAAAAAGTATATAAGACCTTCACTGTTATTTTATATATTTTTATTGGAAGACAAAATATGTACTCTTATTCATAATTAATTTAAAATTATGTTAAAACATTTTAAATACATTTTTTTTAGCAAAAGTTCTTTTTACATGTAGTTATATTTGTGCTATAGTGTTTTATTCTTCAACAGCAATCAAACGTTATTCCAAATTAATTAGATTTGCACTAAATATTTCTACAATTAAAAGAAAATAAAGTTTTTGCTTGAAGAAAATATTGATTTATTAGAGAAAATTTCATGATTTATTTCTTTAGAACTTGAAATTTCTGCAATGTTATATTATAACGTGTTATACTTATTATATAGCTAATACTGATTTTTAGAGTTGAATGTTGGTCGCAGACAAAATAGACACCAAAAATATTTTTCACTACTATTTCCAAAGAACAAATTTCGCGGCCTATTTATATAACATTTTTAATAGAAATCTACAAAAAATTTTATTGTTTGGAAATAGTGGTGTTAAAAATTTTTGGTAACATTTCTTTTTCGACAAACTTTCAATCCTACTGATGTTATATTTCTTTGTTATACTACTTTTGTTATCTACTATTTTAATTACCCCCCCCCTTTTTTTACCCCTTTTTCAGTGTGTTGCGGCCCGCCTAAAACTGCAAACATGTTGCGGCCCGCGAGAAAAAAAGGTTGAGTATGGCTGGCGTAGGCTCTTAAGTGGACCATTGTGTACATAATATTCGTCTCAAATAAGCAACCAACATACGATTGTAGATCATATTCTTCAGCGAGATTCTGTTCAATAAAATACTTTTTTTTTTTTTTAAGAAGTCTATATTTAAGAAGTCTATATTTAACTCTTTTAAAAATTTATTTTGCTATCGATCTTGAACAAAAAAGAAACACCGCAAGAAAAGGAATCTTTTTATACACAAAACGTGAAATAAAAAATATACAATTACCATACAAATGAAATTCTATTATTTTACGACGCTTTCAATATCACGAAGGTAAAACACGAATTAATTATCTTATCTTAGTTTTAAGACCTGGTGAAAAGCATTTCATATCGAAACTATAAAACTTATAAAGAGAAAACTGGCATTGGTTTAAAATAAAATTTACCCATTTTATGTAAATAGAAACTCATTACAATAGTTTTGGTTTACATCCCACAATACAAATTTGCATATCTCCATTGTTTTAACTATTTTTTTTTTTAATCTGAAAAAATTGGAAATTATTTTCAAGCACGTCGCGTGCAAAATAGACGAGATAAAAGTGGGGAAAACTTATAATCAAATAAGAGATCAGATATAAACAAAACAGATTAAACATAGAAAGGGCGAAAAAAATCTCCATCCTAAGTATTTACAGGCGCCAGTAGTGATCTAAAAAAATCCCTTCTGAAACTCCTAACACTTTTAGTGAAATGCAAATTCGGGGCAATTTCAGCAGCTTCTACCCGGCGCATCAGCATCCGATAATATATGCAGGGCACACCAAAAGATCCTCCCCCCCCCCACTTTTTTAACCCCAGGCAAAAGCATAATAAAATTAAATATTCAGAAAAATCCGCCACTGCTTGTTTACACACACATTACTACATCCACATAAAGAAAAACACGTGGTATATCAGTGATAGCGAAACTTAGGACTTTATATACGTGGCGTGCTTTTGTAATAAGGCATGATTGTTGCTTGAAGCTGAATTTTCCGAAGGCTTTGTTTGCAATCAATTTATTTAATGGAAAAGGACTTATTTATTTGTTAAGGGTGTTAAGAAGATAAATATTCATTATTTTCTACTTGAGATTATCTTTTAGTTTTTTACTCTTGTAAGCGATAAGTATGCGTGTGTTACGCAAATGATAAAGAGATTTAAATAAATTATTAATAGCTCTTTCTTTTTTCCTCGGTCAAGTGTTTGTAATAAACACTTTAAAAAAGCGAATTTTCATATTCAAGGGGGGGGGGGGGGGGGATTGTCATGGAAAAAAAAGTAAACCTTTCGAATAATGGATTTTTCATTAATTATCATTCAAGTAACGAATCTTAGAAAACACTCCAAGTTTTAACAATGCATGAGGATGGGTTTAATTATTTTAAAGTATAGATTATTTGCGTAAGTGTTTACTAATAGTTATGTGAAAAGGTTTTCTTTTCTTAAATTTGAATAAAATATTTTTACGTTTATTAAAAGGAAAATCTCTAAGATTTTTGAGAAAATGTATTCGGCAAAGATTATTTTTATGGTTTGTGACATTGTTTGTAAAACGTTATCATTTTAGAAGAATAATTTTTAAATCATGGATGTAGAGAATTTACTACGACAAATTACAAAAATTGAATGAGCGATTGAAGCTCGAATAGATGAATGTAGATTTTCTTAAATGATGCTTTTAAACTAAAAATCCTTTTGCTTTATACTAAAAAAAAAAAAAAAAAAAAAAAAAAAAAACAGAAGAGTTAGCAATAAGAAGTTGTTCAAGGGAAACTAAATTGGTAGAATGTTGATTGTCTTCTTAAACTTTAAAGAAATGGGAATCAGGTAAGTTACAATTTCAGATTTTAGAACTACCTTACCACATGCCTCTACACATGGGCATCACTTTATCCAAAAATTTCAAGAAGTCATTGTTTCCGATCAATTATTTAATGGAAAACATCTTATTTATTTGCTGAGAATCTTTAAAAAGTTAAATATTCCTTATTTTGTACTTGATATTATCGTTAGTTTTTATTTTTGTAAGGGATAAGTATACGTGTGTTACACAAATGATAAGAAATATAAATAAATTATTAGCAAATAGCTCCTTCTTCTTCGTCGTCGTCTTTTTTCCCCCGCAAGTGTTTAGGATAAACACTTAAAAAAGCGAATTTTTATATATAATGGAGATTGTCATGTAAAAAAGTAAAGTTTTTTCGAATAATGTTTTTTTATTAATTACCATTCACAGAAAACACTCGAAGTTTTAACAATGCATGAGGATGGTGTAATTACTTCACAGTACTACAGATAATTTGTGTAAGGGATGTACATTTTAAAAATTTAGCATTCACCCATCCTATACAATAAATTATCATGAATTTTCAATTAAAAAAATAATATCCAAAAGTAATCGCTAACATAAAAATTCATTCATTTTTTTTTTAAATGCTTTGTTTGAACAATTAAATACTAATTAATAACTATTAGATTTCGAAATCAACTTTATCCAATCCAGATTAAGGATATTAAAACGTTTCATTTACGATATCTCCCCCTCCGCCCTCAACCAAAAAATTAAAGAAAATCGACAGAAAACCCCCTTTTTTTTCTCTGATATTAAATGCCTCTTCTTACTCCCATAAAGCAGCTCTGTCTTTAAGAGTAAAGTTCGGCACATGAAAAAACATCATTTTCTCGTAAAGCGAGTTTTTATTTTTTAGGAGCGTAAGGAGGAGGGGGGGGGGGGTAAGTAAGGAAAAAAACTTTAAATAGAGGATATGTTTAAAAAATATATTTTGATGTCAAAGATAAAGGATTTATTCCGCCAGTTTTCCTAAATGTGTTTGAACTTGAAGATACCTCCAGTGAAAAGTTGCGAATGCAAAAGAGAAGAAAATGTCGATGAAATATACTATAAGATATGGGGAAAATGATGCATTATCTTCTTTTGTTTTACCCTTGAAAATTTATCAAATGATGATCAATTAATTCCAAATAGCCATTTAAAAGCAGAAAAATAAACTTATTTCTAAAATGTTTAGCTTTTCGTATCACTACCATACCGGTAATTACTTATGAATTTTTATAAATTATTTACCGAGTATAAGACTATTGATCTAATTTTACCATCAATGCCAATGCACATTCTGATACTAGAATTTTATGTGTTCATATGCAGTTTTATACACCACTATTCAAGGATTGAATTTGTGGCCGTTCTGTTATATTAAAACAATAATTTTTCCCTTATTTAATAATTTAGAAAAGTGTTTAATTATGATATGTTTAAACTTATATTATTAAAATATTCGCACCTATGTAATATTATACATTTTTTTTAATGACATTAGTAAATACTACTAGTGTGTTTCAGTATTACTATAGTCGCTTTTAGACAAAAATACAGTGCTTCAAAATTTCCTTAAAATTTTAATAATTGATCCCTAGTGCAAAAAAAAATCGTATATGCTAGTGAAAAATATCGCTCCAATGTAAGCATTACTAAGTAATACTCTGTTCATTTATAACACAGTATATGATAAATACTAGTGTTATTAATGTTGTATTATACCATAACACTAACGTCATTATACTTCTCAAACCATTAGCCATAATTTCAAAATATTTTACAGCTTATAAAGGCAAAGTTTTTGTCTCATTCAGGAATAAGCTATAACTATTCAAAGTTTAATTCTTCTCGTACATTAAATATTCATTACCATCCCGTTTATTTTGCACTCAGTACTCTACTTTTCATCTCGATAAAGATTTTTAAAGTGTTTTTTATCGATTATTCTCAAAAAATAAAATATAAATCGATAGAAACGAACATGCTTTTCGCCGCCATCAAAGAGATCTCCACACACACTATCCCATAAAGCAGCTGTGCAAAAATGTTGCGTTTTTCTCTTTCTAGAAATAAAGAAGCTCAAGACAAGAAAAAATGTATACTTATTATCTTCTCTTTAAATGGTATTAGTATATAAGTGTGTAAGTGGGGTATAAATCTACGGAACGTTCTAAAAGGTGATATATTAATGAGTGAATGAAAGATTTTTGTTTAAACTTTTTAAAAATATTTTTTTAAATAGCATTCTACCTAGCTTCATAAATTGCAGAACAGAAAGAAATACTGTAAGAAAAATAGAAAAATGTTTTTAAAAAAAAGTGGGGGGGGGGGTTTCTTCTACTTTTTTAATTATATAAAGTGATTTATCAGTTCATAACGTCTATTTGATTTAAATAAAAATTGATTAAACTATTCATCTTTTAGGATTACATCAGGAAAAATCACGTATTATCGCTAAAATGAAGTATTATATATATGCGTAAAGTTATTACAGTACATATAAAAAATACAGCCAGAAAACTGCAGTTTTAGCCAGATTTATCAGTGTAGAACTCTTACAGATTAATTTTAAAGAAAATAAAATAATTTATTTATCAAGATTTAGTTTCCCATCTATTATCCACGAATCAATATGAATAATAAGAACATATGCAATGAATAAATCTCTTTTGAATTATTTTTAATTCAATTATGAACTAGTATTTGACGTGAGATGATGCGTAAGCTTAAGAAAGATATTACAAAATAAATCACATTTGTGGAACGTTAAATCACGTCGTTGTTAAAGCACCATGACAATAGATGGTGCTGAATATTATCGCGTGACACCTATTTATCATGTTAAAAGTTCAATTTTATGCGGAATAGTTTATTTATTATTTCCAGATATTGAGAATGTTACCGTTAGATGTGTGCGAAACTACTCTGTCTTTTATTAAAAAGTTTTATATGTACTGGTCTTTATGTACTGTATGAAACTTTTTATATGTACAGTTACCACTTTTAGCATATTCGAACATATTTTATTTTACTTATCTTGTAGCAGTTTGTTCGTTAGTTAATTTTGCGATATAATGAGTTAAATTTTCCCTTGCTGTGCTTAGAGATGATTATAATCCTCTATAACACTAACCATATGCTGCGGATAGGTTTATGATAAGGTCATGTTAGTCTTCTCCCGCTGTCATAGTAGTAACATATCAATTTACCTGAAAATGGAGGATTAAATCTTTCAAATAAAAAAATAAATTTCTATAATTTTATGATGTTTTATAAAGTTATTTTTATTCTATATTTCTACTTAGTTAAACATACATTTTTATAATACTTGCTTGTTTTATTGATTCATTCATTCATACACTTACTTGTTTGATCGCGCATGCGCGTTTTTTCAGTCTAGAAGTAATCTCTTTGCCTTGATTTGCTTTAATTTCTATACTTTTTTTTATGTTTTGTGGAGTTATTTTCATTCCTTATTCCAACTTAGTTAAACATACATTTCATAATACTTGCTTCTTTTATTGATTCATTCATTCATACACTTATCTGTTTGCTCGCGTGTGAGCTTTTTTCAGTTTGAAAGGAATCTCTTTGCCTGGATTTGCTCCGATTTCTATACTTTTATGATTTTTTAAAAGTTATTTTCAGTCTATATTCCAACTTAGTTAAGCATACATTTTTATAATACTTGCTTCTTCTATTGATTCATTCATTCATACATTTATTTGTTTGCTCACGCATGCGCGTCTTTCGGTCTTGAAAGTAATATCTTTGCTGAGAGATTTATAGAATCTGATAATATAAAACTTTGATCTTTCATTCGTCGTCAAAACGAACTTTCTTAAAGCAACCGGTATTTATACTTGAAGCCGACTTTCTACATAGCATCACTTACGGAGAAAATGATTTTCTCTTATCCCGACGTTATTTTATTTTTGAAAAAAGGGAACAATTCCACATTTGCCTAAGCCACTTTTTGAGTAGTAGCGTGTGTGAAGACCCTTTATAGCGAAAGAAGCCGAATTCTATTGATTTTCGTTTTATTTTTTCAGACTATAATGGATGAGTAACGCTTTAAAAACCCTCATCGAGGCAAGAAGAGAGGGATATTGAAAACTAAAGCCCTCAGATAGTAATGGATTTTTAATTACTGAGCAAAATTAACGACTGAATAGCCTTGGGTTAGCTCTGAATATTTTGAAATATTCTTTATGCAGTTTCCTTGAAGGATGCAAACTTTAAGATTTAAATTTAACGGTATAACTACAATGATACAAAGTTATGCTATTATTATCTTGCATTACTTGAAACTGTTGTGTGTGAAGTAAACAGGACCCGATTCCCGGCGGGCCAAACTGTCACCAATAAATTTAAAAAGAAATTTTTGCAGTGCTAAAATGCCATATTGAGCAGAATTTTTGTCAAAATTAAAGAAAAAAAATTTTTTTTTTCGATTTTACTGGTGGAAGTTTGCCCCGCCTGTAACCAGACCCTGGAAGTAACACAGTGTTGTTTGGGTACTGTTTCAAAACACACACAAATCAAAATGACGGTCCCTAAAACTGTTCCTATAAGAGATAACACAATATTGTTTGGGTTAACACAGTTTCATAACACATACAAATGGAGACCACGATGATTAAATCAGTTGTTGTACGAGATAACACACGATTGTTTGGGTTAACACAGTTTCATAACACATACAAATGGAGAACACGATGATTAAATCAGTTGTTGTACGATATAACACATGATTGTTTGGGTTAACACAGTTTCATAACACATACAAATGGTGACAACGATGATTAAATCAATTGCTATACGAGATAACACAAGATTGTTTGGGTTAACACAGTTTCATAACAGACAAATGGAGAACACGATGATTAAATCAATTGCTGTACGAGATAACACACGATTGTTTGGGTTAACACAGCTTCAAAACACGTACAAATAAAAACAACGATGATCAAAACTATTGGTATACGAGGTAACACAGAACTGTTTGGCCTAATACAGTTTCAAAACATATACAAATCTAGATCACGATTTTCGAATTTTTCCTATCTTGATCTCAGATATCCTATCAATTTTTTTTTATTATTTTGGAGTTTAGAGTTTAAAAAAAAAAATTGTAAACAAAATTAGCGAAATATCCTTTGTTTCAACAAGAAATTTCGGTACTTTTGTGTTAGCAGGGCGCAAATCTCGCCAATAGCACTTTTTTTTCTTTCCAATAGCAGATTTTAATTTTCATGTGTGTAAATTAAAAACGGTACTTTGATGTTGAAATAAAGTGCTTTCGTTTGTGGAATACATCCTTTCTTTTTTCTTGTATTTAGAAAGGCATGTATTTTATATGATGCAATATATGTATTTTAAATGAAAATTATATATTTTAAATGAAATGAGTGGAAGATTTATCATTTTAAAATAAATGAATGCAATACGAATTTTGGCGACGGGAACAATATTTGGCGATTTATCACCTGCGCCCGGCTAACTTATAAGAACCGAAACTTTTATAAATGAAGTACCGCTATAAAAAGAAACTCACTCCAGCTCCCACACCCCTCATCAAATAAAGAAAGAAAGAAAGAAAATTCTATTATGAGAAAGAGATGATGATCGTTTTTGCTTTTTGTGTTAAGCATCATTATTTCAGTAAGAAAACGGAAGAGTTTTATGGGTGGTGTTCTGAAGCCTTTTAATGCGATGAAGAAACGAGTTTACATCGATTTTCACTTTATATTTTGTACATAATCGATGCGTAACTTTTTTTAAATATTTACCATGGGTAAAAAAATCGAGGCAGTAAACGGCTGGTTACAGGTCAAAATTTTTCAGTGATTGATTTGTGACCTTTTATTGGATCGTCAGGTGAATTTATGTTAGTAACGGAAAAATGATGTACAGTTAAAACATATGGACTATTTCAATTATTGATTTAAAAAACGGCATCAGTCCACGTTTTCTCGAAATATGTTTTTTTAAATTTACTTTGCAAACATGCAATGTAGGCCACGTGTGAAGACAAAAATTCCATCGGTTTATTTATCCGTTGCTACTCAAATTTTCCCTTTATTGCAAAAACAACATTAGTCAATGACAATACTAATATATATTCCAACTGTCAACAACAAAACATGAAGAAAATTTCGTCGGACACAATGGTGAATCGGACTACATGCATTAATGAATAACCGCCAAGGATTACATATTTTAAATACAACTATTTTCGAGTAGTAATCTTCGCATTATTTAATCACAGGATTCTGCGATTTAATAAGGTGATTATTACTATTCGGAAATAGTAATATTTGTAATTTATATTTAATATGGGTCATCTATGCTCTTAATGTCGATTCTTAATCCTTAATTAATCGCGCTGGTACAATTTGAGCACCATTGGATGATACAAATTTAAATGTAGCGGTAAAAAATGCGGAATTTTTCAAAATACTGGTGCATCATCCTATGTTAAGGGTTTCTTTAAAATATATTTCTACAGGGTAATTGTATTTACCGTAATTTCCGGCGTATAAGCCGCAGCTCAAAGAGTCGTTTTTCGACCCAGAAATTTTATTCAATAATTGTAGTTAAATATTTACAGCGATCTTTTAAGTTACATTTTATAAAATAATATTTCTGGGTCGAAAAACGACTCTTTGAGCTGCGGCTTATACGCCGGAAATTGCGGTAATTTAAAATTAATCTTATAAAACATTAATTTATTTTCCTAGAAATTTAGAAATTTATGGTATACAAAATACATCGCACGGGAAGATTTGTTGTGTGAATTTCTGCGAATTCTTAAGGGTTAAAAAGCGGATGTAAATGATTTATGTCTATTTTGTGTAACATCTAACAAAAATAAGATTAATATTTTTTTTCTGTATCATTTGTAGAGTACTGAATCTCATTGTCTGCAAATACAATATAAGTCCAAATGCTTTTGAAATTTAATGCTAACTTATAACCAACAAATATATTTAAATGTTTAAGAAATACAGTGAACATAGTTCTTAAAATATCCAGCGTTTTTGTGTAGCACAGTTTTTATTAATTTCTTTAAAAATATTTAATGTTGGATTTACGAAAGTTTTTGAAATCACCGATTCAATTATACATATTTTGTGTATAATTATACACTTTGGTGAAAGTAAAACGTAAAATTAAATGAAACACGTATTACAAATAAAAATAGTGGAAGAAGACTAGAATAACTAGTGTAATGAAATGTGCGAAGTTTTGTTTAGTCGGAAGGATTGTTATCAAAATTAGATGTCAATAATTAAAAAAAACCTGCCAATATCCAAACTTAAATTTTATAGTTGTCGTTCACAATAACAGTCTCATGATAAGCTGTCATCGAACTATTAAGTTTTGAACAAAAATCCGAGTTTAGTTTGGAATGAGGTACTTTGTATTTTGACTAAAAAAGTGAAATGCGACGCTACACTGTTAAAATTCTGCAACAAACTATCCATTCACAGTCATTCGACCGTTTTTAAAGATAATGGTTACCTGATCAAATTTTTAGGGTATCGGACTATATTAGTGACCATATCATGGTCAGAAGAAAGTGAAATTAAGGTTATGTAACCGTTTTCAATAAAAACTGTCGAATGACTGGACAGTTTGCTGCAAATTTGTAACAGTGGGGTTCCCAATACAAAAAATGCTTGTCTTGACGCATACGCATACGCATACCCATATTACCCTTTAAAATTCTGACCATCAGTTAGAATACATCCTGTGAAAACATTACTTAATTTTAAAACAGAAGCTAACACAAATTGTTCAACACTGCAGGAAAACTTATGTAATGTAGTGTTAAAATTATTTTAATATTATGGAAAAAATTGATGAAAAGCAGTTACAAACATAACAGTAAAACTATTCGTATTTTTTAATGAAAAATGAAAATTGGAAAGAGGAAAAATTATATAATAAAATTTTATTAAATATGTAGAAAATTTTTAATAAATAAATAAATAAAATAACAAGCAGCTGGTAAGCTACGATGGATTTCCTTGTATACTCAAAAGCGAAAGAAGGAAACCCTTTTTATTTCTAAACAATTTTGCATTTTTCATACAATATTTCTTTCTCTGCTTCAACGTCTGAAGCGATGTAGCCTGATACTAAAAGAGATACAAAGGAATTATTCAGATAAATCCCTTGCTGAAACAGAGTTTAAAGTTCCGTAGATTTATAGCCTGCCCAAACATATATATACCATACTAATGTATAATCTGGAAATAATATGTTAATAATTTTTCTTGTCCCGAGCTTCTTTATTTCTAGAAAGAAAAAACGCAACATTTTCTCACAGCTGCTTTATGGGATAGTGTGTGGAAATCTCTTTGATGGCGGCGAAAAATCAGGTTCGCAGCTATCGATTTTTATTTTTATTTATTTATTTATTTATTTATTTTAAGATAATCGATGAATAACACTTTAAAAATCTTTATCGAGATGAAGTAGAGTACTGAGTGCAAAATAAACAGGAACGTAATGAATATTTAAGATGAGAAAATTTAAAGTTTCAATAGTCATAGATTATTCCTGAAAATGGTAAAAAAGTTGCTTTTATAAGCTGTGAAATATTTTAAAATCATGGTTAATGGTTCGAGAAGTATAATGACATTAGTGTAACATTATAATACAGCATTAATAACACTGATACTTATCATATATTGTATTATATAACAGAATATCAGTTAATTATGCTTACAATGGAGCGAAAGTTTACATTGACATAAATTAAATATTTATATACTAAAATCAATTATTTATTTTTTTAGAATCGTTTGAATTTTTGTTTAAATAGCGAATATAATATATTATTACTTACATAATAATAGAACTTACAAGTTTAGTATTTAACAATGTCATTGTAATAGAATTGTTTGTGTAATATTATAGCAATACTAGGGGGCCTACCCCCTGCGAGCTACGCTTGCCAACCCCCGCTCAGACTTCGAAGCCTCTAAAAACATGACAGCGTGCTTTGTTTTAAAAATATTGGTAAATCTGTAATTGGGTTGCCATGCTTTTAAAGTTTTAATGGGGCATTTTTTTATTACCATGGCCTCATACATAGCTGTTGCGACAACTGACGACTGTTTTTGGGATTTATAAGTAAAATAAATTACTACTTGAAAACCAGCTTGTATAAAATGGTTAGGTTTAAATTGTGGCTACCTCTCGGACTTTTATCACAACGATCTGTATTCTATTCTTCCTTTGCGTTTAAGGATGAGAAAAATTCCATCTGCTTTGTGAATAACATTAAGAACCACGGTATTGAAAAGTACTGTTATAGGCATTTTTAGTAACAGGATTTATTTTTCTCTCTGATTTAGTGCACCATCATGCATATTTTCATGTTATTTTAAATATGTAAATTATTTATTTTAATTAATATGTATATACGAATTTTCTAATAATTATTTATCATACAAAATTAATTAAATGTTTTGTGCATGCATGCCCGCATTTATTCGGCATTAATTGATGACATATTTAAACAAATTTCTATCCGCGATAATATTACACCTTGTTATGTCGCTTGAATATTGTCCATAAGAAAATCGGGTACTTTTCCAGTATAGGATCCTTTGCTTTTAGGTTTGGCGTAATTTGAGCTTCGAAAAGGGATAGATTCGTTAATATACATAGATTTGTTGCCAAAAGTTATGAAAACAAACCCGATGAGCTTTTGGTGCTTTTCTATTATAGGGGTCTTGACACTTTTTTAAAAAGCTTGGCGCAATTCGGGCATCAGAAAGTGAGATTTGGTGCCAAATGACATAAACAGCCATGGAAACAAATTCGACGATTTTTTTTGTTTATATGCGTATTTTAATCTTACGTATATTATTATTGTTTTTTCTATACAAATTACTTCTGATTATATATAAAATAGAATAAATGACATTTTACGCTAAACAAATTGTATAAATATTTTTTTTCTCCTTTCTTTTGCGTTTACATAAATGACGTCATTTGAACGAATTTATTCAAAATATTTTCAGTTTATAAATTAAATTAAATGCTGACAGACGATTGAATCCTGACGATAGAAATGTGATTTTTTTTTTCAAATTTTCCTGAAAAACATAATTTAATCACAATCTTGTCTTAATTATCGATTGAAATAAAAGATAAATTCAATTTCAATTTGAAAATGACGAATAAAAAGAAATCAATAATCCCTATCGGGATCCTTTTCAATTTTTTTCCCTTTTTTGTCACAAAAAAACTCAGTAATTAGTTGCCATCATTACAGAAATGTCATTAAAATTAGAAAAAAATTAATATCTCTAAAACTAATTCCAATTTCAAAATTCTATTACCAGTTTTGACATCCGGGGATTTTTATGGACAATTGGTATTAATTTCATCATCAAGCGTTTAATATTTTATTAAAAATAGCCCTGAAACATAATCAGTCGTTTAATCAGTCGTTTTATAAAATCGTTTCATAAATTCGTTTCATAAAATCGTTTCACAAATTCGTTTCATTAGGATTTTATATATATAGGGTAGACAAATCTTTTGATTATATCAGTTTAACCGCGTATTCTAATCAAACCCGTTTATCTTTTGAGTTATTAAATAAGAGAAAGATTAATGTTTTAATCTCATAACTTCAGAGCCACAGATTCAAATCTTGACAGTGGTGTATAAAAGCTGCATATGTGCACAGAAAAGTTTGAGATAAGAATATTCCCCAGATAGACACTAACGGTAGACGTAGATCAAAAGTCTTATACCCGATAAAAAATTGAGAAAAAAAACAATTCAATCATTGTATAAGAAATTTCGGAAAGGTAGCGGGGAAGATGGGAAAGCTAAAAATTTAAGAAAATATTCGAAAAAACTTCTTTTTCACCTTTTAAACGGCTATTTGAAATTGATGAATATCATCACTTGATAAAATTTAAAAGAAAAACAAAGAAATCGCTAAATTTTCCCCTTATAGCTTTTATATGTGTTACTTCTCAGAAGAGGTAGCTTAATGCTAACAGATTTGGGCAAACTTAGGAAATAAATCTTTCAGTTTCAGGCGTAAAAACGCACTTTTTAAATGTATCTCTATTGTTCTTTCTCCTCCCCTATCTTTACGAAATAAAAAAAATCAGTATGAAAAAAAAAATTGTTTTTTCGTGTCTTGGGAGTCTTTACTCTTAAAGACAGAGGAATACAGCATTCATCTAAGCTGCTTTATGGGAGTACGTAGAAGTTTTTTATATCAAAGAAGAAACGGGTTTTCTATCGATTTCTTTCCCTTTTTTTTTTTTTTTTTTTTTTTTTTGAGGGGGGGAGGATGCGAATCATTTTAAAAATATTTATCTTGAATAAATAAAGTTGATTTCGAAATCTCATGGTTAGTAATTGTTATTTAGTTATTAAAATAATGCATCTTTTAAAAAATCATGTATAATTATAATAGCAGTTACTGGCTTTTATTATTTTTTTTAATAAAAAATTCTTGATAATTTATTGGATAATGAATGAACTCAAATATTTGAAAATGTTTGCATAAATCAAACAGGTATATCTCTTGAATGACGCTTTTAGAAAACGCTTTTAGTCTGTATAGATTTCGAGAGTACGTGGTTAATTATTCATGTGTATTTTTTATTACGATGAACAATTGCCAATATAATTAGCAAGATATGATTTGCCTCAAATTTTGTGCAAAATTATTATATGAATTTAAAATTTTAAACAAAATTAAAAGAGGCAGTTGTCGGATATATTGCGCTACAAGTAGCGAAACTACAGTAGTTACTACTTTTTCTACTAGTTTGCTGTGCGCTACATTTGGACAATGTAATGTAGCTAGTAGTGCGATACAAAAATCAATAGTTTGTAGCGAGCATAGACACTACTTTTAACACTACTTCATCAAAACAAAAATATGCCTTTCTACAAATTACGTGATCCCAATTTGTTTCATTTGTGTAAAATGTGCTCAACAATTGGATTAACTCAGATAGAGTGTTATAAGCATAGATTTTTCAATTTACACTTGCTGGTAAAACGAAGTGCTGACCTACAAAATAAATTAATTTTCTTGCTGGCAGCACTTGTCTACTGATAAGTTTTTAAGTCTTCATGCTTTAATTCCGAATTTCTTTTTTCTACATATTTCTATGTATTTTTTTGGCGTATGAATGTAGATAATTTTTATTCCAAAACATAACTGAAATTATTTTTTAGGAAACATTTTTGTTGAGAATTAAAAAATGATGTTTAATATAACTAATGCAATGATGATATAACAATGTTAATCATCTCTATGTACGGCAAGTAAAATATTTGACCTCAGTATTATACTGTAAAATCAACACTTTTTTTTGCAGTTTTCATATACCCGTACACATAAATGTGCATACAGATAGACAATGTTATTTTAGTACATTTTTCTTATATTTAAAATTAATCTCCTTTACTATGACACAAAGTACAAAAGAAAAATTACATCCTGTTTGACTAATTATATTTGCAGTTGCTGGATAAAAAATAAATATATGATCTTCTGTCTGTAGTCTATTAGTTTTTCAAAATGTCATTCAAGTGATATTCCTGATCGATATATACTAAGCATTTTCAAATTATTATGTGCATTCTCCATATGACAAATTATCTTAAATTTTTAATTTAAAGAAAATCCAAAAAATAAACAATTATATAATAATGTAAGACTTTCAAATTACATTATTTTAAAATTAAATATCTATTATTAACAATATGATTATTTCAAATTACATTATTTTAAAATTAAATATCTATTATTAACAATAGGATTTTGGTATCATCTTTATCCATCAAAGATTAAGGTTTAAAAAATGTTTTACGTATACTATTCTCCCAAAAAACAGAACGAAAATCGATGTCGATGGAAAACTTGTATTTTTTCTGATATACCTTTGCCTCCTCTGATATATCTTTACGTAGTCCCATAAAGCAGCTTTAGCGAATGCTGAAGCTTTTCGCTTTACAAATAAGGAAGCTCCATACATGAAAAAAACATAAGTTTCTACTTCAGTTATTTTTTACCTTTTTATGCATGGAGTGGGGGGAATACATAGAAAGCTCATTAAAAAAATTCCTTTTGACGGCAAATGATTAAGGTTTATTCCCTTAGATTCCCTAAATCTGTTTCAGCCTGAAGCCGGCTTCTGTAAGATGCATGCAAAATACATGTAAAAAGGGAGGACATGTCGACAGATAATGTTGTAAAATTGTGGGAAGAGGGATTTTTTTGCTTTGGCATTTTATCAAATAATGATCCATCAATTTCAAAATGCCGTTAAAAAAAAAAAAAAAAAAAAAAAAAAAAAAAAAAAAAAAAAAAAAAAAAATCTGTTTTTTTTTTTTTGTTTTTTTGTTTTTTTCCAGTTTTTATTTGGAAATTTCATATAAAATGAATAAATGCTTTTTCATTCGTTTTCATGCCAGATTAAAAATTTTCTACTTGTGTTTATTAACAACTAGTATTAGTTTGTAGTAGTATCGTCTAGTTAATCGTGAGATATATATCCATTATTGAAAGTGAAATTTCGAAATCAAGTTTATCCATTCAAGATAGAGGATTTTAAAATGTTTCACATCTATTATCTTGCCCTATACTTCTTAAGAAGTAAATAAACGAAAATCGATTGTAAACCCGTCTCTTCTGTAAAAAACCGCTATGCATTCCCATAACGCAGCTTAGACGAATGCTTTGCCCAAGACATGAGAAAATAAACATTTTCTCCTTAAGCAACTTTTTTATGGGCAGTGAGGTGTGTGGGAACGTTATAAGTCGAAATCGAAAAAACAATTAATAAAAAGTTTTTTTTTTTTTTTTTACGCTAAAAGATGCGGGATTTATTCGTCAATTTCCGTAAATGTATTTCAGCATGAAGCTGCATACTGTCAGAAATTGTGTATGCAAAAGAAAAAAAAAGAAATATCGAGGAAAAATACTATAAAACTATGGGGTAAGGTTTTTCTTTGAAATTTTATCAAGAGGTATTCCATCAATTTTCAACACACTTAAAAGTGGATGGTCAGTGAACAATTGTAAAAGAATGTAAAGGGGGGCTTGAAAAAATTGCATTATTTAATAGTCCGATATCCATTATTGACCGTGAAATTTCTAAATCAACTTTATCCACCCAAGATAAAGGATTTAAAAAAATGTTTCACATCTATTTTCTTGCCCGCTACTTCTTAAAAAATAAATAAACGAAAATCGATAGAAAAGCCGTCTCTTCTGTAAAAAAACCGCTACGTATTCCCAAAATGCAGCTCAGACGAATGCTTTATTTCTCGGTCTTTAAAAGTAATGAAGCCCAAGACAGGAGAAAAAATCATTTTCTCCTTAAGCAATTTTTTTATGGCCAGTGAGGTGTGTCTGAAGGTTATAAATCGAAAAAACAGTTAATAAAAAAGTTTTTTTTCCTACGCTACAAGATGCAGGATTCATTCCGTCTATTTCCGTAAATTATTTCAGCATGAAGCTGCATGCATACTGTAAGAAATTGTGTATACAAAAAAAAAAAAAAAAAAAAAAAAAAAAAAAAAAAAAAAGAAATATCAAGGAAAAATACTATAAAGCTATGGGTAAGGTTTTTCTTTGAAATTTTATCAAGAGATATTCCATCAGTTTTCAACACACGTAAAAGTGGATGGTCAGTGAACAATTGCAAAAGAATGTAAAGGGTGCTTGAAAAAATTGCATTACTTAATAATTCGATATCCATTATTGACTGTGAAATTTCGAAATCAACTTTATCCACCCAAGATAAAGGATTTTAAAATGTTTCACATGTATTCTCTTGCCCTGTACTTCTTTAAAAATAAATAGACGAAAATCGATAGAAAACCCGTCTCTTCTGTAAAAAACCGCTACGTATTCCCATAAAGCAGCTTAGACGAATACCTTATTTCTTGGTCTTTAAAAGTAACGAAGCCCAAGACATGGCCAGCGAGGTAAAAAATTTAAAAAAAAAGTTTCTGCAGAAACTTTTTTTTTCCTTCAAAATTTCTGGTAGTAATTAAATAAAAAAATATTTGAAGTTTGACAGATATGCTTCTGCGCAAGCCCGAATGATTCATTCGAATAATCAAAATAATCGCTATGCCCATCACTAATTGTAAGTCGCATATGCCTGAAACTCTCTGCGATATTGTTTTTGTACTTCTGATACATTTTCATACTTACAATAGTATTTTTAAACTAGTCGTTGGGAGCCACCGTAATACTTACCCATCATGGATATGCATAATATAAAATATAAAAATAAAACATGAGTAAACTATTTATAAAATGCATTGCAATTCGAATAAAATCGTGTCTTGATGACGTCATAACCTTTAAATGCTCTATTGCTGAATTGCATAAGAGAAACATCCTTATAACTCCAAAATTGATAATCCTATTAACTAACGGTGTACTGCGTCGGATTAAGCGTCTCATTTCCAATATATCTTTGAAATGAAATTTAAATGAAATACAGAGTCATGAAAAATCGAAGAGTGTGGAAAATATAATTAAAAAAATCTCGGCAACTGATTATCCGATCAACTTCATTCTTTATGCAAAATTTATATTTTTTTATTGTCTTTTATATTCACTCCTTAAAATAAACAATTTCGAAAAATTTTGTATACCTTTTATCAGAACGAATATTTCGAGAGTCCGAATTGTAGTTCCGGATAATCGAGGGTACTGAAATTCAATAGGCTTTTTCCCATTATTACATACTAAGTACATACCAAATTTCAAGTCTCTATCTCAATTTTCTCGGGAGAGGAGCGTTTACAGACACACAGAGAGATAGACGGGCGGCAAAGATTTTTTTTTTTTTCTAAAAATATGTTTTCCGAAATCTCCAGTGTTTGAAACGTGTAAATCTGTCAAAAAAAAAAAAAAATCGATTTTCAAAACGATTACAAAATTTATCCTATACTACGTATGATGGGTAAATAATAAATGTTCTTTTTTCAAAAGTTAATCTTAGTACACTTATTATTTCCAATTAATTAAACACTTTGAAAAGAAAGAAACGTTAGAAAATCATGACCCTTTAAACAGTGTATGTATATATTTTTCTGATGCACCCTGTATATATAAATTGATTTTATCATTTTATAGGGAATTTCGAAATGGAATCGATAAGGAAAAAGGGAAAATTTAAATAAAAATTCAAGAAATAATCCAGAAAAGGTTTCTTTTTCACTTTTTAAACGGCTTTTTGAAATTGATGGATCATCACTTGATAAAATTTCAAAGAAAAACAAAGAAAACACTGCACTTTTTCCCACAATTTATAGAATTTTTCCCTCGATATTTCCTTCTTTTTTGCATGCGCAACTTCTCACTGGAGGTATAGCTTCATGCTGAAACAGATTTAGGGAAACGGACGGAATAAATCCTTCATCTTTTGGCGTCAAAACGAACTTTCTTAATACGTCCTCGATTTATAGTTCTCCCCCACCTCTCACCGCCACTAAAAAATAAAAATTCGCTTAAGGAGAAAATGATGTTTTTTCATGTCTTGGGCTGCCTTATTTTTAAAGACAGAGCTGCTTTTTAGGAGTACGTAGACGTTTTTTTTTTTTATATATCGGAGAAGAAACGGGTTTACTATCGATTTTCGTTTTATTTATTTATTTAATCTTTTTCTTTGAGGGGGAGAGGATTGAATAGATATGAAACATTTAAATTTTTTTTCACGATTAAAGTTGATTACAAAATTTGTTGGTTAGTACTAGATATTTATTTTTACTTTCTTCTATCTTTACAAGGATATCATTGGATTCGTGGAAGGATATCATTGGATTCCAATTGTATTTATGAAAAATTTTTACTCCAGTTTTCGACAAATTTATACGTTTTCGACGGTCTTTAACACGATTTGACTGTTTATAGAAAATGTCTGTCTGTGAGACTGTCAGTGTGTGTCTATCTGTATGTGACAAAAATTTTGTGATCGCTCTATCTCAAGAATTAATGCACGGAATTCAACAAGACTTTAGATTCTGTTAGACATTTATATAAGTTGGTGCTGATTTGTGTTTGGTGGAATTAGCAACAGGTGGTGCAGCTATGCATCATTATTCATGATTTTCAAGATAGCTATATCTCAAGAACTAATGCATGGATTTTCATCAAACGTCAGATTCAGTTTGACGTTGACATATGTTTTTGCTGATTAGGTTTTGGCGTGCACAGTCCTTCAGGTGGCGCTTCTATGCTACGTTTTTCAGGATTTGCACGATTTTAGTGATAGTCATACCACAAGAATTACGGAATTTCCTCAAACTTCATATTCTGTTATTTTGAAATATTAAGGGGACAGATCACCTTTAAAATGGTAGAAAATTCAATTTCAAGGTTTTGATGTCAGTAAATAGTGCAATTTTATTCTGAGTAAAAAGGTACCAATGTTTTTCAGAGGCGATAATTATTGACGAAGATATAAAGTAAAACGCAATCGTCATTCTTTGTTTTTGAATGGAGAGTGAAAACTTTAAATGCATTTAATTCACAACAATGATTTTCAAACTTGCGCGCACGATTTCTCCAAAAATAATTTAGATAGAACCTCAAATTTTTTTAAACTTATTAATGTTGTAACAATGAACAAAATGAACTAGAATATTTTAATTTGGTCAATAAATTAAAAAATAATTAACTGTAATTCATCGAAAAGCGCATTAAAAATGCGTTTTTAATTTAATTACAGTTAATTACTTTTTACTCAGAATAAAATGCACTATTTACTGACATCAAAACCTTGAAATTGAATTTTTGACCATTTTAAAGGTGATCTGTCAACATGTATCAGATAGAAGAAAATTTTGGGATTGGCACATCCAACTAGTTATAAGATAAAATTGCATGGATACAAAATCTGTACATGTCGAGTGGTTATTAAAGAAGTATGAGAGCAGAAATTAATAAATTATTACAATGATATTACATTTATGTTTTTTACCATAAAATATTTAAATCTCAATTTTATTAAAGAGGCATTTTTGGTCACTACAAGTATAAAAGTGTCGTAAGAATCACCAAATTACACAAAATATAGAAGGCATTAATGTAAAGAGGAGGATTTCGTCTTACCTGCATAGATTGCGGTACTATTGTGGTTGGGATCATACGGACATAGCCCTTCACCGGATATTTCTTTGGTTACTATATAATCCGTAGGCTGAAATTTTAAATATATATTCATGTAATTTAATATATTTATTGGTACAAAATATAAGTAAAAAATAAATATATAAAAATCATATTTCAAATTTGAAAAGAAAGTATTTTAAATTAATCTTATTATTTAAATTATAAATGAAATGACATGCAATATAAGTATACAATATATACAATAAAAGGTATTTTTGAAACAAACGTCTCGTGTATATTTTCTGGCACTGTTTTATATACAGAAGCATTTTTTTTTAATGTCTGTACAACTTATTTAATATAAGGAAGCCATTTATCTATTTTTCTATACAAACAGAAGTAATTTGCATATAAAAACAACAATAATAATATATATACATAAATAAAATATTTATGTATATATAAATAGAAATGTAAAGAATCATAAAAGTTCATCATATTTATGCTCAAAGCTATTTATACAATTTTGTAAGAAATCTCACTTTCTGAAGCCCGAATTGAGCCAAGCTTAAAAAAAAAAAAAAGCCAAGGTCCGTATACTGGAAAAATACCCAATAAAGGTATTTGAGAAAATAAAGTACATAAATTCTAGTATGTTTATAATAATCATACAACAAATTATATACTATATTTTGGCATAATTTATATCATCATAATGCACCGTAACGCCATCTTTAGACAAATCAAGACAGCTTTTCTTGGTCTATAACTGGATGGATTTCCACAAAGTTCTGATCTCATAAATAAATAATTTTTAATGAGATTCTTTTTTCGGAGGGATGTTTCAATATCCTATGTATAATTATGCATTTCTATCCGCTGTACAGTCATCGAAGAAAAAAATTTGAATTTACACAAGGTATTTCTTCGAAAGGTGAATGTTTTCTTAAATGCTCTTATCTACATATACGAGTTTTCTCATTATAGAAATAAAGCTTCATAAACTTTAAAAAATATTCAAAAAAAGATACAAAGCTCACCCTCGGATTTGGGTTTTTAAAGAGGTTCTTTTTTTATACACTCTTGGCAATTTAAAAGCATTATTGTTGAGAAAAAAAAAAAAAAAGTTAGCATATTAGAAAAGAAACTTTCAGCAGTTCCAATTTGCTATAATTTATTATACTTTGAGTTGAGAAATTCTCCTTTCTAAATAAAGGATTTTTTCCTCCGTTTTTAACTTTTTTTTTTTTCAATCAAAATTAAATAAAGGATTACGTTCCTAGAAACTGATTTTCCCAGATAAGTATGAATGTAAAAAGAATTCTTTATTAAGTTTGAAGCTTCTCTCTTACTTTAAACCTGGCAGAGAAGCTGCATAAGTTAAAAAACCTTAAACGAAATTAAATTATAGAAAAGAAGGAACAGATTATAATTTTAAACTGTATGCTAAATTTTGAAACGGAGCAGCTTCTTCTAACTCTGACTTAGTTCGGATGAGGAGAAAAAGAAAATTCCGTCGAAATTTGAATATTACAGTCAAATGTAGCCGATAATTTAAATAATTATATTCTGAAATTAGAAAAGTTGAAAATTTGCTAATATTTCAATTTTTTTTTCTCGAATAATTTTTAATATTAGTCCGCAGAGAAATGTAAATTTTTTGCGAAAATTTTAACTTCTGACTTATTTTTAGATTTTTTGTTTTAAAAAGCAGTTTAAATCTAATATATTTGCAAAAGAAATATAGATTTAAAAGTATAACTATTTTTTATATTATTACTGTTACTTTTAAGCATAAAAAAAATACATATACAAAATTGTGTGATATAAAAGTTTTGTATCAAACCTATTTATAATTTTCGTAAAATTTTTAATTTCTTGTTTACTTTTTAATTTTTTCTCCTAAAAGACAGTTAAAAGCTAATATATTTAAACGAAGTAATATTATATTCGTAAAAAAATATAGATGTTTAAAAAGAAAATCTCATATTTCTATTGCTAGTTTTTAATATAAAGAAATACGAAGAAAAGAAATTGTACAATTTCAAATTATACAAAGTTTAGTTACAATATATTTTTAAAAAGTCTCTTTTTAATTTATCCAGTAAATTAACATTAATATAAAGAATTAGTTTTTCAGTGTAATAAGTATAATCTGTTTTGCTTAACTTTTTTTTGTCAATAACTATTCATTTCCCAGCAAAAGCCCATGGAATACCACTGTAATTAAAAAAAAAAATCCTTGGGAAAAATGGAAAATTTATTGGCAGCAAAGTTGCCGTCAATTTTCAGTTTTTTGACAAAAATTCTGTTTTGGCATTTTCCCGTTTTCAAGATGGAAATTTTCCGCTATTCAAAGCGGGAAATTTTGTTTATCAGAAACGAATATGGGCGATAGCGAAACATTAAAAAAAAACTCTATATAATAGTTATACATACTGATACACATTTATACGGAATAGGTAATTCTATTGTGTATCATCACACCTGTTTTTTATCGCCTTTCCTTTCTCGGGATTTGAATCGCGGTACTCGCCATTAGGGAATGCAAACCTTGTCCCCTACACTAACTGGCCACATCCAATGACTTGGTTATAAACTAAAACATTAATTACGAAAATTTAACTACCCGTTTTCTCTCAATTAAAAATGAATATTTCTGTTTGTCTGTCTTGGAAGGAATATTTTATTTAAACATTCAACGTAAAAGAATAAAAAGGAAATTTTCTATTTATTCCAATGTTCAATACAATTAATTTCAATTTTACTGTAATTTAGATTTAGTTGCTCTGTTTGATAAAAGATGGCGCCATTATGGATTTTTTAGAATAATTGAGAATTCTGACACAGAATCAGTTCAGTTTGAGTTGTGATTGTAGAACTGTTGCAAAACACAGAAGGTGTTCTTGTTTTTATATTATATTTCAATTTATCTCGCCCAGTGTGGGAAAGGAATTTATTATATAAGTTAATTTAAAGTCTCCCATGTAAGATGAAATAATTATTTACTATGAATGATTTTACTTGGAATTTGTTCTGAATTTATGAGTTTTTATTGTGAAATCAGAACTTTACAACTGTATTTGTTTTTGAATGTCAACTGTGAAGTTTATTTTAGTGTTTGTCAAGTTATGTTTGTGAATGTGCTAATAAAAAAAGAGAAAATCAAGAAGGATTTTCTTTTCTTTAAAATTACTCTACATCCAGAAAAATGTACTATTCCCATTCGAAATAGAAAGTTTTAGTTAAAAGACAGAAATCACCTTTATATATATATATATATATATATATATATATATATATATATATACAGTGTTGCTTTTTTTGTTTAGTGTGGTCTACATGCGGGCATTTGTGTGTTAGCATTAAGTCAAACATGTGGCGGCGTGTAGGCCATTGCTTCGGGTTTTGCTGGGTTACTTTTTATTGAAAAACATTTCGAACAATAAAAATCACTACAACACAAAGACCATAAATACTTTATTTTTTGCTATGACAATGTTCTTATTTCATTTTAATTAGTTAAGTACTATTTATTTATTTTGTTAAAATAAGAATAGTTCGAGTTTAATTTTCAAATTATTTTTTAATTGACAAATCATTTATTTTTATCTGCAATTTTTCGAATAATAAAAGTTACTACCACACAAAGAACGTAAATAATATGCTATAATAATATATATAATAGTATTCTTGATGACATTTTGTTGAAATGTGTGCAATATTTGCATGCGGTTTATTAATATTAGATTGGATAAGGTTAACGCTAAACAAAATAATAACAACAAAAATCTCCTTTGCTTAAACTATTTTTATATTACTATTCATTTGTTTTAATCAAAATAATTTTTAAACAATAAAAAGCATGAAGAACATAAGTCATTTACTATATCCTATTATAGTGCTCTTGACTCAATTTTGTTGCAATAAGTGTGATTTAATTTTCCTCCGAATGTTGGAAGAAAAAAAATGAGTATTTAGAAAAACAATTTTGTTTTACATAAAAATTAACTTCCTACTAAAAATTTCAATTTTAAAATCCATAAATTTCTCTAGTTCAGGATCAATACATAAAGGTTTATTCAAAAGCGTAGATCCAAATTATACGGTTTGTATTTCCTAAATATCGTGCAGGCTGATGTATAAATCCCAGACGGTAACGGAATTCATTCCACAGTCATTGAAGAACGTCTTGCGTCACCGAATTCACCGCAGCTGTGACACGGTGTTGTAGGTCCTCCAAACGTAATTATACAGACGTAAGCTACGAACTCTCACATGCTCGCGAATGCAAGAAAAGCTGTGTGGTACAGTATCCACCTTGCTCACAACTGAATCTGCTGTGAGGATAGCCTTTGACATTTTTACGACATATTTTTCTAATGATCCGTAGGCCATTCACATACAATGTAAGGTTTGGACGAGGTATGATCTTATTTGCGGAATGTTATTAATTCGAGATATATTTAGAATGAACTTTATTATAAAATCACACATTTATTCGTATCGTTTAAATCGTATTAGTTCAAGAAATACAGATTAAACTTTAATCATTGAAACTTACCGTTTGCTTATAAGTACGGCACATTGGCTTAAAGGCATTTGTTCCACAAACCAAAATGGTGTCTTCAGACTTCCTCGCTAACACTCGGATGTAGTTCTGACATTCAGACTGAAATTAAAACAATGACGTAAATTAATTTGTAACACAAGGTCATCGATAGGTCACAAATAAATATATCTTTAATCAAATGCTAATATCGATGAAATATTTTAAACTACTAAGTAACAGTGTAACATTATATTTACAATTTAAATGTTTTCACAGTGTCAAGAAAAACAAATGTTTCTTAAAACCCTTTGAACTCCCAGCAAAAAGGCAGAATTGTAATGTTGTTTTCTCTTAAATTTTTAAAAATGCTAAGAAAAGATGATTTTTTCCAAAATGATATTTTTAAAAAAATGTAATTTCGTATATGAATATAACCCTTGAGAGTATTAATCATTACTCAATGTATTAAAACTGCATTATATCTGTAGAATAATATTAATTTAAATAATACTTCTATTGCAGTGAAACCTACAGCTTAGTGATCGGATCTATCATTTCGCGGCGCTGAGAAGGTTAATTTACGAAAATATAATGTAACAATGAACGAAAATATATAATATACTGAAAAAAGATTAACACTAATTTTAATAACAATAATATGTTTTGTTTACTTTTCAAATTATTAAAAAAAAAATTAATAAATATATATTTTTTTGAAAATGGGTATTTAACAGTACTCAAAATGGATACACAGTGGTAACCTAAACAGGCATGGCCCAATTTGGGCACATACCTAAGAATCTTTCGACCCAAATTGCATTTATTTGTTTCTGTGTGACCGTCGACTCCTGTTACATACGGAGCTCAGCGGTAGAAAATAATATCTATAATATAACGTGAGCGTTTGTACCGTATATATCTAAGAAAGTTAACCCTTGAAGATGATTTTAAAGATAAATCGAAACATTGAGCGTATTTTTAAATTTTTAAAATTTGTGGTTTTTATCTTTTACATCTGTTTTTAAAATCTTTTAATAAAGTGTGTATTGGCAACTTACAGTTTCTGCTTTCATATTTGATTATTATACAGCGTAAAGTCCTTTTAATTAAAAAACTTTGGTTTTATAAATGCTGCTTTAAATTTCGTAAATACCTTGGTTTCTGAGGTTTCTAATGTTAAAGGACGCTTTTTGGAATCGTGAATAACTCGGAGGAGGTTATAATATACTTTCGTTCGCCCGTTTGTCTTATTTTACAGTGTATTATAATACTGAACAACAATGAACAATATAAACAATTTGTTGAATTATATTCTGACTGACCACTACATTCCACTATTAAATGAATAGAAAATAACGATCAAAATCTCTTAATCTTCTTCACATTGTGCTGATTCAGATTCATATACTTTTGTTTGATTAATAAAGGTGTAGTTGTTTATACATATATATATATATATATATATATATCTAATATCCAATGTGTACATTTAAGCATTCTTTGTCTTTAATGAGTTCTTTAAAGAAAGCACTTGAAGTCACTTCCACTGCCGAAAACCGCTCAATAATTAAGCAACAGAAACGAGACCTTTTTACGATATTTGTCCTTTTAATGATGCCGAAGAACCGTCTCGCTAATTAACAGTCATTAAGAGAGAAATCACTAATTAATCTCTAGGTATTTATACTCTTAAAATTCATCTTTTAGGAGAAGGGGGAAATGTTGGTGTAATTATATACATTTTTTTTTATTTCTCTGAGACGGTTCATCTTACCTTATCTTTACTTGGCAGAGTATAAATGTATGTGATATCACTAGAAAATCCTGTTTGAGAAGCTAAACACGAGTGGAATGAAACATTGTTTTAAAAAAAATTGCGACTTAAGTCGGATAAGATTTATCTGCCGGCGATATGCTTAAAGATGACTTCGTTGCTATCCATAACTGCCTAACTGAATAGGTTTTAAACTGTACTATTTTCTTTTCAAGGAAACTTTTTTATTATTAATATTAAATTCACGTTTTGATATTGATGCGTGGTCGAAGCCATTGTACTGCAGGTGCATGGATTGTGTGTGCGAAAAATTCAATAGAGTTCTTTAAATAAAAATATGATCTCAATTGAAATAATGCAAGGTTTGTACGTTTTTACCACAATTTTCTAATAAAATTTTTCTTATTTAAACGCAGAAATGTATTACAAATTCTGAAATTAGACGAAGCTTATAGAATTTCTGCTACTTAAATATTAAATAGAAAAATTCCATTAAAAATTGTGGTAAAAGCGTACGAACCCTGTAATAGCTTAACTATTCAATTTTGCCAAACTTATGTTGATCGCAAGCACACAGCCCTCTAAATACTAGGCTTACACACTGGAAGGAAAATGGCGGCTGTCATCGGCGTATTTTTTTTTCAGCTTTTGTACAGCCATTGAATTTGCAAACAATGATCTTCCAATGAATTCCCAAACAATGAATAATATGAACAATTTGTTGATTTATACTCCGACTGACCACTACATTCCACTATTGTAATAATATATACGTATTATCTGCATTTCTTTCTAATATTAAATAAGGCAAAGTAAAATTTTAGAAAATACTGGTATTCTAATGCAAGGAACCGTAGAAGAGCTGCAGAAAATTCACTTATGGCAGCCACTAGTGGCTTAAACAGATAAAGAATTCTTTACATAATATTTGGATTGTCTAGCTTGGTGCGCTACAGTCATATTTTACATATGATAGACTAGGACTAGGACCTCTGCCAGAGTAGAATCGAACCCACTGAAACATACCTTAATTCAGATTCGATCTTGTTCATCAGCCATACATTAGTTCATAAGCATACTAGATCATCTGGGGATAGATCTCCGTCGTAATACTTATAAATCGAATTCAAAATCACTTATTTGCATTCAGGTCCGTAATTTTTCCAGGCCATTTAGTTATATTTTATTTTTTGTTCCACACATAAATATTGCCTTAGCTTATTAAACCGTGTTTAATAAAGCCACTAAAGTTTAAGTCTGAAAAAATCCCCAAAACTCTAAACAGTTTTTGGAGACTAGTGCTCCGTAATCTATAAAAATATTCTGTAGGCGCTCTCTAGCCCAGGCGCCTATGGATGTTGTAAACTTCGAATACGCTATGTGCCGGACCATGGCAATGCATAATTAAAAAATATTGCATGCAAGCACTTTATCATCTGTTTATAAACAAAACAACATAGCTAAAATATATCTTTAAAAAATACTTTTGTTTAAACATAAATCCAGAATTTTTTTTTGGTTTGTGTCTAAGGATGTTTGCTAGGGCGTATCGAAAAAATCCAAATTTCTTAGATCTTTTTGCGGTAGTGCGGAAAAGTTGTGAACTCCCTTTATTAAAAAATGTGCGAAATCTTAAAACTGTGGGTTGATATCTTCTGTCGCCTCAGTGGGCCGAAAGCTCCAAAAATTGGACTAAAAATTATTAAAAATCAAAGATTAATAAATAATCACAGATTTTGCTCATCGGTTTGGGGTAGTGCTTACAAGTTACTATTTTGTAACGAGAACAACCATAGAAAATTGTAGAATTATAGATTAATATCTTCTGTCGCCTCATCGGCATCGAATTTTGGAAATTTTGACGCATTTTGGTAGTTTTCTGCATAACTGTTTACTGTTTGCACAATACACAATCGAAACAGACTACGTTTGGCGGTCTGCCAAAATACTGAAGACAATATGGGAGACTTCAAGGAGTGTTCAAATGCGTTTAAAACTGGACAACACAGTTCTTGACATTGAAAGGTATGGTTTCTCCAACAGAGCCACGGCTGCTATTGCATCGAGTGTTATGCAAGATTTAGGTTTAATATCGGAATCAGATACCAGCCTCGTCACAGACAAAAATAAAATTTGGAGGGAAAAATCGAGAATTTACAAAACATTGGTCTCAAAATCAAATGAAAATCGTTCCACTCTCTCTGGCCTTTATTTTGATGGACGACATGACAAAACCTTAACATCAGAAACACTCGAGGACAAGCAGTTCCAAAGAACAATTGTAGAAGCGCATTGCTGTATTGTATCGGAACCTGGCTCTACGTATATGGGACATGTTACGCCTGAAAACGGATCTAATCTTTATATATCTAATAGCATTTACAAATATACGTAACAAGTGCTTCATTGGATGATTTTAGCAACCTTATTGTTCTCGGGTGTGATGGCACTGTAGTGAACACAGGAGTGTAATGGCGTAAATCACAGGCTTGAATTGAAACTTCAGAGGCCAGTCCAATGGATTATCAGCTTACTTCATTTCAATGAGTTGCCATTACGACACCTGTTTGAGTCCATAGACGGCAAGTCATCTGGCCTCACATCTTGCACCAGAGGCATTGGACGAAACCTCAAAGGATGCGAAAAGCTTTCAATTGTTGCTTTTAATAGTATGGAATGCAAGTTGTCAGGCATTGATATTCCGGGCTACCACCCTCAGTTCAGATCAGAAATAATTATTAGACATTTGTACCGCCATTAGTTCTGGCGTTTGTTGTTCAGATCTAGCTATCCGGGAACCGGGAACGTTGAATTTGTCCCGCTGGCTAACAACTTCCAATCGAATACTGAGGTTATATATATCTACACCAGACCCATCAAATGAGTTGCTAACATTGGTTGCATTCAATCTAAGAGTCTGCGCACCCTCATGGTTCCTAATTAAGATTCGCCATTCCATAAAGGATACTGCTAAACACCTGTGGCATTTCATCAGCTGATCTCGGTAATTGCCAAAAATGTATTGTGACATAATCGACCCAGTTATTTCTCGCAATGCTTACTTTGCGGCTCAAGAAAACATGCTTTTGGCCAAGTTAACTGATGATAGGTGCCCTATTAGGACCCTTGCAGCTCGGCGGATTATCAAGGCAAGAGAAATTAGCCCAGACGGAAATTGTGTTCGCAAAATCGTTACTCCTGCTGTTAACTTTGGAGCTACAGACTGTATAGATCTCATTGACTGGCAAGCTTGTTATGTGATATCGCCCCCTGTTCTCAGCGATATCAGTTCACAAGAATTTCTGAAGATGATACAGGGCAGTATGCCAATGTATTGCTAGGACTTTATTAAATTTGCTTCACACACACAAGCGGTTGAGCGGATTGTGAAACTAGTCCCTGCAGACTCCGGAAAAACAGTTGGGCAGCAGAACAGGGATAGATTTATTAGAGCGACACTAGAATTCAGAAAACAAATGTCAAAATTTGAGACCAAAATGATTACAAGCAGTAATGCTTTTGTCATTTGTATGTTTGAAAGGTAAAATAAAGTTTGCGTTCGCATTAAAATGAGGTAAGTGTGACGTGTATTTATTTAAAATTTTGCTTTCACTTTTCGAAATTTGGTGTCGATGAAGCGGCAGAAGATATTAACGTATAATTAAAATTTTTTTTATGGCTTTTGTGGTTGTTTCTCGGCGTGAAAATAGGGGTGTTCCACTATTTTGGCAGATCGACAAACCCAGTCTGTCGCGATTGTGCATTGTGCAAGCAGTAAACAGTTATGCAGAAAACTATCAAACTGCATCAAAATTTCAAAAATTCGATGCTGGTGAGGCGACAGAAGATATTAACCTATAATTCTACAATTTTCTATGGTTGTTGTTGTTATAAAACGGTAACTTGTTAGCACTACCCCAAACCGATGAGCGAAATCTGTGATTATTATTTAATTTTTGTATTTTTATCATTTTTAGTCCAATTTTTGGAACTTTCGGCCCACTGAGGCGACAGAAGATATCAACCCACAGTTTTAAGATTCCGCATACTTTTTAATAAAGGTAGTTCACAACTTTTCCGCACTACCGCTAAAAGATCTGAGAAATTTTTATTTTTTCGATACGCCCTAATGTTTGCGTTATAATTAAATCGAATAATTAATAAACCATACCATATTTACGAATAATAATGATTAATTTTTCAAAAGAAACCACATGTTTTTATCAGTAAAACATCATAGAAATAACATCTACCTTATTGTCCAAATATTGCTGAAACATTTCCTTCACAGGATATTACGGTTAGAAATGATAATAAAAAACAAACTACATTTTATTTTTTTTCCTTCATTTGTTATATGCATGTGTTTAAGAGTTCTCATTGTCCATGTAACATTTGTGTTACCATTCAAAGCTCATTTCCCCCTGCTCACAATTGGGAGAGAAAAACTATTATTTAGAAAGCATTCTAAGCATAAAAAAAGGCCTTCAGTGTTTATTCAGCCATTTTTATGGATTAACTCGTTTTTTACATGAACCTTTATTTATTTTTTAGATCCTCATTAAAAGTCGAAGCCCTCTGCTCTTCCACCCAGGACAGTGTAGGGCGCGAAGAAAAATGTTGTAATTAGGCCCCGGCTTCCCCTCGTGTTTCCTCCCCCCTATTTTTGGGGGCCAGTAATTAAAACCCATCTGCGCTTTTGTTAATTACCGACTCTGGCCAGAACTGTTTGCTAAAATCCCACGTTATTTGCTCGGAATAAAATAAATACTGCCAGCAAACAAACAGTAGGGGAAAGAAGAAGAAAAAAAAACCAAAGGGAGAGATGAGATGAGTTGTTTCTCGGCTGCTGTAGACGGACGTAATTACAAACTGCATCGTTAGCGTTATCTCGAACAATTTCCTTTTGGAACGGAATCATGAGATGAAATTGGAAGGATGCCCCGGTGATAATAGCGAATAAAATTAAACGTTTTCATTAGTAAAAGAATAATTAGCGTTCGAATGCGGGACGGCTGTGCATCCATTATGTTTCGTCAGTGCGAGAAAAAATAAGGGGGGGAGCGACTCCTAAGCGTAACTGATATTGATAATCCTGATAGTCATCTACACTTTGTTCCTAATTGCCCATGTTAGCCGTTACAGGGGTTAATGATGTTAGTAAGTGCTTAATAAACGACCTTAAGTGGGATTGGAGGGGTTTCTGTGCTTGAAAATGTTACCAATTTCGTCTGCAATGGTGTAAATAATCTAATCTGTACAATTAATGGTAGTGTTTAGATGAAAATATTACTTTCATTGATTTGAAATATTTTCAGAAACTATTAAACGTTTACGCTACACTTAAATTACATTTGTTTTATTTTATGCAAGTTTTTTTTTTTATTTAATGTAAACAATTATATTACAAACTACTTTTTTTTATTAATCACTATGAATGACCGATGATTTATAACAGTATTTTCCATGAATTTTCTCTTTTTAGATGAAAATTCCATTTTTGGTTCTGATGTTGTCTTTTAAATCATATAAACGAGCTTTGCACGATGATTTGATTGCCATGGATGTCCATATTGCCCAATTTTCTCATGTTAGTCGTTACAGAGGTTAATTATGTTACTAAGTGTACAGAGTGTATGTTACTAAGTGTACAGAGTGTATGTTACTAAGTGTAATAAACAGAGGGAATCGGGAGGAGGGGGTTCTGTGCTCGAAAATGCTCCCAGTTTTGTCTTCATAAGTGTAAATAATTAAATATGCTTAATGACAGAAGATGAAATTATGGCTATCAGGGATTGGAAATATTTTTAGAAACTGTTACTGTGAGTGTGTTTTATTCGTTACTTATTATTTTTTGTGGATGTTATTCATTTAACTGTAAGCAATTAAGTTAAAAACACTTTGTGATGTTTATAATTAAATACATCTGAATATTTGTGCACCGTTGATTAACAAAAATATTTTCCTCGACTTTTCTTTTTTTTTTTTACAGGTTTCGTCTCAAAATACTGCGAACCAAATAAAGAATAATATATATCCAATAAAGCGTTTATTTAAGCACAGGAAAAACGGAAAAACAACTCCCACATGACGAGATGTTCCTAAAGCCCTGAGGCTTGACTATAAATCATTACATCATATTAATCGATCTTAAAACAGCTAATTTAGAAAACTATGAATTATAAACACCATATAACGGGTTCTTCAGCACTTGAGAACAACACAAAATTCTGCTTCAGAAGTCAGTGCCATCGCTTTTTGTTAGACGCGTGGATGACGACCGATCTCGACGTAATACGGACACGAACCAATCGGTGAGAGGCGAAAATTGAGATCTGGGCGGCTAAGCGAATGACGCGAGATGGAGAGGTTTTAGGGAGAAAAATTCCTAGATATAGTAGCGCAGTGTTTTCAAAGTAAGAAAATCTAGCGCGCGAAGAATTTTTGGAATAAAAATAACAAAATGGCTTTTAAAAATATTCGAAATGAAAAACTAGCTTTTCTCAGAATATTATAGATTCAATAGTTGATAAAAGTTTATGAATTGACTTAACCCTTTAACGTTCATTGGTTTCCCTGGGAAACCAATGAACGTCGCAAACTTTAATTACGAAATTGAACAATGACACCAGAATTTTAATAGAAATGTTTTCCATTTATTATGTATGTGGAATATCGCTTTTTTATTATATAAAAAGAAATATGTTTATAATTTCCGGGGTCAATGATTTATTGCGACATTTTAGCAATTGAAGTGCTTCATCCGTTAAAGGGTTAAAGCATTAAATTAAGATTTTGAATAAGATAATTATTAACATACGCGCTATGAATTTAAAGGGAAATTAAATAGAAATTGACATCATTAAGAAATAGGGAAATAATTAATAATGTCGGAATTTAGAATAATTTAAAGGAATATCGCGAGGTAAAATTTTTATATAGCACACACACACACACACACACACCACACACACACACACACACATATATATATATATATATGTACAGCAAAATATACTTTCAACTTAATTTTTAAGAATTATTTTTTTGGAACTTTATTATGAAGAAAATAACCAACATTAAAAATTTTCATTACTGGGAAACATTTAGCTATGTAATTATGGAATTCTTGAAATTTCTAATATTTTGAGATCTGGATCTCTGTAATATATTTTTTTCAAAGTATAAGATACGTTCTATATAATCACTAAAATTATAACTAAAAATTTTATTATAAATTACATTTGAGTATAACATTCTTTCACCTTTTTTTTCTGTCATAATACGAAAAATTAACTAAAGTTTATAAATTAAGTCGTTCGAATATAAATGGTTCCTCGAACAAAATAATAATAATAATAAAGGTCTCAAAAGAGCCATTTCCTGGTTTCTTTGTGACAACTTAATGCAAAAACGTAATATATGACTTTTTAAAAAGTTAAAAACACATTACAGTTTTTTTAAAATCATTATAAAGATATTTTTAATTAAATCCTTCATTCATGGGGTTATTTTTTATTTTGAGGTATAGAGGGAGGGGGGCGGAGATTAAGAAAAAATGCGATCGAAATATTGCTTCCCATGATCTGCGGAAAAAATAAAAGCAGCTTCCATGAAACCTCACATAGGTTTTTCATCAAAACTCCTTACAATGTAAATATACAATTATGCTATTGATCTAACTTAATTTCAAGAACACACATTCTCTGATATTCAAATAAATTTGTTCGCCAAGTTTTTTGTTACGCAAATTTAGTCATGATAATATGCTATTTGCTTTGCTTTCTGTAACATTGTGTCATTTTTATGGATAGCTTAAAAAAATTATGAAAATTAAAAAAATAAAACAATAAAAAAACGTACTTATGAGCAATGAAACTACCCTATTTATTACTCAAGCGATGAAAGTGGATTATTTTCCATAACTATAATTACTTGCATGCATAAATTAAGCGTATTTTTAAGGATGTTCTAGCTAAATTTAAAGGGAAAAAACTTTCGCAAAAATGGATGTTACAACTTTATATCAATGGAAAATCACAATTCTTAAAAGCACTTCAATCACATTAATTTTTTTCCAGTCGTTTTGCATTTTTATTAATACATTTTTTTCTCAGCCCTCACATCATTCTTCCTTTCTACTCCGTCCTTAATCAGTCCCTATCATATCAAGACAATTAAATTATTTCCTGAACGGGTATTCTTTATACTCTCCATAAGTACGAAAATTCTTTAAGATTTTTTTAATCTAGTTTCTATTATTTTTTTCATTAGTTATTTTATTTCGCATAATTATTTTTAACTTTTTTTTTCTTTTTGCGATCTGATAAGCATAAATGTAAATTTGGACTGTGATAAGTTATAATAAAAACATATGTTAATAATAATGATACTAAGTATATTTTTAATGATTTGCTAGCTAAATTTAAAAACGCTCACAAAAATGGTTATACAACTGTATATCAATGGAAAATCACAGTTCTTAAAAGCCCTTCAAGCTAATTAATATTTCTTCAGTCGTTTTGTATTTTTATCCATGCATTTTTTAAAATCTCAACCATCATATTATTTTTCCCTTGTACACTGCCTTTAATCAGTCCCTATCGTCGCAGTAGAATTAAATTACTTCCTGAATGGGTATAATATTCTCATTATATTATATTATACTCTTTATATTCTCATAAGTACGAAAATTCTTCATCGTATTACTATTCTTTTTCTTATTAGTTATTTTATTTCTCATAATTATTTTTAACTTTTTTTTTCGATCTGATAAGCATAAATGTAAATTTGCATTGTAATAAGTTACAATAAAAACATATGTTAATAATAATGGATACGAATCAATTAAAAATAGTTTTAATGATTTTCTAGATAAAATTAAAAACGCTCACAAGCACTTCATTCTAATCAATATTTCTTCAGTCGTTTTGCATTTTTATTAATGCATTTTTTATCTCAACCATCATATCATCTTTCCCTTGTACACTGCATTTAATCAGTCCGTGTCATCGCAGTAGAATTAAATTATTTCCGGAATGGGTATACTTTATATTCTCATAAGTACGAAAATTCTTTTCATCTTGTTTCTATTCTTTTCTTTTTCATTAATTATTTTATTTCGCGCAATTATTTTAAACTTTTTTTTTGCGATCTGATAAGCATAAATGTAAATTTGAATTGTGATAAGTTATGATATTAAAAACATATGTTAACTCTTTTATGGAACGAAGATTTTTTTCTCGTACTATTTCTTAATCTGGTAGATCATATGAAAAAAAATTCATTGATTGTATTTTCTTTCAATTAGTCCTTTTTTCTGCCGTGTCCATCTCAAAAACTCAAATAAAAGACTTAATTAAAAATATCTTTATAACGGTTCTTAGCAGAGAAAAGAAAATACTGTAGTATGTTTTTAATTTTTAATAGTCATATATTACACAGAAAAAAATAAAACCCAATTTGGGTCGAAAGATGCATAGGTATGTGCCCAAATTGGGTCATGCCTGTTTTGGTTACCACTGTGTATCCATTTTGGGCACTGTTTAATACCCATTAAAAAAAAAAAAAAAAAAAAAAAAAAAAATGTAGGTATGTTTTGTGTTTTGTATGTATTTTGTGTTTGTGGATGTATTAGCTAAAACTAAAGAATAAAACTATCGCAAAAACTGATGCTCTAACTTTATATCAATGTAAAATCACTTCAATCTAATTATTTTTTCCGCAGTCATTCAGTCGTTTTGGATTTTTATTAAAGCATTTATTAGAGCATTATGTATTTAATTCGTTCCTATCATAGCAGGAGTATTAAATTATTTCCTGAATTGAGTATTCTATATGTTCTCATACTAACGAAAATTATCTTTATGTTTTTCAACTTGTTTCTGTTTCTTTTTTTGATATTTCTTTTATATTGGATAACTATTTAAAACTTTTTTTTATCCGATAACAGACTTGCCAAGTCTCCGGCTTTTTGGATACTAGTATTATAGTACAGAAAATATTGTTTTATTTAATTCTAGCATTCTGTGATTTCAAAGAACAACATTTTTCTCTAAAAAATTACTGGTGTGCAAAAAGCCGGAGACCTTGCAACTCTGCGATAAGTATAATTCTAAATTTACATTTTGATGAGTTACGATGATAAACATATGTTAACTTTTTTTTATGGAAAGATGACGTTTTCTCGTAATATATCTTCCATTAATATATGACTCTTAAAAATTATAAACACATTACAGTACTGTTTTTTCTCTGTGATGAATCATTATAAGGATATTTTTAATTAAGTCCTTTATTTGAAAGATTTTTTTTAGATGGATATTGCAGATAAAAATGACTAATTGAAAGAAAATTCAATTGAAAAATGGTTTCATATAATTTAAGTTTTTGCATCAAGTTGTGACAGAGAAACAAGCATTTAGTTTGTCTTGAAGCAAACTCGCTTTAATTAGATTCGAAAAAATAAAAAAACAATTTCATTCGAAAAATGTAATTTATAAACTTTATTCCAATGTGACTAACTAAATATTTTACTACGACTACTAAATATAATTTCTATATTTTTCCCATAAACATTACAATAATAGTATATAATATTTTTTTTTATTAGAGTTTTTCTTTTGATACATTTTAAGCCTGCTGAAAAAGAACAAATTGTGAGTAGAAATATATGGAAAAATGAAATATTGTTGGTTTACGAAAACATAAAAAATATTAGTCTAAATTTCTCCTTCAATATTTTAATACTTCAATCATCATATATATTATTTCTCTTGTCAAAATCCCTTTTTATATGCATTTACAAAACGCAGAAAAATACATGAGGTATCATTCGAAAGATTTTGAAACAGGGTTCTAACATAGTACACTTACATTTCGTTAAAACATGTTTTTTTTTTTTAATTTAAAAATCGCAGTTAATAAAAAAATAAATCAGCATTGTTTTCATGAAAGGTTTTCTCAAATCAGTGTTGCCACAAAAATAAAATACTGCATTATATCGTACTCAACAATGATTATAAATTAAAAATATTGTACAAAAAAGAAAAAATGGGACGCATCCGCACGTGTTTATTTTACATTTATGATTATAAAAAGAAAAATTCAAATTTAGTTGTTTAGAAGAAAAAGACACCATCGATCGATCGAATCAGAGTGGAATTTCACATGTTGCTTAAAATGCATGCTTTTTATTAAATTGTATTTTTAATTTATTCAATATATTTTTCTTTGCCCCGTGTTTATCCTAAAGCGCATGACGTCATCCTCTACAGACCTTTAGGCCTGAGCGCTGACACAAAAATTGATGCAGTCGTAGGCGGAAATTTTTCAGCGAGTGTACGGTCCCTTGAAATTCAATACCAATAATTTCTAAACGTTTTCTCCGCCTTATTTGTCTGAGATTCAATAAGTCAAAGAAAACTTTTAGAAAATACTGACCTATTAGGGAACCGTACAAAGGCTTTACAAAATCGGCCCACGAGCACCGCCATTTTTGTGTCAGCACTCAGGTCTAGCGGCGGTGATTGAAGTTAAAATACTATTGTTAATTTTTTTTCTCGCGCGTGCCTTTTGCTATCTTTGATCAATTTTCACTGTAACTCTGGTGGAATAAATCATATCATATTCTGGTTTGAAATGTTGTTTGTGGATATATTTATCTTTAATTTTTCTTTAGAAGTTTAAACGCTCATCTAATAAATATTAGATATTGCTAAAACATATCAGACTGCAGTGCAAATTCCTTGCACGGACAAACTGGTAAAGCATTTAAAAGAAATTGAAACAAATTAAACTAAAACATTGTATCACTTGAAAAAAGAGAAATAAACCAAATTATGAACAATGAAGTTAGATTATTACTGAAGCGACAAAAGCGTATACTTTTCCAAAATTATAATTACTTTAGATACGAATAAATTAAGTATACTTTTAAGGATGTTCTATCTAAAATGAATGAAAATAACTTTGGCAAAAAAGTATGCTACAACTTTATATCAATGAGAAATCACAGTTCTTAAAAGCACTTCAATCTAATTAATTTCTCTACAGTCGTTTTGCATTTTTATTAAAGCATTTTTTTTATATAAGCCGTCACATCATTCTACCCTTATACTGTGTCTTTAATCAGTTCTTATCATAACATGAGTATTAAATTATTTTCTGAATTGAATATGCTAAATGTTCTCATAATTACGGAAATTCCTTTTTTATGTTCTTTAACTTATTTCCGTTTCTTTATCTATATTTATTTTATTTCGGATAATAATTTATAATTTTTTTTTCTTATCCAATAAGTATAATTGTAAATTTGCATTGTGATGAGTTATGATAAAAACATATGTTAACTTTTAATGAAAAAATTATTTTTTCTTGTAATATGCATTTCTCTAGCAATTTTTCGATTAGACTTTGCTTTAATCAGTATTTTTTTTTGTCTGCCATGTCCACGTAAATAAAAAAAGAAAAGAAAAAGAGTATTTCAAGTAAAGGACTTAATTAAACATATCCTTATAATGATTATTCTCATATTAAAACAAAAAGGACTGTAATTTGTTTATAATTTTTTAAGTCTCATGCAATAATTTTTTAATCAAGTTGTGACAGAGAAACAAACAAATGATTTGTTGTTTATTTTGACGAAAAAAAAAGAAAGAAAGAAAGAAAAGAAAAGAAGAAAGAAAACGGAAACAATTTTATTAAGGACTATTTAATTTTGTATAAACTTCATTCTATTTTTTTATGTCAAAGAAATACTAATACTAATTATAAAAAAAAAAAAATCATTTTTGGAATTTTTTATTATATGTTTTAGTTAGAATTTTAAGTCAAAATTTAAAAAAAAAAATGGGGGGGGGGGACTGTAATTTGTTTATATTTTTTTAAGACTCATACCTTAAGTTTTGCGTCAAGTTAATGACAGAGATCCAAGCAAATGGTTTGTTGTTTGTTTTGGGAAAAGAAAGGAAAACAGAAATAGTTTCATTAAGACAATTTAATTGTATAAACTGCATATTACTCTTTTTTTCTTTTTTGGCAAAGACGAAAATCGTTATAATAAATACTAAATATAAAAAACATTTTTGGAGTTTCTTTTGGTATGTTTTAAGCAAGAATTTTAAGTCAGAAATCCTGAATGAAATTTTGTTGACGTTAGCTGAGAAAAATTAAATTACAAAAAAAAAAAATAATAATAAAGCAGCAGAATAAAGTTTATAAATTAAGTGTTTCGATTTTTTTCTTTCCCAAGAAAAGCAAGTTTGCTTCAAAACAAGCCAATTGCTTGTTCCTCTGTGACAACTTGATGCAAAAACTTAATATATGACTCTTTAAAAAATTAAAAACACATTACAGTTATTTTTTTTTCTGGGAAGAGTCATTATAAAGATATTTTTAAAAGCATTGGTGTGTGATACCAAGGGTGCCGGTTTCAATCCCCTTTCTGGACATTTTTTTCACTGTGTTGGTTGTACACTGTGTAGTAAGTGATAATTCACATCCTTTGTTATATTTCGAAATCTAATTTTTATGCTCGATGTATAACACACACCTATAAAATTGGGCCATTTTTCTTTTTTTCAGAATTGCGCCTTATACACCTAAAAACACGATGTACATATATCTAAGATTCTGAGTCGAGATTCAGTCCTTTTACTACCTAAATAAAAGAAAAATACAGCCATATTATGAATGTAGCAACTACACTATTACTGCAACGAAAAAACCGGATTACTTTCCATAATTATAATTATTAGATTGTTCGGAATGTTCTTTCCGTTTTGGAAAGTTGGTTCGTACCGGAAAATTCTATCAATTAATTATTATTAGATATTAATTCCGATATCTAGTGGCTGATAATTGACGGATAGAATTTGCCGGTACGATTGGTTGGTCCAAACGGAAGGAACTATCCGAACAACCAAATTTTTCGGATACGAATAAATAAAGTATATTTTTAATGATTTTCTAGCTAAAATAAAAATAATAATAATAATAATAATAACACTTGCAAAAATGGATGCTATACAACTTTGTATCAATGGAAAATAACAGTTCTTAAAAGCATTTCAATCTAATTAGTATTTCTTCAGTCATTTTGCATTTTTATTAATGCATTTTTTTTATCTCAACTGTCATATCATATTTTCCTTACACAGTTCCTATCATAGCTAGAGAATTAAATTATTTCCTGAATTGAGTATTCTATATGTTCTCATAAGTACGAAAATTCTTTTTATGTTCTTCAACTTATTTCCGTTTCTTTATTCATATTTATTTTATTTGGAATCATTATTTTTTACTTTTTCCTTTCATCAATTAATCATAATTGTAAATTTGCATTGTGATAAATTATGTTATAAAAAACATATGTTAACTTTTATTTATGGAAAGATAATTTCTTTCTCTTGTAGATCATTTGAAGCAATACTTCGATTGCATTTCTTTTCAATTTTTGTCTGCCGTGTCCATGTATAAAACAAAGTAAAGGACTTAATTAAAAATGTCCTTATGATTCTTCGATGAGGAAAAAAAGTACTGTAATATGTTTATAATTTTTTAAGAGTCATATATTAAGTTTTTGCGTCAAGTTGTGCAGAGGAAAAAGCAATTGGTTTGTTTCCGAGCAAACTTTTTTTTTTTTTTTTTTTTTTTGGGGGGGGGGGGGGGAGGTAGGAAAAAAAACATTCGAACTACTTAATTCATAAACTTTATTCTGCTGCATTAGTTTTTACAATTTTTACAAAGAAAAACTTTGTAAATAATAAATAAATTGTGCGTTTGGAACTTCTTTTGGCAAATGTTAAGCCTGTTAAAAAACTGAAAATCGAGAGTAAAAATACGTAAAACAATGAAATTTTTTCGGTTTACAAAAACATCTAAGAGTTCTACTTAATTCCCCCTTTAATACTATTATTTCAATGTAACATATGGAAGAAAACGAAATAAATTAAACAAAAACACTACATCACTTCAAAAAGAAAAAAAAAAACTAAATTTTGAACAGTGAAGATGTTGCAGCGGTAGAACATTATACAATTCTATAATTATAATTACTTCAGATATGAATAAATTAAATAGATATTTAAGGATGTTAGAGCTAAAATTAATGAAAAAAACATTTTCTCAAAAATGGATGCTATACAACTTTATATCAATCGGGTTGGGTTGGGTTGATTATTGACGGCCAATTATCTACACTTGGGATATAGGCCCGTGGGGAGTGCCCTTCGTGGGGGTCTTTCTAAGGGAATCTAACCCGTATTTACGCATGGATAAATCCACGGCTCGAAGAAAACCACGAAAACTCCGAACGATTAGGCCGACGGGCGCGATTGGGATAGAACCCAGCACCTTCCGTCTACCAGCTTCGAGAGCAGAACCTCTCAGCCACTGGTGGGGCTTTATATCAATCGGAAATCACAGTTTTTAAAAGCACTCCATTCTAATTAATTTCTTTACAGCCATTATGTATTTTTATTAAAGATTTTTTTATATCAGCCGTCACATCATTCATCTCTTATACTCTGTCTACAACCAGTTCCTATCATAGTAGGGGAATTAAATTATTTCCTGAATTGAGTATTCTACATGTTCTCATAAGCAAAATTGAGTAAATAATGTGATTTTCTTTCAATTAATCGTTTTTGTCTGTCGTGTCCATTTCATAAAAAGGGGGAAAAAATCTCTCAAATAAAGTACTTTATTTTAAATATCCTTATAATGGCTGTTCGCAGAGAAAAGGAAGGACTGTAATGTGCTTTTAATTTTTTAAGAAACATGTATCAAATTTTCGCATCAAGTTTTGACAGAGAAACAAGGAATTGGTTACACTGCAAAAAATAATTGTTGATTTTACAGTATAAAACTGGCACCCCAGCTGCCAGTATTATACCGTAAAATTAACAGTATTAAACAGTAAAATAAGCAGTAATACGCTGCCGCGCAAGCAGTAATACGCTACCGCGCATGCGCTGTAGCGTATTACTGCTTGCGCGACAGCGTATTACTGCTTATTTTACTGTTTAATACTGTTAATTTTACGGTATAATACTGGCAGCTGGGGTGCCAGTTTTATACTGTAAAATCAACAATTATTTTTTGCAGTGTAGTCTCCTATAAAACTTACTTTTATTGGATATATATATATATACTAGGGGGGCCTACCCCCTGCGAGCTACGCTCGCCAACCCCCGCTCAGACTTCCAGGCCTCTAAAAACATGACAGCGTGCTTTATTTTAAAAATATTGGTAAATCTGTATTTGGGTTGCCATGCTTTTAACATTTTAATGGGACATTTTTCGATTATCATGGCCTCATACACAGCTGTTGCGACAACTGACGACTGTTTTCGGGATTGATAATTAAATCAATTACTACTTGAAAACCAGCTTGTATAAAATGGTTAGGTTTAAATTGTGACTACCTCTCGGACTTTTATAACAACAATCTCTATTCTATTCTTCCTTTGCGTTTAAGGATTAGAAAAATTCCATCTGCTTGTGAATAACATTAAGAACCACGGTATTGAAAAGTACTATGTTATAGACATTTTCAGTAACAGGTTTTAATTTTCTCTCTATTTTAGTGCACCATCATGCATATTTTCATGTTATTTTAAATATGTAAATTATTTTTTTAATTAATATGTATATACGAATTTTCTAATAATTATTTATCATACAAAATTAATTAAATATTTTGTGCATGCATTCCTGCATTTATTCGGTATCAATTGATGAGATATTTAAACAAATTTGCTATCCGCGGTAATTTTACACCATGTTCTGTCACTTGAATATTGTCCATAAGAAAATCGGGTGCTTTTCCATTATAGGATCCTTTGCTTTTAGGTTTGGCGTAATTCGAGCTTCAAAAAGGGATAGATTCGTTAATATACATAGATTTGTTGCCAAAAGTTATGAAAATAAACCCAATGAACTTTTGGTGCTTTTCTATTATAGGGGTCTTGACGCTTTTTTAAAAAGCTTGGCGGAAAAAACCAAGCAGGATATTTTATTCTTCCGTTCAGTTGGGCAATTATTATTTTATATATTAGTTTCAAATATCCGAATTAATGATTTTATAAATTCGTTTAGTTAAATTTTACAAAAAAATAACAAAATGATATCAATAAATAATAATTACTATTAATTCCTTTTCCTCCCTTTCTTTTGCGTTTACCTAAATGACGTCATTTGGACGAATTTATTCAAAATATTTTCAGTTTATAAATTAAATTAAATGCTGACAGACGATTGAATCATGACGATAGAAATGTGATTTTGTTTTTCAAATTTTCCTGAAAAACATAATTTAATCACAATCTTGTCTTCATTATCGATTGAAATAAAAGATAAATTCAATTTCAATTTGAAAATGACGAATAAAAAGAAATCAATAATCCCTATCGGGATCCTTTTCAAATTTTTTCCCTTTTTTGTCACAAGAAAACTGAGTAATTAGTTGCCATCATTACAGAAATGTCATTAAAATTAGAAAAAAATTAATATCTCGAAAACTAATTCTAATTTCAAAATTCTATTACCAGTTTTGACATCCGCGGATTTTTATGGACAATTCGTATTAATTTCACCATCAAGCGTTTAATATTTTATTAAAAATAGCCTTGGAACATAATCAGTCGTTTAATCAGTCGTTTCATAAAATCGTTTCATAAAATCGTTTCACAAATTCGTTTCATTAGGATTTTATATATATAGGGTAGATATATATATTCGAACTATTTAATTTATAAACTGCATTCCACTGATCTAGTTTCTATACTTTTCGCACAAAAAAGATAAATATTATAATAATAATTAAGATTCTTATAATAATAAATACGATTTTTATATTTCGAGCATATACTGTTGTGTTTTAAATATGCTAAAAATCTACAAATCATGAGTAAAAATATATAAAACAATAATATTTCGCAGGTTTACAAAAACTTCTAAAATTTCAGAATAATTTTTTCCTTCAATATTATTAACTGCAATAAAGCATATAAACGAAAAAAAAAAAAAAAAAAAAAAAAAAAAAACATTACATCACTTGAAAAAGAAAACCACATTATAAATAATGAAGATAAACTATTACTGCAGCGATAAAAGCGAATACTTTTTCATAATTATAATTACTTCAAATAAGAATAAATTAAGTGCATTTTTAAGGATGTTCTAGTTAAAATTGATGAAAAAAATTCGCACAAAATGGTACAATTTTATATCAATGGGAATCACAGTTCTTAAAAGCACTTCAATCTAATTAATTTTTCTTCAGTTGTTTTGCATTTTTATTAAAGCATTTTGTTCCCTAACCGTCACATCGTTCTTCCCTTGCACTATGTCTTTATCCAGTTCCTATCATAGCAGGAGAATTAAATTATTTCCTGGATGGGTATTCTATATGTTCGCATAAGTACGAAAATTCTTTTTATGTCCTTCAACTTATTTCCGTTTCTTTATTCATATTTATTTTATTTGGCATAATTATTTTTTACCTTTTTTTTTCATCAATTAATCATAATTGTAAATTTGCATTGTGATGAGTTATGATAAAAAACATATGTTAACTTTTTTTATGGAAATATTATTTTTTTCTCGTATTATTTATTTTTCTACTTGATCATGTGAAGCAATTTTTCGATTATATTTTCGTTCCATTAGTCATTTTTGTCTGCTGCGTCCATCACAAAATCTCAAATAAAGGACTTAATTAAAAATATCTTTATAATGACTCTTCCCAGAAAAAAAAAGTACTGTAATGTGTTTTTAATTTTTCAAAGAGTCATATATTAAGTTTTTGCATCAAGTTGTGACAGAGGAACAAGCATTTGGTTTGTTTGGAAGCAAACTTGCTTTTCTTGGGAAAGAAAAAAAAAAAACATTCGAACCACTTAATTTATAGACTTTATTCCGTTGCTTTATTTTTTGTAATTCTAAATAAATTGTATGTCTGGGGCAAAGTCATTATAAATTAAGTCTGAGCAGATGAATGGAAGAAATTTCGTAAGTTGAAAGTTGGGCCCCCTTACGAATGGTTGTCTTTTTGCATTCTAGAAAAGAAAAAATTTAAACCAGAAAAAAAAAAAAAAAAAAAAAAACCACAAAGTGAAATTGAAAAATATTAATCGAAACGAAAAAATGTGAACAGAGTAAATGACTGAAAAGTGTCAGAAAATTTCCCCGATACTGCAGGAATCAAACCTTTCGTAATGACCTTAAAATACATCCTATTCGAAAAATTATTAAAAATAATAAGAGTTTCTACAGAACGTTTTTCGGAATCGTGGGTAAACCGGAAGAGCTTATTTTCGTTTGTGTTTATATTGTATTTTTCTAGATTAAGAAGAAATATCTGTCTTTTTTTTACAGTGTGGGTATTTGAAGATAAAGACGAAAAAATCTTAACTGAAATTTTAGAAAGACAATAAGAGGTAAAATTTCATACATTTATGTTAAACTATTGTATGGTATGTCTTAAAAGCAGTATTACCGACAACTTTTCAACCACGGCTTCTCATAATATGGAATACGTAAGTACAAAGTAAAAAAAAAAAAAAAAAAAAAAAAAAACAGATTTTTTTTTTAATCTTGAAAAATATAATATAACCACGAATGGGAATATCTGATGAAATTATTTTTCGTAATAAATAGGATCATATACTAGTAATCGAAAAATAGCATACTTATTTTTTTTTTTTTTTTTTTTTTTTTTACATTATATGCTATGATATTTATATATTTTAAATTAAAATATCTGTAGAAAGATACTGTAAAAAAAGACAAATGTTTATTAACCCCTACGCGGAATTTTTAATCTGTTACCACCGGTTTTTTAAAACAGAAATTTTCGGTTAATTGAATCGCAGAAATGTTCTGATTAATTAAGGCAAAGCTTACAATAAAAAATAACTGGTGTGAATAATCGAGGATTCCGAACATCTTATGCGTCACGTATACGTGTCGCTCGTGCCCAAGGGGAAAATATACGAAATTCACGAAATTCACGAAATTATATTCACGAAAATATAATATAACATCTTCTGAAATACTAAGGTTCCGAAGAGCGTTCTTTTTCATAGAAACCTCAGAAACCAATAAATTTTCGAGATTTAAAGAAGCATTTATAAAAAGAAAAGTTCATTTTGCTGCCACTGATTTTCGGAAAGGTTTCCAAGTAGTTTTCATATAGTATTAATCAGTTTTCTCAACTCCCAATATAGGTTTTTCGGATGCTATCAATTCTCCAGTAAACATTTTCATGTTCAATAAGCATGTTTTGCAGACAAACATTAGAATTGATAAACATGACAAATATGCAGACAAACACGATAAATTGAAAACGTAAACATTACCATTAAAATTAATTTAATGTTGTTACATTTGCATGTATAAATTCAATTAAGTATCTAAAAATGTTTAACTGAAAATAAATGACATCCTAAAAAACGATTTCTATTTTGAGAAAACAAATTAATGTACCGTATTTTACGGCGTATAATACGCGGCTCAAGTATTTCAGTTTAGACCCAGTAATTTTATCTAGTAATTGAAGTCAAGTGCATTCCGAGTTCAAGTCTAATACAATTTCTGAGTCTAAAATGAAATTTTTGAGCCGCAGATTATAGGCCGAAAAGTACGGTACTATAAAAACTACCGTAATTTCCGACGTATAATCCGCAGATCAAACATTCATGTTTAGACCCAGAAATTTTATTTAATAATTGAAGTTTGTTTGATCCGCGGATTATATGCCGGAAATTACAGTGCTCGGAAATGTTTCCAAAAACTAGTGGCAGCAAAATAAACTTTGTTTTTATAATTGATTCCTTAAATCAATAAAATATATTGGTTTCTGAGCTTTCTAACATTAAAGAACGCTTTTCGGAATCGGAGTTATGTCGGTAGACGTTATAATATATTTTCGTAAGATTAAAAAAAAAAATTGTCTTTTTTTACAGTGTAAGAGAATTAGAACTGTAACTGTATGATATTAAAAAAAAAAAAAAAAAAAAGTGTATTCTTCTATTTCCTTTCCCATTCTAAAGAGGGGAAAAAACGTTGCAAATATTTCTTCAAACATAAAACAATCGCTTATAGAATATCTTATGAAGACTAATAGCTACTACAAGGCAATAAAAAGTGATAAAAATCAACAAGTCATCGGTGAATATATGAGTTTAACCCCTGTTTTTTTTTTTTTTTTTTTTTTTTTTTTAAGAAGAAGAAGAAAGGTGGAGATGGAAGATGATGATGTTGAAAAGTAAAATAAATGTTTTTTTTTTTTTCGTTCTTTAGCAAAAACAGAAATGTGTACATAAAAAATTGAAAAAAAAAAAAAATGCGAAAGATATATCTCCCCAATCTTTCAAGAAACTAGAGACACCTTTATAATTTGATAAATGGATGTGTGGTTTTTTTACTGAAGCAAAAGAAGATGATAAAAAAAATGCATTTAAAAAAATGTTGAAATATTCTCGAGACACAAAATGCAGTGTTTTGTTATGACGTTCCCTTTATAATCCCCTCCTCCCCCCCCCTCTTTTCAAATGTGTGGCACTAAGTATAGATAAAAGAAAAAAATCGTCCTTTTTTTGTAGATATAAAATATGACATTTTGCATCATGCAGTACTTAACTTAAATGAAAAGTGTTTGCGTCTTTTCTTTGTATATAATGTCGGAATAAAAATAGTATTGGAATATTATTACTTATAGTTTGAAACAGTTTGTGAAAGTATATAAGATGAAATGTATCACATAATTTTTTTAATTTTATCACAGTTGCAATCTTTAAATTTATTTATTTATTTATTTATGTGTCCTCTGTCTGTTTTTTTTTTATTATTATTATTCACTATATCAGTATTATGAAAATACCTAAATTTTAACATATAATTTTCAATTGACTCGCTATTTTTTTGGTATTATTTTTATTATTTGGTATTCATATTACTTTTTTTCTTTAGTATAACAATGTTTTTCTACATAACTTCCTTTAACATTAACATACATTTTCCACCATATTTGGAATTTTCTTTAAAAAAAAAAAAAAAAAAAAAAAATTGTATCATAAAAACAATTAGGACGAGTCTGAAATCAATTGCAGAAATATGCTCTATTTTTCTATAAAATAAACTAGACTTTTTACAATTTAATTCTCAGAAGAAGCGTAAAATTCGCTAATTTCTGTTCAAAAAGTCTTTATTTTTATTTCAAACTTCTAGATTTATTTTATTTATTTACTCTATTTTATTTATAAAATTTTAACGCACTACAATTAAACGGTCAGTTTTTTAATTAATAAATTTAATTTAATGTACAGTGTCTCACAAAAGTGATGGGACACTTGTGCTTTATAAAAAGAAACTGCAATAAAATAAATAAACAAACATGTGCAAAAATTTTTTGGGTGTGTTTCATATTTAAAGTTAGTAACAATTATTACATAACATACATTTTGTCAAAATATTAAAATATTAATTTAGTAAAAATACAATTGTTCAGAACGGAGCAAAAAATGGCTCACATAAGTGATGGGACACTTACTTTTCCATCAAATATTTATCCAAAAATTTTACTTTTTAAAAGGTTTTAATATTTTGTTGGATTTCCTTTTACTTTTAAAACATGATTTAATCTTTTTGGGATGGATTCGACTATTTTTTTTGTGATTTCTGGAGTGATTTTACCCCATTCTTCTTGAAGCACCGATTTTAGTTGTTGTTTTGAAGAAATGGTGTGTTTGCGAATTCTTGATTCCAATTCTTGCCAAATATTCTCTATGGGATTTAAGTCTGGAGATTGTGGTGGTGTTTTTATTATTTCAGGACAGTTATATAGCAGCCAGAGTCTAACGTTCAGAGCAGTGTGCTTGGGGTCATTGTCCTGGTAGAATTTAAAATCGTTATGAAGGTTCAATTTTCGTGCTGAAGATTTCAAATTTTGCTTTAAAATATCAATATACTTGTACTGATCCATTATACTGTCAATAAAAACAAGATTACCAACTCCAGCGGACGACATACACCCCCATACCATAACTCCTCCTCCACCATGTTTTACTGTTGGTACCAAGTTCTGTTTGCGAAGTTCTTCCCTGGGTTTTCTCCACACCAAGATTCTACCGTCAGAACCAAATATATTAAATTTACTCTCATCAGCAAATATAACTTTATTCCAGTAATCAGAATTCTTATTTATGTTGGATTTTGCGAAAGCTAGTCTGAGTTTTCTATTCTTTTCACTTACGAAGAATTTTTTCCTGGCTACTCTACCGTGATATCCAGCAGATCGAATTACCCTTCTAATAGTTTCAGGATTAACAATTATTCCATATAATGCTTGTAAATCAGCAGCAACTTTTGAAGCACTAATTCTTGGATTTTTTTTTAATATTTCGAACGATAATTCGCTTTATTCCATTGGATAGCTTTGATGGTCAGCCAGGTCTTCTTTTATCCTGAATCATATGATTCTTTTTATATCGTTTAATGATATTGAAAACTGTTGAACGACTCAAGTTAACTGTTTCAGCAGTTTTTCTAATAGATTTTCCACGTTCAATATGCAAATTAATAACTAATTTTCGAATTTCAGGCGAAGTTTCTTTTCGTTTAGCATTCATGACTACACAGAGCTAAAAAACACAAAAATTCCAAAACAAACTGGAGAGAAATACTGCAGACGATTTTATAAATTATTGCCAATTGCTTTTAAGTAAAAATAAAACCCCAAAAAATATTTTTATTGCTTATTTCAGACGATTTTTGTTGCATATATAATGGTGTCCCATCACTTATGTGAGCTATTTTTTGCTCCGTTCTAAACATTTGTATTTTTATTAAATTAATATTTTAATATTTTGACAAAATGTATGTTATGTAATAATCTTTACTAAATTTAAGTATGAAACACACCCACAAAAAAAATGTGTACATGTTTTTTTAATTTATTTGATTAGTTTCCTTTTGTAAAGCACAAGTGTCCCATCACTTATGTGAGACACTGTATACTCGTTCGTAATTTAAATATTTTACGAATTACAATAAATATCTAATGCATAACTAGCAACTTGAATTCTTTTTTTGTTACAATTAAAATTGAAAAGAAGTGGATTTAAAGATAAAATTTACTTTTAAATTTTAGTGGTAGCAGAAAAGTATAAAAGTTAACAGCTATGCCTAATGCTTTAATTCACGAATACACAGCTGCACGAAATGTGTCATTTCAAAATTTAAAATGCAATATTTATTATTATATTACATATATTTTTTAATAATTTTAATTTATTTTATTAATTAAAAATTGCAAAGAAAGTTTTATGCACAAATATTTTGACTTTATGAATCAACAATTTTTAAACTTTTCGTTTAACTCTTTTCGTTTTATGATTGAAATTTTTATTAATACACAGAGAATGTTTCAAAAAATTCCTTTATGAAGTTACACATTAGATCCACAGATGGCGCTACATAACCTATCACACTTTTTACACTGCAGAGAAGAATAACGTAAATGTGGAAAAGGAAAAATATCACGTCAGTCGTTCCAGTTAGAATCATTAAATTCTATTTAAATTAGGATATTTCAAAGAAAAAAAACCCGTAATTAATGCCAATAAAAAATAGGAACTCGGTTTAATTAAAGATTATTTTTAGGGAAATGATTCTCACATCTGAGCTTAAAATGAATTTTTAAATTTATTTCGGAATTTATATTTCATTTCCTTTGATCATCAAACGATAAAAATGTTCTCTTTTAAAATAAAAATGAACTAAAATATTAGTCTATAAAGACATCTTTTAGTAAAAAAAAAATATATATAATCGAAAATCCATTGGGTTAAGAGACCAATAAAAGAATTTTATTTCGTCGGTGTAAGGAGATATTATAGAAGGGCTCTAACATTTTATTGCTTATAATAATTAAAATAAAATATCGAAAAGAAAACTGAGACATTAATTTCTTTTATATTATCTTATTTTACTTTTCTTTTAGTAATTATATTTTTATTAAAAATACCGAGAAAATAGAGAAAGTTGTGATGAGAAATTATATTACTTGCCCTCATGCATACTCGTTTTCATATTTGCATGTGTGTATTTGTAAGTATGAGGTCATGTTTATGCAGCTATATAGAAATTCATATATAAGTGATTGTTAAGACTAATAATTAAATTAAGGTATGTAAGAAATAGTTGTTGCATTATAATATAGATCAATACAAACTTAAAGAAAAGTAAAAATTTCACGACAAATTAGTATTAATTCCCTATGTGCTTTGTGCTCACATGGTATATACAGAAATATGTTTATATATATTTATATAAAGAACATATAAAATTTATTATTATGACAAAGATTACTAATTTAATTAAGCTGTATAAGGAAGAATTACCCAGTATAGTATACAAAAATGAAATTTGAACATGGGGACAAGTTATATTAATTGTCGCGAGATGAACATGCGATGTATATTTGATGGTATGTACACAAATATGTTTGTGAACTATTTTTAAAAATATAAAATTTATTATTAACAGATAATTATAATTTAATTACGGTATGTAAAAAACCATTATCGCATTATGATATACATATATAAGACATTATTAATAAAGAAAGGAAAAAAACGGTTCCTGTGTACCAATGTATATATTTATGACTGTATAGTATGTATATAATTACAAAGATGCATAGATTTATGTAAAATTTATTATAAAAGTGCAAACAGTATAAAATTCGGATAAAAAGGGCATTCTTTATCTTGTGTTACTTTTAAAATTTCAACAGGCAACAGACATTTCTGCTCAAATTACATTAGGTGATCTACATTTTAGGAGAACTTTTAGGTATTAGGCTTTCGAAAGTTTTGGTTTGGCGTAAAAATATTAGAAAATGTTATCACACCGATAATGAAGAAATATAAATAAGAAAAGGCAGCCACACGGTATGCAAGCATGTAAACTTTGATTCAAAAGCATATCCTATTCGAAGAAAACAATGTATGTTCGATATCCTTTCAATCTAGTGATTAAATGGACTTTAATAAATCCTTACGTAAAAGTATTATTTAAATAATAATCACCTATTTAAATAACTATTATAATATGTATGCTACCAGATAGCATAATATGATTTCATATTAGGAGAAGATATTGGGTTGTTCGGAAAGTTCCTTCCGTTTGGGAAAACCAATTCGTACCGGAAAATTCCTGCCCGTCAATTATTAGGCATTAGATAACGGAATTGATGTCTAGTAATTAACTGATAGAATTTTCTTGTACGAATTGGTTTTCTCAATCAAAAGGAACTCTCCGAACAGCCCAATAGTAAACAATTAAGCAAAATTAATAATTTATTCAAAAGAAAAACTGTAACTGACAATCTTGCTTAGCCGATACACGCACACGCACAAACGCATATATATGTATAATATCTTTAAAAAATAGCTAACGAATTCGTTTAATAAAAATGATCGAATCTCTAATTTGATGATGGCATGTAATATTATTTAACATTAATTGTTATAGTAATATCATCATTGTTACTATACATACCCTATGGTAATATATGTCTAACAACAAATACATTTTTGTACACATTATTTTGTGTCAGTTATAAAAAATCGATTAAAAACAGCAAACTTTAACAAAAATTAAAAGTTACAAAAGATACAAAAGTCCAGATATTTTACAGCACATCTATACTACAGATTACATACTTTGTTCAATTTATATCTCTTCCGCCTAAAAATATACAAGGAATTATCAGAGCATATGAAATGGATAAATTATCCAGTCTACAATGTCACCCGTGATTATGAAATAAAGATGACGTACGAAATACAGAGAAAAAACTTTCATGGAGTCGTTAGGCAATAAATCATCAATCTTTTTATCACCAGGAAGCTAAAAGAAAAATCCCTACAAACATGCCACGGGGCTTTTTTTTTCTCCCTTTACCCCTTTCAAAATTTTTTTTGGTAACAAAGAAATACGTCACCACTGCATCACAACAATGCTATTCAACCACTGAAAGCTAGATCCAACAATATATCATTGGTATGTGCCTTGCGTCTGAAACTTTTGTAAGAGGGATTTCTTTTTTTTTTTTTATTCCCTGGCTGTAAGTCTTATCTCAATGTCATTCTTTTTATTTTCAATTCCTGCAACAACGCATTTCGTGATGCTTAAGTCAGATTAAAGAAGGTTTTAAAGAATAAGCACGGGATTTTTTTCTTTAAAGAAAATATATTTATTTCTTTCAATTGTGAACAAGTGAAATTTACTAAGGAGGAGTGAGCTTTACGGTGCATTATAGCCAGAAAAGAAAATCTCTAAACCTACGGTGGTGTGGTATTATTTTTGACATGTTCGGCACTTTTGGGATAAGTATTTATTAATATGTTAATGCTCTACAGGCTAATCCCGGACAGTAAAGAAAAATAAAAAAAGAAACATACCTCCAAGTAAAAAAAAAAAAAAAAAAAAAAAAAAAAGGCGGCCTATGTGTGTCTTATGAATAGAGTATAATAGTGGAATCGATTTGCATGATTTACAGAAGGCTAAAGAACCATACTGCCAAATGTGGGCAAATTTTTATTCAAAAATACAAATTCATAACAGAAAATTTTTAATAGTAATTTTCTTGTATTTTAATCACGGAATGCCTATCATTTTATGCACTAAACATAACTTTTCAAACTTTCTGGTAAGATATCGAAATTTCCGTTAAAAAAAAAAAAAGAAAAAAAAAGCCATAGTTGGCAAAATTGTTGAAGAGCAGCGACAGAGTTGCAGGTTTGCTTTTTTTTTTTTTTTTTTTTTTTTTTTTTTTTTTTTTTTTTTAATTCAAAAATTTAGAATTCTTACCGGAAATTCTGAAAGAAAAATTTTTACTTTAATAATCCGGAAATGTCCGTCATTGAATAAAGAAAATAATACTGTAGAGAATTTCTGGTATGAATGCGAAATTTCGAAATTAAAAAAAGGCCAAACTGGCAACCCTGAGCGGCGATATACAGAATGAGTATTTTACTTCTTCCGAGCGGTTAGGGGGGTGATGAGAAATGTCGAAGATCAACACTTCCTCACAAATTGCAACTTGTACGATTTTAGCTTGTTGTAACCACAAACTTGTTGAGTTTTAAACCATTAGAAATGTTTGTTATGTCGTTCTTGGCACGAATTTGCGATATTGTAACAAAATTTGGAATTTACGTTGAGTTTTCCTTGCCATAACAGAAAAATAAATTAGTAAAGTGCTCAGTTACTACATATTGATACTTTCCATAGCAATTATTATATAAAGTTTTAAGAGTACAGAAAAATTTATACTTTAAAAATGTCTTTTAAACACTTTCCAACATAGTTGAAAAGTGTTTATGAATTCGGTTTGTCTGTCTGTCCGTCCGTGTTCTAACTCGCGTAAATATATTCGGATTGTCATGCAATTAGTATATGTTACTGAGGTTTGCTATGATATGTTCAGTATTTAAAATAAAACGCGTGCAGCACTTATTGTTTTTTACAGAGACACTCAAAATAATTCCGTTACATTACGATCTATGGGGAAAAATCGTTTGCGGTTTATTTTAATAATGTTTAAATATTTCAAACATATTGAAATTGATACATATCACAAGATGGCAAATGCCGACTATGTGCGTTTTTAAAATATATCTCTTTAAATTTTAAGTATTTAAAAATGTTCTGTAAATTTTTTAATTTCCGCTTGATGAAATTTTATCATCTTCTTAGAAATACTTAAAATTTAAGGAGAGAATTTTTAAAAAAGCACATCGTCGGCATCTGACATCTATTTTCTGATGGTGAAAATCGTATTTTGATAATTATATTAGGTAATGACTGATCACGCTTCTAAGTTTTCCCATAGGTTAACATGGGATTTCACGTTTGGGGAGTTTCGGTGAAGCGGCCTCTTATAGTGTCATACCACTGACACAGGCATTGTTTTTTCAAATTTATGTAAGTTGTTTTTTCTGCTTAACAGGGTGTCTTGGAAACACACGAACAAACTTTGAAGGGATGTAAATAATATTAATATGAACACTTTTCATAAAGGGAAGCATAATCTGAAACAGATAGATGGCGCTGTACTCCAACGTTTTGATTTGTCGTGGTGAACCTTACATACTCCACGCATTTACCACCACCTCTAGGCCTACGCGCTGACACAAAAATGTCGGCTGACGTAGGCGGATTTATTTCAGCGTTTGTACGGTCCCTTGAATTTGAATACCAATAATTTCTAAAAGTTTTCTCCACCTTATTTTTCTGAGATTAAATAAGTCAAAGAAAACTTTTTAAAAAAGTACTGGTGTCTAAATTTAGGGGACCGTACAAAACTTAAAAAAATCCGCCTATACGACAGCTGCCATTTTTGTGTGAGCGCGATGGCCTAGTATTCAGGGGGCAGTGCATTCACGTTACATGGTCAATACATTCACTCTATTTATCAATTATAGATTTCTTTCTGTGCTAGATATTAAACGCAATTGCGTACGAAACGACTTTTGTACTAGAACTAAATTTATTAGGTTACATTACTTTTCTTATGAGCATGTTGCTGCATATTTCAAAAGAGTCTTTCTAAATTCACCAAAAGAAAAAAATAATGATTTCTAGAGTTTTTTATTATTATTATTATTATTATTATTATGACAAATTCGATGCATTTTATTGGTTTTCAAAATCTACTATCCTATTAAAAATTGTTGCTCTTCTCTAATTAAAAATGAAATATGAAACAAGCGTTATCAAAAAACTACCAATGTCATATGAAATATTGGAAGCTAGGTCAAAGTAACTTAATGATTTATGATTCTGCCTTACTTATATATTTTATAACTTGAAAATAAATAACTTTCATATTCAGCTTGACAGCAGAAAAAAACTACATTTTGAGAGAACTGATTAAAACACGATATTTCTGGCTACTCACTAATGAAAGAAAAATTTGAACTACACGCACGTCCTAAAAGAAACTAAAAATTGAACTCTCTCTAAAAATAAAGAAAATAACTTATTTCAATCGAAAATGAGCTAAAGAAAAAAAAAAAGATTCTCATTGGACAACTTAAAATAGTTATCTAATTAAATGGTAAGTGTTATTGGTACTTTTTTTTCCGTTTGAAAGCAAATTTCGCAAAGGAAAAAAAAACTACCTTAATTAGAACGTCAAAATATGCACCTTAAAACTGTCTTTAAAACGAGAAGAAAATCCTTACTTGATTTAAAATAAACATCTGTTTGGCCACCGGAAAAAATATATAAATTTATATTTAAATATCTCGCATATCAAAATGTCTCGTGATTCTAATTAACGTGATAAGAGATTTTCTTGTATTCTTGAAAAAAAAAAAAAGTATTTGGCTTTTAAATTAAACTAGACGAGGAAATACTTATTATTTTTAAAAGCGTGTCGAATTTTAAAAGAAGTTCATCATTAAGTTTATATATAAATTAAAAAAAGTAACTTTATGCATATACATGGCAAATGAAAATAAGTTATGAAAGTAATAACAAAGTTAGTATTCGAAAGCTAAAATAAAAACAACGCAAAACAGATTTTTTACTATGTTATAAGCTATGATAATTTATATGGTTTATCATTTACCCGTTTTTATTTAATATTATTTTTTTTTTCATTCCGTGCTAAAATATGATATCATCTGCAAAGTATTTAAAAATATTTTTGAAATAATTTTGAGAGTCAGTGACATGTAACAATGAAATATTGTTAAATTCATGGATTAAAAATTGTGTATAACTTAAAAATTTAAATTTATTCTTATTGAAATTTTTCGTCTGAACTAAATTATGTTAAAAAAAGTTCGGCGTCATTAAATCTAAAAAAATAAGTTATTCGGAGATAATGTAATTGCATTCTTTTGTGCAACCCTGTAAAATAATTATAAATGTTGCAAAAAGCGCTTACGCTAATGAACAGTTTAAAATCGATTTGAATAGTACGTTTAAATTTACGGAGTATTTCAGATTTAAAAAAAATTAAAACACGGACAGATGGACAGCAAGATGGTACGTATACGACTCCTTTAGGGTTCCTATGGTTTTTATTTTTAAGTACAGGATATTTTAGTCGTATTCTTTGCCTTGGCTAATCATAGAATTCTTGGATTAGAAAGGACAAAAATACTGTATAGAATTAAAAATTAAATATCGTTAAATGACGCAATCCGGAAAAGGTTAATTATAGCTGAAAACTTTATTCCTACATCTCTCTTTTCTAAACTATAGTGACAATAACAAGATATCGTTAACTTCACCTTTTAGAAAACAATCTGCCAGAGACAAAAATTTTCTTAAAAATTAATTTTATGTTTTTGTAAAGTGCACATTTGCAGAAACATACACTTTAATTTTTCGTATTTTTTGTCTTTTTTAATAAACCTTTATTTAAAGTTTCTGAAATTTCTAGTTTATACTACAGAGTTTACTCATGCAGTGTACTTCAAATTTACTTGGGACTTAAAGCTTTTTGCAGGACTGCTACTGTCGACTATTTTTCAATTGTATTCGTACCACTTTTTTCAACAAAAATATTTTAAGCAACTTTTAACAACGTTTAGGAAATAAACGTTCTTCTAAATTTAATTTTATAAATGGGAGATCGAAAATTTTTTTAAAAACCCTGTCCTCACGTTACCATGATCAAAGCTTAGATCATTAAGTTATTATTGGAACCCTATTCTGAAAATAATGTATCCCTCTTTGCGTGTATTTAATATATTTAAAAATTCTGTTTAATTAGTATTAAAAAAGGACAGAAAGGCAGACAAATTCCTAATGGAAGAGATATATATAATTATAGATAGATAGATAGATAGATAGATAGATAATTGTTATATAGATATATATAATATATTTTAAATATAATTCACATTATATTTAAAAGTTTCAAAAAGAAAAAATATATATAAACATGTTTTGTCTCGGCACCTTCCAAATTCAGGGTTCGTAAGATATTACCACAATTTTTTAATAGGATTTTTCGCCTTATTTAACCCTTTAACGGTTAAAGCACTTCAGTTGCTAAAATGTTGAAATAAATGATTGTCACCGGAAATTATGAACAAATTTATTTGTATGTAATAAATCACATATTTCACATACATAATAAATGGAAAACATTTCTATTAAAATTCTGCTGTCATTGTTGAATTTCGTAATTAAAATTTTGTGGTTTCGTAGGGAAACCAATGTCCGTTAACCCTTTCCGGCACAGTGGTCCCACTTCGGGCACACCTAATTTTAATTCCTAACTTGCATTCGGCACCAAGAATATTTTAATAAAATTTTGCTTCTACAATAACAGCTTAAAATAAGGTGTTCTTATTTTCTTAAAAAGTCGTTTGTAAATTCCGGTGTCAGTCAGTAATTTCGCATTTTACGAACAGAATTTGTCTGTGCCGGAAAGGTTTAAAGGGTTAAATACAGAAAAGTATTACAAATCCTGCAATTAAAGTCTACAGTTTCTGCTATATAAATATTAAATATAATTTGTTTTATTAAAAAGTTGTTGTAAAAGCGTACGAACCCTGAAATTGTTGCGATCATAATAAAATATCATTAATTTCAATGTTTTTACGATTTTCACAAAACTGTCTCTGAAAAACAAAATAAATAGATTTAAAAATCAGTTTTAGCCATTTGTAAAGTAAACATTTTCAACCACAAAATATTTCCTATTTTCTCCTTTTTTACTTTTCTTTTTTGGACTTTTACTTATAGCTCCTGAAAATTATAGTTTACACAAAAAGTTTACTGATTATTCAGTAAACTTAAGAAATAAACTTACTTTTTCGTAATCTCGGGACTAAATCCGCTTTGACATACGTCGCTGGCGTCAAAGCTTTGTCCATTATGATATTAAAGGAACCCTCTTCTGAAAATAAAGTATACCTCTTTCTTTTGTTTTCACAGGTTTTTGTGAACATTTATTCCCTGAAAAACCCACTTTAATCTATCTTAAGAATCACGAAATGCCAGGTTTCTAAGAATTGAAAAGAAGACAGATGACACGGGGATAAAGCCAATGAGCCGGAAAAGAAAAAAAAACTTTATAAGGTAGGAAAAGCTTCTTACAATAGTTTAAAACACAGCATCCATACCAATGATGTATTATTGTTCGACTCCATTATAGATTACTTGGTAAACAACGGCAGTATCAAGATTATATCTCTTTCCATTTTTCAATTAATTGAATTTTATAAGGTTAGCTAAGTTTGAAGCTAACTTTCTGATAATTTTAAATGCTTTGTAAACAATACGTTATGTCAAGAGAAATATAATATAACGTAGAAGAACCTCTTACAACAGTATAAAAGATACGGTCCATAACAAGAATATAGTATGTGTTTGTATTAAAGATTGTTTGAAAAAGTAAAATAATTAAAAATGGATTGGTGGGGTCATTTTACAGAATTTCGACAAACATGGTTTGCCGCGCCATTTTTTAATTTTCCAATACTTTGTATGTGGAAACCTAAAAAATAAAAAAAAGTGCCCATTTAAACTGATGGCATTGAGCTCACAGGCTATTCACACTAATTATTTATTATACTCTTATTTCAAAGAATAATACACCTCGAGAAATAAAAAAATCTACAATAAATTAAAGGGGAAATAGCCTCCCGTTCCCCCCTTTATACTTAACCATTGAACCCACAAAACTAATCAGGGAAGCGTCTTATCACAATGAAACTATATACAAAATTTAAAGCAAATAGGATAATTCTGCATGAAAAACTCATTTATCTAAATTAAAGGGGATGGGATTAGCCCCGTTCCCCTCTTTATACTTAACCAATGAACCCGCCAAAATGAATCAGGGAAGCGCCTAATCACAATGCACCTATATACAAAATTTGAAGCAAATCGGATAATTCTGCATGAAAAACCCATTAGCTCTCAGGCTTTCATAGCCTGTGACTTAAAAAATATAAACCCATTTTCAAAAAAAGTTAGATTTTTTTTTTTTTTTTTTTTTTTTTTTTTTTTTTTTTTAATTCGCGAGTGTCGAAAATTTCGATGTTACAAAATTTAACTATTTATAAAATATTGCATATTTTTTTAACTAATAGGTTCAATTCTATGAATTCAATTCTCTCCAATCTATTAAGGTCCTAAAACCGAATAGAACGTACTGATTTCACAACAGGAATTCTCACACCCCTGCAAAAAGAGGCGTTCATAACTATCACTTTATCAGAGATGCTGTTCGCTATAACCGAGTTAACAATACATATTTGTAATTAGCAGTACTGCTATTTTGAAGTAACAAATTAAATTTGCCTCGTTGTTTATCCTTTAATAGTTATATTTTGCCTACGCCAAATGCGCTCCATTGCTTTAATAAAACTATTATCAATATACTATAATGGCAATGAAATCTAATACTACGCTCCTTGGTCGAGAAAAAAGAAATTTCATCCCGAAAATGGCAATGGATTGCAAAAGAAAACAGAAAACAAAACTTCAATCCTCAACCGACATATACCACTCTCGACCTCAAAACAACTGCTTCGAAATGTTTTCTCCTGAAATATGAATGCTGTACTGCTGACATTGCGTGATTCGAGCCAATGCATTAAGGTCCTAATAAAAAGCATAGGGCGCAGTGGCCGCACAGGAGGGCTTCTAGCAGGCAGAACTGCAAGAGAAAAGTGTTCTCTGGTAAGAGAGAGAAGCTGTTATTTTTTTGTTTTGGCTGTCGGAGCAGCAGGTAATACGAAAACTAACTTTTCATCGCCAGCATTAATTCAGTTGCCAAAGTCTCTTTTGAATGGGCCTTTCCATTTATCGTGGAAATGCAAAAGCGGAGGTAAGGCGGAGGTAAGTGCAAGGGGTAGTGTAGTGTGTCGTTTCCGGACGCCCTTTGTAAGTAGTGCACACGATGGGGCTGAAATGTTTGTGAAGCGATATTTTCTGGAAAATGCAGTAGTAGAAAATGATGATGGATAGAGAGCTCAGTTTGGTTTGTAAAGGAGCTTTAGAAGAATTTCTTTTGGTATAATTAACCGTTGATATATTCATACAGAATAAATACTAAAAAATAAATTAAGGTGGATTTATTTTGCATACAAAGGAATTAGTTATAGTGCTTAAAGGGAGTTCTACTGACTTAGGTTGTTGAATTGTGTATTGAATTCTCAGTCTTTTGTCATAAAATTAGCTGTAGGTTTCCGAGATTTATCTTCTGTGCACAGCTGTTGAAATGTATAGTAAAGTTTCGATTATATTTTAATATAGATGTAAAATTAGTTTCTGAAGGTTCGGTTATAGAATCAGTAAAAAATATTTTTTTACCGTTTTATCGTCTGAGATCGGAATGGCGAACCTTTTTGCGTTCCCGTGTCAAAAATTTAGAAATGATAGTTATGAATATACGTGCAAAAATTTTATATTAAAAAATGCAGAATATGCTGCTTTACGAAACATTCCTCAAAGAATCGATCGCTTTCATTCACTAAATATCTAAGAACAAAAATCAAACTCCCATTTTTCTGTATTTTCATCAGTCATTCATTTAATGAAATTTTGATTAGGTAATATAATTTATTTAAATGGTACATGATGTAATAAAAAAATCTACGAATTTTTACTTTAGTAATTTTAAAGTTATTAATGCAACAGCTAACTTATAACAATCCATGTTCCATAAAATACAGATTGATTAATTAAGGAGGTTTTTGCTGTTGTATGTTCCATTCGATGGAGAATACTTCATACCTAATTCACGTTTTGTTATTTTTAGTAATATGCATAGCAAAACTTTATTCACATCGTTTTATAGCAGTGAATGCCTTATGAAATTGATTTAAGATATACATATTTTTAAATTCATATAGAAAGACAAAATAGTTACATGTCGAACACGCAGCATATCATGAAAAAAAAGGGAATTTTCTAGTGTGTTGATTTATGCAAAGATAATTCAATTATTTGTGATAATCTGTATGCATTAAATAAAACTTTATTTATTATAACAGAAAGAAAAATCAATTTTATCTGTATAATGATTAAAATTTTCTTCGTGTCAAAGAAATTGTCACATATGCCACCTCTAACATGCATGACTGGCCAACTCTGGTCTAGGATATTTTTTACTCATAAAACAACTAAATGCGGTACAACAGAATTTCATTTTCTTGAATTTGAACTTCAAATGAAAAAAATAAAGTATTTTGAATAGTTATCCTTTATCTAGAACAGTTTTTATTTTATTAACATCTTCAAAAACATTTTTTTTTTGTGGAATAACAGAGAAAGTACTAGTAATCATTGATCTTAAGTCTGCATGTGAAATTGTTGAGACATGAAATCTATTTAAAAATCGGGGAAACTATTTTGTATATTAGATTATAAATTTCAAAATGACAAATCATAAATTGGTTTGATTTAGTCATATTTTCCCACAGTGGCAAATAAAATTAAGACTTCACAACATAAAGTTAATCCAGAGTTGTCCCGTATTGAATCCACAACCTCTTTATATATAGTGCTCTAACTGTTCTCTAGTTCTGACAACTTTAGGCTACAAAATCCAAACTTTCTTCTGATATAGACCGCAGCAATATCTCTTTTGAAAATGGTGATTCCATTATGCATATTTTTCTGACAAGGATACATAAAATTAATTAAAAACCACATCATTAATATTTTCGCAATATTTAATTTTTACATTTTTCCAATATTGGCAAGAACTATTTCGCCAAAGCGAATAATGGTGCAATATTGGTTAAATATTAGCTTTATATTGAAAATATTTCTAATGAAACCTCAATATTGCATAATATTGGCTTTACGTTGGAAGTGTTTCTTCCAAAATTGTTTTTACTGACTTTACAATGGCAAAATGTTTCTTGTTAATATCGGCAAAATGTAAGCACACCAATATTGAGGTGGTATTTCATGACAATATTTAGCCAAGAACCCAATATTTTGTCAAGGTACAGCCAATATTGTCCAAAAATGTTTTGCTTAATTATAGGATCAGTTATCTCAATAATTGACATGATCCAAAAAGTGCATGTTGATAGTTCTACAAAATTCAATATTCTGCTTAGTTAAGACGTGATAGAGTTGTATGGTTATACACTTCTGCTTAGTAGAGTAATATGTAACAATAGCAAAATATGCCAAGTCCAAAATGCAGATGCCAACAATATGCCAAAATACAGATCGTGCAAAATGCATGGTGGTCAAAGTTTGAAGTTCCAACTTGAATGGTGGATTAAAAAATGAATTTTAATAAAACCTTAATGAAAGTCGATTTTATTTTTTTTTAAGTTATCCAAAATAATGGAAATAATGGATTTTACAATATTTTTGTTACTACAAAAATATTATAACATAGCTAAAAAAATGGAGTACTAGCATATTACTGGACGAGTACTAATTTACAATTTGCTAAAACTATTTAAAACATACTCATAAAACACAGATAGATTTTCTGTCCAATTACTAAAAATATCTCATTTAATATTTTTTTAATTAACAAAGGACTTATAAAACGAAGTGAACCATAAAATCAAAAGAGTCGAAAGATATCAATGGTCGTAGATGGACAAAAATGAACGTAGGGTCAAAAGATATCAATGGTCAACAAATATCTATTAAAAAAATAAAACCACTTGGAAAATGGGCTTTTTAGCTGAAATCACAAACATGGTTTTAACTGTGGCTAAATTTTAGGGCCTTCTATAATTGATGTCCATTTAACTCTAACAGTCTAACTTTTTTATTAAATCATGAAAGGAAAAAAATAATGATGAAGTACAACTTGAAAAAGCATTCAGAAGCCAAAAACGGATACTTTTTTTTTTCTTTAAAATTCTTTTAAAGAAAAAAATCCCTCCAGATTTAGCTGAAATCACAAACATGGTTTTAACTGTGGCTAAATTTTAGGGCCTTCTATAATTGATGTCCATTTAACTCTAACAGTCTAACTTTTTTATTAAATCATGAAAGGAAAAAAATTATGATGAAGTACAACTTGAAAAAGCATTCAGAAGCCAAAAACGGATACTTTTTTTTTTCCTTTAAAATTCTTTTAACCCTTTCAGGATGGGTGTATCAGCTGTGCTGCCAAATCGGTCGGGTTCGTTACTCAGAAAGTTTAAATAGTAATTTTTGTTGTTATATAATTTTGAACAGTATATATATATATATATATATATATATATACTTGGTAATCACAGATGATTTTGATTATTTTTATACATGGTTGTAGGGGAGAAGTCCCTTAGTCTCAGGTTCAACGGATTTTATACAACGCTCCTTAGTTCTCGAAAAATAGGGGTCTAATATTTTAACACAACTTCAATACTTACTCTAGATTAATTTTAACACAATTATTCAAATTGGTAAAGAAATCATACGAGTTGTAATTTTCCAACTGGACGAAAAATGTCCGCGCCAGGATGTGTGGATGATGTGCGAAAAATATCTGGATGAATTATGCCCTCCAGACTCGACCGGGATAGCTCAGTTGGTAGAGCGTATCAGCTTCAGCCAAGTGATCCCAGGTTCGAATCCTGGCCCGGACATTTCTCGTCCAGTTGGGAAAATTACTACTTCAATACTTACTTTCTAACAAAAGCTACATACAATAAGTTCTTATGGTGTCTGTATATATAATATACTTGTAATTATTATTTAATAATCCTAATTAAAAATTATAATATTGTGCATGTGCATTAATTATAATGTTAACCTATTTATTTTTTATTTGTAACTAAATCGTTGTATAAAACATCATTAAACAGTTAATTTTTTTTTAATCACTTTTAAAATGTATTTCATATAAGCTTTATCGATACAATGATGTTGAATAATTGTGTCGATTTGTGATTTTAAAGAAACACCATTTATATATTGCCTTAACATGGGAAGTCAATGCGATGATAATGCTACTCGGTTTTTACAGTAAGAAGCATAATTATATTAAAAATTAGCATAAGAATTAAATTTCAACATATTTTTTTGCATATTAAAGATTTTTAAATTTGTAATGCGTTTGCTTGCGCTTTGAATTAATTTATAACTAATAAAATAAGGTATGATTTTGTAACGATTTTGTAATTATTACTAGTCAATAATGGATCCATTTAAAAAAAAATCTCTTTAAATGTTGAGAGATGTTTAATAATGGCTTAAAAATCAAATACATTAAATTTAAATTAAATATATTAACATTATAATTAATGTACGATATTAACATTTTTAATTGATATTATTAAATTATAATTCCAAGTGCTTTTATGAAACAAAAAATGAGAAAAACAAACGTAGCTCGGCGCGGTCTCGAACCAGGGCCCGCGGATCAACGAGCAGACGCCATAACAACTGAGTTACGACCAACGCAGTAATTTCGTTACAAAGTATTTAAGTTGTGTTAAAGTATTAGATCCTCTTTTTCTCGAAAACTAAGGAGCGTTGTATAAAATCCGTTGAACCTGAGACAAAGGGGCCTCTACCTTACAACATATATAAAAATAACCAAAATATGTGATTACCAAGCTTGGTCCTCTCCTTGTCAGATCAATCTGGAGCCCGTCCTGGTTGACGGAGTTTGTTGAAACTTGGTATGTACATTATATAGACCATGGTGAAGACAAGATATCTAATTAAAAAAAAGTTCAAATTTTGACCACCAGGTGAAAAGATGGCGCATTAAAGAAGCGGAATCATAAAACGTTATTTAATCACAGCATTTGTTTAATGTGCACTCCATTTGTGTCAATATGTTCAAAGACTTTGAATTCCTGAAGAATCACTTCGTGCTTCTGTTGAATAGGTTATTGACACAAATGGAAGAAGGCGCGTTGAACAAATGCTGTGATTAAATAAAGTTTTATGGTTCCAATTTGTGTTTCCAGTTCGTTAGGCGTCTTCTTTTCACATGGTGGTCGAAATTTGAACACTTTTTTTTAATTGGATAAGTCTTCTCCCTTTGATTCATATAACCTATACACCAAGTTTCAACCAAATACGTCAGCCAGTCGAGGCTCCAGATTGGTCTGTGTTTGGTCTGAAACTTTAATTATAACCCATATATTAAAAATTTATTTAAAAAAATATAGTGTTATGAATTGAATAAAAAAAATAGTCGCTAGTTACAGCCTTGTATCCTGAATGAGTAAGTTCCTAAAACTGTTGTTCAATATAGTGAAAATAGTAGATATGTTTCTTTTTTTTTTCTTTTTTTTGTTATTTTATCATTAACAATATCTGAAGTCATCTGACGTTACTCTATATGGCATATAAAATGAAGAACAACATAAAATTAAAATTAAGTAGAGCAAAAGTTTTTCCACTAACAATATATATATATATGATAAAAATAAAACCACTTTGAAAAAAAAAAAAAACCGTCTTTCAAGCAGATATCATAAACGTGCCTTTAAATGTGGGTAACGCTTAGGGCGTTCTATAATTGATGTCCGTTTAACCCCAAGGGTCTAACTTTGTGATTGAAGCATGAAAAATAAGAAATAACTATGAAAAACTGCAACTTCAGAAAAGCTTCGAGGGCCCGAAAAAGAAGACGTTATTTTTCACAACTCCCTGAAGCTCGTATTTCTACGTTGAAAAAAAGGGAGGAAAAAAATTAAATACATAAAAATATTTATTTTTTATCCCGATACTTTTTTTTTTTTTTTCATTTATTTTTACTTGCGTATACAGGAGATGATACATATACCAAACAACGTCAATTGCACACGTTGACAAATTCTCCTTTTCTTCGAATAGGGAACAACTTTTTTTTTGGTTTTTAGTATTATTTTGATACTCAGCAGTCTTCGATTTTTATGAAATAAATTTCTTTTTACTTATTTTTCCTCTTTCAGTCACATTCTTTTTTTTTTTTTTTTTTTTTTTTTTTTTTTAAGTTTCTTTTCATAGATGACTGGTTTCGAGTTCCTTTTCTTTCTTTTTTTCCAAATTTTTTTTAAACATTTTACCTCTCTTTTTCGACTTTTCTTTTAAAACTTTTAGCAAGTTTTTAAAAAGAGACAAGTTTCTTGGATCGGTTATATATTGTATCGGATTTCTAGCATGGGACAGTGGGAGGAGATACAGTTGTGGTAAAAGAGATTTGCAATTACTCATTTTATGACATAACTGCTCGGAAAAATTTTGTATAAAATATATTTAAATAATTCAATTTTTTAATCACCACTATTTCCGAATAGTAAGCTTCGCCTTATTTAATCGCAGAAATCTTCGATTAAATAGGGCAAAGTTCATTATTCGGAAATGATAGTGATAAAAAAATCTTATTGGCAACTATGAGTGAGGTAGGTTAAAACAACTGATTTCGGCGGGGGCGGTTTTTCATGGCTCACCCTGTGCCTTGTCCAATATTGGCATGGAATAATGCAATAAATGACGATGCTAATTATTCCAATGCCAATAATTAATAATTGGCAAATAAATGACAATAATTATTAATTGGCACGAAATAATCTCATAAGGGTGTTTACATTTTACCAATATTGCGCCAATGTTGAAAATATGTCTTAAGTAAAACCAATATTTGACCAATATTGGTATTTCCATAGAAATATTTTTCATTAATGCAATATTGGGTCCACTATATAAAAAAAGATTTAATCCTTGTAAGGTGCGATTTGGACATAAAATTAGTAGAAGTCTAATATTAGACATTATATTTTATAAAGTTTTGCAATAAGAATACCTACAAGGTTGAACTAATATTGTGAAAATATTGATAACTTATATTGAATTCTAGACAATGGGAAGTCATGCGTACAGTTGGAGTTAAAGAGATATGCAATTTCTCAATGTGTGGCTTAACAGTTTTGTAAAATTTCGTATAAATTATGCTTAAATAAAAGCTTTTTTTGTACATTAAACCAAAACACTATTATGCATATATTGCTTATATTGGTTATATCTTGTTCAATTTTGGCATGAAGTAATGTTCAACATTTCTATGTTTAAAATTTTTCAGTATTGCACCTACATGGGCAAGACATATTTTGCCATTTCATTGCATATAGTTCCAATATAAAGCCAATATTTAACCAATATTGGTATTTCATATAAATTATTTCAATTAATTAAATATTAGGCCCAAATATACCCAAAATGAAATGTCTGTTTGAATAAGTACCATTCTGATGTACAAATTACAATAGTCCAATATTGGTCTGTAAAGTTTATAAGTTTAATATTGGAAATGTCTACAACGTAAAACCAATATTGCGAAAATATTGATATCTTGTATTGGATTCCCATTACCTGGACAAATGGAGGAGATAGAATTGTGCTTAAAGAGCGGATAAAGATATCTAGTTACTGATTTGGTGACGATAAAAACTACTCAGAAGTTTTTCCGAAAATCAGTGGCATCAAAAGAAATTTTGTTTTATAAATGCTTCTTTAAATATCGAAAGTATATTGGTTTATGAAGTTTCAAAAGATAAAGAGCTCTTTTAGGATTAGTGGGTAACTCGGAAGAGGTTAATGTATATTTTCAATGGTGGTTATATTATATTTTTCTAAATTAAGAAACATATGTCTTTTTTTTTTTAGAATGCATATTTCCATACATTGCTTAGCAATTATTTTATGAAGCGTTTAGCTTATATGTAAATATATTGCCTAACGCCCAAATGGGTAAAGAATGGTCAAACATAGCTAGCAACCAACCCCTGCTTTTGAACCCCTTTTTGAGTAATATTATTTCCGAAAAGAAATATTCGCTTTCTGTAATGATAGAAATTCTGCGATTAAATCCACTATGATTACTATTTGAATATGCACTCAAAGATTGGAAGGTTTGGTAGCTAAGGTCTAATAAAATTTCGGGTCAGTAGATAATGAAAAATTTAGACGGAAAGTTACCCCACTCTTTGTCCATTTATCCCCTGAAAGAATTTTCTTCAAATGGGGTGGGGTTATTTACTCATGTTTTTTAAACATAAAATGAATGAAAAAAAATGTATAATAATAAATTTAGAAGATTAAAAAAAATGGATGTCCACAAGCATTGAAAAAGTAAAAGCTAAAATAATTTATGAAATATTTTATCTAAGCCGTTTTATGTACCAACATTGCTGTAAAAAAATTTAATGTGTTATAGTTCATTTATTTTGAAACTACTATATATTTTAGATTTAAAAAATATTAAATTCCTCGCGATTATTAATGAAAATACTGAAAATTCGTGTAAATACAGTTTCGTAATTCGGAACGCTTTAAAGCACTTTCATCATTAATTAAAGGAACATGACGCTTTCAAAAACAGGTAATTAGCTATTTTTTGTAAGTTGAAAATATGTAATTTTTAATCCCAAAATAGTTGACTTTTAGCCAACATTTTACATTCAAAAAGGAATGTGGTATAAATAATTATATAAGACAAAAACTAATTAATAAACAAGTTAGATTAGTTTTCATAGAAAAATTAAACCCAACTAACAACATAAGTACATATGTACTTCAATTTAAAGTATTTTGAATAAAAAAGTAAATGAATGTACAGAGTCAATTAAAATGCCCATTCATATTTAGTTACACATTGCCGCTACATTAAAGTCACGTGACGTCATGTGTTAAAATAGGGGATTGTGTAATAAGTTTTCTGCTTGTCTGTGTGTTAACTGTAAAAATTTTGTATAGTAAATTATCGATACCTCGAAGCTCTAATAAAGAGATGATTTCTGTGAGATATATGATATTCCAGTTATAGAAGAAAAACAAAGAATATTTTTCTACGACAAAACGTTTTTTGGAGGTATACACATTCCACTAAGATTTTTTTTTTTTTTTATCTCACGTTTTTATGGCTAACATATTCCATATTGAATTTTTGCATAGACATTTGCTATGAGTGCATACAGTGTACGTGCATTGCCAATAATTCTGCCTGTGTTCCAGAACCAAATAAGTGTACAAAAGGCAACAGTTATGTAACAATATACAGGTTGACAAGAAAATTTGAAAATTCAATAATTCATTATCTGTAATACATATGAAGATGGGAAAAAGTGACATTTATAGCTGGTAACTCTTAAATTTTATATGCTGTAATTTTAAAAACAGTTCGAATTTTCATCAATAGATGGCGCTGCACCGTCCGATACATTAAAAATGCTCAAATAAATTTAAAAATTCAAGCATTTTTTGGGGTTTTAGTTACTACATAGAGTAAAAAATAAAACTTGAGAGATTTTTTATGCAATTTTACATGTTACTTTGAGCCTTCTTACAATTTGAGACAGTGCAGTGCTCTCTATTGACAAAAATTTGAACTATTTTTAAAGCTACAGTATATGAAATTTAAGAGCTACTACATATAAATGTCCCTTTTTTATTATATTTAATGAATTACTGAATTTTCAAATTAAGGCGCTTATTACCTGTCACCCTGCATATAAACAGAACTAAATAGGTCCACATGAGGTGACAATATTTGAGTGGGGGGAGGGGGGGAGTTTCGAGAGGAAGATGGTTTTTGACATATTGGCGATATTAGCGGCCAAATTTGTCGCCAAAAGTATTTTTTAGGAAGTTTGAGAGACCAAAGTTGTAAGATGCTTTTTAGCGGAGTTTCTCCAAAAATTGTGTATATCATAAAGGACGCCAACAATTTCTGTTAACGGAAAAAGAGTATAAATAGGATATCGCACCATCGTTTGGAGAGTGTTTTGGTAACTGTTAACAAAAGTCATTAAGTTAGTGATTGGTCTTTGAGAAGCAGCGATATTTATGCTTTGTTGATAGTATCACACTGTTTTCGTGATTTTTGCGATTCTGAAATATTCGTCGAATAAAATAAATTCTGTCATTATGAAACTGTTTTTTAAAATTGCTTTTCATTGCACAGAAAGCCAAAAAATGTATAACAGTATATACAGATAATGGAGTTATGAATAAATAGGGAAGAGAGATAGTGTAGTGTCTACCGGTTACGAGTGAAGTAACTGAGGATGTAGTCACAAAATGGCGGCTGTTGTTTGTTTACATCGGATTTGATTAGCGTCGGGGCAAGCTTTCACCAGTAAAAACCAATTGCAATTTTTGCCTTATTTATGACAGAAATTCTGTATGAATGAAACTTTTAAATAAGGCAAATTTTTCTATTCAAATTTACTGGTGGAAGGCGGTAATCAAATTCATTGACATTGAAACGAGGGTTGTTTATGTAGTCACAATATGGAAGTTACTTCCATATTGTGACTACATAAACAACCCTCGTTTCAACCAGTTTAAACTCGTTTCAACAATTTGACCGCGACATACGTTATACACGGCCGGTGCATGACGTTTAAAACGTCACATGCAGTGGATCAATTTTTCACGGAATTGGTGCAAAGCGGCGCGCCTCTCGTTTTGCACCAATCACCGTATAAAAATGATCCACTCCATGTGACGTTATAAACGTCATGCACCGGCCGTGTATAACGTGGGTCGCGATTTGACCCGGCGGAACCGGTTACAGTTGAAACTTCACCATTTTGAGGATTTGTCAATTCTTTTTTGTTCATAGTTCCATGTTAAAAACACATTAAAAATATATGCCTCTAAGCTACTACAAAATTCTGATACAAATACGTTTATGCAATAAGTATTTTAACCACTTAATCAAGAAAAATCTTATAATACAACTAGTACTGAAAATATTCACAGCATACTAAATAATATTTTAAAATAAAATATTCTCTTGTGTGTAATTAAAATTTTCGTAACTAAGAGGCTTTTATACATAAGGACCTTTCGTATGATATTTTACACAAATATTATATTTTATTCTCATAAATAAATTTATAAAAATAATAAACGAAATAAGAGCCTTATTCAGAAATTTTTAAATTCTAAAAACGAAGTATTGAGATAAAAACTCGACAAAATAAATAATTTTATTCAGATACTACGTATTAAGTGCAAATTCATCTTTATTCTTTTCTTTTTTATTTTAAAACGAGAGCAGAAATCTAAAAGCTCTTCAGTCGAATTCAAGTATTTCTTTACTTTTGTTTCCAATTCGGATTCAAGAACATAATAACGGAACTCAATGATACGGCTTATAAGAATAGATTTTATGTGTCACCAAGCTATTTTCTCGCTGTTTTTATTTTTATCTATTTAATTTGGAACGTGCAAGAGGAAAAACAGAGTCAATAGAAATATGGAAGGCGGGGGCTATTTTTCTAAATCTCGTCCCTAATCTGTACCATCGCTAGTAAACAGTATTGGGTAGAGATTTTGTTGATATCAACGTGACTAGAGTAAAAACTAGTACTCAGAGCCGAAAAAAATGCTATAGCACGGAAAAGTGAAAAATATGAGATATAGAAAAAGCAGCACAGTTTTATGATATGCAGTGGTATGTATGTATGTTTATGTATGTATGCATGCATCTATATACATATTTTCTTATATCTCGTCCCTAATCTGTACCGTCGTTAGTAAACAGTATGGGGAAGAGATTTTGTTGATATCAACGTGACTAGAGTAAAAACTATTACTCAGAGCTGAAAAAAATGCTATAGAACGGAAAAGTGAAAAATATGAGATATATGGGAAAATCAGCATAGTTTTATGATATGCAGTGGTATGTGTGTATGTTTATGCTTGTATGCATGCATTTATATACATATTTTTCTAAATCTCGTCCCTAATCTGTACCGTCGCTAGTAAACAGTATCGGGTAAAGATTTTTTTTTATATCAACGTGACTAGAGTAAAAACTAGTACTCAGAGCCGAAAAAAATCCTATAGAACGGAAAAGTGAAAAATATGCGATATAGAAGAAGCAGCATAGTTTCATGATATACTGTAAAAAATTTTCAGCTTTTGCTGCATAGTCCCTCCTCCTCTTTTATAGAATATCTCTATCTTGACCAATGAAAATGCTCCATAATATGGTAAAGTGACCGTTTTCTAAAAGCGGTGGAGTGTGTCTGCAGCAAAAGTTGTCGATTTTTAACTGTGTATGTTTATGCATTTTTCCATGCATCTATGTACATCTCTGCATCCGTCGTTTAAATTTACCACATTGGAATTTTGTATGCTTTTACAGTTTTTGTTCCCTTATAGTTTTATAACACATTGTTCAAAATTTTATGAAAATGATGATTTTTTCTTCTGCGATTTTTCATGAAGCAAGACAATGCATTTCTCAACCGTACTGGGATTGCGGAAATCACATTGTTAGAATTTATGTTTAGATAAGTTTTTCATCCTCCTTATTAGCCTGATCTGGCCCCAACGTAGTATCATTTCCTTGCATTGAAAAATTATTTCAAAAACATCACTTGGTCTCGGATGAGAAGGTCATTGTGGATAATGTTAGGTTGTGTGAATCTATTTATTGTTATCTATTTAATTTGGGAGGTGAATGAATGAAAATAAATCCAATAGAAAACATATAGAAACGGGGGCTATTTTTCTAAATGTGATCCATAATCTTTACCATCGCAGGTTAACAGTATCGGAAAAGACTTTGTTGATACCAACATAACTAGTGTAAAAACTATCATTAATGACAATCTTAATTAATGATAATCTAATATTATCTTCAGCATTAGTTTTTCAAAGTTCTCTATATGCATAATCTTTGATTCATAAAGCAATCATATTAATTACGCTTTATGAATCAAAAATCAAATACCCATTGTATAAAAAATGTAAATACCCACACTAAATATATATATATATATATATATATATATATATACCCACAATACAAAAGCCATTTGTAATGGCCTCTATACGTCGTTACGCTTCTTGCCTTCATGTTCATACCAGCACAACCGTTCAACATTAAAATAAAACGAAATTTCTTCCCAAATTCGTAAAAGATGCTGGCAAATTCAAAAATAATATACCGATGCCCGGGTTGATTTCAAAAACACTTCCGACACGTTTGTCTGAATATGTCATTTTAATGTATAGACTTAAGCCATTGATGGCGTTCAAAAAATGGAAGAAATTTGCATACGAATGGTAAACAATAAGAACGAAATTCCAGAAAAAAAGAGACGGAATTTGGAAAGAAGAAGAAAAAAAAGAATCAGCGTTTTTCTACTGAAACTTACATCTCTGAATCGAAGGGAAAAAAAAAAAACATTAAAATTTTTTCTACATTTTTATTTTTTTTCGCCCACGCTTATACAAACGGATGGTAGAGGGAGGGGAGGGGGGTAAGAAAAGTGCAGCTCAAAAATATATTTTAACGCTGAGATACGCGTTCTATTTACCGATCAAATCTTTATTTCCACATAGGATGCTCTTAGTGTACTGAGATACATAATACATCAGCCTAATATAGAGGATACGAATCTTTTATGGGGGCGGTGGATGTTTCAACCCCCCTTACCCCATGCTCTAAACTCTCCGTCAAGGTTTGAGCATACTCTGCTTTCACGTTTCAAGAGAAAAAAATATTTTTTTTATATATATAAATGTAGTTTGAAGGCCGGCAAACATTTTAAGTCTTCACGGTAAAAGATTCCGAAGAAATTTTTGAAATGGACTTCAGAATTTCGTTTTTGAATAAAAATGTTTACAAGGAAAATATCATATACTATTTAAAAGAGATTTTTGCATTGCCTCTACCGAATATTTTGAAAACAAATTTAAATGACATCTATTTAAATAACAAAGATATGTCTATATATAATGTCGACCGATATGTGTAGATTCAGCAGTATTAAATGTCTTAATTTTATAAATCAATAGGATGAAATTTTTGAAATGGACTTTAGAATTTTGCTTTTGAATAAAAATGTTTACAAGGAAAATATCATATACTATTTAAAAGAGCTTTTGGATTGCCTCTAGTGAATACTTTGAAAACAAATTTAAATGACATCTATTTAAATAACAAAGATAAGTCTATATATAATGTAGACTTATATTTGTAGATTCAGCAATAGTAAATGTCTTAATTTTATAAATCAATAGGATGAAATTTTATGCTTTCTGTTTATGAATGAAATATCTGGATACAAATATTTATAAATAAAACGATATGATTTATATAAATACTTTTTGAATGCTTTAGTGATGATTTTGAAAATAGTAAATTCAAAAGCACTTTATTAAATAACAAAGTGCAGATATAGCGGAAGTCTCTTTCAGGTTGGTTGTAGTCTATTTAATATATGTTTAGCACAATTAGGCTAGTTTTAGTGTATTTAGCATAGTTTAGCCCAATTAAGCTAGTTTTAACCTATTTAGCATAGTTTTAGCAGAATTACGTTAGTTTTAGTCTATTTAGCATAGTTTTAGCAGAATTAGGCTTTTTCTAGTCTATTTAGCATAGTTTTAGCACATTTAGGCTAGTTTTAGTCTATTTAATATAGTTTTAACACAATTACCATAGTTTTAGTCTATTTAGTTTAGGTTTAGCACAATTAGGCTAATTTTAGTCTATTTAGCACCATTAGCTTAATTTTAGTCTACTTAGCACCATTAGCTCTATTTTAGTCTATTTAGCATAATTAGCTCAATTTTAGTCTATTTAGCACAATAAGGCTAGTTTTAGCCTATTTAGCACAATGAAGTTAGTTTTAGTCTATTTAGCACAATTAGGTTGGCTATTTTTAGTCTATTTTGCATAGTTTTAGCACAATAAGACTAGTTTTAGTCTCATTGCTTATAGTAATAAGCATATTTTAGCAGTATTAGGTGACCTAGATCAACAGGAGGTGATCATTTCTTAATACGAATAAAATATTAAATATTATTTAGAGGTATTTGTATTGATTTTATAATAATTTCGAAAACAAATCAATTATATTTCGTAAAATTATATTAATCAATTAAAATCAAAGATACATGACACTTGTGATTTCATTCATCATTAATATAACCCTGTAGTCATGTTTGAATTGGCTTTCAAATCATATTCATTAATGTAAAGAAATTGGTCGTTAATTTAAAATTATGATTATTAACTAGCAAATCTTCAGATCAGGGATCTTAACGTCAATTTTGAAAAACCTTTTAATTTTCTTATCACTTCTTACAATATCTAATATCCTGAAATCCGCAATTAATAATATTAGATTATTTGGATATTTCTAAGCATATAAAGGGTCCCAAAAATAAGAAAATCTAATTTTTTAGAATGTCAAGTACGACTGAATTTATTTAATTTTCTCTTTCTGATATGTATGAAATTGAATTGCTGGGCAATCATTAAATGAAAACAGGAAATTAAAAAAAAAGGCATACGTATTATTTCAAAATTATAAAAATGATAAATAAATGAGATTTTTTTTAACCTATGCACAAAATTCCCTAAAAATTATACAGAGAAATGCAAATAGGCGAGAAAATTATTTCGAAAAATTCAAACCGATTTGATTATTTTAACACATCACACAGAGAAAATTTGGCATCAATAATGTAACATATAAATCAACTATTCAATTGTGCCGTTTTCATTTCAGTGAAATGATAAAATATGAAAATAGTCTGAATTCCCATAGAAAAGCATTATGACGTAAAAGAAAATATTCCATATTTTTCGAACGAATGAACCAAATTTTACCAAAAACTATATTTCTAATTACGGGTACCTCACCAATTTATTTACCTAATTATAAGCTAATAAGATGCATTTTGCGACAGTTATCGGGAGACCTATAGACAAACAGACAGACACCAAAAACTTTTCGGGTCTTCCCAGCAAGCGACAACTGACGTTTCGGCAATTACAATCTAGATTATAGTTTCCAAACTAAGCGTTACTCTTGGTGCAGGGTTTCAGAAGTTTGTTGGAGGTTATTAAAAAAAAAAAAGAAACAATCTAACTTAGAAAATTTAATAATTTAATGTGGGATGTGTGTGTGGGGGGGGGGGGGGGTAAATCATCTTGTATTAAAATTTCGTTAGAAAAAATAATTTTCGAGAGCTTAAAGATGTGTAATATTCGACCATGATTATTTGGTATATGAACTATGTTGACTTTGTAAGGTCTATTCTATTAACCTCTTAAGCACCACGACGTACCTGCGTACGTCATGAAATATCTATATGTAATACCAGGACGTATGTACGTACGTCAAGGTTGCCAGATTGGCCTTTTTTTAATTCAAAATTTTGAATTCATACCAGAAAGTTATAATAGTAATTTGTATTTTACATAATAACAAACTTTTCATGATTGTATAAATTAAAATTATTCTTTTAGAATTTCCGGTGTGAAATTTGTATTTTTTAATATTTTTGTATTTTTGACGAAATTTAACATAGCTGGTATTCAGCATACTATCACTAAATTGAATATGATGCTTAAGGGGTTAATAAGGTGACAAATATACTTTGTGTTTTATAATGAGTGTTCTTCACCAACTATGTTTTGTTAGACACTTTATTTTTACGTAGTGTAATGAGCTCTTGAACAAAATAAAATGCCTTTCTGCTATAGGCAAGATTCAGTTTAAGAATATACTGAACATTACTGAGAAAAAGAAAATAAAGGCAATCTTACCTCTGATTTTCCTTTTAGCCTGCACATACTGATGTCATCCTCTGAAGAGAACCATTCCAGTCTCTACAATAAAACAGAATAAGTGCGTTACTATCACTGTTTACTTACATCAAATCACAATTACAAAACATAATATAAGCAATGGACACTTCATTTCCTTTTTTGGATTCAGTTGCATTTTCTAAAACTATCTCTTAAAATAATTATAAAAAATGTTTTTAATATAGAGATTATCCTTAATATTAATGATCATTCAAAAAATGTTTTGTATAAATATTTCAGAAGAATAATAAATAATGCAATTTAAATTTACAAAATAGATAATACTGCCAATATCTGCCAGGGTTCATACGCTTTTACCACAATTTTTAATAGAATTTTTCGCCTTATTTAAATGAAGAAAAGCATTACAAATCCTACAATTAACCGAGACGTCTACAATTTCTGCTATTTAAATATTAAATAGAAACTTCCATTAAAAAACTGTGGTAAAAGCGTACGAACCCTGCCTGCAGATTAATTTACCATAAATTCCTTCAAAAATATGTTAACTCCTTGAAGGGCACCGGTATATTGTATATACCACTTAATTTTAATCCCAAAATGCCACAATGACACCAGAATTTTACAATCGAATTTTGAATTTATAAGGTACATGAGGAAAAGCTTTTACTTATTTTAAAATAAATTCGTTCTTGAATCCTGGTGTCAATCAATCATTTCAATGTTTTAGCTACAAGAGTACTTGCTCCTGAAGAGGTTTAAAGCTAAAATACATTTGGAGAACTTTTTGCCCTAGCATAAAAAGTATTTTAATTAAGATTTTTTTTTAATTGAATTTTTATGGAATGCCAATTTTGGGCTTTTTTCAATGCTAGTCATTGTTTATTTTTACTTCATCCATCTATTTATTGTTATTTTGTTTTTATTTATTTACATGGTAGTTAAAGGACAAATAAGGCAACAAGTAAGTATTGCTTATTTTATGGAAATAAATAAAGATTTAGAGCAACAATCAACATCTATAAAATCAGTTATGTTATATTTCTATTTTCTTACATTTCTCCAAGAGTATGAAAATTGTCAAAAGTGTTCCGACACTTTTGTTCTTATCTACTCAGCTGGTACTCCAATATATGTCTCATTTTACAGTAAATCAGTAGCGAGCAATGATGCAATCCAACACAATTTCTAAGAGATTGTTAAAATTAAAGACAGACACAATGCGCTCACTGAGCTAATTAGTCGTTCGCAAACTGTCGTTTGATGTTAAAGCGTCACAATCCGCTTTCTATAATAATTAGAAACTATATCATAATGTATTTGATCCGGTGATTATAAAAATGTTATGAAGTTTATTATATTTTCAATATACTTAGCTTGTGATAATAGACAGCTCAAAATTTATGAAAAATCCAATCCTTGCTTTGTTTTGCGCCTCTATTTTGCAGTATTCTAAGCCTATACTGCTGTGAAAGTTATTTATTTTTATGATTGATTTAACGTTAATGAACATATATCTGTCATTTTGACTAATAAAATTCCTAGATATAGAATTAGAATGGAAAACAAAATATTAACAAATGTTTGTTGTAAAGCCAAATTTAACCAAAATAACAATATCTGAAAATTAATGGAATACTAGCAACAAAAACAAAAAATCAGAGTAAATTCAGTTTCACAATTACGAAAGGGGAAGTCTCCATTATAAAATCTAACAAGAGCGAAAAATCATGCGTCAAGCATAGATTATGTAACACTTTCCAACGCTTCCAAAATAATTTTACAAATCATTACTGTTTAATAAGCTGAAAGACAACATCTAAGTAAACAGTTTGGAAAACGCATAACATATTTAAAAACGAAATTTCAGGAATTTCCAACATATACAATATTCGGAAAAATATCCGAATACTTTTATTCAGCCTTGTATAGGATCTATAGATTTGTATATATACTGCATAGGATGCTAAATTTATTTTAGTTAGGAAACGCGTAGCGCAGTTTAAAATTCTCCTTCTGGAGTTTCTGTCAACAAACGGAAATGTGTTCGCGAACTTTTGTGCTGCCCTGTATATGAAATATAGCATTTATACACACCAAGTAATAGACAAAAAGTGAGTTAAATTTAAAATCGCGTTCAGTAAATTAAAACGCACTTCCAGGAATTATTGTTAACAGACAGTAGAGAATTCTTTTGTGTGTCCCTGTAAATCAATGATAACTGATATACACACAATATTCTGTAGTAAACCTCTTGTAATATACCTTAGTGATATATATAAATTTCAATGCGTTTAAAATAGTGAGACATTATTTAATTATACCGCAAGCGATTTTTCTCCATACACGTAATGTAACGGAATTCTTTTGACTGTCCCTGTAAAGTAACTATAAGTGCTATGCACACCCTATCCATATTAAGCTTCTTGCAATGCACCTTACTCATATATATCAATTACAATGTATTTGCAATTGCGTAACATCATTAAAATAAACCGCAAATGATTTTTCCCCATAGACCATAATGTAACGGAATTCTTTTGAGTGTCCCTGTAAAAAAACTATAAGTGCTACACACTTCAGTTGAAATAGGGAACATGCTATAGATATCGACAATAACATATAAAAATTGCAGCGCAATCCGAGCATATTTACGTGAGTTAGAGCATGGACAGACGGCTAGACAAACCGAAGTCATAAACACTTTTCAACTAGGTTGGAAAGTGTTAAAAACCACACAAAACTACTCATTCTTTTCTTTAAGGGCTTAAAAGAATAATATAAAATTGTTATTTTTTCTTAACATTTACTGGAGCAATAGTTTTCTTTTATACTGGATTTCTCCAAGAACATGAAAATTGTCAACAGTCGTTCGCCACTTTTGTTGTTATTTACTCAGCTGGTATCCCAATATGTGCTTCATTCTACTGTAAATCAGTACCGTACAATGGTGAAATCAAACGCATTTTCTATGACATTGTTAGAATTAAAGATAGACACAATGCGCTGGCTGAGTTAATTAGTCATTCGCGAGACTGACGTTTGATGTTAAAGCTTCACAGTGCGCGTTCTGATATAATTAGGGTCTATATCATAATGTAATTAAGCCGGTGATCGTAAAAATGTTATGAAGTTTATTACATTTTCAATATACTTTGTGATAATAAAATAGTTTGAAAGTTTATTTAAAACCTATACTGGCTGTGTTTTAAGTCTCTTATTTTGCAATAATCTCTATATATACTGCTGTGAAAGTTAATTATTTTTATGATTGATTTAAAGTTAATGAACATATCTCACTCATTTTGACAACAAAATTCCTGAAAATAGAATGAAATACAACGCTAACAAATGCTTGTTACAAAGCTAAATTTAACTATATTAACAATATCTGAAAGTTATAAAAAAAAGAGAACATAGTAACTTCTGTTTCACAATTTATTTAAGGAAGACTGCATTATAAAATCTAGAAACTAGATATACCGTGGATACCAAAGTTCAGTATATACTACCCACTTTTATCTTTAAGGGGACCGTGGACCTTTATTTGATAAAAAATAGACCCAAAAATCGGAATTTATTTTTGTGCGTATTATTATTATTCAGCTTGTATTGAACCATTTGAGAAAAACTGCACGCAGCTGCGATGATGTTTCGCAAAGTTACGAGTGTTTGAATTATGTACACAATCAATTTTTCCGTGCTTTAGTAAACTTTATACCTGTTTCACTCAATGCATATTTTACACGTTTTTTAGATTTTTGAAATGCTCCATGGGTCGTAATTTTCATTCAAAATTAATGAAATTGATAAGGAAGAATCCTAATACTGTTTATAAAGAAACTATGTATGCATTTTACAATTAGACTTCGTTAAGATAATTAAATTTGATTTAAAACTTATTAAAATGCTAAATTTTGATGTAAATCGGAATGGAATTCAGAAAAAAATCTCCCAAAAATTAACTATTTAAGAGATTAAATAACTGATACACAGATTTGTTTGTAATATAGTTTTAAGTGATCCAAATGCCAAATCGAGGAATTATCTTAAAAATTAAGACGCGAGGAGCATTTTAAAATTTGGTTTAAAATTTTTAATTTTTTTTTTTAAATCTTAAAATTATATTAAGACTAGACATTTTTTAAAAGGTATTCTACATAGTACATAGGTATTCTACATGGTAAAATGTAGATATGCTCAAAACTTCGTATATCTATGATGAAAAATAAAATATTTCCGTTTTAACGTCCACCGTCCCCTTAAAATCCTAAAATAAGTACTATAAAATTATTATTTTTTCATAACATTTACAGCAGTAACTGTTTTCGTTTCGTACTAGATTTTTCCAGAAATATGAAAACTGACTAAAGTTGTTTTGTTCTTATTTGCTCAGCTGATATCCCAATATGTTCCTTATTCTACTGTAAATCAGTACCGAACAACAGAGCAATCCAACAGAATTTCTATGACATTGTTAGAATTAAAGACAGACACAATGCCCTTACTGAGTTAATTAGTCGTTCGCGAAACTGACGTTTGATGTTAAAGCTTCACAGTGCGCGTTATGTTATAATTAGAGTCCATATCATAATGTAATTAACCCGGTGATCGTAAAAATGTTATGAAGTTTATTACATTTTCAATATACTTTGTTTGTGACAGTAGATAGGCTCGAAGTTTATTAAAAATCCAGTACTCGCTGTGATTTTAGTCCTTTATTTTGCAATATTGTATGTGTGTATCATACTGAACATTTTCTTTTACATTTATGATTGATGTAAAGTTAATGAACACATATCAGTCCTTTTGAGTTATGAAATTGCCTAGAGAAATCATTAGAAGGGGAGACTATAATGAAATGTTTATGTTTGTGTGTAACATATATTTGTTACAGAGCTAATCTCAACTACATTAGTAACATATGAAACTTAAAAGAAACTGATAATAAAAAACTAATTTCAAAATGACTTCTGCTACGTTATGGAAGATTTCTTGTAACCCTAATTATAGCGTCTAGAAGATTTAGAGTGGTAACCGTCTATTTCAAAAAGTGCTAAAAAATTGAATCCGAATAAATGTCCAACGATGCTGAACGATAAATATTAACCGCAGCGACATCTGGTACCTGAAGCGTAAACATTGTATAACATAGCTGCCAACTTTTAATCTTTTATTGCTACCACTAAAAATTAATAGAAATTTTTGCCGTATTGAATTACATGATTTCGGCGATTTAATAAGTTTAACAGTACTATAAAATTTTAGTGATAAGAAAAAAAGCGTAAAAGTTGGCAGCTATGGTATAAGGATTGAATTGAGAAAACCTTTCTGCCAGTGGACAGCTAGCAGCAGATGTCGCTGCGATCGGCATTTACCGTTCAGCATCATGCGACATTTATGGGATTCAATTTTTTAGCACTTTTTAAAGCATTACTGGTGTATCCTGTTGCCACAATATATCTTCTAGATACTATACCCTAATAGCGCAACTGGACGATGGTGCGTCACTGTGACGTCACTATGATCGTAAACAAGGCTAACTCGAATCGTAAATGGTCACGATAACAAAAGTGATCAGAGTATGAATTCTTTATTTCGTCAGATTATGATACAGATTATTTGATACAGATGTACAGATGTAGTAGATGGGTATTGATACAGATGTAGATCAGATTAACTTCTAGATACTATTATGAGATTATGATACAGATTAGTTGATACAGATGTACAGATGTAGTAGATGGGTATTGATACAGATGTAGTAGATGGGTATTGATACAGATGTAGTAGATGGGTATTGATACAGATGTAGATCAGATTATCTTCTAGATACTATACCCTAATAGCGCAACTGGACGATGGTACGTCACTGTGACGTCACTATAATTGAACAGTTTGGCGATAGTTTTTTGTTATGAAAAGTGGTCGACGGGATAATAGAGATGTACCTAGGAGAATATTCACACACTTAGACAAAAATGCAATAAATGCATCGTCAAAAAACTTTTTTCTATGCGTATTATTTAAATATAAAATAGAAACACTAAAACTCCTAAAATTCAATCCGTATCGGGAGAATCTCCTTAAATTTTGAATTTATAAAATTATATTAACATCATTACTTATTTTCAAGATTCATTCTATTCTTTTGAATTGCTTCTAATATGTAATAAACACAGTTATCATCGAAAATTAAATGTTTAATGAAACTTAAGATTTAGTGCTCTCGAAGTATAATAAATAATGAAATAAAATATGAATAGAATTAGTGTTTTACATTTCTTAACTTTTAATTTATTTTTATTATAAATATATCTTCCGTAATAACAACATAAAATATTTAGAAAAGATTTTTTATTATTATTATTTTGAAAGCAATATCTCTGATTTCAGAAACCAATTCAATGGAACTTGTCAAACTCGTCAACTCATTCCCATTAAAAAAGAAGAAGGAAAAAAATTCTAAGCTTTTATGCTTTTAAATTCTATAGCTCCTTTTCAACTAACTCGGTGATCATAAATTATAATTCAGTTTTTATGTATCGACTTCCTTTTTATATCTGTATTCATTCCGATTAAAATTTCGCCTGTATATATATATATATTTTTTTTTCATCCATCGTACACACTTTTAAAAGCGTTGGCGCGAATACGTGTCATTTTGGGGAAATGTTGGCTCGAATTTCTAGCATTCGTTTTAAAAAAATGCTAGAGAAAAAAAAAAAGCTCGAGCATAAAGAAAACCAAAAATGCAACGCTAGCGGTAAAGATGAAATGCTAGTTGTGAAATTCTTTTTTTTTCTTTTTCATTTATTCATTTTTGTGAGTTGCAAACTGCTGATACGATGAAGTTGTCGATGAAATTTTTGGTCCCCCCCCCTTCTTTTCCCCGCCGTTCCTCTTTTACATTTTCCAACGAAACGTTCGAATTTTTATCTGATTTTTAAGTTTTGCATTTTGGCGTGAAAAGAATTGATTACCTGAATTTGCATGGGGTCATTTTATTTTCATTTTAGTTGTGTTTTTTATATTTATTTATTGAGAGTTTTTTTTTCTTTTTAAATCTCTTCTAGATGAGGCTGCTTAAGTGGAAGTTTATGCATGTGAACTCTTATTTAAAAGTTTTTATTTTGTAGCGAGAGGAAAACGGAATGTATGATATCTCAAATGCAGTAATGGTACATTAGTGGGATATATATATATATCATTTCTAAATAGTGGTAATAAGATAGCTAGATTTCATTTTTACTTTTTATTTTCTGTAGTTGCTTATATTTTCTTTAGGAGAATGAAAAGGCATTTATTTTATATTGTCTTCAAATACAAGACTTATTCTTAATATATAAGGCCATTCAATTTCAGTTAAAATGTAAATTTGTATATCTAGCCTAGAGCATTATGAACTATATATATACACTCTAAATAAGAAAGAGTGACTATTCACTCCGGAGGAGTGGATATTCACTCTATCGCAGAGTCAAAATTTGCCCAACCTCTTTAGAGTGACTATTCACTCTAGGAAAAAGTGAAATTCTTGACTCCCTGAAAGAGTGAATACTCACTCTTTCAGGAGTGAGTTTTTTCACCCCTGATAGGAGTAAATAGTCACTCTTTCAGGAGTGACTAAAATTCTTGAATAAAAAAGAGAAACTCATTTTTACACACGCTTGTTCGTAGGCGGTCACCCTCCCAAGTAGTGACCGAGCTCGTTGCTGCTTGACTTCTGCGCTCGGACGAGAACTGGTACCTACAGCTTGCTACAGCCGCTTACAATTAAAAAAGCTCTTATTACATTATTTTAGCTTTGTTTCTTTTGTGATATTCGAACACACTTATTAAATTTGTGTAGAAATCATAAATATTTACGGTGTTTCTCAACTGTGTAAATAAGAAACTGAAACCTTCTTTTTGTATCATATAATACAGAGACTGTTCGCACATTTTTTAGACAAATTTGATAAATTATTTAAAAAAATGGAATTCTTTTAGAGGAAAAAATTCTGACAACAACTTATTATGTGTAATTTATATTATCGTCTGATACTTTCAAATTTATTCTTATTTCAAGATTGCGCATGCTAAAAAAGCTGTGAATGGGAAGATGCGTTTGCGGTTTTTTTTTTCTTCTTCCGACCAGAAAATATGCTAATTCCACAGTCTAAAATGATTGCAAAGCGCATAATATAAAAACTTTTTAGTGCAAAATAAACATAACAATTGATTGGAAAGTGCTATTCCAAAAATCAGTACATATACATAGTAAAAAGATACCAGATGAAAAAAAAACAAGGAAAAAAAGAGCCCATTTCAAGGCGGAAAACGAAGTTTCAAGTAAGGATTTATGACTATCGCAAATTTATCTTACATCGAAAACATCCATCGATATCCATCGAAAGCATTATGCAGAATTAGAATCAAGAAACAAGATTATCATACAGATTATTTCAGAAAGCAATATTCATATTTTAAACGTTAAAAACAACGCCGAAATCGTCTAAAAAATGTGCGAACACCCATCTGTACATTTCCACTATGACAAAAATTCCGTTACAACAAAGCAGTTATTTATTTATTCATTCATTTTTTTCTTGCTAATAATGTTTCCATAATTAGAGCCCTATTAAGATTGTCCGAGGCCCAGGGCCTGTTTACCAAATAGGCCCGTGAAGCCGAAGTTTACTCACTGAAATACAAAGGGGCCCTCAAATTTACTTTTCAAAACTAATTTTTAGGGGGAAATTTTCAGTCAGGGTAAAAAACGTTTTTTTTTTTCTTAAATATAGCTGTTAAATTTTTCCTAAGATTATTTCCGACACATTTATACTCTTTTTTTTTCTATAATAAATGTTATAAAATCAGTGATTAAATGCAACGTTTTTCATTTCTCTTATGTTAATTTCAAACGTGCTGAAAATAACAGAAAATTTAATCTGTATAGTTATATTTTGTTTATATTCATAAAGAGGTTATAAATTATATAAAATATGTAGAATAGGTTATTTAAATAAAGAGGAAAATAATTAGCATTCAGAGATATTAAATTTCTGTTTATAAAATAGAAGCAAAATTGTGTTGCAGCTAAGCATAAATTTACTTCAAATATTTGTTTTCCCTGCACTTTTCTTAGCATTGGCAAATCCTGCAATTTGTAAAGCATAAAATATATTTCCTATCCATAATTCTATCGATTCATTTATTATTTCAATGCCTTTTTCAGTTTTTTTTTAAATCGTGCTACTATATATAAAGGATTTCATTTTAGGCGTTTCGTTTCGATAACGGAGATTACTCGGATTCTCAACCGTGAGTTGGCGCCATCTTTTGATTTTATTGGAAAAAACTGTTTTTCCTCACTCTTCAACGGAGTGAAATATCTCACTCTTGTCAACGGAGTGAACATTCACTCTCTACAACGGAGTGAGATATTTCACTCTTTTCTAGAGAGTGGACAGTTCCACTCTTTAAAGAGTGCATATTTATAAAATTCACTCCTAAAAGAGTGAAAATGCCTCTCTCTTCCAAAGAGTCAACTTCTCACTCCTTCCAATTTTAGAGTGTACTATTTATTTCTAGCTTAAAGTGTTATGCGCTATTTCAAGATCTATTATTTTCGTTAATTTTTGTCTTATAGCAGATAATATTTTCCTTAGCATTTTCTTAGGATAGATGTAATATTTAAAAAATTAAAATTAGCTTTTTTATTACCTCAAAATTCACCAAAGACTTTTTGTTGTTTTTATAAGCTGCAATACACTGAAGACTGATTTTAAAGTTTTACATTTTATCATGAAAAGAATTGATTTCTTGAATTTGCATGGGGACATTTTATTTCTATTTTATTTCTGTGTTATTTATTTATTTATTGAGAGAGATATTTTTTTAAACTCTTCTACATGAAGCAGTTTAAGTGAGAGTTTATAGTTGTGAACTATTATTTAAAAGTTTTTATTTTGTAACGAGGAAACAAAGGGGCAATATATGGTATCTCAAATGTAGAAAAGGTACATTAATGAGTTATACATCATTTCTGAATTGTGGTAATAACATATCTAGATTTTCTTTTTCTTTTTCATTTCTGCGATTGCATAGCTTAGTTTTCTTTAGTAAGATAAAAAGGTATTTTCAAGAGTATTTAAGGTATTTAAGAAAAAAGAGTAAAAAAGTATTTAAGATTTTTTTCAAGAGTTTGTTTAAATAGCCTTAAAATACAAGTCTTATTTCTAATATATAAAGCCATTAAAAATAAGTAAAAATATGAAATTGTATTTGTAACTTAAGGGGAGGCATTCGTTTTAACACCTTGTGTGACCGTGTTGCATATCTGCGACATACATAAAATTCAATGTCATTTTTACAACGAGCTTTGCAAGTATAGCTTTGGTGAACAAGCAGTCTTTGACACCTCTTGATCGAAAGATGAATAAAAGACGAGATTAACTGGGGACATGATACCTGTAGAATCTAAAATAATTCATTGTAAGATGTTTTTTGAGACTCGACATTAATCAGTAAGTTTTTCTCAATTTACATTGAAATTTTTACAATGTTTATAATAAAGTAATAACATAATACATTTAATTCAATTTTTTCAATGTAATTAACAGATAATTAAATATTACATAAAAGGTATGCATGAAATTAAAAATAAGAAATTTTATTAGTTTTGCTTACCCGCAAGAAAACTCTTGAAAATAAAATACAGTAGAACCCGAATTCTAGTATCAAATTGTAACTTAATATTGTCTTAATTCACCGAACCTCAGTTAAGTGAAAAAATCAATAGGTTTTGATATATAACAGGATAAATGTTAAAAATGATTTAAATTACAATTTATTGAAAATGTTTTAATTTTTAAAATTATTAAAATATTAAAGATTTTGTTTTAGTTTAAAGGCAATATTAAGTTACAATTGAGTAAACTTTTCACTCCAAAAGTTGTGTTTATCATTTGAGCACGTGGTTATTTCTGAAATAAAACTTCGATTTTTGTGAAATTAAAACAGACTGAGGACGACTGCATTTTGATAAAGGTAAGTTCAAATTCATTAAAATTTTGTGATGGAACATTTACAATATTGATAAGAAATACGTTATGTTCTTTTTCTTACATCAAGAAATTTCTTGTCAAGAATTTTTTTATTAAATAGATTTCAAATTGGAGTTTTGAGAAATTAACACTAGAACTACCATGAGCCGTCATTTTGACGGTTACTAAATGAATACATTCCGATTCGAACTAGAAATTTCTTTTTAAAAATTAAATATAAAACTACCAGAAATGCGTTAAATGAATAAATTAAGTAGTTTTAAATAACATTTCTGGTGTGAAATAGTTTTAAGAAACTTGAATAAAATTTCCGGTAGTTATAGTGTTAAACAAACCCACTTAAATATGGTGTACCAGTGACAGAACTAGACAAATATTAAGCGGATTTTCGTTAACGATTAAATCAAATCAATCATTCGGTTATAAATTTCCCCTTTTCAAAGAAATTAATCAATTTGTACATGTCATAATAGCCTATCTTTTCAAGGAAAGTAGCTACTTTGACGTGAACAACATTACTAATACTCGTTCTAAAAGAAAACTTTTTATTATATCTGTGACACGAATTGTTTTCATGACTCTTATTCCACCTGCCATTTTATATTAATCCTTACCACTATGGGAATTATTTCTATTATCAAGATACAAGAAAAAAAATCAAACATACTAAATCATCAGTTACTTTATATTCCGGGCACGTACAGATAGGATAAGAATCCAGCAAACAACATAACAGCACGTACAAAGGAGCCAAGCAGTCTCAAACAAAAATCGTCGAGAAGACGTTTTAAATGTAAACACCTAAGTTACCTAAAATAGCCAAATATTATGTTGATTTTCGTTAACTGCTAGATCAAGTCAGTCGTTTACAAACCTGTTAATATGTCATCAATAATACCAATATTTCATAAATATATAATAAATAGTAATAGACAATATAGAATATTATATATCCGAAATGTCAACATTGAAATGTGACGTACAAGTTTCAAAAACAGACATTTATTGCGCTGATTTTCATTAACTGCATGATCAAATCAATCATTTGATTACACATAACACAAAAACCTTTCTTTTCAAGAAAATGTTTTATTTTTACACGTGACACAACACAAAAACTACCCACACCTCCGAATTGAGAAGGCAGAACTTTCTTTATTATGCCTGCCATATGGATTGTTTTTATGGCTTTTAATCCCCCTGCCGTCTTACATTAATCCTTTCCACCATGTGAATTATTACTATCATCAAGGTGAACGAATGAAAAAAAAAATCAAGCCTACTAAATCATCAGTTACTTTACATTCTTCTCACGTACAGTTTGGTTAAGCATCATTGGAAAGCCTTCAAACAACGCGTGTGATGATGTCAAGCAGTCTCGAATAGAAATTGTCGAAACGAAATAGGAGAAAGGGAATTTAAAAAAGATGCAGAATGTAAAAATCTAAAATGGAACTCACCATTGGCAAAATGGACGGAATATTATGGTAATTTCCGTTAACTTAAAAAAAAATGAACAGTTTTAATCCAGCTAACACTTCAAAATTAAATAAATATAATTCAATATTAAATAAATACAGTAGACATCGCATAATACACGTCCGGCTTCAGCGAAGTATTGGATAAATCGAACTTTTTAAAATTCTTTAACAGCTGCAGCAAGCTATATGAAAACCAGTTATAACGAAGTTCGAATGACAAATAATTTTTACACTTCGTGTTCAGCTTTTTTATAAGCGATTTCCACTGTATTAAAAGTCAATTCAGATTATATATAAACACTCAAATGTGGCATGCTATTGATAAAAGTAGACAAATATTACGCTGATTTACCTTAACTGCGAAACCGAATCAGTGATTTGGTTATAAAACGCACAAATGCATTTCTCTTTTTGGTAAAACTGGTCAAGTTACTCAACAGTGAATGTGTTACTTTTACACGTGGCACAGCATAAAAAAACACTCATAAAGCTAATTGCCAAAGAAACACGTTATTTTGTTTGCTATACGAATTGTTTTAAGGCTCTTATCCCACGTGTTTTCTTATACAATTTCCTACTAGCGTGTGAAATATTTCTACCATCAAAGTAGATAAAACAAAGAACATAAAATCAATCCTATTAAATCATCAGTTATTCTACATTCGTCGCACGTAAGACTTTTGACTTAGCAACCTTGGATGTCTGCAAAAACGTGCGACGGAGTCAAGCAGTCTCAAATTGAAATCAATGGAACAAAATAAGAAGAAAAATAAAGGATTTTAAATAGATACAAAATATTTCATCATAGAGCCAATATTTCATCAATATCTAATAAATATTAATAGCAAGAACAGATTTTATATAACCAAAATGTAAATAATGTGATGAGCTATTAACAAAAATTATCAAATAAATTCGCTTATTACTTTCCTTAACAGCGAGATCAAATTAATCATTATCATGCGCACAAATACCTTTATCTTTACGCAAATAACGAAATAGTCTTCCTCTTTTCCAGGAAAGTAGCTATTTTACACTTGTTGCAATATTAACAACATGTACCAATATTTCCTTTAATATATCTGTCATAGGAATTGTTTGCATGGTTTTTAATCCAACTGCCGTCTTCATCAATCTATACTTATTATAAAAGAACATGTCCTGACTGACTCATAATCAACGCACTGCGCAAACTACTGAACCTACAAACACGAAAATTGGGGAAAAAATGCTTCTTAGGATGTAGAGGCGCACTAAGAAGGGATTTTCTAAACCTTCACCCGTAAAAGGGGAAAAAAGGTAACAATTTTTTTAAAAATTCCTTAAAAATCAGGTATTATGGTTATGGGACAAATTATAACATATTTTAATGTATTTTTGTATGCTGAATTGAATGGTACCAAGTACATTCTTCTGAGTGAGATATTGCATATATTTTTGTTTTATCTGGCGATGTTTTTGGAGCCAAAACCTAAAAAAAAATCTTATATTACAAAGATTATTCCGGGTAAATGTTCACATTGGTTTAAAATACAAAATCAAATTCACCGAAAATTTCGTTTGATTCAAGATTGGTTTGGAGAAACCGACCAGCGTTGCCGGCGAAGCCTGCTAGTATCTAATAAGTATTAATAGCAAGAATAGATTTTATATAACCGAAATGTAAACACCTAAATGTGATGAGCTATTAACAAAAATTTTCAAATAATTCGCTTAATTTTCGTTAATTGCAAGATCAAACCAATCATTATCATACGCACAAATACCTTTCTCGTTATGCAAATGAAGCAACAGTCATCATATTTTTCAGAAAAGTAGTAATTTTATACGTGACACAACATTAATACGGGAAAAGTCGCACATATCCAGGGTATGAATGGTTTTTACTTTATCACCAATAAATACAAATAATAATCGCGAACTGATTTAGTCGGAGATAATTGTTACAAGTTTTTCGATAAAATAAGTTGAAGATTACTTTTCGGAAAATGTAAAAACCGTACGCACCATGGGTACGTTATACCGGCTTGAATACTACCGAGTTCATAACATTGAAAGATATTACTAAGGCAATAATCGCTTTATTATATCTGTCATAGGAATTGTTTGCACGGTTTTAAATCCAATTGCTGTCTTCATCAATATCTAATAAATATTAATAACAAGAGCAGATTTTATATAACCGAAATGTAAACACCCAAATGTGATGAGCTATTAACCAAAATATCAAATAATTCGCTTATTTTTGTTAACTGCAAGATCAAATCAATCATTATCATGCGTACAAATGTTTTTCTCGTTACTCAAATGACGCAATAGTCTTGCTCTTTTCAAGGAAATTACATTAATAACATTTATAGCTATTACTAAGACAATATTTCCTTTATTATAACTGTCATAGGAATTGTTTACATGGTTTTTAATCCAGCTGCAGTCTTATACTTTTCGTTTTCACTATTTGAATTATTTCTAACATCAAGGTAAAAAAATCCAACCTACTAAATCATCAGTTGCTCTACATTCATGGCACGTTTGACTTTGGCTAAGCATCCTTGGAAGTCTGCAAACAACATAACAGCACGTGCGAAGGAGCCAAGCAGTCTCAAATCGAAATCGTCGAAACAAAATAAGAAAAAGAGGTTTTTAAAAAAGATACAAAATGGGTGAAGTTGACCTAAATAAATCTAGTTAGAAAATGCCCTTGACAGAGGAAATTTATTTTGAGAAATGTTATATCTACTAATTCAAATTGCAAGCAAAATATTTCAAATTATTTCTTTAAAGCAGTAACTGGGTGTGTTAATTTAGGTAAATTAGATGGTATGAGAAGAATTTAGTTAAAAGAAGAATTGTGGAATTTATAAACAAAATTTACTGCTGTCTTTAAATATTAAATAGTCTGGCGCTTTTCCTTTTCTTGTAAATTATACAGTTGCTTTTAGACATTATATAACCTGGCATTTTTAGCACTGAAAATCCACTTTTTTTCAACTGCCGCCAGGCTTTTAAAAGAAAAGCAGCGTTCAATTTCTAAAATAAACATGTAAATTTTTCCTCTTTACAGGCAGATTTAGAGACTGTATGAAAGTTCCTAAAATGGTCGCCTAGTTACATTTCTAGTATGGGGTAGAGACATAGAATTTATAAACTGTAAACATTTAAATGTTATGTATAAAAATTCGGTCTATTTTTGATCAGAGTACTCTTTACACCCAATGGTTGTGGTTCAATCAATATTTTAATTTCATTTTTTGTTCATTTCAAATTCGTTGGCAATAATTCTCAGAAATTTGGAATAGGATGACATCATATACCTAGTTAAGTTGGGCAAGGCCACCTAAGACAAAATTTCGGCATTTGCTTATTTCATTTTCCTTGATCATCTTAATTCATTTGTAACATTAGTGCATATGTGCAATGTTTTAGTTTTGCCAGTCTTTATCACCAAAATTGTACAATTTTTTCATATGATTCTAACCAGAAATCATGTGTAAGCAATGTTAAATCCATGGGCGCATGTCTCACACTTTTACACGCAAATTGTTTGAATATATAACTATACGTAAAAATAAACCCTTTTTTTTTTTTGCTCAACTAATTTATGTCCACTCTGTGTCCCACATGTGTCATATCTCCAACATGTGTCATACGTTCAACAATCAATTTCTCTGATGCAGTAAAAGAAATGCCCTTAGTAAAAGAAAGTTTTATTGGTATATTATATTTGTAAAATATTTAGATATTTCCTAAATACGATATTAATCTAGTAACTTTTTATTGTTTAATCGAAGAAATTAAAGCAAAATAACTATATACTATATATATACCCAGCATCATTAACGCATATGTGTGCGGTTTTAATTTTTGCAATCTTTATCAACAAAAGCGCATATATACAAACATTTTTTTTATTTTTTATAAGATTCTAACCAGAAATAATGTGCAAGAAGTTAGTAAATGTCAAATCCATGTGCATGTTTTTAACACTTTTACTCATAAATAATTAGCTTTGTACGTAAATTGTTTGAATGTATATCTATACATAATAAGCTACTTTTTTGTTCAACTATTTTATGTGTATTCTGTATAACATATAGGTTCAACAATCCATTTCTTTGATGCATTTTGTCTCTAAGTAAGAAAAAGTTCATTGATATATTCCATTTAATAAATAAATAAATAAATAAATAAATATACTAAAAACGACATTAATCTAGTGATATTTTATTGTTTAATTGAAGAAGTTAGAGCAAAATAACTATATATATATATATATATATATATATATATATATTCAATCATAATGAATACATATTTCGATTTCGCATCAAACTAATTAAGTTGCCTGAATTTATCGAATGAGAATAATTCGTTGACACACCGATTAATGGATCAATTTCTGCAACGCGTCAGCTCTTAATAACAAAAGAAAAATGGCGAAGAAAAGAAGTTGATTGCTATATTCTAATAACAAAGTTAGTCAGCTGTAAAATTAATCACAATCTTCTATCTTATTAGCTATTTGTTCAGAGAGGTGACAGATTATTAACATTGATGACAACTTACTGAAAAAGTAGTTTCTTTATTAAAAATAGTAACGCGGGAACTATTATTGATGCAATTATAGGATAGAATATGAGCAGAAAAATTCCTTGATTATAACTTCGAATATGTTACTTGTAGAAAATTGTTTTATTGGAATAGAAGTATTAAGCGCAAAAGATGAATTCAGAAAATATTAAAAATACAGTAGATTCTGTTAATTCGAATGTAGATAATTCGATGCATTGGTTAAATCGAATTTTCAATAAAGCCGAAAAGCGTAATAAAAAATCATGTATATTATTTCTGTTCTCAGCATCCCTTTTTCTATGCATTTCCAAAACGCACAATAATGAATGAGGTATCATTCGAAAGGTTTTGACTGTGATATGGCCACTTTTAATTAAATAAACTGCCTCTTCATTGTGTTTTCTTTACATATCTCAATGCATAATTGTTATGTTACTTATAAACGGAATAGCTTCAATTCGGAATATAGTCAATTTCATAACCAGAATTGTCGTTATTTGTAATGCACAATATTTTTTAATATATTTAGAATGTCACTGGCGGCTATTTTTATATTTAATTTGTACCATTTATTTTAAATCCACTGCGAGAGGGATTAGTGACTATCTTTGTAGATCTTCATTTCCCTCTAATTTTGATAAAGCAGGTGCGGGTTGAAAAAACCCGACTTAAAGCCTAGGATCTGGCTCCCTCGTGGATGTCCGGCTCCGAAGCTGTTAGGGGAATCCAGCTCGTCCCCAAGTGTAAATGTGCTGATCTTCCAAGAGGGTGGGATCCAACGCAAATCACAGCGACCTATGTCGTCAATCACTTGGGAAAATGGAGGTGGTCATCCGGTGGCGGCGCCCCCACCTATCGTAGAGCATACAGGAACGTCTCAGTTCCTGCTCGTTAAAAGTTTCTCATAACTTGGAAATGGTGGTTGACGTGCCTGACGAGTGCCCTCAGGCGTCTGGCGGCGCAGCTCAGTACCGTTTATTTAATAAATGCGTTAATTAATAAATGCATTGATGATCGACATAGAGTTTCATCAAGTATTCGAATAATTTTCAATTACAATCTTGACATACAGCTTCAAAAATATATAATGCTTGAGTAAAGTATAGCAACAGTTGTTCTCCGTTGATTTATTCTATGTAATACTTGGATAAAGTATAACAACAGTTGTTCTCCATTGATTTCTTCTTCATATTATCAATGTAAAGTAGAAATACATGTAATAAGATATTGTTCGCAGTTTCCGCTTTATGATACTTAGGGCATCAGAGAGATATCGGTGAAATGAAACCTCATAATATTATTTTCGGCGATTTAATAATAGATGCTATCATCTCCAACTGGTCAAAAAGCGATGAAAAAACACATAGAAAAGTCTGATAAAAATAGATTTTATCTTGTTTTGAAATTTCTTTCTAAACATAAAAATAATATAAAATAAATGTCTAAAAAGACGATTTTGAACTTGCATATTTCTTAATATTTCACTTCATAATTACGATTTTAAATAAAATATTTTGAACTACTTTATTTGCTTCCTTATGACGTTATGTCACCTATACACAATTTAAAGATATTAAATTCGTTTGGACCAAAAACCTACCTTAAGAATACACTCATTCTTTACCACGAAAATTATAGTTTGAAAATTTCTATATTAATAAAACATAAAGATACTCACCAGTGGCATCCCTCATATATTAAAAAATATATATTGGGTATTACGGAGAACGGAATCTCTGCCCATATCACTTCATTGTTTGGAAATTTAAAAAAAATCATTTCTCTAATGTAGTATGGTATGTTCCAAGCACAAAATATAACAATTGAATTTAAATTGAATTATATTTATAAATTAAAAAATTTTCATACACCACACAACATAAAGCCTTTAAATAAAAACCTAAACTAAACTTTTCGTTTAAGATCCCAACAACAAACGTCAATGGGGAAAGAAGTCTAGAAATCTACAATAATGATCGTAGTTTTTTATCGAATAATCTACGATATAGATTGTTATAAAAAAGCGATAGTCGCGACGTGCCCCACATGACCGGTAAAATTTGAAATCAGTTATTGCTAAATGACAGCGTCTAATATCGGAGTTTTTACATTACTATGTCGCTTGTGCGAATGCTGCATATTGATTTTTTTATTACTGCTTTTATTATTATTGCTATTATTATTGCTATTATTATTATTATTATTATTATTATTATTATTATTATTGCAATTACTACTACGACGTCTGTTGTCATTATTATTAGCATTATTCCACCTGAAAACAGTTTTGCAACTTTTAATCTTTGTGCAAAAAAGTTCTTTCTCCGTGCTTTGCCACACTTATCACGATTTGTCGCTTTTCAGGTTTTGACGATTATGTTTATTATTGTGTTTAAAAGGATTTTTTTTTTTTATTTTAACCTTCATGAAATAAATAGAGTTTTCTTCAATTGCGATTTGCGATATTTACCGTTCAGCTCATACAGTATATTATTGTTTAGCTACTGATAAATTATCTGGCATACAACATCAAGCCTTCAAGCCTCAATATATTTTTTTTACTGGTATCACTAACTGAAATTAAACCTTTTCATTTAAGGTTCCAGCAACAAGCGCCAACGGAGATACAAGTTCAGAAATTTACGATATTGTTATAAAAATGACAGACCTCTCGTCGGGCCCCAGATGCCCGGGAAAATTAGCAATCAGCGTCCAGTCATTACAGAACTGTATTTATGACGTCACAAACGTTTTCTTCAATTGCGTTTTGAGATACTTACTGTTCAACTCATACAGTATATTATTGTTTAGCTAGTGATAAACGATCCGGCATACAACATCAAGCCTTCAAGCCTCAGTATCATTCATTAACTGCTATCACTAACTGAAATTAAACCTTTCATTTAAAGTTCCAACACCAAACGCCAACGCGGATACAAGTTCAGAAATTTACGATATTGTTATAAAAACGATAGAGCTCTCGTCGTGCCCCAGATGCCCGGGAAAATTAGCAATCAGCGTCCAGTCATTACAGAACTGTATTTATGACGTCACAAACGTTTTTAAGAGTGCCGCATAGCCCCCGAACAAATGACAGACATTAACACTTAAAGCTTGCCCTCGCGCCCAAATTGAAACGAATGAACATAATTAAGCTGAACCCCAGCCATTATTTATTTTTATTTTTATTTTTTCGCCTGGTAATCGCCAATTCATGGTTCGGGACTAGCGCTGTCTAGGAAAGCACGTCGTAAAAGAAGCGCCTTGAATTTGTTTCCTACGTTTTTTCATTCTCTTTAAAGAGAATAAAAATGCTGTTTTTTGATCAAGTAGGATTATTATTTATTCCATACATGTTATTGGAACACATTAAACACTTGTCGGAAATACTTTTAAAATGATTTTCTCAGCTAGTGGTGATAAGAGAAGTTGGGAAAAATAGCAATAAAATGTATTATTTGGAAATTCGTCGATTTTTTCTTTTTAGATAAATATGCAATTTATTTAAAGTAGACAATTTGCTTTAGATGAATTCTATTTGCTGGAGCTATTTTCAAATGAAAAACATATAAATTTTAAGCTTTTATTTTAATGCTACTTTACGATATAGAAACACCTAGAATTTGTCTTCTAGGTAATGATCTCTCTATCTCTCTTTAATACGGGTAAAAGATAATTAGAATACTATTTTCTAATCAAGTAGAATTATCATTTGCTCCATACATGTTATTGGAAAACATTAAACACCTGTTGAAAATACTTCTACAGATGGTTTTCTAAACTAGGAAGGATGAGAGAAGTCGATTAAATAATATTAAATGGTATTACTTGAAAATTCATGAATTCATTTTTACAAAAATACCGTAAATTTGCAATATATGTAACCATTCGCTTTAGTGGAATTTTAAATGGGAAAACATAAGTGGTAATGCAATCTCATTTTAAAACTTTTTATTTTAGTATAGCAGCGCAATATAGAAACGTCTAGAATGTGTCTCCTAGGTAATAATCATACCTCGTATTTTTTTTATGCCGTTTAAAGAGAATTAGAATGCTGTTTTTTGATCAAGTAGGATTATTATTTATTCCATACAATGTTATTGGAACACATTAAACACCTGTCGAAAATACTTTTCTGGGGAAGTGTGGGGAAATTCGTGAATTTCTTTCGAGGTAAGTGCCATAAATTTGAAACATATGTAAAATAGAGAATTTGTTTTAGACGAATTCAATTTTCTGAAGCTATCGTTAAATTAGGAAATGTGAATGTCAATACGTTCGCATTTTTAAACTCGTATTTTAATGCACTTGTTTTACATTTTCGAATTTGAGAATAGAAAAAAGAATGTTAAAATGTTCTAGTAAACTCATGAAAAAATAAAAGGAAACAGCATAAGCGAGCTATCGTTAAATGTCCCCGGATGTTCAAAATATTTTATATGCATTGTTCTAGTATTTTGTTAATGGCAAGAAATACCATCGCACGTTTTTACTCAGCGGCGACTTCACCTGGGAAAGATTTTAAATCATTATTACTCATAAAATACACAATTTAGCTGTTTTACGTGTTTATAAAGTGTAGTTTTTAGTAATTATTGCATAAAACCGGACGCAATATGAGAAGCACTATCAGTAAAAACAATTGTTGCATTCAGCTGTTTCGAAGATGATGGTTCTTCTTCAATCTTTACATCTGTAGCGGTCTTATCTCACCTGAACAGTATATAGTGAGTTACTAGCTTAGAGTAACTGGATTGGCCTTTTGCTCGACAGCTAAAGCACTCGTCTACTGTCCATGAGATCCCTGGTTCAACTCCCACAGTGCCAATCTCCTCAATGATGACTCGGACAAACACGCAAGAACCTGCAACAACAATTAACTCATCTCATAACCAACAGATGGCAGCACTAAATAAATCATCCCCTGCAAGCAAAGTCTGTGAAATACTCACAGCAGAAAGCCTGTTATCCCACGCATAACATATATCTATGGCAGCATCACTCACGAGTGTATATCGCTCATCTGACGTCAACAAGAGAGTCTTCCTCACTGGGGGGGGGGGGCTCAGCCCCACCAGTGGCTGAGAGGTTGTGCTCTCGAAGCTGGTAGACGGGAGGTGCTGGGTTCGATCCCAATCGCGCCCGTCGGCCTAATCGTTCGGAGTTTTCGTGGTTTTCTTCGAGCCGTGGATTTATCCATGCGTAAATACGGGTTAGGTTTCCCTTAGAAAGACCCCCACGAAGGGCACTCCCCCCGGGCCTATATCCCTAGTGTAGATAATTGGTCGTCAATAATCAACCCAACCCAATCCTCACTGGGGATGGAGTGTGTAGCGATCTCATTTCATCTGAACAGTATATAGCGAGTTACTACAGCTTAGAGTAACTAGCTTGGCATATTGCTCGACAGCTAATGCACTCGTCTACCGTTCATGAGATCTCTGCTTCAACTCCCACCGGCGCCAATTCAATCAAACCATCTCCTCACATCAATATAAAAGAAAGAAAGTGAGAAAAAACAGTTGCAGTAACACACATACTTTAAAGGTTGTAGTAGTTCCTCACCCTTTCATTCATTTTCAATGAAGAAGTGGCTTCTCGTATGAAGCATTGTATACTAAAATTCTTTTACCTGTTTTATGATGATTATCTTGTATGTTTCTTATATGTTTTCTTAGACATTATGTGTAAAAACAAGAACCTTGCAACAAAATGTTTTATATGCATTTTAACGCGTTTTGAATGTTCTGGGAGTGTGTTAACATCCCCCACCACCTATCATCGCTGTGCTAGCGTTAATATAAATGCAAAATATTCAAACATGAAAAAAAGACTAGAAAAGAAAAGTAGCATTTTTCGTTATGTAAAGAATTTGCTTTTTAAAAATTTTACTTGTTTTATTATTATTACTATTTTCCCTTTTCCCTTTGACGGAGTAGTTCTAACAAAGGAAGAAGGAAACTGAAATTCACTTGAAACTCTCTTGCTCTCTTTATTATTACTTTGAAGTGAATGTATATTTTCTGAATCTATAATTTGGCATTTAAATCGGAAATTATACCTGACATTTTAAAATGCTTTAGAGATTTAAAATTTATTGTTAAAATTTATCTTTGATATCAGATAGCATTTTTTTTTGTACATTGGAATTTTAAAAGTAACGTTTTGGATAGAGTCAAAGAAATTCTGATCGTTTAAAAAATGATTGCAACATTTGAATGCATGTTACTGTTCCCAAAACAATTCTATTCGTAAAATAAGAGCTAAAATGCTTAAAAAAACTGAAATATTCTTAAGCTATTAATATCACATTTTATAAGTTTAGATGCAGAAATTTGTATTACCTGATAGTTGTATTTAAGAAAAATTTAATACTGTAAATTTTAACATTTTTGCAATGAAATATGCCTTTTTCTATAATGTAAAAATAACTAATACCGATATTTTTAGAATAATTTTAAACTGCACTGATTGTAATGTTTATATAATTCCATTCTTTAAATATTGAGGAATTGAGAGAACATACATTAAACAGAATAAATAAATTAATATGGTTTTCTTTTTCTTAATTACTTTCTTCAATTTTTGCTATTTTTTATCTTTATTTCTTTCTCTTTTTGAAAATGAAAAACTAAATTCTGTTCACATTTCGGTTCAAAATGATCTCAACAAGTATTAATGTTTTTCAGAATAGTTTGGTTAATTTTCATGTGAGATTCACATATTCTTAAACAATATTTTTTTACGTAAAGTAATTCTTTTTTCAAAATCAGATCTTTAGAAACCACCAATATTTACTGAGAAAATTGCTATGAATAAAGTATATTAAAATTGTCCATCAGAAGCAATTTATAAGATCCAAAGTTAGATGCTGAAAGAAATGTCGAACATTGTGACTAGTTGGTAAAGTAACTTTACGACTATGAAGACTTCAATAAAAGTTTTTTTTTTTTTTTTTTTTTTTTTTTTTTTTTTTGACCTTACAGATTTTTAGACTAAGTCGTGCCAAAAAGTCTAGCTTTATACTAATAAGAGCAATAAATAAATAAATAAATAAAAGTCTAACCTTTAATAATACGTATAATATTTTCTTTAAAATGTCAACAAGTATAATCTAAAATAATCTACAAATCTAAATGTAAGTCTATTTGTAATCTATATGATCATTTCATCAAAAATCGATTAATTTACATAACCTTTACATTGAAAGTCATTATTATTTTGCTATTAACATCTTTTTAGGGGTGGGGGAAGGGATAGAGAGAGAAAAATGTTTCATATTATATTGTTAATATTAACATCAATACACATACAATTAAATTTAATAGGGCATTCAAAGATAAACGCAATTCTTTTGATCTTCGTTTCAGTGCCCTTTCTAAAAACATAACAATAGCAATAACAAAAAGCAAATATGATGTAAATATTGATGTTATTGATTAAAAATTTTTAAGGATGGATGAAGTGATAGAGAGAGAAGAAATTTTCAACATATTATAGTGCTAATATTAACATCAATACACAAATAATTAAATTAATTGGGACATTCACACATAAAAATGCAATTCTTTTGATTTTTGCTTCAGTGCCTTTTCTAAAAACATAATAATAGCAATAACGAAAAGCAAATATGATGAAAATATTTCCCCTTATATTTCAGCACTTTTTCCTCTTATAAGTTTAATAATACTTATACACAGATCCAGACAAATATTTTTTCGTTATGCATTAATACTTTTTTTTTTTTTTTTGGTAAGCTTGTAGGCATAGCAAACAATGTCTTCTAAATAAGCGGTTATACTCAACAGAATCTTGTAATCCATAAAAGATAGCTGTAATATAAGCAAACTAATTCTAATAGAAGCATGTAGATTAGAGTAGATTAGTGAAGATTAGTGAAGTAAAAACAAAAGAGAAATGTAAGGATGAGAGAAAGCTGGTAACCAAGGTTATGGTTAAGGGATAAAGATGCTGTTTGAAGAACATGGTTTTGTTTCGAGATAGGAGAAAAAGCAGAAAAATGGTAAGCAAAAAGAAAAAGGGTTTATGTGATCATTTTTCTTCTTCTTTTGTTTTTCTTTATAAGGTTAATTAAGATGTCACTTGTTGGATTGATAGATAAAGGTTAATTGCATTTTAAAATAGAAATGTGAAAATAATTTATGTATAAATTATAATCTATATAAAAAATTATAAATCATAATCTATGTAAATTATATACTTAAAAACAAAAGCATCGACAATGAAAGTCTTACTTTAAGGCAAACATCTGTATCTATGAATTTAAAAAATAAATACATTTTAGATAAATGGGAAAAGATAGGAGATAAATATAATTTAATGACATTTACATTGGCAAAATATGTATGCTTTCGTGAAATAAGCTATGCAACATAAACCAAAGAAAACAAACATCGACACTGTTTTATCTTAATTATTATTAAGTAAATGGGTTAATCATATGACTAAATTTAAGATAAGCAACTGTACCTTTGGATTTTTAAAAGGAATAATTTTTAGATAATTTGATGCTCTATAAATTCAAGTTAACTCTTTGATTTAACGGAACAATATATGAAAGCTCTTGTTAAATAAAACAAGTCTTCTATAGCCTAAAAGCAATCAAAAACAACCAAAAATAATACATGATGTTGGTTAGATGTTAGACAATCGATATTAAGCGGGTAACAAAGAAGCGGAATATGAGATGCGATCTTACTGTTGGTGGAACCTTGATTAGAAAAATCGAATATTTTTTGTAGATAAGAGATAGACAAAATCCGTGAATTATCACTCTGTTATTGTTCATCTGTCTTATGTAATTTAACCCTACAACAACCATAAATATTACTCAACCTTGATTTAAAAAAATTTCACACCAGAATTTTTATTTAAACTATTTATCTTATTTATTTAATTTAGTTTACTGTGGTTTACATTTAATTTATTTTACAAACAAATTCTGGTTCGAAAAGACATTTTGAAGCAGTGTTGCTAAATCGGGGATTTTGAGCCTCCGGGGGAAATTTTTGGGGACAAGTTATTAGTGAGGAAACGTTTAGGGAATATCATCATTTTGGGGGGAAAACTTGGTAATTTTTTTTTTTATGTCATGTTTTCAGATTAAAATTTATTTTCAGCCACTTGACATCTCTGGATCTGGATTCGTCGATTACACGTATTTTAAATTCTAATATATAATGCATTTAATTGTAATATCTATTTATATTTACTTAATTCATCTTATTTTCTTCTAAAAAGTAATTGATCACAAGAAAAATGGAGATTCTCAAGTTCGTTTTTTTTTTCTTTTTGTAATTGGGGAATTTTTTTAAAGAAAAGGCTCGATTTGGAGGGGGAAAAATTAAGCTTAAATTGGTTAAATAATTTTATAGCGGTAAATTTAAAATTTAATTTTTAATTTTTTAACTAAAAACTGATTTGGGGACTTTTTCGGAAAAAAAACACCGATTTGGGGGAAATTTGAGTTTCGAATATCTGGCAATATTGTTTTGAATGTATCTGTCGGGTCCATTGAATCCGTCTGGTGGGTGGAGGGTTAAGGCAAATCTTTAAATAAATATTATAAAGTTTGTTTTTCATTAAACTAGCGCGTGTGAAATATTAGACAGTTGATTTTTGAAAAATAACTAAATATATATTTATATATCAGTTTCTACGCAAAAGCAGTTCCCGACAATACAATACAAAAGAAAATGTTAAATAATATTCTACTGTGATATATATCTAATTTATGTAATTTAAAAAAACTACACACAGCTGTTTCAACGTTTTTATACACCACTCATTGGTGTAGATCTAAAATAAGCCCAAACCAGTCGTGTTTTACTTCTCTGCTTTTTTTATCTTCTTCTGCAATATGCATATGTGCTGTTTCTGTAATGTTTTTAAAACGTTACAAATCTGCCTCAAATTAGGTATATAGTTTTCATTTTGTTTTTAAAGCATTTTATAAAAATTTGTGTGCTGCTAGAGCCAGAACCTGAGTAAAAGAAAGTGTAGAATCCTATAGAAAATATAAATATTTAGCCACATTAAAAAGGTTAACAATATCTAGAATAAAGAAAAGAGGGGTAACAAAGTGAAAGAAGACACAAAATTTCTTAGTCTACCTCGTAAGAACTTTACAAAGATAGGTGCAAATTTTATTTATTTACTTATTTATTATTATTATCATACAGGTGTCGCTATTTAGTAGTGTTAATATTCACAGTAGAATATCAAAATATATTTTAAATATCAGCTTTACAAAAACTGTCTACCAAATTTGGTATCCCGAAAGTCAGGGGTCTCAGGATCATATCTAAGCTTGCCTATGCTTTAAGATAGTATCTGGGGTTCTATACTAGCGTGGTGTGGGCGGGGTGACAGTAAAATATTTCAAGAATTTGTTTCTTTTTACAAAACGGATAATTTGGGTCATTTTTCATTTAAAAGTCTTCGGTATCCCTTCTATAACAACATGGTCAAAATTGACCAATATTTAACAGAATCTTCCTCTCCCATTTATTACGAGAAATACTTTATTGATAAAAATGAATTATTTCTTCTCATTTTATATTAATTTTTGATAACACCTTTTAATAGATGTAAACTAATCATGTTATAACAGAGAAATCAATCCATGTAAATCATTCAGAACTTATATGAATTTTATGAATACATGATTGAAATAAAATTAATTTCAGTTGCTATAATTTAACAGTTTTTAAACGAACAGAAACCCTCTTTCATATAATTAATATCAATTAACGAACTATTTAAATTATCTGTATCCATTGAAACCACTCCTCAACGATTATTTTTTCTTCACTTAAGAAATGTATAGTAAAGTAAACACGCTACTTTCGAGCATTGTGCATGAGCTGATTAGGAGACCTTGTTTAAACGAAGATTTAAGTATGTTTAAGCAATAAATTTCACTAAAAAAATTTTTCACGAACAATAGGAGGAAATCTTCCAGTAAAGTAACTAATAAAATATATATTTTAATTCCAGGAACACATAAAACTAAATCTTCTTCCCAAATATCGATTACCTATAAGCCGAGATACCAGGGCGAACGAAGAACTAACTACTGAGATAAAAGCTGGATAGTGTCTAGTACACAAAAGCTAAGGGAACAGGGGTTGGGGAAGATAGCAAAGAACAAAAAGCTGGATGGACAGTCAAGATGCTGGGAGGAAGGTGGAGATAGGTAGCTCCCCCCAGCTCCCTTAACTCTCCATCCAACACCAAAGTGCAGGTAGTACGTGTTGATGAACCGGAGTTCTGATAGAGACAAAAGATCTAGAGGCCTCTTTTATCTTATTTTTGATTTTTTTTTTTCTTCTTGGAAGAGATTTTTGTGGGAGAATTTTAGGAGTTGAAAACTGAGATTAGAAATTTAGTGTTTAACTTGTAGTGCAGGTTGACGGTAGTTTTGGAAGTTTGTTTCAGGTTTTTAGTGTTGTTTAATAGCAATATATTTATGTAACATTTGACCGGAGAAATAGACTAAGAATTTTTTGCGATTTCTTTCACATTGTTAGCCCTTTTCTGTATTTCAGATTTTTTTGCACCTTTTAAATGTGTCTAAATATTTATATTTCTTATAGAGTTTTACACCTATTCGTACTCAGATTTCAGCTCTAGTAGCACACAACTTTTACAAAACGATTTATAAACGAGTTGAAAACAATATACTCAAATTGTAGCAGATTTGCAACAGTTTAAAAACGTTGCAGTATACAGTAGTAACCGTACATATACTTATCGAAGAAAAAATGGAAGCAGAGAACAAAAACACGACTGTTTTGGCCTCATTTTTTATCTGCACCAATTAAGGAGCTTTTAAAGTGGTGAAACAGCTGCGTGTAGGGGTTTTTAATTTTTTTTATTGTATATCCATTACAGTTACAGTACAATAGTTAGTGATATTTTTAAAAATATTTTTGTTTTAATATCAGGAGCTACATTTTTCGTGGACAGTGATATGTATGTATATGTTTCTAGTTGAATTTTCAAAAATTTGTTATTTAATATTTTACAGGCATATGTTTATTGAGACATCAGCATTGTTATAGTTATTTAAAACTTTGCCTTAAATTACATCAGAAATAAGATTGATAACAGAATGATAATTCATAGATTTTATCACTCTTATCGCCGAAAATGCTTCGATTTTTTCTAATCAAAGTTCCAACAACTGTAAGATCATATCTCAAATCTCTTCTCTTTTCCACTCGCTTAATATCCACTGTCTAACGTGTAAACCAAACGCTATAGATTATTTTTTGTTGCCTTCTATTGTTTTTAGCGGTAGACGACTTTACTTATTTAGCGAGAATTTACTGATTTAAGTAAATTAAGTCATTAACTTTAATTTATGGATCTTTATATTGTCTAAAAACTATTTATTTTAAAATTCCCATTTACAGTTGCTTATGTTAAATGTAGACATTTGATTAAGCCATTTACTTCATAAAATAAGGCAAAACACACCACTGTCAGTGTTTTACTTTTCTTTGGCCATTTTGACACCGCTTATATAAAGCTACCAATTATCAGAAAACTATTCCTTTTTTAGATACAATGTTTACATAAAAATTAAAAATTCATTCTCGATGGTTTACTTTGGCATTTAAGCATATAATTTATACAGATTTTGATTTATATTATTTACATCTATATTATTTTTCTAGTTCTGTTTTTGTAATGCAATTAACCTTTATGTATCAATACAGTGAGTGACATTTTAATTAACACTTATAAAAAAATAAAAAATAAAAAAAATACGAAAATAGATCACATAAAACCTTTCCACTTCTTACCATATCCCTCCTTTCTCAGAACAACACCAAGTTCTTCAAAGAACATCTTCATTCCCAAATTTTAAACTTGGTTGTCACTTCCTCATATTATTACTTTTTTTCTTTTGCCTTTACTTCACTAATCTACACTAATCTATACATATTTCTATTAGAATTAATTTTCTTATATATAGATACATTTTACGGATAACAAGATTATGTTGAGTATAAGCGATTATTTAGAAGACATTTTCTGCTAGATCTACAAGCTGAACGATATTGAATAAGTAAAAACATTTGTCTGTTTTATTATTATTATTATTACTAGAAGAACTTTGGGTATAATGGAATAGTTCGGTAATATGGAATACCAAGGTTTCTGTTTGGCGCTGCCACAAAGTGGCACTATCATAAACAACTTAAGAATGACTCCCAGAACACGCAGTTCGTCGGTCGGCGTCAGGGCACTATTACCCTGGAACGATATTACTCTGGAACTTCACATCCTTTGTTATATTTATGTTAAATATTTTAAAAAAAGGAAAACACATTTGTTGGATTTATGAATTAAAAAATGTAATATTATTAATATTTATTTTGTTTTACTGACCTTTTTTTAGAGCGTTAACGTTACTTTACTCACTGGTCACAACGTTTGCCATTTCTTTCAGTTTCCTGCATCAGATCAAATAAATTGCTTCTGATGAACAATTTTAACAGGCTTAATTGAAAGCAATTTCGTTATAAATGAATGGTAGTTTCTGAAGATCAGATTTCCGAAAAAAAAAAATACTGTACGTAAAAACTTATCATTTCAAGAATATCAAAACCTCAATCGAAAATTAATCAAAGTAGCTGAAGACGAAATTTGGATCGTACAAATGAATACTAATATTAAATTGGATATGTCATTAAAGCGAGTATCGGGGAAATATTCGTTTTTGCGTAATTTGCTCTATCGTTCGCTCATTTTTTGTGGGGTTTTTTTTCTTTTTCTTTTCTTTTCTTTCTTTTTAACCCTGGGCCTCCATTTGTTCTAAATACCGCCTGGAATTGTAAATTAACTATATACTTCGTAATCTTTTTTTTTAATTCTGGGCTTTCAGTAATAAAAATAATAATAAATTATATATTAATGTTTTATGTATTTATAATTTTTTTTTAAATATTACTATTTGTCTGGTCTGCAGTATCTGTAACAAGCAATAGCAAATGTTGAAAAAAATTCAATCAGAAAGGTGCCCAATTTAACTTAAAATAAATAAATACATAAATAAATAAAAGAGGAAAGGAAAACTGTATACAATTTAACTTATCTTCTTAATAAATGCACTGTCAAAACCTGCAAATAGAAGCTTAAAATATAAAAACGACTGAAAAATGCAATAAATTCGCTTTAAAATTGTCAGGAATGCATCGGAACAATGATATTTTAAATATGTATTTGAAGGTCAGATTAGTAGGGCTAAACAAAAAAGGTTCATTTAAAAATTAACTCTTTCTTAAATTTAATAACTATTAGAAAAAAAACCCTCTATTTATACTTTCCAAACATGTTACTATCAGTTTAGAAATAAGCCATATATTTCAAAAAAGTGAAAAAAAAAAAAGAAGGAAAGAAAGACAGAATATATTGCAATGCCTTTACAGTTATGCTGTAAAATTATCATGCATGTATCGGAAATATTAACATATTTACATACGTTAAGATTTTAAATATGCATTTCATTCTAAAACTTCGTTTATAAAATTAGAAGATATTTCAAAAAATATTTTCTTTAATAAATTCAGTATATTAAATTTTTCTTAAATTTTATAGCTCTAAAAGAATAAAATTTCTCATGTCTAAAATGGACATACGTGATAGTTGAAAGTTTAACAGTTGAAATATTCAACAGTATTGACAGTTTAAAAACATACCATTTATTTAAAATGGCAAACATTTTGCAATTCCATTGGAAATACAAAAAATGACAAAAGCAAAATGCTGGTTTTTATTCTTGAATGTATATGTCTCTCTAGAACCGAACAGAGATTTGGAAAGATTAGTCCGAATGCCACCATACCCCCCCCCCCCTCCTTACCGGAAAAACTGAAAAATTCCTGGTCAGCTCCAATGAGCGCATTCATAATACTCTGAAATAAATCTTTACGACCATATTGGGCCTTATCCGATTGTTACAATTGTTGTACCCGCGTCGTGCCATCTGTAAAACACAGCCTAAAACGCAAATGTTGAAAAAAAAATGGCAATTTCACGCTAAAATAAGAATTTTTCTTTTCCACTGAGCATGTATACAATACATAGAAACAAAATAGTTCAAAAGATTGATGGTACTGCTTTATGGATTATGTTACATCGACAGCAAATGTTTTTACATCTTAAACAGCATTTTCAAAGCGATTTTTGTTATACTGTGATATATACAAATAAGTAATACTGTAAACTATAATGAATTACATATTCAATTATAATTAAGTTATATCAAATTACATATTCAGTTATAATAAAGTACATAATATAAGTTACAATAGATAATATATCTAAACTTGTCAGAAGTCATAGTATACTCTTAAAAATATTCAATTTATTCAAATTAAAGAGATTATTTTGTAACTCCACTATGCAAATACACCTTTAAATTATCATTAAAATACTGGAATTGATAACTTGTACACATGTTAGTGTCTTACATACGTATTCTCTTATAATACTACTATCCAAGAGTTAAAAACTTCAGTTTAAAATTTAAGATATTAAATCTTTCTTAAATTTTCTTGGTCTTAAAAAATAAAATTTTCCATCTTTAAACTTGTCACACATGATACTATCAGTTTAAACACATTCTACTTATTCAAAATAGGGAATTCCAATGGAAAAACGTAAAACGACAAAAGCAAGTTCCTGGTTTTTATTCTTGGTTGTATATGTCTCTCGAGAACCGAAGAGAGTTTTAGAAAGATTAGTCCGAATGCATTTCGCCCCAATCCCCCTTCCCGGAAAAAACGAAAAACTTCCTGGTCAGCCCCAATGACCGTATCCATAATACTCTGAAATAAATCTTTACGACCATATTGGGCTTTATCCATTTCTTACAATTGTAGTACCCGCGTCGGGCCATCTGTAAAATACAGCCTAAAACTCCGATGTGGAAAAAAAGTGGCAATTTCACGCCAAAATAAGAATTTTCTTTTCCACCGCGTATGTATAGGGATACATAGAAACAAAATGGTTTTAAAAGATTGATGGTATGGCTTTATGGATTATGTTATATCGATAGAATGTTTTTTATCATAATCTGCATTTTCAGGGTAGATTTTATTATACTATGCTATATACAAATAAGTTATACCGTACCAAAAGAGAAACATATCTCGCTATCTTTTTTATAAGATAAAATTTGTAGTTTTTCTGAATTGTAGTTGTTCAAGTAAGATTAATATTCATGGGATGTTTTTATGTTTATGGTAAAAAGTACGTAAGAAAATGTTGCAGCTAAAAATATATTGCCAAGATGCAACTTTAACCTTTATAGAAACCCTTACCTTTAATCCTAATATTTATTTAGTCTGAATTTCATTGGATGATTTTTGGATTGTTCCGTATATTTAAGGAAAATATTTTAAATACATATATATATATTAGTTAGAAATAAATAATAAGACATTAATTTTATAGTTTTAAAAATATTCAACGACATTAATTGACCGACATTATTGACTAAATTATATCAGCTCATTAAAGGATTTACATTTTTATAAATCGAATAAATGAAACTCGGATTTTTAATTTTTTTTTTCTATTCTATCAAAAATAAATTGAGAAAATAAAGTTTAAATGAAAAATAAGGTTAGTATAAGAAATAGAAAAAGAAACAAAGAAAAAAGATGGTTAATTATAAATCAAAGAATATCGAGAATATCAAATTTCATCTGATGACTTCTAAAACGTTTTGTTATACCCCTTCTTTACTGGATGCAATAAAACTAAATTTCTCATAAAAAATTTCTGGTAAGTAATAAATATCGAGAATATTGTATCCACTTCACTATCAAGTTATACAGATAACATTTAATTAAAAAAAAATATGACATTTAAAAAAAATTTGTGGTGCACGTTTTTAAATTTAACTAATCTTTTGTTATTAACACCTTCACTGTCGGGTTAAAATTAACGTCATTTTATTTTATTCAGAAATTCCGAATTCACACCAGAAAATACTTGGAGCAATATTTGGTTTATTTAATGGCAATGATTTCGTGATTACTTAAAGTAAAATTCTTCTTTAAAAATTTCCGGTGTGAATTTGTAATTTTGGATTAAAAATGTAATGTTAAATGAGTGACCAAGTGACGCCATGTTTGCGCACTTGGTAGCGAACGTGTTAATTGGTGTGTATAAATTCTATAATCAGATACAGTGCTGCATAAAAGAATTCGAGTACATTTTCGCTTATCAGCGGAAATTGTTGAAGGGTCATTTTCAATTGTGTTATGCGTTTCCTAACTGAACTAAATTTTTGCATACAATACAGGGTGTCCCAAAAGTCTCCTTACAACTTCAAAAATTTATTACAAAAAAATAATAGGCCTACAGCAAAAATAATTACAACAGTGCATAGAGTAACTTAAAAAGTTTTTTTGTACTGCCTTTGTAAACTTCAACATGAGATCCTTTCGTTGCACGAAGACTACCAAGACGATATTCCAATTCAATCCACGAACGTTTTTCATGCTAACATCAACAGTAGCTACTGCTGTTTGGATCTTTTATTTCAATTCCATGAGACTGTTAACTTTTATTCAGATTTCATCAAACAGTTGTAACTACTGTTGATGTTAGCATGCTGAAACGCACATGGATGGAATTGGAATATCGACTTGATATTCTTTGTGCAACGAAAGGATCTCATACTAAGGTAGTAGAAAAAAAAACTTTTTAAGTTACTCTATGTACTGTTGCAATTATTTTTGCTGTAGGCCTATTATTATTATTATTATTATTATTATTATTTGGTAATAAATTTTTGAAGTTGTATGGATACTTTTGGGACACCCTGTATAGTATATATACAAATCTAAAAGTCATATACTGGGCTGTGCAAAATAATTTGAAAATTGTCCGACTATAGATGCTAATTGGTGAAATTAGGTTATCAAATGTATTACGCGTTTTCTAAACCGTTTACTTGCATATCTTCTTTCACCTTTTTAAACGGTGAAGCTTTGTTACAGTATTCTGGATGTTTTAGAGAGAGTTTCATAATCTGTGCTTGACGCATGATTTTTCTTTTTTGTTTTATCATGATACAAGTTTCAGAAAAGAAAATCTCTAGAAAAAAAAAAGTAAAGCTTAATTTATAAAAGAAGGAATATCAAGAATATAAAGTTTCATCAGATAACCACTAAAACGTTCTCTTATATTCCCTGTTTACTGGATCGGATAAATAAATTTCCGCATTAAGAATTTCTTGTAGGCAGTAAATATCGAGATTATTGGTTGCATTTCTATCAAATCCCTCCGTTAATGCCTCAAGACTTATTTAATAGGATCGCAAATTTTTTGCCGAGGCAGAACATTTTGTCCTTCACAAACAGTTCTACTTTTTTCCTGAGCATGCTTAATGCAAGATCTGGCCGGTTGGTCAGCGTATAATTTTATCATTTCCTGAGTGTCCACTTCCTCCGAGTCCGGTTCATCGAGAAATTTTATGGCACTTCGAACGTCCATCCAGAGTCGCAAGTTCCGTCACATTGGCTTTAAGTGGCAAGAAAAAGTGAATTATTAATGTTTTTCGAAGAGCAAGTCTCTGTGAGTGACGTACCGAGGAATTTTTCAGATAAACGATGCCAGAAGAAGAAACTTATCTCGGAAGGATAAGGATTTTTATGGAAAAATGAAGCTACGTAACGTATAAATCGAAGTTGAAGTAGAAGTTTATTATTTCATGAATTGCAGTTGTATCTTTAGAATTTATTAATAATATCGCTGATATTATCTGTTACAAAGATAATTATGCAATGAATTCTATTCCAAGAAATTTATATTATTTAATCTTAAATATATATTATGTGATATTATTTGTAATAAGCTGCGAAAATAAATAAATAATGATAAATATTTGGAATCCAGTAGATCATATTTAACTAGATCTAGATCAACTAAATCGAAGTTGGAGTAGAAGTTTATTGTTTCGTGAATTGTAGTTTTATCTTTAGAGTTTATTAATAATATATCTATAACAAAGGTAATTATGCAATTAATTCTATTCCAAGAAAATTATATCTTATAACCTTAAATATATATTATGTGATATTATTTGTAACAAACTGGCAAAGATAAATAAATAATAATAAATATTTGTATTATAGTATTTTTGCTTTATTTGTTCAGAGTAAATGATGGAGTAATATAAACAGAACGTATAATTATATTTCTTATAATTACACATTTAAGTTTTAATTAGTTTAAAGTACTTACTTTTTTTTGTCTAGAATACCTAGTTGTGTTTTAGTTTTATAATAAAGAATTGCTAATGTTCAAGTAATCAAACATTAAATCTTTAGTCTTAATAGACATTTAAAAATGAAAAGATAAGTATGTAACAATGGTAGAAAAAAAGGAAATAAAATCTAATAGAACAGATGAAACGAAATAAAGTGATTATTGCCATTGATTGCTTGTTCTTTTTAGTTTTTTTCGTGTGAAATAGCTAAAGAACTATATATTGTTTAATACATTAAAGTTTTATATGTAAATTAAGAAAGAAAAGTGATAAATTATGACAAATTGCCTTTAATACGTATTTAGTATAGCATTATGATAATAAAAAACAAAAGTAAAGATGACCTATTAAACTTTTAATTCTCTATACTAAACGTTATGAGATTATAAAGATAATTTAGAAAAACATCTTAACAAGATTTATCTTCCAAAACGCATTTTTCTTTTATTAAATTAAGCTTATTATTTTCTGAAATATTACAACCGACATTTCTTAATGATTAAAAGCTGAAGATTAATTTGATATACAGTACTTGTCAAAACTCTGAGCATACGAGTAAATTTTAAGGAATTTTTGTTTGCACTGTACAATAACGAAATAAAACTTGTTTTATTGTATTTGTTTACACTATAAACAACTGCTTTCACAATAAATAAACAAAAAAGTACTTGTGTTAACTTTTATGGAAGTTTATTTAGATAATTTTAGGTAGTCGGCTTTCATCGAAGTGACGATCGTATAGTAAAGGCATTACTATACGACACGTTACTACAGGTTTAAACGACTGTTCTTAGTGGTAAACAAACAACTAATGTAAAATTTATGAATAGATGCAATGTTATGATTAATGCAAATAGATGAAAGTCCCTCTATATGGCAATGTAGAGATGCAACAACAGGGAAAGTGCGCGAAGAACAATGCTGAAACTATGTCTCCAAACCTAAAACTCTTTTTTTTTTTTTTTTTTTTTTTTTTTTTTTTTTTTCCAAATTTCTATCGCTAAATCAGCACGGAAACAATATACTCTGTTATTTTTATCATAATCCATTCATACACGAGTAGCAAAATGTACAATAAACAAGCTTCTTTTAAGGGGGGGGGGGGGTCAGACTTTTGACAGGTACTGTACACCTATTCATATTTACTAGATGCAAAAAAAACAAATGTACAATTTGTTTTCACCGCCATGATGGTATTTATCTTACAAATAAAATAAATAGATACAGTTACCGTAAACAGAAGTAAAAAGAAGAGGAGAAACGTAACATAAATGAATCATTACATATGAATAGATCGACAGTTTCGGCATTTTTACAGTTTTATTGTTACTTGCACTTTACGCTCCTTGTTAGTTTTATTTAACTTTGTTTACACGTCTAATTAATATATCTGGTAAATATTAATTTGTAAATTCCACAAGAGTTTTGTACGCCAATGAAAGGATATATCCTAATCTCTGAAAAAACACCTTTACAACGTATTAAAACATGATATTATATACACCAATATGAAAACTAAAAACTTAAAATCGAACCTCAAGCTTATTTTTTTAAATTTATTTTTGCATTTTCAGATAATTTGCACAACTTGGATGGAATATTAATATGATTTGTTTTTAGAATATACAGGGTGATTCATAAAAGATGGGCAGAACTTTAAGGGGTTATAGTACACTTAAAGACAAATAATATTAAATAGGAGACTAAGGGTCCCAGACGTATTCCCAAGGAGATAGGGGGCATTAAAGTTTAGGGTCCGAAATTTCAAATGATTATAAAACATGGAAAAATTGGTCGATTCGTTTGCGGTTTTTGCAAAAAATTTTCTTTATGCCAGTATTTTCTTGAAATAAAATTTTAAAGTTCAATTTCAAAAAATGCCGATAGGGGGCGCTTTAGACTTTGGAGTAACAAACAACTATTTTTTAACGTTATTTTTTGTATTTCTTTAAATGATTTCGAAAGCTTAGACTTAAACTTAAATTTTGATCTAAAAATCTGAGTCCTAACGAGTAGTTAAGTAGCGTAAACTGAAATTTGAAATTTGAAACCCTTCTCCCCCCAGAACAAAAATCAGTTATTCCCGATCTTTGTGTCGTAGATTAGGCTCTAACTACTGCCGCGTTTTGCTAAAATTATTCTTTATGTCAGTATTTTCTTGAAAATAAATTTTAAAGAAAATTTTCAAAAAATTCCGACAGAGGGCGCTTTAGACTTTGGAGTAACGAACAACTATTTTATACCGTTATTTTTTGTGTCTCATTAAATGCTTTCTAAAGCTTAGACTTAAATTTTCAGCCCAAAATCTGAATCGTTAGACGTGGTTAAGTTTCTGGGGAGAGGGGTTTGAAATTTCTACTCCTGAGCACAGTTCAGTTTACCATGTCCACACATTGTGTGCTGTGATACGAGGTAAAAAGACACAAATTAGGATTATGTTACCAAAGCATATTTATTAACATGTAATCACAATAAATGTTCAAAATTGTGACCACCAGAGGTTATGCACGCAGAACAACGGCGACGAATGGAACGGCGAACATTCGCGAAAACATCAGGCTTTTCGAGCACTTCCCCTACAGCGGCGGAAAGTCTGGCGACCAGTTCCTCGGGGGATTCAATGGGTGTCTCGTATCACAGCACAGAATCGTTGGGCATGGTTAAGTAGTGCAAACTGAACTATGTTCAGAAGTTGAAATTTGAACCCCCTCCCCTCGCTACTGAACCACGCTCAGCGATTCAGATTTTGAGCTGAAAATTTAAGTTTAAGTCTAAGCTTTAGAAAGCATTTAATGAGACACAAAAAATAACGGTATAAAATAGTTGTTCGTTACTCCAAAGTCTAAAGCGCCCTCTATCGGATTTTTTTGAAAATTTTCTTTAAAATTTATTTTCAAGAAAATACTGACATAAAGAATAATTTTAGCAAAACGCGGCAGTAGTTAGAGCCTAATCTACGACACAAAGATCGGGAATAACTGATTTTTGTTCTGGGGGGAGAAGGGTTTCAAATTTCAAATTTCAGTTTACGCTACTTAACTACTCGTTAGGACTCAGATTTTTAGATCAAAATTTAAGTTTAAGTCTAAGCTTTCGAAATCATTCAAAGAAATACAAAAAATAACGTTAAAAAATAGTTGTTTGTTACTCCAAAGTCTAAAGCGCCCCCTATCGGCATTTTTTGAAATTGAACTTTAAAATTTTATTTCAAGAAAATACTGGCATAAAGAAAATTTTTTGCAAAAACCGCAAACGAATCGACCAATTTTTCCATGTTTTATAATCATTTGAAATTTCGGACCCTAAACTTTAATGCCCCCTATCTCCTTGGGAATACGTCTGGGACCCTTTGTCTCCTATTTAATATTATTTGTCTTTAAGTGTACTATAACCCCTTAAAGTTCTGCCCATCTTTTATGAATCACCCTGTATATTTTTTAATTAAATTATCCTAATTCCATTCTGAAATATTACAACTCACATCTCTGAATAATTGAAAACAGAAATTAATATTTATTCACATATTCAAAATCATTCTAAATTTTGTATTACCTACATTTAAACACAGCAAATCTAAACTTTTCAATACCGCTCATATTGATATTTATCTCGCAACTGTAAGAATGAAGAAAATATATATATACGACAGAAAAAAAAGAAGAAGAAAACTAAAAAAGAAAAAGCAGAAGCGTAATGAACCGCTCATTGCCATTGATTGCTTGCTCTTTTTAGTTCTTACACGTGATATTTCCAAATTTGTAGTTATTTATAAACAGAATTTAGTTAACTAAAATTTTGCACACATTTTTCTACAAATGACACAATTTGAATTCTGAAAAATATAATGCTCCGTCGCTGTAGTAGTATAATCGACTTGAGTAACATAATCGAGATTTTTAGTAGTATAATCGAAAATGACAGCGGAAATTTTTTAACGAACATATAGATTTGGTTATTTCCTCTGTGCATATCAACAAGGACAACTTGATAATTATGATAAATATACTGCTGTACTTTAAAATTCTAATCTTCCTACATTAAATTATTAAACGCTACAACTATCACCACAAAATATTTAAATTTTGAAGAGTAAGATCTAAATCTAATCTAAGCTTTATTTTTCCAACATTTAAAACAACAAATATTTCATTTTCAACACCGCCCATATGGACATCATTATAATCGAAAATAACAGAGGTAAATTTAAAATTAAGTTAGAATTAGTTTTTCCCTCTATGCTTAACAACAAGCACAACTTGATAACTACGAAAAATTATATTAACAAGACCTATCTTTAAAATTCTTATCTTTCTTCATTAAACATTACAACCAGTGTTGCCAAATCTAGAGGAGTTTTAATTTATAAATTCCAAATTGAGACAAGAAAGTTTAAATACTTATTTTTATTTTGTATAATAATAGGCATTTCGTGAATAAAATTAAAAATAAATTACTATTCAAAATTTTTCTGGTTTGAATTTGAAATGTCTGAATTAAAAGTTCGCTAGATTGGTAACACTAATTACAGCTATATGTTAAAAATTTTAAATTTAATATAATACATCTGTTCAAAACTTTAATTCACCGACATGTAAAACAACAAATATTTCATTTTCAACACCGCTCATATTGGCATTTATCTCGCAAATCTAGAAAATACAATGACAGAAAAAAAAGAAAAAGAAAAACTCAAAAAAGAAAAAGGAGAAACGTAATGAATCGATCATTGCCATTGATTGCTTGTTCTTTCTGGTTCTTTCACGTGATTTTTCCGAAACTCCTGTGCTGCAGCGACGAACTCTTCCAATAAAAAAGGATATGTGGAATCCAATTGAGTCCAAAGAATGATGAGAGAACGAAAGAGAAAGGAATCCCAGATTTACTTTTTTGTATTTAATTTGATATGTATCTCTCGGAGCGGTAGTGACAGAGTTTTGGATCAAATTGAAGCAGAAGGAAAAAGTACTTTCTCTTTTCTCTTCGTGTTTTCGTCGAAATTTATAATTTAGCGGAAAATAGACCTGTGTATTGCTTTCGCTGCAGGTCGAAGTATAGGTATTTGTTGAAGACGGTGCAATAAAAAAAAAAAGTTTTCGAAAAAGTTTATTAGTTTGTGCTTACATGTGAAACTGACCGAATGAAAAATAAAGAAAAACTTTAAAAAGGGGAAAACTTTCTTTCGTGTTTTTTGTTGACGTTTGTAATTTAACAACCGATAGGACATTGCGTGGCTTTTACAAAAGTGAAACCTATCGGGTATTGTAATTTATCCTCAAATACGGAATTCGCTGGGTTTTAATTTTTATTTATTTTATTTTTTATTTTTATTTGTTTGATAGTTTTGTAATCATAAAAATGAACTTATCTTTCTTCTGTGATATATTTATTTATTGATGAGGCTACAGTTTTATTGGTTAATACATACATTGTTGTTTTATTATGTTATAAAAAACACACTTCAATAAATAAAAATAATATAAAACAGATAAAAATAAAAACCTAAATCGTATTGTTGATTCTTAAACGGTAGACTTTAAAATAAGGAAAAAAATTTATAAAAAATTTAAATTCTTTGTTTTTCTATCATTGTTAACATTAACCAATTCGCTGCCAAAACTATGTGGGCGGAGTCTTCGAAAATTTTACTGAAATTTGTTTCCCACCAAAAATTCTGAAAGATAATATTTGGTAACTTTAATAGCAAAGTTTTTGTCCTTAAATAAAGTATTTTGTAACATATTAAAATAGTGGTGGCTAGGCATGGTTTTTTTTTATCATACACTTTTGTCACACACATGTTGACAACCACGAGTATACTCGTGGTTGGCTGCGAATGGGTTAACAGGTTTGCTACCAAAACGCATACATTGTTCCTCATTTGACATTCCATTTTTAACCCTTTTTTATCCTGACGGTACTTATAAGTACCACTTTAACCCCTTCACGACGAGCGTCTTTTACAGAATTTTTATCTGTTACCACCAGTTTTTCAAATGAGAAATTTTCACCTAATTGAATCGCAAAAATGCTATGATTAGATAAGGAAAACTTTACAAAAAAAAAAAAAAAATAATAACTGGTGGGAATAATCGAGGATTCTGAGCATCTAAAAAGTAGCTGTAAAATTAATTCAGGATATAAAGGGTTAATCCAAAATTACGAATTCATAACGGAAATTTCGAAATAAATTTTGTTATTCTATGTAATCATGAATTGTCTGTCATTTAACCCATTAAGCGCCAAGTCTCCCATTTTGGGAACCTTTGTTAAGATTTTTTTTCTCCATAAGTAATTAAGACACATACATTTTATATTACTTTTATTGAATATTGAAGTACTTAGCATGGTTGGAATTTTTTTCAAAAAGTTTGTAATTTAAATTCTATTTTTTAAAATTTTTAAAATTTAAGGAAAATTGACTATATTTACTTCATAAGAAAAAAAATCACTAAAAATAATTAATTCGACGGCGAAAGTTTCGAAACATTGAATATGAAAAAAAAATAGTTATTTTTTTAAATCATAACAAACATAGATCAAGAAAAATAATTTAAAAGGGTTTTACAGTTGTTTATTTAGAAAGGTCCCAAAATGGGAGACTTGGCCCTTTCTGACTAGCAAAATAAAGTCCTCACCCCTTTTCCATGAATACATCTGTTGACCTCTCTGCAGTTTATTCTTTACTGTTGAAGGTCAGGCTCTTTTGTTATTGAACATAGTAACCCCTCGATAATGAAAAAAATCTTGTGTGGATAAATATACTAAAAATATCAACGTTTGACACACAATAACATCGTGTAATTTACACGATGTTATTGTGTGTCAAACGTTGATATTTTTAGTATATAGTAACCCCTCTTTTGTTGCTGAAGTCCAGGTGTTTTTATCAAAACAGTTGATTCTATTCATAACGTTCTGGAGAATGTTCTAGATAAACGTGTGATAAATTCTTGGTCAGCAGTCTAAGCTAGGCGCTCAGTAAGCAAGGTTCATTTTCAATAGAGAAATTTCTGTACTTTTATTTAAAGTGTAAAAATGGCGTCTAAGTTTTTAACTGTGCAGGAAGCCTTAGACTATATGGAAACATTAGATTCGGACGAATTCTCAGCAGATGAGTGTACAATCACTTGTTTGCCACCAAATCCTGATCAGATAACTCATGAGGAAAATTTTAATGAAAATTATTTAGATGAAGTAGAACCAGTGGATGTATGCGGAGAAGTCGAACTTAATTTAAAACGTCGTGAAACACTAGATATTTCAAAGAAGAAAGTAACATATAAAAAGAGGAAGAGGTGTCCAGAAGAAAATTATTTTTCAAGTGATGAAGATGACTGCAACAAAAGTCAAAACCAACAAACAGAGTCCAAAAAATTGACAAAACGGAAAAAAAAGGTTAAAATAAATAAAGCTATTAGGACAAAGAAGGAGAAAGAGCCAAAAACGAAACCATATGTTTGGAAAAAAGTCGATAAATTAGATCCAATTAAGTCTGAAAAAACACCAATTTTAGAAGAGATCCATCCTGAGTTAGCAAGTAAAACTCCTTATGAATTATTCAAAATGTATTTTGATTCTGATATCATGAATCTTATTTTAGAAGAAACTTTAAGGTATGCTACGCAAAACAATAATTATACCTTTTCATTATCTGAAAAGTTATTAGAAGTATTTCTCGGAATTCTGTTGTTTAGCGGATATCATTCCTTGCCTCAAGAAGATTTATATTGGAGCAATTCAGAAGATTGTAATCTGCCTTTCATACAAAATGCCATGAGTAGACAGAGATTTAGAGATATAAAGAAGTATCTCCATTTATGTGATAATAATTCTATTGATGGCTCTGACAAGTTGGCCAAAGTTAGATGTTTTATAGAGTTGTTTGGAAAAAAACTGCAGCAATTCGGAACATTTTCTGAATCTTTAAGTATTGATGAGGAAATGATCCCTTATACAGGCAGACATTCTACCAAAATGTATATGCTTGGAAAACCAATAAAATTTGGTTACAAATTATGGATTCTTGCTTCTTCTCAAGGTTATCCATTCAATTTACAAGTTTATGTGGGAAAAGAAACAGCAGCCGAAGACAAAACTCCCCTTGGAACAAGAGTTGTCTTGGATCTAATAGAATGTGTAGAAAACTGTAGAAGACACAAAGTGTATGTTGACAATTTTTTCAACTCTCTGCCATTGCTTGAAGAAATGCGAAGAAGGGAATTCCGTCTAACTGGAACGGTGAGAGAGAACCGACTGCAGAACTGTCCTTTACAAGATAGTAAAGTTTTGGTAAAAAAAGAAAGAGGGACATTTGACTACATTATAACAAAGGATTTAAGTGTAGTAAAATGGAAAGACAATAAAGTTGTATGCTTAGCATCGAATTTTGAATGTATGGAGCCTATGGGGCAAGCAAAGCGTTGGTGCCGAAAATCTAAAAAGAAGATTGATTTGCCTCAACCAGGAATAGTTGGATCTTACAATAAAAATATGGGCGGCGTAGATCTTCTTGATCGATTTTTGAGTAGTTACCAACCCAGAATAAAGGGTAAGAAATGGTGGTGGCCATTTTTCACCAACACACTGAACATGGCTGTGGTAGCGGCTTGGAGAATCCATCGTGAGATGAATGGACAAATGTCTCAGTTAACATTTTTACGAGACATTGTGATGGGTTTGATGAAATCAGACAGACTGCAATCGTTGCCAATACCTCAACTTGGACCACACACACCAGTGAACTGTAACATACGCTTTGATGGTGTAAATCATTTTATCACACAGGCAGGAAAGCAATCAAAATGTAAACTTTGTAAAAAGAATACTCGTCTGTGGTGCGAGAAATGTAAGGTAATGCTCCACAAAAATTGCCTAATACCGTTTCATACAAAAATGTAAAAGAAAAAAGATATTAAAAAGGTAAGAACATTTACGAGTTCTTCATTTTATGGCTTGAATATATTTAATATGCAATTAAGGTATCGATAATTAACTTTATTTACCATATACAAATAAATTTGGGGATTTATAACTCGATTTCGAAATATTTTAAAACTAAACATTCAACTCTAAACATTGTGGTGGAGGTTTCTATTTTATCCCCATTAGGCGCCAAGTCTCCCATTTTGGGACTATATCATATCTTCTAACCAAATAAAGATTTCTTAAAAATTTAAACTGCATATGATTAGAGACGTACATTAAACCTAAAAAAATATATAAATTATAATTTTTGGGATGCGGTTCATATAGCGGCGTTTAATGGGTTAAATAAAGCAAATATTGCTATTAGTATTTTCTGGTATGACTTCGGAATTTCAGAATAAAATAAAATTCTGTTAATTTTAACCCGGTAGTGAACGTGTTAAAAATAAAAACAAAAACATATTGACATATATTTAACACAAGGTGCTGTTTTAACATTAAATTTTGTTGCAAACTGGGGAAAAGTGCTAGCGAAACACGTAAAATGTTGCAGCAAGTGAACAGTGTTGACACATTATCAAGTTCTGGCATTTTTGAATGGTTTTGAGGTTTTCGTGATTGTTGGGAAGCCGTCGAAGATGATCTGCACACTGGAACGCCGCTATCCTACGTACCTCAGACGGAATTTGCTTCTTAAAATATTAAACAGTACTGTACATTATGTACTGTACATTCATATTTCAGAATTTATTTCACCAGTCCTGGAAATTAATCCCCACACCTTGTATATATAATTGTCTGAGTGCAACGAAGACTCATACACAGCGCAGTATTACTTTGCCCCATATATAGCTACGATGGATATTAAAACCTTTCGTCAAGCATAACTCAAAAAATATTTAATGGATTTCGTTCAAATTTTTACAGCAGGTACCTATAAAGGTGACAACGTCGTCTATTTATTACCAAGAATAAGTGTCAAACCGTTTGGAAGTTATATTAAAAAAATAGATAAAAAAGCACAATTAAAGTACATACGTCACTAAATTTTGTGCGTACGTCATTTTCACCGGCGGGAGATTTTCGTAGACAATCGGAATTGAAAAGTTCATGGAATACATGGAGCAAAAAAATATGCAAGCACTAATATTCAGCACAATAAAATATATTTCAATTTAATAAAAATGGAAAGTTAATCTAGAATTTTTTCTGTTTGAAAAGTATTAGAGATTAGTAAGAGTAGTATTAGTATTAGAGATTTGGCGTAAATCACACCATTAGCAGCTTTTTTATTTCGCGTGTGTATGTTAGGAACAATTCTTTGATGTTTGAATAAAAGATTTCGATTTGTGGCAGAATTTCTTATTTTCTTTTCCTTTTTAGTATTTTAAATGGAATTAGTGAAAGGCGTTTATTTTAAATTAAATGAGTGAAAGACGTGTATTTTTAATGTATGTATTTCAAATGAAATCAGTGAAAGATTTATATTTAAATGAAATGAATGCAATATGAAGATGTTATGAGAAAAATATTTGGCGATTTATCAACTGCGCCAAGTTAACATAAAAGTACCAATACATATGTGGGTACTTCTCTATTATCCCGTCGACCACTTTTCATAACAAAAAACTATCGCCAAATAAACGGGAGAACGTTGTCATTGAAATATCAAAATACATAAATAAATAAAATATAAGAATTTAAGGACACAATTGTTATTTTAATGAATGAAATAACTAATAAATCAGTAAAACATAATGAAAAATACACGCAAATGTCGCGTTAAAAACCACTTGATGACGTAACAAACACGTATAATGCTTCTGATATCAAGTAAGTGGGACTGCATTTTTGGCGTTTAATCTAACAGTTTGGCGATAGTTTTTTGTTATGAAAAGTGGTCGACGGGATAATAGAGCAGTACCTCTATGTGAAATGAAACAAGGCACAGATGTCATATACGCACCACGTTGGCGCGATTTTTCCCTCCACCAGCTTGGGGAAAACTTTGTTTTTGAATATTAGTTACAAATAGTGTGACAAATAGTACACGTGATTTTTTATTTCAATATAAAAATAAAATAACGTAATAAATGAAACAGCTTCTATTATTTTAAAAAAGGAAATAAAAATAAATAAATAATAGTTTGATATAAATAAAGGCGCGGATGTCATATACGCACCACATTGGCGCGATTGCAACAAAATGGCAATTTTATGCCTCACATGGTAACCCGGTTATTTTGTTTCAATTGTTGTTTATTAACTTTTATTTTTTATTTTAATTCTATAAATTGTTTTTATTATATATATCAATATTTATTTATATCAAACTATCATTTATTTATTTTTATTTCCCATTTTTGAATAATAGGAGCTATTTCATTTATTACGTTATTTTATTTTTATATTGAAATAAAAAATTACATGCTATTATTGTATGGTATTTGTAACTAATATTCAAAAACAAAGTTTTCGCCAAATTGGCGGGGGAAAAATCGCGCCATCTGTGCCTAAATTAATATTGATATACATATAAAAATAATCTATAGAATTAAAATAAAAAATAAAAGTAAACAAACACAACAAACAGTTTTCGCCAAAGGGGCGGGGGAAAAATCGCGCCAACGTGGTGAGTATATGGCATCTGTGCCGGGATTTTTACCCTTTTATCTGCGCTTTCGGAAATATAAAAAAAATAAAAAATTCTTATATTAGGTGTATAATGTTTTGCATTTTTATACGGACCACTTCGCCATTTTAAGATTTTAAATGCTATTTATATCAGATATTTCTTTCTTGAGATTCCCACAAGTTTTTTCCGGTAATTCTTTTAGTTCGCTTATTAATTGTTTACAATTTGCCACCCTGGCAATAACAATTATTTATCACAAAAAATGGGTACTTCTCTATTATCCCGTCGAACACTTTTCATAACAAAAAACTATCGCCAAACTGTAACGCTAAATAAACAGGAGAACGTTGCCATTGAAATATCAAAATAAATAAAATATAAGAATTTAAGGACACAATTGTTACTTTAATGAATGAAATAACTAATAAATCAGTAAAACATAATGAAAAATACACGCAAATGTCGAATTAAAAACCACTTGATGGCATAACAAATACGTATAATGCTTCTGGCATCAAGTAAATGGGACTGTATTTTTGGCGTTTAATCTTAGTTTGGCGATAGTTTTTTGTTATGAAAAGTGGTCGACGGGATAATAGAGAAGTACCCAAAAATGGCTTAGTTTTGTTAAATTTGTTTGTTATGTATTTTCATTTCTTATTAAAATATCGAAAATGGCAATAAAATTTTATTTTAGCACCGTACTTAATTTTTTAAAATGGCTCAAAAACATGGTTTAATAAACGTATATTTGTAAATATTTTAAAAAACATGTTTTTCCGCTCTCTAGAAAAATTTGTAAGATTCTACAACTGCCTTTGGCACCAACCAGTACATGATACGGAACTTTTCCCTATTCAGATACACAGAAGAGGTTGGTCACAAACAAGAGTAATGCTAGCAACAATATTGTTTTAACTCTATAAGAGTTAGAAACAATAATGATATTAAATTCCCCGATTAGCTTAGGGCCCGATTACGGAACTTTCTCCTAGAAAAAACACTGTAGAAGTCTTTTACATTTGTTTCGAATTAAGCTCGATCAACAAAGTATTAATTGATAATACAAACAACACTAATATTAACATGGGGGCAAAAGTTTGAATTTAAGTGTATATATTTGGAACCCTCCCCCTCCCCCAACCACCCACCAAAAAAAGAAAAAGAAAGTTACAGAAATGAATTTAAAATGGCGTGAAGCCACCCTTTCTGACATAAGAAATTGGCTGCGAACCCGATTACGAAACTTTCACTTAACTTAATAACATGTATCTAATAGCCCTGAGGACAATTCCCCTTCCCAGTTATACGGACCTTGGGGCTTTTTTAAAAAGCTTGACGCAGTTCGGGTTCAAGAAGTTGAGATTTACTGTCAAATGACATAAACTACTATGAAAATAAAACTGGTGAATTATTATGCTGGTTTATGTATGTATTTAAAAAAATTGCATCTGATTACATTCTTTAGATAAATTATTCCTGTTTGCATTTAATAACAGATAAACGGCTTCCGTTTACTAAATTGTTTAAATATTGGGAAGAGTTGGCGAGAGATAGATAGACGTGTAAACAAACGGGTAGACAGACGGGTAGAGAGACGGATAGCGACAGAGATAAGCTAACGGGTAGCGAAACGAATAGACAGACGGGTAGCGAGGCAGGTGCAAAAAAGGGTTGACAGAGGGGTAGTGAGATGGGTAGGGAGACGGGTAGCGTGGTGGATAGAGAGACGAGTACAGAGACGACTTGACAGACGGGTAGAGAGAGGGGTATATAGACAGACAGACGTGTTGATAGACGAGTAGTGTAACGGGAAGCGAGACAGGTAGAGACACGATTAAAGAGTCGGGTAGAAAGACAGACGGATACTGAGACGGGTATACAGAAGAGTAGAGAGACAGTAGACAGATGAATTCGGAGAGAGACACAGCTAAGACATACGAGTAGTTAGACTGGTAGACACGTTTGTAGCAAAGCATGTTATCAATGTGGTTTGAAGTATACGAGTTTCTATAAATAGTTATACAAATAAACAAAGGAAATTTTTTTAATTCAAATATTAAATATTTGATTTAATATTTCAATATTTAATATTTTATTTTTTAATATTTTATTTAGATATTTGTCACAAAGAAAATGTTGCAAAAATTAAATTAAATTTGCGTTAAACTACGCTTGCTAAAATACGCTATTGGCTGCAAATCTGATTATGTGACTTTAAAAATATCGTTTTAAAAGATCCGGCGGTTTTTTTTTTTTTTTTTTTTTTTTTTAAGTTTTGAGCAATTCCCGCTTAAGAAAATGAGATTATTTGCCAAATGTTATAAAAAAATGCATATGAAAACATAACAATATATGAAATTATATATGATATTTTGTAATTATATCATTTAATTTGCTATTTTTCATATGTTGTATCTTTATCTATCTCTTGTCTATCATATGCTGTATATTCACTTAGGTTCTTGTTGATATCTTCTTTATATCGTAATTGTTAACTTTATGTTCTCAGCAATATCACTCAGACTAATCCCTTTGAGGGAAGTCCTAGTAGCGAACATTTCTTTTTTGTACTATTATGATCACTAGCTAAAACAGTTAAATTTAGTAAAACCTTCTATCTTGATTTATACTCTTTTAGCCGCGCCAATAGATATCATATTTTCACTGTGAAATATGCAAATGTACGGATTTGACTAAAAATTGACTTGTTAAGACCACCCACGTAATAATTAAAGCTTGAAAGTTTGTTTTCTAAATTTTGAGTAGTTTTAAATGGGTGGTCTCATAACTTATATTTCAAATTTTAATTATTCGATAATATAATTTTCAATATTAAAGAAATGAATTAGCATACATTGATGGTAGAAATTTAGAATAAATTCTAATATGTAGAAATATTAACAAAATTTTAATCAAAATATTAACACGATTTTAATTATGTGAATAGTTTGATGCAATTATCGGGAAAGTTTTATAAAAATATCGTGAATCAAAATCGAGAAATTAAATGAATAATTAATTTACCTTTTCTTTTTTATTCTATCATTCTATCGCTTTAATTATTATTATTATTATTATTATTTTTCAGATTTGCGAGAGAAATAACCTAGAAAATTTCTATCGCGAATTTTAGTCTCTGATAATTTCATTTCTAATTATTCGATAAAATCAAACTTAACATTTCAGAACTGAATTAGCATAATTTAATGAAAAAAATGATGATTTAAACATAAATCTTGTTAATATTTCTAGATAAATTATTATAAAATCTTACCTTATTATGCTAAAATTTAGAAATTAAATTAATTATGTGTCATTTTTCCCCTCTAGTACACCTTTTTTTCTCTTTCTATTTTTGTTCATTTTAGCCATTTTAGAAACAGTCTTGTTATTTTCTAAAGAAATATAAATATATAATACTAAGATAACTGAATTCTCAAGTGAATCACATTTAAAAATGACAAAAATTTTTGACGGTCTGGTTTGTGATTTTAAATTTACCACAACACCATTTAGTGTGATTTGGTTGTAATTCTAGCAAATTAAATTATATTGTTACTAACGTTTCATAACTACATTCAGTTTCAAGATCACCATTGTGAAAACATTTACATTTATAATCTGGGAGTTTTTGACAATTAATGTACAATAGCATTTAATAGTGACTGTCCCTTATGCAAAAGTTGAGCATTTGTAATTCAATAATTTACATAATTATTACATCAATGACAAATGAGCACTGCCTTTATTGTATTTGAATGTAGATTTTGCCCTCTGACTATATTCCTTTCTTGCGCTTAATCTCCGACAGGACTTCAATTCTTCTAACAAATGGGGGATTTCTTCCAAATATCATAAGATTTCTAATTTATTATGACATGTCTAAATGCTTGAAAACGGAAATTTCCCAGACTACATTTAATCAAATATTATTCACTCCCTTTTCAGGTAACAAAGGGAATTTCTATTACGCATAATTTATAAAATTTCCCTCTTTCTAAAGAATATTTCTATTTTATGAAATTTCGATTTGATGAACTCAATAATCACTTTCTATCTCCGAGCAAACTTAATTCTAATGCGCAACTGAGGTCCTCCTCTGTTCTCTAATGATTCCCTCCTGACGTTACTTCAAAGATGACAAAACATTCCCGATAGAGAAGAGGAGATATACATGCATGTATGTATGTATACATTATATACAGGGAAAACGCAGCGAAGCGGCTGACAAGAATTCCAGGAAACGGAAACAAAACAAGGAAAAAAGAAAGTAAAAACCGGCGAAACTTTAACCTCTGAATACGTAATGAAGTCATTGGTTAGGCAACTGAGGGTTGGCCAATTACTCAAAGTGTCAATCTAGCTATTCAAGTCTCAGTAGAGTGAGCCCCTGATTGAGTTCTACTCCAAGAGATGACGTTAATTTATGAGCAAGAGAGGGGGCACCCCCTCCTCGATGGGGGTACCAAAATTTTGGCCGGGGCGTTAATTTATTACGGGAATTATCTTTCGGTTCCGGACCAAGAACCACGGGAATCCGCTGAATTAGCGAACGAAAAGATAGAGGAACGATTATGAAAGGGGTGGTGGAGAAGATATATAAATGCAGGGGGTGGGGGGAAAGTTGGCCCATTCTCTTCGTATGCACACAATGAAAATTCAAAAGACGAATGGTGAAAAATAAATAAGTTCATAAATATTTATTGACTGTGGGCTGAGGGAAAAGGGTTTTACTCCGGTGAAAATAGATGAACTAAGTCTGAAGGGTACATCGTGTAATGCAATGGGATGGAGGGTGTATTTTGAAGAGTTTTGCTCTCATTTCCATATTATTTTATAGAGTACTGAGCATTTTCTCTACGAGCGCACGTCGAAGAGAAAATCAAAAATTATTTTTTGTGGAATGGGAGACGCGTTGTTTTATTCGGAGCTGAAAAATTAGACGAGAAATTCAGATTAGACAAGACAGATTCTATTCCTGGGAAGGGGGTATTTTAAGAAAAGGCGTGGTTAAGTTGAAAATATTGAATCGGGGGTTATTTTACAAAATAGTTGGAATTACTGAAAAAAAAAGGAATAAATGCCTTGTTAGCCGATTTTATTTACGCTCCATAACGGTAAGATTAATTTCTCTGCGTGCACACGTCGAAGAAGAAATCAAAATTTATTATTATTATTATTATTATTATTATTATTATTATTATTATTATTATTACGTATTATTATCATTATTATTACTTATATCAGAGACGCGTTGTTTTATTCGGAGCTGAAAAATTCGACGAGGGTTAGATCAATTCAGATCGGATTAGACACGACAGATTCTACTTCCGGGAAAGAGATTTTTTAAAAAAAGGCGTGATTCAGTTGAAATATTGAATCGAGTTATTTTACGAAATAGTGAAAAAAATGCCTTGTTAGCCGATTTTATTTACGTTCTTTAACGGTACGATTAATTTCTTTGCGAGCGCACGTCGAAGAAGAAATCAAAAATTATTATTATTATTATTATTATTACTATTATTTGGAATGGGAAACGCGTTGTTTTATTCGAAGCTGAAAAATTAGACGAGAAATTCAGTTTAGACAAGACATATTCTATTTCTGGGAAGGGGTATTTTAAGAAAAGGCGTGGTTAAGTTGAAAATATTGAATCAGAGGTTATTTTACACAATAGTGAAAAATAGTAAAAAAAGAGAAAAAATTGCCTTTTTAGTAAATTATTTTTGCGCCCCCAAACGCTCTGCTAGCACACGTGTGGAAAAAAAAATAGGAATGGGAAACGGGTTGTTATGTTCGGAGCTGAAAAATTAGACGTGAAATTCAGATTAGACAATCCATATTCTATTTCAGGCAAGGGGAGTTTTTAAGAAAAGGCATGATTAAATTGAAAAAAAATATATATATCGAGTTATTTACGAAATAGTGAAGAATAGGGAGGGGGGGGGGACTGCCTATAGATAGTTAGCAAATTTTATTTACGCTCCAAAACGGTACGATTAATTTCTCTGCGAGCACACGGGGAGAAATAAAAATATAAAAATTAGGAATGGGAAACGGGTTGTTATGCACGGAGCTGAAAAATTAGACGAGAAAGACAGATTCTACTATACTCTGTCACACATCCTTGGTGATTTTCTTTACAGAATTGGTCACCAAATGATTTGAAAATGGTTTAAAAATGGATTAAATATCTAATACGTCGGCCGATTTTTATGCAAATCTCTATAGTTCTTAAAATAATAGTCTATAACATATTCGCCAAATGAGAGCTCAGTCGGAAGTATCGCTTGGAATCGTGTTCACTCACACTTACAAATCATGACACTTTCCTTACACTATGTAATCAGAAAGTAAAAAAGGAAAACTGTCTTATTAACAGATCTCATTTACGCTCCAAAATGTGTATGATTAATAAATTCCTAAAACGAAAAATAAATAAAATATGTTGTGCAACTGCCGTGCATCAAGAACATTTGAAATAAAGATGGGGTATTTTTATATTTTCATATGATAAATTAAAAATAACCCGATTGAAAACATCCATAAACGATCACCAACTCAATCCTACAGTGCACGAATTTTCCTTTTAAGTATGTGTTTTTGTACACCAGAAAATTTAAAGAGATATTTCTGACCTTATTAAATAGCAGACTTCTGTTGATATTTTTCTTAAATATTGTAGTTGCTCGGAAGTGAATTTATTTATTAAAAGATAAATTTTAATTGATGCATAAATGCATCACTGTGCAGTGTAGAGTTATAATGATAAGCTAAATGAGTGGCTTGTATTTTCTAATAATGTTTTCTAAATTGAACAGCGAGCACTTTGTCGCTAAGTAAATCACTTTTTAAATTAAATATAATTTCTATCCCCGTTTTCGTACTTTCTCAGTTCAAAAGAAGTTAATCATTTTAATTTTAAATCAATTTTTGCTGATAAACTGCCTAGCTCTTAAATATGTAAGATTAAAAAAAAAAATTAAATTTGATACGGTATTGTGAAGCTCAGTGCGTAGACTATGATTGGACGACGATACATTTCTTAGAGATAATAAAGGTGACTGGATGCAAAGCTAAACTTAAATAAACAGATACTGCTGTTTTTAAAAACTATTCACTTAATTAATGTTTCAAATAAATATATTTTTTTGTTAAAATATTTTTATTTATTTATTTGCAATATTTATTAATTTTGGCCTATAATTTTTAAACATCAAATATTTAAAAATTACTATTTTTTTTTAATTTCAAGTATCAGAGAAATTATATTAATATAAGTTAAATTTTACTCAATTTAATTATCAATTAGCTGCAATTAATTTACTTACCTTTAAGTTTTTTTTTTTTGTTTTTCTTTTTTTGTAATATTACATGTATCTCAATGTACTCTGCTTACATAAAAATATATTTTTAAATGAAATGGCAAGTTCTATGAAAATATATTTGCCGAGAATGCATATTTACGACGAACAATTAACATAGACAGAGTCAATTGAATAAAACAATTAACAGTGGATATACTGATATAGAAGTACTTCGAGAAATCAATATAATATAGAAATATATAAAAATACCAATACCTTAGCATCTTTCAGAATTTTATTAATTTTGATTTTACAGCTTTCTCTGATATTGAAACGAATACGTCTGCTGCAGCGAAATAAAAGAATGCTTTCGATATTGTAAAGTTTGTAGAGAATTAATGACGAAAATGTCTCTTTTATGTCTCTATTCGTGTTCGATAATCTTGTTTCTTCTCTATCCGTCTGGGGAAAATGCCGAAGGCTTTCTGAGGCATTAGTACAAATCTTTTAACCTCCCCGAAAAAATGTCCCCGACCACTGCAATGATCAGCATTAAGAAAGCCTAGGAAATAAGTCTTTACGACCGATGGGCTTTCGTCAAACTAGCCTCTGTGCAATTGGTGGGGCCAATTCCATATGCTCCCCTGGACATAAGACATAAGCTTATAAAATGAGACAGAAAAAAAGAAAAAAAAGTATTAAAAAAAGTAATGGATTAATCATCGAGACACAAATCACTTTGTTCCATGTTGTTCAATTGTGGTAATTAAATATTTTTATCGGGTAGTTCTACAATGCATTGTGAAATGTTGTATATTTGCTTATGTTTATAAATAACCAACTTATATCAAAGGTATTTATTTTTCGAGTTGGTAGAATTTTAAAATGAGCAAAATATGCCAAATTTGTGAAAATAAAAATTACTACTAAAACCAGTGTCTGTCTTGATATTTTGCTACATTTATATTTATACATAAATAAATATAAGTAAATAAATAATAAAACTCACAACTAAAAGAAATGAAAAGACAAGAAATAGCACCGATTTGTTAGAGGCATTAGTGCAAATCTTTAAACCTCTCCGGAAAAAATGTCTTTTACCACTGCAATGATCAGCAGCAAATAACTTTGAGTGCGCTAATTAAATATGTTTACCGTGTGCATATGCAATACATTGAGAAATGTTTACATATTTTCTTATGTTTATAAATATAAATAACTACTTATACCAAAGGTATTTATTTCACGATATGGTGGAATTTGAAAATGAGCAAAATATGCCAAATTTGTGAAAATAAAAATTACTACTAAAACCAGTGTCTGTCTTGAAATTTTGCTACGTTTCTATTTATACTTAAATAAAATATAAATAAATAAAAAATAAAACTCACAACTAAAACAAATGAAAAGACAAGAAATAGCTCCGATTTGTTAGAGGCATTAGTGCAAATCTTTAAACATCCCGGAAAAAAATGTCCCCACCAGTGCAATGATCAGTAGCCAAATACTTTGCCTGCGCTAATTAAATATGTTTACCGTGTGCATATGCAATACATTAAAATTTTTGCATATTTTCTTATTAAAAAGTATGTGAATTAATTTTCATTTTGCTAAACAACGCATAACCAACAGAGTGAAAAATGTGTCCAGACCAGGTTTATAAAATATAAATTACTACTTATGTATTTATAAAAAAATATTTGTTATAGGAACCGAATACACAAATTTTGTGAAAATGAAACTGTCATTCGAATTCAGTTTTTGCATTTATTTTATTTCATTTTATTTTTATAATTTTATCTTCACAAAAACATAAATATGTATATTTTTTGTGATATTGGGAAGTATGTAGTTCTATTTTTAGCTGTGTAATAATAATAAAAATTTAAAAGTTCTTAAATTCTCTACTTCATTAATTTTTATTAAATAATCTTCTTTACTCAGTAAAATATATGTTATACTCACCCTGACATGCAATAAAGAAAAAAAAAAGAGTCAACCGAATAAAAAAGTTCGACAAACATCTAAGTCATAATTAATGCTTTAATAGAGTGCATATGTGCTTTTAAATGAGATAAATTATATACAAAAACTCAATGATTTTGAGTGATTTCGAATTTTGAAATAAATATTTATTACGCAATATAAGTATAATATATTATGTAATATAATTCATTAACCCCTTAACTGTGGGAGGTATTTTGACACCATAAACTAAAAATAGGCACAATACACCACTTTTTCCGTACTAAAATATTTGTTTTGTGTAATCGAAAATGGTCTGCCGATTAATAAAGCGAAGGTTGAGTTAAATAATTACTGGTGTGCAAAAGCTTTTAGTAACAAAACAAGCAAACTGTTCTTGCCCGAACTGAGTTGGGGCTACACAGTTAAGGGGTTAAGTACCTTTGGAATGAAAAAATAACTTGCAATTTCATAAACACGTAGAAAGAACCGAATGGTCGAATATCTTATTTAAATACGGCATGTTGTAATATTTTACATAATAGTTATAATAATAAAAATATATAGAAAGAGTGGAGGTATAGAGGGAGGGGGAGATAGGAGGAGGGGGACAGGAGAGCAAGGAGAGAGAGAGGGAGACAGACAGACATACAGGCAACTAGATGGATATTTGAAAATATCGTATTCGTCCAAAAAACTATCCCTGTTTATAACTAAAAATACGATTCAAAATATGTTCTTATGCATGAAAAATTTTAATTTTATGCCTTGACATAATTTACAAAGTTATAAAAAGAAAACCGAATTCTTTAATTTGAACATCTCTCGTCCTTTTAAAATAAAATCTTATGACAGATTAAAGTACTTAGACTCCAAATCTAATATAAGTCAAGAAATTTCCCGAAACAAAATAAAACTAAATTCAATTGATTTCAGTCTAAAAACATTTGTTCGGTTTTGAAATAGTTCTAATTTACCAGGGAAAGATTTTATTTTTATAAAGAAAGTATATTATTCTTCTGATAATGAAATATATTTTTAAAAAGTCCATTAAAAATAAAAATTGTAATTTATTTTTAGAAAACTTTTTTTTTTTTTTTACTTCTCAAACTAAATTTTGAATTGTGTGGAACATAAGTTTAGTAGTGATAATCATACTGACATTTTACGTTATTAATAACAATACAACTCCTACTAATAATAACTGATTGTGCAGTATTTTTAAGGTATACTAGTAGTTTTTGTTGAAATGAGTAAAATTTCATTACTATTAATTGCAAAAATAATAATTCTCTAAGTGAGGACACACAATAAAATATAAGGAATAATAATACAGTACAAAATATGATACAATAAGGTGTCATAAGATGCTTATCAAGTTTGTGAACTAGAATTTGATTCCGTAATTGGGCAGATTCTAATTAATTAAAAAAAAACTTAAGTGCAAGCAAACATAACAGCATATAAGGAATAATAATATATTAACACGTTCGCTAACAACTACGAGTATACTCGTAGTGCTATCTACGTTTCTTCAATTTAAAATTAGTTATTCGCACCGGAAATTTCAAAAGAAGAATTTTTATTTTATGTAATCACGAAATGTCTGTAATAAAACAAAGTAAATATTGCTATTATTATTTTCTGGTGTGAATTTGAACTTTCTAAATAAAATGAAAATTCCGGCATTTTTAGCTTGGCAGCGAACGTGTTAATGGGTTGTCCGGAAAATTCGTGCCGTTTGGTAAAATTAATTCGTACCGGAAAATTCTATCAGTTAATTATTAGACATTAATTCCGATAGTTGATGTATAATAATTAACGGGCAGAATTTTCCGATTATAATTAATTTTCCCAAACGGCACGGATTTTCCGGACAGCTCAATATATACAAAATAAGGTACAATAAAGTAATATAAGATGGTTATCAGGTTTGTGAACAGGAATTTGAGTCAGTAATGAGGATTAATCTAGTTAAGTGGGAAAATAACAATTCTTTTTGTACTATGAAATGCAATAATATTTAAGGAATTTAAAGAACGTACTGAAAAAAATTTTGAAATACAATTGTATTTTATAAAGTTAGTTATATAAAATAATTTTACAGAAATAATTTATGTAGCGCAAAATTTTTGAGTACGATACTTTTTGAAAAATTGAACTAAACAGACCAAGAGTTATAACTTATAAAACATTTTGAACTACAACGATCACGTAAGGAAAATTCGGGATTCGAGCCAAGTACTTCTCGACTATTGGCTAAGAATCTAACTAGCACAAAGTAAAGAAAAAATAGTAGATTTTTCTTAAAGTGTTCTTTATATTACATGATGGGTACTTACGTATTATCCTAGCCAGGTGAAATACAACTGCGCCAGGCATGGCGCCAATTATACCAATTACAGTAATCCTTATTTTTGAAAACCTATATAGTTTATAGGGTTTTTTAAATTATAATTTATAGTTTATTTTTTATTATAGTTTTTAGTTTATTTTATATTGTAATAGTTTTTTTTTATTATTATAGTTTATAGTTTTTCGTTATTTGTTTACTATTGTTTATTTATTATATTATTATATTTATTTATTCATTTTATATTATTAACCATTTTTAACCATGTTATGCATTTAATAATTGTAAATTGCTGAATTGTACATAATTGGCAACGATAAACAAGGTTGGCAATTGTGTACCATTTTTAACGATTTATCTTCTGACCCGGATAATACATAAGTAGCATGTGATGAATTACACTCTCAAAAATATATTATATAGTACATTTTTTATAAGCTGTAAAGTACTATAACTAGAAAGTTACTTTTAATTAAATCCATCTTTATGTATATATTTTTTAAATAGTTCACATTACCCCCAAAACGTGCTACTTCTTAATACTAAAATTAGTATTCAAAATATGTTCTAATGCTTGAAAAATTTTAATTTTATGCTTGACAAAATTTTAAAAGCTATGTAAAGTACGATGTTTTTATTTTCTTTTATTTAAACTTGTCTCGCCCTTTTAAAATAAAATCTTATGACAGATTAAAGTACTTAGACTCCAAATTTAATATAAGTCAAGAATTTTCTTGAAACAAAATCAAACAAAATTCAATTGATTTCAGTTTAAAAACAAAGACATATCCAAGACAAAGTAGCAAGCAATTTTTAGTTTAAAACTTTTTTTTATATTATTTCATCCTGCTTAAACAAAATTCTTTTAATCATCTTTCGGCAATTGCGAACAACACTTAAGTAGCAAAGATGAAGACTCTTAAAATGTTTAATAAACTTATTTAGAATGAAACTTAATTTTCACCAACCAAGTAAACAGCTTAACGGCACTGCATAATAGCATTAGCCTCTTCAACTAATTGAGTTTACTTATGCTAACATATTCCAACTCATATTGTCACATTTTTAAAATTTTAAAATTGTTTAGTTTCTAAAATGTATATCACACGGCTGTTATTACTCTTGTGCAATTAAATTTGGGCGTACATTTGTCACAAACTGTAAAAGACAAATAAATAGTAACAGGTAGTATAATTTTGGGTTGTTTTATTTATAGAGCTTAAATTTTCATTTCATTATTGTGTATTATACTATCTGTCACTTTGTTTACTAAAAGAAATGTAGAAAATAGAGTTTATTAAGCTAACATATTCCAACACATATTGTGACTTTTTTTAAAAAATTGTCTAGTTTCTAAAATGTATATCATATGGCTGTTATTATTCTTATGTAATTAAATTTGGGCGTACATTTGTAACAAACTGTAAAAGACAAAAAAGTAGTAACAGGTAGTATAATTTTGGATTGTTTTATTTATAGAACTTAAAATTTCATTTCTTCATTGTGTATTATACTATCTGTCACTTTGTTTACTAAAAGAAATGTAGAAAATAGAGTTTACTTAAGCTAACATATTCCAACACATATTGTCATATTTTTAAAATTTTGAAATTGTCTAGTTTCTAAAATGTATATCACAAGGCTGTTATTATTATTATGTAATTAAATTTGGGCGTACATTTTTAACAAACTGTAAAAGACAAATAAGTAGTAACAGGTAGTGTAATTTTGAATTGTTTTCTTTAAATTTTCAAAATGTGCATTATACTACATGTTACTTTGTTTACTAAAACGAGATGTAGAAAATAGTGGAAATAAAAAAAATATGTCAAAAATATAAAAATTCTACCGAGATTAAGTATATTTGGTCGCCATTAATTTGAATATTCATGCACAATTTATTCTAGTTAAATCATATATCAATACTATATATTTACTAAATTTACAGTAAATTTAAACATTTAGTATGCATTAAAGTAGAACAAATGTTATAAATTCGGGTTAATTTATAGCATAAATAAATCTTATTAATCGGAGTACATATCCAACACTTATTCTAGCGTTAAATCATATCAAAATTATTCATTAATGAAATGTCTACTAAAACTAATCAATAAATATGTGAATTATATGGATATTATATAATACAGAATAAATATTACAAGTATCGTTAAATTATAGAATAAATAAATGATGAAATTCGTAATATGAATCTAACATAACCATATTATTATATAAAATAGTATAAATGTAGCTTAACTAGAAAATGTTTGCAGTTAAATACGCCTACAATGTAGTTACATAATTTATCAATTAAACGATATATATATATATATATATATATATATATATATATATATATATACAGAGAGAGAGAGAGATAAATAGATAGATAGATTTGTAATTAATCACATTCGAAGATTAATATTTATTATTTTTTAAGCTAAAAGCAAGATACAAGCAATCAATCACCGCAAAATTAAAAAGTCTGTTATAAAGAAATTTCGCTATAACGAACCTATATTAGAATTCCCAGGAACTTCGTTCTAAAGTGAATCGATTTGATATTCATATTTTTTATTAATATGATATAAAAATTTATGCCTACACTTTTGCTATTCAAGAAGTTCGTTTTTCAGTGATAAAATGACAATGAAGGTAAAAGTTGTTTTACAGGCTGAGGAAATAAAGCAGCGATTGAATATTGTCAACTGAAAAATACAAGCACGGAAAAGTGCCAGTACTTTAGACATACATATAATGATTTTGAAGATACCTTTTTTCGTCGTTTTTGATACATTTATGAATTACATAATACATAATATGTATTGTATACTCAAAATTTATCATAATATTCTGTGCATCTGAAAACATTCATTACTCTCTTCACTGAAATAAAAATGGTAATTATGATACATTTCGGTATAATATATTAACTCAAAAGATTACATCGAAACACTTAATGAATAAAACGTTCATTTCAGTTCAATTCACACATTTTATCGTCTGCGCGCCAAAGAATTCTGCAATAGATTTGAAAATTACAACAAATGTATATCATTAAGATAATGTCTATGAATTATATTTCTATCTTATTTTACAGTAAGAAATTATTTACAAATTATGTAGCGGAGAAAATCATTTTAAATAGCATTGTTATGTATCGGGTTCAAACTGCGTTGATTTAATATCTAAATACTTACAATTTCTTAACGAGAATTTTTTTAATACATCTATATATATTTTTATATACAATTTGATAAAACTTAAGTGTGCTGAATGAATCACATTATTTAAAAACGTATATAATTTAAAAATAAACAGCAGCATAAACCAGTTACTATAACTCAGAGGTTTATGTAAAAATACGTAATAAACAATGCACAAAATAATGCTTAGATAGCAGTTTTTCGTGTTTTAATGCATTCTCTATTTCCTCAGAGTCACATTTAATTAGCGATAGCTTTGGCAGTTAATGTAAGAATGAAGAATAATGAATAAACATAAATGGGTTTAAATGCTTACAAAAAAGAAACAAAAAAAATTCTCTGCAGAAGTCGAAAGAAAGGACGGGGGATAATTAATAAACGGATTTAAAATATGAGACTAAAGAAAAATGCTTTTAAAGCGAGAATCATTTTTCATCCTTTTTTTTTCCTGGTATTTTTTTTTTTCAGGTTTTCAAATATTTTATGGCAATAAAAATTTTTTGAAATGTTTCTATAGTTTGTTTCTAAAAATATTTACAATGTAACAGAAAATTGCCACGTGTAAATGCCTAATTATTTATAATGAAAGAAAGCATCATATAGTAAAGATGTTTTCTTTTTGTACTTAATATATAACAATCCAATTGGTTTTATATTGTAAATAGTCGTTGTGAAATGCCATTATTACAAAAACGTTTGCTTTACATTGGAAATATTTGTTATGAAATGTCATTATTATAAAAATATTTGCTTAAGATTGTTAATATTCGTTGTGAAATGCCATTATTACAAAAATATTTGCTTTACATTTGATTATAATAATAATATACTTTCGCTGCTGGTTATGAACTATATTCAATCGCGTTATACAAATACAAATATTCCTAGTTTAATATTAATATTGATTATAGTCCAAAAAGATTGTTTGTCCAAAATTGATTAGTCCAAAAAGCCAAAAGAGATACATGGAAAAAATACTGTGAGGAAGTCACTAATACATATGGCCCTCAATATAAACTGGCATCAGGCAAAAAAACAAGCCCATCACGATTAGAAAACATCATGCCCAACAATCAAGAAGTAACCGTCAAAAAGACATTAAACCACTTCCTAAACAACCTATATCTAACAGATCCATCAATAGAACATGAATTAAAACCAGAGACACCGACATTTAATGAAACAAAACCACAGCTTATAACAAAACAAGAACTTAACAGAATAATCAAAAACATAAAACAAAACAAAGCTCCGGGCTTTGACTACATAGACCATAACCTAGTGAAAAGAATACACACAGCAGCACCACAACTACTACTAACATTATATAACACATGCCTTAACTTCAACTACTTCCCAAAATCATTTAAAATAGGCACAGTAGTCCTATTTCATAAAAAGGGAAAAGATCCAAAAGAACCAAAAAATTACAGACCCATATGCTTACTACCTACACTTAGTAAAATACTAGAAAAAATAATACACGGCAGGATATCACATCATCTAACAATCAACAAATACTGGAGCGACAAACAATATGGGTTCAAACAAGGGTTATCAACTGAACACGCACTAAATAACCTAATAAAAACAATAAAGAAAGACAAAGAAGACAAATACCAAACATTACTAATAGCAATGGATATAAAGGGTGCATTTGATAATATCAGATGGCCTATTATAGCCGAAAACTTAAAACAATCACCATGCCCCACTTACTTAATAAATTGGATACTAAGCTTTTTAGAAGATAGATACGTATCCTTAGAAGAAAACGGCATTAAAGTAACAAAACAAACATTTGGCGGCTGTCCACAAGGCAGCTGTCTGGGACCACTGCTGTGGCTGCTAATAGCAGATACAGCCCTAAAGAAAAACTGGAGTAAAAATGTAAGAATACAGGCCTTCGCAGACGACTTTATTTTAATAATAAAAGCAAAAACAAAAGAACAATTAGTAAAACTAGCAAACAAAATAATAAAAGAATTTTATGAATGGGTAACGGAAAATAACCTAACGCTTAATTGGGACAAAACAGAACTACTGTACCTTAATAGAACACACACAAGAAACCTACCAACAGCAGACACATATAAAATTGAAGGAATTAAATTCAAAGAAAGGGAATTTGAAGGAAAAGAAAACATTAAGTATCTAGGTGTAATCATACATAAAAACCTAAATTGGGAAACACACTGCCAAGCACAAACAGCCAAAGTAAGGAAAGCGTTTTGGATGATGGGACAAATGGCCAAACGGGGTTGGGGATTGAAATCAAGCATCTTAAAAATATGGTATAGAACAGTAGCTGAGAAAACACTGACTTACGCAGCCTCAATATGGGGACATAAGCTAAACCAAAGAAGTAAACAAGTACTAACAACATGCCAAAGGCATTTTTTGCTGGCTATAGTTAGGGCATATAAAACTGCCCCAACAGCGGCCCTTCAGGTACTTGCTGGCCTGATTCCAATTCACCTCCAAGTTAAATACGAGGCAGAATACGGCACAATATCTCGTTTAAGAGAAACGACAGAAATACACGGAACCACTATCCACCATACAGACTATATAAAAAAGATTAATGTATGGGAAACACATCCCGCGGACACCATTGAACCAAGAATAGGCCATAATTACAAGGACATAGTAATATATACGGACGGTTCAAAATTGGAAACAGGCGCTACGGGTTCGGCATTCGTAGCTTTCAAAAATGAACAAAAAATAAAAACATGGTCAGCTCCATTAAGGAAGTACAACAGTGTTTTCCAAGCAGAACTACTGGCTATACTAAAAGCAGCAGAATGGGGAAATAGCACAGGGAAGGAATACAGCATTCGCTCGGACTGCATGTCAGCCATCCAATCACTCAGTAAACCCTTCAATGTAGTAAAATTAATCGATACAATACAAAAAACAGTAAAAGACTCAGACAATAAATTCAAAATTAGCTGGGTCAAAGCACATGTGGGTATCCAAGGAAACGAGGATGCCGACGAATTAGCAAAAAAGGCTGCAGAAAACCAAAGTAAAGAAATTCCATACCATCTAGAAAGACCGATATCAAACTTAAAAAGAAAACTAAAAGAACTCACTATCAAACAATGGCAGTTCGAGTGGGATTATGGGGAAACGGGCAGGAAGACATATGAATACTTCCCAAAAGTAGATTCTCGCAGAATCATCAGCTGCAATCTACTAAGTCAAATTTACACGGGTCACGGAGCATTCCCGGACTACTTACACAGGTTTAAGCGCAAAGACGCACCAAACTGCTCATGCGGGGAGTTGGGAACCCCCAAACACTATCTAACAGACTGCCCACTAACCCAAACACTACATCTGATCCACATCACACCGAACAACGAAAAAATATGGCACAACCAGTTAGCGAACAACAAACAAGTACAAACAAAAGGAAGAGCAGTGATGAGATGGTTAGTAGAAAACATCGATCTCATATCACAATAAATACACCTTCCCAGCAGCGAGATTCCTCAAAAGCATATCCCACTCTCAAAAGCCATCCATTTGGTAAGTATATTTTCTAATATATCTTTAAAAAAAAAAAAAAAAAAAAAAAGTAGCAATGGAACCTCTTTGCTACGCCAAAAAAAAAAAATCGATTTTTTTCAGCACTAGTGAGAAGTGGAAGTCATCTGTGACGGACTGAATTTCACCAACTGATGAAGGCAAATAGCCAACAAAAAGTGAACAAAATAATTAAATGGTGAATGCACAAAGCACACCTGCCAAAGAAAGTTAATGGGGAAAAAAACAGTGTCAAATCAAGTGAATACAGCCTCATAGATACATGACGGACTAACGGCCACGGAACAAGCCCCACTCCATTAGTGCGACAAGTTTCTCAAACAACAAATCAACAAGTTGCACAAAATTCAAAAGCAGTGATAACAGCCATTAGGATTCAATGGACTGATCGCAAAAAGCGTATTCACGAAGGGAAAAAAAAAATCAAAATCCCCAATGCTTGGGTGAGATAAAGTGACAAAGACAACAAAAATGAGTGTGCAACATCCAGAAATGTGACAACCACCAGTAACAGAAGTTACAATGTGACAACCACCAGTAACAAAAGTTACAATGTGACAACCACCAGTAACAAAAGTTAAATGTGACAACCACCAGTAACAAAAGTTACAATGTGACAACCACCAGTAACAAAAGTTACAATGTGACAACCACCAGTAATAAAAGTTACAATGTGACAACCACCAGTAACAAAAGTTACAATGTGACAACCACCAGTAACAAATGTTACAACGTGACAAAACCCACGATAGTGACATAATAACCAGTGAAACTCTCGAAAGAAGACCAAGATTCAAAATGGGAAAACCAGCTCTAGCACAAGCTAGAGGTAAAAATATATCAAGAAAGAGACAAAAAACCAATGAATGATAGACAAAAAACAACCCACAACAGGGGCGAGCCTATAAAAACGCCAAAAAGCCTTGACAGAGACAAATACAACAAGAAGGGAAATCAGCCCATAAAAGAGGCGATAAACACTACAGCGACAACCCACCATGAACGTGACAAGCCAACAGACATGGTAAATATGTAAATCTATGTACGCTAATGGCACCTGGTGCATGTAAAATCCGTCGTGGGTGCAAAGCCCTCCAAGTTACCTGTGAATAATACCTCTGGGGGTGCCTAGTCAGGTGAGGGTCTCGTCACCTGATCAAGGTTCTAAATTACGAGACCTATTAAATCTGTCAATTCAACAAAGTTAAACAGAAACCTTGAACCGGCAAACAAAGATAGCGGTAGCAAATCACAAGAGAGCAAGCACAGCAGCGATGTGAACAAATCAATAGTCAGGTGGATCACAGCCATGCTGTGATCAGGCGATTTCCGCCCCGCACCCAGGTACTAACCCGTTAAGCTAGGCATTCATGCCGGGCAGGTAGGGGCCTGGTTAGCGGTATAAAAAAAAATATATATTGATTATATTGGGACTTAATATTGCGCCAGTGTTTCATTTATTTCAAATATTAAGTAAATATTTTCTTTATATTGTAAATAGTCCTTGTGAAATGCCATTATTACAAAAATATTTGCTTAGCATTGGAAATATTCGTTGTGAAATGCCATTATTACAAAAATATTTGCTTTACGTTGGAAATATTCGCTGTAAAATGACATTATTACAAAAATATTTGCTTTATGTTGGAAATATTCGTTGTGAAATGCCATTGTTACAAAAATATTTGCTTTAAATAGAAAATATTCGTTGTGAAATGCCATTATTACAAAAATATTTGCTTTACATTGAAAATATTCTTTGTAAAATGTAATTATTACAAAAATATTTGCTTTATACTTAAAATACTTGCAAAGAAACGACAATATTGGAAAAATGTTGCCTTTACAATGAAAATATTTGAAATAAAACGCAATATTGCTGAAATATTGGCTGTATATTTGAAATATTGGCAACGAAATGGAGGATTATTTTTTGCCAGTATTAGAGCAACAATGTTAAAATGTAAATGCCCCAATATTGGGAAAATAAATTTGTGCCAATATTGGCTAAGATTTATACAATATTGCTCAAGATATAGCCAATATTGGCTAAGATTTATACAATATTGCTCAAGATATAGCCATTATTGGCTAAGATTTATACAATATTGCTCAAGATATAGCCAATATTGGTTAATATGTTTTTGCTACGAAAGATCTATGGAAGTTTGCTTTAGTTTTATATTTACCAAGAAGAAAATAATTTACTTGCATCTCTAAAACCCAAAATGCACTTTATTCTTTATCTATGCTCAAATTGCAAGATGATTACTTTAAAAAAAAAATCCTAACTTGATATATACCTATGACTTAAAATTTTGTAAATTTACAATCCTTTATCTATTGTTAGAACTTTGATATATTCCCCTGTGCATACAAGAATTATACCGAAATAACTGGGAATAAAAAAATCTATATATTACGATAAATAAGCTTCTATATTTTTTAACTTTGAAAATAGCAAACTAATTTCATTAAATCTTTTATGGTCGATTATGTTTTCAATATTATTGTAACAGATCGATTTATTGTAAACGAAATTGTTAAAAATACATCGACATAAAACTTTAAAAGAGAATAAATTTTTCAATCATCAATCTACTATAAAAATGATTATGCTTTTCCTTGAGCGTACAAGAAATATTTAATAAGTGATAAGGCTAACTCTTCACATTTTTGTTCGTTTTTTTTACACACTTCGCTAAATTTAGATAAATAAGTTTTGGTTAAAACTTATTAGCTACATAATTAAGAAAAAACAACTTGATTAAAATTCCTGAACAGCAGATTGCACCCCTGATTAATTCTACACCTTCATTCTACACTTTAATTTTTCCGGTAACAAATAATTTACGCTCCAACATATTTTGATTTTTACACCGCTTTATCTCCCACAAAAAATAAACTCTGATAACAGAACACAAAAGCTGAATATATTCAATACAGCAAACATAAAAAAAAGCAGAAATCTATTCGTGATTAAGATTTCATTAACACACTATTTCAGCTTTATCGCACACTATCCAAAGGCGAGAAGGGATTGCAGAGAAAAGTATGCAATATTGGCGATGGAGATACTTTGGGCCAATATCTCTAGGGGCCCTTCCGGCGATTGGCGCATCAATAAGTTGTGGGAGGTTTTGGGTGATCTTCTCTCCAAAAGGCATTTGTGGAATGCGGGCTGTTATAGCAATTTGTGCACTACAGTAGAGGAGACTTTTGTCTCCAACTATATCCCCTTGAACAGTGATATAAGTCAAAAAAGACCCCATTTTTGTGGAAGATATTTTCATTACTAGGCTGAAGTTATGGAAGAAGTGTTAAAAGAAGGAAATATCTCATAATAGTTTCATTTAGTTGTAAGGGCCTGGAAAAACAATCTCTATTTTATTGCGGAGGTCTTTCTTAGCTCTTCCCAATATAATGCGATAGGTTTTTAATTAAAATCATTTTTTAAAAAAGTTTTACTTTATTAGCTCTACACTGCACATTGTAGACAATTGTAACACTGTAATTAATTTGGTGAGGTAGTCTTAGCTCTTTAAAATATATGAGCCTTTTTCTTTGTAATTAAAAATGCATAGTTTACCAAAAACTGTTTGTCTTATTAACTCTTCAGAATGCAGTGCTACTTGCTTTTATTAAAAGGTACCTTTTAATACTATAAAGTGTATAATTATTTGTGTTAATTTTTCACTGATATGTATTGCTCTTTTGAAAATATATTTAAATAAATTAAAAGTATTAAATATGACATAAATTTTAATTGTTTTGTATTTTCTGTAAAGAACTAATATTAATGGAATAGTCATATTACACTGTTCATATTTACGTGATGTTGGTATTATATTGTAAATATCCCATCTGTTTACGCAAGATTGAAATTGAACTTCAAATATTACCAATAAATTGCTAATATTCTATTTATTTGCAATAAATAGCTAGTATTCTTGGTATATGGTCAGTCTATGAGAGGTCACAAATGATCACAAATATCATAGTCAAGACAACCAAAATGTGACTTCTATAGTTAGTCATATAGTGACTCAAGTAAACATTATTTCTGACCCTAATGTAATGTCGCCGTGACTGTTTCTTCGTGACAAGTTATCACGTAACGTCATACAAAAATCACAGATTAGGAGCGTTATGTTTTAATAGCAATCTAAAACACCAATTAAAATATAATGCTTAAATAGTCCCCCCCCCCCGCGCCTAGTTTTTCTGAGATCAAATAAGTCAAAGAAAACTTTTAGATATTATTGGTGTTGTAGTTTGAGGGACCGTACAAACGCTGAAAAAAAAATGCACCTGCGCAGCCGCCATTTTTGTCAGCGCGCAGGCCTAGTATTCAGGGAACGGTGCATCAATGCTGATTGGCATCAGTTTTGGCCTCGACTGAGCGCCAATAGCTCTCAGCGCCATCTATTGTTTGAAATTTGAACTAAAATCAAGAATCACAGTACGAAAACTCCTGACATCATACATAACCCTCCTGCAAGATTTTTTTAAATATCTGTCACAATTTGCAAGTTACTGAATTTAAAAATCCATCAGTTATTTTGGGGAAACCCCGTATGTATACATATACATGTGTGAGATATGCTGATAGTTATTTTTTCTATACATCCTAGAGATTAGGAAAATGTTATAGCCATGAGTCGAATATTACATGATAACAAGAGTGTAATCGATAGGCAATAATTACACAAAGTTCGTTGGGACCGGGCTTTTTTCCGCTTACATTACATGAAAACCTTTATTAAGTCCGGCCCAGTGTCCCTAAGTGAATAGTGATTATAAGACGAACATTTTACCGAAAAAGTCAGCGATTTTCTCGCGTATACAAGTTTTATGTTTGTAATTCTGATTTTTCCCAGTAGGGAGCGAAATGGGAGGAAATTTGAATTTAATTGCATAATTAGCTTTTGATTGATGTCCAGGTCTGTGACGACACAAAAGTTTGGTTGCGTCCAGGGGGAATCATTGACCGCAAATAAAGGAGAATCGCGTTAATGTCTGCGTTTTTATCTCTAAGTTACTTCGAATTTAATATTTAAACGTAATAAATGTCAGACTGAGAAAACTTAACAGGGGCAAATTGAGTTTTGAATATTAAAATTAAAAGCTAGGAAATATAATGGGAATTTTAACTTCAAATTTTGAATTTAAAAAAAAGTGTTATTTATTATCCTTTTACAGATATGCTTTTAAGTAATTTGTTTTTCCCAAAAACATCCAGAAAACTTGAAATATTCTTATTTAATACCCAATGATACATGATGTATTACTGAATCACCAACAAAAGAATATGTTCTTCCCAACTTTAACTATAACATCTTCTAGTACATAATTACATCAACAAAGTTATTTCTGCAACAATAATCATTCAAAAATCAAAGAAAAAATTCATAATATGCATATATAGATATATATGTACATTACATGCTTAGTTCTAATTAATTGCATTAGTTATTATTTGCATGAGTATCTCCAATTACAGATTTCTACCTTTTCCAAATAAATTCGCTGCTTTTTTACGGCTTTTTAAAAGAAAAAGACGAAATCATGTAATTAGAAAAGAGCGAAAAAAAGAAACTTGCATTTATAAAAGTATCAAATTAATTTATATTTCTTTCAGGGTAAATATATTTCCAGAAAAAGAGTTTAATGAAGATATTAAACCAGAAAATTTTTCTGCCCGAAAATACATGATCGCCAAATAATGGCGAATCCATGTTTTTATCGCTATAAAAACACCAATCCATTAAATTCCAGTTATAATAGAATCTGTTCAAACTGATTTATTCTGATTATCGTTCTATTTTGATTAAATGAATTAATTATTACCTGCATGACTGACTTGGACAATTAAACTTCAGCAAATAAATCCCCTTACATTTTATGTTTTAGAAAAAAAATTAAACCTTATAATTAGCTTTCTGTAAAAAAGCATACATTTAAAGTTATCTTGCAGTCGAAGGAATTAGCTTTAGCGAAATAATTTCTCAAATGCATTTAAACTCGGGACTTTTCTTTACTATATTTACATCCATAAAAACGACTGTTCACTAAATTCCAAACAAGACAAAGCTTGTATTATCTCTGTAGCTATCTCCATTTTTATTGTGACAAAGAGAATAATTATGTCCATAAAATTGTTTTTCCTTTAGCAGGTAACTGTTTTCTTTGTTCATTCCCTCCCTTGTGTTGCATATGGTGAAAATAATGTGCTGTTTATTGCGATATATTTTCAACGACCAATGCTATATTATTTGCTTCTATATTGAAGACAATATATAGAAATCACTGTTAATTTGAAAATGTAAAATTTAAAAGTATTAAATATTTTTTAACCCCTTAATTGTCGCGCCCGATACATTCACGGGCAGTGTAGGCTACTTTTTTTTAAAATTCAGATGGTTTGATTCCTACCAGTTTTTTTAAATAGTATAATTGGCTTTATGCTCGCATTATTTTATCTACCGTTAAGTAATCCGAATATTTCTATTTAAGAAAATTGGTGGCAGTCAAGCAATCCGAATTTTAAAAAAGTAGCCTACGCGGCCACGACGATTAAGGGGTTAAACATTACCCTGTTACATCGATTAAATTGATAGATTGTCTGTGCAAATCAAAGCCATTAAATAATAAGCCCAGTCAGATAAATGGGAAACTTTTCGCTAGTTGAAAATAGCGCCATCTAGCGGTTGGGAGTGCTGCATTCGGCACCAAGAATATTTTAATAAAATTTTGCTTCTAAAATTAAAGCTTAAAATAAGGAGTTCTTATTTTCTAAGAAAGTCGTTTGTAAATTCCGGTGTCAGTCAGTAATTTCACATTTTACGAACAGAATTTGTCTGTGCCGGAAAGGGTTAATTGCATAGTGATGTAAATTTCCATCACTTTTTATTTAACTTTTAATAAATAAATCAACTTCTTCGCCACCACTATATTTATATAGAAATATTAATCCAGTAAATTTCCACATTTTTTTTTTCATTATAGTTTTAGCTTTAATGTAAAAGATCCCAATAATTAGCAAGCTTTTAACGGAAGTGCAAAAACAAAACATCGATAAAAATCGTATAAAATATCGATATAAATAAATCGTATCGTTTCTCTGCGACCCACTTCTGTTTTGTCCTCCTTCCGCAGCAGAGGTTTGGCGCTAGTGTGTCGCTAACAAATTTAACACTATCTGACTGGGCTTATTATTTAATGGCTTTAGTGTAAATAGATTGGGTTGTTCTGAAAGTTCTTTCCGTTTGGGAAAGTTGGTTCGTACCAAAAATTCTATCATTTAATTATTACACATCTATTCAGATATCTAATGTCTAATAATTGACGGGAAAAATTTTCCGGTACGAATTGGTTTTCCCAAACGGAAGGAACTTTCCGAACAACCCAATAGAACTAATGTGTGGAGTAATGTGCATTCATGAAGACAATATAAAAATTAAAAATGTATTTATCAATTTTAGATACTCTTGCGCATATTTTAATCTGTCAATAATGCAGCATTTGTTTTCTGAATTTAATACAAAGCTGTAGCTAAGAAAAAAAAAGCTACTGTGGGACATGTGATGATGAAATAAATCTAATAATATTCTACTTATCAGAATGCTTTATCTTAACAAAATGGCTATTCCAAAAGAGTAGACTCGACTCTTATCTTCATTTCTATTGTCACAAAAGAGAGTAATTATCCTCATAAAACAGCTTCCCCTTTCACAGGTAAATGTTTTTCTCTATTCACCCTTTCCTCTCTTGCATATAAGTTACACCATTTTCCTCTTCATCCGTTACTTTTGAACCACGATCCTTTTCAATTTCCTTTTTTACACCTTTCGTTTTTCTTTTCTTCCTATAACACAAAGGTAATGGCCTATTCTGGGGGGGTCGACCCAATATATACATATATCTATATATTTTCTTTCTCTCTTGAGCCCCACCTTTATACGAGAAATCAGTGTTTTTATCTTGGGGTGCTATAGCAATAAATTGCGTCTCGAAAAGGCCAGATATTGACAATGATTCATTGCCCCGGCTTCCAATGTTCTAGCAAGCGCGTCGTTTTCTTGTTTCTTTTTTATATATAAGCAGCCCTTTAGGCGAAGGGCGTTTTATAACGGGAGGAATTTTTTTTCCCTTTAGCAGAGGAATATATCCTTTGTTTTATCAAGATATGGTGATATTCGACATTATCAAAATAGTTTTTGAGAAAGAGATGGTGGAATGGGAAAGGGTTTTCTTGGCCGTAAAGAGATGTGGTTTGAAATATGCCTTTTAAGGGAAAAGGAAGAATTTGTATTTTTATTGAATTCTTGGCCAATTCGTTCAGTAGCACAGAAAGGAAATTCATAAATATTTTTACGCGTACAACATGGAGAATGGCAAAGTGTCAGTTATATATTGTTTAAAAGTGCAACCTATGTGTGGCTTATGTGAATGAAAAATTTTAATATGAAACCACACTTAATTATTTTTTTTTCATTTAACCCCTTTGCGATGAGTGTATGTAACGTAAAGGATACCCACCCGGAATGCTTCATTATTTCTAGCAGTACTTTTTAATTGCAGAGTTTGGTTTAATTAAATATAGGATATTTACGATTAAATTAGTTAAAATTTTTCGCATGAAAATATCTGTTGTAGAAGATTAAAAATTCCGCGAAAAGGTTAAACCCCTTTCTTTTATTAAATTTCCATTAAAACTTTTTTATTGTATTTTTCATAATTATTATTAGATACACGGCTTAGATTTTGAAAAAAAAAATGTTTATTGTTTATAATGTGTCTTTTAAAAACTAATAGATATATATATTTTTTAAGTGTGACTTGCAGTATTATTTTACAAGAAACGTGAAATTAATCGATACTTTAATGTTAATGTAAATGATTCACTGTGGTTGCGCCTCAAGTTTAAATAAAACATAGCCGTAACGTATTAGGAACCCAAGAGAGACAGTGTTACTATCGAAGTTTCAATTATATTTTTGGGAATATATTCCAATCTCGTTAGTAAACTAATAATTAAATAAAATTAGACATTTTTTAGAGTCGCTGGTAAATTTTTCTGGTACTGTTTGTTTGCTTTCAAACTTTCAAAAAAATTGAAAAAATAGATTAGGGTGAGAGAGATTAAGAGAGAGAAAGAAAGATAACTCATATATCTTTACACAAAATTATTAATAAAGAATTACGATTAATAAGTAAATATATACTATTGTTCTAATGATATTCCAAAATAAGTATCATCATTGAATTATATCGGACTTTTATTGGAAATTAAATATACATATTCAATATTTATGAAGAACTTAAAATAAAAAAATTATTTTCCTATACTATTTACAGAAATTAACCCATTCGCTGCCAACCACGAGTATACTGGTGGTTTTTGTGGTTTTTCAATCTAAAATTACAAATTCGTTTAAATTAAGTGTATATTGCTATTAGTATTTTCTGGTACGAATTCGAATTTTCTAAATAAAATAAAATTCTTGTAATTTTAACCCGATAGTGAACGTGTTTTAATCCTCTGACTGTCCAGCAAAAGGGCAAAATTATAATATTGTTTCCTCTGTACTTTATTTTAAATGCTAAAACAGGTGATTATTCCAAAATTATATTAAAAAAAACACCTAATTATATGTATGAATGTAAACATTGAGAGTATCGATCATTATTCAATGTACTAAAAGTGCATTATACTTGTAGAATTATATTAATTTGAATAATGCTTGTATTGCAGTGAAACCTGGAGCTTAGTAAACTTATTAACACGGTCTTGTCAGTGAGCACGGTCTTGTCAGTGAGAGGGTTTTAAGAGCCTACACTAGTCACGGGAAAAAACGCTGAAGCTAATGTTAAGTCTATGGAAACGTTCTAGCGCGATTTCTCGCTGGCATTTTAATATTTTTAAATGCTTTTTTTGCATAGGATAGCTGAGGTCAATCTACAACGTTGTTAGTTTTTAATTTTTCGATTTTTGCTGCAGTTTTTTTTTATAAGCGGGCGTTTTCTATTTTGGAACCGGTTGGAACCGGTTCTGAAAGTGAAAGTACCCTTATATAAAATAACTGGAACGAAAATCGAAAAAGTAAAAACTAACAACGTTGGAGATTGACCTCAGCTATCTTATGCAAAAAAAGCATTTACAAATATTAAAATGCGAGCGAGAAATCGCGCTAGAGCTTTCCCATAGACTTAACGTCAGCTTGAGCGTTCTTTCGCATGACTGATGTAGGCTCTTAAGGTATTATCCTATATTTTACACTATTGAAAATCCGTTTTCTCACAGATTCTAAGAAAGAAAGCCAACCAAATAAAATTTCTTAGATCAAATTAAACCCATGAGAAAATAAAAATTTTAAAAATACTGATTATAGTCTTATATCAAATAGTTCATTATAACTTTTGTTTACAGCGCGCATTTCTAATTACCACTATATTACAAAGGTAAAAAATATTTTGAAATTCTGGTTAATAAGATCTTTAAAAAATGCAATTTAAACTGAAAACTCTTCAAAATAATAATTTTTGAATTAGTAATAGATTGAAATAAATAATGTTTTAATCTATAAATGTATTAATAATTATTATTTCTTTTTCTGTAATAATATTTCCCTGATTTTAAAATATCTTAACTAAATGTTTCCTTATATTTTTATTACACTATTTTGCATTTGTTAACCAATCGTAAACATCAGAACTTTTTCAGTTTAAATCTATATTTGTTTAAGTCAAATAACACATGCACACAAATTTAAAATCCCCAGCAACTTTAAAGGAAACTGCACCTTTTTCCTTAGAAACCCACTTAGCGCAAATTAGCCTTATTTCAGTAATTAATTAAACAAACAAAAAATGTACTTTTGACTTCTAAGTTAAAAGTTCATTTCGAATTCTTTAATGTCTTCTGTACTCAAAGAGTCTCTTAAGAGAGATAATCGAGAACATTTCGTTTTAAAATTTGTAAAGAAGCCGCAATATTTAATCAAAAACAGATTTATTCTTGAAAAATGTAATTTATTAATTTCAGTGTATTTTAATAACTAATTTTTAAATGAGTAAAGAATGTTTTGCTATTTTGAATTTATATTTGAAGAGTTTTCATTTTCGTAAAGTAAAAATGCAATCAAATTAGTTTCAACAATAAAAATTAATAAATCTAATATGTTATAGAATATTAGGTGTTTAAATAATCAGAATTTTGTGATTTTATTAAGTATGATAATCTATGGATAATGTTACGAGGAATTTTTGCAGCTTTCAATGAAATCTATGTAAATTTAAATATTTTTAGATTACATGCCATATATTTAAATATATAGAACATGTTAGCTTTAGAAATAGTAAATAAATATAATTAATCCGTTTCAAGAAAACAGAACCCAGGCTATATTCAACAACAACAATTTTTAATTACAACTTTTAATAAAAATAGAGATTATTTTCTTAAAATAAAAAATACATACACATGTTGTCTTTTAAACAAATAAACCAAAAACAGAGAACTTATGAAATATGCACGAAAACAGAATAATATATATACATAAACAAAATTAAAGATTATAATTTTCCTGAAACGACAAACAAACAAATTTCTACGTCTGCATGTCTTCCAGCAGCAGTAAACAAGAACCCAGGCTATATTCAACTTTTAAAAATGCTTTTAATTAGATTGGTATCTTTTTCGCATCTATCGTTTTCGTTTGCAGCTAGTTTTTCGTTCTTTAAACAAATAACATTATAAAAAATCAACGTACGGAGAAGCACTATAAACATAGTCTATGATTATTAAAAACTCATACAGCATAAAAATTAATTATTCAGAGAAAAAAATATATGAAAAAAAAAATCAAAGTTACAGTAAAATTCTAATTTAATGTTTCAAAATTGTAATCTTAATTTAAGATAAACAGCGTTTAAAGCTACCATTCTGTAGAAATAAACGAAAATGAGATAAGCTTACCTTTTTAAGAAAAGGAAAATAAATTAGAAAATGTCGATAAAAGATATGCTTAATAAATATTATTAATGGGAAATAAGTAAGAATTGAAAAACTATAAAAATATGCAAGTTGTAGATTGATTTTTAATTACAACTTTTAATAAAAATAGAGATTATTTTCTTAAAAAAAATACATACACATGTTGTCTTTTAAACAAATAAACCAAAAACAGAGAACTTATGAAATATGCACGAAAACAGAATAATATATATACATAAACAAAATTAAAGATTATAATTTTCCTGAAACGACAAACAAACAAATTTCTGCGTCTGCATGTCTTCCAGCAGTAATATGCAACTAAACTAAACAAAATTTTATTTATTTATTTTTTAAGTACTACATTTACAAACGTGAAATAAATCTTTATTTTAATTACACATTTCTTTCAAAAACAAATTCTTTCCTAGAAAATATTTTCGAGATCTTGATAAACTATTTTGTTTATTTTGTGTTTCAGATTTATTTATTGAACGAAAGATTCAGCTATTTAGAAAGAGAGTAATTTAATTTCAGTGACGTTTAGAAGATGCTTTCAACGAAAAAGAAAATTTGAAATTAATTTAATTATATGCATTCAAGTTGAAATGCAACATTATTTTTCATAAGCAAAGAACAATTAAATTTCCCTACTGCAACAACAATTTTCGAAAATATCTTTAAGATGGAAGAAAAGGGGCTAAACACCAAGATGTCAAAAGTGACATCAACAAGTTTGTTGTGGAAATTCAGCAAGACTGGGTAATTTTTTTTTAATTTATTAGGACACAATTCAGTTTACCCATAATTTTCATTAACCAAGTGCTTCTTGTATAAAAATGAAAATATACTCAGCAAATGTCATGGTGTTTTTGGTGAGAAGTTTTGAGATGAATCCGTTAGAAATTAAAAGTCATTTTGGCAATACTTTCAAATTAAAGACAATTCTAGAAATTTAAATATTTCTTTTTAGTAAAAGGTAATTTCTTATATATTGGGTCGCCCGGAAAATTGGTTCTGCTTGGGAAAATTAATTCGTACTGAAAAATTCTATCATTTAATTATTAGACATTAATTCCCATAGCTAATGTGTAATAATTAACGGGCAGAATTCTACGGTACCAGTTAATTTTCCCAAACGGAAAGAATTTTCCGGGCAACTTAATATTTTTACGTGCTGTTACATCTGATTATACTAATCGACAAAATAATAATAATAATAATAAAAACTGCATCTCTGCGAAACAAATATGTGAACTAAATAGATCTGATAATCCTAAATCTAAATATAGCGTCGAAATTGTTCCAACACGTACCATTTTCCCGAAAAACAGTTTTCTAATAAATCAAATAATGAAGGGTCGTTATATTATTTTAGAATGTTAGATAAAAATGAAAACATGAAAAGGTATTTTCATTGTCTTAGATAAAAAATCAATAAAATATATCATGAAAATATTAGGTTGCCCGGATTATTCGTTCAGTTTGGGAAAATTAATTCGTACCTGAAAATTCTAGTATTTAATTATCAGACGTTAATTCCTGTAGCTTGTGTCTAATAATTAACGGGCAGAATTTTCCGGTACGAATTAATTTTCCGGACAACCCAATATTTTATGTTATATTTGTCTCCTGCATTGTTATTTTGGTTTTTGCTCTTCTTTCGTGTCCAGCAGTTATCCAGAAACATATTTTAATTCCTTTTGTCACTGTATATTCACTAATGTTTATATACATTTATTTATAGGTTATTTGCAGATCACCATATACATATTTTTCTTTACGCTATTTCCACTTATGTTCTAGTAAGAAATATATTACCTTAATTTTAAAAACATGTCACACCACCTAAAAATTGGTACGTGATACAGTAATTGAATTGCCATATATTGGTTTAGTGAGATGGAATCTATAACGAACAGCCAATACAGAGTGTCCATAAAAGAATGTCCCAGTTATAAATTTTAATAGTATCAAGAGCGTTGTAGAATGTTGGTTATTGGTATGTTGGATTGGTCGTAATGGTGGAGACGACAGAGCTCTTTTTCGCTGGCCTCCGCATTCACCTGATATAACGCCATGGGATTTTTCCCTTTGGAGATTTATAAAAGGTGTCTACATCTCGCCGCTACCTAATGATTTGACAGAGTTGAGACACAGAATTGAAGAGGCTATTGCTTCCATTAATCCGGACTTGTTAAACGAAGTGTGGGAAGAATTCGACTTTAGGTTGGATGTGTGCCGTATAACTAAAAGTTCACATATTGTAAGAAAAACTAGGTTAGTTTACCTTCAATTTGATGTATGATTTGTTGTAAATAGTCTAAATAAAATTGTTATAATAGGCCATTGAAACTGGGGCATTCTTTTATGGCCACACTGTATTTGTACAGGGATGATTTTGGTGCTGAGAAGCGCTATTTCTAGAAATATGTCAATTAAAAAAAATATTGAAAAAAAAACCCATAAATATTTATGCGGATATGACTTGATAATCATGATGTTAACTAAAAATCTGCAATACTAGGATGTTAACAACATTGTGTTACTACAGGTTGGCCGACTCAAAAACAAACAAGCAACTAAACAAACAAACACTCTTTATAGGATTTTGGTTTTGTGAATCTGAAAATTAAACCTAGTTTATAATATCATGTGACATAAAAACAAATCAAATTAACACTATAAGTAAAATATATTTAACCGTGTTACTGCTGTTTAGCCACTTAATAGCCTCATTCTAGGACCGTTTTTGAAACTAAAAAAGTCGAATTTTATTATAAATTTTAATTCTAATATCCGCTCTGAACTTGGAACTATAATTTGTGTAAACATTTTTTGTATAGTTTAAGAGATAAGATTCTTTAGTAAAATTTTGCCTATACATAAATTTAAAGCCACGGAGTAACGCAAAAGATGCGACACAGCAAAGAATCGTGCATTGCAATGTATGCGCATTCTTATCTGCATTTACAAGAGTATCGCATACCATACGTCAAAGCCGAAGATGCTACTTATAAAAAAAAATACTAACAAATTACGCAACTATCAGGAAATTTGTTGACTGATGATGTTTGTCATTTGCAATAAATATTTTCACTTTTTACAGGGCAGAGAAAAAGATAAAAATGAATAAAAGAGTAAGGTGGGGTACAATGGCTAGAAAAAGTACTGCTTTTCAATTTTGCACGAATTTTAACTTAAACAGTAAATAATAATCACAAACTAAAGAAAATACTAGTTCTTTTGGAACTTTTAAAGACAAAAATAAAAAAAGAAGCATTCCTTAGTTCTATATAAAGCGAGATTCAATTTAAAAACTTGCTTATGGAATATAAATGCTGCCAACAAATGTCCGAAAACATTTTATAAAGGTAAAACATATTTTTAAAGCACAATATATGTTTAAAATTAAATAATTTTTAAAAATTTACTCTTTTAACCCACTATCTATTTACCCCACTTAACACTACTTTTCATTTCACATAACGACTAAATTACACTCAATATGTTAGTCTTATTTTACAATCGAATAATATCTGACTATACATGTACGTGTATTCTTATCTACATAGCACTTTAAACACGAATAATGTTCCATATAGAACAAAAAATTATGTTCTAATCGGAAATGTTTTGCATTTATGCATATAAGCTACATAATGCTAGTATAGTTCATAATTCTTTAAAATTTAAATACATAAATAAATTACTTCTGCAATTATCTATTTGAAAATAAGATCAATTTTTACAAAAAAACTAATAACACAAAACCCGAAAAAAAAATATTTTTCTTTGTTTGATATTTACATAATCTTACATTTAACCTCAACTCTGAGAAATCTGACACTTAAATGCCAATATAAAAATAATTCTAAATTTATAGTAAAAAGTAAAAAGTATCTTTCACCTAACTAATTTAACACAAAATAAAAATAATTCAACGTGTTACTTACGAAATAAAATATTAAACAGTTTGGGCTTTTTTAAATTACATTCTGAATTTCGGAATTCATCTCAATCTCTTGATTTAAAATTTTTATAAACTTTTAATCATTTACATAATTTTTGGCTCGCGAAGCAAAAATCAGTTTTATTATGGATACGAAACAACAACTAAAAAAAAATATATATTAAATGACATTTTTATTTATTTATTTATTTTGAATTTTGTACGTTTTCTCAAAACTAATTTAAGAAGGAATTTGGTATTTCGATATGAAATGAAATTAGATTCGACGGCGAAATGTAAAACGTTTCGAATTAAAAAATATTTTATTTTAATGTTACAAAAACATTAAATACAAATTATATCGTTTCGAAAGAAGTTAAAAAAGAATTTTAAATACAGTTCTGAAACGGGAGTTAAAATTATTTTAAAACGGAAATATCAGAAATGTTTTTAGAATGTTAGATTTTATATTTAGATGTATGGAAATTTACATTTCCGGTTGCGGTGCAAATCCAGCTATAACTTAAATATGTACACACATACACAGATAAAATCTACATTAGTCAAGCTATTTGACAAAGAAATTGCATTTTGAATAAAACTGGGAACAGTTGTGGCAGGGGCACCGGAGTTGGCGCGATTTTTGTTTTGCGCCATTTTGACGAGAAAAACCGTTTTCAGGTATACGGCCTCTTAGGCCTAGCTTGCTTAACAGCAAGTTAGATTTTGTTATGAAACAGTTTAAATTATAAAAAACACAAGTTTATTATAAAACACACACAATTTTTACTATAAACACAAACAAATTATTTTACTATAAAACACACACAATGATTAATTTATTATAAAATACACAATGTTTAATTTAATATAAAACACGCGCAAACTGCTCTACCGGGTTGTCATGCAAAGCAAAATCTCGCCAATGTCGCCGGATTGCTCAGGCATAAAATCGTCATTTGGGCGCCAAAAAGGTACCCCGGTGCGTCTGCGACAGCTGTACCTAGAATTGAATTTACTCTGAAATTTAAAGTAATATTAAAAGCGACCTCAAAAGATAAAAAAAACTTTAAAACTAAAAATTAATTTAAAACTCCTAAAACTTCTAATTTGATTTTAGAAATAACGTATGTACACAGTATGTTATTTTTTTAAAATAAAAAGGACTTATTATAATTCTGAAATGATTATATGTGATTCAGTAGAAATGTACAAATGTACATATGCAGTATGTACACACATTAACGGCAATGTTAACACATTAACTGCCATGGCACACGAATACGGAAATTTCTGGATGGAGTAATGCCCATGTGTGGAGACGTATTGTAAAGTATTTCTAATATACGAAATTTGTAATTTTCCACTTGAACACTTCTTTAACACATTGACTGCCATGTTACAGAAATATTTCCCGGCGCGTCATACCACATGAATACATGCACCATCAATATTATCATTGGAGACAATTTATTGCTTTGAATCGGGATTATTGATAATTTATTACCACGTATTTTCAAAAAGAACCTCGTTGCAGGCATGTTCAGTGATTTCACTTTGGCGTTTAAAGTGTAAAAATAACTAAAATTCGATATTTTTTAATTAAAAATGTATAAAATTATATCTTTGTATAAAATTTACAAACATTGCCGCCGTTTGGTATTGGAGATCGACTAGATAGATAATGAAAGCCGTTTTGCTAATGTCTGCTGAAAAGCCACTTTGTTGCAGTTTACATCATATATATGCACAGCAGTCTACAACATAAGAGTTTGTGAATAGGATAAATGAAAAATACCATTCAAAATTTTCTGGTGTAAATTTTGATTTTCTGAATAACAGATCCACTAGATTTGTCAATACTAATCATAGGAGAATACTAATACAGTTATATTTAGTATTATTTTAGGCATCACAGCAAAAAGACGTGTTTTTTACTGGATCACCATTTTAGAACGTGTTAAAATATCCTCTTAAAAATCAACATTATACATTTAAAATCATAAGCTAAACATGAAAGTTTTTATTAACGCTCTATATTGAGATTTTTAGAATGCCAATGGCCACGAGATTTAACTATGTTGCAAAAGACGCCTATATGTATTTTTGATTATGCTAAATATTTGAAATAAATTTTAATGACATAATACATTTTCAGAATCAAAGAAATTTATGTATGTTGTTTAGGTTCACAAACGGGCATCGGAATTTATTTTTTGGTATAGGTAAATAAATGAGTTTTAGGTTATCTAATTTTAAATATTAATGTCAACGTACTGGTGTTCTAATTTTATTAATAATGATGAGCTTGCATACATTTTATCTAATACTGATGCCACATAGAATAGGTACGCTATCGGGATAACCGTTAGTGATACCTTTTATTCAGAAATTATAGAATTCAAGTAACTTACTTAGCTTCCCTAATTTTTTCCTAAAAATATTTGTGACTGACTAATAATCTATAAAAATGTGGGTCAATAGCCTTTATAAATCAGCCAAGTTTGTACTTTCCACTTTCCAAGTTTGCGAGCAAAACAGCTGTGACAGACGGACAGACAGACACACGAGTGACCTTATAATGGTTACGCTTTTGCTTTTTAAGTACAGATTTCCCAAAAATAAATAAAAATCTATTTTCTTTTAATTTCGATAAATCAATTATCTATCACTTAACGATTTTTACAATAAAAGCTTATAATTAATGGTATTAGTGTGTATTATAACTTAATGCTGAACGTGAAAATAAATTTTTAAGTTTGTTGAAATCAATTGCAAAATATATTCGTAACGTTTGACTGTTGCATTTGAATAAAAAAAAATACCTAATATTTTTTTTATTTTATTTTTTTTTTTTTTTTTACTTTACGTGCAACAGTAAGTAATAAGCACAGCATTGAAAAAATAACTTTTAGAAATATATTCCAAATTCTTTACTTTGCGACAAATAACAAAATAAAATTTTAAATACTGATCTAATCAATAAAAAAAAAAAAAAAAAAAAAAAAAAAAATTCATTTTCAACAGCACCAGTTTACAAACTGTTTTTTTCAATGTAAACGCTAAATTTTTTAAATGATATTTTTTTCCTCACCATGTTATTAATGTTCTTAGAAATGTTTTAATAATACTTTTTTTAACAAAATTATTAAAAATTTACGCAAGTATCAGGAAATTGGTTGATTGATGATGTTTGTCATTTGCAATAAATATTTTCTCTTTTTATAAGGCGGAGAAAAAGATAAAAATGCATAAAAGAGGAAAACAACAAAAAACTACTGTAAAAAAATTGCGAGATGTAATCTTTTTCAACTAATCAGTCGATGTTTTCCCCCTTTGCTTGGCTTGTTTAAACTTGTAATGAATATTTTTGGAACGTTCTGGAAATGATTGATTTGAACATGGTGTTTGTTCGATATAAACATACTTAACGATTTTAAAATATAAAGTGGTTTTCAATTACACCTGTAAAAAGTGGCAACAACCTTGAGCTGATCAAAAAAGATTGATGCCATAATTGATGTAAAGTGATGCTATGTTTTCGGAGGTTTTTTTTCTGTTTTTTTAATATTTCCAAAAAATTCTTGTTGTATTCGTAGTTTGTTGTGCCATTAAATATCTTGTTGTGTAATATGCATCAATATTTGCTGCAAGTGCATTTATTGACTGAATTTTATTGACTTATTTTCGAAAACCATTAAAAAATTCATTACACTTTACTTTCATTTTGAACATTTATAGATTATAATGGAAAATAAACAACCAACTTTAAAATTTCATATCAAGCTTAGAATATTGAAACTGAGATTTTTTTCTATAATTTTTATGATAATAAAACAATCTTAACGTAAAAAATAAATAAATAAATAAAATAAAATAAACAAGACAGTAAGAGAAAATACAGAAATAAAAAAAAAATAAAGATAACTGAATAATTTTTTCTAGGTCTTGCTATCAGTACGTCAGGGCGCGTACTCTTCAGTATCTGTGAATAGATAGAGAGGTAATAATTAAAGGAAAACGTTATAATTTAATTTAATCTGATCGTCTATACAGGGTGTCCAAAAATAGTGACCTCGGCTTTTATTCCTTAAATATTGATCATAGATATATATTATGAATTACAAAGTTGCGTAAAACCGATACAGATTTTGAAAAAATCAGGGGACTAAATTTTACGAAATACAAAATTAAAATTTTTATACGGTAGCCGTACAAAAAAATTCTCAATGAGTAAAATGTGCCTCATACACTAATAAGGTCATGTACAAAAATTTAGGATTTTATCATAAAAAGTTGCAGAGATATATTTAAACAATGTTGGTGAGGGGTAAATTATAAATTAAAATTTAACTGTTATTATTTCTACGCAGTTTAGATACATTTGTACCAATAAATAGCACAATTATCATTTATTTATGCAATCATTGTTTTCTTTCGTGATTTGTGTATGACCTGTGGAACGCGATCATTCGGAATGATTTTTCCTCTTTGCGAACTCATATCCAGGCATCGAAAAGTGGTTTAAGTCAGTATTTGTGTATTTTCATATCTCTGAGACTTTTTGTGATAAAATTCTGAAATTTTGTACATGTCCTTATTTGGGTATCAGGTACATTTTACTCATTGTGAAATTTTTTGTTCGGGTATGGAATACAAAATAACAATATTAATGATCATTTAGACAAGTGGTTTTGTGTGACCGCTTATTAAATTTCAAATATACAGTTTTTCATTTAAAAAAAATATTCAGGACTTTCTTATGAATAGTCGGGTCAAACCGAACCCAATCCGAAAGAATCAAATCCCAACCCGAACCCGAAATGTTTAAAGTCAACCCGACATGAAAAAAAAAATAGCGCAAACCGACCCGTTCGGGTCGGGTCGTGTTTTGGTAAAATAAGCTAACCCAACCCTATCAATGACTTTAGTGGATGATGCAACTTTGATTTAAATTGTTATTTATTTGTTTTAAAGCGCATAGTTGGTTTCATATAAACATTAGAAATCCCTCACGGTCCGGCTGTTGTTCAAAGTTGCTTTTGAAGAAATAATGTACAAAACCTGTTTCGATTCTACTCGGTCAATTTGGGGAAAAAATTCCGCATTATCCGATGATGAGTACACATTAAGCGATGTTTTAAACATGAATTGCAAATAGAAATTGATGGGGTATACGTTATTCTCTTCATTTACCGAAGATACATTTTAAGCGGAAACGCGTTAAAACCCTTTCCGGCACAGTGGTCCCACTCCGGACACACATAATTTCAATTCCAAACTTGCATACGGCACGAATAATCTTTCAATACAATTTTGTTTCTACATTGAAAGCTTAGAATAAGGTGTTCTTATTTTCTAAAAAAGTCGCTTGTAAATTCCAGTGTCAGTCAGTAACTTCTCATTTTACGAACAGAATTTGTTTGTGCCGGAAAGGGTTAACAAGAGTCCACTGTATTTTAGAAAAAAAATAACACTTTATGTATAAAATAAAACATTTTATTTTTCTTATTTAAGGTGAAGTTGCAGTTTCAAACCACTGAGAGTTAGATTTATTTATCCTTCTAAACAAAAACAAAATTTCATTCCAATAAGAAACTAACGGGAAAACAAACTTTATTATTTCTAAAACATAATTTCCTTCTTTCTTCATCAGTCTAGCATCTGTAGAAGTTGAATATATATTACAGTGTTCTCAATCAGACTTCAATCAATAAACGAACTAAACATGGAGAACTTTTGCAATCACATCTAAGAAACACGCTTTTGTAGCTAATTATTTTTAAATTTGAGCGTTATTTGTCAAACGGAGACTATAAGATGACATTAAAAACTCATCAATTAGGCTATAAAGAGCGACTTTATAATCATTTTTCAATTCGGGTTGGTTTTTCTCTAAAACTTAAAAATGTATTTTTCAGTGAAATGCATACATCAGAGCCCCAATCCTTTATTTTTGAGACCACTTTTCATCTGGTTCATAAATCATGCAGCTTTATTCCACAGATTTCTGCAATAGCATCAACTGACAAGGGGGGGCAGGAAGTAAGAATGTATGAAGCCAATTCGTCTTTGGACGGCTAAAAAACTGGCTGCACTTTCATGAAAGCCTATGTTGAATAAGGCTTCAGAAATCGACTTTATGATGTGTCAAGTGTATGATAAAAGCGCTTGAATAATGAAGTTTGTGAAACCAGACTTGCCAGACGGAGGAACGGAAATGTGTTCAAAGAGATTTTTATAAAAATCTGGCCTGCTTGCTAATGACCAGTGGTGGAAATCTAAACATAAGAACATGATGCTTCAGTAGTCATTACAGAGCATTCGTAATGTAAATTCAAAGAATTCATATGGAGGGGAAAAATCTCTTATGGAAAACATCGCAAGCCCATAACTTAGCTTATATTTACTTTAGACATGAAAAGGCTTATTTTATTTTATTTTATTTTATTTTAACTTCCATTTGCGCTGTTGATCACTTTTGAAGAAAACACTTGATAGAAAATCAATAATTGCTCAGACCACATTTTATAATACTGTATAAATATTTATATGTAAATGTTTTTGGAATACACAACCAATACAATTTACAAAGTTATTTTACAGTATTTTGCAGAATTTATAGTATTTATTCAAATTATAAAGCACAATTATTATCATACTACTGAAGATGTGTCATAATGCTGACCACCGCCCCCTGAACAATAGGCCTGCGCGCTGAAAAAAATGGCGGCTGCCGCAGGCGGAATCGTTTGTACAGTCCCTCGAACTTCAACACCAATAATATCTAAAAGTTATCTTTGACTTATTTGATTTCCGAAAAACAAGGCGAAGAAAACTTTTAGAAATTATTGGTGTGGAATTTCGAGGGACCGTTCAAACGCTGAAAATAAAAATCGGCCTGCGACAGCCGCCATTGTTGTCAGCGCTCAGGCCTAGTATTCAGAGGGCGGTGTGCTGACGATCAGTGACGTAGCAATATCATTAAAATATCTGGTGAAATCAGAAATTTGTTAGCAATAAAACATCAATATTTCTGCTACATGTGTACTGTTTTGTTAATGTTTCTAATATGTTATCAGTGTTTTCGAAATATTAATCTTATTTTGTACAATAGTTTGCAAAAATTTGCATAGTGTCGAATTAATATTAATGTACAGTCCTGAAAAAAAGTGGTCATCCATGCTATTTTATAACCAAACTGTCATATAGATACCGTCCGACTAGCAATTGTGTCTAATTTTAGAATATGATTAGGGTTTTCGAAATAGTTAAAAATTGTAACTACTTTAAATTTTCAAATGGTAACACCCATTTTTGAAACCGTACTTTTCTTAGATCAAGGCCGCCCGGAAAAATGTATAGTATACATACTCTTTTTTAAATCAGAATTCAAAGTTTGAAGATTCTAATGTTAAATTTATAGGAAAATCTTTTATTTATATCTTCCCAAAAATCACCCGATTGATTTTTTATTTTCTTAATCAGATACATTGAATACCCCCTAAGACATTCCAGGCATTTTTTTTTCGTTTCAAAAGCATATTTTTAATTATGAAAGTTAATAATAAATTACTATTTAAAAAAATATGACTTATGATCTACATCAGTTTATGCATAACAAGAACGAGAATCGTGAAACACATGGGTGTGTAAGTTTACAGCTCGTTCTAAACGTTGTTTTTGGATATATACAGCAATTTTACATTTCGAGGGTCTACAATAGGGGTCTTCAACCCATGTCCCGCAGGATTCGGGTGTCCCACTATGAGATTTTAGTACTCACTGTGTCATTAAGAATATAAGAAAAAAATGTTTTTCTCGGCACCAAAGGCGAATTTCGAAGCACACATGATTTTCAACCACATCCATACAAAAACTTTTATTATTACTAATACTATTATTAAATAAAGTAACTGTATAAATTTTTGTTGTTAAAATTAAATATTACGTGCAAAGATGAATCAATAAAAAATTTTCTATGAATCAATCAGATGAAAATGAGAAATCTGCAATCCAGCAGTGCTTACATACAACCTGCTCCTGGTTTTGTAATTTAGGTGTGTACACATATTTTGTCTATGCTCTTTTCCTGACTTATAGGTTCCCGCAGAAAGTTGCAAATTTTTTGATGTAGCCTTTGAGTGTTAAAAGTTATAGAGCCCTCTAAAGGAGCCGTACCCACTTATCTTTGAACTACGTGTAAAAAAATCCTAGAAAGCCACAAGAAAAATTTTATGAAATTTATTTAAAAATAAATTAGTTAATTTCTTACTTACGATTTTCGCAATAATTTTATGGTTATTGCATGATTCTGGTCGTTCTCCTTGTCAGATCTCAAGTTTGCTTTTCTAAATTTATGGATGAACTCCTAACATAATTTCTTTTATAATTCTATGAAGATTTTTTTTTAAATGTATATAAACTATTGTCTTTTTCTGGACTGCCTTGAACTAAGAACTTGAATACGGTGACAAATGTTTCTGTTACCATTTTTTAAAATCAATGTTGGTACAATTTTTTATACGTAGATGACTTCTATTTCAAAACTTATATTCATGTTAGGAAAGTAAATACAATTCCCAAATGAACGGTACCTCTCGCATTTTTAAACGACAATTTGGTGATAAAATAATCCTACAATAAAGTCCTAGGATATAGTCATAGGTTAATTTTTTTTTCTCATGGACTGTACAGAAATTACATATAATCTATATTTATCTTCCAATATATTTCCAATATTCATGAAATATTAGCATGATAATGAGCATGTTCCAAAAGAAAAGAAATTATTTGTGAACCATTTGATAAATTAAAATAGTTCACCAACTATTGAACTCATTTCCAACATAATGCCAATACATCCACAATATTGGTATGTCATTTTAAATATTTTTGTTATGTTTTACATTGATTACATAACATTATCGGATTACATTGCAAATATTTCCAATGTTACAATATGTGACAAAAGAACTGTTTGTTATACGAAAACACTCGTCTGATTAAAAATGTTACAAAGCGTAAATTAAAATTAAAAAATGAAAAAAATATCACGATTAAACAAATATACAAAAATACAGAGGATTTGCGGTAAATTTGCATTCAAAAGATAGATTCACAGAATAAAACTATACAAATAAATTTCTTTTACTGTGCTATAGTCAGTAATATTTTTTAAAGCAATTCATAACGAACGATGTTATTCAAACCTTTTCAAATATTTACATTTTGCGATTAACTGAAAAATTTAATAATAATCTTTTAAGCATCATTTATCAGTCAAACGCAGCTATTGAACGAAAATATGACAATAGCGAGAGAATTAAAAAAGAATTAGCGACGCTAAATAAATCTCTTTCCCCTAAATTTTTGATTAGAAAGAGACAGGATTATAAATGAATAATTGCTTTTGTTAAAACAAATGACGGATGGAAGATCTATTGTTTTCGAAAACAGACGTTGTTTTCCGTTGAAGACATTACTTATTTTCTTACTTTACTTCACGAAACGTTCTACTCTAGAATAAGAAGAAAGTAAAGTTTTCAAAGGTAAAGTACCTTCTCTTTATTCCGGTCTTTTATTTTTTCGATTTAAATTTGTCATCTCCGGGACCGTAAAAGGTTCTCCTTTCTAAATGGAGGGTGGATCCCCGAAATTAGAGCAAATTCTCCTGTGGGAAATTCACCATCTTTTTTCATTTACCTGCACCTTGTGATAAATACGTTATGGAGGGATCCCCGAATCGGACGTCGTAAATCTATGAGTTGAATTTGCAGAGCGCGAAATGAGACAGTCGTTTTGATGGGGAAGACATTTTGTTGCCAGTAATGTTACGCTTTTTGCTTCAAAAATTTTTGGCAAGGCCTTTTCCTGGCATACAAATTCAAATACATACTTATGCTCATAGAACTAGTGATGGACATAATGAATGATTTTGTCATTCCAATGAATCATTAGGCCATTGCGCAAAAACATAGTTGCCAACCTTCGTATTTTTTATATCAATTTCCACCAGAAATTTTGTTGGAAAAAAAAAAGGCGGTTTACTTTCATGTATTTAAAATCAATTGCCCCCAGAAATTTTGTAAAAAAAAAAAAAGAAAGACGTTCTTTTATCTAGTTTTAATTTAATTCTGATTAAAATATGAAACATTTCTTTTTATACAGTCTGTGGTAGAAATCGATTTTAAAAAAAATGTAGTTTAGTTACTATGTTTTTGCACATGCCCAAATTATTATTCGAATATCAAATCTTTCGTTCTGCCCCATCACTACATAGAACATACAAACTGTGCATATAAATTTACATGAATGCAAACAACAAAATACTTACAATGCGTACAAAAACTTCTTCTCAGTTTGATATCAAAGATTTATAAAATAATACTACATTATATATATATATATATATATATATTATATCAACAGATTCTTTTGTTAGGTTTTCCAGTAACTCTGAAACAATATGGCGTATCCATAAACTTGTGTTCAACTTATTCTAAGTTTGGATATCGCCACGCCTGCCATAGAGATGGTCAGTGAAGTTTGCAACAAAGACGAGAAAACCATAGAAAAAAATATCTTCTTTGCTTTAAAGGAAAATCAATGAGATGGCATTTGCTGGGCGTATTAAAAGTTTTAATTTGTTAAGGGTGTGTGACGTATTCATAGTACCAAACTGTTTCACACAATCAGTCAACTTTTGAAAGCAATGAATGATAAGGGAGGAGTAAAGAATTATAAAGGTTGGAATCGCCCTGAAAAATTATGATTCAATGTGACGTTAGCTTATCAAATATTTAATTATACCCAGTACATTGAAACGGAACTTGTATGATTTGGTAAAATATATCTAGCTATTTCCCTTCGAAAATGAAATTAAAAATGCATGTGTGGACCATTTTTCATATTCCCTGTAAGGGTAATTTGAGTATTGTAAGATAATTTTAGTACATTGGGGGTAATTTAAGTTACGCGGGATAATTTGAGTGTAAATTAAATATTATTTTACAAAATCTATCATTATTTGTTTTAATTATTTAATTTTTACACCATGTTTTTCATTGTTTCAGCGTGGTAAGATTTTGAATAACCAGGGGTTAATCTCTAAAAAAAGAGTTTAACTGATATTTTCATTACAAGACTTTGAGCAGAAGCACATCAACTTCAAAAACACATTAATTACATAACTATCTTATCTCCAACTTTTTTATTCAGGTATATTTAGATTACGTTTATTTACAATTATTTTACTTTTTTTTTTTTAATACCGCTGACCAGGCCCCTACCTGCCAGCTTAACGAGTTGATAGATGGCAACTGGGCGAAGATTTTTTTTTCTTTTAAAAGTATGTTTTTTTTTTCTTTTTTTTTTTTATTTAAGATTAGATGCAACAAAATTTAAAGCGTAATTTTTTGTTTTATTAAAATAATAATTATAATAATAATAATAAAATAAAATAAATAAAATTCTATTAATATAGTATTATATCGGAACTAAATTTATTTATTAAAAGTTAAATTCTATTTTATTTATATAATCATTACTGCACTGTGTATAATTAACAGTTTAATGATAAATACCAGTGCGTAGTATATAATTGCAATAAATCGAAAAAAATATTGTAAACTTTAATTCACAGGGGACGTTTCGTTTCAGACTGTAAGAACTCTTAAACTTCAAAACTCAATTCTACCAAATTGTTTGTGTTTCAGCAGCTAACCAAAGTGAAGAGTAAAAATTGGGTGAATTTTGTTCCAGATTTATACGTGAGTTTGAGAATTACTAGAGGATACGACAGAACAGCGCCCTCTATTGACAAATTTGCAACTATTTTTTAAATTTTGTATACAAAATTTCTGAGTTACTTTATAAATACTTAAGTCTACCACTGGCGAATATTTTTTTAATTATTTTTTTGTCTACTTCTGCTTAAAAACAATAATCTTTGTAGGAGATTTCTCAAATCTACGAGGAAGATTATTTTTATTTAGAAATACTGGTAAGCAAAATAATAAAAATATAGTCGCCAATGGCAGCCCTGAATATGTCGTCTTTTTTCATCTTTATATTTTTTAAATTTAATGATTTATTGAATTTTAAAGTTTGGGTGTCCTTTTGAAACCACCTTATATATTTTTATACCCCACACTCTGAATATTTACTCATGTTTTTCCTATACAAAAAAGGAAAATCAAACAAAGAAGAAGTGTGTTGCCAATTTAAGAAAATAAAACCAAACTAAGTTATCGTTATGTTATTATGCCTGAAGCTGTCAAATTAACGGCTTTAATTAGAGCAATTTAGCAGCAAAACAGTAAAATATATGCTCATAACAAATTTATTTTGTAAATAACAAAAGCACAGTTGCTCGCTAACTAATAAAAAAAAATGCACATCATCAATATCTCAAACATATGTCAGGCTGAAAAATTATAAAAATAAGCATCTATAGTTTGGCTCACAAGCTAAAAAAACCTGTTACATCTCTGACGTAACAAATGCGTAAAGAAATTATTTGTTTAATTCACTGCAATTTGCTCTGCAACATAAAAGTAATTACTTGTTAAATAAACCAAATTATATCATTACATCTGTCACAAATGGTTCGGTTACAGCTAATAATGTAATAGGGAAATAATCGTAATTAGTGAAGTACACTGGAAGGAATCAATAAGCTTCTTTTGGAACAATGCTCACTTGTTACGGTAAATTGAGATTATCCGATATTTGTCGCAGTCTAAACTCAATTTTAAGTAATTCATTTTTAGCTTCACGTTTTTTTCACTATATATTTAGTAAGAATGGATATATTTAGTTGAGAATATGTTTGAGGGTGACATACACATTAATACTGTTACTTTTTGTTGTTGTTGATAATACTTTCAACCTGAGTGGAAAACGATAATTGATTCTTTTGTTTGTCTTTTCGCTCACAAACGCTACTATAACAACAAAGTTACTTATCTCCTTACGTATTATTCGTGCTAGGAACATATTAGGCGTAGTTGCAATTCGTGAGCTTTCATTTTTCGAATCTTTAAAAAATAAAAACAAGCAGCAAATTAATCAATAGTATACCCTCCGTTAACTTCCTCCCACCATTCAAAAAAGTTTTTGTCACGATGATAGAAATATCTTGGTTTTGACTCAAAGAATTCCAAGGCCCCAATTCTACTCCATTATTGAACAATGCACTGCTCAAAGCATTCGAAAGCGAACGAAGCAGATGAAAATCTAACGGCTCCAAGTCTAGAGAGTACGGAGAATTCCATCAGCAAATTGTGTCGAAAATGCTCAGTTTTTGTTTACTTCACTTTCTATTTTAATGTTCGAAAAATACACAAAAATCATTAAAATTAAAAATTAAAATACACTCACTTGTAGAGCATTAGATGCATTTTCAAATAATATAAATCAATTTGCCAGTGCGTTTTATTTCCGCATGCATTTAAAAAAAAAAAAAAAAAAAAAACGCTCATGAATTATTCCTCATGAAAATAGATCACCCACGATAGTTTTCAATCGAAAATTGTATGTATTGTTGAAAATTGCCAATCGTGTCCAAAATAGAAATTAAATGCACAAAAATACACAACATGGGCAAAAACGGTACATAATAAAAAAGCAAACTAAAATAATACTAAACAGTATTTTAGTATACTAATATATACTTTTAGTATAATTTATAGATAATAACAGGTTGGCGGTTTTTAGATATTTAATTTGATAATTTTATTTCCAGCACGGTGTTGCTCTCACCGGAATTAATAAAATGTACATATGGATGTAAAATTCATATATAAAGATAATATCTATAATACAGGGTGATTATAAAAAATCTATCCCGATATATGCTAACTATCATACCGTTCACAGAAACTGAATGAAACTTTGGTATAAAGTATTTTGAGGTATGCGCTCAAGAATCATATGAAAGACAACAGTTAAATTCTAACAGTTACGGTTACAGTGATGAAATTTCGAAAATTTCAAATGACAACACCTACTTTTTTTTTTTAATTGGAATGTGATCTTCATAGTGAAAAACCATAAAAAGCATTGGAACGGTACCTGTAGAACGAAAATCGCCGGCGCTAAACAGACTGAGAAGAATAGTGAAAACAACCAATAAGGACAGAGAAGCAACAGAAAACAAAACATTTTATTGTGTTTCATACATTTTCAATTTTACACACGACGACACTTTACATGCGGCAGATGGTGGATAGCACTGAACAATAAAATGTTTTACTTTCTGTTGCTTCTCTGTCCTTTATTAGTTGTTTTCACTTTTCTTCTTAGTCTGTCTAGCGCCGGCAATTTTCGTGCTACAGGTATCGTTCCAACGCTTTTTATGGTTTTTCACTACGAAGATCACATTCCAATAAAAAAAAGTAGGTGTTGCCATTTGAAATTTTCGAAATTTTGTCACTGTAACCGTAACTGTTAGAATTTAAATGTTGTTTTTCACGTGATTCTTGAGCTCATACCTCAAAATACTTTAGGCCATAATTTCATTCAGTTTCTGTGAACGGTATGACAGTTATGGACTCATATATCGGGACAGTTTTTTTATAATCACCCTGTATATCATGTTATATATTTAGTACAGGGCAATTCTCCTAAAAAATATATTTAGTAATACTGTGATCTTTGTATTTAGCAAACTATACCTAACAGCTGGTATAAATATCTACAATGCTTCTGAAGAGGGTTTAGCGGGAATTCCAAAATTTATTTTATTTTTTTATTTTTTGTTAGATTTGCAAAATGTAAATAGGTACGTGCGTACCCCTACATCCTTTCAGAAAAAACACCTTGGATTTATAAATACATCTGTAACTAATCTCGATGTGGTATCTATATAATATTAACTATGCAGTTACAAAGTTGAAAATAAAGCGTTATTGTAATTAGTACTATTGGCGCTATTGTTGGTGCGGTATATCGTTCTGGAAAGGATAATATATAAGTACCAAAATAATTTATTACTTTATTATAGCATTTAAATATCGTATTGCACTAGATATTAGATTTTTTTTTTTTTTTTTTTTTTTAAATGTTCACCATGACAACAACAGTGTTTATCTTTGACTCCTGACCACAATGCACAGTACACAATCTTTATCTTTTATCGATGAATTATATGGTCTTGACTTGATTAATTGAAAAATAATACCCTTACCTGTCAAATGTATGGCAAAGAAGAAAAGAAATTTTCTCACTTACCTAGAAAAAGAAACAAAAAAAAATATTTAAAACACAGTACAATGTAAATATGCATAACGAATTAACAGTACAAAAATATATAAGGTCCACAAATAACTAATTATTCAAATATGTACTATGGCTGTCCATTTTCGAAATATATTTTTATGTTATGGTGTTTCAAGACAAATTGAAATTTTGGCACACTAAATTATTTCATCAATTTATAACCATTGCTATAGAACTGTGTAAATTTTTAGCAACTGCTATCATTAAAAGTACTATGCATATGACGTGAGATTTTAAAAATAAAAAAATAAACATATTAAAAAAAAATATGCTGTCTTTTCTTTTACATAACGGCTTCAATTGAGGTTTCCTTCTTTCAAAAATCATGCTTATATAACAAAAAAGCAAAATGCAGCATACATTAAAGTAATATTTTATTTTGTACTACAATATAGTATTTTTAACCACTATAAAGGATTTATGTTTTGCATAGTATTCGAATCAATAATCAAATATTCAGTTTTTGTTAATTTTTTTGCGCTCTACTGTTTGATATATTACGCCCACCCCATCTGAACAGAAACTTCCTTTAAAACTAAATCTACCAACAATCAGTCATTTTTCTTGTACCAAATAAAAATAATTTAATTTAAGCTAGAAAATATTTTACACAATAAATAAAATGTAAATCGCATAGAACTAAGTTAAATAATTTTACATAAAAAATTTTGTAGGATTTATTTATGAACTTGAGTAAAATTCTCGGTATTTTTAGTGTTAAAGGAGTCCTAAATTTTAGAGCCTTAATCTACTTTTATAAGTAAAATTAGACTTTATCTTATTGTGTATCCATATAAAAATTAGGACTAAATGTGAAACTATATCCTATTAGAAAAAGTTTTGAAACCAAATTGAATCCCACCCACAAGTTGTAAAAGAAAGTTATGGTTATCGCAAAATATATTTTTTTCTCTTAAAAATCCTATTTTTAGCTGTATTAAGCACACTTAATAAATTTCCAATTTTTTTTTTTTTAAGAATAACAATACTCATGTAAATAACATATTTTTGCTCTTAAAAACTACAGTAATGCATTACCAACTCCACCCAGTCTCTGTCAAGAAATTTATGCACTTGGAATATTAAGGCACTTCCTTCTTCTTTCATCGGAAGCTTTTCTTATTGAAATTCAGGTGTACACGAGCCAAGCTGAATCTAGCCGCTAAATTAGCTAAGAACTTTATTTAAAGGAAGTGCAGCTTTCTACATAGCACGTTTCGTCAAAAATCAAGTTAAAACAATTAATTTAAGAGTAGTATTTTGCGATAGCCATAATGTATAACTTTTATTTTGAACTTGTGTGTTAAATAAAACATTTAAAACAAGTGCAAACAAGTTAAAATAACTTAGAATAAAAATAATTTATTATTACAATATATCGTGAATACTACTTTAAATGCAAGAAAATCATATCACAGTATTAAAATAATGTGTTACACATTTAATAGATTATCAGTTTCCTGTTTTACTAAAAGTAAAAGTATTTTTCCAAAATACTTACAAATGAAAGGTGTGCTATTGATTTGCATGTTATGAATCTATATTAATAAAATAAAGATGTGTGTGTGTGTACGCGCGCGATGGATAGCGAAGTCTATTGCACGTAGAGGTCTGAAAATTTGATTCCCCATATATATGAAGGGGGACAGGTCCGAATGCATCTGCTCTGAGGTTTTTTTTTTTTTTTGTTTTAATTAGATTTTTTGTTGTTTTATATTAAACGGAAAATTTCGCGTAGTTCCCCGGTTTTCCAAGTTTGCAGCAATTTTGATGCACTCGTAAAAGCTATCCAATCTTTTACACAAATATAGTAAATTCTGTCCTCTTTCCAATAAAGTTTAATTGGAATTCTATTTATTTGATACCTTAGTTATACAATGTTATATTATATATCCCTGTATGAAAAAAAAAAAAGAAAAAAGAAAAGAAAAGAAAAAAGTCGAGAACCGGTTAAACAAAATCAAAATATATTTATAATTTGAATTTATAGGATTTTTAAGGCAATAAAAAATGAGAAATTTCTGTTCACGGAAATGAAATTCTAAGGGGAGATGTTTTTGCGCTGGGTTGCTACAGTAATATTTTATCACTAAAGAGCCTGTTGATAGATGACGGAGTTCTGCCGTAAATGAGAGATAAGCGATTTCTTCATGCGACCGACTTTACGGTAGTAGAAATTTTCAGATTAGTTTTTTCTTTCTTTCTTTTTTTCGAAGACATTTTTAATTACTAAATATTTTCAATTTTGCGTAGCCAGCGAAACGGGAAAATGACCCAGGGGCCGCATCCGGGGTTAATTTTTCTCGGCCGACTGAGGCAGGAAGGATCTGGTAGTACATATATAATATGTATAATATCGCTTCTATTTATTAGAAAAGTAATAGATGTACTTGTGTATTTTTATATGTTTTAATTAACACACATGTTGATAATAAAAAGTTATACATTATGATTATCGCAAAATATTATTTTCTCTTAAATAATCTGTTTTTAGGTGTATTAGCCTGTCTTTAAATAGTAAATAATTGTTAGCCCCCGATTTCTTCAAAATAACAACAATAATTGTATAACTAATATGTTTTTACTCTTAAAAACAGCCGCAATGTATTATCGACCCCACCCTGTCTGTGTTAAGAAACTGGATCATTAAAGTACTACCTAGTCCTATGCTTTTCCTTATTAAAATTCAGGTGTACTCGAACAAAGCTTAATCTAGTCGTTAAAATAGCTAAGAAATTTTTTTGGAGTACAGTTTTTGTACAGTCTTCTACATTTTCGTCTGTAAACAAACCAGTTAAAAAACTTAGACCAAGAAAAAGTTTATTATCATAAAATATCGTGGATGTTATTTTAAATGTGAGAAAAATATATGACGGTATTAAGGCAATGTGCAACATATTTAATACATTACATTTCTACTAACTTTATATTTCACACAAAAAAAATTAATAATAATAAAAATAAATAGTAATAATAATGATGATGATGATTTTCTAACATAAATATATATATATATACAGGGTGTGGCATAGTCTTGCATGTTATGAATACACACACACATACACATATATATACTCCTTTTCTAAACATATTATGGTTTTTGGAGAATATCTAATTTTTAATCCTTAACCATAGTTTAATCAAAAAGTAAATAACAATGCAGTAAGCTAGCTGTCTTTAGATTTATACAGATAATTTTGATTTCGAACCAATTATTAATCTTTTTACTGCGGTTCAGGACATTACGTTCCAGTGGACTTTTTTGTTATTCTATTCGTACCACTTTTTGAATAATAATCTCTGACATACGCGTGTGATAAGATATTCTCAAAAGAAAACCACAAAGAAAAGTTTTTGTAATTTGTGGCACGATTGAATGTAAAAATAGTCGCAAGTCCTGGTTTTTAACCCTTTCCGGCACAGACTAAGTCTGGTCGTAAAATGAGAAATTCTTGGTGTCGAATGCAAGTTTGGAATTAAAATTAGGTGTGCGCGGAGTGGGACCACTGTGCCGGAAAGGGTTAAGCAAAGTGTTAATACCAAAGTGTAAGTGCCCCACCAGTGGCTGAGAGGTTCTGCTCTCGAAGCTGGTAGACGGGAGGTGCTGGGTTCGATCCCAATCGCGCCCGTCGGCTAATCGTTCGGAGTTTTCGTGGTTTTCTTCGAGCCGTGGATTTATCCATTCGTAAATACGGGTTAGGTTCCCTTAGAAAGACCCCACGAAAGGCACTCCCCCCGGGCCTATATCCCAAGTGTAGATAATTGGCCGTCAATAATCAACCCAACCCAAAGTGTAAGTATCATAAGATTTTTTTTTCTACATTCTTGTATGTTTTGCATACAACTTAGTTTTAAAAAATATCATTATATAATTCTCTGGTTTTATAATAGCAAAAGTGAAACTCTTTCTTATTACATCAATATATTATAAGATTATACTTTTAAAAATTTTCATTATCCAAACTTCCAAGAAATGAAACAAGTATAAAATTTCACTTTTCAAAAACCATTTTATAGCATTATGATTTAAAACTGCAGAGTAACTATTTCAGATTCTCCAGGACATTCAAGGGTATAACACAATAACATCCATTCACAGTAAAAAAATGACATTAAAGAAGGCTCTCAAAAGATGATCCGTTTTAAGAACTTGCTGAAGGATCACAAGGCCTATTAATGATTTTTAAGGGAACCGCTCACATGATTTTAGAACTTTCATATTTTATAATGACACTGATCCTTTAATATTTCATCGAAGAGAACAATGTGCATTAGGAACTTTTATTTGAAAGCGATGAAAACTTTTTTCCTAGTTGTTTTCCTTAAGACTATTCATCAGCTACAGGGGGATGAGTTATGATCAAGGATATGGCGCATTTAATTTATGGAGGCTATTAATAGTATACTCATAGAAATAGCAGATAAATGTAATTTTGAATTATGTTTTAGTATGGTTTAAGCTGATTTTCAGAATTCCTTTCTAACAATTACAGCATAATAATTCACATATATTTCCCACCAGTAATACTTAGAAATAAAATAATAACTTTTCTAGGAACTTATTTTAGTTAAAAATAAAGAAGCAGGTGGAAAAAAAAAGAAACATATTCAGATTGGGAATCAGGATTTGCCACTGCTAAAAACGGATTTCATATTTTATAATGAAAGTAATCGCGTAATATTCCATCTACTAAAGGAAACAATGAAGAATAGAAACTTTTATTCTAAAGAGATAAAACTTTGTTTTTCTTTGTTGTTTTTCTTAAGCTAAAGAGAAAATGAGTTATGATCAAGGGTTTAATTTATGGAAGCTCTCAAGATATGTGTCTAGGGCACTTTAAAAAAATGATTTTTTCTATGAAACGTGTGTTTTCATTAAAAACCGGGAATAAAAAACTATGAATTGAAATAAAATTTTAATTAACTTTTCAAATTTAGGCAACATTCAGTCAAATTTTAGTAAAAGTTAACGTTTATCCCAAACTTTTTATAACAAAATCTAACCAATATATTTTGCTTTTTTCTCAAACATATATTAGCAAATCACTTACCTGTGTTATAAAGTAAAATATTTGAAATAACTCTTAAATTGACTAACATACACCAGATTTTGTATACATAACATAACATGATTTTTTTATATTATTATTGGGTTGTTCAGAAAGTTCCTTCCGTTTGGGAAAACCAATTCGTATCGGAAAATTCTGCCCGTCGATTATTAGACGTTAGCTATCGGAATTAAAGTCTAGTAATTAAATGATAGAATTTTCCGGTACAAACCAACTTTCCCAAACAGAAAGAACTTCCCGAACAACTCAATAAAAAATAGCTATTAAATTAATAAATATTTACAAGCTATATTTTGCTGCTTAACATACCAATATATGAGCAGAAACTTGTGACAAAATTTTATTTCAATATCTTAAAAAACTTTTAAGGAATGGGATTTTTCGTGATTTTTTTTTAGGTCACTTCAGTTTCATAAAGTTCAGTTCCGGTTCGTAATTTGGGCTAGACCTTTGCTTCTAATTATCGCTAAACCAAAAGTAAAAAAGTTTTTGTAATCCTAAATGTTCGTACTTTAAGTTTTAAAAAAATAACAATTTCGAAATTTTTCGCAAAAACAGCAATTTTTAATATTATACCCGAAGTAGTAGATAAAAATTATTTTGAATTATTTTTTATTGTAGTTCAAGCTGATTTTCAGAACTATTTTCGAATTATTACAGCATAATAATTCACCTATATTAGCAGATTATATATATTATTAGTTTTATCCAATCGTAAGGGTTTTAAAGAGAATTATGGAAAGTTAGAAAGTTGAATTCAAGATAGCTTTAAAGTTTTATAGTAGCGAAAATAACTGTTGGCAATTCATTCGTAATAATATTTCCAGAACAAAATATCCACGCATCATGTTTCTTCCATTGTTGTAACAACTGAACGTCAGATGTGTTACTAAAAAACAGAGACTACCATATTATTCCATTCGTAATATATTTATTGACAGATATGATAAAACTCCGTTAATTTAGTATATAATAATAAAGAAAATAAACTTTTAAAATTCACTGGTAATAATAATTCAAGAACAAACTATCTACACATTAAATTCGTAACAGATATTCTATTTTCTTAAGCATTTTTAAGGATTCAATATTGAAATATATTACTAAAGAAATTTTTTATATCTTATAATGATACTAATACTTTAATATTTCACAGAAGAAAACAATATGTAGTAGAAACTTTTATTTGAAAGAGATAAAAACGCAAGATATTTAATGAGAAATGTACTAAAATTCCAATACTTTGGAATTTAACACTAGCTAAAATACCTTGAAAATTACAGCGAAAATATTCCTTCAAAATCCAATAGTAATAATAAGAACAAGATATCTTTGCACCAAATTCATCATATTTATCCTACTATCTTAAGAATTCCACACTTAGATATTTTACCAAAATTTTATTTCATATTTTATAATAACACTAATTCCTTGGTATTTCATACAAGAGAATAATGTGCAGCAGAAAATTTTATTTGAAAGATATAAAAACTTTTTTTTTTCATTACGGCTATCAGCTAAGGAGATGAGAGAATGAGTGATGATGAAGGATCTAAAAATGTTAATGGATTTAATTCATGGACTTTGGTTCTCTAAAAATACTGGTAGGAAAACGAAAAAAAAAATACTTAGAACTATTTGTTATTATACTTTAGCATTGTTTTAAGAAATTTATAGAAGTATTAAAGGTAATTATTTTCAATGAAATGTACGATAAGAATAAAAGTTCTCTACATTTTCATAACTATTAAATTTTAAAAGTATCTTGGAATGAAATTTATCTTTGAAAATTCATGATGATTCATAATAATATCCACTCGCATCAAATTTATCCCATTTATTTCATTGTCTTAAGAATGCAACATCGAGATAGAATATATTTCATATTTTGTAATGGCACTGGTCATTTAGTATTTTATCAAAGATAACAATGCGCAGTACAAACTTTTATTTGAAAGAGATATAAACTTTTTTCCTTAAGGCTATCTTATAAAGAGATGTAAGGATGAGTGATAAAGAAGGATTTAGAAAAGTTAATGGTTTTAATTTATGAACTTTGGCTCTGTAAAAGAAATGCTGAAACAAAAATGAAAAAAAAAATCGAAATATTATTTATTAGAGTTTAGGATGGTTTTCAGGGTAAGTTCAAACTATTAAAGCATAATAACTCACACTTTCTAGTGGATTATATAAATCATTACATTTATTCGTTTGTAGTATTGTTAATGAAAGCTACAAAAATACTCAGAGTGAATTGAAGAGATTTTTAGAGCCTATCAGTAACAAATTTTTCTATGAAAATATCGCTAACATATGACGAAAATACAGCATTTGGAAATTTAGCAGTATTACTATTTATTTTATATTTTATAATGATGCTGATCCTTTAGAATTTTATCAAAATGAACAATACTCAGTAGAATCTACAATTTGAAAGGGATGAACTTGTGTCTTAAAGTTACGTTCTAAACAGCTGTGAGGATGAATAAAAAAGTACAAGGTGAAAAAGTTAACGGATTTATTTTTTTGGTTCTAAAACAATTCTGGTGAAATAATGAAAAATACTTTAAAATATTTCTTCTTATGGTTTACTTTGATTTTCATAATTGCGTTCGAACTTATTAAAGTGTAACAATTCACAACCTATAGTAGCTTATATAATTTATTATATTTGTTTGAAAGATTTTTAATGAGGTGCACATAGAGACTTAGAGTTGCATTCCATATTTTTAATACATAAAAGTAGCGAAAATATTATTGAAATCACAGCGAAAATAGTCTTTGGAAATTGTCTATTAATAATAATTTACCAACAAAATATCTATGCATCAAATCATCAGATTTGTTCCATTAGCTTAAGAATTTAAATATATAAATCATTTAAATAGATGTATTTAATTGAATTAAATGGATATGAATCAAATGCATTTAAATTGATTTGATTTGAATGGATTTAAATGGATTTAATTTATGAAATTGGATACTAAAATAAAATACTGGTAGAAGAAGAGAAAAATCCTAATACTGTTATTTAGAAATCCTTAAATTACAGCGAATTTTTCTTTTCTATTGATTTTAAGAGTTGCGTTTTAACTATTAATGTGCAATGAGTACAATTTTTATCATTTAAATATGTTACTAAAAAATTATACAGTATCTTATAATGACACTGATCCTTTAGTATTTTATCGAAGAGAATCTTCTTTTCGAAAGAGATAAAAACTTTTATTCTTAAGACAATCTGCTAAAGAGATGTGAAGATGAGTGATGATGAAGGATTTAGAAAAGCTAATGGATTTAATTTATAGAGTTTGGCTTTAATAGAAATACTGGTAGAAGAATGAAAAATTTTACTTTGAAATATTTCTTATTATAGTTTAGTGCTATTTCTAGAATTGCTTTGGAACTATTATTGCGTAATGCATCATATTTTTAGCGGATTAAATAATTTATTTTATTTATCCGTTCGTAAGATTTTTAATGAGAGATACGAAAAGATCCAGAATTGATTTCCCGATACTTTTGTATTTTAAAAGTATCGAAAATATTTTTTAAATTACAGGTAAAATAACTTTTGAAAATGCAACATTAGCGATAATTCAAGAGCGAAAATATTTACGCTTGCAATTCATCTTATTTATTCCATCGTCTTACGAATTATTTAGGTAAAATACAAAATTTAGCTGAAAAAGTTGATAGATTTAATGTATGAAATTTGACCCTAAAAAATACTGGTACAGAATGAAAATTGTCTACTACTAATTTGAAATTCTTAAATTACGTTGAATTTTTCTTTTCTATCAATTTTAAGAGGTGCGTTCTAACTATTAATGTGCAATGATTCCAATTTTTAGCGGATTGTACATTTGATTTCGAAGCTTCCTAAATTTGCTATCTTTGCAACTACTATTTTAACACGAAATTTTCCATGACAGATCCCTTTATAACTACATTAGAAATTTATCAAAAATTTTACTGTTTCATATTAGTGGTAGCAAAGGTGTAAAAAAATAGAAACATTGTAAAATCTACGGTTATCTGTTTGAAAGATTTGTAACGGGAGAAATGAAAAGACTTAGCATTAAATGTAGGATAGTTTTTAAAATTTATTAGTTCCGAAATATCTATTAAAATAGGAATAAACAATAAAAATAACCTTTATAAATTCAATAGTAATAAAAACTCCAGAACAAACTATTTGAGCATTAGATCCATCTTATTTATTGCATTGTCTTAAAAATTCAACATTAAGATATATTGCTAGAAAACAATTTCACAGTTTATAATGGCAATGATTCTTTAATAAGTCTTCAAAGAAACTTTTATTTTAAAAAGACAAAAACTTGGTTTTCTTAAAGTGGCCAGTTAAAGACCTGTGAAGATGAGTGATGATGAAGGATTTAGATATGTTAATAGATTTAAATTCATGGAGTTCAGCTGCAAAAGAAATGCTGGTAGAAGACTGAAAACAATTATTTTTAACTATTTCTTATTATAATTAAGGTGGTTTTCAGAACTTCGTTTCAATATACTAAAGTATTCCCTCTTTTTTAGCAGGTTGCATGATTTATTACTTTTATCCATTTGTAAAATTTTGTAATGGGAGATACGAAAACATGCAAAATTGAGTCCAGGATACTTTTAGGAATTTAATTTCACAAAAATATCTTGAGTGAAAATTAAAATTTAGAAAATCAATGGTAAAAATATTTCAAGAGCAAAATATTTACCTTTCAAATCTACAATATTTATTAAATTGTCATAAGTACTGAGCCTTTTTGGTGAAATTTGTGATTCGCTGCTGATTGTCCACACCGATTCTGATCTTGTAGAAAAAACGTCGCAATTTTAAAATTTGTAGGATACCTTCAAACTGCTGGAACGTGATTTACATATTACATTAGTGTATCTAAAATATTCAGCGCCATTATCGTGTTTTTATTTATTTTTTTTTTAAAGATATCTTCAAGTATCTGTAATGCAACTTTTGGTCATTCATGTAATGAAAATATTCGAATAACACTGATAGCTACATATTTTAGACAAAGCAATGTACATATCTTATTAGCTCATGGTGTTCAAAATGTTTTATTTTAAAACGATAAAAATACCAGTAAGTTACCGAAATTTGCAGCTAAATTAAACTCAGAACTGAACATACAACCGAATAATCCTAATGTATATCCCTCGAAATAGTTAATCTTTCTTAATATTCTTTAACAAAATTGACCAATTGAACAATTTAAAAACAGAAAAAGTGTATAAAGAAAAATACTTCAAAACTTTAAAGATATCGAGAGTGAAAAGCTATGCTATTTAAAAAACTCAACGAGTTTCAATCTGGAAGGGCGGAGCTTCACCATTCGATTGTCAAAACACGTGTCACGCACATTCTGTCACTTCACCTGAAAATGACGCGTCACGTGTGCCAATTGCACATGTTCCCAGCTACGCAAAAAAGAAAGAATTAAGAATAAATTTTGGATTTAATTACTGGTGTAAACACGATCAGCAAGTAGTTATTATTCATCTTTCTGTAAATAAATAAATAATCATCGGGTCGTAATTAGTGCACTGGGTGGGGTGTCGAAAAGCAAGCCTTAAGACGCGGATCACGGTATTAGCGGGTAATTTTTCCAAATCTTTTCATATTTTATTTATGCATTGACGAACAAATGAATGTTAATGGTCTGGTAAAGAATAAAATTGTTCTGAGAGTTATACAAATCTATGATTTTTATCGTAGAGGCAGGCGATGAAGTTCCAGTTATTTTATGCGGAAAAGATGTTGATTGATAAAAACCGAATTCAGCATTTATTATTTGTTTACTTCAAAAGCAGATGCGTTTAGAAATATTAGCAAAATAAATGGAATTAGAAAGAAGAATATAATTTGTAAATAAAAAGACTGAATTATTCTGAATGTTGTTGAATTTCATTATTTTTATCTCAGGAGCTGTATCGAGAACTATGCCTTGCCCACGAATTAAACAGACGTTAGGAAAAGACTCGAATCATGGTATTAGAGGATAATTTTTCCAAATCCTTTCACATTTTATCTATGCATGGACGAACAAATGAATGTTAATGGAATGGTACAGAATAGTATTGTTCTACGTGTGATAGAATTTTTGTCGCAGAGGCGGTGAAATTCTAGCCATTTTATTAAAAAATATGTTGATTGATAAAATAGTAATTTAGCACTTGCTCTTTGTTTAACTCAAGCAGATGCATTTAGAAGTTTTAGTGAAATGATTAATAAGTAGAATCAGTGATAAGAATATAATTAGAAAAGAGAAAATTCGGATTCCGCTGAGTACTATATAAATTTATTATTTTATCCCAGGGGCTCTCAAATTTTAGATATTGTTCGAAGAATGTGTTTACTGATGGAAAAAAAAGAGTTTTAATATAATTACAAATTGATTGATAAAATCAAATGTAGTTAAAAGATCAACAATATAATTAAGATATGGTAAATTTATTTATATATTATTATTATTATTATTATTATTTAAATAGATGTTTTCTTGTTTCTTTTCAAAGCACATCTGATGCATCAGAAAATCCTAATGTTGTAGGAAATAAAATATTATGTTTTCTGAAGAAAATATATATTTGATTGATAAACATACACACACACACACAAAATAGATTTATAAAAACAAGTACAGTTAAAACAACGTTATTATACTAGGCATAACACAATTATTCAAATTGGTAAATTACCAATTTATTATTAACTATTTACAAATTTAAATAACTGTGTTAACATAAATACAGTGTAATCACGTATCCGGGGTTTAAAGAAGTTCCAAATTACCTGCGATTTTTTCTGTTAAGCTAATTTAGATATCAGACCAGATGCTATGATCAATAAAGTTAATTGAATGAATTAATATGTCCTCCCGATTCGACCGGGATGGTTCAGTTGGTAGAGCAATGGCAGCTTCAGCCAAGAGATTTCAGGTTTGAATCCTGGCCTGGACATTTTTTGTCCAGTTGGAAAATTGCAACTCAAACGTTATTATAGTCAAAGTAAAATGAGTAATGATAATCTAATTAGAAAAAAATCAAACCGATTGGTTAAATGTTACAGAATTTTTGTTATTTTTATTCCAGGATATCTCAACTTCTAAATATTTCATTTGAATAATTGATAAAAACAAAATTTAGCACTCGTTTTTGTACATTTCAAACAAATGCATTTGGAAAACTAGTAATAGAATAAGTAATAAGAATACAATTAGTAAAATGCAGAATAGATCCGTCGTGTAATAAAATTTTATTAATTTTATCGCAGCAGCTCTGAAATTCTGGATATTTTATTCGAAGAACGTGTTTATTGTTAAAAATAAAATTTAACTGGTTTTCTTTTCTTAATTTAAGCATATGCAATTCAAAATATTCAATTTAGATTAAAGAATTGAAGCTCATCAAAGATTTACATAATAATTCTTGAAATCTTTCAAAGATTTTATACTTTTTCTAATTCAGAAGGAAATTTTGAATAAACACGTTTGGAAAATTAAGAAATATGATATGTTATTTATTCATTGTGTATATTCGTGAATGCACAGCTTTCAATTTCATACATATTTTACACATAAACATTAAAAAAGATTTATCGTTGTATTTTTAATATACTGGTGCTGTAAATATCGTTGTTTCATCCATGATAATTAATTTTAATAATATAAAGCAAACGTATAACTAATCTTAAAAATATGAAGAAATGAAATACAGTGTATATATTAACAATGTTTATTGTAAATTAAAAATATTTTTTGTTTAGAAAACAACAACACACTTCCCCAATAAGAAACCGATGATTGTAGACTGAGTATGAAAAAACGCATTGTAACGGAATTTTTTAGAACAACATGAATTGCAGTCGTGAAAGTAGGCGTTATTTGTAACACATTGCACATTTGAAGCCCTGCCCTCTTCTAAAGTGTTTCGTAAATTGGCTTCCCAGATAATTGTTTTCAAGTTTATGCATCAGTAAATATTTTACATTGTACGGATTTAACATAGAATGGTTTTCCAATCTAAACAAATATGAATAAAATTATATTAAATGGATTTTCTATAACGTAAAAGCCACGCCTTTAGTAAATGATATTGGATTAAATAAACACGAGTACATTCGTGGCCGATCAACAAAGTGTTAATATAGGCAGAGAATACTTATTAATATATATATATATATATATATATATATATATATATATATATTATTTTTACATTTTTGTTTTAATTTTATTAAGTACAAGTCATAAAATCTCCACTCATATAAAACATAGGAATATAAAAATCCTAAAATAATTTCAACGTAAGCCTTAAGCGTTTCAAACATGAAATTCATAGGTATACGCTCTAAAAAGGAGGAAAAGTACAAAATCCAAAGAGAAGGATACGTAGGGTCAGTGGGAAAAATTGACTATAAAACTTGAAATCGTGTAGCTCGTAAAAAGATTCTGGAGTTCAACGATAGGCTTTACTGGACAGACATATTGGTTTGAGCAGTAACCTCTGTAAACGTCGTGTGTGACAGCTGGTCAGGCCTAATTGCCAAAAAAGGATATCACATTTTTATTTTCTAGAGAAGTGAGAATTTCTGGCGCTTTAAAATGTTTCGGAATGAAACAATAAAGATATATTTTACAGCACATAAACAATACATCGATTATTTTTCTAAGTACAATTTAAGAACATTTACATACAGACACAATTAAATACAGTAACCCAACATGATTGAACAATTGACCTGGGCCAGAACAATTGTTATGCTGAAGGTCCCATGTTCGTGTCCTGGCCCATGTCAATTGTTCACTCATGTTGGGTTATTGTATTTAATTGTGCCTGAATTAATATGTTCTTAAATTGTACTTAAAAAATAATCAGACGCATTGTTTATGTGCTTTAATATGTAATTACGGACCGATGGATATTTATTAATTCATCGTTTATATGGTCATCTCTGGAATTTTAAGACCAGGAAATTATTCGGTACTAGTATTTTCTTATAGATAATCTCTTCTTAAATAAGGTGAAATTTCGCACGTTTGAACTTGATGTATTTTTTTAGAAAAATATACTGGTATGTCACTTGGAAAAGTAACGGTACCCGTACGAAGCCTGAAATGTAATTATTATCGTTTTTAAATATTAAATATACCTTTCAATCGCCGTAAGATTCTTTCAAATTGAACCATTATTTCTCGAATGTCTAAGCACTGAAAGATTGGTTGATTGATTAATTAATTCTCCCGGGTTCCTCTTGTTTTTTCGAAAACTATTTTAGATATCGGAATGCGACAAACTGTAGATTGTAGCCAGAAACATTCTCTATCTGACCCTGATAAGTTTAGTATTTGTTATGCAACCGTTTCTAAATCCATTCCTGGAAAATAGACAAACAGCAACAACAAAAATTAACTCATATTAGCCTAGCCGTTGCATTAAGACAACACCATAGCTGAGACCACTTTTGTTGCTTGCACACTAGTGAATCTGGAAGGAAATGCTTTATTTGTTCCATGACAACAACTTCTGGATAAAGTATAAGACAAAATTTATATTCTAAAGAAAGTGGTGTGAATGCATTTCTTTCCATTTTTAAGAGAAAAATGATTGCGGTCATAATGGCTTAAATCATATTTTTCACTATACATCCTATGAACTTAGAACATGCGTTCTCTGGTAATATCAGACATACACTCCACTTTTATAACGACATTAAATATACAGGGTGGTTATAATATAAGTATCTATTTGGAGCTGTCTGTAGCTCGAAGGAATCATCCTAATAACACCAAAATTGGAACACTTACTATTCGAGAAGGAGAAAGAAGAATGAAAAAATAAAAAAATAATTGCAAAAATCACCACCAGATGGCGCTACTGAATGTGATCTGTAATGTGTAATACAAGAACAAAAAATTAAGGCGTCAAACCGGATGGCATACCTAATTTATTGGAAAATGTCACAGTCAACTTGATTACGCTTTTGAATGGCGGTGCCGATCATGTTCAGGTTACACCTGGTCATTGTACTAGAAGACACAACCCAGGCAGTGCACGACGTGCTCAGTTGCGGGATGTAACTCCTCAGGTTGTCAACATGTTTCGCACATGTTGTGATATGCAGTAAAGTCATTGAGGCTTGCGACACGTCCACTGTACACAATATTACACATTACATTTCACATTGAAAAGCGCCATCTGTCGGCGATTATTGCAAATATTTTTTTTTATTGTTCCATTCTTCTCCCCCCTTCTCGAATAGTAAGTGGAACAATAAAAAATGGTTATTCCTTCCGTTCCGGTTATTCCTTCAAGCTACAGACAGCTCCAAATAGAGATGCTTATATTATAACCACCCGGTGTACAGCGACATGTAAATAAAGATAACTGATAACACAACAACGTTCTGCTGACTTACATAAAAATCAATGTTTTTTACTAAAGAAAATAAATGAGCTATATAACGATCTATATTCGTAAATCTGGCTATTCATTTTGATAGATCATTGTACTCTGACAGGAAAAACGAAACAATTTCCTTTTGCAATATTTTAAAACACTTGGTGTTTATTTTTATATCTTCTTTCACTTGTTTTATAAAGTATTTTTTTCCGTGATAGATTAGTAAAAGACAGGGTTTTATTTTTCTAAAATACTTTCAATAAATGCCATACTGAACAAAAAATAGTACAAACGCTTACTTATTAACTGGAACGTTTATAGATGATTAAAGAAACCATCACTAGTAACGCTTTAAGAAGGTATAATAATAATCAATAAAAAATAATACTTCTGATGCTGAAATATTCGAATTTTGAAACATGATAGAATATGTTCTGAATATTGAACTAATCTTGTTGCAATGGTTGCTTCCTTGATATAATATTGTAACAATGGGCCAATATTCGATTTAAATACATCTATCAATATTACTTTATACAGTTCATGCAATCATGGTGTTCACAATAAGAATCGAAGTAAGTGCAAAATATTCGATATATTCGATCGATTCTACATCGCGAAAGATTCGAAATATTTACTGTGAAAATCAAATATAAAAAATATATATATTTCTATTCAATTAAAAAAATTTCAAATAAAAAAACAAATATTTATACTCTGTTCATGTTCCCTTATAAATCTTTTAAAATAAAAATCCAATATAATACTTTGTGAATAAACATACTATGATGGTGGTTTGATACCAGAGGATATTGGCGATAAAATAATGCTATAAAAGGCCGATAGGAACAAATAGTATATTATAACATTTAAAGTAACTCAAAAACTTTTTATTATTTAAATATTAGAACAAAATTTTTTTAAAGAAATGGTTTATCTTCCACAACGAATTAAAAATGTTTAAAATATGAAGATTTACGTCTTGATGAGTAAAATGTCATCCAAATAGCAACATTAGGTAGACCGACGACGTACAAGTGAAAGAGATTACATGTAAACATATGTTTTCTTGAAAATACCTTGTATTTAACTGTACGGACCTGTAGACTTTCTCCTCTAAACAGCATTAAAAAAAAAATATTTTGATTTAAACGTCAATATAGATGAAATACTTGTTTTAAATTGAATGTATTTCAAATAAAAACTATATTTATACCACAGTCACGCATTTTAATCTGTCTTAATAAAAAGTTAAAAGAATTTTTGCACTTATCTAAGACGACATTGATTTGATATTAAAAGATATTGGCGATAAAAATTATATATAAAAACTAGTTAATAGGAAAAAATGATATATTATATCTGTACCTTTGTAGGAAAATGACCAATATTCATAATCACAATTTTTGGTCTATATCGAATACTTGCGGTAATCATAGTTATAACATAAATAAATGCATAGTCCGCTCCCCCCGCCTTGTTAATTATACCTAAGAAAATTGTATTTTTTAGAAATAATCCAAAGAAATTTCTAAAAAATAATAACATTAAATCAATTTTTTATCAACAAAAATGGACATTGGAAGCTTTCTTTCTGCCAAGTTACAAATATAAGAGTAAAAGTAACTCAGAACTTTCTGTCATTTAAATATCAAAACAACCCTTTTTTTTAAAAAAAAGATGAGGTTAATCTTTCATTGCAAATTAAATTGGTAGAAAGTGAATAGAAAAACAAGATATTAGAAAGCATCAGGTGGACCGTCGACGGTCCGTGTGAAAGAGATTACAGGTAAAACCATTTGTTTTGTAGAAATACCTCGTATTTGGGCGATCCTTTTCCTTCAAACAACAGTTTCTTCAAAATAGTTCCTACGAGGATTGGGCGCGAAGCAGTCATCTGGAAATAAAGTCATTACTGGCGCAATCCCGTTGCAGATCATTGTAACTGTACAAAGAAAAGGCCTTCTCCAGGGAAATTAATGACGTCATTTGGCTGGCGAAAATCGTAAATCAGGGAAAGAGGGCTTCACTGTGATAGACCCTCTCCAATCATTATTCATACGTTATCTTTTAATTTTGCTGTTCAATTATAATTTAAACTCTTACGGACCCGATAAGCACCGGTCCTAATTACAGGCCCTTGGTACTACAAGCAGGTGGCTGGTCCGCAAACACTTTCGAGGAAAATTTTGTTTGCTTGGGTAGGGGGGTGGTTGCAGAAAGATAGAGAGAGAGATGTCCTCTATTACTCAACTGGAGATAAGGAGAGACGCAGAGACTTTCTCTAATAGATGCGTATTTAGACGATTTATCGAGAGGAAGGTATGAATTAAAGCTAAGAAATATGAGTTATAGTTTGGGGGCGAAGCAACTCCATTACACACGGTCTATTGTTAAATGAAGGCTCGAAATCATTGCGGACATAATATCTGTCGAAACTTTCTGCACCACCCTTTTAAAAGAGAATTGTTGGGCTATAAAACAAATTTTACCTTTTATCGCCACCCATTTATCAAGTTTAAAGGGTATAACGCTTGGACTTGTTTGCATCTGGCGCAGAATAAATAATACATGAATCAAGCTGTAGTGTGTGTCGATTATGTTTCGGCCCATTGAACACTCATTCATATCCGGGAAAATACTCACAATAGAGTTTAAAACTCATAACTCGTGCTTCGAAACTCTTAGCTCGTGTCGATTTATGCGTCGAGATGTATTGGAGAGTTAACGTGGAACATTAATTATGAGATATTTAGGATTTACAAATGCTGATAATTTGTTAGAGAAACTGGGTTCAAAGTCAATTTTGCTTCGGTAAATGTTGTGTTAAAAATAATCTTAACTCGTTATCTGTTTAAACAAAGAAAAACTTTCTGTATGCACCAAAAGAAAAATTTCTACTTATCGTTTGAAAACAAACTTTGACACACTTCCAAATAATGATAGAATGTACAAATTTAGGAAGTTAATATTTCTTTACTGTTTTACTGTCTGTGAAAATTTTTAAATCATCAGCAGAGATTTAATATCTTTAAACCATCAGACATAATCATTAAGGTAAACATTTAAATCATAAGAAATATTAGGTTGAAGATTTTCGAAATCTGAGTCTATTAATTACTGAATAAAATCCCTGAAATTCTACTTCCCATTGAAGACGCTATAATTTTTTTTTTTTTTTTTTTTTTTTTTTTTTTTTTTTTTTTTAACAAAACGCTGTAAAAATATCTTTCCTGAATTTCGAATCAGTATAAAAGTTTTGATTTAAGTATTGAAACATTAAAAAATAATTCAGTTTTATAATAATTACTAAATCATTTTTATGAATTTTTAATTGTATTATGCGCTTACAATATAGTGTAATTTCACGCTAAAAAATATTAACAAAAGTTTACTATTGAAATATCAAAACGTTATCCAACAAAAATTTTTATTGCTAATATAAAAATGCTTTTGGTATATTTCTAAGCAAAATTTACAAACCCAAAATAGTAAACATCCGATTTTATGATTAATAAAAAAACTGTTCATATCTTCCAAAAATTTTCCTCCGGGCATCACGTTTTACATATAAAAAATCGAAACAAAATTGAACACGTTCAATAAGCTATAGCATCACTATTAATGAATTCTTTCTTTATGATTAATAAAAAACAAACTGCATGTCTCGAATATATTGGTAACCAGAAAGTTCTCAACGATGATTTTTTTTTAATCATAAAAAAGTACCTTTAAAAAAAAAAACTCTAACAAACACAATCTAGACATGTTCAATAAGTTGCGTAAATGCAATTGCTGACCGGTGATTAATAAATTCTCAGATTATAAACCCATTTCCAAACTTCACCGCAAATTTTCGGGTCATCAAAATATGATTCTGTCATCGGAGCACAATATCGCAGTCACGGCTTAAGCAGTAACCGAAAAGAGCTCCTATAATAGCCTTTGTGCCAGCATCTCTCTTATCTCGGATCGCCATGGAACGTCGCTCGCCAGTGTTTTATGATCCTATTTTGGACGCAACTAATTATCCCTTGCCCTCATGCCACGGTCTTCCGAAGTACCCGGGGCTCATAAAAACGCACCCTGGGCGAGATATAAAACTCTTGTATTTACGGCCCTCTCATACACTACGGCCAAACCGTGTTAAACGAGACTATTATCTGGGATGTAAAGCTCCCACTATCCCATGATTCTTGTTCTTTTTATTTTGTGGAGGAGATTTTAATGTGTGTGTGTGGTTTACCAGTTAAGAAAGAGAGTGCCGAGTGCCGGTGGAATTTTAGAAAGGAGATCGGATTCTAATTAGTTTTTAAAAAAGGATAGTTTAAAAAAAATGTTTTAAAAATATTTGATATTAGGGATTGAAATAAATTTGGTTGTAAAATGGAATAACGCTATTATTGCAAAGAGAGTAATTAAATGGAGATTAAAAAGTGATGGAATCTACATCATACAGTTGTATTTACTGTACTATGTCCTACGTTATGCGAATGATCTATATTGCATTTTATTGGGTTGTTGTTGGGAAAGTTGGTTCGTACCAGAAAATTTTATCATTTAATTATTAGAGATTAATTCCGATATTGCAAAGACAGAAATTAAATGGAGTTGTAATATCACTCGTAGAGTAATTAAAAAGTGATGGGCTCTATTGCAAACAGTTTTATTTATAATAATTGACGGGCAGAATTTTCTGGTACGAATTGGTTATCCCAAATCGAAGGAACTTTCCGAACAACTTAATATGATATTCAAATTAAAGTTTATATATAATTTATGTAACTCCTACACTTGTAAGGATAACATCTAGAAGCAATGGTGGTTCCTCAGGGAGTTCACAATCACTTTACTACCAGAATTTTTGTATATTTAAATTTAATCTTATCTAATCGTAAAATGTTCTATAAGCTTAAACAAGGAAAAATTTAGTTTATTAAAATACTTGTAGTAAAGTGAATGTGAACCACCTGACGAACTGCCGCTGTCTAGAAAGTATCTGAATTCATTCCACACCCGATGAAGAATGTATTGTGACAGAGAATTCACCGCAACTGCGATATGCAGTTTAAAAAGATATCCAAACTGTTAAAGCTGCAGATGGTATGTAAACCATTTCTTTTACGAATTCCGACAGGAAAAGGAATCAGGGTTTCGCTCATCTCACAAATAGGAACATTTTGTTCCATAGTAGGTTCCATAGTAGTTACACCTTGCATACAGTTGAAGATGCTTTTCACAAGGCTGGAGTTAAACACACTCTAATGGTACTATTTGAGACTTTAGGCTATGATTTTTCAAATGATCATCTATATACTTCGGGCAGTGTAGCCGGGCGAAATTGAGTTCATATTTTTGAATAACTGTGCATTTTCTCATACACAGCTGATGCATAGAAAATATAAAATAATATATGCATTTTGAACAGGTTCTATTGTAATTTTTAATCTTTTTCAATATTAAGTGTTTAAATAAGTAATAAAGTTCCTCTACCAGAATTCAACACGTGTTTAAGAAGAAAACTATGATGATTCTTTAAAATAAGCTTAGTTATCAGACTCTTTTTTTATTATTATTACACACGCTTATTAAGTGTATATGTTAAGCAATATTTATTGTTTACTGATTAAATTCATAAATATTAAAACAAAAAAATTACGATACGTGGTAAATAATTCCTAATAAACGAGTTGATCAAAATAATTATCCTTCAATTATCATTTACAGCAGAGGTGCCAAGCTCTCATTAATATTCCGTAATAAGTGGGTTAATTTGACCCAGGTTTAACACGTTTCTTACCAGAAATTTTTTTAAGAAATGAAATTAAATATATCCACTTAGAAATATGAAATTAAATACATCCACTTAGAAATATGAAATTAAATATATCCACTTAGAAATATGAAATTAAATAAATAAAGATTCATCAAATAATTTTTCTGGTTCGAAACGTTGTTAACCTGGGTCAAATTAACCCTCATGTTACGGAAGATTAATGACAGCTTGGCACCTCTGTTTACAGTAGTTAAACTCCTTATAAAATAACAATAGTAAATAGAACACAATAGTGTAAATGAATAAATAAAATCGATACTTAAATTAAAATATTAATGAACTTAGAAACTTCATTTGAGGTCTAAATCCACTGTTAATTTTCCCCCAAGGTTACTATTTTATACATGTTTCCCTTTCAAATAAGTTACAAATACATAATAAACAAGTTGATTAAAATAATTCTCATTCAATTACCCTTTAGAATAGCTAAACTCATTAAACACTAACAATAGTAAATGGAACAAAATAAAGTGTAAATGAATAAATGAAACCGATACTTAAAAATAAACACGTTAACGAACTTAGAAACTTCATTTGAGGTCTAAACCCAGTATTACTATTATTTTATTTTCATGGTTACTATTTTATACATGTTTCCCTTTCAAGTAAGTTACAAATAAATTCCTTAAAACCCATAATTCTTAACTTAAAAAAAACAACAACAAAATGTTGAACGTTGATAAAAGACGTGAACTTATCAGTACACCCCTAAAAAAAAGATGCATAGTGGAGGGGAGGGGGGGGGATGAGATGAGGAGATGCTGATGAAAGAAAAAAAAAACTTGCTAGGTTAACTATAAGTAATTATTTCATGGTAATTAGCGATTAAGTACGATAACAGATTGCTTTTTAAAAATCTCACTGTCGACGTGATATTTTTCACAAAATAAATTCACCGTTCTAATTTTAAACCGGAAGCTTTTTGGGCATCAATCAGCCAAGCATACAGCATCCATAATCGGTATGATAAAAGGATCAAGAAAAATGCAAAAAAAGCGATCCTAATAAATCCCCTTTTACATAACGCGATAACCCAATTAAAAGGCTGAGTTATAGATACATTTCATTCAAAAATCCATAAATTATTAATTACTTGGTAATTAATTTAGGACTGTCCTTTTTTTCTCTCTCTCTCCTTTATCCTCGGATAACTTAAGAACCTTTTTATTTGTTCATTTTTATCGCTCACAGCACGTGCGATAAATTAGCAGCAGAAATGGCTGAAATTAAAGAAAAAAGGGATGGCAACACAAGCCGATCTATCTGAAAAGAAATTTTGAAAAGCACTTCAACTTTTCTTGTGAAAACAATCGCTTATGAGATAGAATATACTTTTTTTTTTTTTGTTATTATTTTTTAAAAAAGAGTGTTGAATTAATCGTCAAGATAAGTGAAAATAATGAAATGCTTTGAAATTCACGGAGCTCCAAAAAATACCTTATGTATAGAAGAGCATCGAACAGAATTCTCAGTTTCTTACACTGAAAAATTGTACTCACCAAAAGATAACTGTAATTAACGTTTTGAATAATTGTTCAATTAATTATTCATTTGTTGTTCTTAAAGTGATATTAATTACAAGAATTCGGAGAACTTATTTTTTTCGGTCATTCATTTTTAATTTTCTTTAAATGAATAAAAATGTTTCTTTTTTTTTATTCTTTATTGTAAATGTTTATGTTCGCAATTTATAATTAATGTTGTGCTATAAAAACTAAGAACTTATTAAAAAAATAATTATTTAGCGTATGAAAGAAAAATGAAAAATGTTTTTAAGTTATCGGTTAATAAATACAAAAAGTCAACCCTTTTGACATTTGAACCGTTTATTTTTTAAAGTGGGGCAAGTCTAATTTGTGAAAAAAAAAAAAAAGTTAAGGCTAAATCTTTTAGAAATTAACATAAAATTTATGTTCTTAATACATTCAAAATAAATATCTCATTCAAATAAATATCTCAACCCATTCGCTGCCAAGCACGAATATACTCGTGGTTTTTCAATCTAAAATTTCGAATTCGTACAGTAAAATTTGAAAAAAGAATTTTTATTTTATGTAATCACGAAATCTCTGTAATTAAATAAAGTAAATATTGCTATTAGTATTTTCTGATATGAATTCGAACTTTCTAAATAAAATAAAATTCCGGCAATTTTAACCCGGCAGTGAACGTGTTAATATTAGTATAAATTTGCTACTATTAATTTATTGGGTCAACACTATTTCCAGTGCATTGATTTTGAAAGTGAAGTAGATCCACTTTGAATAGAATTATTTTTCATATTACATAATATTAACAAGTAAAATCATAATTTCATCATGAATAATTTAAAAATCTTCACTATCTAAATTAAGAAATACAATTAAATGCATACATCTTATTACTGAATATTTCTCTTTTTTCCCCTATTTTTCCTGTAAAATTAAACTATATGTTTGTTTTATTGTAACTTTCCTAAAGAAAAATGAAATATTTAAATAAAATAAATAAGTAAATAAAATAAAATGTCCACCCCCCCCCTTTTTTTTTAATTGAGACCCTTTCTGCAATAACAAGTCAAGTGAAAATTGGAGTTTTTAGCTACAAAGCTTTTATATTTACTTTCAGCATTTTCATTTAGACCATATAACTTCTAATATATAATCGTATTAAGAAGAGTTTTCGTGCATCTTTTATTTGCTTATGATCATAAAAATTATATTTCCGTATATGCTGAATAATACATTACATAAATCTGAAAATTGAACACTTATCCTATAGTTTTGCGTGAAAGAAAAAGCAATTTGGAACACATAATGACTTCTTTTTACAACTTTTATATAGTGCAACACAAGAGTTTACAAAATACGAAATCATCTTAGCGGTTTTTTTCAAAGTCCTAATACTGCCCTCAGCCCTGTTACCTGAATAGGGAAAATGAGACATGTGGGAGTTGAAAATTTTTTTACAAGCCATATAAAAAAATAGAGGCCGAGGAATAGCAAGGTAGGTCAACAATCCTTCTTTTTACATGATTTACCAAGAATCAAGGTAACTCCACTTGTCTTGTTTTTGCAGAGGACCCATCAATTATATTCCATTCAAGAAAAATCAACGTTTTCAACAGATCATTGCTTTAAAAAGAGTTGGAGCATACCAAAACCATGATTTTTTTAAGCTAACACGGATAACCATTATTGCCCATTAAACTTACATAAAATAAAACCACAACAAATATAAACTAAGCCTATTACTATAATATAAAGATATATTTATATCTTACAATGAGTTAATGTCTGTATTTTATAAATAAAAAAAAACATCTGTGTATATTACCAATTTTTACAGGCACATATTATATAGATAGTCATTAAAACATGAGTCACTGAAAATGGCCATCAGTTTTCATAAAAACCATCACTATACAATGACGTTTTCATCTCCGGTCCGGAGCCTCCTCAGTTGTAAAAAAGTTTTTATATGATGTAAAATTATAATATTATGATATATATATATATATATATATATATATGATGTACATGATATATATATATATATATATATTTAAAATTTTTCAATAAATCTCCCTAGTTTTCAAGACTTTAAAGAAATCGGCACTCGTTCTGCCATTCATTGATAACATTTCAAAAGCAGAAACTTTCAGCTAGAAATGAAGTCAAAATTTCAAACATTCAAATGGTTTAGTTTTTATGAGAAAACTAGTATGCTATGAGAAACATGACAAAACTTTCTTCTATATAAATCAAATCGATTAAATAATTTAAATAGTACAAGAAATTACATCAATTTGTCGCTAAGCGGGAAGTTTTGTTCAATTTTGCGCATTTAAACTGGTGATAGTATCGCATTTTACGAACAAATCATCAAATTTTGGTACCTTCACTTAGATTATCGCAACTAAAATGGAATGACAATCTATTGCTATCATGTCTGTGCACATAAACTGGTGATATAAGCATCACATAAATCTAACGAATCGCCAATTTGCGGCATCATCTCTTGGGGGATTTTGCCAAAAACTAATCAGCACCAGTTCACATAACAATAGAACTTCATATGACAATTCCTTATATTCTGCGCAGTAGTTCGTGAGTTAGAGGGCCCACAAAATTTGTGTTACATATAGACAGACATGCAGCCTCACTGGCAGACATTGTCTAAAAACGGTCATATCGTATTCAAAACCTTCTAAAACTTATATATACGTCGAAAATTGAGGGGAGTTAGAATGCAAGTGGAGTAAGTCAATATTTAGTAATTTGAGAAATGAAGGGTTTTGTGAAATTTGTCGTATTGACGTTGCATTAAGTGGTCCAACTTGTTTTGCCCTCTAGCGACATCCTAAGTGAACTATGACTTATTTGACTGTCACACTGAACAGATGATAATATGGTTAAAATAGGACCTACAGGATATGATAACAGGTGAAAATATGGTTATATTGATTTTTCAAATTTTTGACTTACTAAACTGTCATTCAATTGTTGTCCCCTCAAGTAAAATGAAATTTTTCATGAATCCAATACTTTCTTCCTGTATAGGTAGAAGAAAGTAAAAAAGAGAGAGAGAGAGAGAGAGATTCACATATGTGAACCTCAGAACCAAAGAGCTTGTTATACAATGCGCTTCTGCTAGAATTATTCTACAGCTAACTTCAGAGAGCGAATCATAATTTGTTCCCTTTTGCATAGGAACTTGCAATTCTTATGATACTTCTATTCCTCTCTTTAAGAAATCTGTCCGCCCTCGCATCTTGATTGACTTTTATTGCTTGTAAGAAAGACGTCTGAATCCCCCTGACCACAAAAGGAACGGAATTCAAAAGAGCAGAGCCGCTGAGAGGGAAGCTACCATAGATCATGATTCCTTAAGATCGGCTGAAAAGGAAAATAAAAATTCCATATTTATGGTAGCGGAATAGTGTCTTCAATGAGGCCATTATATCTACTCAGTACAGAAAGAAGTAGGAAGAAAAATCTAGTTTTTTTCTTTTTTTCCCCTTTGTAACAGTGCAACAATGAGATTGCCGAGAGCTAGTACATAAAGAGCTATGTGGCAATAAACTCAAGTAACGGAATGATTGCAATAATAAGCAAGTTAAGAGGCGTTAGAAGGCAAGAAACTGATAAAAACAGAACTCACTATATGATAATTAGATGAAAATTAACAATTAACGGTATGATAATTACGGGGTTCGTACGGATCAGGGAATTTTCCAGGAGTTTCACCAGTATTTTCTTCATAGAAAAAGAAATCTTGGTTAAACTCGCGAAACTTCACCTTCTTTTAAGCAGAGTTTTTCTGTAAGAAAATACTGGTACCGAATAATTTCCGTGTCGCAAAATTCCAGGAGCCGTACAAACCCTGTAATTAATAACCTTCTAAACGGCTTAGAAAATAGAATACGAGTCACTATTGCCAATTATGGCAAATTTTTTAGTTAGAAATTTCGATTTCTTACCAGAAATTTTGAATTGTTATTTTTGTATTTCTTACTTGGAACGCTCTCGTTAATCAGAGGCACTGGACTCCGTATCTCTACTAAGAGCAATATGAATCTTAGACTTATAACCATAGTAGTGTTGCAAGTGGGCTACTTTTTAAAAATTGATTGCTTCATTGGCACCACTTTTTTGAAATAATTTATTTCCCCTTGTTTCAGCCTTATTTAATCTGTCATTAAATGAGGCGAATTTTACTTTCTCAAAAAACTGGTGGGAATCAAGAAAACTGAATTTAAAAAAAAGTAGCTCACTGGCAACACTGAACCGTAGCCGAAGTCCAGAACAACAATTAGACTGGGAAAAATTAAATGGGCAGAAGAAGAGCGAAAAAGAAAAATAATCAACGTAAAGACAACACTTTCGGTCAGAAAAAAATAAAGTACAAATTAAATTAATGATAATAAAAAATGCAAATTAAGCTAAATTAAATTATAGTTAAAAATAAATCGATTTTTAGACATGTATAAAATGAAAAAAAAAATATTTTTAAAAAAAATTTGGTGTGAATTCAGAATTTCTGAATAAAAAATCTGCCAGATTTAGCAATACTGATAATAGTTCGTAATAACTTTCTTATATTTATTAAATTCTAATAGCAGCATTTAAAATAAAATCTATAAGTAATTTATTTGTGAAATATTTAGTCTGTAAAATAATCTTATATTTTTTAAATATTACCATGCATGTATAAATGTTTTAAAATTTGTGTAAATGTATTTTTTATTTTTAAATATTTATTTATGGGAAGATTGCACGAATAAAATTTTAAAAAGACAGAAGAAGAATGAAGGAAAAAAACCTGTATATGACGAACAAATTTTGATTAGTAAAGCAAAATACAATATATATATATACATATATATATTTTACAATATTTCTCTTTAGATTTAATAAACTCTAAGTACTAAACTAGTAGTTTAGAAACATTTTGAAATATTCTTTGTTATTTATTTAATTTTAAACACATCTAATTATAGGAGGATTACAATAAAAAGTTACGAGTAACATACTGTAATAATGAATAATGTGTAACTTTTTGACAGATAATTATAAAAAGAGGAATGTTTGTCTATTATATTTAACTCCGAGAAAAGTGTTTGTATAGTAACATATAATTTCATAAATACTTCTTATTTCAAAAGTACCTAATATTCCGTATAGAAAATAACTTTCTAAATTTAAAAACCGAAAATCCTCATATATGTAATTTGAATTACGAGAAAAAACTGCGCCTCAACAATGAAAAAGTATTTTTTTTTTAAATATTCAAATTGTCTACTTTCTGACACAATTTTAAATTCATGTTTTTTTCGAGAATGTATCAAATTGGCAGGTGCTCTTATTGAGAAAGTATGTAGTCGAACTGGTTTTCTCTTTTTTAGTAAAGGCACAAGATAATGTTGTCAAAGTTGTCGTTTTGAACTGAATTTCCTGACGCGACAGCGCATTAAAGGAAAATAAACTACTGTCCTGCGACAACATCTGCTTATACACTCGAGATTTTTAATTAGTGGAAAATGAGAAAAAAAAACTGTTCGATTACAAACCCCTTTAATAATCATGCCTGCAAGTATCATGCTTTCTGTTTAAAAATGCGTCTGAAAATTTCATGTTGTTGAGCGAGATTTTTTTTCCGGACTCTAGCCTTGAATTAATTTTTATTAAATAAATATAATTCTATTAATCTTATCAGTCAAATAAATTAAAAGTAGATCTTAAGTCTAAAGAAGAAAAACAAATAAGACACCGTATTTCTGTTCGCTTTCCACAACAGCTGCTCTCGAAAAGGTGAAACTAGTTTTACAGGTTAAACGTAATCGCTTGGGATGGTATTCACGATGTCAGAAGGAAATGAAGATGTGAAGGGGACTGTTAATCTTATATAGAAAAGAAATTGTATGTACATCTTAAGTTTCTGAAGTAGAAGAACAAATAGCGTATTTATGTTAGCTTTACACTACAGACACTGTCAAATAGGTGAAACTAGTTTTACAGGTTAAACGTAATCGCTTGGGATGGTATTCACGATGTCAGAAGGAAATGAAGATGTGAAGGGGACTGTTAATCTTATATAGAAAAGAAATTGTATGTACATCTTAAGTTTCTGAAGTAGAAGAACAAATAGCGTATTTATGTTAGCTTTACACTGCAGTTTATGTTCGATTTACACTGCAGACACTGTCAAATAGGTGAAACTTGTTTTACAGGTTAAACGTAATTGCTTGGGATGGTATTCACGATGTTAGAAGGAAATGAAGATACGAGAGGGGCGGGGGAATATTTACGGTGATTGTGATTCATTCAATTCGAGAATTCGATGATTTTGATTTAATACAGTTTTGCACTAATGATTAACTTCTCAATGCACTAATATTGTATGAATATTATTACCACTATTGGAAATATTTCAATTCAATCATTTTATTAACATTGACGCAAATGCCCCAAATGCTAAGCGAATATTTGTTTAGTAATTGTCAAATATATATACTTAATAATGGAAAGATATTTTAAAAGTAAATATGATATATTACTGGATAAATTTGTTTTAATATTTTACTGTAAATAATAATATTAAGACGTTACAGAGGTTAAGACGTTATGAGGATTTTCAGTTCATATATATATATATATATATTATATATATATATATGTGTGTGTGTGTGTGTGTGTGTGTGTGCATATATATATATATATATAGAAAGAGAGAGAGAGAGAGAGATGCTTTTAAAATAAGAAGGAATTGAAAAAAATTCACCTTATACAAGTCTGTTACTAGGAGAAGCTAGATAAATACACCAGCAGAAATTGCGAAAACCCATCTTATTAAAATAATCTATCAAAAAACTCCACATTATTTATATATCTACATGTAACTCGTATTATACCACTCCATTGCACAAAACTGATCCAATACAACATTTAAAAAAATTAAACAATAGTATGCTGTTTGCTTAGTGCATTTTCTTATAATTTTTAAAAGATAAAACTTCATTCTGCTTAGAATAACTTCTGTAATTTTATTAATTTCAACATGCAAGAATTAACCTTTTCTCCTTACAAACTACTTAGCAAAAGATGATTCATTTCAGACATACATCCATGTGTACTAAAGTATCCAAACAATCAATAACACATTCTCTATCCTTTTTTACCCCTTTCGCCTCTCTCCAGCCCTAAAAAAAACCGGAAGAAATCTCTCTCCAGGTAATGCCAACAACGTAGTCCTTCAATACAACTCGGCAACCAAAGATATCCCATGGGACTTGGGAGGTTATCTCAGCGTCTAACACTGGCGTGTAGATAATAGACTCGTAAATATGGGATTCTTCGTCAGACCCTCTGGGAAAACCAAGTCCCAGTTCTTGATCCCGATGTATTTCCCAAGGCCACATGCGCCTTTTTTCTTTCTTTTGTTTCTGTTGGAAAAGCTAATAGAGAGAAGGTGGAGTGGCCGTGCTTTCGTCGGTAAGGAAAATGGAAACGAGAGTTCGAGTTTAATAGCGTTTTTTTTTCATCCTCTTCTTCAGAATTTGTTTTGTGGAGTATTTTCTCAAGATCTATTTTGAAAGGTTTCTCCCATCAAAATTTAGATTCCGGTAAAATGCCCTGTAGCTAATAAAATGTAAAACTAAGCGAAGTGAAAATGCGTTTGCTTATTTTATTCTTATTATTGAACTTATAATATTTTTTCTTTAGAAAATGTAAAGAAAAAGCAAAGAAAAATCGATTACTATTAAAAATACTACGAGTGGTTAAATAACATTTGTAAAATAATATTGTCATTAATTTATTAACACTACTAACTATAAAGTGAATTTTAGTAAAATTTTATATAAAAAAATACTTACACCAGATTTTTTGTTTAAAATATTTAACTTTTCTATTTAACTTGTTTCTGAGTGATTTACATTATATTTATTTTATTAAAAAATTTCTGGTTCCGTCGAAATATTTTCATTTTCTACCGTTGATATTAAAAATACTACAAGTGGTTAAATAACAATTGTAAAATATTAATGCCATTTATTTATTAACACTGTAAATACCGGGAATTTTAATGAAGTTTTATAAAAGTGCTTCAAACAGGGATTTTTACTTAACCTTTTCAGGACAGTGGTATGTTTATGAAACCACTTAATTTTAATTCCAAAACGCCACAATGGAACCAGAATTTTGCTAAAATCTTTTTCATTTAATATGTATGTGAAATATAGCCTTTTTCTTATTTACAAACAATTTTTTTTTTGTTAATTCCGGTGCCAGTCCATTTTCAGACGCATTTTCTCGATTTTCATTAGAAGGGAAAAATATTTCCCTTGAGCGTGAAAGGGTTAAAACTATTTGACTTTTCCATTTCACGTGGAACGAATTCATTAATCAAGTCCATAGAGCATTAGTCTTCGTATCTATTGTAAGTACAATGTGGATCTTAAATTTATGAGAACAACAATTACACAGGAAAAAATTAAAAGGGCCCAAAAAGAGCATAAAAGAAAAATAAACAACAAAAAGATCGCTTTCGGCCAGATAAAAATAAAGTGCAAATTATATTAAATTAATGATATATATAAATAAAAAATGTAAAATAAGCCTACAAAATACTTACGGTAAAAATAAATTAGAAAGAAAAATATTATATAATATATATATATTTACAAAGGCCCACGAAGGTACACAACCCTAGCGTTAGCTAACGGAAACAAGAGAATGAAGTTGGAAGTTTTCCTTCAGCATGTTTCTCTGTGATTTATATTATTTATTTATTTTATGGAAACCTTCTGGTTCCTGTCGAAATATTTTCATTTTCAACCAGTCAATTTTTATCAAAACTCTTTGTAAAGTGGTCATGCTTTCATTGCTGAAAGAAAACAAGAGTCCGAGATTAATGGTGTTTTTTCTGGAAAACTTGTTTTGATGAGTACTTTCTCAAGATCTAATTTGAGAAATTTCTCCCATCAAAATTTAGATAAAGTATTTTTTCGGTAAATGCATTGGAGCCAATAAAATTTAACACGTTGACGGACACTTGCGGCTATAGCCGTCAAAGCGAAGTTCACAATGTGGCATGACGGCTATAGCTGCCCAAAACGAAACGGTCGTTTTTAGACACTACGGCTATAGCAGCATAAATGTGCATTTACCGGCGTAAAAGTGGAAGCCCAGTGTCTTGTTTTGGAGACAATTTTTTAGGTTGAAGTTCGTTTTCCGCATGTTATACGAGTTGCAGCTTCAGTATGCACGTGCAGGGTGGCTAGTGGTCAGGGAAAAATACAGTAAAAAAATGATATTTACCAGTATATTCTTATAGAAAAATTCAAATTGATTATTGGATCGAATAATCAAGATAAATTTTTCTATAGGAATATACTGGTGTTTACCACTTTTTTCGACTGTATTTTTCCCTGACCACTAGCCACCCTGACGTGGTTGTGAAGGGAGTAGTGCAACTTAATTAAAGGTGCTGAATTAATCAAAATTAAGTTTATTTAAGCAGAAAGAGTAAAACTATACTTCTAATATTCTAAAAATTACAAAAACATATAATGCCAATTTTCGAACTTCACTTGTTCCTACTGTCCGTCAACGTGTTAAAACTAATTGAAATGCAAATGTATTTGGTTTATTCTTCTATTCTAAAAATTTTCGTAAAAAATATAAATACAAAGAAATGGAACATATATTAACATTAAAAATACTAATACTATGAATACACAAATAACGGCTTTTAAATATTCGTGGCAGTTATTTATTAATATAATTTATATTTTTATGATACTTTTTTTAAGTGGCCAAGCTTTTACTCCTAAAGAAAATGGAAACGAGAGTTTGTGTTTAATAGTATATATTTTTTAGAATTTGTTTTTCGGTGTATTTTCTCAAGATCTATTTTGAGAAGTTTCTGTCATCAAAATTTAAATAAAGAATTTTTTTTTGGTAAAATGCCTGGGAGCCAATAAAATATAAATCCAAATGGAGTGCCGTTGCATTGACGTAAAAAAATCTCTTTAAATTTCCTCTTGAAAAAAATTAAAGACAAATAAAGGAAGATCCATTAATATTAAATATAATACGAGCAGTCAAATAATACCTTATGAGCATTTATGGCAATTATTTTTTTAATTTATACTGTTATAATTTTTTTATTTATAATTTAATTAAAAATATAATTGAAATCGACATATTGCGTGACTTGAAGATATAACTTCAGGTATGCTCAGAATAAATTATACTACTACGAGTTGTCAAACAATAATTATCAGGCATTTTTGACAATTATTGATTAATTTAATTTATACATTTATCAAAGTTTTTAATTTATAATTGAAATAAATATAAATGAAATTTGTAGATTTCATGATTTTTTTTTATTATTATTAAATGTTTCTAGACTGTTCTTTGTAGATAAGGTACAAATAAAATGCAAAACATTTTGATAGTGTCAAGCAATATTAAAATTTTCTGAGTTTAAAAGAAAAAAAAATAGAACGTCATTAAATATATTTCAATCTTTTCATAGCCGATACTGTATTCAAAATTTTTTTGTGTGGTTCTTTTAAATTCCAGTGCATTTTTCAGTAGGTAATGCCTTATTATTTATGTTATTAAAAGATTAAAATTTCTAATTAAAATTCATAAAGATACAAATAAATGCAAATATATTTTTTGAAGGCGCGTAAAAACATACATAAAAGCATTTAAAAGCACATTAAAGTCAAAATGTTTTCAACCGAACTTACTCGGCCATCATCAGTGAAAAACTTAGTTTTTCACAGATGATGGTCGAGTAAGTTCGGTTGAAAACATTTTGACATTAATGTTCTTTTAAATGTTTTTATGTATGTTTTTACGCACCTTCAAGTAATATATTTAAATTTATTTGTATCTTTATGAATTTTAATTATTAAACAAGGTGAATTTGCACTGAAATTTTAACTTTTTATTAAAATTTCTAGTTGATCCAAGCGAGAGTTAAATCGAGGTTGGACTAACAGATAGCCCGACAAAGAGAAGTTATTTACTTTTCAGATATGTTATGAAAAAGATAAAGTAAGAAGATAATACTGAATCTTTAAAAGCAGATTGGTTAATGCACACACATAATGTAAACGAAGTTTGTAGCGATTTCAAAAGCAATGTTAAGTAGAAACGAGCAGGGAAGACCGAGCTATGCTCGGTCAAAATTAAATTTGAGTTCAAATATCATGACCCATGACCAAAATGACCCACTAATTGAATTTCCTAGAACATGTGACTAGCCCAACAGTCTTCTCGTGCCCGAAAACCACTGAATGCAGAATTTAGTGTAAATTGAGCCGCTTTTTAGAACTTGACCCACAATGACCCAGAAATGACCCACTAATAGAATTTTCTCGAACATGTGACCTAGCCCAATGATTTTCGCGTGCCCGAAACTCGTAGGATACAAAATTTAATCAAAATCGTTAGAGCCGTTTTTTAGATAAAATTAATTTGACCCGCTTTGACCCAAAAATAACCCACTAATCGTAAGTTCTCGAACGTGTGACCCAGCCTGTGACCCAGCCCGTGTGTGACCCAGAACAGTTCGTCTCCTCGTGCCCGAAAATAGTCGGATACAAAATTTCGTCAAAAGATAGTTAGATACAATTAGCTTAACCATGACCCAAAATGACCCAAAATGACCCACTAATTGAATTTTCTCGAACATGTGACCTAGCCCAACAGTCTTCTCGTGGCCGAAAACCATTGGATGCAAAATTTAGTGTAAATTGAGCCGCTTTTTAGATCTTGACTCACAATGACCCAGACATGACCATCTAATCGAATTTTCTCGGACATGTGACCTAGTCCAAAGATTTTATCGTGCTTGAAACTCGTAGGACACAAAATTTAGTCAAAATCGTTAGAGCCGTTTTTTAGATACAATTAATTTGACCCGCGTTGACCCAAAAATAACCCAATAATCGAAAGTTCTCGAACATGTGACCCAGCCCAATAGTCTTCTCGCGCCCGAAAATGGTCGGATACAAAATTTCGTCAAAATCGTTTGAACCATTTTTTAGATACAATTAGCTAGACCATGACCCAAAATGACCCAAAATGACCCACTAATCGAATTTTCTTGAACATGGGACCTAGCCCAATGGTTTTCTGGTGTCCCAAAATGGTAAAATACGAAATTTCGTCAAAATCGTTAGAGCCGTTTTTAAGATAAAATTTGCATATATATATATATATATGAGCAGGGAAGACCGAGCTATTTTCGGGTTCAAAATTGAATTTGAGTTCAAATATCATAACCCATGACCAAAATAACCCACTAATTGAATTTTCTCGAACATGACCCACTAATGACCACACATGACCACATAGCCCAACAGTCTTCTCGTGCCCGAAAACCATTGGGTGCAAAATTTAGTGTAAATTGAGCCGCTTTTTAGATCTTGACCCACAATGACCCAGAAATGACCCACTAATCGAATTTTATCGGACATGTGACCTAGCCCAATGATTTTATCGTGCTCGAAACTCGTAGGACACAAAATTTAATCAAAATCGTTAGAGCCGTTTTTTAGATAAAATTTATTTGACCCGCGTTGACCCAAAAATGACCCACTAATCGAAAGTTCTCGAACATGTGACCCAGCCCAATAGTCTTCTTGTGCCCGAAAATGGTCGGATACAAAATTTCGTCAAAATCGTTTGAACCGTTTTTTAGATACAATTAGCTAGACCATGACCCAAAATTACCCACTAATCGAATTTTCTCGAACATGTGACCTAGCCCAATGGTTTTCTGGTGCCCCAAAATGGTAAAATACGAAATTTCGTCAAAATCGTTAGAGCCGTTTTTAAGATAAAATTTGCATATATATATATATATATATATATATATATATATATATATATATAACCACACACAAGATTTGCTCGTATTAGAATGTATGATATATAACCACACACAATATTTGCTCGTATTAGAATGTATGATATATAACCACACACAAGATTTGCTCGTATTAGAATATATGATAATAACGAGAAAATAAACGAAAAGAATGCATACTACACCAAAACTGAAAAAAGAAACTTATTTCTCATTTTATCATTTTCAATAGCCAATTGCTAATTATTAAAAACCCTGTTTTTTTTTTTATTGATACAAATTGATGATTTTATTATATTTTTCAATAAAATTGTGAAACGGAAAGGTTTGTTTATATATTTTTCTATAAAATGTTAAACCTTTTAGAGATTTTTTATTTTATTCTTTCAATAATCCAATTCTAAACAAACTAGATAACAAACACTATTTTATATTTATTATACTATAATTTATTTTTCTTTATTAATTTTGATGATTTAATTAAAATGAAATGCATTTTATATATATAAAAAAAATCTTTTAAAATACTAAGGTTTTAAGAATTATTCATGCTGTTATCTTCTGTTATCAAATGCTAATCATTAGGGAAGTCTTATGTTCTTTTATGTATTTTTATTATTTATATTTTGAAACGAAATACTCAAACGAATATATTTTTAAATTTTTTTTAAATATTAAAATTTGTAATGTTATTGATTTCTTTACAATGTACTTAAATTAATAAAGAAACACACATAGTGATAATTATACTTTTGGATATTTTGAAGAATTGATACACTTTCAAAAAAATTCATTAAGCATAAATTGATAAGGAAAAATAAAACTCCGTTTTTTCTAAAGATTTTTCAATTATTTCTCTGGAATTTACTGTAGCTAATTTATTATGATACATTTTTCTATATAAGAAATGCCAAAATCTTTCACTTTCTCTCTTGTTTTTTTACATTTTGGTAATAGATTAATAAATTTAATCTTTAAAAAAAAAAATTCTGGTCATTAAAAATGCATAAGATTGAACTTATAATAAATTGCGCATCATGGTTAGAAAACATTAAGTCGTTTCTTTATTTTTTCTTCGAAATTAATAAAAAAAATTCTGATAATATGCTGATAATTCAAATAATGAATATGCGATTAGACATAATCCTTACTATTTCGATAAGCCCGTGTATCGAGAAAAGGAGAGATTGTGCAATGATAAATATATTTAATAAATTTCAAAATAAGTGTTAATAAAAATCATATTTCTAAAATAAATTAAATTCATTACATATTAAATTACTTATACCTCACGGAAATTTATTAAGGTTTCTTTCTGATTAGTACAAGATATGATAAAAGGGTTTATTTTTAAATATATTTAAAGGAAACGTATACTATATACAAGTAGCTGACAAAAGGTTTGAGACGATATGTTTTTCTGTCCCAACGTTTTCTGTACCCAAAATTTCTTAATGATGTAAATTAGTAATTTGTACCCCTTTTAAAGCTAAAAAAATGAAACATTAGAACAATTGAGACATATGCATAAATTAAAAATAACTCGGAAATACGCAAAATTACCTGAGCAAAAGTTTTGAGACTATTCAGTTTTTCTAAACTTTTATTGAAATTAAGCATCTTAATTTAACGAAATAAAGCAGTATTTAATATTTAGTTGCATATTCTCTTGCTTTGGGGACTGCAGAACATCGTCTAAACAAGGAAGTAACAAGGTGGACCCAGGGATTTTCACCCATTCAGATTGAAGATCCTGAAAGAGTTCTGCCTTTTAAGAATGCTTTCGTGTCCCGACTTTTCTTCCGATGTGTTCCCACAGACATTCAATTGGATTGATGTCAGGTGATTGCCTCGTCCAGTCCTAAACTTTAATTTTTTTAGCTGTCAACCAATTTGTCATTATTTGGGAGTTGTGCTTTAGATCATTATCCTGCTGAAACCCACGAAGCATCTTTTTACGAGCGTGTGATCTTCTAAAATGTTTTTATAAACATTTTGATCCACAATTCCATCGATGTGTACAAGGAGGACGACGCCATCATGATGAAAAGCTCCCCAGACTATTACTGATCCGTTTCCGTGCTTCACTGTTGGACGTTGGTACTGGGGATTGATTCTGGTGCCTTTTCGATGACGATTATAATGTTGGCCATCACTTCCAAATAAATTGAATTTGGATTCATCGCTCCAAAAGACCTTCTTTCAATTTTTGGTTGTCCACGTTTCGTTCTCCTTAGTGAATTTCAATCTAATTTTCCTATTTTTAGTCCGGATGAGAGGCTTTTTTGCAGGGATCCGTGCACCACAATCTAGAGACATCCAGACGACGTCTTGTAGTGTCCTTAGTCACTAATAGTCCATGTTCTGTGGCCATCTCCTTATATATTTCCACCACCAAAATGGTGACAAATTGGTTTACAGCTAGGAAAATTAAAGTTTTCGACAAGTTGAGTCAGTCCCCTGACCTCAATCAAATTGAAAATTGTTGGGAACACAGCGAAAGAAAAGTCGGGACACGGAAGCATTCTTTAAAGGCAGAACTCCTTTAGGATCTTCAATCGGAATGCCGGAAATCCCTAAGTCCATAGAAAGCCTTGTTAATTCCATGCCCAGACAATGTGCCGCAGACCTCAAAGCAAAAGGAAATGCAACTAAATATTAAATATTGCGGCATTTCGTTACATTAAGACGCTTATGAAAGTTTAGAAAAACTGAATCGTCTCAAAACTTTTGCTTAAGTAATTTTGCGAATTTTCGAATTATTTTTAATGTATGCATGTGTCTCAATTGTTCTAATATTGCATTTTGTTGAGCTTTAAAAGGAGTACAAATTACTAATTTACATCATTAAGAAATTTTGCTTACAGAAAAAGTTAAGACAGAAAAACATATCGTCTCAAAACTTTTGCCAGCTACTGTAAGTATGTTTCGTTCATTACAACTTTCTCGAGTCTGTGTTCGTATAATTAAAGGGATTAATTTCTCAAAGAACAACGGCAAAAAATAAATAAATAAATAAATAAAACAGATACACCGTAGTATATACTTTTTAATGTAATTAATATTGGTGAAAGTTACAAAAATTTGTATAAGTTCTTATAAGTAATATACGTTGTTTTGAAATATTTTTCTTTGAATTATTGAGATAAATTTGTAATAATGGATGATAGTATGTCCTAATAATGTTTATACACACAATACGTGGCATATTGATCAAAATGTTACAAAATCATTTGTGTCTGACATGAATGAGAAAACTAGTAATTTAGAGGCAAAGAAATTCATAACTTCGTCAATTTACAAGATATCAATCCGAGTAAATTTATTATAAATTCTCTTAATATTATCTACAACTTTTATATTGACACGTCTTTTATATGACCAACTCTTACAGCAAAAAATAAATAAAATAAAATAAATAAATAAGAATAAAAACAAAAACAAAAAAACAAAAAAATCCCTGCCGGCTCCACCTACCGGCACAGGTAGATTTCGAAGTGGGCGGCCCAACAGCCACATCATGGCAAAAAAGTTCTTCTTCTGCAATTCCCAATAGACAGGCGCCCAACTGTCTGCGTCTTCGAAATCTTTCTGTGCCTGTAGGGCGAGCCGTCAGGTATTTGTTTTTTTAAGCAGATCTATGTTATATTGCGCATTTAAAAAAATGATGTAGATATTGGAAATTTAGGTGTATTAGCATTGCTACTCGCATGATCAGCATTTTTGTTTATAATTATAGGATTATAAACATGACACGTAGGCACATATACTTATTTCTCATAATTTGCCTTTCATATTCCTTGAAGAAGAGATATATTAATTACAGATGTTTAATGTATATAATTGTTTTAATTTATAATAAACATTTACATTTACATAATATCAATTATTCAATTACTGAAATACAATTTTTTTTTAATGTACGTAACGTGGAAAAAAAATAAGAAAAGAAAATTTTACAATAAAAATACTAAAACATGTAAATTATATTTTTTTTTATTCAAGGCAAAACTATAACATGGATAATTTGACACTTCTGTCCGCTACTACGTTTTAAACATATTTCCTCCCTTTCCTCTCTCCCATACATACACCAAAAAAAAAAAAAAAAAAAAAAGATTAAAAAAAAAAAAAGAAGTTTTTACAATACAGCAGAGAAAAAAATGCTTAAACTTTCCAACAATTTTTTCGACAAACAAACTGTATTAATTCTTTTCCGCATTCTGATCTGTTACGAATAAAAATTACCTCTTTTTAACCTCTTTCTTTCTCTCCCGAAATCCACCTAACCGAAAAATTAAATTTTTTTATTCATTTTCAAGTGCCGTACTCTTTGAATAAAAAGTAGCATAAAAAAGAGTTCTCTATAAACCACTAAACGAGCATGTGATATTTACAATACCAATAAAGCACACTCGCTTTCGATATAAATAGAGAAGAAAAAATATTTAAAATTCACTTGAAAGGCGATCATTTCAGCTCCTGTGCATTCGCGACAATTTCACAAGGAACTAAAAAAAAACCTCGAGTAGATTTGATGGGATTTTTTTCCCTTCTCTTTCCCTTTTTTTCCTCTTTATTTTTTCCTCGGTACTCCAGCTTTCTTCTTAAAGAAGAGAGAATTCCCGGAGACTTCATTACCAGGATAATGGGGGCCAAACAACGAACTGAATGAGGTATTCCTGTCATCCTCCTGAAAAGAGATGTCGAAAGTTTCTGAAAGGAATCAAGAAAATATTGACAATGTTTCGTACTTTTTATTGGCGTTATATGAGTGGTTACGAAAATAACCTCGTCGCCTCATTATAGTTACCGTACCGATAAGATAGTGGGACATCTTAGAACGAATATTGGATTCTATCTAGAGTGAAATTTACATGATTTTGTTTCAAACTTAAACCTCTGCATACCAGCCGGGTGCAATGGAACCCAAAGTTGCATTCAAAATTGTTATTCGAACCAGAATTGGTTTCATAAAATAAGTTAAATATAAACCACAGAAGCAGAAACAGTACATAATTTCGAGGAGATTCCCAGTTGTTAACAACTACACTCCCTGTATTTGAGTATTTCTGTATCACATCTTAAAGGACCCATGAAAAAAAGAGTATAAAAGTAGCAAAAATGCACTGTAAAACGAAATAAAAGCAGAGGATTTGACCGAAAACTTCATCACCCAATCAGAAATAAGTAAGTCAGCCAATTAAATTTAGCTTGCGTAAAGCAGCCAATCAAATTTAACTTGCAATTTAAGAGTCGAATGAGGAGGAAAACAAGTAGTAGGCTGAGGATTAACGCACTAAAATAGAATAATTTCGTAGAAAAATAAACCACAGATAACTAAAGTAAATGTATAAGTTAAATAGTTTTAAATAAAAATTCTAGTGTGGTCTGTTTCTATCAAGGTTGAGTAAAATTTCCGGTAATTGTAAGATTAATGGAAACAGCTAATTATACATAATCCTTTTATTATCTAATTTTAATATGTAGGATATTATGGTAGAACCTGAAAAAAATAATCTCGAAAGTTAAAGAAAGGAATCGAAAAAATATTGACAATGTTTCGTACTTTTTCTGGCGTTATAGGAGTTGTTACGAAAATAACCTCGTCGTCTTATTATAGTTGCTGTTTCAATAAGATAATGGAACATGTTAGAATTAATATTGGTCTCTATCTAGAGTGAAATTTGTATATTTATGTTTCAAATATAAAGGAAATTATAACTTAATATTTTTAACATCTAATATTATGATAGAACCTGTTCTTCTAATGTTATGATAAAATATCTCGAGCAGTTGGATTTCATGATCTCCTAGTTGACGCGAATTTTACGCGTTGTTGAGGAGTAGCTGTACTTCTAAAACTTTGGTTGACATAAGAGAGAGAATACTATAACTGTAGTCTGAACTATTTAAGAGTGAGTATAGATATATAAATCAATATTGAAAAGCGTTTAGAAAAAAAGGAGAAATATAATTAAGTTTTAAAAAACAAATATCTTAATGACATAAAAAAAAAGTGAATAAAGTAAAATGTTCAAAACAGTCGTTATTAAGGAGGAAAAATCCAACAATACAATGCATTTTTCAGTAATAGCCATACAAGTATTTTTTAATTGGTAATAACAATATGGATAAAAAAAATGTAAAAATAAAGTATAATAATTCTCATATTTATAATTTTTATTTTAACATCTTTAAAGCACCGCAAAGAAACAAAACACATTATATGAAATCATTTTCTGGTTCAAAACATGTTTATTTGACTTCGAGAAACATCCGAAGTGGATAGATATTGCAGCGTATAATCTGGAGTTAAGTTTATTTTTACTAACTTGTGTACGATAGATAGATAAATATGATAGCAATGAAAGTCATACAAATGTCTAATTATCTATAGTTAGCTCTTTTGTCCTGTAGTATTAAGATTGTATTCTAGGAGATGTTTCGATTCAAAATTAAATTTTACTATCTCTCACACATAAACTGTTAAGTAAAAGCAAAAAAGAACAAGTTGGAAATTGTACGTCAAACGTTACAAACGAGGTGCGTTCGTACGCACGTTTTAGAATTAAATTCGTGATATCCCGTGCGTAGAACGGGTTAAACAGCTAGTTAAGTATATATTTTATGACACTGTTCATACAAATATCTTAACTAGTTATATAAATATTCAGATATATATGTATCAGCTAGTTATATAAATATTCAGATCTTGATGATTTTTAATTCTGTGAAATGAATTATATCGTCTGCAGATTAATTTCTGTAATAAAATAAGTATCTCGGTCGCTTGACGATTTAACATCCATCGGAAGCTCCTATAACAAGAAAGCACCGATTTAAAAAAAATCAAATTTCTTAATAAATATTTTTATTAATATCTCCTAAAGTTTTGATTCGATTTTAATAAAATTTGAAATGTCTCGACAAAATTCTGCAAAGATAATATATTTTAAATTGCAAACCATTTGGTTGGGTAGTTTTTGCGTTGTTATATGCGGACAGACAGACAGACGGACGGACAGACAGACGGACAGACAGACAGACAGACGGACGGACAGACGGACGGACCAAACGACGACTCTAGGTGCTACGTATTTATATAATTACGAACGCACCTAAAAAAGAACGGAACAATGGGAAACGAAGATGTTGAAACGATCCTAGTAAGATTTTGTTTTCTTATTTAAAGTAAAATAAAAGATTCAACGATGAAATCAATAATGAATGAATATTTCTGAAATTAAAAAAAAATAAAGAAAGGAAAGATAAAAACCATTGATCGAAGCAGATGCATGTAAGAAGTGGTCCAGCTAAGAAAGAGTTCCCATTTCAAGAAAAGCAACGATAAATCCGTCTGACAAGTGTTTTGATCGCCTAAGACAATTTTCTTTTTTTTTTTTTGTCTCTCCTTTTTTTTCCAGAGAAAGCTTTTTTAGGGAAAAAATAGCAAGGGGTGTATGCGGGGAGCGAGACCAAAATCCTTCAGACAAGGATAAATTGTCTCTCGTATAAGAGAAAGAGGGGTGTTTAGGGGTGTGCCAATCGTGTGTTTTATTGTTTTCGCTGGGATTGATAAAAATGCATGAAGCTGAGTTAAGAAAAAACGATGTTTGATTGATAAGTATATTATTTTTCCGTGGGTTGAAGGTTTGATAGAAGGAGGGTCTACTTGTTGTTGATAGAAATGTGGACAACTTGAGACAATCATTTGAATAGCATTATGCAAAACTTTTTGAGCCTAAAATAAGAACCACCCACAACTCCTATAAATGTATAATTTTAATATATTTTTAGAAAAATATTATATAAACAACATTGCAGAAATATATTCTTTTCTTTGATTTTTTATTTCGGGTGATGTGCATTTTTGATAAAAAGCGACTTGTTATAAGAGAATACGATGCACTTATTTATATTAACACATTAATGTATAAGAGAAAAAGAGTTTACACTAATGTATAAGAGGAAGATGAGTGTTTATTGGTGCGCCAATAGTGTATTTCATTGTTTTCGCTGCGACTGATAAAATTACATGAAGCTGAGTTAAGAAAAAATGAAATTTGGTTGATAAGTATATTATTTTTCCCTGGGTTGATGATTTGATAGAAGGTGCTACTTGTTGTTGATAGAAGTGTGGACAAGTTGAGACAATCATTTGCATAGCATTACGCAAATCTGTTGAAGCCTAGAACCACCCACAAATCTATAAATCTATCATTTTAATATATTTTTGAATACAACAACGCGGAAATATATTCTTCTCTTTGTTTTTGTAGTGTCGAGTGATGTTATATTTTTGATAAAAAGCGACTTGTTAAAAAAAAATGTGATACAGTTATTTAATATTAAGACGCTAATGTATCAGAGATAGAAAGAAGAATTAGGTACACTAAAGTATAAGTGATAGATGAGTGTTTAGGTGTGTTCCAATCGTGTGTTTCACTGTTTTCGCTGGGATTGATAAAAATAGATGAAGCTGAGTTAAGAAAAAACAATGTTTGTTTGATAAGTATATTATTTTCCCCTGGGTTGATGGTTTGATAAGAGATGGTTCCACTTGCTTCTTATAGGAAAAATGTGGACAGGTTGAGACAATCATTTGGATAGCATTATGCAAAACCGTTGGAGCCTAAAATAAGAACCACCCACAACTCTATAAATGTAACATTTTAATATAATTTTTGAAAAATGTTTTACACACAACATAGCAGAAATATATACATATGTTATGTATGTATTTTTGCTTTTATAGTGTCGAATGATGTTATATTTGTTTATAAAAAGAGACTTATTAAAAGAGAACACGATGCACTTATTTGAAGTTCGGTTTATAACGGTTTTCAAAATAAACGTTTGTTCACGTCAAATGCTAATTTATCTACTGGTTGCGTTTGGAATTAAATCCCTTTTTGACTTTTATAATTGACTCGGTAAATCTAAAAAAAAAAAAAAAAAAAAAGACGAAATTTTAAATGTAATAATTTAGTAATTATAATAAATCAAAAGAAGAAAATAGCATTATGTTTTTAATGTGTTGGTAAATTTTGTATAGAATAATCTTTAAAAAATGGTTCAAATTTTAGCCAATATACAGATAGTAGCTACACATTTAAAAGTGAGCAAACTAACTTCAAAACAGTGTTGCCAGTAGGCTACTTTTTTAAAATTCAGATTGCTTGATTGGCACCACTTTTTTGAAATTGTATAAATTGCCTTATTTTTCCTTTATTTAATGTATCATTAAATTAGACGAATTTTACTTTCTCAAAAAACTGGTGGCAATCAAGAAAACTGAATTAAAAAAAGTAGCCCACTGACAACGCTGCTTCAAAACTGTTTTCCACTGGATTCTTTCCAATTCAGCAGTGAAGAAGAATAACGAACGAAACATTAAATGAAGCGTAATTTACATGTCAGTTAAACCATTCTTACAATTTCCGGTCGCGCAGCGCCATCTATTGTCTACAATCGTCACTATATTAAAAAAAAAATTGCATACAAAATTAAGAAGCTAACTTATAAGCAGGAAACTTATTATATCATTATATTTTTTGAGTCCTTTTTGAAACATCCTGTATATCATTAAAGGTATTTGCAAAAAAAATGTGAAAATAAAGAAGGTTTTTAATGAATACGCGAAATGGAAAAAATAATGTACTACCAAATCAAAACTTCGCTTTATAAACTATAATTATCTAAGTAAATTATATCAATAAAAGTATTTCTTCTCATCTAAGAATGACATATTAGGTTCACATTTAACACAGATATTCTTAGTAATAAATATATAATTCCCGATATTAGTTAATATCTAATTACCTAGTTAACTATTTCAAATACGAAATTTCTAACTAGATAAATAAGATATAAAACGATCGTTTATCGTTTCTCAATACCTATTCGGTGTACATTCGTGTAAAGATTTTCGAAATAAACTTCTGGTCACGATAAATGGAAATTTATCAAATGGTTGCGTTACGAATTAAAATCCCTTTGACTTTTATAATTGACTTGCGAAATATTCGATGTCGTGCACACGTCGTCACAGAACCAATTGGTTAATTTTCATATAACGTATTACACGATTTCTTGGTCTTTGAATCTTATTTAATATTTAAAATGGTGCATTTTGTATACAGTTATTTAAAAATATATATTTTACCTTGTAGTCAATCGGTGGCACTGCGGTTCTTAAAATGCATTTGAAAAATTCAAAATATTGCATTTTAAAATTTAAGTAGAAAAAAGATTGGACAATTGATTAACTGGTGCTTTACACATCAGCTAAAGGCTTCTTAAAATTTGCAGTAGTTTAATGCAATCTATGGTCTAAAATTTTAAGTATATTTTAAAATTATTGTATTAAAAAATTTACGTCATATGCATGGATACTTATTCCATCTTTATGTTTATTAAAGTTAATGAATTCTTAAAATCCCAGAGACACTCTGTATATAATGAAATTTATCTGGTTAAGAAAGTATATTAACAAATAAACAAAATCGAAAACAATATAAGAATATAAATTCAAAATTTGACTTATAAACCCTCATTATAAAATGTCATTAAATATAGTACTACTAAAATCTTTCTTATTATCTGAAAATGACAGATTAGATTCACAATTAAAACAGATATGCTTATTAGTTAATATATAATCACCTTAACGCATTTCGCAGAAAACCATTTCAAATATCAGATCTCTAACTAGCTAAATAAGCTATAAAACGCTCATTTATCTAGTCTCAAAACCTATTAACTATTCGTTTTATATTCGTATAACGATTTTCGAAATAAACCTGGTCACGATAAATGCTAATTTATCAACTGGTTGCGTTTGGAATTAAAACCCTTTTGACTTTTATAATTGACTTGGGAAATCTTCGATTCAAACGTCGGCACTGAACCAACTGGTTAACTTTCATTTGCCTTAGTTAATGATTTGTTGGCCTTAGAATTCTGTTTAACATTTAAAACGGTTCGTTTTGTCTAGGCAAATTTGAGTTTATTTAACTCTGCTGTATATATATATATTTTTTTCTATGAATACAATGTGCACAGTAACTTAAGTTTTCAGTGTTACTTTTATTATAATTATTATTTAAATAACTTAATTTTATCGTGTATCATTTAAACATTATTTTTTTCTTTCTCCCTTTTATTTTAAGCTGTTGCTATTTCTTTAACATAGTGGTGAAAAAAATGTTGTTACCAAAAATTAGAACACTCAATGCTATTTCATCAATTAAAGTTTGCAATCGCTTATGTTGTTTTGATATTTTTTTTTCCTTTTGTCATATGAAAACATCAAAATCCTGTCTCATTTGCATGTTACTTCACGGACCAGAGTGAAAAATATATATTTGAAAACAATATATATATATATATATATATATATATATATATATATATATATATAACCATAACAGACGACATAGGGATATGTGGGGAACCCTCATACACAAATGGGGATGAAACTCAAACCATTTATGAAAAATATCCATAAAAGAAAAATGAAATAATTGTGGGAACCACGTCAGAATTATAAACCCCAAATTACCATAGATTCCACAAAACATGTTCGATTTCACCCTTCTGCGAGCTATAGTAAACTAAAAATGTGTTAGATGTGGCTATTGTGCATTAAAAAATTATGTATTATTATTATTATTTTAATGGAAAAAATACAATGAATGCGAATAAATAGTGATGTTGCGTATAAAAATTAGAAACACATGCATGATACCAGACAAGCATGCATGAACTGCAAGAATACAATATGTTGCCAACACATTTTTACTAATTCGGGATAAATCTAAAATGACTGATGACTCGTGAAGATTGCATTGCTTTCAACCAAGGGATATATATATGTGTGTGCGTGTGAATAAATTAAAATAATAAAATACACTGAAAATTTAATAATAAAATACACTGAATTCTGATGATTTACACATTACATAATGTTTAAAGAAGGGAGAAATCTTGTCTAAAACTAATAGCAAAACTAGAAAAAAAATAGATAAAGTAATACATCTAACGCAGTGTGATGGAAACATAGTCGTAAAATAATATCATGGAAATAGATATAAAATTCGGAATTTCATCGTAGAGTGTTTCCTATACAAGCGATGAAAATTCTGAAAATTACAGTTTTCTTTAGGGATAAAATAAATCTTATCACATACGTGAAATGAATAAACCATGAATTGTGTGCTAAACTTAGAAAAATATTTAGTTTCGGTATAGTTTAAAGTTTTTTCTTTTATGGGAGATTTGAATCTTGCGTAAACAAATACGTTAAAAATGGTATAGAAGAATATAAAATTGTCTGCAGTGTAAACAAGTTTTATGATTTAAAATGCAACTTGTGTGATTCTTAGCTTAAATATTCATAAGTTTATTTATAAATATTTAAACTAAAACAAGCAAGTATTATATTATAATTAATAAATAAGCCTTTTAGAATAAATATAGAACTTGAAAGTTTAATATTAAACAATTCTTTGACAAAATAATTTGTAAGTCTCAGAAAGTAAGGTTTACATCCCCTTCAAAGAAAAGGTGAATTTTTATTTAACGACAATTTTCGACAATAATAGTTCCTTTAAAATTTATAATTTTACAAGTTTGAGTAATCTTTTTATACTAGTCATTTCTTATTCTATTGCAGAAGTAATTTCCGAATTTCAAGTGCAAGTAACAGACCAATCATAGATGTTATTCTATCACAATGCAAATGAACAATGACAGATGTTATATTCTATTATACACGGTATACATAATTAAATTACCTACTGAGAGCTGTCTATAGTCGTAATGATTCATTAGATAGTTGTGAAACTTGTAATGTAGCTAAAGCGTTACAAATATTGCCACCTGAGCATGTTTTATAATAAAACTTTGGCATAGATATAAATTTTAAGTAAATTATGACGTATCTTGACGTATCTGACAAAACCAGTGGGACAGAGCTGTATAAAAAGCGGGACAACTGTTTTCGAAAAGAGAGACAAAATATAAAGAAGAGTTTTTTCACTATATTAAATGTATATAAATTAAGTAACCCGTAAAGAGCACAATCTGAAGTAAATTAATCATAGCTAGTCCTTGAACAGTTGATAATATTGCATCCGACAATTCTATATTCAGAAATAAAATTTAATCAAAACTATATTTTAAAACATAATAAACTCGTGGCTGTTATATACAAAGCTAAACATTTTACTCAAGCATTGGAAAATTTTCAAAATTAACAACATTGCAATGAACGAAATTCGTCATTGCTATCTTATAAATTTTTAATAACGAAATTTAATTTGCGTATCAGTCAAGGCTTTTTGGTCTAAAATTCTAATTCAATACTTACAACTTTATTTTTTTTTTAATTTTATAAAGCATGTGCATGGACACATATACTCTAAATTCCACTGCTCAAATGTTTCAAAGAACGAAAACATTAATAAATTAACAATTTTATATAAAATAAAAACATTGATTTTTAGCTCTTGATTTTTATATTTCTATAAACGCAGATGATAAAAAATAATAATAATGAATGTTAAACATTTCATGTGTGCCTCTTTTACAATTTGTTTCATTTTAATTATATTAATGATGTTGGTGCTTCAACATTAGTTAGAAGCGTTAATTTATACATACTTATTTTGGAATTAATCAGTGTCCCAGATTATGCGCCAGGGTTGCAGAAAAAGAGAGGGGGGGGGATAGAGTTATACGAGCCTTTGAGCTGAAAGAAGCCCCTGTGTCCATGTTGAATGTCTTTTAATCTGTACGCGAGCCTTACAATTTCTGACAAAACGCACAATGTGAAATTGCATAGGAAGACATGGTGTGAAAGGGAAATAGACATTATTTAAGAGATAGAGGGAAAGATTCGATTTATTTAACTTTTCAAATGTTCCTTTGAATTCATTGTAAAGGGAGTCCTTCAAAATGAAGTTTGCCTCAGAGTACACAAAACTTGCATGAGAATCTGGAAGTGTTCATTCACATTTTTTTCCAGAACTACACCACAGCGCGAAACTCATCACGAAGATTTATTTATTAACACTCTGTCGTCCGGCAACACCACAGTGGTGTCCTACGTAAAGTAACTTAATTTTAATCCTTAAATGCTACATTAGCACCAGAATTTTTGAATGAAAAATTCCCTTTTATCAAGTACATCAAGAAAAAATTTTAGTTATTTTCGAATAAATTTATTTCTAAATTCTGGTGTCAATCAATCATTTCAACATTTTACGAATAGAAGTATTTTTACATGACATGCGGACGGCAAAGTGTTAAGAAGTTCGTTGAGTATTTGCCTTAGAAAACAAAGAAAGCCAGTTTCTGCAGAGAAAACTGAAGATATAGTGCTCACAGTATAGAAGAAGACTGTACTTAAAACTTCGTGGGAAGAATAAACGTTCGCATATTTGAAACACAATTAGATCAGCGAAATACCACAATTCATATACTTAGAAATAGAAGAGTTCATACTATTCGTAGAAAATTTCATAAGTTCCAGTTCCAACAGTTTAAAGCTGATAATATTAACATTAGTGATTACTAATTCCGAAAATTACATACGAACTATTCCTAAAATTTTTGAATACAGATTCGTCTCAAAAGCTAAAAGAAAAAGGATTCCTCTTGTTCTACCTATGTAAACCTATGTAACTCGTCAAAGCAATTTCAATTTTTTGTGTAAACAGTAGGAGTTGGGAAGAAGAGAAACGAGTGCATCACAGACTGAATCATAAAAGTAAAGATGAGCGTGATAAGAAGGGTTTAAACTTCTTAAATACACAACATGGAAAGTTAATATTGTAAAAAAAATATATGACATGTGATAAAAAACTAATAGGATTGGCAATGTCAAACTCCCGCCTATAGCATACGAAGATACTATGTAAAGAAAAAAAATATGCATAAACGCAATTCACTATAAGAATGTTCAATTAAGCATCTGGTAGAATATAAATGTTTGCTTAAAATTGATATTTTTGAACAGGATCAATCCGTTAGTTCTAATCCCCTACACGATTGTTGCAACGGATAAAAATAAATTATTCAAAAAATGTCCACCTATTGAATACATACATATTCTCTTGAAATTCGAGTTAAAAAGACTCATTCGAGTTTTATAAAGTACTTCCGAAGCATCTTGCACAACAAACCCAATCTAATATGTGAAATTAGTTTTTAATTTATCTAATGCATAATGCAAGGAGAGGGTAGGAAACGCAACGATAACGCACTCATTCCAGAATCACTCTTTGCCGATCAGAGAAAATTAAAGTTTTTCCCTTAATGCTTTGAAAAATCTCGACGACGCTGCACACTGAATAAAACATGTTTCCATCCTGGGTTAAAATCACCGAGAAAAGAAAGTGACGGTCCGATTTTCATTTTCTCGGATTTTTTCCCGCTACCTTCTGGGAGCAATTCTTTTTTCTTTCTTTCCTAGGAATGTCGGTAGCAGAGGCAGCAGGCGACACCAGGTGTCTCCGGCCGCCTTCCATTCGTACGGAATGCTGGACACGATTTCGAGGGTCACTTCAAAAGCATGCCGCCTTGACCACCAATCGATACCGAAGAGAAGAGAATCCTCCGAGAAGCCTTGTGTGTGTGTGTGTGTGTGTCTGTATATATATATATGAGGCGTTGAAAGGCAGAATGGTGTAAGTTCTATTTTCTTTAAATCAGTGTTACTCGCTATGCGGCCCTCCAGTTTATTTCATGCAAAAACACAATTAACACAGTTGGATACATAATTAATATATATATATTATGTTCTAACAAAAGTTTTTCGCCAAAAAAGTTCTTAATAAAGTTAGAAAAAAACATGAAAGCAGTACCTTTAGTGCGGGTACTAATCACCACCCAAATCTATGATTTTCTGCCAACGTTTTGTTAGTTTTTCAAACTCTTCGAGCCAGAAACTTGGAAGCCGCGAGACCAGAAACAGATCAACCTCATTTCGGACATTCTGTGCAGAATTAAAGATAGCACCAGCAAGATGTAGATGCAGGTGTGAAAAAAAGGTAGAAGTCCGAGGGAGCGATGTCGGGGCTATTTGGTGGTAGTGGCAAAATATCCCATTCGCGTCCATGTAGAGTCCAGCCGGTGAATGCAGACACATGTGGTGTGGCATTATCATGATGAAACATTACCTTCTTGCGTCGAAACTCATTTTGATGTTTTGCCTTGATAGCAGCATTAAACGGACTAACATATCGCTGTACACCTTACGTCCGTGGTTTTACACTTTTCCAGATACTCTTTGTGGATAATACCAAGGCAATCCCACCAGATACAAAACACTATCATTTTGTTAGTCAATCATTTTGTTAGGTAGTGCGCTTTGCGACACTTCCGACGGGCTCACCGGGCGCAGACCAACCCCCTTTTCGGCTTGTTTTGTTGTAGTAAATACACTTTTCATCACAAGTGACGATTCGGTCCAGAATTTTGTCATTGCGTTGATATTCGAGCAGATTAGTGCAGGCCCGAACACGTCTGTCATTATCTGCTTGAGTCAGCTCATGCGGAACCCAGCGATTGAACTTGTACGTCATGTTTATGGGAAGCATAGCAAGACTAATGGACATGACACTAACGTCTAACTCCATAGCTAGCTCTCGAGTGGTTCCATACTGATCTTCTTTCACAAGTTCTCGCATGCGGCCTTATCAACATCTGTAGGCCAGCCAGAGCGCTCTGCTTCTTGAATGTCATAGTCCTTGTTTTTGAACTTTCGGTACCAAACCTTCACAGTGTCGTATGATACAACAGTAGTACGTAAAGCTGTACACATGATTCGGTGACATTCTGTAGCTGACTTTTTGCAACAGAACTAGAAGTAAATAATGGTTCTAATCTGGTAGCGTGATAGTTCCATTTCAGACACCTTGTGCTTAATGATAACGATATTTTTTTACAATTTTCACAACACTGTGTTCTAAAACAAGTTTCTTTGTTTCAAATGCCAAAAATCGTTTGACAAAATATGAGTAAACACGTCAACGGGAAATGTTTGCGCAAACGATATTAGCTGTGGCGGGAAACTTTTGTTACAACATGATATATATATATATATATATATATATATATATATATATATATATATATTTATATATATAATTAAATCACATGCGCAAAAATCAAAAGAAGAAACAGTATAAAAACCATTGGATTTTACTACAAAAATCAAAAATAATAAAATGAAAATGAAAATAGGAAAACTATGAATATCTTATGAAATCTTCAGAGAAGCATCATAAGTATAATTCACAGTTAAGATATGTCATTTCATAATTATTGTCAGCTTTAAGCCTAAAAATGACAATATATATATATATATACAGAGTGTTCCAAAATTCTGCCGACAAATTAAGAGCGATGATAGAAGGCATCAAGAGGATGAAAACTTACTATAGAACATGGGGTCGCAAACCACGTTTAGAGGGGGAAATTCGCAACAATAGTTATGAAGGGTGTGACGTCGAGTGGAACAAAAAAGGACAATAATAAGTAGAAAAAACATTTATATGATGTCAAGTATGATTACAATGCATGGCAGTTCGGCGTCAGAAAGGAGACGACGACACATTTTTAAAGAAATTGTTCGAAGTTGCAGCCACGATGGTCATATTCCATAGCCGACACCGACGGACGAAGGATTGCCAGACGCGCTAAAACGTATTCTTATAAAAATGTCTCGTCGTCTCTGACGTCGAACTGTAATGCATTGTAAACATGCTTTACGTCAAATATTTTTTTTTTAGTATTGGCCTTTTTTGTTCCATTCGACGTCACACCCATCATAACTATTTTTGCGATTTTCTGCCACTAAAAGTGGTTTGCGACCCCATTTCCTATGGTAAGTTTTCATCCTCTGGATGCTTTTTATCACACCTTTTAATTTGTCGGTCGAATTTTGGAACACCCTGTATATATATATATATATATATATATATATATATATATATATATATATATATAATACCTTTGAAATAAAAAGACTACAAACATGCTTGTATAACAAAATCTGGAACAATAAACCAAAACAAATTGTACTCACATTCCAAATAACATATTTAAATAAGTATCCAACATTCGAATCATGGAACATTCAAGATGCTTGATTACTACAGTTACGCTTAAGATTTAATGCATAGACATTAATTAATCTAAAATTATTAAACAATAATTATTACTAATTAAAATTAATAAAATGCATTAAGAAAACCATATATAATTTTAAGACCTTTAATCTATAGAAAAAATATTATACATTGATCAAAATTTACGGTAATTGAGAATATATATACACCCTGCGATTGTTTTTGAAGTCTGATATATATATATATTTCCCAATAATAACATCAATACTGGAATTGAATAATCCAAGTCTAGTTCATCTCATCTTCAGGAACCGTCCCTATTAGCTAATCGACCTCATCCATCACGCAGATAATGTTAATTTTAACCAGAGTTAACAATTTAAAATTTACGCATTAATGATTAGCATATAATAGTATTTCATTATAATAAATCAGACATATGACTATAAAAACGTATGTGCGGTCCTTGACCCCATTTTTCTACCATATTTTCGTTGTTGCAAAAATTTCAGTGAGTTGCACTGTTTTAAGTACTTGAAAAACAAGGTCAATTTTTGCACTGTCGGAATAAATCTCAGCTATTATACTACAACTTTGAATATGATTTATCTATAGTTGAAAAAATTACCTTCTCTTCATTATGAGATTATGACTTAATTACTTGGTATACAAGAGTTTCTGTGTTATTACAGACTTTCATCATGTAAAATTCTATATAGTTGTAGCTCAGATGAATGAAACTAAATCTGCCGTTCGAAGGCATGTCCAACAAGTAAGAGTGAATTATGTCAACCAGGTATCATCCGGGTATCTCAGTAGGAACAGCACTGACACGTCAAGCCAAGGTATCCAGATTCGAGTCCTGACCCGGACATTTTTCTCTCTGTTGGAATAAACCTCAACTATGATACTCCAACCTTGAAGATGATTTATCCAGTTGAAAAAAATCTCCTTCTTTTCATTATGACCAAATTGCATGGTATTCAGGAATTTCCGTGTTATCATGCATATTCATCATGTAAAATTCCATAGTTATAGCTCGGATGAATGAAACTAAAGCTGCTGTTCGAAGCCAATTGCAACAAATAAGAGTAAATTATGTCAATCAGAGTATCATGTATCATGGGTATTATGTCAATCAAATATTTTCGGGTCGGGTATCTCAGTAGGAAGAGCATTGGCACGGCAAGCCAATGTACCAGGTTCGAGTCCTGGTCCGGACATTTTTCGCTCTGTTGGAATAAACCTCAACTATGATACTCCAACCTTGAAGATGATTTATCCTGTTGAAAAAAATCTCCTTATTTCCATGATGACCTAATTACATGGTATACAGGATTTTCCGTATTATCACACACTTTCATTATGTAAAATGCTATATAGTTGCAGCTCAGATGAATGAAATTAAAGCTGCAGTTCGAAGCCATGCCCAAAACATAAGAGTGAATTATGTCAGCCAGATATTGTCCGGGTATCTCAGTAGGAAGAGCATTAGCTATGGTACCCAGTCTCGAGTCCTGGTCCGGACATTTTTCGCTCTGTTGGAATAAACCTCAACTATGATACTCCAACCTTGAAGAAGGAAGACAAGGATTATCTTGGACGCACTATAATGACTTCATATGGGGTGAAATACCTTCGGGTGTTATTTACAAGCAAATTCATCGAACCTTCACAAATACCGATACACCTATGTAATGGATTAATACGTCTAGATATTTTTCATGCGCTTAGCCCAGTTTTTAAAATTAGTGACATACATCACTCTGCCTTTAAACGTATCTCTCTCTCCCTCTCTAACACACACACACACACACACACACACACACACACACACACATATATATATATACGAAAAAAGAGGGGCTAGAAAGAAAGAAAGAACGAAAAGGAAAAATTTTAGGATAAAGAAAATACGAGAAATTGATTCTTTGCCGAATGCGGAAATGTCAGGAAAAATGAAATTGAGGCTTGTGAAAAAGATTCTTTTTCGAACGTTAAGTTTTTGTGACGAGTGAAATATTTTGCGAGTTATTGCTTTCTATTATCGATATCTCAGGTTCCGAGGCATTTCTGCTTGTTGTCCCCGCACAGATGGGCCTATTATGTAAAGCGGTGATATTTTGAAATTGTGTGAAAGCTGGTTAGATATTCAGTTATACGATAATAGTCTATAATGTATTTTGATCGGTAATAGGGTGCTATTTAGCTACAAAATATTGTTCTGATATTTCCATATTGTAAAAAATGTATGCAAACGTTTTTGTCTAGTTTTTTGTCACTGTCATACAATATATAAATTAAATCCAATTGAGAGCTGGCTAGATAGTCCCCGTTTATGATAATAGTAAATAATATATATTAAAATAAGATGTTGTTTAGCTACGAAATATTCTTCTGAAATTAGAATATTGTAAATATCTATGAAAACATTGCGCCTTAAATCGTATGTTAATGTATAAATAAAACATAATTTCGTAGCTTTATATTTTAGAATCTGAAATGAAATTTTTCTTGCACGTAAAATATTCGTTAACTCTTCAAAATCCCGCATAACTTATAATCAACAATAGATCGAAATCAATAGTTGTGAACATGCAAATATTCAACAAAAAGTCATCGATATTACGGTGACCATTGAAAAAATAGTGTTAGTTTTGCCAGTTTATTTATTAATAAAATACGAAATCTTCAAAGAATTCAGCAATTGAGTGCTTTATTGATTAGCCAAACTTGAGATTTAGTCTTGAACAAAGTCGACACATGCACTAATTTTGATTTATGTTATGATTGGTACAAATATCAAAATTCAGACTAATATCAAAATATAATACAATTTAACAGCTATTTTCTTTTTTTTCAAACATTTCATAATCATTATCTTTGTACTTTATATCGTAAAAAAATTAGCGATTTAGAGCACAATTCCTCACGCAAATCTATGATAACTTTTTTTATTATTATTCAAGCTACAGACCATTAGAAAAGATAGATACATAAAACATTTTCTAAACAACTTCGCAGTTTTATATAATCCATTTTGAACCTTCAAAAAAGCACATCTGTCCAAAAATAAATCTACTATTATAGACCATCTCCCAGTTTTGCATTGAACATGCTTTTCTGTCAAACCGCGATATAAAAAAGAATCTCGACTGTTTAGAATTTGAGGCACAAAAAAATCGGCCATCATTTCTAGGCGAATTTTATTCAGGAAATAATCTCGTTAGCAGACGAGATGTGAAATAATGAAATTATGGTGGATGGAGCTTATGAATTTTAAAGTGGGACGGACATCTGTTTTAACCCTTAACTGTCGTCGTGAAATTCTTGTGCGCAACTGACGTCATGTTGTCATTTCGTCCTCAGCTAGTATTATAACATAAAAAAAAAAACAATAGTATTTGTACCTGACTGCATTTGTCAGTTGAATAAATCACTAAGTATATTATTTATAAACATTATTATTTTTATCTGAATCTGACTGATTGATGAAACAATTGTGGGAGTAGAAATGGTTCACAACACCAGTCAAAGGTATAATACAAAATATAAAAGCACATTAGATGTTAAAGATGACTTACGACTCTAACTCGGTAAACAGACACAAAATACCCAATATATAATATCCAAAGGTATCATGTGTAAACGTCACTTACACGTCACTTAAGAAAAATTAAAAACCTTACTACCTGCAAAGCTTATTAAATGTAAGTATATTTTTTTATTAGTATACATTAGTAGTGTTTCCATTTTGCTTTTTTTTTTAAATCTTCAGAAAAGGGGGCGGAGTGCACGAGGCATATGCAATTTTTCAAGAGGTACGCGAGGCATGGAAATTTGAGTACTACTGCGCTCAATCGGAACACATCTCTCTCATGCAAGTCAATGAAAAAATGTTGACTATGAAAATACTATGAAAAGGAGGCGGGGGTACATGAGGCATATGCAATTTTTCAAGGGGTACGCGAGGCATAGAAATTTGAGTACCACTGCGCTCAGTCATAACACTTTCTTCTCATGCAAGTCTATGAAAACACGTGTTACTCTTTTTTCAGATCATCTGAAAAGATACATGCATAAAATATTTTCTGAACAACTTCACAATTTTTATAATCCATTTTAGACTTCCAAAAAAAGCCCATCTGTCCAACAACAGATCTACAATGGCAGACCATCTCCCAGGTTTTCTTTCCAAAGACCAACTGTGATATAAAAAAAAGAATCTCGACTGTTTAGAACTTCAGGCACAGAACAAATCGGCCATCGTTTCTGGGCGAGTTTTATTCAGGGAATAATCTCGTTAGCAGACGAGATCTGGAATAATGAAATTATGGAGGATGGGACTTATGAATTTTAAAGCGCGACGGTCCCCTGTTTGACATTGTCGACATGCAAATGAGACCCAAGGGGGACCTTGTCAAGGCTGATGAGCTGGAGGAATAGTGGAGGGCTGCCTAGACTTCACCCCACCCCTTCACTGAGAGGTAAAGGCGGGATTAAAATAGGGGTATATTTAAATTGTGATTTTATATGCAAATATGCCCCTTTTTTTCTAAGCGTGTAAAGATGTGAGACGCGAAATTGTCATGCTGGGATGTGATAGAAGTCTTTTGCAGCGTGGTCTAATGGTAATTAAGTACTTTTTGATGATAGGGGGTTTAAATGTCTGAGGTAATCATGAGTATACTTAAAATATACAAAATGCAATAACGTAAACTTTCCGTTCCTTTGTGATGATAAGTGCACTATAAATTATCAGTCTTAACTTATTTAAATTAAAGCACAAAAACAACAAAAAGTCGATAAAATGCTACTTTACAATATGTTGGCAGCAGTTCAAAATGGTATGTAAACCTATGTAAAATGAAAAGAAAAATTTTTATTATTTAAAATTTAAATATTAAAAAATAAACAATTCCTGTTATTGCACGTATTTTTTTAATAGTAACCATATACCTCACACATTTTTACCTAATATCACCGAAAACATATTAAAAATATCAAGGCTAAATCATAAAATAAGTCATCCGTATTTATTGATGATACATATAAATTTTTTGCCAATATGGCCTTATATTACGAAATATGTACCAATTAATAACTATCCTAATATATTTATTGAAGCCGCTCTCATTATACCTAAAACGTCCAAATTTACAAATTTATTTAAAAAATAAATTAATAAATTTCGCAAGTCTGCAAGAAGAGTGTTTAAATTAAGATGCCAATTTTTGTCTGATCATTATGACCTTTAACAGCTTGACATTTTCTTTCTTTAATAAGTTTCAACCTAAAAGTGAAAATTTCCAATACAAGCAACCATAGTCAGTACGACCTTCAAAATTTAACATTTAGATTTAAAAAAAAAATTACTTTTTAGAGTATTGACAATTTTATTTGAGGTATTTGTTTGCTTCTTTTTTATGATATTGTAAAAGCGTAAATACCGTAATTTTAATGGTATTGCAATAAAAATACTTTGAAAAAATATAACAAATATTGCAATTTATTAAGTGCATATAACCAACAAATATTTATCCAATATTGGGAAAAATTAACTAAGTATTTGGACTTAATTGTTATTATTTAAAATAAAACTATCACTGTTTATGAAATACTATTTAATTTTACGTATTTCGAGTACTACGTCAATGTTTGTTCGCTCACCCCGCCCCCTGAATACTAGGCCTACGTGCTGACACAACAATAGCAACTGTTGTGAGCGTTTTTTTTTTTGTTTTTTTTTTTAAGCTTTTGCACGGTCTTTTGAATATAAATATACCAATAATTTCTGAAAGTATTTTTCAAAGTAAAAAAAAAAAAAAAAAAAAAAAAAAAGAAAGAAAATACTAGCGTCTAAATTCCTCGGCCGTACACACGCTGAAAAACATCTGCCTATGACACTCGCCATTTTTGTGTCAGCGCGTTGGTCTAGTATTCAGATGTCAGTAGTTCAGTATTGAAATGAATTGCAGATATTGAAAAAAGAACAATAGTTACAACTTCAGTCAACAATTGCACATATTGATGAAATAATGGGTTATCATTAGAACTATTTTCATTACTGTATATTTCCCCCCTATAACGAGCACTTTTGATACCAGAAAAGTTATCAAATTTATAGATGCGCGCTATACGCGGGTTGTTAAAATGAAAGATAATTATTAGAAATTATTTAGAAATTAAGAAAAAAATATTATTATAAGAATTGAGATTTCTACGTTAAAAATCATGCTATTTATTCACAAAAAAAATAAAAACGGTATGAGCTTAAAGATGTTAATTCGTGGATTACATGAAATATACTACAGTTATTCTGCTTTGTTACGTTCTTTATTTCATTTTTGGCACATATCTCATGAAAATTTCTTTGCAAATAAGGCGGTGCGCGTAATACGGCGAATATACTATAAACCAGAAAAATATAGTCTGAAATTTTAGGTATGTCTTATACATCGGAGCACGTTATACACCACAATATACGGTAGCTATCTTATCTATTCAAAGACGCTAACATGCCTTAAAATGCCAAATATAATAAAACATCCTATCTGATTTTATTTGGAAAACCTGTTTTCCACCATCGTGCAATACTTGATAAGGAATTCCCCATCATAAAACAATCTCATTTTAAAACTGAAAAAAACGCATTTCAAATTTCCAAGCCTATCTAAACTCACACCGCCATACGGAAAGAAAATAATAATAATAAAAAAAAATACAATGTCTCTGCAATCTTTTTCATAAATAGGTATAACACACGTGCCGAAAATTTAACGGAATAAATTTGCATGAATTAAACAACTCAACTCGAGTACACCACGCACAAACTCAGTGGCCCGAGATCTCTTCGAGTTTTAAAATGAAAAAGGAACGCCTGGCGAATTTAATTGAATGTCAAAGAACATTGACTTAAAATGGAACAGTCACTCACACATTTTCTCTTGTCACCAAAAAGCAAACATGGACCGTTTGAGTTTAAACATTTACAAATTCACACACCGGAAAAAAAGACGAGAAAGAGAAACTTGAATTAATAGACAAGAGTCCGCAAAGATCCGTTATTTTTCTAAAACATTTTTTTTTCGAATGCTTTTATCTACAGAAAAGTAATTAATAATAGAATAAAAGACACATCTAATTTATTTGAAATAGCACGCGACATGCTGCAGTGTTTGTAGACGCCTAGTTTTAGCTGATTTGTGAGTACTACCTTCGAAGTTGAGATAATGGTTCTACTTTTCTAAATATATTATGTTTACACAAATTTGCAGGAATTTACAAACGTTCGTAATTTACGTTTTTCTGTTGCACTGTGTATTGTACTTTTTAAATTTATATTTTATTTTTACATTACATTCTGTTTTCTTTCCGATTGTAGAAAATGAAATAAAGTGCTTTTGTTTATGTTAACAGACAAAATGAATTCAGATTTTGAAATAGTAAAATATACCTGCATTTTTGACAGAAATGTGTGAAATGTGTCTGAAATACATTTGGGACGAGGAAATCGACAATACTATTTGAATACACATAACTTTTGCATACTGCAACAGGTGAATTATAGCCTACGATAACGATGTCATGAGATACATATCTATATTATTAATCAAAAACATATCCGCGAGTAAGACTGACATTATAGTAACGGTGGCAACACCTCACCAATAAATTTCGTTTTTATTGCAATTCTTAAAGCTCTAAATATCGCACTACTTCAATTTTTACACGGTCGAATAGAAATTTTTAATGCAATTTGTTTTAAAAATGTATCTCAATTTATTGAATTTTTATGATTTTTAAAATAATTTTCAAGTAATATTTGTTTAAAAATCTATCTTTATCACGTGCAGCCCTATTACAAAAGATAACATGTTTACACTTAAAACAATACAAATATTTCAGATTTGTTTCGGGCTAATATGCCACAGCGAAATTTATACCTGATCAATCAATAAATAAAATAATTAAGTAATAATAAATAAAATACAAGTTTTACATATTGTAATCTATGCGCAAACCACTGAAATTATGAGATTAAAAAAAGGCCGATAGTAGAGAAATCTTTCGCGAATCTTTCAGCTAATACGAAAGTATCGTTTTAAATAAATTTCAAAACTTCATATTTTTAATACAAAAATACGTTTTAGTGTTAATAGTGGATAATCTAAAAGAAATATAATTCATGTAAAAAAAAAAAAAAAAAATATAGACTTTTCAATAAAAAAATGGGTTTCATCTATCTTTTTGTAACCGGGGTTGCCCCAGTTGGAACCGTCCAATTTACATAATAACAAAAGACGTTTGGTTTTCATAAACAATTCATGGTGTAAAACTTTAGCATTATTGCTTCACTTATTCCTTAATAATTGTAATGACAAACTATAAGTTTCCATAAGTAAATAATCCGTATAGGTATAAAGCGATCTAAAGATTTTTGGCATTCTCAAACGCTAAGCAAGCAATAAAAAAGCAATCACATTTCGCATACAAACAGATAGCCCATAAAAACAACTGTAACGTTGCTAGAGGCTGCGATGAAAGTATTGCTGTTTTGATCTAGCCTCATACGGAAGGGGTAGGAATACATTGAATTTATTTATTAAATTTATAAAAGTAAATGAACTAACAAAGTGCCTACACTCCTTAGAATTTACAAAGGATACGATACCATTCTTTGACGGTACCACTATTTCAGATTAGAAATATTTACATGATATTTTTATTCAAATTAAAAATCTTTCAGCAGTTAATTTTAGAATTTGTAATATTTTCTGCGATTAACCCATTAAAACCGGAATTACTCTTCTCGTTAAAATGCAAAAATTGCATCTTATACCAGTTTTTCAAAGTAGAAACCTTAGTCTCCTTTTATTACGGATGTCATCAGATAAAGAGAATATTTCTCTTAAAATATACTGGTATACAAACAACGAAATGGAGGACATCTATCCCGTTACCATATGGTAACAGTAGGCTTTGATGGGTTAAATAAAGCTAAAAAGTCTACTCGAAAATTCTGATAAAACTGTGTGCATCCTAACCAAGTAAAATTTCTTATATATATTTTTTTTTTATTATTATTTCCTTTCCTTAAAAATATGCAACAGAATTTATTATCAAAGACATAACCGTGTTAAAATTACGATTTAAAAATATTATTCTTGATTTATTCTAAAATCAAAATGTTTTAAGGACATTTTCTCCTTTATTTTATTTCATTTTATTTTTATTCGAAAACTTTATGCGTGTAATGTTTATACAAACTGTTTATAAAAATGTATGATTATTCGAAGCGATCAATTTTAAAAATCAAATTACAGAGGAAAAATGGAGTGAAATATAAAATTTATCTTTGCGCTTGTATTTTATTTGTAACAAAACAAAATAACTGATGTTGTTTGGTCGTAAATTTTATTTCACAATACTTTCGTGTAAGCACAATATAAATTAATAATTAAAAAATATTCTGTTTTTACATTATTAATTTATTCAAAAAAAATATTAATTTCCGCTTTTAATTAGCGTATTTTGTATCCTAAGAGATTTACATCACTTTTTACATATCCTTCTTCTCATATATTCTCGAGAACGAAAAAAATAACGTTTTTGTTATGAAATATTAAGACACCACATTAAGCACTAAAATAATCCTCCTTATTTATATCAAAAAATATAAACGCCGGTACAATTAATGAACATTAAAAAAGAATATATAATACAAAACACTTACCTTTTTTTCCTGAAGGGTTGTCAGACTAATGTTGTAAACAATGTTCCTATAAAAAAAGAAACAAAGAAGCATGATTAATTTCAATCTAATTAAACTAAAAAAGAGCATTTTTATTATGACTTAACTCCATGGAGGTTTCTGAGAAAACGTAACTTAATCTAACGCACGAAAAAGGAATGTTTTTCTTCAACGAGCTCCCACGAGGAGTAAAGAGCCGAAAAATCTTAGGAAAGAAAATGAAGCTTTCCCAATTCTCTACAAGAAATTCGTATATTATCTATTTCAAAAGTCATAAATCATCCCTTCTTTGAAAGTGAGCATTAAATTAGCTTTTCTAAATAGATTATACTAAAAGCAATAAGAAATGGAGTGGCTTTAATATGTATATTTTTTAAGGGAATTATTTCTTTAAAAGTTAATGAAAGAGAATGCTGAGTTCGTTAGTTTAATTTGCTTCGTAAAAAGCTTAAACAAAATTATATTATCTTTCAAATTTTAATTCTCTTGTATCATCATATAACTCTTAAACAGCATAAAAAAGTAAAAAAACAATAATCCAATTCTTTATTTTTATTTTATAGAAACAGTTGCAAATTACACTTATAAAAATACTGAAAAAAATTATACTGTAGATTTTCATACTTCAAGAATTTAATAATTGTTAGAACTATACAAAAAAAAAAGAAAAGAAAAAAAAAGGTGTTTTTAAACGCTTCTTGTATATTTTCTGATTATAGAATTTCCTTTCTAATCATGATACATATATATATACATATATATATATATACAGATAGATCTACTATAAATAGCATAATATCTGTATTCTCTATTTCAAAAGTCATAAATCCTCCCTTTCTTGAAAGTGAACATTAAATTACCTTTTCTAAATAGATTATACTAAAAGCAATAAGAAATGGAGTGGCTTTAATATGAATTTTTTAAAAGAATTATTTCTTAAAAGTTAATGAAAGAGAATGCCGAGTTCGTTAGTTTAATTTGCTTCGTAAAAGGCTTAAAAAATTATATTTTCTTTCATATTCTAATGCTCTTGTATCATCAAATAACTCTTAATAGTACAAAAAAAAAAAAAAAAAAAACAGTAATAGATTATACTACAAGCAATAAGAAATGGAGTGGCTTTAATATGTTTTTTTAAAAATAATTATTTCTATAAAAGTTAATGAAAGAGAATGCTGAGTTCGTTAGTTTAATTTGCTTCGTAAAAGTAAAAAAAATTGAATTTTCTTTCATATTTTAATGCTCTTGTATCATCAAATAATTCTTAACAGCACAAAAAAAAATAAAACAATTGAAAAAACTAAAAATGCTTTCAATTTATAGCAAGAGTAGAAAATTACACATGTAAGAATATTGAAAAAATATATATACTGCAGATTTTCATACCTCAAAGCTTTTAGTAATTGTTCGAACTACACCGAAGAAACACAAGGATGTTTTTAAACGCCTCTTGTATATTTTCTGATTATTACTATGAATTCCCTTTCTAATCAGTATACATATATGTACAAATAGCTATAAATAATATATTATCTATATTATCTATTTCAACAGTCATAAATTATCCCTACATTGACAGTGAATATTTAATTAGCTTTTCTAAATAGATTATACCATAGTTGACAACCTCCCGATTATTTTAATACCAGTAAAATATTACAAAAATTTTCGCTTTATGAAATTGCAGCAATTGTATGATAAAATAAAACAAATATTTTTACATAAAAATATTGGTGTGAAAAAAATCGAGAGGTTGGCAACCGTGATTATACTAAAAGCAATAAGAAATGGGGTGGCTTTAATATGTACTTTTCTACTGGAATTATTTCTTTAAAAGTTAATGAAAGATAAGTCTGAGTTTTTTAGTTTTATTTCCTTCGTAAAAGGCTTAAATAATTTATATTTTCTTTCATATTTTAATGCTTTTGTATCATCGAATAACTCTTAAATGCAGAAAAAGTAAAAACAGCAATCCAATTCTATGTTTTTTTAATTTATCGAAACAGTAAGAAATTACAAAATTAAAAGGTATAAAAATACTAAAAAAAATTATACTGTAGATTTTCCATATTTTAAAGTTTTTAGTAATTGTTCGAATTACACCAAACAAACACAAAGATGTATTTTAAACGCCTTTTGGATACTTTCCTTTGGAAGTATATATATGTACAGATAGATACATTATAAAAAATATATTATCTATATTATATATTTCAAAAGTCATAAATTATGCCTTCCTTTAAAATAAACATTAAATTAATCGTTCTAAATAGATTATGCTAAAATCATGATATTTATATTATATATTCTTTCATATTATCTTTTACAAAGGCATTAATATGAAAAGTAATTTTATTTTTCAAAGGAGTTATTTCATTAAAAGTTAATGAAAAGGAATGCCGAGTTCGTTAGTTTAATGCATTAAAAGTATTATACATTCTTTTAAATTTTAATGCTCTTGTATCATTAAACAGCTCAACGAAAAAAACTAACCAGATTCTGGGAGTTTTATTTATTTATTTATTTACTGAGCCTGTAGAAAATTACTCACGGAAAAACATAAAGTACACTAATTACATAAAAGAAAGACTTTCTAAAATTTACTGATTTTTTTTAAGAATTTTTTAACATTTATACTAAAAGATCATCAGGATGTCCTTAAACGTTTTTAAATGCTGTCGGATCGCGACAATCAATTATTTTTATAATAATATATGATTCGACAGATATATTGAAATCAATATATATTTTTATATTATTTGTCTCAAAAGTAATACTTTATGTATTTCTTAAAAATGAACATTAAATTAGATTTTCTAAATAGATTATACTAAAAGCAATAAGAAATGGGCTGAAATTAATATGAAAAGTCATTTTTTTAAGTTAATGAAAAATAATTCAGAGCTCGTTAGTTTAATGCATAAAAAGATTTTTTTTTTAATTTTAATGCTCTTGTATCATTAGAAATAATTTTTTTTAAGTAGTAATCTTATTCCAAGACTTTTTAAATCCATTAAGACAACATAAAATTACATACGTAAAAAAGTATTGAAAATACTTTCTCAAATTTTGATATTTTAATATTTTTAGGAAATGTTTTAAAAACGTCAAAATAGTTCATAGTTAGTATAACGTCAATAACGTCCTTAAATGTTTAACGTCCTTAAATGTTTTTACAACACCTTGTACTCATTAATAGCAGTTTATTATCTAATAAAGACAGATATTTGAATAGCCAACCTAATAGATATTTTATGAATCTACAAATTATCTATTTCTATATTATGTCATTTTTAAGTCATAAAACATGTCTTCCTTGAAAGTAAACGTTAAATTAGTTTTTCTAAATAGATTATACAACAAACAGTAAGAAATTTTCTGCCTTTAATATGAAAAGTAATTTTACTTTTTAAAGGAATAATTTAGTTAAAAGTTAATGAAAGAAAATGCTGAGTTCGCTGGTTTAATGCATAAAAAATATTATATATTTTTTTAATTTCAATGTGTTTGTTTCATTAAATAGCTAAAACAGAAAAATAAAATATCAAAACAAAAACAGTAACCATATTCTAGGATTTTTTTTTATTTTTAATTTACTGAAACAGTAGAAAATTACACATTTAAAAATTTAAATTACAAAAATGAAAAAGTTTCTAAAAAGTACTGAAATTTTCATAGTTGAAAGTTCTTAAGATTTTTTTTTTTTTTTTTTTTTTTTTTTGTTTAACACCGGAGAAGCACAAAGATGTTAAAAAACGTTTTTGAATACCTACGTTAATATTCTCAAGAACATTAAATATACTTTTAAAAAAGGATAGTTTTGGAATATCTTTTATTTATTGTTTTCAATTTATTTTTCTAATCAATATATCAGTGTGCCTAATCTAACAAATTTTCTATTCAGAAATCCCGAATTTTAAGTCGTGAATAATAAAATATAAAATACTATTCAAAATTTTCTGGTGTAAATTTAAAATATCCGCTAGATTTGCCAACAGTTCTTCTTATCATTACTATGTGAATTATTTTTTCCAACGATATAGACAGGGTTATTCTAAATGATGGACCCATTTTCAAAAAATTGTATTTATTAAAGTACAAATCTAAAATGAACAATCTTTATACCAATGAAAAGAGGAAGTTTAAAAGTTTTTTTAATACCGAATTTGGTACGAAATGACCGCTGCACTGCAATTTGCGACTCACTTCTTGCGAACTCAAGAACACAGAAAACCTTGTGCTCCACAGTAGCCAACTCACTCACAACTGACAGTGAAACGAAATCGCGGCCTATTGCCGCGCGACCTCTACCGGCTTACTCTGGAACCATCACCGCTTAGAAAGCCGTGCACTCAGTAACAGCAGATACACTTTCTCGTGTGTGGGACGAGTTTGGCTATCGCGTAGATGTTTGCCGTGCAGCAAACGGTGGACACATTGAACATTTATAATGTCTTAAAAAAATTGAAACTTCCTCTTTTCATTGGTATAAAGATTGTTCATTTTGGATTTGTACTTTAATAAATACAATTTTTTGAAAATAGGTCCATCATTTAGAATAACCCTGTATTAGAAAGATATATTCAAATCAATATACAATATAGTTTTATATTATCTATCTGAGAGCTTATAAATCATGCCTCTCTTGAAAGTGAATATAGAGTTAGCTTTTCTAAATAGATTATGCAAAAATAATAAGAAATGGAGTATCTTTATTATAAAAAGTCATTTTATTTTTTAACCCATTCGCTGCCAACCACGAGTATACTCGTGGTTGTCAACATTCCAAAATAAAAGTGTATAATAATTTTAAAAAAAAAAAAACTGCCTAGCCACCACCATTTTATTATGTTAAAAAATGCCTTCTTTCATGACAAAAACTTTGCTATTAAAGTTAAGGTACCAAATATTATCTTTCAGAATTTTTGGTGGGAAACGGATTTCAGTAAAAATATCGAAGACTCCGCCCACATAGTTTTGGTAGTTAATGGGTTAAAGAACTTAAATTTCGTAGAAAGTTAATGAAATAGAATGCTGAGTTCGTCTGTTTAATTTGCTTCACCGAATTCGTAAAAAAATTCTTTATTTTATTTTAAATTTTAATCTAAATTAAAATTAATTACCGAAATAAATTTGATAAAAAATTACTGAAATTCTCATTTTTCAATGCTTTTAGGAATATTTCAACTATACTGAAGTGGCACAATGATATTAAATACTTACATTTTAAAGGTTAAACTTAAACGTTTTTTTTTTATATATATATTGTTCTTCTTTAATTGCTAACAGGCGTAAAATAAAAACTTTATAAACAGTAAAATAAGTTTTATTAGACTGTTGACATGTTTCGGCTCAATCTGAGTGATTATTAGAACGAATAAGAATATTCTACAATTGCACGGTCTATAAAGTTATTATTTGATGGCGTTTCAAATAATAACTTCATAGACCGTGCAATTGTAGAATATTCGTACTTGTTTTGATAATGGCTCCGGAAACATGTCAACAGTCTAGTAAAACTTATTTTACTGTTTATAAAGTTTTTATTTTATGCCTTTTAGCAATTAGAACAAGTATACTATTACAAGGTGTTATAATTTGTTATATTTTGTTCATTAATGTCAATATGAATATACAGATATATTACAATATTTTAAATACTTCTATATTATGTGTTTTATTTAGTCATAAATCATATTTTTCTTGAAAAGGGACATTAAATTAACTTTTTAAGAGCAATATGTAATGGACTAGCTTTAATATGAAACCATGAAATGTAATTTTATTTTGTTAAAATGGAAAAAAAAAATAACTGTTTTACTTTATTTTTTTTTTTTCTTTTAAATTACTTTAGTGAGAAAAAAATATTTTTCAATATAAATGCTAATGAATGTTTGAGTGATAAAACTACCTTTGATATAGAAATGGTTTTAAAAAGTAATCGAATGCTAAAATTTATTTAAATTTTAATATTGGAGAAAAACACGAATATTAAAAAGACCATTATAAAATCATTCTGTAGTTTTCTGAAATGTTAATATTTAAAAACAAAAAATTAGATTTATTTAAGACATAAGTAACAAAAGAAACATCTTCTATGCATTAGACGATTTTTGATCCATTCGTTATTCTTGCAAAATAACCATACTAGTATATATTATTATATTATTATACCATATATACTATAAATCCTTTTGTTACTTTTTGTACATTGTCTATTTCAAAAATCATAAATTATTCTACTTTTTTTCTGAAATGAACATAAATGTATATTTCTAAACACGTCATATTAAAAGTGTAAAAAATGGCGTGGTTTCAATATGAAAATTTCTTGAAATAGTTTATTAGAATTTAATTTTAAAAAAAAGACATAAAAAAGAAACGATTTTTTTTAGTTTATTTTGCGCTGTAGAATCTGTTTTCAGACTTATTTGAGTTTTTCAATATATATATATATAAATGGTTAATTTTTGCAATAAGTTTTTATATATATATATATATATAATTAAACATTATTTTACAGTAACTTATTAGATTTTTAAATCTTAATGTAATTATTATTATTATTATTATTTTGAATGTATTTGTAACTTGAAATAGCCCTAAAATAGATTGACAAATGCTAAAAAACTAAACACTAAGGTCTATTCATTGCTCTAGGATTTCTAGGATTTTCAGTTCTAAGATTTAAATATTTATTTATTTTCAATAAAAATAACAAACGTAAAAGAAAGTCCCAGAAAATATTCTTTAAACATTATTTAAGACACATTTTCAACTTCAAAAATCGTAAATATTCATTATGCATTTTATTACATAAGACTATCGTTAAATGTTCTATGTAAACCTCCTCTTATTTGATTACTTATTCAAATCGATGTATTAATAAATATATTATTATACCTTGTCCGAGATTAATATGAATACATTAATATATAATTATATAATGTCATAGATGAATACGAATATAATAAATTATATACGAACAGATGATATATTTATGAATACATATAATATTTAATCTTATCGTAATTACTTCAAAAGTAATGCATCGTACTTTAAGTAAAAACAAGCATTAAATTAGCTTTTCTAAATAGATTTAAAAAACACAATAAGAATTTATATAATTTTAATATAAAACAAAATAACATTATTATTTTTTTTAAGTAACACGCGAGAAATTTTTCACAAATTAATTTAACGTGGTAATTAGTAGTAGTATAATCTATTTAAAGTTAAATATTACGCATAAAAATAATTATTTTTTTTAACTTGAACTCCAAACATCTAGAAGACAGTCAGACAAACTTTGTTTAAGGCTGTTCTCAAATCCAAATTGGCTACTTTCTGACACATTTTTTAATCCATTTTTGTTCGAAAACTTATCAAATTGGCAGGCGACGAAACTATGTGTACGAAAACGAAACTATGTGTAATCTATGTTTATTCTGTTTTTCGATAAATGCAGAAGATTTTTCAGAAAATGCTGTGAAAATTGGCGTTTTAAACCGAATTTCCAGACACGACAGCACAGAAGAGGGGGAAAAACTGCCATCCGGAGTCAATAATCACTTATAATTCTATATGTATGTCGGAAAATGAAAGAAAAAAAAACTGTCTTATTACAAATACCTGCAGTAATCATGCCTGCTTTTATTGTGTGCCAAACATTTTCACATTTTTGAGCAGGGAATTTTTTTTTTTTTTTTTGAGAACCACCTTAGATTCTAACTTTAAGATTTATTATATTTTAAGGTTGTCAAAAAAATAACAATTGTAAAAAACAAATTAAAAACTGCTATAAACATTTTTCAAATCACACAAATTCTTCAATGTAAGCACAAAAACATTTCTGTAACTCTTTAGAATTCAGTGTATATGGTTTATGATGCATATAATTACAATTTGTACATGACTAGAGCACGATTTTTGGACATTCATTTTCTCATAAATCAAGTATCATAAAAATTCATCAAATGTTTTTAGAAAATTAATTACAAATATTCACAATTTTGTGCCATATTAACACCGTAGCCAAACCTAATCCTGGACAAGATTTCACTCTCAACAGAAAATTTCAATAATTTATTCTGTTAGATGCAATGATACATATTTCGTGAAAAAAATAATAAACAATACTATTCAAAATTTTCTGGGATGAAATTTTGAATAAAAAATGAATAATTTTGTAATAAAAAATTCGCCAGATTTAGTATTATTATATTAATTAATTTGATAAGCTACAACTCTATATTATATATTTCTTGATTTTCAAATGAATGCATCGTTGTTTAAAAATGAAAATTTAACATTAACAGGAAATGAAGGGTTAAGATTCTGAACAAGGTAACTAAGAAAATGAAAGTTTCGAAATATTCAATGATGAAGTTTTCTGAAGAAAACTACAAACAAAACTATTATAATTTCTTTCTCTAAAACAGCTGATTTGTTAAAACTGAATCTTGAAAAGCGTTTTTGGTCTGATAGATTTGATTTTAGGCATTTGAGTCTTCGTCATTAAAATGCATATTTAAATATTATCTTTCATTATCATTTCATCTCCGAAATAAATAAATAATTTTTTTTTAAATAAAAAACTTGTATTTTTGAAAGGTTTTCAGGATGAAGCTAAACAGCTTTTCATGAAAATTAGAAAAAAAAAATCCTTTACCATGTTCTTCAATTTAAAATATATTGTGTAGAGACAGGGTTGAATGTTTTAAATTATTAGTTTGCAAATGAGATTTTAAAATAAGAAAAAAACTGGTTTAAATTTTGATCGGAATTTTAACTAAAAGTTTGAAAAAGATTTTGAAAATATCTTAATTTTTTTTTTAATTTGGAACGAATTGACTGAAAAAATATTTTTTTTTTAAATCGAGTGACTTTATTGGACTTTCAAACATTGATTATGTGTCTAGATTTTTTTTTTCTTTAAAAAAAGGAAAGGAAAAAAGAAAATGGGGTTTTTTTTTTATAAATTTCTGACACAATGAAACAAGCTGGATTCGAACGTTGGACCTATGTTTTGAAACTGGAGATGTTACCTCTGCACCCTAAAGCTTGATGACATAGCCGCAATATTTATCACTCATATTCCATCACATTTAGAATAGGCCGCAATATGCATTAAATACTAAATCAATCCTCCGATTTGTACGAAAATCTATACGATTTTTGCGACAGTGGTTTATAATATATTTGCCAAATGGGAGCTCAATCGGAAGTACCTCTTTGGAACTAATGTGTGTTCACTTACACCCGCATGGAAATCGTGGTAACAATACTTTATACAGGGTGATCCCAAATTCATGGTACAAACAATAAGGGTTGGTACACGACACTGTAAAAATCATTTATTGTATAGGGAACGAGGTCAGAAATCCATTTATTTAGTCAAAATTACAGGGCGTCTCATTCCAATCCGAAGTCACGTTTTCGTTCATAACTTTAACAGTAGTGAAGATAGTTTAACAAAATTCACAACAGACTATCTTTGTACGAACTGTAAGGATATTGAAAGGTTTTCATTAAAGCATCTTCATTACTATTAAAGTTGTGGACGAAAACGCGACTTCGGATTGGAATGAGACGCCTTGTAATTTTGACTAAATAAATGGATTTCTGGTCCTGGTTTCCCATACAATAAATGATTGTTACAGTATCCTGTACCGACCCTTAAAGTTTGTACCATGAATTCGGCATACTATATGTTCGTGAAGTAAAAAGTGTCTTAAATCATTAGTTATGAATGAAATTTCAAATTAAGAAAACCCTTGAAAGACTTATCTTTTATTTATATATCTCATTGAATTCGAATAATTTAAAACCTAATCTGAATATTTACAAATAAAACAAATACCTAAATAAATAAATAAACTAGTTTCTAATATTTTAAGCAAAAATATTGGTCAATTTTGCTTTTTTTTCACCGTCTTTTGCCGTCATAATAAACAAATCTTCCCCTTTAACACTAATCGAAATAAATAATTATATTAAAAAAGATTTCCAATCTATTTTTTAACGACAAACTTTCATTTGTTTTTCAACGATTTCCAATAAGTGCTAAACCTTTATTTACTCATTTCTGAAACGCATTTAACCCTTTAACGGATAAAGCACTTCAATTGCTAAGATGTTGAAATAAATGATTGAAACCGGAAAATATGACCAAATTTATTTTTATATAACAAAAAATTGATACTTCATATATATAATAAATGAAAAACATTTCTATTAAAATTCTGCTGTCATTGTTGAGTTTCGTAATTAAAGTTTTGTGGTTTCGTGGGGAAACCAATGAACGTTAAAGGGATAAACGGCTATTCTGATTTCAAACTTCCATCATTTAACTACAAAAGCACAAATAAATGCCGTACTATTGTCCTTTGAAATTATAGTAACGCAATTCGTGCCGTTCGTTGAATGCATGCAAATATGCATGTATATTATGATATGCATAAAGATTTTTATAATTATGGAGGTAATGCATCAAGTATGTAATGCTAAGAATAAGATAATTTAGAAATTAAAAAAGCATTTATTAATCTTAACCTTCCGCCTACAAGAATGGGCCCGACAGGTACATTCAAAATAACTATTCGAACCAGAATTTGTTTCATAAAATAAGTTAAATATAAATCACAGAGATAAAGTAAATAAATATGTTAAATAAAAATTCTGGTTTAAAGTGTTTTTATGAAGGTTGAGTAAAATTTCCAGACGTTCTAGGGTTAAACGGGTAAATAAAACAGTTTTATTTATTTTTTAAAGCAGCTTTTTCTTGTTCATTGGATTTGAATAAATTTAAATTATTGATAAATTACTTTGTGTGTAAAATTACTGGTTGATTTTGCCTATTTTCATCGACTTTTTCTATCATATGGCTCTTTGAGGGGAAGTTTTACTTCTTTCGCTTAACCCTTTCAAGGGCAAAGTACTTCTTTTACTAAAATGTTGAAATATTTGAATGACACCAGAATTAAAAATCAAATCTATTTGAAAATAATTAAAAGATTTTCTATGCGTATATTATAAAAGCAAAATTTTATTAAAAATTTCTGGGTGTCACTTGGCAGTTTGGAATTAAAATTAAGCGTTTGCACCTTGCAAACACCGCCCTTGAAAGGGTTAAAATTCACATCATTTTGAAATTTCTTTTTCGTTAGAAGGAAAAGAGATATAACGTACGGACTTGTTGCATTATATTTATTGACATTTCACTTCTATATTTTAATTTTTGCGTGTAAAATATAAACTAAATAATATGCCTTGTGTGACGGGCAGTACCTGCAGGTGCGCGCCGAGAGGGCGACCGTTTTTCTCCGGTCAAAAGCATCTAAAACATATTTGGTCGCTAAATTATGAAAGTCATTAAGTTCTCTGGAGCTTATACCAACATTTAGTTTAAAAAGTTAACTTTTGAAAAAATGGCGGTTATTTCGACAAAAAATATCCTTTTTTCGGCCTTTTTTTTACATTTTACGAGCTTGAAAAAATAATTAATCAATGAGAATTACACTTTTCGGTCGTATAAACTACAGCAAAAAAAAAAAAAAAAAATTAGCTTTCATTAAAATAAAAAAAATGAAGGAAATTTGGTCGAATACTTCTCGAAAAAAGTGATCACTCAGTTTTAATTTTTTCAATAACGTTCAATGAGCAAAATATATTGTAAGGAATTTGAACATCACAAAACTGCTTTGGAGAAACAATTTTCTCACTTACGGGACACAAAAAAAATGTACCGTAATTTCCGGCGTATAAGCCGCAGCTCAAAGAGTCGTTTTTCGACCCAGAAATATTATTTTATAAAATGTAACTTAAAAGATCGCTGTAAATATTTAACTACAATTATTGAATAAAATTTCTGGGTGGAAAAACGACTCTTTGAGCTGCGGCTTATACGCCGGAAATTACGGTAAATGTAAAAATAATCGAAAATTTTGACCAAAAGAAGTAGGACCTCCTTTATACATGTAAATAAAACAGTTTTTTTTTTTTTTTTTTTTTTTTTTTTTTTTTTTTTAAGCAGATTTTCCTTTTTCATCAGATTTGAAAAAATTAAACCTTTCAGGGCAAAGTATTTCGATTCGTAAAATGCTTAAATGATTGAGTGACACTAGAATTTACAAACAAATTTATTGGAAACTAAACATAACTTTTCTTCACGTACTTAATCAAAGGAAAGCTTTCATTCCAAAATTCTGGTGCCAAAGTGGCATTTAGGCATTAAAATTAAGTGATTCAAAAATTAACTATACCGCCCTTCAATAAGTTAAACCCAAATTTGAATAATTGCTATTTTTATTTGAAAAATTAAGTTACTATTATTATTATAATTTGTGAAAAACTACTGATTGATTGTGCCTGTTTTCAACGATTTAGCTATCACATGTCCCTTTAACAGAAATCGAAATAAATAAACATGGTATGCATAAAATTTCCAATATATTTTTCTACGACAAGCTTACGTTTGTTTTTCAACGATTTCCTATAAGCACTAACTATCCATTTACCCATTTTATAAATCTATATAAACGGTCATTCTGATTTCATACTTTCATCATTTAACTACAGTATAGAAAATAAATGTCGTATTACCTTGCTATGAAATTATGGCGACACAATTCGTGCCGTACAGCATGAGTAATGAGCTTAACGGATGCAAAGAGAGAATACTTAATTTATTTGCATTAGACTCTGTAATTTTGGCTGGAATTATAATTATTTAATCAATATATCATTTATTTGGCTGGGATTGAGGAGAGAAACCCAAATTTAGCACGAAATGAAGTACTTGAGAACGATTTCATATTCTGAAACTTTATTCAAATGAAAATCTAAATTATAATGCCTTACAATTCCAAGGCGACCACATTTCTATAATTACACTCCATGAGAGGCGCCTTTACGGGCGCGCATTTGTCATACCCGAAACACATTTGCCTGCGCGTGCAATCATTTGCAAACTGATAAACTCATTTATTCAGAGTTTCTAATTTCGTCCACCAGATGGCAACCCCCCTTGCGAGAGACAAAATGGCCGAGAGATGAAAAATACCCATGGGTGCCGGAGTGGGGGGATTGCCTCTTCCTAGATTTTAAACTTTTTAAAACTATTTATTCTTTATCTCTGATGATTTTGCAAAAAATAAAAATAAAAAAATAAAATTGATCATTCTGGAAAAAAAAAATAAATAAATAAACATTAAACATTAAGAGAAAAATTAAGGATTTTTCATTGAGGGGATTTGCACCTCCTGAATCCCCCCCCCCTCCCCTCTTCTTCCCGAAGGAGTTAATGTTCATCTTTGTTTTTCTTCTTATGCATGTGTTTAAAAATTATCTTAAACAAGGGATTCAGGTGTCCCCGTCCTATGTCGAAAATAAGATTTTTTTTTTCCATTTTAAAAAAGTCAGTAGAAACTTTTACCTTTTTAGTATCTGTTCTTTTTTTCATTTCCGTATTATTTTAAAAATTATGCGGGGTGTTTTCACACACAAAAAAAAAAAAAAAAAAAAAAAAAAAAAATCATAGTTTGGTTTATTTCATGTTTGTATTCCCCATTTCATAAAGCACACCCTTGGCAGCGGACTAAAGGCGCATCGTTCTCCAAAATCCTGCACATTCATGGATTTCATTCTGTAAGCGCCCATGATTGAAGGACCGGAGTTTATAGTTTCTGCCACGAGATGGCACCCCATCTTGCGAGAGACAAAATGGCCGAGAGGTAGAAAAGACCTGCAGAATTTCGATTCGAATCAATCAGCTGATGATTGCAGTGTATTTTCAGGTGTGCTTATCAACTCTTCACAACGTTGTGTGCGTGAACATTAGAATTAGGCCCCCTCCAAGCTCTCAATCAATCGAGGGCTCATTAGAATCGAGAGGAGAGGGCCCTCAGACATTACGCATTGGTTATTTTAGAAAATGTGTTTCAACAAAGATATTTGCGCGATGTGGGCCTAAATTTAAGCTTGGGGAAATAGAATGATGATAACATTGGATTAGAAAATGATTTCTAACATAAAAGAAGATAGCATTGGATGTGAAAATTTAGGGAGGTTTTTCCATTTATTTTTGTATTGATCGTTTTTTTTTTTTTTTTTTTTCTTATTACGAAAAATTCATTAACGTAACCTATGTGTATGTTCTTTTCTTTAGAAGATATTGGCATGAAACTTCGCCTTTTGTTCAAAAAGTATCTGAATCAACATTTTTGGAAATTAAAATACATTAAAATCTGGAAAAATCAATGTTGAATTATCTAGATAGATAGTTTTTTTTTCTTTGTTTAATTTTGTTTGTAATCAAGAATTTATAAACGTTTTGTTTCAAGAAATATATTTCCGCGGTGGATCCAAATTGAAACTTGGGGAAATAAAATGATGATAACGTTAAATTAGCAAATAATTTCTAACATGAAAGAAGGTAGCATTGGATATGAAATAAATGGGTAAAAATTTAGGGAATATTTCCATTTATTCTTTTATTGATCTTTTTTTTTTCCTGATTTATAAAAATTTCTTCTTATTATTATTATTTTTAAAAAATAGACTTTAAAATACACCTTTAATTCAGAAATGACCCGAATCAACATTTAATGAAATTAAAACACTTTAAAATTGGTAAAAACCAATGTTTAAGAATCTGAATAAATTGATTTTCCTTATTTTTATTTAATTTCAGTCATAATCAAGAATTTCTAAAAGTAAAATACATTAGAACCAACCCATAAATATCAGTGCTGAAGTGCTACCGTAATAAATTGATGTTTTCCCTTTCACATTTTACTTTATTGTTTCATTTAATTTATTTAGTAAATTAGTAATCTAAATTATCAATACAGATATACATATTCTGACCTTTACAAATCGATTTTTTTTCTATTAATTTATTTGACAGGCATTTTTTTAAATAAAGTTATTTTAAATAATATTAAATATAAATATAATATTAAGTATAAATTGTAGTATTATTATAAATTGCAATGATATCATGCATTATAATATTAAAATAAAATATCAGTTGTTAAATACTAAACATTAAAATATAATAGTTAAAATTAATAGTACTTAAACTTCTAGTAGAAAACCAATATCAGAGGAATATTGATTATAATTGGAGACTTATTCAGAAAATTGGATACAATACGAAATCAACAAAGTCATACAGAAAAAAATAATATTAAGTATTGCCCACTAATATTTAACAAATATTAGGAATATTACGAAATGCTCACATAACATTAAAAATACTTCCTACGTCAATGATTTCAATCAGATTAATTAAATCCCGATTTTAATCAAATAATTAAAAAAAATTAAAGTAATAAATTTTCCAAATTTGTAAAATGATGTGAAAAAGTATTAAAATCTAAGATGAACGTAAATTAATTTTACAAAATGCTGACATGACATTAAAATACTTCCTTCTAGGGTGTCAATGATTTTAATCAGATGAATTAAATCACGATGATTTCAATCACGATTTTAATCAAATGATTATAAAAAACAATTAAAATCATAAATTTTCCAAATTTTTAAAATGATGTGAAAAAGTATAAAAATATGAGATGAACGTAAATTAATATTACATAATGCTGATAAGACATTAAAAATACAGGGTGTCCCACAAGGTACGCAGCGTCTAATATGTACAGATTCGGATAGAGCATGTCAATATGAGTATTTTGAATGGTAACAAGTGGGGTCCCCGAATAACTCGCGATAGTCTAATTACAGAATGAACGTTATCATAGCTTCAAACTTTTATGCTTTTCTCTTACCACTAAAATTTTATAGTAAATTTTACCTTATTAAATCTCCGGAACCATAGGATTCAATAAGGCAAAAATTTCTATAAATTTTTAGTGGTTACCACAAATTTGCATAATCATCTGGGGAATCTTTCATGTTGTACACATCGTCATTTGGAATACCCACTATCGGATTCGTCAATAACGTCATAGCTGCCAACTTTTACGCTTTTTTGATACCACTAAAAATTTATAGAAATTTTTGCCTTATTGAATCCCGTGATTTCGGAGATTTAATAAGGTAAAATTTACTATAAAATTTTAGTGGTTGGATAAAAGCATAAATTTGGCAGCTATGATAACGTTCATCCTGTAATTAGACTATCACGCTATATTCGGGGACCCCACTTGTTACCATTCAAAATACTCATATTGATGTGCTCTATCCGAATCTGTACATATTAGACGCTGCGTACCTTGTGGGACACCCTGTCCTTCCTACTATGGTGTCAATGGTTTTAATCAGATGATTTAAGTCACGATGATTTAAATTACGATTTTAATCAAATGATTAAAGAAAAACAATTAAAATCATAAATTTTCCAGATTTTTAAAATGATGTGAAAAAGTATTAAAATCTAAGATGATAAATTAATATTACAAAATGCTGACATAACATTTAAAATACTTCCTAAGGATGTCAATGACTTTAATCAGATGATTTAAATCATGATGATTTAAATCACGATTTTAATCAAATGATTAAAAAAAGAAATAAAATCATAAATTTTCCAAATTTTTAAAATGATGTGAAAAAGTATTAAAATCTAACGTAAATTGTATTGTTTCTAACGATATCTTGCCTATTATCTCGAATATATAGTATCTCGAACAGGTAAAAAATTAAATTTCATTTCAATCTTTTGAGGAAAGATATATCTCCATAGAAAATGACCATTGTAACTAGTGTTGCAAAATCTGGCGGATTTTTTATTCAGAAATTAGGATTTCTCACCAGAAAATTTGAATAAATATTTTTATAAATAATTTAAGAATATATTAAATTTAAAATTATTATTCAAAATTTTCTGGTACGAATTCTAAATTTCTGAATAAAAAATTCGCCAGATTTGGTAACACTGATCGTAATGGCATGTTCCGCCCAAACATATTGGTGTTTTACTCAACATATAACATGTTGGTATAGTATTGGTATCCTACTAAATTATGAATAAATTAAAATACCGGGTGGTTATAATTAAAGTTATACTACTCAGACCAATCTGTAGCCTGTTCTAGTTGAAGGGTTTCGTTGAAACTTGGTATATACGTTAATATGGACCATGGGGGAAAGAAATATCCAATAAAAATAGTTCAAATTTCGACCACCAGGTGAAAAGGCGGCGCATAAAGAACCGGAAACACAAATTGGAAACTTAAAACTGTATTTAAATACAGTATTTGTTCAATGTGCATTCCATTTGTGTCAATAACATGTTCAAAGTATGCTAAAACATGTTCAACAGAAGCACGAAGTGATTCTTCAGGAATTAAAGAGACATGACATGTTATGCTTGCTTTCTGTTGAACATTTTTTAACACGCTTTGAACATGTCATTGACAGAAACGGAATGCATATTGAACAAATGCTGTGATTAAATAAAGTTTTATGTTTCCAATTTGTGTTCCCGGTTCTTGAAGCGCGCCATGTGTTTCGAAATTTGAACTATTTTTTTAATTGGATATTTCTCTTCCCCGTGATCCATATAACATATACCAACGTTCAATGAAATCCGTCAATCAGAATGGACTCCAGAATCGTCTGAGTAGTGTATCTTTAATTATAACCACCCGGTATTTTGTGAGTACATTCTATTCAAAATATTCCAAAACTAAAATTATGTGTGTTAGACAAAACCCCAAAGATGTATATATATATATATATATATATATATATATATATATATATTCCAAAAATAAATGCATGTATCTCCAACAGGTAAAAAATTGAAGTACATTTCAATCTCTTTTGAACATTTTCTATAGCAAGTAACCATTGTAATCAATGTTGTCAAATCTGGCGGATTTTTTATTCAGGCATTTCGAACCCTTACCAGAAAATTTGAATTATTTTTAATTTATATAATAATACTTGGAACTTTAATGAGTTCATTAATCAGAGTACCTGAAGCCATGGTCTCTGTATCTCTAGTAAGAGCAATATGGCTCTTAGATTTATGACCATAGCTGAAGTCCAGAACAGCAATTGCACTGTAAAAAATTAAATGTGTCGGAGAAGATCAAACAAGGAAAAAAACAACATAAACACCAGTTTCGGCTAATAATAAATAGAGTATAAATTAAATCAATGATATCAAAATGCAAAATAAGCCTACAAAATATTTTTATATAAATCAAAAAGAAAAAAATGCCATATACAAAATACTCAGGTAGGTACACAGCCTTAGCAATAGCCAGCGAAAGTACATAATGATAAATATTTAGTAAAATTAAATTAAAAGAAACAACAAGTCAAATTTTTCTGGTGTGAATTCTTCATATAAAATCTTGTATATTTGCCAACAGTGAATGGCATTTCCCCGAAAACGATATTGGTGTTTTGCCCAACATATAACACGTTTGTATAACATTGGTATTCTACTACATTATGAAGAATTTCTAAAATATCTTGCAAGGCCATTCTATTCAAAATATTCCAAAACAAAAATTATCTTTGTTAGCCAAATCATAAAGAAAATATTCCAAAAATACATGCGTCTAGCAATGCATTGCAGCTCGGGCTCGCTACGAGTATCGATTTATGAACGATTTCATTAATTCTAACATAATGTTATCGTAAAGAAAACAGAACTTTCGGAAAGATTTATGTTTATTTATTGATCGTCAGTACTTTTTCCGCCATTAGGCATGAATAAGATTCACAAGAGAGCTAGCTCTCTTTTTTAAAAAATTCAAAAACTTATCGAAAGTTATGTTCGACAATGAATAAAAGATTTTAAAACTTAATTAGAAAATTTCTCCGATAGATTTTGGAAATTTATTTTTAAAAATTGCTTATGAAAAGAAAAGTGAACTTAGAAAGGAAATTGGAGAAAATATTTATATTTGAACAAGATGTTTATTTCGAAATATTTTAATACTGTTTTAAAAATATATGTACAATATTTACAGTAAAAACAGTTTTAAAAAATGTTTCTATTTTTGGAGCAATTAAAAATACGAGATACATTACTATTGAAGAAAATAATATTATTGAAATAATATATATGCTAAAAGTGATTATAGTAAATATAAATATGAGCTGAAAAAAAACTTTTAATAACAAACCGAGTAGTTTCGTACACTCAATAACGGTGACATTTTCAAGGTCTCTAATTGATTTATGTGTGAATTTTATCAAGTATTAATTTAAGCAAAAATAGTTTAATTACACATCTTGTGAATGTCACCGTTATTGAGTGTACGAAACTAGTCGGTTTGCTTATTGAAGAGATTCTTTTAAACCTTTATTACATATTTACCATAAGCACTTTTAGTATATATATATATATATATATATATATATATATATATATATATATATATATATATATATTATTTTAATGAAAATAAGCGATTTTTTTTTTTTTTTTTTTTTTTTTTTGTAACGTAGAAAATAGAAAATAATATCATCAAAATTTAGTCTAATAAAATGAAAAATGAAGGAAAAATCAGTTATATCATTCAGTTTAATGCTAGTGAACAGCTACACAACAGTTGAATATCGCTGGTCTGTATGTTTGGTAATTTAAAATTTCAATTTCTTCTACTAAAAGGTCTGGGTTATTTGCCAACATACGTGTGAACACAAGGTTTACTCTTTTATCTCATTTAATGTGATTTTTCAAAATTAGTGAGGGACAAGTTGTCCTTATTTTTTTATGTAGGCCTTATTTTTCCCATTTGTCATTTTTTAAGAATATGTTTTTAAATTTTTGACCCCTGTTAAAAAAAATTAAATTTATAAATGAAAAATAATTTTATTTTTAACAGAATTATGAAATATTCTCTATTATTATTATTATTATTATTATTATTATTATTATCATTATTATTATTATTATTATCAATATCTAAAGAATTTGGTTTCGTTAGTAAGTCATTTTGTCATATTATCTAGGAGGCAGTGCATGAATTTTAAGAAAATATGCATTTCTGTATGCATTACGATTTCTAAAAATTAAACTATTCTAAAAAATCAAAATTCAAAAGAGTACAGTTGCTTAACCATTCCGTTAAAGTTTAATATAATGGATCTAATATTTTTTGCGATAACAAGCTTAAAAACTTTTGCTAACATTTGGCATTTCAAAGGTACTTGATCTTTAAAGCATTTAAATGCATTTTAAATAATATACATTTTAAATAATATCATTTAAAATTCTCCTTTCTTCAAAGTCATATTTCAAAAAAATATTTATAAAGCACAAAGCATAAAAAAAGTAAAACCATTAAAATTCCGTTATAAAATAATCTATCCTGCTAAGCCCATTCCTCGAATCTCTTGAATCATTAATCACATAAAAATTATGCACATCTCATTATTCAAACTATAAAAGTTGAAAGTCTGGATGTAAAGGAATTCATCAAAAGAATATTTGTAAATGACTTGATTATCTCTGGAAACGAAAAGGAACTGGACTTGAAATCATCCCAGAGATTCATTAGTAACAAAGAGTTATTTAAATTAGACTTTAACGTGCTTATCTCGGCAAAGAATTCGGCCTTATAAGCAAGCATTCACTTACAAATGGACATTAACATGCTAATGAAGGGGATCGGCAATTAAAAATGAACTTTGGAGAGAGAGATGTTCGTTAAAGCTTTATTTGGAGTCGGTAACTTAACGAGAGATAAGACAGAAAGTCCAGAACGGGCGATTACGCTATTGTAGATTGATGCAGGAAAATTTTATATTAGCTTTATCAGACTGGGTTTTCAAAAGAGTTTAATATTTGTTAAGGATTTGTAAGGTAGTATCTATTTAAATATAAATCCGGATGGTTTTACAATACTGTTGTTCTAGATTAATGAAACGAAAATATTCATATGTTATGTTAAATTTATCAGACTGTGATTTCAAAAGAATTTAATATTTGGTAAAGCTTTTACTCAGTATATATTTAAATATAGAACTGGGCGATTATACAACAGTGTTATTGTGGAATAATGAACAAAAGTTTTCATAATTTGTTAGCTTTATCAGACTGTGTTTCTTAAGAAATACAATATTTATTAATTTCTTCGAAACCAGCAATCCATACGCAAATTTTATTCGGTTCGCACCACTTTGTTTTAATCAGCTACCTTTACTTATATGATCACGGTAACGCCTTATAATTTAACACAAACGTTACTTTTCTTTATTACTAGTACTAAGCACTCATAGTCCAGAAGTAGTTAAGGAATAGTAAAGTGTTTGTCTTAAAATAACTAAAACCCAGTATTTTTGTTTAAAGTATTTATTATTTTTATTTTCTTTATTATTTTCAGTTTAGCAAAGTAATTCGAATCTGTAAACAGATGCTTATAGAAGACAGTTGTTAAACATTACTAAATGTACATACATTTTTAAATTAGTTTTTCAAATTGTATTTTCGAAATAAAAAATTAACAGTACTTGTTAAAGAACTGTAAAACGTTTGTCTTATACCAATTTATATTCATAATTTGTACATTTTATAAAATCCAAATTGGAACTCGAAATCATGCCAGATATTCATTAGTAATAACGGGTTATTTAAATTAGATTTTAACATCCATATCCCAGCAAAGAATTCGGCCTTATAGGCAAGCATTCACTTACAAATGGACATTACCGTGCTAATGAAGGGGATCGGCAATTAAAAATAAACTTTGGGTAGAGAGAAGGTCGTTAAAGCTCTTCGGAGTTAACGAGAGATAAGATAAAACATTCCACACCGGACGATTGTAGAAACGCTGTTGTTGTAGGTTAATGCCCGAAAATTTATATTAGCTATATCAGACTGTGTTTTCAAACGAATTATATATTTGTTAAAGATTTGTAAGGTATATTTCAGGCTTAGTATTTATTTAAATTTGAAAGGGAGTTATTTCAGTAGACAATTGTATTGAAGTATGTTAGCTTTATCAGACTATTTACAAAAGAAATTAATATTTGTTAAGGAATTATACGTTATAATCAGAGGTGACAAGCTCCCACTAATCTTCTATAATATGTGGATTAATTTGACCAAGTTTAACGACGTTTCGAACCAGAAAATTTGTTTGATGAATCTTTATATATTTCATTGAAAACTTCTACGTGGAATATGTTTAATTTCATTTCTTAAAAATAATTATGTTGCGAAACGTATTAAACCTGTATCAAATTAACGCGCATATTACGGACGATTAGTAAGAACTTGGCATAATGTAGGCTTAGTACATATTTAAATATAAAATGAAGCGATTTTAGGAGCTATTATTTTATATAAATGAACGAAAATAATATAGATTTGTCAACTGTATTTTCAAAATAATTTATTATTGTTAATGAATTTCCATCATATGACTTTTATATTCCATTTATGTCCCGATTTATGATTAATACATTTTTTATTTAATTTATTCTTTGGTATCACCTACATTTATTTTAAGTCATTTATTTTAAATGTATGTAATAAATGTATTTTAAATATACGTATTTTAAATGAAAGGAATGCATAATGAATTATAGCAATGGGAGCGATAATTGGCGATTTATAAACTGCTCCCGACTAACAAAAAAGTATGTAGTTTATTATTTTTATTAATATTATCTAGGAGTAAATTAATAGTTTGTCTACTATATTTCAGATAAATAATTTAAAATATATGGCCAAAGAATCAGTATTTTATGGAAAATCTCTCAAGTTAAAAATAAATGAAAATATATTGTATTTTGTGCTTGACTCCTTGTTTACGTCCGAGTGTGTAAAACCATACTTATATAGTTTAATTCACGATCATTAAAACACATTTAGTGTCTCGTAAAAATGATATATAGCTATAATCAAAACCCCCAATATCTAATATTCAATTTCAAAACGGAGAAATTTTCGATATTTGATGCACTTTAAATTACCTGAAATATCCAAAAAATAAAGCATCTGGATTTTTAAAAAGAGCTTATTTTCAATTAAAATAAAACGTATCCTTTCAGCACACACACACACGATATATTGATACCATAATTCGGCCGGCTTTCATCCAGCTTCTGATAAATTGAAAGCTTATTTATTAACTGTGTCCGAACCTGATAAGTGAAATATGCGACTGGCTTCTAATCTAAAAGCCCTTTTCAAAAATATCACTTTTCACTCTCCGATATTTCAATACGCGTCACAGATATTGGCACAAAGAATTATTGATAAAACTTGGCCGAGAGAAGCATAACAGCTATTTCCTGCTTTTTTTAAAAACTTTTTCAAAAGAACTTAATAAATCACATCTCTCGCGCTCTTGGCGTCGTAAATTAAAAGTATACTCCCTTGCTAACAAGGGACATTTCAGCACACCCGCTACTTTTATTATTGCATATCCCCCCCCCCTTTAAGAATATTTCACTAAGAAACGTTCAGTAATTGATTGCGTATACCCTTTCTCTGCATCCCCCACTCCCCCCGTCCCGTGAAAATTCCTTCCATAACCCGTCAGAAATAAAAAATATATATATATCAATTCGAAATTATGAAAGAACGTGGCCGTTTTGTTATTTGAAAAATGCTTCAATTTATATCGGATAATGCATCACAGCGAGTGGGAAAAGGCGGTTTTAATTATTAATATATGCTTATGAAGAAATAGACAAAGATTAGCGGGTTTTATCTTTTCTTTTTACTTTGATGTATTTTTTGTGTGACAAGGCTTATGAATGAATTAATATTCACTTATCCTTTTTGCCCCGTTGTAATACAAATGATGCACAGTAAGAATTAACAAAGTGTGATTTTTTTTATGTAAGGCTTTATTAAATACGTTACGTAAAAACAAACATGACGAAAATAAAAATTAATGACATTGAAAATATTGAAAACGAGTCCTTTTTTCAGATAAAAATGAGAAATTAAAAGAAAAAAGAGGGAAAGTGACAGCACAACATAAAGGAAATCTGTAACTGTCATTGAACTTCATATGTAATATGAAGCTCAGCTATATATATATATATATATATATATATATATATATATATATATATATATATATATATATATATATTAATATCCATTATGTGAAGCTCAGTGGTAGTTGTAGAGATTAAATGATTGAAAAGGAAAACGTACAGCAAGTTTACAGAAATCTTTTCAACTGATGAACGTTTGCCAATGTATGTAGATTTATAGCGAAATATAGTTTTAGAGCATTCCGCCTTTATTAAACAGCCAATTGATGTGAAATAATATAGGTGTCACAAATGGTCACAAATATCTTAATCGCAATGTGGCTAAACTATGTCTTCTTTAGTTAGAATCTTTAGTGGTTTGTAAGTGATCATCATTTAGTAATTTCGATGCAAAGTTACCATGACCGTTTCATTTTGACGAGTCATCATGCGATGTCACATGGAAGCTACAGATTGGGCACTTTATAAGTGAGGAAGGGTTAAAAGGAAGTCACAGTAACTTAAATTCAATTCAATTTCAAAGTCAAATTACGATAATAGGATCCTTCATGTTGTCATGAGTAAACAAATATTGAACTGCTGTGCTTAATATTGAGGGATTAATTGAAAATAGCTTTTGGCTTACAAGATACCCCCTTCAGTTGCTCTGCAATATTATCAGCAATGTGAAACAGATCTTTGCCAACTTGGTATATTATATATTGATCATTCTGAGATGGTGGTTTTTTTCTTTTGTAATCACCGTGGACCTTTCTAACTGCTATGTACATTGTTATATAATGTTTACCAAATATCCAAAGCAGTATTTTGTTGCATATTCAAACTAATTCAGGATGCTTTAACCCTTTTAGTGCGGGAGTTGACAGAAGTCGACACAAGGGTCCGAGTGCGGGAGTTGACTAATGTCGACATCTAGGAGTTGGGTGCAATATAGGCTTAGCAAAATATTCCGCACAGGGCATTAACCATCCAAAAAAAAAAAATCCGCATTGAAAGAGTTAACAGGTTAGCGACACCAGGATATACCAGCGGATCATTGAGAATTTTGCAAGTGGACATATTTTACAACTTTGGGTTACTTACTAATAACATTGCACCCGAATTATAGTAAAGGGCTATGACGGGACATACAAAAAATCAGTCATTTAGCTATAAAAACATGTAGTATAACAATTAACCGTAGTTATTCTATGCTATATATCTCATGATACAGTTCATTTTGAAAATAAAAATTAAATGAGTCTTATAGAGTGCCATGGTAATATCATACCATATAGTGCCATATCTTGCCATGGTAAAATTCTTTATGTCGTGAACGTGCTAAAGATAAAAAACGGTTTGTTCTGGTCAAAAGAGTAACTTTTTAACTATTTAATATGTTTAAACTTGCTTTGTCTGCTATAACCACTACTGTATCCATGTATAACGATACGGTATCAAAAATAGAAATTTGTTACAAAACTTCTGTTTCATCTGGATACACTATTCTGTTTAAGATTACATTCTCCATCGCCAGTCCAGACAGAAATCATTAAGAGCAAACCCCGAAACTTCATTTAAAATTTCGATATATATTCCTTCTTTCCGAAATTAACCGAACATTAGTTACGCGTTATCTACATCCTACTCCCCTCCTAAAAAAAATTTCTGGTCAAAAAAGAAACTTTTTAACTCTTAGTTACGCGTTATCTAGATCTTACCACCTTCCCAACGTTTTTGTCTGGTCAAAAAAGAAACTTTTTAACTATTTATTATGTATAAACTTGCTTTTCTCTGTTCTAACCATCATTCTATCCATGTATAACGATAAGGTATCGAAAATAGACATCTGTTACAAAACTTCTGATTCATCTGGATACTACACTGTTCTGTTTAAGATTACATTCTCCATCGCCAGTCCAGACAGAAATCATTAAGAGCAAACTCCGAAACTTCATTCAAAATTTCGATATATATATTCCTGCTTTCCGAAATTAACCGAACATTAGTTACGCGTTATCTACATCCCACCACCTTCCCAATGTTCTGAAAAGGATTTTCCCAAAACTCTTTCGTATGTATTATTCCATCAATATTACAACGCCGAGGAACCTATTCTCCTGCAACCATCTCAAGTCCTGCATACGGAATATAATTATATTTTAAAATTAACAACCTTGTTCCCCGAAGTATTTCGCCAGCTCCAAAAGTTCCTTGGAAGAGAGTCGTTCCCAAAAGTTTCAAAACCACTGGCTCTTGACTCATTCTGTTGTAGAGCTCCCAGAAAACCCTCTCTTCTAGTCTTTTGTCGCGCGCTGCTAGGTGCCTCTCTCTCTGCAATCCTTCAAAATCTTATCTCACTTATTATCCCAGGACCGTCATTACGTTTTAAATTTCTCGGTTTACGCGCCGATAATCAATCAATAAAACTTAGCGCATTGATTGAGTCTCCGGAGAATGCATTATTCGAGATTAACAAAGACGGTTTTGAGGGGAGAATCGAAAATTTTAATTGAAGAACGGTTTTGAGGGTATATGCGAAAAGCTTCTACGGAAGAAAGAAAAAAAAGTTTTGAAGATTCACATCACATACATATTAGGTATGCGTTTTATTTTTGGAAAAATTTCTTTGTATTTGATATTAATTCGTTTTTGTATATTCTTTTCAGATATTCATTAGATTCTGATAGAAGGATATGGTGATGACCATCCTGATTAATTCCCTTTTTGTCATTTTGAATTATTACTTTTATTGTTATGAAGACATTGTTATTTTTTTTTTATTCAGATTTCGCTTTGTTTGAACGGAAAATAAAAGAAAATGGTATCTTTTACAAATTTTAATGGTTTTCTTTTTCTTCTTCTGAAATTCCTTTTCTGAAAATGAGAAAGATCTTATGTATATTTCTCTTACTTAGGAACAAGAATAGAATTTAAAAATGCATGTACATAAATAAATTGTATATTAAGCACATTAAAGTTTCCTATTCTTTTAAACCTTCTTTTCACGATTTTTTCTTTTACAATTGTGTTTTTTATACATATATTAAATATTAGACACCAGAAATTTTAAGATAGATTTTTAACTTTGTTCAGCAACATAGTTCGCGGGAAATTTACTGGATTAATATTTCTATATAAATATAGGGGTGGCGAAGAAGTTGATTTATTTATTTAAAGTTAATTAAACAGTGATGGAAATTTACATCACTATGCAATTAAGAGTTAATCTAAATAAGAATAAAACACTTTCGATATACTTTTAATATAATAGCCTTATTCTGCGATCCTCATGTTTGAAACTTATAGAAATAAAGATTATGTATATAAATTTATATTAGACAAACGCTGTTTTACTCCTTTATTTTGTTTATTTATGTATTTATTTTGTAGAAAATATAGTCCGAAAAAATGAATTGAAAAATGTATTCTTATTTCATTAATAAACAATAATATTTTTATTTAAATCATCATATTACAAACTCTCAAAAAACCTTATGAAACTATAGATAATAAATAATCTATTAAAACACAAGTTCTGTATTTACGGTGGATAAGGTTTTATAATTTCTTAGAAGACACAGTCTGATAAAGCTTACACAAAATTAGAAATATTTTGTTCATTAATCGGCCGGTTTCATATATAAATGTATACTAAGTAATTATTTAATAAATGTTAAATTCGTCTGAAAACACCGATAAAAATAGCATAAAACTAGAAATAATTAGTTTCAGTTAGTTGTTGTTTAAACGTCGACGTATAAAGAAGTATGAAAGTTTTTCTTTGGTGATGTTTAACCCCTTAAACGTCCCGCCCGATACATTCACTGGCAATGTAGGCTACTTTTTAAAAATTCAGATTGTTTGATTCCCACCAATTCTTTAAAACAGTGTAATTGGCTTTATTCTCATTCTTTTATCTGCCATTCAATAACGCGTTTATTTCTATTTCAAAAAAATTGTTAGCAATGAAGCAATCCGAAAATTTAAAAAAGTAGCCTATACTTATCTGTCGCGACGATTAAGGGGTTAATGAAAGTATTCTTAATAAATTTGGGGTTTCTAGAGAACTTTTGGTGAATTTAGTGCTTCTTCTTTTGAATATGCATTATATTTTAAAAGACTTATTAATGATAATTATCTGAAGTCTAAATAACTGACGTCATAGCAATGCAAGATGATATTTTTGTTTATTTTTTTACGTTAATATGATAACTTCAAACGTTCGTTAGCAAGTTATATTGAGTAAAATAAGTCGGCCATTAGATTGCTAAAGTACGTGAATATTTACTATATTTGAGTTTTCCAACATAGTTGAAAAGTGTTTTTAATACGGTTTTTCTATTTGTCTGTCTGTCCGTAATCTGCTCTAACTCTCCTAAATATACTCGGGTTGTCATGAAAGTTTTATGTGTTATTGAGGTTTACTATAGAATGTTCGGTATTGAAAATGAAGTTTGTAGAATTTATAGTTCGTTTACAGTGACACACAAAAGAAATCCGTTACATTATGGTCTATGGAAAAAAAAATCGCTTGCAATGCATTTTATTGATGTTATGATACATTAAAAATGACGGAATTTAAAAAGACTTCTGACTAGAATCCTGCACTCTCCCGGAACGTAACATCAACTCAAAAGCCGGCCCGAACCTGACAAAAACTTTTTAGTCAACACGAAAGCTAACCCGACAAAACAATTTTGCCAACCCGAAACCTATACCGATCCCTACAAAAGAATTTTCGTCAATCAGAAACACGACCCAAACCCGACAAAAAAATTTCGCCAACCTGAAACCTGATCCGAAATTCGACGTCAAAGAAAACTAATTTATAATTTAATACAATTATGAAAAATTATTCCACAATCGTATCTCTAATATAAATTTTATCTTTTATGAAGAAAAGCTAATTTGTGTAGGCGCCATACATATTAAAATACATAGCTTTTCTTCTGAAAAATTATTCTAGACTTTTTGAAAAATTGGACCATTTGAAACCGACCTGCAAGTGTCAAATCCCAAACCGAAACAGGTCCAAACCCAGAACAAACAAATTCAACCCGACTCCCAACAAAAAAAAAAAATGGCTTCAACCCGATCTGACACGCAGTTCAGGTGCGGTTAAAATCAGTGACATGGAACAATAGTTATTTCAAAAATCTAACATTTAATTAAAATTGCAGACATTCTGTTTTAGTTGTAATGCGACCTATTGTTATTCATTGTCTAATAGTTATTTCCTATAATGTGCATTTACAAATGTAAAACAATGATATAAAATTCTATGTATTTAATTACAATTATAAGCACAATAATGTTATTTTGAGTAGAGAAAAAGTTACGCTTAATATCCAATTACCTTATTTATAATTGCTACAAATTCATTTTGAACAACCTTTGAATTATGTAATTTAGGATTGAAAAATACTTAAAAACAAGTACTTTTGTATTTTTCTTGGTCTATCATCTTGTTAAGATCTTGTTTTAGAACTGTAACAATAAAATAATTAAATACTTATTTTGTAAGTAGTGCAGTGGCATAGATTTTTAAAAATATATACCTGATGTTGCATCATTAAATTTAGTTTTTAATGCTAACTTTGTTTATCTTTCTTTTTTAATGCATTTGGTTGCATTTATTCACAAAGAATACGAAAGTTGAAAATATTAAATTTGATTAAAAAAACGAACAAAAGTAGATAATTATTTATAAAATAAACTCGCATATGGTTTCCATACCATTTTTCAAGAAGCCTAATATATCGTTCCGTAATTTTCTTTCCGAAAAAGAAGAGCACGAATCATACAAGCTTAATTTAATTCCAGCTCTTTCTGTAAATCTAGAACTTTCTCTAATAAATTCATTATTATCCCTTTTTTTATTATTCAGTTTTGGGTTATACTTTAATAGCCTGCGGTTGATACATTTCCACAAAAAACAATTCTATTAAAAGACTTTTCCATGCATACATTTTGAAAACAACAATTTGTTTCATTAAAGAGTCGATACTTTCAAGATAAATTGATCTTGAATAGGAGCTCTTGAGAAGCGAACTTAATCTCCTATTTCTGCTTTGAAAACAGGCAAATTAACGAAATATCTTTGATAATTTACTGTAAAAAAACACAATCACTTGTACAAAATCTACGTTATTAAGGAGCTATAAATGATAAGTTTTGAAGGTAGACTGGTGTAAGCCGTACATTCTTATATACTTAAAACAAATATTTTCTGAGCACGATATACAGTGATTTCTTATGGTGTAAAATATCTCTGCGTGTTATTTACAGTGAAATGTCGTAGGACTATCATTTATACTGATATTCCTATGTATAGATTGATAAGTCTAAATACTTTTCGTATACTTAACCAATTTTTAAAAAATTAGTGACTCACATCACTTCGCTGTTAAACAGCTCAAGAATTGCAAATAATTTCTTTAAATTGATATATTTTGCGAGTACAGCGAAGCATATTGAGATTTCAAGTGAATGCACGATGAAAACAAAAGAAATATGTTTGTTGTTTGGTGGTGGCAATAGATAATCAACTGTGCGTAATAACTTCACGGTGAAACATCTTTCAAGGAAGCATTTTGAAAATAACAGTGTATTATCTCGAAATGTGAAAGAAGACGAAACATTTTGAAGAAGGAAATTTTGGCAGTGTTTACGCATTTGGTCATCGGTTTTTTTTTAAAAAAAATTTTAAGTACAATAATTACTGAAGTTTGTGTTGAACGAAATAGGGGGTATATTGCTTCATACGCAGTTGGCTTGGTAAGAAAAAAATAATAATTTAACCTTTAACTGGCGTCGTGAAATTTTTGTCATGGTGACATTTCGTCTCCAGTAATATAACTTATATATATATATTAAATCTAATTAAATTAATTTTTATAAAAATAGTTGTATTTTTACATGACTGTATTTGTCAATAGAATAAACCAGACTTACTGATTGGTGACGAAATTACAAGAGTAGAAAAATATGTGGAGTACTAAATGGCACCACAACAGCAGTTAAGGGTTAAAATCCAAGTCGACTCTTAAATTAAATAGCAAGCTCATCTAATATACAACCGAGAAAATTTTATAGAAAAATTAAAATATGATTAACCGGAAATTTTTTTAAAGATATTGTTATATAAAAGTTTTACAATGATTTATATATTTTATTTATATAAAGGTAGCTTTACGCTCTTATGCTTCACTTTACTTATTAGCGAACGAATCTCCTTTTGTAACAGTTAAAGATGCCTTTCTCATCATTTTTTCACTTGTTTTTATTCAAAATTATCCCCTTTTTATTCAATTCGCTCAGCCTACTCATTATTATCATTGTCTTTCGATCTTAAATCACAAGCTGCTCTACGCAAGCTAATCTTGATTGGCTAGCTTACTAATTTCGGATTGGCTGTTGAAGTTGGCGGTGTAATCCATAGCTTCTTTTTCTTTTTTCAGTGCATTTTTGCTACTTTTATACTTTTTTTACATGGCTCCTTTAAGATGTGATACACAACTACTCATATACAGGGAGTGGAGTTGCTTGCAACTGGGAATCCCTTTGAAATGATAAACTGTTTCGCTGTTTCAGTCTATATATGTAAAATTTTTCAGGTTCTATATCTCACACTACTGTAATGAAAACAGATAAATTAAGAAAATATCCTCGACAATTTACTGAAACAAAACTATCACTCGTACAAGATTATCGATATTAAGGAGAAATAAACATAGCAAATAACTTCTTTAAAATAATATACTTCTGCTAATTTTGCGTGAATTGCGAGGCATATTGAGATTTCAAGATAATTCATTCTGAAAACAAAAAGAAATGTGTTGTTTAGTTTGTGGAAATAGATAATCAACTGTGTATAATAACTTCACGGTGAAACATTTTTCCACAGAGTATTTTAGGGATAACAATAAATGATCAAAATTGTGTGTGTTTTTCTTGTTTTTTTTTTTCCCTTTTCGAAATGTGAAAGAAAGGGAAATGTTTTGAAGAAGGAATGACATTAGAGCACATGGATTTGATTGATTTAAAAAAAAATGTTGCATAATTATTTCATTATACTATACGAAATAATGCCTGGGATATATTAATTATTTCATTAATAGTTTTGATAAAGGTAAAAAATACCTAAAATACATTAACGACCGGCAAAATAATAATAATAATAATAAAAATCTACAAAATATTTATATATAAATAAATTTTAATAATTTATTTTTATCTTTCTTATGGTTCCTCAAGTTTTAGAAATAAAACTACTCCTAGTTGGTGTCAACTAAGAAGTCTGTGAAATGCTTTAACTGTTCAGCTGTTATACTTTTTAAATGTATATGTTGAATGAGCTTTTAATTACCCACAAATTTAATTTCTTGTTAATATAAAAAGGCACAACAAATTAATTTAAACTTTCATAGATTTTTGAGTAAAAAAAAAAAAATCTGTGATTTTGAGTAAAAAGTATAATAGTTGGAAATGCGCAGATTTTCAAAACTCTCAATTTTTGGACCACCACCGTTGAAATGTAGCATCACTTGGTTACCGATATTGCCTGGACGATATTGCCTCTTAAGTATTATACGTACTAGACGTTATATAAAAGATAAAGCACCATAATTAACCCCTTATTAACAGGGTCTAAAATTATTGAAAATCCCTTATTTTTTTTACAGTTTAATAGTGTGTCTTTTCTTTAAAGAGCTTACGTTACTAAGCATCCACAATTCATCATAAAAGTCTCTATATTGAATCAACATTGGACATCGCTAATTTCTATCTCAACTTTTATACTGGTTTTATTAATCAATTTTAATCAATATTCCTAATATAAAGAATGTTTGAAGAATTGAATCTCGTATGAAGTTGCAGAAAGTCGTTGCTGAAACTGTTGAGAGCTAACTTTAAAAGTGTTTCGTTTGACAATAGCGAAATTTCCTCGTCAATGAAATACTCAGTCTTTGTTCAACGACTTTCAAGTGGAAATCTGAGAAATATGCAACTCTTGTTTGCGTTCGATGAAGTGTTAACAAATTACAATTAAAACTTAAATAATGTCTGAAACTTTAAACAATATACGAGTTATTTGTTGATTCTTAGTCATACACATAACACTTTGTTGTATTTTCTTGAATTTTGATATGCTGATTTGCTTATAAGCTTGATTAAAATTTTCCGTGTATCTATCTTAAATAACACTCGATGAAATTCCCCATTCAGTAAATATTTTTGAAAAGATTTAGTATTTATTTAGTTTTGTTGATATTATATTACACCAGAATTACAGCTCGATTTATATAAGTCGAACGTCTGTAATTCGAATTTTAGATTTCTTGAAGAACTTTTGAATGTCATACAGGTAAACGCGCGTTTTTATCATGTTTTATAATGCGAATTTTCTAAAAGCAGATCTACTTTTCTTTACCACTGTATTTTTTTAATTATCTAAGTTTGGATGTATGTTTCGATAGAAAACATAATTAACTCAATATTACGAAAATATTGCATTTATTGTAAATATTTTCAGTAAATTACCAATATAACAATGATAAAGTAGTGCATTGGAAATATTTTCAGCGTTGAAATGTGAATTTATTGGAATTATTTTCAATTATTTCATCAATATTACATTTCGTTGGTAATATTTCTAATACTCTGTATTCGTTTTATGAATATTAGGTAAATATTGGTTAGTAATATTGCAAAATGCCAAAATCCTCAATATTAACTCAGTGTTGCATAAAATTCGTCACAATTGTTGGTAATAATGGAATACTACCAAGATAGGAAACCTATCCCTAACTAGCACAACCAATTAAGAACGAAATGCGTCGACATTGGCTCATTATTACACGAAATTACACTGCAAAAAATAATTGTTGATTTTACAGTATGAAACTGGCACCCCAGCTGCCAGTATTATACCGTAAAATTAACAGTATTAAACAGTAAAAAAAGCAGTAATACGCTGCCGCGCAAGCAGTAATACGCTACCGCGCATGCGCGGTAGTGTATTACTGCTTGCGCGGCAGCGTATTACTGCTTTTTTTACTGTTTAATACTGTTAATTTTACGGTATAATACTGGCAGCTGGGGTGCCAGTTTCATACTGTAAAATCAACAATTATTTTTTGCAGTGTAGCTGGCTGACGGCCGCTAGTGGGCCCGTATTTACATCGGAGTCTGGAATTTATACGAACCTCGTAAAAAAACTGCTCTAGTACTTCGTTATGACCAGTCGTTGTTGCAAAGCATGATTTTAAGCAACATTAAAAAAACAGATTTTCATCGACACATTCTGCACACAACAATCAAAACCCAGATCGAGAGCAACCCCGCATAAACAACAGAGCCATCGCCGACTATTTATCGCTCTTTTGCATTAAAACATTACAATTCTCCATACACTCTCTACCTGGACTCATCAGAGTACATCATTATAAATCAACACAACAATTCTCATAATAAACATGGCTTTACATCAAAACTTAAATATGATAAAATAGAATTTTTATCAATCTACACTACACTTACTGATATTATTATTAATATAAATCGAAAAGTATGACACTTTTCTAACATGTAGCTACATAAACATATACGGCCAGATTTTGTATCAAAATGCCATTATTAACACTTTAATCATCGTTTCAAATTCAAATAAGTATTAAATTATGCATAAAATAAATGTTTTTACTAAATGGGTAAACAAACAAATTGCAAGACTTAAAAAATATTTGACGTCACGCACGGCACTGTTCTCTGCCGACTTCATTCCCATTTTTACTTTTACACCACGCTACACCGTGAACGATTACCTCCATGGTTTAATATTTAAACGTTCACAGTGAATGAATCTTTTGTGTTTAGAAAATCTTCAGAAGTGTTAACATTGTTTATAATGATGATTTAACAATATTTGTTTCTAAGGTGCAACAATACAAAATTAACAATCACAATTTAACTCAACAACGGTACAAAAAAGTACCAACACCTGGCATATGAAAAAATGAAGCGGGCATCCCAGAACTGTTGATGACAGTCAAATGCTTTGTGCTTTTACTATATAGATTGGTCAAATATGATACTAATATTTTATTACAGCTGTGGTAGTGAACATAATTTAACCGATACAACCAATTAAAACTAGATTGAGTCACCTTTGATTCAGTGCTGCTAATTTTGCCTAATATTAGATATCTAGATATAACTGAAAAAAAAAAAAAAATAATAATAATAAAATTTGCTAATTTGGATTATACAACAAATGGTGTATTAATGAACGAATGCGATTACAATTAATATATTTTTTTAAATAACGGATACACTCGCCAAAATAAAAAATATATTTACTATAGTCAACCATATAAAAACAGTGGAAATCTGTTAAAATTAATCAAATAAAATAGTCGCATAGTATAGCCAACTATATAAAAACAGTCTAAATCGGATAAAATCAATCGAATAAAAGAGAAATATTCGAGAGAAATATTCGAGAGAAATATTTTCTTATTGGTTGACTAAGGCATTTTATTTTATCAATATTCAATAAATATTGATAAGTAATATTGCTTACATGACTATATTCCAAAATGCAAGACATCGAAGGTCTAGTTCAGTGCTCCATGAATTTTCTAAAATTGGTGCCAATATTCGATTACTACTATTGGAAAGATTCTTTATTTATATTCAATAAATAAAGAATGGGAATGCACCATCCTAATCCAGATGACGCATCAAAGAGTACTTTAATGAGAGATTAGGATCTGAATTAATCTTTTATTTAAAAACAATAATAATGCATTCATGAACTGAAACAAAATATTCACATACTATCGCCCCCCCCCACCCCAAAAAAAAGTTCATTTTAATTAAAAGCAATAATATATATCAATATATATTTATTTAAGAGAAATATTCATTTTATAAATATTCAATAAATATTGGTAATTAATATTGCTTATATAGACTATTCCAAAATATAAAAGGTCTCAGTCCTGACTACAGTTCTGCACGGGCCCGGTTGTACCAGGATCAAACCCGAAAATTTTTCTTAAAGTCAACCGAAAACCCAATACACTTCAACCCAAACCCGCAACATTTCAAGCCCGAATCCAAACCGAACCCGAAGGGAAAGAAAAATAATCCATATTTTAATACAATTATGAAAAAAACTTTACAGTTAGTATATCTCTTATAACAATTTTATATTTTTTGTGTAACAAGAAACTCATACGTACTCATTAATATTCAAATATATAGTTTTTTTTTCTTTTGAAAAATCGGTCAACCCGAACCCTACCCGGAAGATTCAAAACCCAATCCGAAAATTTTTTTAAGTCAACACGGCCAGAACACGATCCGCAACGAAAAAAATTAGCGTCAACTCGACTGGAACCGAACCACGTGTCAGGTCGTGTTCGGTTAAAACTTGGTTAACCGACCCGATGCAGGACTCTAGTTCTGACTCCGTATTGCACTAAACTCGTAAAATGTGATGCTAATGTTGGATTACTATTATTGGATTACTTTTGTTTAAGAGCTGACAAAACCAAGTAAGAGCGAAATACTTTATTCTTATTCGGGTTGCGCGTTAATATAAAAATGGCGGCTGTCGTATATTCAACTAAAAATGAAAATTTCTGCATTTAAAGACTAGCGATGGGCAGAATGAATGATTTTGATATTCGAATGAACAAAAACATAGCTGCAAATTTTTGTAGTTTTTTAATCATTTGCTACCAGCAACTTTATAAAGGAAAAAAAGAAACTTGATATTTAATTTTAATTAAAAGCCACATAATAATAAACATCTGTCTTTTTTTTCACCAAATGTTTTTAGTTTATTAATAAAAAAAAAAAAAAAGAAGATTAGCATCCATGTTTTTGTTTATTTTTCTTTTACAAAATTTCTGATTCTAATTGATTAAAAAAAAATCGAAGGTTGGCTACTGTACTTTTACGCATGTCTGAATGATTCATTCGAATAATCACAAAATCATTAATTATGATCATCACTACAAAACAAAACTAATAAAAAAAAAGTAGGAAAGAAAAAAAATATATAAGAGAAATAATCTCCTATAAGCTGTGCTTTCGGTAAATATATAGGCCGCGTAATATTCCAAAATACAAGACGCCTCAATTTTGAATTACTCTTGCATAAAAATGGTAAAAATATGTTGTTGATATTAGATTACTATTAGTTAAAAAAAGAAACCTAGATATAACTGACTAAAACAATTAGGACCGAGATGCGTCATACCAACTTGGGTGGCACATCAAACGATGCATTAATGAATGGTTACATTCAAATCAATCTTTCTATAAAATAAAATAAAAATAAAAACACATATACTCAACTAAATCAAAATATTCACATATTTCCAACTAAAAGTTAAATATTGTGCACTTCAGATAAAATCAATGAAAGAAAAAAAAAAAGCCCGAAATATTTGGGAGAAATATTCTCCTATCGGCTGGACTGAGGCATTTCTGATAAAGATTGATGGAACGGGTTGTTTTGGAAGCCTTTTGTCACAGTTATCAGAAAATATGTCGCTGGATTTTAAGAGCTCTTTCTGTCGAGGGAATCTTTTGTAATATAAAACTTGACGCGGCGCAGCGTCTTCTTAATGTTCTGAAAAATACTGACCACTAGACGATTCGACGCGATTAAAAAAAAAAAGGCAGTTTTCAAAAGGCGAAGTTATTGTTGAACGGAAGAAAAAAAAGGCATAAACAATTTCGATTTACAGAAACAAGATATTTCTGCTTTTTCGGTTTTTGTATTTGTAGCTCAATTTTTGCATAATACATATGTAAAGGAATTTGTGACAGGATTAAAAAATTATATCTCTTTTATTCTGTGTCAAAACATAATGGGGAAAGTACTCTGAGATTAACCAATTAGCATCATTAGCGCATATATGCGTACATTTCAAAAATTTCTTTTTTATTCAGAAATTCATAATTCATATCGCAAATTCCGAAAGAAGAATGTTTACTTTATGTCATCACGAAACGTCTGTCATTAAATTACTGTTCAGAATTTCTTGTATGAATTCGGAATTTCTGATTAAACAACAAATTCCTGAAATGCACGCATATACGCACTAATGATGCAAATGGATTAACATGCAAAGGATCACTACGACTACCGTATTTTCGCGCATATACGCCGCACCTCAGACAATTCGATTTCCTGCCAGAATTTATTTTAAATAAAATATGACTTACTTCTGCTTAGCTCTTATTTGACTTTTTATTTTCAATAAAATTTCCGGTTTGAAAAGACTTAACTACGCGCGAAATTACGGTACCTTTGTAAGCATTGGTTCTAATGTTTAAATTTAATTACATTTTCACGAATTTGTATCTGAGATTTTGACACAAATATGCGATTTCAATTCAGAAAATGAATTTCTCCTCTGTTTATAAAGTTGCAAAAATTTTAGCCTTCAAACACCCCCCCCCCAAAAAAAAAATAAATAAATAAATAAATAAATAAATAAATAAAAATAAATAAATAAATAAAATTTAAATTTAAATTTAAGATTAAATTAAATTAAATTAAACAAATTAAATTAAATTAAATTAAATTAAATTAAACTAAATAAACATTTACATTAAACTAAATTAAATGTCCGACGAAGTTAGATTATGTTGGCAAAGATGCTGTAACAACCAATGTCCAACATTACTCAAAGTGCCGAATAAAATTTTCCTTCTTGAATTTGGTGGAATCAAAGTTCAAGGCGTTCAACTTTGAACATGATGGTGCAACAGCACAATCGAGAACATTGCTGTATTGCGGTGTATTTTCGATAGATGCGACCGACTTGTAATTTTGAGAAATGAGGACACAAACATTTCACCGAGATTATACCAATTAAAAACACTTTGAATTTTTGGGAATGCTGTCCAGATTGCTATCCGTATTCATCTCCAATTACCATCTTCTCGAAACCAGCCAACAATGTTGCATTAAATAGATTAGCGTAGTTGATAAATGACGTAATATTTTTCAAATTTTAACATATTGCTAACGGCTAACGCGAATTTGCGTATTTTGGATAAGTGTAGCTGCATATACGGGCGATTATTTTGCATTTTATATGTTATTTATTTCTCAAAAATATATACAATATTCGTATTTCTACAATTAGGGTACTTATGCATATAAATTCTTTAATTAGAAAAAGTACTATTATTATATACATTCATTTGCAACATAATTATGAATACGGACAACAGTTTTCTTAAATGATGCAACATGCAAGAGTACCGTAAATAAACGAACTTCATGCTTAACACAGTGATGCCAGTTGGCTTACTTTTTCTTAAATTCAGTTTTTTTTTAATTGCCAACAGATTTTTCATTAAGTAAAATTTGCCTTATTTAATTGCGGATTAAATAGAGCGAAGACAAGGCGAATTATATCATTTAAAAAAAGTGGTGCCAATCAAGCAATCTGAATTTAAAAGAAGAATTTTACTCAAGTTTTATAAAAATATTTCACAGAAGAAATTTTAATAAAAACTATTTAATTGTTTACTTAACTTATTTCTATGCGATTTATATATTATTTATTTTGTAAAGGAATTTCTTGTTCAAATCGTAATATATTCATTCTGTATTAGCGAAATGTCCGGTTGCTGGTATATTTGGTGTTAAAAGACGGTAACTAACCGTCAGCAAAGTGTTAATATAAAAAGATTTTCATGTTGTTTATTCGGTTAAACAGTTTGTAACAGGGTTGCCAGTTAGGCATCCTTATTCATTCAGAAATTTCGGATCCATGCCAGAAATTTAAAATAGAAATTTTTGTTTTATAAAATGACAGTATATTTCGTGATTGCTTAAAGTGAAACTTTTTCTCTCAAAATTTCCGGTATGAATTCGGCATCTCTGGATAAAAAAGGAACTGGTAATCCTGGTTTGTAACTGTTAATGACAAATTCAGATGAATTAAGACACTTTGAATAACCAATGATTATTTTAAGAAAATATCGGTTTACCACCTTCACTTAATAAACACAAATTTAATCTAAGAATTTTGTGATGCGAGTATAAAATCGAAAGTCAAAATAAATTACATTTATACTATTTTTTATTAAATTCAGTTTTATTATTACAAAATATCGTTATCATTCATAAAAACAACCTGAGCATGATACTTGATTTTTTTTTCTATAAATAATCCGAACTCACTCTATGCAGATAGCTATAAATTTATCAGAATTCCTCCAAACAGAAAATCAACTCAATTTCGCGCACGGTTTAATTCCTACCGATGAATCTCTAACTGAATCCGGCATCTTTTTATCCTAAACAGAAACTTTTTTAAAAATTCCAAAAAAAAAAAACGAAATAAATATCAGCGACAAAAACGCGAGAAATAAAGCCTTCAAGAAGTACCTCTATTAGAAAGAAAAAAAAGGAGAAGAAGTTAGATTGTATCAAATATGCCTCAACCAATGCTGCTTCTGCACTCACGACTACTACTACTAGAGCAGCCTTCTGCCTGTGACTCAAGGAGATATTAATGGGGAATATATATCCGCGACAATTTTTTTATTTTTTACATTTTTATTTTTTTTATTCCCCGAGTTTTATTCGAGTATTTTCCAGCAGAAATCGATAGTTGAGGGTCGAAATTCTGAGATAGGGGCATAATTTAAAGACGGCATTAGGAGTAGCGTTTGATAAGGGGGATGGTCTTAAGGATTCCGGGAAAAAGGTCTTGAGCAACAAAGATTCTTTTTCTCTCTCCTCTGGTGTTGGTCCAAAAACTCTGGTGGGATTGAAGATCGATTTTCCCGGGCCAAGATATGATTTTGACATCTAAAATGGGGTGGCAGGGGGTGGTCAAGACGGTGGCATTTTTTTTCTTTTTGGCAGAGATTACTGTCAATGTTGGCCGCAATTTTGTGTCTTTTTACCGAAAGTTTTATCTATGAAAGTATGAGAAGTTTTTAAGAGTTCTCTTCCCCCTTATTCCTCCGTCTGATTTTCAGAAGGAGGCAATCGAGTAGAATGAAAATCTGGACATTTCTGGACGTTTTGTTTTAATGATGGATTAAGTTTCTATTGTTCCTCTTTGAGGTTATATTCTAGACGCAAGTGATAAGAGCCTATATAAATTTCATTTACTGTTTTTGAGATGTTTGTTGCCGATAGGCTGAGATGCATCTTCCAGTTAAGTATTTTTATGTTCTCTTGCAGATGACAACACAGGAAATTTATAAATTTGTCATGAATTTGTAAAAAAATATATATTGGAGTAATTTCTTATATTGAAATAAACTTACAACTCAGTATCAACTGTTACTTAAAAAGATAAACAAAAGTAATCTTTATATGAATACAGTTTTATGATAAACTTTAAGCTTTCCGCTCTATTTTTATTTGTAAATTATATTATATTATATTTTTAATTTTAATAGCTGCAATTACTTTGAAGAAAGCAGCTATCTTTAAAAAGAAAAAAAAATGTAAAAACAATAATTTAACTAAAATTAAATATATTTTTACTATCTTGACAATAGAAATAATATATATGATTTTAAAGTTGCACGCACTATTTTTCTTGGGAGAAATTTAGCAGTCAACCTCTATACAGTACATATAAATAACACTAAAACGCACTTTAAACAAAAAACTGGTCACAGATCATAATATATATATTTTGTGTGTGTTCATTTAAAAGAACTATAAAAACTATGCTTATCATTATCAATAGGGACCCGATTTAGAACACTTCAATGGTATATAAAGCTAAATTGATTTGAAGTAGTATAAAACCATTAAAAGGATTTTCAAGCAATTATCGCCAATACAACGGCGATAAAATCAAATTATTTTGTCCCCCTGTAAAATGATTATAAACTATATCATTATCTAAATTAAATTCATAAACAGGAACAAATACACCTTTCTGTTATAGGCAGACAATACCTTTCATGTGTCACTCATACCTCTATTGAATCAGTTTTTGGGGAGATAAAGAAAAATTGATATGATTTTGTAAACACTAAATTTGTTATTATTCAATAATACTTAATATTAGTAATTAGCACAAGTGTTAAAATATGATTAGAACTTTTCACTTACTGACATTCAATATTGTTATAGACATTCAATGATGTTTGCAAAGTCAGTTTTCCCAATCAGCTGTTTACATTCAAGTTACAAACCAAGTAGTGGGCTACTTTTTTTTAATTCAGACTGCTTGTTTGGCACCACTTTTTTTAAATGATATAATTCGCCTTGTTTTCGTCTTTTTAAATTTGTTATTAAATTAGGGGAATTTTACTTTCTGAAAAAAACTGGTGGCAATCAAGAGAATTGAATAATAATAATAATAAAGAAAAAATAGCCCACTGGCAACACTGAAATTAAGTAGAATTTAAAAAGTTAAAAAGGGTTGAACGAAGTAAAAATTTGATAAGACAATTTAAAATAGAGTACACCCTTTCGTCTCCCGATTTATGAAGTTATCTGCATACCATATAACTTTACTCACCTTCTCTTTAATTTGAAGATTCCTTGCTTTCCTAACCATTTGTTCATCTCGATATCGATTTTAAACTTCGAAAGTGCCATACGCAATGAATAAACGGACCCTTAAAGTCAGTGAGCCTCATGGAATAAAAAAAAGGGTCGAAAGTTGGGGCGCACGGACCAGTGAAGCGGCGCCCTTTAAAGCCGGGGCGACAGCCCGTAACAGTGGGCGCCTAGCCGGAAAAGAGCCCCGCTGGGAATGAGATGCCTTCAGACCTTTTCCTTCTACTTTCATAAAAAAAAAAGGAAAAAAAAACCTCTCTGATCTTAAAGTTTTCTGCGATAAAGTTTGAAGATTTATGTATGCATGCATACATGAATGCAAGCAAAGGGGAGGAGAACTTTCTTAAAGAAAACCAGAGTTAAAAAAAGGGCCCTTCCCTCAAAATATAAAAAAAAGTTAAAACTTATCTAGTTACTTCAGTTTGTGTTTTTTTTTCTTTAAAAATACAATTAAGAGTTTTTTATTGCGTGCTTACGAGTGTGAGGTTTTAAACGTAAATGTTATTTTTTGATTTTGAATGTTTAATTTAGTTTGAAATGTCCCTCCCTTGATTCGAGTATTGTTCACAAATGGGAGGTTTTATGAGTTTGATTACCAGAAGAGAATATTTTGATAAGCATTTCGGGGATTATAAAAGAAGAAAATGATGACTTAGTTTTAGTTTCTCAGTGGAATTTTGAAGTATCAAAGGAATTTTGGAATAGGTTAATATTTTTAACTTATTTTTCTGTGTACTGTTGGGAATGTCGCTCTTTTTTATTTTTATTGGGTTGTTCGAAAAGTTGGTCTGTACCGGAAAATTCTACCGTTTAATCATTAGACATTAATTCCATTAATTTTAATACATCAATTTTATTTTTTTTTAAACAATTGACGGGGAGAATTTTCCGTTACAAGTTGGTTTTCGCAAACGGAAGGAGCTTTCCGAACAATCCAATAGTTTTAATTTTAATTACTTAAGAGGTGTATAGGCAACATAGTGAAAAAGTTGAAATGGTTGGTGGCTCACGGAAAAATATTCCATCTTGTGCTACGATTGTAGCCTTCCAGCATGTGATAGTGCTAGGCTGGGTATCGTTCTTAGTGGTTCAGTTGGTAGGACGACAGTGCGCTATACTGATGACCCGGTTTCGAAACTTTTTCACTATGTTGGCTATACGCCTTTTAAGCAATTAAAATTTGAAATTTTATGAATGCAAGACGTGAGAAATTTTCTATGGAAAAATTTCCAAGTATTAAAAATAGATTTAACCCAATAGTTGTCAAAATATTTCTAAAATATATGCTTCATTTTATGTGAAGTGTTAAAATGTTGCTCAGTTTCGCTGATATTTTAACACACAAAATTATAATTTAAGTATATATTTTAGAAATATTTTGACAACTAATATATATATATATAGTGAATGGTCAGTTTCTTATGTTTCACAATTTAAATTTTACATTAAGTTTATATGTATATATATATACATATCCTTTAAGAACAATGCACAGAAAAATGAATTAAAAATATTAATTTCCTGAAGAGATATTTTAAAAATACCAATGCATTAAACGCCCATAGGTCTAATATTAGCGAGGGGAATTCGAGATCTCACTGACCTTAACCTAATTTATTGCTGACTTTTAAAACTGTTACTGTTATCGACTTTTCGCGCGATTAAATTAGACGAATTTTTCTGTACGAAAATACTAGTCCCCAGGAATTTTCGGATCAGGAAATTCCCTGAAATGTAGGAACACTGTTTGCGTTCCATATTATAAAATTTAGTTTAACGATAATAATAGTAAATCCCTACAATTCTTCTTTAAAAAAATACCGGTAGCGGTATAATATAAAATTAATTTTGATGAGTAAATTCTTAGACCATGAAATTTGAATGGTAAAAAAATTATTGATTTTCCCTTTTACGTGGCTTTAATTTACATTGAAATATAACTCTTAAGTCTTTTATTTTAATCTTTTAACTAAAAAAAGAAGCGAGCATTAATGTTTCTCGCGTGCAGGAGCATCTTAACATTTAATCAGCAAATTAGGTGTAATATGATCCCGAAAATCTCCGATTCAAAGGAGTGTGCGAAAGATGGGGGAGGGAGAAAAAAGAGAAAATTTCCCTATGAGACTAAAGTATAAAAGGGAAAAATAAAACCGATATCAAAAGAGATTTAGTTATTGATTTAATTACAATATTAAGCAAGAGTCAGAAAATTAATTTTGCGCCTTTTATGAAAAATAGAACGCATTAAAAATTGGAAAATTAAAAAAGAGTGTTATGTAAGGATTATTATTTTTTTTTTCGTTGCTGGATGGAAAATAATGAAATTATATGAGGTAGGGGTTAATATATGCATAGAAGTAGAAATTAAAGGGAGAAAAAAAAAGAGGATCAAACAATGTTTCCTTTATTAGAAAATTAATCACAGACCACTAATTAAAAAAGCTAGATTTCCTTTTAAAATGTAATTTTTTTTAGATAAATTTTATTTTAGTTATGTTATTATTTTTTTAACTTATTTTAACTGCAAATAAAATTTAAAAAAATTACAAAGGCAAAATATTGAAACATTATATTTCACTTTACAGTTTATTATAAATAAAAACATTTATTTAAAAAAAATGTAAAAGTATAAAATCCTTATATATTATTTCTCCTGTCAACATCCCTTTTACTCAGAAAATATGAAACGCAGGACAACGAATGAGATACCATATGAAAGGTTTTAGAACAGGCTTCTGACATAGCCCACTTAACAATTCGTTAAAACATGTTTTTGATTAAAATTTGCTGAAATTAAAAAATTAAATCGGCATTGTTTTCATGAAAGAAATGAAAAGTTTTCCTGAAATTATTGTTGCCAAAAAAATAAAATACCACATTATATGATGCTCACAGCAATTATTATAAAAAACACCGCACGGGTTTATTTTATACTTATGATTAAAAAGCGAAATTGAAATTGAAATATTTAGATTTATATTTCTAAATCCCATGGTCTTCCCGAAGCGGATGACGTCATCCTCTAATGCAGTCAAAATACGATTGTTATTTTTTTTTTCTCGCGCGTGCCTTTTGCAATCTTGGATCAGAGTTTACTCTAACTTTGATGGAATAAATTAAAGGATATTCTGGCTTGAATAAAAACTAAATGTTGTTTGCAGATATTTTTATCCTTACTTTTCTTTAGAAGTTTAAACCTGCATCTAATAAATATTACATATTGATAAAAAATGATACTTCTCTATTATCCCGTCGACCACTTTTCATAACAAAAAACTATCGCCAAATAAACGAGAGAACGTTATCATTGGAATATCAAAATAAATAAATAAATAAATAAAATATAAGAATTTAAGTACACAATTGTTATTTTAATTAATGAAATAACTAATCAATCAGTAAAACATAATAAAAAATACACGCAAATGTTGAATTAAAAAACACTTGATGACGTAACAAACACGTATGATGCTTCTGACATCAAGTAAATGGGACTGTATTTTTGGCGTTTAATCTTACAGTTTGGCGATAGTTTTTGTTATGAAAAGTGGTCGACGGGATAATACAGAAGTACCTAAAAATATTAGATTTCAGTGCGAAATCCTCGCACGGGCCCTCTGGTTATATTTAGTATTAATATAACTTCTGATTAATTCAAAATAATAAATCTATATATTTTTTAATTTATTAATCATTTTTTATTTATTATTTAAAATTGTCAACGTTTAAATTTTATCATTATCACATCTGAATATTATTTTTGACAAAATTTTCATTTTTCATATTCCACTTAATTACGAAACAATTTGAAGTTATTCTATATAATTATCAAATTATTTGCCAAATAAAATTAGAGATACAAGCGTACATATATATATATATATATATATATATATTATAACTCCCATTCTGACAGATTTGTTTACGTACCAAAATAATTAAAATTAATAAATTCTTTTTTATTTTTCCAATTGCCTTTCAATATCCAAAATAGTTATGTCAAATAATTATGTAAAATGGATATTTACACCATCGATTAGAATTCATATTTCTTGCTTTACCATAAAACATGTAAATTGGAAGTAATTTTTATTTTAGTTAAATTGAATTATTTTAGTTAAATACTCAGCCGTCTTGAAATCTAATTTCTTCACCCACCAACAAACATATGAACTAGAAGTAATTTTCATTCCACTTAAAACAGGATTTTTAAAGACCAAATTTATACTTTAATCTTTATTCTGTATTTAATTACATTAATCTTTATCTTCTTTAAATAATCTTTATCTATATTATAAAAAGTTAAAATTATTACATGAAATAGTTATGCAATTAATGCAAAATATAAATACAAAATAGTTAGGTAATAAATGGAAAATTATTAGTTATGCAAAATAGAAGTTTACTCCACCATCTAGAATTCAAATTTCTTCGCCCACCAAGAAACGTGTAAACTAAAAGTAATTTTCATTCCAGTTAAAACATGATTTTTGAAAACTGAATTTATAAAAATATAACAAAATGTAACACCTTGTAATAATATATTTCTTTTACATGCTGAAAGGTGTAAATTAACAACATAATATACAGTAAAATAACTTTTATTAGATTGGGGACATGTTTCGGCTAACTCCAAACCATTTTCAAAAACAAATCAGAATATTCTATAATTGAAGTTATTATATGAAATGCTATCATTTAATTTTGATATAATCTTTCCAGGGTTGTGGTTTTTCTATTACGGTTAATATCAACTATATGCTTCTTTTTTCTGTAACTAAATTTCCTGCTTTAGAGATAACCATAGAGATAATAACACGCAAAAATGACACATGTAACGCTGCAGCTTCTTTTAACTTACCGAAACTGGGGCTCGAGTTACTCCATGGTTACAAATATGAAAATAAAGCAGGAAATTTAGTTACATAAAAAAAAGGAGCATATAGCTGATATTAAGTATAATAGAAAAACCACAGCCCTGGCAAGATGATATCAAGAAGAAACCATCCAAATAAATTTAAATGAAATAAAATAATTTTCCCCTACATTTTGTACTATCCATCCATAATAAGAGAAACCATAGAGATAATAACACGCAAAAATACAACATGTAACAATGCAGCATCTTTTAACTTACCGAAATTGTGGCTCAAGTTACTCCATGGTTACAAATATGAAAGTAAAAATAAAAGATAACGTGCGTAATTTTTAAAAAGTACATGAAAATTAAATGATAGCATTTCAAATAGTAACTTCAAAGACTGTGCAATTATAGAATATTTTCATTTGTTTTTGAAAATGGTTTGGAGTGAGACGAAACATGTCAACAATCTAATAAAAGTTATTTTACTGTATATTATGTTGTTAATTTGCACCTTTTAGCATGTAAAAGAAACAGAATTTATAGTTTCATCTTCATTGACTATTTCCTTATATTCATCTTTACATTCTGAATGCAAAAAAAAAAATATTAAAATTATTACATAAAATGTCTATGCAGTAAATGCAAAATCTAAATACAAAATTGTTTGGAAATAAATGAAAAATTGTTATGGAAAATAGTTATGGAAATCAAAAGTTTAGTCCATCTTCTAGAATTCAAATTTTTTCACCCACCAAGAAACGTATAAGCTAGAAGTAATTTTCAATCCACTTAAAACAGAATTTTTGAAAACGTAATTTATGGTTTCAACTATATCAGCTTTTTTAAATTTTCAAAAAAAGTTCAGAATCGACAGAATCTAATAGTTACCTCTAAGCATTTTTACACCTGCATATCCATCATCCTTTTAGGCTACTATCCGTGCCAGAATTCATAAAAGCCAATATCATGAATATGTAAGTGTTTCTTCTCTCCTCTTGGATCACCGGGGTATCAGGTTAGGTCTCATAAATACTCGATCCTTTCGTAAGAAGACGCAATATATACAGGATGAGAAGGGGTAGAGGAGAGAACGGAAGATATTGGGAGAACTTTGAAAAGAACTTTCTCCTTTGAGAGATTTTACTGATGTGATAAACGTGACTACTTTTATTAGGCGACGTTCAAATCGTTTGATAACAAGCTTGTATGTGGGGTAATAAATCTATTTAAATGAGCGTTAGAGTTCAAAAATGCACGTTTGGGTAAAATGCAATTTGAAAAAAAAATAATAATGCTGAGATTCCGAAATTTCATTTTTGTAGTATTTCATACAGTCAGAAAAATACCGCTTGCAGCTGTAATATATTTTATTACTCCCTGAATTATTTTATTGCTCTCTCATCTTTAAATCAATCACTTGAGGATTTATTACTCTTATTTTTTGTACATATATATATATATTATATATAATATATATAATATATATATTTCAATCTACTGCTTGCGCTAGAAAACCAATAGACAATATCTAATATTTTGAATGACTTTTTTCACACCTGCATATACATAATTCTTTTAGAACATTCATTTATCATACTTTTAAATTCAACATTATCATTCTCTCAGAGCAAAAATTCATAAAATCCAATATCATGAATATGTCTTTATCGGTGTTAAAAACCTGGCGGATTTTTTATTCGGCAATTTCGATTTCATACCAGAAAATTTTGAATTTTTTTTTTTTATTTTATGTTTTAAATCATGGATTGTTTATAATTTTATAAATAACAAATAACTATCTAAACTTTCTGATTACACATCAGAATTTCAGATTAAAAATTCGCCAAATTTGGCAACACTGGTATTTACGCTTTCTTCTTGGATTAACAGGGTATCAGGTTAGGACTCATACAGTTTGTCCCAAAAATGACTGATAGATTTTGAAAGGGGGGGAAAAAAACGGAACGCAATAGAAATGTATCGATTGCAGCCTTATGTTTTGGAAACCAGTGAATTTTATCCCACCAATTAGCAAATTTAGTTAACATTTTCGCCAAAAGATGGTGCTGCAGATATGCGACAGCTAGAGAACCTGGACAAGTCTTTCAGGTTCTCTAGCGACAGCTGCAGAGAAATTGAAGCCGTCACATCTTCATTCGGTATAAGCTACGCAATCTGTTAGTGAGTGCTTTTGAAAGAGTATACACTATTGAAAATAGTTTATTCGTTGGTACAGCGGATATTTTTTGTTTTGGAGTATCACCGCCTGGAATACAGCGCCACCTTTTGACTAAAATGTTAACTAAATTTGCAAAATGGTGGGATAAAATTTCTTGGTTTCCCAAACATAAGGCCACAAACGATACATTTCCATCGCGTCACGCTTTTCTTTTTCTTTTTTTTTTAACTCATCTCCTGCTAATGGTGCGTTTTCGCACCATTAAAAATAAAAGTGCATGAAAAAAAACTGCCAAGCTACCACTATTTTAATATGTTAAAATATTCTTTATTTAATGACAAAAACTTTGCTATTAAACATACCGAATATTATCTTTCAGAATTTTCGGTGGCAAACGAATTTCAGTAAAAAACATTCAAGACTCCGCCCATATAGTTTCGGCAGTTAATGGGTTAAATTAACTTTCAAAATCCATCAGTCATATTTGGGGCACATTGTAAATATTCAATCCTTTCGTAAGAATTCAATATATAGGATGAGAAGTGGTGGAAGAGAGAAAGAAAGATTTTGGAAAGAATTTGCTCATTTGACTGAGATTTTACTGATGTAATAAACGTGACTACTTTTATTAGTCAGAGCTGGAATCATTTGAAAACAAGCTTGTATGAGGAGTGGGATTAATCAATCAACTAAAATTAGGTTGAGAGTTAAAAATGTACGTTTTGGCGAATTACAATTTGAAAAAAGAATGCTACTGAGGTTTCCGTCTGTTCCTTTTGGTAGAATTTTAAACCACCAGAAAAATTATGTTTATAGCTCTAATAAATTTTACTTTCTGATATTAATTTTAACCCATTAAAGCCTACGGGCCATATGGTACCGAAAGATCTACCATGCATTTTGTTGTTTGTATACCAGTATATTTTAAGAGAAATATTCCCTTATTCTGATGACAGAAACTCCGTAATAAAAGGAGACCGAAGTTGCTACTTTGAAAAATTGGTATGAAATGCAAATTTTGCATTTTAAAAAGGAAAATAGGCTTCAATGGGTTAAATACACCATTTAAAAATTTATTACTACGAGACAAACTTTAGCATTTCTTTCCTAAGATAATTTTACGCTAAATAAATTGCGTAGCTGCCTGCCAACTTTGTCGTTTTTCGAGTTCCATAATTTCCGAATAGTCATCTTCTTACTCACTCGCGTAATTTTTGTCATTAAATAAAGCGAATATTTCTATCCGCAATAGTGACAATCTAAAAAAGGGAGAAATGGTAGCTATGAAACTTGATTAAATGTATCAAAATACGGAATTTTAAACTGCAAATTAAACTGTATTTTTTAAAACAAAGTGTATATTTCCATTTTAATACATTTATTGAACTGAAAAATATAATGTTAAAATAGACTGAGTCTAATAGTTACGGATCAGTTTTTTGCACCTGCATATCCATCATCCTTTTAGGCTACTCTCTGTGCGAGAATTCATAAAAGCCAATATCATGAATATGTAAGTGTTTCTTCTCTCCTCTTGGATCACCGGGGTATCAGGTTAGGTCTCATAAATACTCCATACTTTCGTAAGAAAATGCAATATACAGGATGAGAAGGGGTAGAGGAGAGAACGGAAGATATTGGAAGAATTTCGAAAAGAATTTTCTCCTTTGACAGAGATTTTACTGATGTGATAAACGTGGCCACTTTTATTAGCCGGAGTTGGAATCATTTGAAACGTGAGGTAAAAAATCAGTTTAAATGAGACGTTAGAGTTCAACATGCACATTTTGACGAATTTCATTTAAAAAATAACATTATTTTGCAATATTTCTGCTATATATGTATAATTTTTCATTTTATGAAATCCGAATGACGAATTATTGTGTTTCTTATGTCTTTACTTATTTTTCAGAAGTACTTTTAATTCCTTCACTTGAGGATTTATTATATTGGCTAATTCCATACGTGAATGTAGTGTAAGTCACATAGCCGCAAAAGTTTACCGTTCTTGGCCACCGGTATTTTTTTTTAATTCTTCACTGTATTTAATTGTAGATATATGTTATGGTAAAGATACCATATATATTCCTTTCAAAAAATTAAAGCAATCTATATTTTATGTATTTTATCAAATATATTTTCCCCTTTTTGCATTATCGTAATTCGTATACATTCCCGGCTGTTAAAAACGCGCATCCTTTTAATCTTTCTCTTTCAACGAAAGACTTTTAGTCAAAATCATGCATATTGTTTTTAAATTATCATTAACGTACTTATTCGGTCTCCCACATATCAAGAGAAATGAAATTATACAAGGCATAAAATGTTTTCCTTTTCATGGTCAGCTTTGTCTTGCATATTGTTCCAGATGTCTATAGCATTTAAACGGCGCCTTTGATGCATTCCTCGAAAGCCCTATTCCCAAAACAATAATTAACGGTAAAATTCTTAATCTCTCTTTTTAGCCAAAGTGCAATCTTCGCCAAAAGATTTTTCCCTTCCAATGACGTCAATTATGAAGTTGATATGTGTATAAGTAACGGTTACATTTCCCACGCAAAAAAATGCGATTCTCTTGGCTTGAAATGTATTTCGCTTGGCGTGTTTTTCCTTGCGCCCACTTTCATATCGCATAAGAACACTTGCCCTCTGATCACCAGCAGACCAACTTCCCAAAAAATTGCTCTCACCCCTGTGCCACCTTAGGAGATATCAAAATTCGGCGTTCATCCTAAAAATGCAAACTAAGTGTCATCACGATTTTTGGATTTATCAAGAAGGATGTCACCCTGTGCTATGTTTCAGTGTGCCGTATCAAATCTAGGTGTGATATGACTTTTATGGATAACTTGTCTTGTTGTGACATCTCTGCATTAAACGAACTTTGCTAACTTATGTGACTTTCCTTTTCTTCTAAAAAAAACTACTTTCAGTTCAGTTCGATCCCAGGACTTCGTCGCCACGGATTATTGCGAACACAACGTGAGATGTGCTTTTCTTCATCGGTCAATTTCCATGTCTTCTCTGTACTTATTAGTTACAATAGTACTTTTTCTCCGACATAATTTCACGGAATTTGTGATCCCGAGTACTACACCAACTAATCCATATGAATCACCAAACCACACCATATATGTGATTTAATAAGTTAAAATTTCCTTTACTCTAATACTGGTAGTCAAACACCGCAGCCATTTACATCTCTGTGACTGATACTACATCCACTCATGGAATTAGCCTATTATATTTACTTGTGTATAATCATAGCTGCTAACTTTCATGATTTTTACCTACCGCTATTTTTGAACAGAAAAAATTTGGCTTAAATCCTACATTTCGGTGATTCAACAATGAATTTCTTTTGTTCAAAAATAGTGGTAGGAAAAAGTGTAAAATTTGGCAAATATGTATAATGCTCATGCGCGTATTATGCGCGCCCTGTTTTGTTTCGTGAAAATCGAAAACAAATATATGTATATCTTGCGTATAATGCGCATCAGGCAAAAACTAACTGCGAAAAATCTGAGATATTGAAAGAAAAAAAACCTTAGAAATCCTGACTTACAATTTTTTCCCCCTCGAATCAAAATTTCTGTGTTCACTCACATATACTTCGCTACTTATTAAAATACCATAAAAATAAGGTTTCTGAAATGTATATTCTTCTCTCATTGGAAGGTGTGTTTTAAAATATTTATCAACATCCGAAATCCATACCATGTATTTGCCCCTAAAACACAAAATACCGCATGTAAAAGTGCAATTATTTCACTTTTTATTCAATACTTTTATTCATAGAGTTTTATCACAATATCTACATACTGGATTTCCTGATCTAGTGAATTATATTAATTCATTTCATCATATCATCTATATTAATTTATGTATGGTTTCATGCAGTCATTAGAAATATTCAGTATATTGCGTCCCCCATTTTTTTCTCGAACCTAAAACTTTGTGCGGACTATCTAAAGCCTCCACTCGACTTTCGAACATTTTATAGAATATCGTGGATTCAAATAAGTTTCTTACACAATGGAATGGATGGACTATATACCAAATCTGGGTTCGAGGCTGAATAAAGTCACGTGGTACCAGTAATTTACCAAACTAACTTCTAACTGATAAAAACGGAAGCTATTACTTATTTACCCCATGAACTGTTTCGCTGGTTGGACCCTTCTCTTCTTTACGCCAGAAGTTCTTTGCCTTGACCCCGTGATCGTGACGTAGATGAAAATTACCTCCATTAGCTAGATTCGAACGCTGGACCTGCCGTTCCGAAATATGTAACATTACCTACAATGCTTCAGTACATCGCTAAAATATCTATCACTATTTCTTTTCCCTGTGTTTCATTTTCTTGGTGATTTTCCCTATATAATCTATCGCAAATTGGATTAAATATCTAATCCAATTTTCACGAAAATCTATACATGAGTCCGTGCGACGGCGGTTAATAACATATTCGCCAAACCACAACAACCCTTTCAAGGGAGGTGGTTCCTTTTTGGACCACCTAATTTTAATCCCTTAATGCCACATTGGCACCAGAATTTTGTAATGAAAATTTTCCTTTTATTAAGTACGTTGAGAAACGCATTTACTTATTTTCAAATAAATTTGTTTGTAAAATCTGGTGTTAGTCAATCATTTCAGCATTTTACGAGTAGAAGTACTTTGCCCCTGAAAGGGTTAATCGGAATAAAATGCGTTGGATGCACAAGTTAACAAATCAGCGCGCGTTAAAAGCTGACATATCATCAATTTCCTTATTTTTTCCTTTTGTAATTAAAGGCTACTAATAAGCATATTATGAGATTAATTCAACAATGATGATAAAAAATAATTGCAATTAAAAATATTAAATCATTAAGCAAAAATTAAAATTCTATAAATTACTCTATTACAAATTGACAATTTGTGAAGCACATATTCTAATCATCATTTAAATTTCTATAATAAATCCAATCAAATTTAAAAAAAAACGCAAAAGAAAACTAGTGTATGATACACAAAAATAAAAAAATGTGCGGCAACGACAATAATACTAAAATATAACATATATTTATTAAATTACACTAATATTTTTACTATTGAAATCAATTTTAGTAAAAATTCATAACTACAATATTTTTCTTGTTGCAAGCAACCAAAAGGTAAAAAAGTAAAATCAAACATCATAAAGATAAAAATTTGTGTCACAAACGGATCTTAATTTACCATTCGTGACATTCTGTGAAATCGATTTTACTAAATATATACTCCAAAATCCGGAAATTAAAAGAAAAAAGTTAATATATCATAAGTTGTTGAAATCTCTCGGCTAAAAAATAAAAACAAAGGAAAACTATAACTAAACCCCAATGTTCCTCCACTGGGATTTCAGCAGCTCCTACAAACATCATGATTTAAAACATCCGACAAGTTAAACAATTTCGTATTGTTTCATCCGAGGAGCAAAACTGTCGAAATCTCAATTTACAACAAGGTTTTCGAACGTTATCAGCTTTACTTGCAACATCCTGGGAAAGTGCCACACAAACAGTAAAAGAAACGGCCAAGAAAATTACGATTTTGCATGGACTTTATATGCACCATTGGATTTGGGAGAATTGGCGATAAAAAAGCTGAGGATCTTTTCCCTAATGTTTTCACTTCACTTCATTTAGTCCTTTAACCCAGTTACTCTGTGTGTTCCTCTCTAATGTAGCAATGTATTATCGTTCTTTGGGAAGTTATCGAGTAGCATGCCTGTGTACTTTATATCGAGCTTGCGCGATTCCGTTTTAACTCTTAATCTTTTTTATCGAGATACTGGACGTTTGGAATGTTTTATTTTATTTAGTTTAACAGTTTGAAGCGTTAGCGCATTTATTTTCTCTTCTTGAAAATAAGCCTCATTGTTTTTATTTGAGCTTTGCTGGAGTTGTTTAGCAATTCCGGATGCAATATTATTTTTTATTTTCTCAGGAAATAAAATTTCCGGTTTCAAAAGTTGTTTTTTTGAAACCATGTTAAAGTTTAAAATAAAAGACGCAATTAAAAGGCGTAGTTTTGGAGAAAATATTGCCGATATTTTCTTTGTTTATATTTATGTAAAAACTACTGTATCGTAGATTAGGAGCACTTTTTCATATATTTTTGTTGTATACTTAACTACAATATATTCTTAAGTTATGTATTAATCAAGAAACATATTCGTGATTCGTATTAAAAAGAAAAACCGTTTGGGGGGGTCATACATAAATGTTGAAAATATTGATAAAGTTAACTAATGAAAAACTAATATGAACAAATGTGAATAAGGGATAAAAAAAATTAAATTCAAATACATTTCTGATAAATACAGATAAATTTAATTAAAATTTAATTTTAAATTCTTGATTTAAACTGAATTTACAAATTTTTAAAGCAACTAATTCAGCTGAAGTATAATTAATAATTCATACATGGATGTGTGTGTTAATGTCAAAATTTTCAAAAGAATAATAAACTTAATACAGCTATAATTATTTCTATAACTGTGTTTAGGAATAAATTTGATCCATTGCAATATAGAACATTTATTTATACTGAATATTGCAGACCATTGTAAGGAAATTAAAATATTGAAATAGAAAGATCAATAATGATATTTGTAAACATAAAGTCTTATTATCAAAAATCAATACAAAATTTTCTATTCGAAAATTAAAATTCAATTAAAAAATTATAAATAAAAATTTATAAATTCAATTAAAAATTTATAAATAAAAAAATATAAATTCATTCAATTAAAAAATTATAAATAAAAATTTATAAATTCAAATAAAAATTATAAATAAAAATTTATAAATTCAATTAAAAATTATAAATAAAAATTTATAAATTCAATTAAAAAATATTATTTGTTCAATTAAAAATTTATAAATGATTTTAGGGAAAATTGTATCTTGATATACAAATGATTGACCTACAAATAGTGATATTAGTTGCTAATTTTACTAACAGATGAATCTTAATGTTTTCATAGCAAACAAGAAACCAATTCCATATCCCATGTTTCCAACAGCGACAGCTCTGTCATGTGTGGTAATCACGTGATGAAGGCAAAGTAGGAAATTTATAAGCAGTAATTATAATTTATGGAGTTGGATAGGCCCCATCTTTATAAGTGATTCATTAGAAAAAATTTATAAGTATTTTATAATTTGTGCCTTATAAGATGTCATTCAAGTTGTCTCAAAAAGAAAAAAATGTCCGATAATTGAACGTAAAAAAAGTATTAAAGCATAGATTCAATGGTCGGAAAATTACTTTTATATTGTAGCGAACTACAACTACAACTATTGTACAGAAAATGTAGTTAACTACAATTACAACTACTTTGTCGAAAATGTAGTTTTTGGTACAGTATTGGTTGATATTATAGTACAGATTGGTATTGTAATACAACTACAATTACTTGTTTTAAAAAGTAGCGACTGCAAACTACTTTTAAAAAATAATTCGCTACATTCAAATTTTGTCAAAGGTTCTACATTTGAAATTCAGGACGCCAATTAATACAACGTCCCTTTCATTATATCGAGTTTGCCAAGATATAATCAAATAAATACGATAAAATAACCAAGGTCTTAAAAATTAAGAAAGATAACATACAAAAAAAGTTTTGTGTTATTCTCTAAAATGTTAGTTTAGGCACATATTACTTTTATATGCCAACCAAGGCAATTCAATATTAATTTTCTTTGTCATAATACCAAAAAATAATAAGTCTATAAATAAAGTAATTCCAAAAGACGAAATTGGCATTGAAACATGAAAGTGCAATCTAATAATGGGTAAGTAGACAAGTATTTCCAGCAAGAAAAGTAATTTCTTTGTTTTGGATTTTTATACTTTTATTTACCAGCAAGTATCAATGGAAAAATTCATAACACCATACGATGTGTCGCTAAACACTGCAGCTGAGTGGCTACCATTCGCAAATAGTTGCGCAGAACACATTTTGCACAAAAGAAGCAAGTTACGATCACGTGGTTAGAAGAATAGCACATTTTTCTTTTCTCCTGAGGTGGCGTTAAAAGTATTGTCATTGTTCGCTACAAGCTACTGGATTTGTCAATCGAACTACTCAATACATTACATTTTTCAAAATGTAGTGCGCTACACTACAAACTCCCGGAACAAATAGCCACTATTGCAGTTTCGCTACTTGTAGTGCACTGTTTTTTACCATTGCATGGATTTGCAGTTAAAATATTTAGATGGCATATCTATCTATAAAGTTTGTAATTAATTTGTGTGAATATATTCTGATCCCTTACTTATTTTGTATTTATTATATATTATTATTTATTTCTCGGGCTTAATACCAATTTGTAATATGAATCAACAATTGTCACTCACTTTTGATTTTATTACTTAACTTTATTACACACTTTTCACAATAAACAAATAAATAAATAAATAAATTATGCGACACAACTGATTTTTCCCCCTCTCATATAGCAGCTATTACAAAATAGGTACTAAAAGAATATCGGAGCTTCAATTTTGAGGCAAAAAATTTCAATTAAGAGCTATATAATTGTTTGTTTTATAAAATAATGATACATTTTTATTTCGTTTAGTCAAATTTCCGAGCTTCAAAGTCATAATGTAAAAATTCTATATTTAAATTAAGCATCAAATGTTGAAGTCCGTGCTATTAAGCCAAACTCCGACACAGCTGATTTTTTTTTCTCGTATAGCAGCTATTACAAAATATGTACTACAAGAATATCGGAGCTTTAATTCTGTGGCAAAAAATTCAATTAAGAGCTATATAATTGTTTGTCTTATAAAATAATGATATAGTTTTATTTCGTTTAGTCAAATTTCCGAGTTTCAAAAGTGAATGTAAAAAATCTATATTTAAATTAAGCATCAAATGTTGAAGTCCGTGCTATTAAGCCAGAAATATAATTCTTCAAATTTAACTTATATTTATTTCTTGTAAAAGCCACACCATAAATTAATGAAAATAATAACTGATTCGAAGAAAAGTTTTCTAAAGAAACAGAAACGGAATTACTAAAATGTAAGATTTTTACAAAATTCATCGCGAAGAAAAAAATCAATTCATTCAAACTTTTATTTTACGCATTATTTTACAAATAAAAGGAAATAAAACTAATTTAAAATTATTAGATATAATTGTTAGTCTCATAAAATAAAGATAATTTTTTATTTAGTTTAGTGAAATGTCCGAACTTCAAAAGTCATAATATATATATATATATATATATATATATATATATATATATATATATATATATATATATATATATATATATATATATATATTGTTATGAATTTTGTATATACCTGTAAATATTCCATTTGTTTAAATTTATTTTATTTTATTATTGTGAATCTTGCAGTATTATTAATGTATTTCCTATTGAGCATCATGTAACTCAATGCTAAAGGCCTCAGGTGGTTTGCAAGGAAAACAACCTTACAGCATCGGTTTTTATAATGAGTTCTATTGGAAAATCGCCAAGGAATGGGTTTATCGCCAAGTTGGCGATGGTTTTGGCGGCTTATTTTTGTCGCCAAATTTGGCGATATATCGCCAAATGACGGATTTGGCGACTTTTTGTGCAACCCCCCCTTATACCTTTACATTGGGATCCTTTCTCGCTTAGGTTCTCTATCGAAAGTTAAAGCACTTTCTGGTAATCTCTAGCATCTGAAGGCTCTGGAATAATCTGGAAAGATCTCTGAAACCTATATAAGGACCTCCATCAGTTCAGTTGAGTTAGTTGTCTGTCAACTGCGATTGAATTCATACGAGAGGCTTTGCATTGAGAACTGTGATTCTCGGATTGATTTTGTCGTATGATTTGTTGATACGTCGTATTGAACGCATTGTTTCTGTGTGAAATTTTGCTTTGCTTTTATTGGATTTGAAGATTACTGAATATCTTGTAATTTTCAGAAGATATTTGTGATCGTATTGCACTGTTTATAGTGAATAAAGCCTCTTTTTATTGTCCTTATATATTGGCATCAGTCCTTTCGAACCCCGAGCTCACAACATTTGGTGTCAGGAGTGGGGTTGAATGCCGATTACCAGAGCAATGGAGGCGCAACTGACTAAATTATTGGAGAAATTAGGAGAGATGGATGAGAAAATGACTGCGAACCAGGCTGAAATGAAGAAGGAAATGTCAGCGATGGATGAGAAAATGACTGCAAACCAGGCTGAAATGAAGAAGGAAATGTCAGCGATGGATGAGAAAATGACTGCAAACCAGGCTGAAATGAAGGAAATGTCGGAAGAAATGAAGAAGGAAATGTCAGCGATAGATGAGAAAATGACCGCAAACCAGGCTGAAATGAAAGAGATGTCGGAAGAAATGAAGAAGGATATGTCAACCAACCTTGGTGAGTTGACAGAATTAATAGATAATAAAATAACATCTTTAAATGAAAGAATTGACAGCGTGGAAAACAAATTTGAAGGAAGATTTCTGGAAATAGAGGAAAAAGTTCAAAAGACAGCCAATACCGTAGAAGAAAGGATAGAGAGTATAGAAAAGGAGTTGGAAAATGTGAAGAAACAAAAGATAACTGCCGAAAACTATCCCGAAGATGTCAAGTATCAAGCTATGCTTCCCCGGGCCTCTATTAAACTCTCAACCTATGACGGAAAATCCTCATGGCCAGTTTTTAAGACACAATTTGGGATCGTAGCGGACGCCAATGGATGGGATTCCCAGACAAAGGCTTGCCAGTTAGCTGCTTCTCTACGAGCTGATGCTGCCGACGTCCTACAGACTTTGCCTGCAAATGAACCGCTGGATTTTGAAACGCTCGTCAGTGCCTTAGAATTACGCTTTGGCGAGAAATGCATGAAGGAATATAGCAGACTCCAGCTCAAATCTCGACAGCAGAAATCCACTGAATCCCTGCAAGAGCTTGCTACGGATGTCGAGAGACTTTCACATCTTGCTTATCCTGACTGTCCGACTGAAATTAGAGAAAGCTTGGCTCTGCAGCATTTTATTGATGGTGTGCGTGACTCTGAGATCCAGAAACAACTCCGGATTGCAGATCTCAGTGACTTAAAAGGGGCTTTAGTTTATGCCCTGAAATTCGAGGCAGCCCAGCAAGCTACAAGGAAAGATCGACACTTTGTGCGAGTAGCCAACATGCCTGAGACGTCGGATAGAGCTGTGGAGCATTTACAGCAGCAGATGAATGACATAATGAGAAAGATGAACTCCTTAATGGCCAACAAACCTTACAGGAAGATCAAGTGCTGGAAATGCGGTGGAGAAGGCCATATCCAAATCGACTGCCCAAGACGACCCAGCACCGAAGGTAATATCTCTCCCGCTAAAGGAGGAGCAGGAAAACTGATTAATGGCCATCTTGCGGGGCGGAGGTTGCCAGATTCTGAGAAGCCCCATTTTCAAGTATGTGAAATTTCTGCAAGAAGTTGCGGCGAGAACGGAGTTTTTCTAGTCGGAAGCGTGAATGATTTGCCCTGTAATATGATCATCGATACAGGAGCCAATGTGACCATCATTCGGAAAGATCTAGCTCAGCGGCTGAAAGAAAAACTCTCCTGGACCCCGCCACGTGTTATCCTTCAAACTGTGACAGGAGATAAGATCGACATATTTGGAAGAATGACGCTGAAAATAAAGTTTGGGAACGCCGCTTACCATCATACAGTCTATGTAGCCGATATTTCAGACCCTTTCATACTCGGACTGGACTTTTTAAAAGGGCATGGATTTACACTGGACTTTAAGAATAATGAGTTACGCTCTGCTCAAGAAGATGTCACTATTTTCAAATTTGGAAATGAGTCCGGGTCCATTCAACGGATCACAGCCAAGGCAGATGTTATCATCCCTCCTCGAACCGAAATGATGATACCTGGAGCAACTGGAAACGAAAGAATTTTCCAGTATGGCTTGACTGGATATCCTGAGAAGAGCCCAAAGGGAGTGCTAATAGCATCAGCGCTGGTAGATCTGTCGAGAGATGCGATACCCGTGAGAATTGCAAACGTAAGTGAAAAGTCTAGAATTATCCAGAAGGGTGAAGTGCTTGCAACCTGTGCTCCAGTCACCTGTGTTTGCAAAGACCCGAGCTTGACGTTGTCGGAGCCGTCTACAAGTTTAACACCTGAAATTGGACGAAATGAGAATTTATCTCCTGAGCAGAGACATGCCGCAGAAAGACTGTTCCAGGAATTTAAGGATGTGTTTTCACAAAACGAGAGTGATATAGGGCGCACTTCACTGACACGTCATAGAATTGATACTGCACACCATCCACCGATTAAACAGCATCCAAGACGCTTGCCGTTCGCAAAACAAGAAGAGGTTTCTAAGCTCTTACGAGAGATGCAGGATAGTGACATCATCGAACCGTCATCAAGTCCGTGGGCCTCTCCCATCGTGTTGGTCCGAAAGAAAGATGGCTCCCCAAGATTTTGTGTGGATTATCGTAAACTTAACGATATCACGAAGAAGGACAGCTATCCTCTACCAAGAATAGACGACACGCTAGATACTCTTTCAGGACATAAATGGTTTTCCACGCTGGATTTGAAGAGTGGATATTGGCAAGTAGAGATCCATCCTAATGACAAAGAGAAGACAGCATTTACTACTGGACAAGGACTTTGGCAATTCAAAGTTATGCCGTTCGGGCTCTGCAATGCTCCAGCAACGTTCGAGCGCCTCATGGAGACAGTGTTAAAAGGCCTGACTTTTGAAGCTTGTCTCATCTACCTAGATGACGTCATCATTGGTGGCCGCACGTTTGAAGAACATCTTGGAAATATTCGAAAAGTGTTAACGAAGCTAAGAGGGGCGAATTTAAAGCTGAACCCTCTGAAATGCAAGTTCTTCCAACGCGAAGTAAATTATTTAGGACACATCATCTCAGCTGAAGGTGTTCGAACAGATCCTGCAAAAGTGTCTGCAGTAAAGAACTGGAAGCGTCCGGAAAACGTCCATCAGTTGCGAAGCTTTCTGGGACTATGCACTTATTACAGAAAGTTTGTTCAGGGGTTCTCCAACATCGCAAGACCCTTGCATAGGCTCACTGAAAGCAAGCAGAAGTTTCTATGGACACAAGAATGCGAGAATTCCTTCCAGCAGCTGAAAGAAGCTCTCACATCCTCTCCAGTCCTAACCTATCCACACCCCGACAAACAATTCACTGTGGACACGGATGCTAGTCATGAAAGTGTCGGTGCTGTACTTTCCCAAGAAATAGATGGCCAAGAACGAGTCGTAGCATACTGGAGCAAATGTTTGTCGAAACCAGAGCGGAATTATTGCGTCACTCGTAAGGAGTTATTAGCTATAGTAAAAGCCATAGAACACTTACATCACTATCTCTATGGCAGGAAATTTCTCCTTCGTACTGATCACGCATCCCTAACATGGCTGATGAATTTTAAGAACCCAGAGGGCCAAGTAGCCAGATGGATACAACGACTCCAGGAATACGACTTTGACATCAGGCATCGTAAAGGCTCATCGCATGGAAATGCTGATGCCTTATCAAGAAGACCGTGTCCCGAAAGTTGTCGCTATTGTTCCAGAGCGGAGAACAAGTATAATCCCGAACATGTCATACGCCAGACGAAAACTTCACTATCAACGCCACCAGATCCCTGGAATGATGAGAAGATTCGAGAAGATCAAATTGCAGACTCTGACATCAAACCAATCTTGGAGTTATTAGAATCTTCTAGCTCGAAGCCCAGTTGGAAAGACATCTCGACTTACAGTCCTACGACGAAGCAATATTGGGCTCTTTGGAACTCTCTCCACGTCAGGAATGGTGTCCTGTTCCGAAAATTCGAATCGGAAGACGGGAAGACATCTCGGTGGCAGTTGGTACTTCCTCGATCCCGAATCCCAGAGGTCCTCAAGGAATTACATGGCAGTCCCACTGGTGGCCATTTTGGAGTCATGAAAACATTACATAGAGTCCGAGAGCGCTACTTCTGGGGAAAAGCGAGAGCTGACGTCGAACAATGGTGCAAATCTTGCGATGCATGTGCAGCTCGGAAAGGACCAAAGAAACGTAGCCGAGGAAGACTACATCTCTACAATGTAGGAGCACCTTTCGAACGCATCGCCCTTGACATCCTAGGCCCTCTGCCAAGAAGTGCTGATGGCAACAAATACCTCCTTGTTGTCATGGACTACTTCACGAAATGGCCTGAAGTTTATGCCATCCCTGATCAAGAAGCTTCTACGGTTGCGGATGCCTTGGTACACCAGTGGATATCAGGGTATGGAGTCCCCCTTCAAATGCATTCTGACCAGGGGAGAAATTTCATCTCTGCTGTGATTGAGGGTCTCTGTCAACTTCTCGGAATGGACAAAACTAGGACGACGCCTTTACATCCACAATCGGATGGCATGGTTGAGAGATTTAATCGTACCATCCTCAACAATCTCTCACTGCTAGTCTCAAGAAACCAACAAGACTGGGACCAAAAACTTCCCTTGTTTCTTCTCGCCTATCGCAGCGCCGTCCATGAAACAACCGGCTATTCCCCGTCTCAGATGCTTTTCGGTCGTGATCTTCGTCTACCTTGTGATCTGATTTTTGGTCGCCCTCCAGATGCGCCTTCATCGCCAGAGGGATACGTGCAGAATCTCCAGGCACGATTTGAAGACGTCCACAACTTGGCTCGAGAGCGGATCAATTTACAGACGGAGAAGATGAAGACCAGGTACGACACGAAAGCCACGGGACATCAATTCAAAGAAGGTGACAAGGTTTGGTTTTATAATCCGACTCGACGTAAAGGACTTTCTCCCAAACTGCAATCGCACTGGGACGGTCCTTATACAGTCCTAAACAGACTGAACGATGTCGTAATTCGGATCCGAAAGTCACCAAGTTCGAAGCCTAGAGTCGTTCATTACGACAGGCTGGCTCCATACTATGGCCATAGTACTTAGTTCATTGATTGTAAATAGTGTAATGTAAATAATGTAAATTAGTATGACCATGGTCTTGTATATAAGTTAATGTAAAAATTTCTTTTGCTTAGCATTATCATTATTATTGTTATTATTATTTAAATACTTGTATGTAATAATGTCTATGCTTTAATTTAATTTTATTTTTAAATAAGTGTATATTTTGTATAATTCAGCATTATGAATGTGTTTTGAATAGTATAGCATTTGTTGGTAACGGGTTTGCTTTCCGATCAAGGGTTGAACTGCCCGGGACGTGCAGTCCTTGAGAGGGGGGCAATGTTATGAATTTTGTATATACCTGTAAATATTCCATTTGTTTAAATTTATTTTATTTTATTATTGTGAAACTTGCAGTATTATTAATGTATTTCCTATTGAGCATCATGTAACTCAATGCTAAAGGCCTCAGGTGGTTTGCAAGGAAAACAACCTTACAGCATCGGTTTTTATAATGAGTTCTATTGGAAAATCGCCAAGGAATGGGTTTATCGCTAAGTTGGCGATAGTTTTGGCGACTTATTTTTGTCGCCAAATTTGGCGATATATCGCCAAATGTCGCCAAGTTGGCGACGGATTTGGCGACTTTTTGTGCAACCCCCCCTTATACCTTTACATTGGGATCCTTTCTCGCTTAGGTTCTCTATCGAAAGTTAAAGCACTTTCTGGTAATCTCTAGCATCTGAAGGCTCTGGAATAATCTGGAAAGATCTCTGAAACCTATATAAGGACCTCCATCAGTTCAGTTGAGTTACTTGTCCGTCAACTGCGATTGAATTCATACGAGAGGCTTTGCATTGAGAACTGTGTTTCTCGGATTGATTTTGTCGTTGATACGTCGTATTGAACGCATTGTTTCTGTGTGAAATTTTGCTGTGCTTTTATTGGATTTGAAGATTACTGAATATCTTGTAATTTTCAGAAGATATTTGTGATCGTATTGCACTGTTTATAGTGAATAAAGCCTTTTTATTGTCCTTATATATTGGCATCAGTCCTTTCGAACCCCGAGCTCACAACAATATATATATATATATTTAAATTAAGCATCAAATGTTGAAGTTTGCGCTATTAAGCGAGAAATATAATTCTACCAATTTAACTTATATTTTCTTCTTGTAAGAGGCACGTCATTTAACAATTTCATTTTCCATTCTATTGAGGTAAAATGTACCTTCTTCCTTCTATTTTTCTCTTGTAAAATCCACATCATAAATTAATCAAAATCATAACCGATTCGAAAAAAAGCTTTGTAAAGAAACATAAACGAAATTACTAAAATGTAACATTTTTACAAAATTCATCGCGAAGGGGATTAAAAAAAACATTCAAATTTATATTTTACACTTTATTTCGCAAATGAAAGGAAATAAAACAATTTGAAATCATTTAACAATTCCCAATCTATTGAAGAAAAATGTACCCCCTTCATTCTATTTCCTTCTTGTAGAAGCCACATCATAAATTAATCAAAATCATAACCTATTCAAGAAAAGCTTTGTAAAGAAACATAAACGGAATTACTAAAATGTAAGATTTTTACAAATCTCATCGCAAAGGGAAAAACAAAATCATTCAAACTTATATTTCACGCTTTATTTTGCAAATAAAAGGAAATAAAACTAATTTAAAATCATTTAACAATTCCCAATCTATTGAGGGAAAAATGTACCTCCTAGTCCTCTTTTAAAAATTTCTACGACCATATTTATTAATTACATTCACGGCCAAATTATTTGCTCAACAATTGTTGCGATTTCCTGGATTTCACTGTTTCCTCTTCTCCAGAACTCCTTGAAAGTAATTTTATCGTCATTTGTGTTTTTAGGATTTAATTTTATCGATTTCAAATCCAATTTGGACTAAGGCAAGCCATAAAAGAATAAAGTTTAAATATATGGGGGGAAAATAAACTTAACATATTATCTTTAAAAATAAGGGAATTGCATTGAGTAACTTAAATAAGCAACACTGAAATTGGAAATTCGGGAATTTAGTTACTCCTTGCCTTAACTTATCAGGAGTTAAGAGTGTATATTTGCTGACTTAAAGTAAATTAACGAAGTATATATTTGTACTCTGGAAGAAAAGATTATTTAAATTAATATTCCAGATTTCCCGATGTTTCTCCATAAGCAAAACTGGACGCCAGTTTTAAGGGTTTCTAAATTCATTTTGTGGATGAAATACGAGCTTGCTGTCGAGTTGTGTACTTGAAGAAACCGTTACATAACTAGATCAAATTTAAGACAATATAATTTCATTTGCATGATCTGAAATACGTAGATTGTATGGTGATGTATATATAAAAATAATGTCGACATGAAAAAAAAAAAAAAAAAAAAAAAAAAAACATTTCTTAAACTAATATTATATTTTTGAAGCTGAAAAAATAATGCATATATATACTACAAATAAATAGAAATGCCTCAATTGAGGAATTACCTATCGTGGGTTGTTTTTAAGGGTTTGTAATTTCATTTTGTGAATGAAATGTGAACTTTCTGTCGAGTTGTGTACTTGAAGACAAGGTTACATAACTAGATCAAATTTAAGACAATAAAATTTTAATTTTCATGATCTGAAATATGTAGAATGTATGGTGATGAAAATATAAAAATAATGTCGACATGAAGAACAAAAAAAGCATTTCTTAAACTAATGTTATACTTATGAAGCTGAAAAAATATATAAATGCCTACATCTGTAGGATCTAAATTTACCTTACTTATAACGTATCAGGAAATTAAATAACTCTCTGGTTTTTACTTATTGTCCATATCTTGAACGCATGAGATGCAAAAGCAAAATTCAGGAATCACAAGCACGATGACTTTAGACCAGACACACTTAATCTGCGGGCCGCATGTGGCCCTTTATATACGGCTCAAGACGCACAATCATTAATTCACATTTATAAAAATTTTAGATACGAATAAAATTTATTTACGACCTTCACTATTGTTTTAGATATATTTATGGGAAACAAACATCTATGCTGTTATTTACAATTAAATTTAAATTACGTTAAAACATGCCATTTATGCTATTTGCTTAGCCAGAAGCTCTGTTTATATATCTTCCTATTTGCGTTACATGGTGTATATAATTTTTAATCTTCGCCATTAATCAAACATTACTTCAAATAAATTCAATTTGAACTATATATTTTTATTTTTTAAAAAGAAAAACGGTTTGGCATTCAGCAAAAAATCTGATTTATTTTTTAAAAATATTTTTTTTTTCTATCTTTAGATCTTGAAAATTCTGCAAAATTATATTATTATGCTTTATACTTAATATATAGTTGTAATAATTGAATTAATTGTGTTACATTGCTTTGTTCTACTAATTTTGTTATTTTTATTATATTTATTAATATTATTATAAAATATAGTAAATTGCGTCCCACCTAACGTGGCTAACATATGTTTGCGACACGCGAGAGAGAAGGGTTGAGTATGGTAGCTTTAGACTTTCAAAATTTGAAATGCTCAGCCTATTTATTATTTTCCATCACTGATGAAGCATTAACACTAGAACCGCCGAAATTTTACTCAAATTTTATTAAAATATTTTACACCAGAATTTTTATTTAAAACTATTTAATCTAATTATTTAACTTATTTTTATGCGTTATATATTTAATTTATTTTAAGAAAAAATTCTGGTTCTAATCTACAATTATTCATTTGGTACGGGTCAAAATGACCCGTCATCGCGGTTCTAGTGTTAAGCCGAGAGCGGTTAAGAAAGCAACTGGCTGTGATAGGCCTAATTGAAACATTCTACAGTTATTGCATAAATTACTATTTCTAAGTGTTTATCTTGGTATATTTAAAAAGCTGTTGTGGCATATTGTAAAATTATGTTTCTCCAAGGATTAAATCTGAATATTTATTAGTTCAGCAGCTTGTAATTTTTTAAATATTACTAATAAATTTGCATTTTACCATACTACAGACTGGCCAAGATAAATGAGGCCCGGTATACAGAAGTACAAATACTTATTATTTTTTATTTAAAAGTAGTAAATACAGAATATTATGAATAACAACATACTGAACATTCAATAGTTCACAGCAGGTGTTGTTATTCATAATATTCAGTATTTACTACTTTTAAAGAAAAATTCACTCTGCACATAGTACATATTACAAATAAATACGAATGTTTCAATTCAGGAATTATCTATCGTGGGTTGTTTTGTTCGCAAATAAATACAGTTGCATCACAATTGCACACAATTTCTTTAATTAAAAAAATTGTTCTCATAGGAATAACAACGAGGATTTCGTACTTTATTTTCAATCCCCAGGGATATTTCCAAAGTCGCTTCTTTTTTTTTTTACGTTTTTCTTTTCTTTTTTTCCCCTCTGTATGTTACATACACATTTTCATTTAAAGCAAAAGAAAAATACCCGGGTAAATTTTTAGCTTCCTTTAGTCCGTTTTCTAATCTCCGATTGACTGAATAAAACTTCTTAAAAAAGAATTAAATAAAAAAATAAAAATCTTCCATAGTTATAAAATAACGGTCGTGGTTTTAAAGGAAATATTGTGTGTGCTCCTGATTTTTTCTTTCTGTTTTTTATAGTACCAGGATTAAAATCGATTTATTGAGTTTAATTTTATGTGATGAGCTGAAGTTTGGTTACCCGATAAAAGAATTGAAGGAAATTAATTGGGAAAGTATGGGTGGAAGTTTCACCAAAGATTTTTTTTTTTTTTTTTTTTTTTTTTTAATCTTGTAAGTTACTGCAAATTGAAAAAAAAAAAAGATTTTTTATTACACTCGTTTTCGAGAAAATTATCCGCAAAAATCCCATATCAAAAATAATAAAATGCGAGTTATATTAGACTTTAGCTGATCACTAAAACTCGGGGGTTATTAATCAAGACATGTCAAAGAGATTTAAAATATTTTTTTTTTTCCTATGTCGGCTTGAAAGAAAAGCTAATCGATAACGAAAATAGATTAAAAGCTTTAGAAAAAATATAGTTTGAGAAATAAAATTATGAATACTACAGCAATATTTAATAAATCAAACGCTATTAAATAAATATGATTATTTTTCCCTTGAAGGTTTAAATTTCTTCCTCGGTGAGAAAGGCGGATATGTTGCGTTTGATATTTAAAAGAAAAACAATAAATAAATGAAAAGTAAGGTTTAATTGAAAATGTATTTTATAGAAATTACTTTTTATAAAGGTGTAACTAAAAGTTTTCACAATGCTATATCTTTTTTTTTTTTTTTTTTTTTTTTTTGTTTGCGAGAGTGTAGTGTTTTTGTTACTAAGTTGTTTTCAATGTTGATTTTTTTTTTTTTTTCAATTGAGTGAAATGTTTTTAGGGCTTGACTCGAACCTATGTCCTTAGCAGTACTGATATTTACACGAAGCGTCAGAGTTGCTCAAAAAAGTTGCTCCGTATTTTGTTGTCGTTGGAGCAATTTTTTCACCTACTATGTCTACATAAGTTAATTTCGAGCATTATCGAACGGAACAGCCAATCAAATGCTTGGAAAACTGGCGCGTCGCGGCAATTTAAATTATCCCGCGTTATAACACTTTTAGCTATCCTGGACAAGTTCAACAGCCACATGAACATACAAATAGATAAGGACTTCTAACGAAATTGTGTTAGTTAATATAGAGCACCGCCTCCTGAATACTATACCTACGCACCGATATAAAAATTGCTGCTGTCGCACGCGGATTTTTTTCAGCGTTTGTACTCTCTCTTGAATTTGGTTAAAAAAATACCAATAGATGGCGCTGGCATGCATAATATGAAGCAGATGTATACGAATTAGGCTTATAATAAAAAACTGAGAAGAGTCTGACAAACTTCAGTATCCCTGCACATGAAGCAGGCCCTTTTCTCGTCTTAAATCATTTTGCCGTGCTGAATTTTCGCAATGCGCCAGTTGCTGATTCCTCGTTCTTGTAAAAGAGTTTAACCAACTCGAACAGTGCTTGACCTGGTAACGATAGCATACATACTGGCATCGAATGAAGAATATGTGAGCATTGAGAGGTTTTATTCACAGCCTGATTTGCATAAATCTGCTTCATATTATGCATGCAGCACCATCTATCCATAATTTTTCAACCAAAAATTTTTCGTTTCTTTTTAGTGAATTTTTAATGTTTTGAAGAAGTTTTGGCGCACCATTTATATAAGATTTATATTTTGGAAGTCTTTTTTTATTTGGAATATATATATATATATATATATATGCATGTGTGTGTGTGAGTATGAGTATATATACAACATAGGAGAAATTAGAATTACATACCTAGCTCCGACTAAAAGGGATTCACCATCTTGTTCCAATAGTTTAAAGTAGTCACTATGTGATTGGTTACCAACGAAGCGCTGTAAATCTGATTCATCTGTAATAAGAGGAAAATATATAACATTAATATTAGGATACTTTTAAATTCACTTCAATATTTTCAAGACAATCATACTAATTGGTAAAGATATAATACGATTTAACATTTTTACAACTGAGTTATAAAAAAAAGCCCAGACCGGGAGTCGAACCCAAGATTTCTGGTTTAAGGATTCCGTTGGCTTAAGAGAAAACAACCCGCTCGTTAATCTTATACTATGGGACAGTTATTTTACAATATTTTGTTTGAATTTCAATATTTTTAAACGATTTGTTTTGTGTTGGATAGCTGAGATCGATCTCTTTTGTTTTATCGATTTTGTTTATTCTTTCATGAGGATACTTTCACTTTCGGAACCGGTTTCGAAAGTGAAAGTATCCTCATAAAAAAAAAAAAAAAAAAAAAAAAAAAAAAAACTTGTAAGCAAAATTAAAAAAGTAAAAAGAAGGCGATGTAGAGATCAATCTCAACTATCCAATGCCAAAAAAAAAAAAAAAAAAAAAAAAAAAAAAATGTTTAAAAATATTGAAATGCAATCGAAATATTATAAAATAACTGTCCCGCAGGATTAACATTAGCGAGCGGGCGTTTTCGCGTGAGTCAACGGGATTCTTAAATTGCCAAGTCTCATCCTATACAATCAATATACATCAATATAACATCAATATACCTGTGCCGATAACCTGGAAAAATGTTAATTCGTATACTTTTAAATTATTTATTAATCTAGTTTTTTATTCCGAAAATAACAAAATGATAGTTTTATAAAAATAAGCATGATTTTCATGAACTTTATCGACTGTTCTTAACAGAAAAATTGACATTCTGAACATTTACATAAAAATCTTCAGTGCTTTTAGAAAGTTAAATAATAGATAAACAAAAAATAAGATTGAAAATTCTGAACTTTCTAAGAGAACTCGATATGCCTTAAGTTGTTTTTTAATTTTTATTATTTTTTTAGTATTTTGCAAATGTAGGCACAAGATTTTTCAAAAAGTTAATTAGTTCGAGAGAAAATAAATAAATAAATTTTCATGACATATGTAAATATACAATAAAAATGGATACTTAGATAACATTTTTATTTTTTATGAAATAAACTTTTTACATTACTGAAAATCTGATCCTTTAATTTAATGAGATGCACTTTGAGGATCATTTTAAAAAATAGCGAGGCATTTGAAAAATACATTTTGAAGTTTTGACATTTTGATCATACAGATATATTCTAAAACACCAACTGAGAACATTGGATTTAAATATTGCAACTCTGAATCATTTAAAAGGAAATGGGTGCATTACAAAAGCTATTTCGCTTATTTTAATATATCAGATCTTTACGGCTCTTTGTGAGAACATATTACAAACGTCTGAATTCATTCTAAGCAAAAAGTTGGAAATTAGCTATTTTTGCCATTTTTCGAAAATTGAAAAGAATCGAGTGCAGTATTGCCAAGTCTGGCAGATTTTTTATTCAGAAATTTCGAAATTTCACCAGAAAAATTTGAAGAGTTATTTTTACTTTATATAGCGATAAACCTTTACGTGAAAAAACTAAAAAAGAATTGCTATATAAAATTTTCTGTTTTGAATTTTCGAATTTCTGAATAAATTAGTTAGTCTGATTTGACAACACTGGCCGAATCTCGGTAAGATAGGTTAAATAGCAAAAACAGATTTACAACCACTTGAAAATGCAAAAATGAAAAGTATGGAGTCCAGTATCGCCAAACCTGTCAGATTTTCTATTCAGAAATTTCCAAATTCTCATCCGCAATTTCAATTAATTATTTTTTCTTTATAAAATGTTAAACATATCGTGAAAAAACTAAAAAAGTATTACTATTTAAAATTTTCTGGTGTGAATACCGATTTTTGAATAAAAAATTCATCTGATTTGGTAAGATTGGCCGAGTCTCTTTAACGTAGGTTAAATAGCAAATACAGATTTAAAACCACTGGAAAATACTTATTAGAAAGCTGTCGATGGAAGAAAAAAAATTGTGGAAGAACAAAGTTAAAATGTCAACATGACCCAAATATCTTATCTGATGCCTGTCTTCCCACAGATTGTTAGCTGTCATAACAGTATGGCCACAACAAGGTTTAGAAATTGATTTTAGTTTTCAGGTTACTTAAACGTGACCCCCTTGATGGCGAAAGTCAACAGAGAAAAACCAAAAGAAAGAAAATATACAGCCCTCTTCCATTTTAATTTTTTCTGCCTCTTCAAACTTTTAGAAAGTTTTCCGCCTCATATAAATTAAAAATAAGAGAAAAGTCTAAGGAAACATAACCGCTTTCAGAAAATAAAAAGGTACCAGGGAAAGAAATTGGCAGAAAATTTTCTTTAAAAAAAAGTTTGAAAAAAAGCTATGGGGAAATATTTCTAAATAACTACTTGGTTTTAAAAGAAACTTTGATTTTTGTGTTAATCAATATTTTTTGTCATGTATTTTAGAAAATGGTTATACATTTTAGCTTTTTTAAAGATTTAATTCTAAGTTACTTATACCATAATCAAGGCAAAACATCTTTTTTTTTTTTTTCAATAAAACTCATTAGCATACGATTTTTTACATTGACATTGCTCTAATTACTTGTTTAAATTTTGATCATTTAAAATGCCTGATAACTTAGGTAAAAAACATAATTATTATTATTATTATTTTCATTATAAACGTGACGATTTTCAATTACTTATGTTCCAAATACACCATGTTAGAACATAACTAAAGTGTCTGATTTTACTTAAATCTGGTTCAGAAAATTATAGTACAAAAAGCAGTGAAAAAATCTAATTATTGATAAATAATAAGAATTATATATTAATAATTATTATAAATTTTCACAATATGACTTCATATATTGATTCACTTTATTATTCATTCTTTTCCTTACATAAATTTTATATATTTTATATATATTTTTTATACATATTTTTTAAACACAAATAGATTTTTTGAACTAGAATTTTTACTTAATAAATAAAATTAAATAAGTACGACATAGTAACATGTCACATTTCATTAAACAAATTTTCTAAATTTATTTGAGTTGAAAAAGAAATACATGAACAGGCAGTTTTGCCATTAAAGTTATATAATGGCAAAAATATCAAATTATAAAAGACAAGGAAAAAATACTGAATGTGGCTTTTAGTTAAAACCACATACATTTTAGAATAACTTATTAATATGACGTCATATCTTCAATCTGAATTATGAAGAAAAAGAAAATCAATAGTTGAAATTATGCAGCTAGATAAAACTCTCCTATTACAAAGTATATAACTAATTGTGTCTGAACACAATTAACAAAAGGTTCATGCTTTTTAAAAAAGCGTTTTCAGCTCAATAATGCAAAGATTTCAAAAATAAGAAAGCTTGTTTCATAATACCGTAACAACTACCACGTCAGCAACTTGTCTTTACAAATTTGGTAAAGTGATTTTTGCAGTCACCAGCAGTAATTCCTTAAAGCTATTAATTACAAAATGTTAAGCTGTATTTACAAATACATATCTCTTTAAAAATAGCGTTGCTAAGTTACGGAATCGTCTTTTATTTAAAGTCGGCCATTTTTCATTTACACTTATGACGTCAAATAGCTTCAAGTATTTAGATTAAGAGCTCTTGTTTATGACAAAACATTTTGCATATTCTATGAGTTTCAAATCAGATGGAAAATTGCATCTCGTTTCTTTTTAAATCGTATGTTTTGTTTAAATAATGCTTGAAATGATTTACCTTATAGTTTTACAAAGAAATGTAAACAAAATATTAATCAATATTTTAGGATTCATTTTAGTTTGATGAAAGGGAATCTCGTTTACGATTCATTCTTTAACAAAACAATGTACTACAATGATTTATAAATTGAATGTAATATACGACATTGGCTTAAAAATATAAATTTTAGTTGGAATGCAAAGTCTGCTATTTTAGATGTTTTTAGTTTACAATAAGTTGTTTTATCTGTTACACAAAGGACAAACATTAAATTCATTCTTTCAGTAATAATATTAACGTCTTCATGTTAAAATATGTACGCGATTACAAAATATGGTGTATTGATGTTAAAAAAAAAAACATAGAAATTTAACAAACCACTGCAGTGTAACATACGACAATATTCGCATGTATTTAGAGATACATTTCTATTTAAAATGGGAGGATTGAACTTTGGGCCGTTATATTAAAGAATAAATGAACAAAATAAAAATAGCACAAATTAAATATATGTGAAAATTGCAGACAGCTGTTTCGGAGCCTCTAAAGCTTCATCACCAGTGCCAAGGTTAAAAATAGGTGTAAGGGTTCAAACAATTTCAGTGTCTCCGCTCGTGGTCGAGTTGAAATGGCTTGGAAGGATTGAACTTTGTGTCGTTATACTAAAGAATAAATGAACAACGTGAAAATGGCACAAATGAAATGCAAGTAAAAATGTTAAACAGCTGTTTCGGAGCCTCTAAAGCTCCATCATCAGTGCCAGGATTAAAAATAGAGGAAAGTTATTTCACTTTGGTCGCGAGCGGAAATACTTGCCTACTGACATGGTTTAAACACTTACATCTATTTTTAACCTTGGCATTGATGATGGAGCTTTACAGGCTCCGAAACAACTGTTTAACATTTTTACTTGCACTTCATTTATGCTATTTTCACATTGTTCATTTATTATTTAATACATTTCTAAACACAGGTACACAGACACACGCATATGTGTGAATTTTTTCACAAGCTAAGCAGTGTTTGATGAAATATCTGATAATTTTTAGAACTACGGTAAATAAATTCTTCTTCTAATTTTATTCTTAAAATTCACTTTAAGACTTCATGAAAATAAAAGAAAGGTAGAGAAAGTTTGTCCTACCTTTTGAATCCGCGAAGGTGTAGTGAGTAATTATCCAACTTGCGAATTAATCCAGCGATAATGCACATTTGAAGTAGATATTAACAAACACAATCTTGTTAAAATAAAGTATGGCTTCATTGTATAATTTCTAAGTTAATTATTTAATTACTGTTGAAGAAAAAAAAGATTAATTTTACATTATAAAATTTACATCACACTATAAAAAGTTAACACATTTAATTTTAAGAGAAGTGTTCAGCAGGTCTGCATTAAATAAAAGTTACTCAGAGACTGAAGTATTAGTTCTTGGATGAGAGAAAAAAACACAGTCAAGTCTACGTCATTTAGCCTTGAACTCTTGAGGTTACACGTGTAAGTTCTTTAATGAGAATCTCACAGAAAACAGAAAAGTACTTTGTCAGCGCACACGTGTTTCGTTTCACCAGCTTGAAGTCGGATGGATGAATATTCAGGCTCACAATAATAGATGAAATGTTTATATCAGAAATCACTCTTCTAACACCCCTGCTTGATTTCTGAAGTATAAATGTTCTTGAGATTTAAACCTGTTCTGTGTTTTGTAAAGTCAGGTTTGGGAAGGGGCTTCGTTAGAATGTCAGCTGTCATAGTTTTGGTTGGGCAATATTGTAGTTCAATTATTCCCTTTTCCTTAAGATCTTTTATGCTGTTGTATTTTATATCGATATGTTTAGTTTTCGAATGATGTTTATAATTTTTAACCATGTTTATACAAGCTTGATTATCTTCGAATAAAGTTATGGGCAAATTTTGTTGTAGATCAAGGTCCTTTAGAAGATTGATAATCCAAACTGTCTCTTGTGCTGAAGTTGCTGCTGAGATGTATTCAGCCTCAGCGGATGATAAGGCAACTGAATTTTGTTTCTTAGTTGACCAGGAAATTGGTGTATTTCCTAATTTACATAAATTTCCCGTTGTTGATTTACGGTCATTTTTATCCCCTGCCCAATCGGAGTCAGCATATGTTGTTAGTATTGGCTCATTTTCTTTACTAATAATTAGTTTTAGTTCTTGTGTTGTTTTTAAATATCTAATAACCCGCTTTACTGCGTTCCAATCCTTTTCTCTGGGTTTTTCGTTTCTACGACTCAAAATGTTCACAGCGGCGGCTATGTCTGGTCTAGTTATTGTAGCTATATATAACAATGTTCCGATAGCTTGCCTATATTTACTGTTATTAGAAAGTAAATTTTCCTCATCAATTATGTTTAAGTACCCGGGTTCCATCGGAGTATCACAGGGTTTCGCTTCCTTTAAATCGAATTTTTCGATCAGTTCTTTTATTTTGTTTCTTTGATCAAGTGCGAAATTTCCTTCTTTACTTCTTTTTATGTTTATCCCCAGATAATAATTTACAAGTCCTAAATTTTTGACTTCATATTCCTTTTTTAGTTGTTCTATTATTTCATTTATTTCTTTAGTTTCCCCTGAAATTAATAAATCATCAACATATATAATGATGTATGTTGTACTTTCCTTTAATTTTCGTGTGAAGAGACATGGATCGGAGGTGCTTTGCACAAAACCAAGTTTAGTTAAACTTTCTTCTAATTTAATGTTCCATGCTCGTGCGGATTGCTTCAATCCGTAAATTGATTTTTTTAGTTTGCAAATTTTATTTTCCTCTCCCGGTATTACATGCCCTTCTGGTTGTGACATATAAACTTCCTCTTCTAAATTTCCGTGGAGGAATGCAGTCTTAATATCTATATGATTAACATCTAAATTTTTATACGCTGCACATGCTAGAAACGCTCTTATAGTTGTATACGTTACTACTGGAGCGAAGGTTTCAAAATAATCGCTTCCGTATTTTTGAGAAAAACCTTTGGCTACAAGACGTGCCTTATATTTTTCTATTTCATTATTTTCATTATATTTTTTGGTGAATACCCATTTATTCCCAATTACTTTTATTCCAGGTGGTGGATCAATTAGTTCCCATGTTTTGTTTTTTCTTAATGAATTAATTTCTTCATTAGTTGCTTCGTACCATTTGTTTCTATCATATGGGTTTTCGATTTTCGCTATATCTTTCCACTCTGTTGGTTCAATATTTTCTTTTTGTATTTTAGTAATATAAGAGAATCTATCGGGTGGAACTCCCCTATTTGATCGTTGAGATCTTCTAGGTTCGTTTTCGTTTAAATTTTCCTCATTGTCTGTTTGTTTATCTTCCTGCATGTCTATAAAGAATTTTGAGGAATCTCCCCCTGCTTTTTCAGGTTGTTTCTGAACTTCTAATTCTTCTCTCATATCAATGGATTTTTTTTCGTTTTCATTTGAATTAGAGTTTTCTATAAATTTAACAGTTCTTGCCCTTATTACTTTATTATTGCCAATGTAGATCCTATATCCTTTTGATCTATTATCATAACCGATAAATGTTCCTTTTATTGCTTTATCATCGAGTTTTCCTCTTTGGGATTTATCGAGATAAGCATAAGCTTTGCAGCCAAATATTTTTATGTTTGATAAATCCGGTTTTTTGTTTGTCCATAGCTGGTATGGAGTTGAATTGTGTGATTTTGTTGGTAATCTGTTTATAAGATACACAGCTGTATTTAAAGCTTCGGCCCAAAATTTATTTGGCAGCTGCGCTTCCGATAATAGGCACCTTGTCATTTCGACTAAAGTCCTATTCTTTCTTTCCGAAACACCGTTCTGAGGTGCACAATGCGGAATAGTGAACTGGTGATGAATACCTTCATATTTTAAGAATTTTTCTAATTCTTCGCTAGTGTATTCACCCCCATTGTCTGATCGGATTTCTTTAACTGTGCGACCGAATTTATTTTTCGTTATGGCTACATATTCTTTCACTTTGGTAACTACCTCACTTTTATTCGATAAAAGAAATATCATTGTGAATCTACTAAAATCATCTGTGAATGTGAGAAAATATTTCTTCCCTCCTATGCTTTCTGTTTGCATCGGACCACATACATCCGTATGCACCAGATCGATCGCCTTCTTAGCTCTGTTCTCACTCTGTTTTGGATACGGTGCATTTGTTAGTTTTCCCTTTATACAACTCTCACAAACTATGTCATGTTTGCAATTTTGAATTTCTAGACCTGTTGCTAAATTGTTGGATAAGAGTTGTTTAATTGAATTAACATTTCTATGACCTAATCTCTTATGCCAAAGCTCAATGCAGTTTTTATTCTTGCATTGTTCAGCAAAATTGACATAGATTTCTTGCTTAGGTTTATATAGGTTAATTTCATATAAATTTTCTCTCTTTTTTCCTTCTAAGAGAGTTTTTCCATTATAGGATAAGTTACAGGTGTTATTTTCAAACATGAATTCATAACCATACTTTGTGGCTTTCGTAACCGACATTAAATTTGATTGAATATCAGGGACATATAAAACGTCCTTTAAAGTTATGTCATTTGATTGTGTCCGTAATTTTATTGTACCTGTCCCGTGCGACTCTAGTGTTGTTCCGTTTGCTATCGTGACAGTATTTTTTGTTGTTATTGTCAATGTCAACAAATACATTTATGTCATTACAAATATGTGAACTGCTTCCAGAATCAACAACCCAAGTAGATTTAGATTCATTATTTGCGATTAATGATAATTGCCTTTGAGACATTGTTTTTTCGTTTTGATTTTCTTCGCTTTTACTCTCTTGAATTTGTGTGTTTTTTTCTGCTTTAGTTTTCGGAGTAAAATTACTTGCTTCAAAGCATAAAGACGAATTTTGTCTGTATTTTTCATTTGTTTGGTTCTTAGAATTTTTATTCTTAAGAAACCAACAATTTTGTCGCACGTGGTTTTTCCTTTTGCAATTCGTGCAAAAAAGGTTTTGTTCTTTTTTTGGATATGCCCTAGTGTTTTGTTTTTGTTTATTAAATGTTTTGTATACATTTTCATGCGATGAATTGGAGCTTTCTTGTCTCCTTTGAAATTCATCTGTTAGTTTTCCTTTTATAAATTCCGAATTTAATTCTGTCTCTGATCGGGCCTCTAATGCCGTGATCAGAGTATCATAGCTAGGTGGAAGGGAGCACAACAAAAGTGCAGATAGATGAGAGTCCTTAATCTCTTCTCCTATTGCTTTTAACCTATCAGCGGTTTCTAATATTTTAACAATATGGTCGTTCATATTACCATTTTCAACTAGTTTTATACTATATAGTTTTCTTAGCAAATATAATTTACTAGATAAATTCGCGCGCTCATGTATAGTTTTTAATGCTAACCATGTAGCTTTAGCTGATGTTTCGTTTTTTATGTAAATCAGCTGTGAGTCTTCTAAGCTTAAATTTATAATAGCCCTGGCTTTATTGTCTTTCTTCGTCCATTCGCCTGTTAAGGGGTTTGGCGGATCATCAGTTATCTGGTTGATTAAATCCTCTTTCATTAACAGCATCTCTACCTTGAACTTCCAAATCGCATAATTATTGGAGTTCAGTTTTTCTATGCTACACATTTCTTTCATATTTGAAGCCATGATGTTGTATTTTTATTAATTTTAATAATACTTTTATAGTTTCTATTGTTTAAAATATAGTTTTTTTTATTTTTCTTATTAGAGAGCGGTTTTACCGTGTTCAATCCTCAGTCTCATAATCTGATAATTTTTAGAACTACGGTAAATAAATTCTTCTTCTAATTTTATTCTTAAAATTCACTTTAAGACTTCATGAAAATAAAAGAAAGGTAGAGAAAGTTTGTCCTACCTTTTGAATCCGCGAAGGTGTAGTGAGTAATTATCCAACTTGCGAATTAATCCAGCGATAATGCACATTTGAAGTAGATATTAACAAACACAATCTTGTTAAAATAAAGTATGGCTTCATTGTATAATTTCTAAGTTAATTATTTAATTACTGTTGAAGAAAAAAAAGATTAATTTTACATTATAAAATTTACATCACACTATAAAAAGTTAACACATTTAATTTTAAGAGAAGTGTTCAGCAGGTCTGCATTAAATAAAAGTTACTCAGAGACTGAAGTATTAGTTCTTGGATGAGAGAAAAAAACACAGTCAAGTCTACGTCATTTAGCCTTGAACTCTTGAGGTTACACGTGTAAGTTCTTTAATGAGAATCTCACAGAAAACAGAAAAGTACTTTGTCAGCGCACACGTGTTTCGTTTCACCAGCTTGAAGTCGGATGGATGAATATTCAGGCTCACAATAATAGATGAAATGTTTATATCAGAAATCACTCTTCTAACAATATCAAGAAATCTATCTCCACTATACTGTAGGCACCATGCTCTGTTGCTTTTCCAACTTTGCGCTCAGTGTTGCTAGTGGGCTCCTTTTTCTTAAAATTCAGATTGATTCATTGGCATCACTTTTTCGAAATAGTATAATGTCCCTTGTTTTCACTTTCTCAAAAAAGTAACCCAATGTCAACAGTGATCACGCTAGTTAGTTGATTGATAATCAACAATTGTCTGTAACTAAAATGATATCGCATTTATAAGAAAATGAAAGCGTTGTTCTCTGATACCTGGATATGAATACCTGAAATTTTCAAGAAACTAGGAATAAAAATAAGTTTGTGAACGTTTTAGAAAGATTGTCAGTGTTAAACGAGGTAGAAAAGTAGAAAATTCTTAAAAATAACTGTGTATGGGTGGTCACAAGGGAATTTTTAAATATTTTAAACTAAAAAAAAAGAATCCTGAGTAAAATACTAATAACAAACTGCCTCGTGAGTCACTGTTTTATCTTCTGATTTTATTATTATTATTATTATCATTCAAAAGACTTGTCTTTGCTTTAAAGACAAGTCTTATAACCTTCTAAACTTGTAGAATACAGAATCAAATGTAGATAAAATTATTCTTCTTCAAACTTCTTCTGATAACCGCTTCTTTGTGCAACCTCCTCAGTAAAGTAAAATGCGTCATTTAAAGAAGGATATGTCAGAGTGAAGTCGAGCTGAAAATTCATCTTCAAGAACAGTTGCTTAAAAGTAAGAACTTGACACTCTGAAGGGCTTCGTTCGAGAGTATCCGCACCTCAGAGGACCCTTCCATGGAGAACACACCTTCTTGCAGGTGTGCATAAAAATCCAAGTTCAAAGTTTTATCGCAAATCCTGTTAGCACGTGACAACTGCGACTTATCTTTGGTTACAAGTTCAAAAAATAAGAAAGGTTATCAAAAAGTTTTAAAGGAATTGTAAATTTTTTACAGGGTGAGTCTTTGTTAAGTCAACAACTTTATAGAATGCAGAGTCTGATATTTTTACTATGACAATTTGAGTGATTCACAACTAAATATGCATTTATCATAGTTTAATTTTTTTACGCTTTTTTCTTACCACTAAAATTTAATAGAACAGGTTTACCTTATTTTTTTTTTTCAGATATCACTATTCAATAAAAATAAAAAATTACTACTAAATTTTAGTAGTACTAATAGCGTACAATTTAGCAACAATTCATTTATTTAATGTAGAAAATGTTATGTAACATATTTTCGTCTTTAGTGATAGGAATATAAGAAAAAAGTGATTTTGTTTCCTGCTAAAAATTAAAGGCATATTTAATGAACAAATTTAGAAAACTGATCGAGTTAAAATATTTTAAAATCGTTTAATTTCAAATGATTTATTTTTATGGTAAAATAAATGAATCATAATTAGTAAAAACTAACATCGCGCATATATTAAATCGCAAATATTAATTTAAAATGTAAAATATCCCCGGAATATAGACATATACGCAAGATTACCCTAAAGTATATATTTTTTTTTTCGAAGTGATCTCTAGGCGTATAAAAAGTAACCAACAAATATTGTAGTTTTTAGCCTTTTGAAAAACAAAGGTATACAAGTATTCAGAGAGGAATTTAGAAAATTAAACCTGCTCATTTATTTTTAAACGATTTTTTTTCTGGTAATATCTTATTCAGATATTATATAATATTGTAAATGTTAAAATAGAATAATTTGTCAAAATAGCATCTATTGACTGACTTTCTTAAAAATGTTGATCATAATGATGGTTAAGAAATCTTAATGTTTCCAAATTAGATTTATTTTAAAATCAACTATTTCCGCACATTTCTTATGTTTGCTGATAACTTAAAAATAAAAATTAAAAGGTTCTGAGAATTCATCTGCAAATTTTTCCTGATAATTGTAGATTCACAATGTTTCTCTTTCAAATATAACTTAAATTACCACCGGCATTTGAAACAATCCGCAATAGCAGCTTTCATAATCTTTTTCCGAAGTTAATCACCGTCGCATAGAAATAAAAATAAGCTGTAAGTAATGAATAAAGTTTCATTTGCTTAACTAAATAACTAGAAAGTCATTTTCTGAATCCATAGAAATGATTTTAATTGTATTATGTTACATAATGATAGTTGCTTTCAACAATCCAAAATAATATACCAGGGGCGCCATAAGTTAGTTAAAATTTTAAAAAATCATTAAAAAGAAACAAATGATGCTAAAAAATTGCGGTTTGTCGGAATGGGATTAGAAGGATATCGGATTTTTTTAATAAACCAAACAATTGTGGTTCAAAAAATTATCGATAGATGGCGCTGGCATGCATAATATGAAGCAGATCTTTGCAAATCACGCTGTCAGTAAAACATCTCAGTGCACATAGATTCTTGATTCGACGGCCATCAGTACGCTATCAATACCAGATCAAGCGTTGTTGATTAAGCTTTTTTGAAAGAACGAGGAATCAACAACTGGCGCATTGAGAAAATTCCGCACATGAAAAGGACTCAAGACGAGAAAAGCCGTTTAATGTGCTGAGATACTGAAGCTTGTCAGAGACTTCGAACTGGTGGATCGTTTGGAGCAGCCATACTCAACCTGTGGCCCGCGAGCCGAATGTGGCCCAGCAACGTTTCATGTGCGGCCCGAAACACATAATCATTAATCCCTATTTTTAAAATTAATTGATATGTGTATAATTTTTTCTCACTATTTTCACTGCTTTTTTATATATTTTCACGGGAAGACAATTTCCTGTTATTTATAATTATTAATTTAACATTACCTTAAAATATCTTAAATGACGTTTCCTTAGTCAAAGTTCTTTTGGCCTGTGGTTTTACTTGTGCTATAGTAGTGTATACATTTCTTAATCCTGAACACTAAACAAACATTATTCCAAATTAATTTAATTTGCACCGTATATTTCTACATTTAAATTAAAAAAAAGTTTTTGCATTGAGAAAAAAACGGATTTATTAGAAAAAATCCCTTAATATATATATATATATATATTGAGAATTTGGAATTTTTGCATTGTTATATTGTGTTTTATACTTCCCATATAGCTAATAAGGCTTATTACGGTTAAATATTTGTCGCAGAAAAAATTGACAGCCAAAAGTTTTATACCACTATTTTCAAACAACAATCTTCGCGGCATTTGCAATAGAAATCTATATGTTTTAACATTATTATACAATTGTGTTGCGGCCCGCCTAACATCGCAAATATTTGTTTGCGGCCCGCGAGAAAAAAAGGTTGAGTACAGCTGGTTTGGAGGATCCCACTGAAGTGGAATGCTCTCCTTGAAAATTGCTTCATATTATGCATGCCAACGCCATCTATTGGTCATTTTTAGAGCAACAACTTTTTTAGTATTAAAAAAGTCCAGACTCCTTTTACAAGTTTCATATACGCCAAAAACGAATCAGCACCAACTTATATCAAGGTCTAAATTAAGCTAAAATTTTATTAAATTCCGGACATTAGTTCTTGAGGTATGACTATCGTTAAAATCGTGTAAATCCAGAAAAATGCAGCATAGCAGCGAGAGATTTACACCGAAACCTAATTAACAGCAACTTATGTCAACGTCTATCTGAATCTGAAGTTTATTCAAATTATGTGATTCTTGCGATATAGCTCTCATGAAAATCATGAAAAAGTAGCATAGCAGCGCCACCTGTTGGACTGTTTACACCAAAACGTAATTATCGTCTATTAATGTCAAAGTCTAGCAGAATCTTAAATTTGATGAAAATCTGTGAATTAGTTCTTGAGATATAGCTATCGTGTAAATCTTGAAAAATATAGCATAGCAGCGCCACCTGTTGGCGATTTACACCAAAAACTAATCTGCACCAATTTATATCAGGGACTAACTCAATATACAGTTTTATTAAATTCCGTGCATTAGTTCTTGAGATAGAGCGACCACAAAATTTTTGTAACATACAGACAGAGTCACAGACTCACATACAGACATTTTCTAAAAACAGTCAAATCATGTTCAGAACTCTCTAAAACGTATAAATCCGCTGAAAAGCGTAAATCGAATTTTTTCCCGAATCCAATACTTCCTTCTTGTACAGATAGAAGAAAGTAAAAGTATTTGTTAAGACAAAGCAATACTGAATGAAAAGACATGTACTATTAATAGACCCTACATAGTTGCCAACTTTTACGCTTTAACTGTACCACTAAAATTTAAAAGAGATTTTTGACATGTTTAATCGTAAATTTCGCGGATTAATTAAGGCAATATTTACTGTTAAATTTCAATGCGTTAAATTTGGCAGCTACACGAAAGGCTTAAGTTTATAGAGAATTTTGAAAACGGCAATTATAATTAATTCATCTTCAAATTTTTGCAGATAATTGGAGATTTACAAAGTATCTCTCTTGAATACGAATTAAATTACTGTTCACATTTGATAAAATCAGTAGAAGATTTCACAGTCTTTCTTGGAAGTTAATCACAGTCTCATAAACAGAAAAATAAGTCTAAATATTGAATCAAATTCTTTTGTTTACTTAGAAAATGTCTTTCTCATTTTGTTAAATTCATAGAAATTGTTTCAATCTGTAGTATGTTACAGAATGATGTTAGCTTTTCAACACTGCAAATTAATAAAAATTAAAAATATATTTCTAGCTTAAATATAAAACTGAGTTATTTAATTGTAATTTTACGTACATATAAAAACAATTTAATAATAAATAAAGTAAATTATGCACACGAATCAAATATAATTTTTAACATTTTCTATTATTTGCGTTTAGTTTTCTCGCCACAATCAAAACTCAAACCTCTAAATCTCTTTTAGAAAAAAAAAAAAAAAAAAAAAAATACATTAACCGCATTGAAAACTGTATTTCTAAAAATGTTAATCTGTAAATTTATTTTTACATAAAGTATTTTAAAGCGTTTATTTTAAGTTCTATTTAACCGTCTATTTAAACACAGCTGTGTAGTTATGTTTATTTTATTCATAAATGACTTTTCTCATGAAATTAAATTTTGTGCAGCTTCTTTTATAACACAAAAGAAAGCGGTAAAGAGATGGCGTTGCATAATAGTTTCCAAAGATGTTACATAATAGCGGACTCATAGCAGACTCATAATGACGTTGACTAATAAAGCGAATTTAAGAAAACTAAAATATTAAAAATGCTTCCGTGACAGTGAAAATTTAGAAAGCATGTTTTCATCGATATGAGCTTTTACTTAATAAGCAAATGTAACAAAAGATAGCTAATAACAACTTTTTTTAGAACATTAGATTTATACAATTGTTTAACACAATAAATAGACTGTTATTATTTTATTTTTTTAATTTTAAGGAGGATGTTATACAATTTTTCTTATAGTTTGATATTTTTTATATTTTATATTTTCGGCAAATAAACTTTTAGAATTTCTTGGCTTTCATTAACCCTTAGAACATTATTTTTTTACACCGATTGGTATAGGATTGTCTTTAGGCGACTGTTTTTTACAATTTTCTTTATTTTTTCTAATTTCTATGAACTAATCTTCTTCATATATTTGTAGTAGAAATGAAGATTTTTTACCATGAAGATAACTTTTTAAAAATAGTGGTAGATTTTTGCGCACCGGTAATTTTTTAGAGAAAATTTTGTTCTTTAAATCGCAAAATGCTCCTATTAAATGAAATAACATATTCTGTACTAAATTACTGGTATCCAAAACGTCGGAGATTTGGCAGGTCTGCTGTATGTACTAGTCATGTGTACCGTTGATAGTCAACGGGTTAACATTCTTTTCAAGAATGTTAACAGTGCTTGGTAACATTAAAGTTATGCATTTATCCACATACAATAATAAAAGGCAAAACATGTATGTCTGTCTTTCGATTTCTTAGCGTTTTGACGAAACGGCCCACCGGTACAAAGTTTTACACAAAATACTACAAAAAGGAACCACGAACATCAAAAATCGGTTTAATTTTTTTTTATTTAATTTTGAAGGAATTTTAGTACTTATAAGTTTTCTAGTCTCATAAAAACGGAATAATATTCAAATTTCCATTTCTTTAAATCATTTACAATATTATTTTAATGGTGCTGTGACCATGGTTCGAATCTATTGCCGTGATCGTATCGAAGTGTAACAAAAAATAGAGTATTATTAATACATTGCGTTGTTCGCACTAACATAGGTTTGAATCCTTATTACAGCAGCACAGAAATAATGTTTTAAGTGAATTAAATGAAATGTTCTTCATTTTTTTTTCATATTTATGTTTAATAAATAAAAAAATAAGCAATATATGACATACTTTAAGTTTAATTATTGCCTGTAAAAATAAGACTATTATTTATTTAGTTCTTTTAAATGCCATAGACAAAATCAATCGAAATTTTTAGATTTAATACAAGTGTAATAATTCCCGAATCGTCTAATAAATCGCAACACTTCTCTCGAAAAAAATAAAACTATTACACAGCACCATCGAAAACTATTACTTAACAACACCCTTTACTAGAATTACAAAAGCTCGATTCTTTCAAAAACTCAATTTCATGAGAAAACTGGATTTCCTAGAATTTGTCTTTATTTATTTATTTATTTATCTATTTTTATTGGAAAGTGAACATGAATAGAAGGATTGTATTTGTGTGTGAATTTCCAGTTTTCGCTCTATCACTCTATCTCTTGCAGATGTGATTAGATTTGTCTTTGTTCTGGCCTTTTCTCTACAAAATTTTCACCTTTCCGCTCTTATATTTGTAATTAAATTTCGCTCACTACCTTTGTTTGCCCCTGCAGCAAAAGGAAGTATGTGCTTTTAAGTTAAGCGATTCTCTTTCTCTGATAGGATCACAAAGTGTTGAAATGTATTGTTTTGAAGAAAAGCTAAGGTTTAGTTTAACTTTCTTCCCACCCTTTTATACACTCTAAACTTGCTTCTTTTTTTTTATTCCATTTCCCTCTAAATTCTTTTCCAAAAGAGCTCAGTTACCAAAGAGTTATTTCTTTGTCTCCCTTAAGTAATGCATCACTTATTTTCTCTCAGACTTTTATTATAGTACCTATATCTATTATTTACTTTAACAGTCAAACATTATACGTTGCTATACGTGCATAGAAATTAATAATTCAAAGTAAAAAGGTGGAAAATGATTCGAAAATAATAATTCAAATGAAAGGAAGAGAAAGGTTTGTTAAGATTCGAAAAGTTTTGTTGATATTGCTATAGTAGCTATATATTCAGGAAAATTTCTTGAAGGGAAATAGTGAAATTAAAAAAACGTTGGAATAGATCAGTTGACTATACTACGTATTCTTTATTTGAACTATTTGTGTAATGTAAAATATCCGGACGAATTGCTTTCTTGGAAAATCTAAGCTTTATTTTAACTATTTTCCCACCTCTTTATACATCTTTAACTTGCTTTTTTAAAATTCCTTTTCCTCAAAATTCTTTTCCAAAGGGCCCTGGCACCAAAGAGTTGTTTCTTTGTCTTGTTAATGTAATGCATAATTTGTTTTCTCTTAGTCTTTTGTTATAGTAGCCATAGATTATTTAATGTATTGGAGTCAAAAACTAGATAGTAATAATTCAGAAACACACATAAATTAATAATTCAAAATATGAAAGAGAATAATAATAGAATGGGTGCCGGGAAGAAGGCATGTTACAACTTTAAAATTCTATAGAAATGAGGAAAAATTATTAATGTCATTGGTTAGATGATTTATCCGAGCACCTAGTGCAACTTAGGCCCTTCCGATCCTAATTACCCTCCACTTTTGTCAAGTTATAAAAAACTAGTTATAAAAGACTAATTACGTGGGTAAAGAAAGTAATGATATTATTTTTGTTTATTATGATCTTATTTCATTTAAGATAAACAAACTTGTATATTATGAAATGACACTTTTAACACTGGTTAATCATCGATCATTCCACTTAGACACTGAGAAAAATGACACTTTCAAATCTGAGTAAATCGATGTTTTCATTTTGTTATGAAACTTTTTGTTTCATATAGGATGACCCAATGCTTTCAATTCTGAAATACCAGAAATACTCAGAATATTGAAACGTGGACATACTCAAAACTGAGCACATAGAGGTCAGTTCATACTCATTTTTGAAACATGGACATACTAAAAAATGATTAGAATCAGTTCAAACTCATTTTTGAATCATGGAAATACTCAAAAATGAGCACATAGGTGTCAGTTCATACTCAGTTTTGAAACATGGACATACTCAAATATGTAGATGATGTTTATTCTTGAGTGTGTCCGTGTTTTCAGAATGAGTATATACATGTTTTAAACTTGAATAATTTTGATTCGGAATCATTTTGACTATGCTACATACTCAGATTTGAGTATTTTTTGCTCAGTTTTTAAAATGTCGTTTTTAGAGTGGACCATTTTCCAACTAAAAACCCAATTTTCCAAAATTTGTAACATAATCCCTTCTTCCAGACATTCACTCAATTACAATTTAAAGAAAGAATGTGGGAATAAGCTGGTTAGCTATATTAACGAACCTTCACATGTACCATCTAGATATAGAAAATTTTTAAGGCTTGTTTTCAATTAAATATCGAATTCTCCTCCTCGTGTGAAACTATGTCCAAGGAATGTATTCGTATTTTCCAAATTTCTCATCAAAAATGTCTTACCCTGTACATATCTCATAAAACCCAAAAAACCGAATTTTCCAAAATTTGTAACATAATCCCTTCTTCCAGACACTCACTCAATTACAATTTAAAGAAAGAATGTGGAAATAAGCTGGTTAGCTATATTAACGAACCTTCACAAGTACCATCTAGATATAGAACATTTTTAAGGCTTATTTGCAACTAAATATCAAATTATCCTCCTGGTGTGAAACTACGTCCAATGAATGTAATGGTATTTTCAAAATTTCTCATCAAAAATGTTTTACCCTGTACATATCTAAAGCGACAACCTTTAAAGGAATTTAGCACATACTTACTGTGGTCAAATAAAACTATTCAAACCTCAAATATTAAAACTGACGAACCTGGGATAAACCAAAGATTACTTTTCCGTTTTCAGCATATTATCGCTGTATCACTAGTTTCGCTAAATTAAAAAAAAATAATTTAATAACACAAATAGTGCTTTTGGCTTCACTTTATCATGCTGCTCGAGTTACGCATATTCAGATAAATGAGCTTCGGTTTTACGTTAAAAGACCCTTATGTTCGTAAAAATGTTTCACAAAGGAATGTGTACTTCTCTACCATGTCAGGGTGGCTAGTGGTCAAGGAAAAATACAGTCAAAGAAGTGATAAACACCAGTATATTCTTACAGAAAAATTTATGTTGATTATTCGATCAAATAATCAATTTGAATTTTTCTATAAGAATATACTGGTAATTATCATTTTTTTTACTGTATTTTTCCCTGACCACTAGCCACCCTGCATGTGCAAATATACCTAAAAACTTTACATGGTCATGGTGTTCGAGTTATGCATATTGAAACCTGTGAACTTTTGGTTACTAGTCCCACGCTCTTTATGTTCGTAACAACGTTCCAGAAAGCAAAGTGCACTTCTTCCAAAAAAATGCAAATATCCCTAAAAACTTCACATGCTCACGGTCTTTGAATTATGCATAATGAAACCTGCGAACTTTGTTTACTAATCCCACGCCCCTTATGTTCGTAAAAAATGTTTTTCCACAAAGACTCCTCATTAGAACTCAAAGTTAGGAAGTTTATCCAAGATTAATGACTTTCATACTACATCAAATAAGTAGAAAAATACTTTATGGGGACAAAATGAAAAACAGGAGTCTTTTTTAAGGGCTGTCAGACAGCTTGTCAGACAGCTGATAATTCGCATATTTTAATATTGGTGACACAAGCCATACAAAAAATATGTGTGGTCTATGTAAGACAAGTCGTACGAGAGACTATACGCGAAGCGGCCCAAAAGAAAAGAATGTTAGAGTGTGATTAATTTTTTATAATATATAATATTTCAGACTACAATAAATGAAACTCTTTTTCCCTGTTATCGAAAATTATGGATTTTGTATGCAAAAAAATGAATTCATATTTTGAACGTAAGATTGATTTTTCCGGAAACGAGATTGCTTTTTGCCTCAGCAGCTATATAAATAAATAAGAGTATCAAAGTCAATGGCCACTTTCTTGTTAGCAATATATTCAAATAACTTTCTATCCCGGTAAAATAAACAGATATAACTACCGAAAATATACATAAATACAAATATATATTTTATCATTTTATAATTTCATAAATCAAAGTAACTCAGAAATTTAAGCGCCTTAAGTGGTTCGAAAAACTATTTTCTCAATATTTAGATATATCTATAGTAAGTAGATAAAATATTTCTGTAATCATCAAAAGGGAGAAAACTTTGTTATATTTATTATATTTATTTGTGTTATATTTATTGTTATATTTATTTATATTAAGGCTCTTAAGAGGCTACTTCACTCAGTTCGCATTTCAATATTTTTCGTTCGCATTTCAATATTTTTAACTGTTTTTTTTTTTTTTTTTTTTTTGATAGTTGAGATCAATTTCTATGCACGCTTCTTTGTACTTATTCAATTTTTGTTGCAGTTTTTTTTATTGAGGATACTTTTACTTTCGAAACCGGTTCCTAAAGTGAAAGTATCTTAATAAAAAAAACTTGAAATCAAAATCTAAAAAATACAAAGAAGCGTGCATAGAGATTGACCATCCAATGCAAAAAAAAAAAAAAAAAAAAAAAAAAAATGAAATGCAAACGAGGTATCGTAAATTATTTCCCCCATAGAATTAACATTAGCGAGCGGGTGTTTTCGCCTGAGTTTTCCACTTCCCGTCGCTAATGTTAAACCTATAGCAGTGTGATGCATTCGTATTTATAAATTAGTAATCTCCCCAGTAAATTAATATTTTTAGCTTTTTTTTCTATGTACTTTTCTTGAAGTATGTCTCCCTTTTTTTAATTGTCAAAATATTCCTAAAATATATACTTAATTGTATGTGAAGTGTTCAAATATTACTTAGTTTCGCTAAGATTTTAACACATAAAATTATAAATTTAATATATATTTTGGAAATATTTTGAGAACTAAGAAAGAAAGAGATATCCTTTAAAAATAGTACACAGAAAAAAAGTTATATTAATTTCCTGAGAAGATATTTTATAAATACAAATGCATTATACGCCCATAGGTTTAACTTTAGCGATGGGAATTTGAAATCTCACTGATGAGGATCCTTAAGTGAAAAATACCTAAAGATATAGTACTGGTATTTTTCATTATATCGAATGAAATATTGAAAAATGTAAGTGCAAACCCATCTCCCCACACTCAAAAACGCATTATAACTGCCTGCGTTGTAATAGAATGCAGAAATTTATTACGCATTCCTCTCTAAATTATTAAAACAATATCATGTACTCTCATATTCTTCCTGTTTTTTCAATATTTATATATACCTGTAGCAAGTATATAAAATATTTCTGTAATCATCAAAAGGAAGAAAAGTATGTTAACCCGGGAGAATTCACACACACACCTACCTAGGATATGAATTTTTTTTAACTTTGTCACCAATACATACAAATAATAGACGTCACCTTATTTATTCGGAGACGATGCGATAAAGTAAGTTGAATATAACTTTTTCGAAAAATATTAGTTAGAATTGTAAAAACAGTACGCACCCTGGGTATGTCATACCCGGCGCAACTTCTCCTGGGTTAAATTAATTTCTTACGCATTAAGTAGAAAAGACTTAAAGAAATATTACTGATAACTTTCATTATATCGCAATGAAATACTGAAAAATGTAAGTACAAACCCCATCCCCTACACTCAAAAACGCATTATAGCTGCCTGCGTTGCAGAATGCCGAAATTTATGATGCATTCCTCTCTAAATTATTTAAACAATATCATGTACTCTCAAGTTCTTCCTGTTTTCTCAATATTTAGATTTACCTGTTGCAAGTAGATAAAATATTTCTGCGATCACCAAAAGGGAGAAAACTTTGTTATATTTATTTCTTACGTATTAAGTGAAAAAGACAAATTACTTATATTTTTCATTATATCGCAATGAAATATTAAAAAATGTGAGTACAAAACCCATCTCCCCTCACTCAAAAACGCATTATAACTGCCTGCGTTATATAATGCTGAAATTTATGATGCATTCCTCTCTAAATTATTAAAACAATATCATGTACTCTCATGTTCCTCCTAATTGTTGAAAAAAAAAATCCAATTACCGCGCTTCTCGTAATCTAATTTCCGTCATATTAAGCACAAGGCCATTATATTTTGACCCCCCCCCCCATTCCCCCAGCACGGATTCATACCTGCATGCTAATTAAGGTGGGTCGTATGGGGATAGGGGATGTACCAGGGCGCGGCCCCTTAGGTGTTCTCCATTAGCGTGTTCGAGATCATGCAGAGATGATCCTTAATGAAATGTCACTGGTCGGGGAACAACATCGGAATGGTTGTCCACAGCATATCTTCTCATTCAACATTCATTTTGACGAGTGGGAATTAGTGTTGTATTTGCATTTTTTCCCCTTGGTCAAAATAAACCTAATAAAGAGGGAAGCAGTCAAAGCAAAATTAAAAGAACGGTAAACCTGTTTTTCCGTGATTAGTAGGATTGTTAGAATGTTTTTTTGGAGTTAATACGAGTAATTGACATTGATTACAAAATTATCTATGCAGAAAAGGGTTTAGCAAATAATATATAGAGAGTAGCGCAAAGAAAGGGGAAATTCTCAGTTGACGTAAAATGCATGAGTATATATGTATATATATATATATATAGGGATAATATTTAATTATGTCAATACATGTACGGAGTATGTACCATTAAGATTGGAATTAACTATATTAATATTTTACTTCTTGAAAACGACACTGGAAAAATATTTTTTATCTGGACGTACATATTATGTGAGTTTGCAAAGACGTTATATTTGCATTATTTATGCACCAATCGAATGCTTTATTATTAGTAAAATAGCAGATTATATGAAACCTTGGGGAACCTGTTGCCTTCGGCAGCGTAAACCTGTGCTGTCCAAAGCCATTCCTGTCTCGAATCAAACGAACCTTGAATAATTTAAATTTTTTATTTCGACCCAGATTAAATTAAAACTCACAGCATCGTCGTTCACGTTGCTATAGAAATCTGTTTTGCATTCTTTCAACTTAAATTTAATCATGGCAGTAGTAAATCTGTGTGAGAATTCTTTCCGTTTTAGAAAAAAAAAATATTAAAAAATGCCATAAAATGCGAAAAAACGCTAAAAATGGCGTAAAAATTTCGCAAAGAATTCCAAAATCGCAGAAAACGAAATTTACTATATTTACAAAATATTTTAAAATAGGATTCCTTTTACGAATGACAATTAATTATGACGCCGCATAATGTGGAAAAAGCTAAAGACTGCATAAAATAATCGGGGAAAATTCAAAAATTGCAGTACGAATTCCTAATAAACTTTATTGGAAAAATGACAAAATTTACTATATTGGGCTAAATGAGACTAAAAAAAGGTGTTGGAAAATATGAATGATCAATGATGTAAGATGCAAGTAGAATTAGCAAAAGGAGACCAGATACTAGTAAGATAATAATAAAGGGGGGGAAGAAGGCGCCCACTTTCTGAGAAGATTGGTACTAAATCGAAGTAAATGAGGAAATGTTTACAGATAAAAGATGAAAGTTGCATGAAAATCAGATAGAAAGAAAACTAAAAAATACCATGTGTGTCCGAGCCATGATAGCGAAGAAAATGGAAAGGGAAAGGAGAAAAGAGAAGTAGGAGATGAAAAGAAAAAATCTATAGGGGTAACTGTAAAACAGCTCTAAGAAATGGGGAAAACGCCGATAAAAGAAAGAGCTCCTATAGAAAATGTCTAAGCATGCAACTGAAGGATAAATTCACTGTGGGCAGTGATCCAGGATGATAAAACCAGAAGAAGTTAGAGCGAAAAAAAGAAAATAAAAGACCCCCGAAGTCGTACCCCGAATAAGAAAGCATAACAAAAGATTTTCATATATTTTAGCTGCTCTATTACCGTTAGGTGGCGTTAGCAGCGTTAACCACTTGGGGACGAGCGACACGTATACGTGACGCATAAGATGCTCAGAATTCTCGATTATTCCCACCAGTTATTTTTTATTGTAAGATTTGCCTCATTAAATCTTAGCATTTCTGCGATTCGATTAAGCAAAAATTTCTGTTTTGAAAAACCGGTGGTAAAAGATTAAAAATTCTGAAAAGGACGTCTCGAAGTGGTTAAAGAAACTTGAGTCAATCGTACCGATTATTTTACCTTTGGTTCGATTGCTATTCAAGAAAACAAAAAATCAATTTTAATAAGTTTAGTTCCTCTATTTCCCGCTAGGAGGCGTGACCGCAATAAAGAAAGTTGATTTGGAATTGTCCTATCAATTTTCGAACTTGGTTATTGTTTTCGCATAAGAAAACTCAAAAGATTTTTTCAAATACTTTAGTTACTCTACTTCACACTAGGTGGCGCTACCGTGTAAGTGAAAGTTGAGTTTAATCTGTCGCACCTATTTTTATTTGGGTATGATTGTCAAATAGGAAAACATGAAAAATTATTTTTTTAATATTTCAGTTATTTTGATTCCCGTTAGGTAGCGCTTAGAGGTTAAAGAAGTTGAGTTGAATATGTCCTAATTATTATTTTTAATTTGGTTTCCACTGCCATTCAAGAAACCATAAAAAATCCCTATTTATTAAATTTAGTTAATCTGTTTCACAGTAGGAGGTGCTAGAAATTTCGAAAGAGTTTATTCTGCCCCGCTTTTATCTTCAATATAGTTGACATATGAGAAAAACAACAAAAAACATATCTACTATTACTAAAGTAAGAGCGGCAAGCGGACAGAAAGTCAAAGTTATTTAATTTCCTAATCAGTTGACACATGACGTTTTTAATTATTAATCATTAATTAGATAACTAATCAGATTGAGAATTGATTCAATCGTTAATCAAAAAGGACGACTGAAATTAAATAAATCATTAATCATTAGTCTATGAGTAGGATTGAAATAAAGTTTAATCGGTCAATCTTCACTCATGATTAAAAACCTAATTAAATTTTAAAACACTCTGCTTATAATAACTAGATCTATAGATTATGCATGAGAACATATGACTCCTTCTAGTGGTCAAACTTCTAGCTTCGCCTATCAATTGAATAACATTCTACTTATTGAAGATCTAGATATATTTCCTATTAAAAATAATTGAAATAATAATCACAAAAGTACAGAACGTCAACAATGTGTCGTAAAGCAACACTTTATAGATATTGACGCATTCGCGCAAACTATGACTCATGATGTATGTACTCTAAGCAGCGAAACATGAGTCATGGTATACTGTTTCAGTCACAATACGCAAAAATGTGTCAGACTGTTGGTTTGCTGCTACATTACATCATTTGTCGGCATTTTATTCACAAAACTACAAAATAACTGCTGCGTGATTGGGTTAATGTTCTTAAAAAAAGTAAAAAAAGACATAGATCTCTAATTTGTGAATTCATAATCTAAGGTTAAAATTATAAGGCTGAAAAAAAAAAGCAAATATGTGCGTCGTAAAGTAGACGTAAAATAATGCAGAACTATTTCAAAATGAATAAGTTAAAACTCAAAAATAAATACTCTGCTTGTTACATGAAAGCTTTTCTGTTTTTAATCGAGTTTCCTGCAATGCAATTTTAATGTCCTTAATATATTTTTTTTTACACATTAACATAACTTTAAAAGAATTCCTTACATCGGAACTCTCTGTAACCGGATTCAATAGTAACTGGGAAAAAATATTCTTTAAAAATTTTTACGTGAATTATTTTTTATACATTACTGAATATATGATTTAATGATTATATGAAACATTATTTTTAGATAGTTGTTGATGCATCCGATCGAAATATTTACTTTCAAATAGATAACTACATCCCCCTGATAATCTTCAACCCCTTATTTCTTACAGGCACTTCTCAGAAGCATTTAGCAACCCGCATATTGAACAACCCCAATCCCGAATATATTTTAGCTCATAAATTAAAAGTAGAAAAAATTAAAAGGACTCTTGGATACAGTAACATAAGGTTGGAAAAAATATGCGATAAGATCACATGACCTCGCTTTTGTTTCCTGGGGCAGCACACCTGCATCCTCTCATCTCTCCTCTGAAGTCAACTTCTGATTAGAAGTGAACCCGCGAGCAGAACTCAACTTGACTTTTAGTTTTGTTTTTTAGTCCCTTTAGTCTTTGTCTTTTGTTATACTTTAGTTTTGATCAACCAAACTCGGATAATATTTTACGTTCTGTCTATCACAATTATTAGCTATTATTAGCACCAAGTCTATACTATTTTCAGTATTACATCTTCTAAAAAATTGAACTAAAACCGGAATTTTCGACAAATAAATTAATTATAAATCAATATTTTACCAACAATGAAACGAAATTCTGATTTAAACTAGTGAAGATGTGAAAGGCGAATTGAATGATTTTTATGTTCGAATGAATTATTTTGGCATGCGCCTTCGTATATATATATATTTTTTAATCAATTACTACCAGATATTTTGTAAAAAAAAATATATATATATTTAAGTGTGATTGAATTAAGAGCCACATAAAAATAGAATTTTTTTGTGTTTGAAAAATTTCTGGGTGTCATTGATTAAAAAAAAAAAAAAATACGAAGGTTGGTAACTATGCTTTTGCGTACGCCCAAATGATTCATTTATACCCATCATTATTTTAAAGAGAAAAAAATTCACGGTCCCGACGAAACGAATACAATAGACCTCTTACAGGTGTATACTGTCTACATCAGAATTATTTTTCGGGCCCTATCGAATCCGTTTTCACAGGTTTGATCGTACTTGTAAATTTTACTAAAATAGAAATATTTCCATGAATACGTCAATATTCGGCAAGAATTGGCATGAAATTCGAAATATTTTTAGTCATAAACTTGTATTTTTAAAAATCGGATTTGAAAACAAGCAATTAGAACAAGTTGTTAGAAATGAGCCCGTGAACATAACTCAATTTGACTTTCGGTTTCGTTTTTTACTCACAATCTTTCATCCTTTGCTTTTCTGCCTTGTCTTTTGTTACAGTATTTTAGTTTTGATCACTGAGACAATATTTCATGTTACTTTTATCACGTATTTATAAAGATTTTATATTTATCTTCATAAATATGCGATAAAAGTGGCCATAAGCGATCATCCTAAGTAGGCGATATATAGATTAATCAGATTTTGTATCAACAATTCACTCAAATAAAGAGTTATTTCCCACTAGTATTAAATGTTCTAAAATATTAAAACAACACTGGAAATTTTAAAATGTAAAAATATATAAATAAAGTATTAATCATCTGGTTCGTTAATACTTGTGAATTAATCTAAAAAGAAAAAAGAAATATTTTCACTAATACACCGATATTAAAGAAATATTTATAATCAGAAACTAATATTTCTTACCAATATTTCTTAATATTGGATTTATAGTTGAAATATTCTTAATGTGGTACTACCATAATATTGAAAACGCATTGCAAAAAAATAAACAAGACTAAGAATAAATTATATGAATAAACTTTTATAAATTAAATAAAAGGCTTTAAGAATGCTTAAAGCTGCTATTTTAAAGATTTTTTTTCTTACGAATATACTAGAAAATCTGTATTTTTTTAAATTAGAAATTGTACTTTGAAAACATCACTATAAACTTTTGAGTAATAACAAGACTGTTTTAATTCAATACTTTGACAAGTTTTTTATGACAATGATGTGTAAATGAAGATGCTCTAAAATACACTATTATATACAGAGAAATTTCAGGCTAACTTCACGATTTTTTTTTATTGTAGTACTGTAAAAACGTATTATATTCTCTGTATCTATGAAAAAAAAAATAATACGTTACTTCGCTACGACACTTAACCCTTTCCGGCACAGACAAATTTGGTTCGTAAAATGAGAAATTACTGACTGACACCGGAATTTACAAACGACTTTTTTAGAAAATATGAATTCCTTATTTTAAGCTATCGTTGTAGAAACAAAACTTATTAAATTATTCTAGGTGCCGTTTACAAGTTTGGAATTAAAATTAGGTGTGCCCGGAGTGGGACTACTGTGGCGGAAAGGGTTAAACAACCACACAACAAAACTATTTGTTAAACTTTATTACCTGCCCAATAAATCACTTTTTTTAAATATCTCAAAATGCACCCTATTTGTTGCTTATAACTCTGTGGCTATGTTCAACCACATAATTACAAAACTAGATGAGTAAAATCCACTAACAACATGGAGTGGAAAATACATTCATATTAAGCAACCACCTATATCAAAGAATAGGAAAAGAAAAAAAAAGTGCAATAAACCCTTTCACCATAAAATTGAGGTATTTTCATTTTAACATAATCATATAGCAAAGAAGAAAAAAATGAGAAAAATCAATATATATATATATATTAAATCTTTAGTAAACTTGACGATGAGGAAAAAAAAAAACTTTGAAAAGTTTTCCAACACTAACAATGTATTCGTTCAAGAACTTGGCTATCATATTAACGCAACCGCTTAAGTTAAAAGCAAAGCCATTCTTTGTTCTGTAAAGTCTGACAAAATACAGCTTTCAAAATTTAATTACAAATGTAGGAAGTTCCGAGGTGAAAATTTCGCTGAGAGAATGAGGTAGAAACAAATTTAATGCAATTCAAACGAAAAATAGAAGTTGCAAGAAAAATTTTAAAAGATAAAACTTTAAATAAATAAAAAAAATGATATTGCATTTATGTAGACTCTTTTTATTTTTTCTTAGAAATTTGCTTGAAATACAGCATCAAATTTTAAAACTGTCTGTTTTACTGGTTTTATTTTTATTTTTATTTTATTTTTATTTTTAATTTATTTTTATTTTTTATTGTTCAAATATTTTAAATATATATTTTTTAAATTTATCTTCACAGATATATCTATACAGATATATCTATACAGATTATTTTTAATTTAACTTTGCTTACAGTTTAAAATACCGTAAAAATATTAATTCAACTAAATTTCCATCTTATGAAAACGCAACCCTATTTGTTCATTATTTTATTCGTTCACTTTTATTTTTAACAACACACAAAAATTAAAAATAAATGATTAAATAAATAAATAAAAGATCAATATCTCATAAAACATGAAACTGAAAAAGTAATTCTCATTCTACAAACATCTCTTTGAAAAAAGAAGGCAAAAGACTGCTATATAACACTTCACTATAAAATCAAGCTTTTGTTTTTATTTTCAACATAATCTTAGAGTATAAAAAAAAGTGAGCGATAGAGAAAGAGAAAATTCAATAAAACTCTTCCACCGTCAGAAAATTTGAAAAGCTCTCCTACATTACAGTGTATTAGTTCAAAAACCTGACGATCATATATATCTATGCAACCGTTTAAGTTAAAAGCAAAGTTCTTCTTTGCACTGTAAAGGTGCACAAAAGGCAGGTTGCGAAATTTAATTACAAACGTAAAAAGCTAAGAGGTGAGAATTTGTATGAGAAAAAAAAAATCAACAGTAAAGCCAAATTTAATTAAAACTGAAAAAAGAAAAAGAAGTTGCTCGAACAATTTTTAAAAATGCGATTAAATAGAAAAAAAAAATAGATTGATGTTTTATTTATACAGCTTCTTTTTTTTACTTATAAAAATTAAATTCTTACTTTGTAATATATATATATATATATATATATATATATATATATATATATATATATAATTATTATGGCCAAATGGTTATGAGTTTATAATAATAATAATAATAATTGTTATTATTATTATTTTCAAGAAAATGTATTTATATCTTATTTGAAGGAATCTGCAATTAAAAAATGCTGTAAAATATTTATGTTTTTCAAGTTTAAAACTTTATTATAAAGTGCAAAACTTAAACGAAAATAAAATGAAACATTTTCAGACTATATAAATATTTTGCCCATAATCATTATTTCAAACATTTCACTTATATTTTCCCTCCTTAATTATATTATTTCAACCACTTTTAGTGACTAAAAATTTTAAGAATGCGCCAGGACTCTTTAAAAAACAAAACAAAAAAAAACTAGAATGCTTTTTAATTACTAACTTGTTTGATATCACGAAGTATTTTCGTATTCACTAAGAAAAATAAAATATATTGTCATTATTTTCTAGAGATCAAATTTTTCATAACTCAAAAAGTTTTTTTTTTTTTTTTTTTTTTTTTTTTTTTTGCTGCTTTGAGATACCGAAAATAACATTAATTTAGGATAAGGTCAATAATTTATATACTTTGCAAGAGTTAAAAAAATTAGAACTCTTCATTCAAGATACATTTTGTTTAATAAGAGGGTTCACTAGCAACCGATCAATATGCTACTTAAATCTTACTTTTGATTTTCTACTATTTCTCAGGCATTAGTATTTATCTTTTTCAAGAGTAGTAGTCGGATAGACGTGTTTTTTTTTTTTTAATAGTACTATTATTGTTAATTACCATTACACTTCTTGAACCCATTTATGCCTAGCGTCCCAATTTTGGGACGCTTTAGTAAAATTGAAAAAAGTGCATTTCACACCACTTCTTTCTTTATAGAAATTTGGTGTGTTATTTTATCGAGAAGTCCTAGGTAAAATAAGATACCAAATTTCTATTAAAAAAAAGGGGGTGTGAAATGCACTTTTTTTCCATTTAACTAAAGCATCGACGCTAGGCATAAATGAGTTAAAATAAATTTAATTGTATTGTCATTAACATTCATATATTAAAATTTATCGTTAAAAACATAGTCAGTTATCCACGTATATGTGGATAACCATATATATGTATAAAACACTGTATTTAATTACATGTGATATGTGTTTTATACGTTAATAACTGATTATGTTTTTAACGATAACTTTTAATGTATGTCTGTTAATAACAATACAAATAAATTTCTTTTCAAGAAGTGTAATGGTAATTAACAATAATAGTACTATTAAAAAAATACACATTAATACGACTACTGCTCTTGAAAAAGATAAATATTTAAAGTAAAGAAAGGAAACTAAAGTAAGATTTAAGTATACGTACGGGCATTATAAAAAAACAGGATGTTCTGTTTTTGAACTGTTTGATTGATCAATATACTATAAAAAAAAATCTTAAAATTTTACAGCATTTGCTCAATATTACACATTTTTTTAACCACATACTTTATAAATAGAAATGAGCAGTATCCAGCCAGTACATCTCGTAGAAATATATATATATATATATATATATATATATATATATATTAACAAACTACATCTTGCAAAAAAAAAAAAAAAGAAAGAAAGAAAGAAAGAAAAAGAAAAGAAACGACTGTAATAAAGCCTTTTCTCATAACATCGAGGTGTATTTTCCTTTTGAACATAATCTTAGTGCAAAAGGGAAAAATATATATCAAATAAATAAAAACTTTTTAATCGTTAGCAAATTTGCAGGAAATAACTACACTACAATGTATTCTTTCGAAAACTTGACTGCAAATGCGCACAAAAGGTAGCTAGCGAAATTTAGTTACAAACGTAAAAAGTTGAGGGGTGAAAATTTCTCTGAGAGAGAAAAAAAAAAAAAGCAAGGTACAGTAAAGACATATTTAATGAAAACATAAAAGAGGAAAAGAAATTGCTAAAAAACATTTTTAAAATGCGATTAAATTAAAAAAAAAAAATCGGTTAATTTTTTGTTTATGCAGTTTTATTATTTTATTTCTTAAATATATATATATATATATATATATATATATATATATATATATATATATATATATATATATATATATATATGTATATATATATATTTTTTTTAAATACGCTGTCAATATATAAAACTAGATATTAAAGAGGAGTTTCTTTCTGGTATTGAGTTAATTTTTTTTCTTTTCTTTTTTGAGTCAAATATTTAGGAAACCGTTTTATTTATTCTTTCTGAGTAGAAGTATTTATTTTTAATTTAAAGTAAATTGTAATTAAAAGTAGGGTAAAATATTTCTGAAGTATAAAATTGGACAAAAATAAAATGAAACATTTTTAGAATATATGAATATTTTTCTTATAATCAAAGTTTCAAACTATCATTTATCTTTATTTCCCGGGATTATACTATTTCAATCACTTTTAAAAACTTAAAAGTTTAAGAGTTCACTTGGACTTTTTTTTATATAACTAGAACGCCTTTTAGTTAACTTTTTCAATATCACGAAGTAATTTACAAAACTTCAAATGCATTTCTTAATTATTACCGCTTCAAGAAAAATCAATGTAACCATAATTTAAAGTAATAATAAATGTCCTTGCAAGTATTAAAAAATAAAATACTTCTTAATTTTCATTTTTTAATAATATGATTAATATATCTTTTAATATCTAAAAACAGATCAAAATGACATTTAAAACTATATCACAATAATATTTTACATACATAAAATAATACATGTATTACCATATATAAAATAACAATAAGCAATATCCGTACATGTCGTGAGGAAAAAAATATTCATAATAACAAAGCATCTCTTTGCAAAAATTACAAAAAGAAAACGAAATATCTGTAACATTTCACTATAAAATCACTAAAATTTCATTTTGAACATAATTTTAGTGCAAAAGTAAAAATATGAAAATTAACGAAAACTTTTTCTATCGTTAGAAAAACTGCAGAATTTTTTATTTTATTTTTATTTATTAAAAAAAAAAAAAAAAAAAAAAAAAAAAAAGGAAGAAGAAGAAAAAAAAAAAGCTTTGCAAAACTACAAGGTATTATTTCAAAAACTTTCCGATCATATCAACGCAACAGCTTAAGTTAAAAGCAAAGCTCTTCTTTGCACTGTAAAGACGCACAAAAGGTAACTGGCGAAATTTAATTACAGATGTAAAAAGTTGAGAGGTGAGAATTTCCATGAGAAAAAGGAGGAAACGGTAAAGACAGATTTAATCAAAACTCAAAAAGAAATTAAAAAATACTGAAGTTTTTTTTTTTTATGTGAATTAATAAAAAAAATCGGTTGATGTTTTATTTATGAAACTTTTTGTTTATTTCTTAAAAGTAAAATTTCTGTACGAAATCTGACATTAAAATATGAAACTATCTGCTAAAGAATTTCTTTTACTTTCAAGCTATGTATTTTTTATTTGTCAGATCTTTTGGAAAGTATTTTTATTATTATTATTATTAAAAAAGTACTTGTAATCTTTAGGGTATCTGCAATTTCTAACACTGCCAGAAATTGTATTCTTCATAACTTAAAACTACAATATAAAATACAAAAAAATTTTTAATCATCTGAAGCGTTTCTAGAATTTCTGGAAATTACTTTATTATTATTAATTCAAACTGACCTCGTGTCATTATTTTTCTTTGTTATCCATTAAAACTGATAAGACGGAATCAAATAGTACCAAAAAAAATTCGTTTTAGACATGTCTTAAGAAGATTTTTTTTTAATTAATTTAATCTTTTCCTTTCTGCAAAATCATGATATATTTCCGTTTAAGGAAAGATTTTTCCATATTCATTTTCGACTTTGGCAGGTTTTACTGTATTATTTGAATCAAATTGATTAACTTAAATAATTAACAAAATACTCGGTCTTTTATACGCCGAACATATGTAATCTGAACGTCCTTAAACTGACTATTCAATATCATTTTGAATTCCCTAAGGGGGAAAAAACATTTTTAATTATCGGGTTGATCGGAAAGTTCTTTTCGTTTGGAAAAGTTTGTTCATACCGGAAAATTCTATCATTTAATTATTAGACATTAATTCCGATATCTATAATGTCTAATAATTGATGGGCAGAATTTTTCGGTACGAATTGGTTTTCCTAAACGGAAGGAACTTTTTGAATAACCCAATATTTCCAGCAACCAAATTTTCTATAACGATAAATATTTCTCTTTCAAAACTTCGGGATAACGAAATATGACAGTGATTCCAAAAGCCAATATTTTTGCACGCAATCTGTTTTTTTAATAAGAAAATACATTATTTAACAGAAGCATTTTTTAATGGTAATAACTTATTTAACGTATAACTTCCTTACGATACATATAATAATATAATAAGACACTATTAAAAATATATATCATATAATTGTACACATTTATTGTTTTCGAAATGTCTTTTTTTTCTTTTTAACAAATTTTGTAGCAATATAAATGCCCGCGAAACTGATAAAAATGTGCAATACATTATTAATAGAAGAATTATTTAATGATATAGCTGACTTCTCTTTCAACTTCTGCCATAACATGAATAAGTCGCTTTTAGAAAGTTATATCACAAAATTGCGCATGTTTATTGCTTATTTTATGTTTATTTTTAACCCCATACATAAAAACAAAAAATATAAATAAATAAAATACAATAACTACATAATTTGAAGGACTAGTATCCGAATGGTATACATATCTCATTGTAAGGAAAATAAAATAAAAGCCTTAAGTACCTTTAAAAAATATATAATAAAACATTTCACCGAAAAATTGAGGCATTTTCATTTTAAACATGATCTTACTGAAAAAAAAATCAAAATTCAATAATTTTTTTTCTGTTTTTAGTAAACATAAGGGGGGAAATCCTGAAAAGCGTTCGAACATAACAATGTATTCGTTCAAAAACATGGCGATCATATCAACGGAATCACTTAAGTTAAAAGCAAAGTTCTTATTTGCACTGTAAAGGCGCAGAAAAAGTAGCTTGCGAAATTTAATTACACATTAAAAAAGCTGAGAAGCAAGAATTTTGCTCAGAAAATAAATAAATAAATAAAGGAAACAGTAAAGAGAAATTTAATCAAAACTCAACAATTAAAAAAAATTGCTAGATAGATTTTTTAAAGTGTTATTAAATTTTTAAAAATCGGTTGATGTTTTATTTATGAAGCCTAAAAAAAAAAAAAAAAAAAAAAAAAAAGGATGGTTAAAATGCGCTATTAAAAAAAAAAACGTTCAGGGTTTTAGTTTTGGGTATTTTTTCTTTTTTATCAAATGTTCAGGAAAGTGTTTTATTTATTTTTTGTAAGAAGTATTTTCCTCCCATTAATTTGAAGGTATCTGTCATTGAAAATACCTAAAACGATCTTTAATTATTCTTTTAATTACTAAAAGGCGTGAAATAAAAACATTATGAACAGTAAAATAAGTTTTATTAAGATTATTGACATGCTTCGGCACCATCCGAGACATTATTAAAACAAATAAGAATATTCTACAATTTCACGGTCTGTGAAGTTATTATTTGAAACGCTATCATTTAATTTTTCACTTACTTTTAGGTAGATTTCGTAAGAAACATTACCTATTAAATTCTCCCCTGTGTTGGAATTTCTGAACAATTTTTGCAGATCTACGCCGATCATGACTCCCAGAACGCAAAACCACCCCAGTTCAAAACTTTATCTATCTATCTATTTATATCACTTTTTTATGAACACAATAACTTCAATAATTCTGCACAAATCTCTTCCAAACTGATACATAAAATCAGGGGGCATAAAATCTCAGTCAAGTTCGTTAATAGGCAAAATCGAACCAAGGGAGGAGAGAAATGGGGAAAGGAGGGGTGGGGGGAGGGTTGTGAAAACAGAAAAAAACCCATAACTTCTTAATTATGATACGTAACGAATCCGTTTAAAGTTATTATTACTTCTAGGAAAAGGACCAAAAATTTATGTATGACAGATTTTTGATATCAATAAAAATGCCCTCAAAGGGGTGGAAAAATAGGGGTTTAAGAAGAAAAAAATTCATAACTTCGTCAATTTACAAGATATCAAATCCGCTTAAATTTATTATAAATCCTCTTAATGTTATCTACAACTTTTATGTGGACAAGTTTTTTATATGACCAACCCTTACAACCATTAAAAAAAAAATCCCCTCTGATCCGCATACAGACACAGGTAGATTTCGAAGTGGGCGGTCCCAACTGCCGCATGATGGCAAAAAGGTCATTTATTTATTTCTTCTGCAATTCTCAAGAGGTGCCCTACGGTCTGCGTCTTCGAAATCTACCTGTGCCTGTAGGCCGGGCCGTCAGGAATTTTTTTTTTTTTTTTAATTACGCACGTTATTTTTTATATTTACTTGGATGTTTATTTCCATATTTGTAACCATGGAGTCACTCGAGCCACAATATTGGTAAGTTAAATGATGCTGCATCGTTACATATTGTATTTTTACATATTAAAATCTCTATGGTTTCTCTTAGAATGGATCGATAGCATTAGACTGGCGGGGAAAATTATCTTATTTTCATTGATATTTATTTGGATGGCGTGTTCTTGATATAATGATATAATTATCATGTCAACTGTCTAATAAAACTTATTTTACTGTTTATAATAATTTTCTTCTACTCCTTTTAGCAATTAATAGAAGTATATAATTACAATATTAAATCACACATAAATAACGCCTGCATTCAACGTTTTAAAGATATACAATTATTATACAGACATACATACATTCTGTATGTATGTCTGTATAATAATTGTATATATATAATCAGAAGTTGTTATAATTAGTTATATTTTTATATAAATACCGATATTTATCATCTTTTAATCCAAGAGCTACAACATAAAGCGCAAAATGAAACAAAATGACACGTTTTCAGAATTTATAACTACAGTAATCTCTCACTTATACGCGATGTTTAGTAATTTCTTTTTCATACCACTATTTTAAAACAGTAAAATTCAATTTATAAATAATGCGATTTAAGAAAACGAAAGTTATCCTAAAAAGAAGCTGGTGCTGAAAAATGATTTCCGTGTATCGCGTATAAGTGAGAGATCACTGTATTTGGTGCATAAGTATTATACCAAACATTTCATTTATCTTTTCTCTCTTTAATTATACAATTTCGCTGACTTAAATACACTGAATAGAATTGGACATTTTTATAAGTCAAACGCCTTTTAGAAATTTTTTTTAGTATCAAGTAGTACTTTAGAAGTCACTAAGAAAAATAAAACATATTTTTATTATTTTCCGGAACTTAAAATTTCCATTACTTAAAACATATTTCTTTACTTTTGTCTCTTAGGGATAAAGAAGTACAAGATACATTTATTGGGTTGTTCGGAAAATTCTTTCCGTTTGGGAAAATTAATTCGTAACGGAAAATTCTACCCGTTAATCATTAGAGATTAGCTCTAGGAATCAATGGCTAATAATTAAATGATAGAATTTTACAGTACGAATTAATTTTCCCAACGAAAAGAACTTACCAAACAACCCAATAAAATAAGGTTAAAACATTGAGGACGGGGCTTTCCGTCTTATACACAGGAAGCTCCGTCTACAGGCGTTACATTATTTAACAAAAAGATTTTCTCACTTTGTGTTTATATTGTAAATGAATGTATGTAATAACGGTATTGTCTCTATCGGACAATTTATATGCATAGTACTCAGTTTGTAAAATTACGAATTTTGTGTATGTTTTCTGAAAAATAATGTAGCATATAAAAAGCAAAAGTACCGGCCATGGGCGGACTTACAGATGTTCAAAAAACGTGAATTCATGTCTCGCGTCCTCAATGTGTCAATACACTTGCAAATGTTTTTTATTATAAGAGGGGGGGGGGGGTTGTTTTAATAATATGACTCAGTTTTCTTTTAACGTCTACCAACCATTTAAAATGTTATTAAAGAAAACTAATTCATAAAATTGCTCAGTATTCGTTGTCTACACTGTGGCTATATTTAACTATAAATTTCAAAAACAGAAACAAGCAATATCCAATAAAATGGAATCCATAACGTGGAAAATATATTCATATTAACCAATCATCTCTTGCATAAATTATAAAAAGAAAAAGAAATGACTGTAATAAAACATTTCACCGTAACATCAAGAAATATTTTCACTTTGACCATAATCTTAGTGCAAGAGAAAAATATAAAAATTCAATAAAACTTTTTCTATCTGGTGTAATCTAGGGGAGGGGGGGGGGATCCTTGAAGAGCTTTTTCAACACTGAAGTGTATTCGTTCAAAAGCTTGGTGATCATATCATCGGAACGCTTAACTTAAAGCAAAGCTCTTCTTTGCACTGTAAAGGCGCACAAAAGGTAGCTGGCGAAATTTAATTACAGATGTAGAAAGCTGAGAGGTGGGAATTTGCATGAAGAAAAAAAGAGGAAGAAGTAAAGATAAATTTCATGAAAATTCAAAAGAGAAAAAGAAACTGTTTGAAAGATTCTTAAAAGTGCGATTAAATAAAATAAAAATTGTTATATAATTTTCTTATGCAGATATTTATTTTCTTTAAAATAAAAAAAAAATTAATACGTAATGCGCCATAAAAATATGAAACAATATCTTACAAATTTCTTTTTTTTTTTTCAGTTAATTTTTAATTTGTCATATTTTTTTTTCTCAATAATGTTTCTTTTTTTTTTCGTTTTTATATAAATTTAAACAGACCTACACTTTAAATAACTGTAGAAATATTAATTCAACTGGAATTTTAATGCTGCATCAAAAAATGTAAAAGGAAAATAAAGGGATAAAATATATACCCATAGTTGATATCCTTCCGATTCTTGAATACCACTATTTTCATTTAGAAGTATTCGTTTCACTTAATCACAGTTATTCTGCGATTATACAAAGCTAATATATATAACAATTTTCAACCACATACTAAAAAATAATAAAAATGATCACTATCTAATATGACGAAGGGAAAAAAATATATTCACCATACTAAAACATCTCTTCAGAGAAAAATAAAAGACTAATAAAATATTTCGTCATAAAAATAGAGATATATTTATTTTCATTATGATTTTAATGCATGGAAAATAAATAAATAAATTAAGAAAATTCAATAAAACTCTTTTATCGTTAAAAAAAACTTGAGAAGCTTCCCCACACTATTCAATGTATTCTTTCAAAACCCTGGCGATGATATCAACGAAACCGCTTTAGTTAAAAGCAAAGTTCTTCTTTGCACTGTAAAGGCGCACAAAAGGTATAGTAGCTGGCAAAATTTAATTACAAAATCTGTGAGCTGAGAATTTAGATGAGAGATAAAAAAAAGAAAAAAGGTAGAGTAAAGATAAATTTAATAAAAAAACAAGTTGGAAATTGTACGTCAAACGTGACAAATGAGGTGCGCTCGTACTATAGCTAGTCATACAAATATTCAGATCTTGATGATTTTTTATTCTGTGAAATAAATTATATCGTCTGCAGATTAATTTCTGTAGTAAAATAAGTATCTCGGTCATTTGACGATTAAACCTCGGAAGCTCCTATAACAAGAAAGCACCGATTTTTTTTTAAAAATGCGAATTTCAATAAATATTTTTATTAATTTCTTCTAAAGTTTTGATTCAATTTTCATAAAATTTGAAATGTCTCGACAAAATTCTGCAAAGATAATATATCTTAAATTTCAAACCATTCGGTTGGGTAGTTTTTGCGATGTTATATGCGGACGGACAGACGGACGGACGGACAGACAGACAGACGGACGGACCAGACGACGACAATAGGTGCTACGTATTTATATAATTACGAACGCACCTAAAAAGAATCGAAATAGGAAAAAAAAATTGCTACGAAGATTTTCGAAAGTGTGATTAAACGAAAAATTCGGTTAATGTTTTATTTATATATGCAGCTTCTTCTTCTTCTTCTTCTTTTTTTTTATTTTTATTTTTTTTTTTTTTTTTTTGTAACAGCAAAATGTTTGTTCGAAAGGTACTATCAAAATTTCAAACTATCTGTCATAAAATTTCTTTTACTTTCAAGTTAAGGAACTATTTTTTCAGTTGACGAATATTTCGAAGAATAGAAATATTTTTATCATTATTTACAGATATTTATGTATACATATATACATTTTTAATTTAAAAATATCCAAAATTTTAACATTATTTGTTCGTTTAATTTATTCGTTCGTTCGTTTTTGTTTTTAACGACATGCTAAAAAACATAATCAAATCAAAAATAAGCAATATTTAATAAATACATAACATTAACCCCTTGGAGGGCAAGCACGTGGTCTAAAAATGCTACATTTTGCGGTGTTTTGACACCAGTAAATTTAAATAATAAATTTTTACCTTTTCAATTTGCAAAAAGCAATAATAATTTTTTTTTATTTAATAATACTGGTGGCAAAGTTATATATTAAAAAGTGGTATATATTATATACCGGTGCCCCTCAAGTGGTTAATATACATATATATATATATTCACATTATACCAACATCTCTTTGGTAAAAGAACAACAAATGACTAATAAAATCTTTCACCATAAAATCGAGATATTTTTATTTTCAACATAATCTTAGTTCAAGAAAAATAAAAGAAAGAAATGAAGAAAATTCTATAAAACTCTTTTATCGTTAAAAAACTTTTAAAAAAAAGAAAAAAAGAAAAAAGAAAAAAAACCCGTGAAAATCTCTTTCAAAAACTTGGCGATCGCAACCGCTTAAGTTAAAGCAAAGCTCTTCTTTCCTCTGTAAAGGTTCACAAAAGGGCAAAATTGTTGGCAAAATTTAGTTAAAAATGTAGAAAGCTGAAAGGTGATAATTTCGATGAGAAAAAAGAAAGGTACAGCAAATGACAAATTTAATAGAAAAAGAAATTGCTACGAATATTTTTCGAAAGTGTAATTAAGTGAAAAATCCGGTTAATGTTTTATTTATGCAGCTTCTTTTAATTTATTTTATTTTAATTTTAATTTTTAATTTTTTTAATTAATTTAATTTTTTTTTTTTTTTTTTTTTGGGGGGGGGGGGGTTGTAAAAACAAAATGTTTGTTCGAAAGGTGCCATCAAAATTTGAAACTATCTGTTACTGAATTTCCTTTACTTTCAAGTTAATTTACTATTTTTTCAGATGATAAATCTTTTGAATAACATTTTTTTTTTGTTATTATTTACGTACTTATTTTAGATGTTTATGTACATATGCATATATTTTAATTTAAAGGTATCTCTACAACTTTAACTATATTTGTTCGTTTAATTAATTTATTCGTTCGTTTTTATTTTTAACGTTCTAACTAAAATAATAATAATAATAATAATAATAATAATAATAAGCAATTTGAAAATAAACAATATTCAATAAGTACATTACATTAAAAAATATATAATTCGCGTTATTATATATATTCGCGTTTTTAATCTTTTCCGTAAAAGATAAAAAAAAAAATATATATAAATAAATAAATAAATATGTAAAAAACAAAAAAAGTAAAATTAAAATCTTTAACCATAAAAATCGAGATATTTTTAATTGTAACATAATCATTGTCCCAGAAAAAGTTAAACAAGCTGGAAATTGTACGTCAAACGTGACAAATGAGGTGCGTTCGTACTGTAGCTAGCTATATAAATATTCAGATCCTGATGATTTTTAATTCTGTGAAATGAATGATATCGTCTGCAGATTAATTTCTGTAATAGAATAAGTATCTCGGTCGCTTGACGATTAAACTTCGGAAGCTCCTATATAACAAGAAAGCACCAATTAAAAAAAAAAATCAAATTTCTTAATGAATATTTTTATTAATATCTCCTAAAGTTTTGATTCGATTTTAATAAAATTTGAAATGTCTCGACAAAATTCTGCAAAGGTAATATATCTTAAATTTCAAACCATTCGGTTGGGTGGTTTTTGCGTTGTTATATGTGGACGGACGGACAGACAGACGGACAGACAGACGGACGGACGGACAGACAGACGGACGGACGAAGCGACGACAATAGGTGCTACGTATTTATATAATTACGAACGCACCTAAAAAGAAATGAATAAAATTCAATAAAACTCCTTTATTTTTAAAAAACCAAGGGGGAGGGGAAAGTAAAAACCTTTGCAACACAGCAATGTTCTCTTTCAAAAACTTGGCGATCATATCTACGCAACCGCTTAACTTGAAAGCAAAGCTATTCTTTGCACTGCAAAGGCGCATAAAAAGTAGCTGGCGAAATTTAATTACAAATGTAGAAAGGTAAGATGTGAGAATTCCGACAATAAAAAAAAGTAAACAGTAAAGGCAAATTTAATGAAAATTCAAAAGAGATAAAAAAAGAAATTGATAGAATTTTTTTTTTAAGTGCCAATAAATTAAAAGAAAAATCCGTTGATGTTTTATTTATGCAATACATATTTTTTAATATTAAAATAAAATTCTTACTAAGAACTTGTATTAATATATATATATATATATATATATATATGTGTGTGTGTGTGTGTGTGTGTGTGTGTAACACATACAAATTTAAGTAGACTTTTTGTTAGTTTTAGTTTGAGAAATTCTTTTTTGTTAGATCTTGCTAATATTTTTTTTCTTATTTATTTAAAGCTCACTAAATTACTTTTTGAACATATAGTGTAAGAAACAGATAGATGGCGCTGTACTCGTCCTACGATGCTAATTAAAAGACGTGACATGCGCACCGCACATTACACTTGTGATAAAAAAGCGGGGAACATGAAGTCTGAGAAGGTAGTGATGACATCATTGAAAGATCGGGCACCGCCACTGCCACCGAGAAACACTCAAGGCCGACGGGCAAGAAATGTGACGTCATCGCTAATGGACCGACTTCTCACATGTCAGTTATCAAAATCAATTTGAATTTTTCTATAAGAATATACTGGTAATTATCATTTTTTTTGGTCAGGGGAAAATACAGTAAAAAAAATGATAATTACCAGTACATTCTTATAGAAAAATTCAAATTGATTTTGATAACTGACATGTGAGAAGTCGGTCCATTAGCGATGACGTCACATTTCTTGTCCGTCGGCCTTGAGTGTTTCTCGGTGGCAGTGGCACCGCCCCCTGAATACTAGGCCTGCGCGCTGAAAAAAATGGCGGCTGTCGAAGGCGGAATCGCTTGTACAGTCCCTTGAACTTCAACACCAATAATATCTAAAAGTTATCTTTGACTTATTTGATCTCCGAAAAACAAGGCGAAGAAAACTTTTAGAAATTATTGGTGTGGAATTTCGAGGGACCGTTCAAACGCTGAAAAAAAAATCGGCCTGCGACAGCCGCCATTGTTGTCAGCGCTCAGGCCTAGTATTCAGGGGGCGGTGGATCGGGCTCTGCTTGTGAAGCTTTTTTTATAAGAACGGTGACTGTGCGGCAATTGCTTTGAAGAATTTCCGGTCATTAAATGGTTTAAGAAGCGGCTCTGGCCAGATGACTGACAAAGAGCTCCACAATTGCATGTCACGTACTTTTAATAAGCGTCTTATGACGAGTACAGCGCCATCTATCTGTTAATTTTTGAACCTTTTTTTTCTTTCGCAAAATAAATTTCCATTGCTTCACCTACACTCAGATGAAATATCATGTCATTCTGACCAGTGGTTCTTTTTTTTTTTTTTTTTTTTTGCAAACTTTTGAAAGTACAATTTTAATTATAATCACACTGTATTGTAAACCCCTGTCGAAAGAAATGTATAGATTTTCGTACAAATCGACCGACGGTTTAGGTATTTAGTCCATTTTAAAAGCATTTTCAAGCATTTTACAATCTATAGGGAAATTACAAAGCAAATGTGACGGAGTATAAGAAATAAATATTGCGTCCATGTAATCAAACATTAGAAGCGCAGAGGCAATCCCATTTCTAACGGCAATTACACCTCGCTACCGGTTTCAAATTGAAATAAAAAATGCTCTCCGTCATACAGTAACGTCATTGGAGCCAAAAATCCGTGAACTTATTTCAGAGAAGCAGGAACAAATATCACACTAAAAATATGCGATACTTAAATTTGCTTCAATTACTCTGTAATAATTAAACTTTAACAATTTTTGTTACAATTAAAAAATCTTTAAATGCTTTTCTTGTGGTTAAATTAGCATTTACAATTTTTGATATGATTAAATAAATAAATATATATATATATATATATATATATATATATATTCGTATTAATAAAATGGAAGTTGTCAGATCATTACGGTACATTTGTATGTTTTTTTAAAAGTACTGTACATTAGTTATGTACTGTCCATTAATTATAGTATGTACTGTACATTAGTTAAAGATGTACTGTACATTAGTTATAGCATGTACTGTACATTAGTTATAGTACGTACTGCATATTAGTTATGTACTTTACATTAATTTTAGTACGTACTGTACTTAGTTATACAGTAAAATCCCGTTACAACGAATTCCATTACAACGAAAAATCCCGTTATAACGAAATGCAAGCGAGTCCCGTTTTGAAATGTATTCAAATAATGTTAACATAATCTCAGTATAACGAAATATTCAATTTTTTATAATCTCGTTAGAACGAAATAATATGACACGGCAAATACTTTCAGTTGTACATTTTTATCGCTTGACAATTTTTGTTTTCGATGCCTAGTCTTAGGGACAATCAAGCTTATCTCTAAAGCAATCGCTTTTCTCCGAGCTTTGTTGTAAAATCGGTGTGCATAGGCATTTCACTGCAGAAGGAATGTTTCCTTTGTTCGCTCTCCCCTTTTCTCCACCCCTTTTTCTTGGAAGTCCAAGTAAGCTGTAACCAATGTAGGCAAACTTAACAAAACGTGAAATGAGTATTGCACATTCCCCCTTCCCTCTCCTCCCTACCTGAATAACTTTCGCAAAGGAATTTCCAAAGCTCGAAATCAGTTTGAAAATTTTCATCTTACCAGTAGGTCATAAAATGGCGGCTGTTAAGCGAAAACAGTTTAGTTTGGAAGAAAAAAAAGCCATAATTTCTGAAGTTGAGAAAGGAATGAAAAAATCTGATGTTGCTAGCAAATATGGAATTTCGCCGTCTACTTTATCCACTTTTCTAAAAGATAAAGAAAGCATTTTGAAAAAAATTCAAGTTAAAGTCTTTGATCCAAGCAGAAAACGAATTCGAAATGCCCAGTTTCAAGATGTGGATAGTGCTGTTTACAAATGGTTTATGGATGTTCGTTCTAGAAACATCCCTTTAAGTGGCCCTTTAATTAGAGAAAAAGGTTTGGAATTTGCAAGAATGCTAAACATTGAAAATTTTCAAGCCAGTGTCGGATGGTTGAATCGATTCCGAGAAAGATACGGTATAGTGGCAAAATGCATTTCAGGAGAAGCAAAAGACGTCCCAGTTGAATTTGTAAACGAATGGCGTAAAGGTGAAATACAAAAAATAATCAAGACGTATAGTCCTAACGATGTTTTTAATGCCGATGAAGCCGGAATATTTTTTCAGTTAGAACCAAGGAAGACTTTAGCGTTAAAAGGAGACAAGTGTATTGGAGGAAAGCTTTCCAAACAAAGGATTACAGCCCTATTTTGCTGCAACAAATCAGGAACAGAAAAACGAAAAGTACTCATAATCGGCAAATCTGAAAAACCCCGTTGTTTCAAACATTTTAAGTCCTTACCATGCATCTACAAAGCCAACAAAAAATCATGGATGACGCAAGGATTCTTTAATGAATGGCTGATAAATTTTGATAAAGATATGCAAAAACAAAAACGTAAAATTCTTCTACTCATAGACAACTGCACAGCACACAATGATCCTCCTATATTGAATCACATTCGTGTAGAGTATTTCCCGCCTAACTGTACTGCAATACTTCAGCCTCTTGACCAAGGCATTATCAGAGCCGTAAAATCACGATACAAAACTATGTTATTAAAACGCATTCTCTGTGATCTGCAAAATAACGTAAACAGAAAGTGCAACATGAAAGAGGCAATTGATATGATCTGTGGATCGTGGGATGATATAAGCCAGAAAACAATAGCCCACTGTTGGAAACACGCGCAGATTGACCAGGATTTAAATAAAGAATCGACGGCTCAAGGATCTAGCGATGTAGTACATGATGAGGAGCAGACAGTCGAATATGAGATCGAATCCATTTGGAACTTAGTAAAAGAAAAATCTGGTGTGTCTCAAAGCATAAGCTTTAAAGATTTTTTAACTGCAGATGACAATGCTGCAACTTGTTATTCATTAACAGAGACAGATATTGTGCAGTCTATTGCTGATGATCGCATTTTAGAAAATGATGAAGAAAGTTCTGAAGATGAAGAAAATGAGGTTTCAAAAGTTACATCTGCTGAAGCCTTAGAAAGCTTAGAAAGAGTGCGCAATTTTATTTCTTTACAGAGCAGTGTACCAGATAACATTTTTTCTAATATTAATCATGTACATAATTTTGTATTGTCCGCAGCTTCAAACTCCCTTGTACAAAAAAAAATCACTGATTTTCTGCATTAAATTTTTTCTTGTACAATTTGAAGATCATTGAAATGGTGGTAAGTCAATTTTTCAGTTCTATAAAAAATATTATACATTGTATTATACACTAACTTTACGTTATTAGAAGGTACTACTAATTTTTATTACTATTTTTAATAATTAATTATCTACTAATTTGTATTATACTACTATATTTTTATAATTAACTATGATATGAGGATCTGAATTGAAATGTTCAATTTTCTATTGAATTCCGTTACAACGAAATTCCCGTTACAACGAATAAAATTTGCGGTCCCGTGAAGTTCGTTGTAACGGGATTTTACTGTAGTATGTACGGTACATTAGTTATGTACTGTATGTTAGTTATAGTATGTACTGTACATTAGTTATGTACTGTATGTTAGTTATAGTATGTACTGTACATTAGTTATAGTATGTATTATACATTAATTATAGTATGTACTGTACATTAGTTATGTACTGTACATTAGATTTAATATGTACTGTACATTAGTTATGTTTTTAAAAAACGCATATTAATGGTCCGCGGGAATTTAAAATACGAAATTCAAAAAGTTGGCGACCGCTGATTTATAGTATTATTTTGATAAAGTTGACGTATTTGTTTTCCGTTGAAGTATTTGTAAAAATGTTGAAGTATTTGTTTTTTACAAAAACGTCGCAAATTAATATTTAAGGTAAATTCTGTACACATTTCTGGGAATACAAGAAATAGCGTGGCGTAACTTCCTCAAGCAGGTCTGTTTCTTCCCATACCTTGTCAAAACTTACAAAAGAAAATCTTGCAGAAGACAGACGATGATGTATAGAGACATTTTATTTCAGAGAACAGAACACAAACTCTCAACTACCGATCTGAGCACCAAAGTTAATTACGATTCTTTTGTCTGTTCTTTCTTGCTACAATTTGTGATTCTCCCAAAGAGATTTAGGTCCGCTGCATGATAATACAATTATTATGTGTAATTAAAAAATTGAATAGTTCATGACTTTCTGTTTGAAATTATAGCTACACCAATGACGCTGACAACTTTTGAGTGTTTTTACATACAACTGTCTACGCAAATGTAAATTTCAATCAAGAAATAATGAGAAATTTCATTTGAAAATATCGTAAAATAATGTTATGTTTAAGCAGAGTATAGTATTTAAAATAGAAATTGGTGATAGTTCCGTTCCATACGTTGTTATAGTCATCATTAAGACTGTAGAAAACATAAAAAACAAATATGCCTTTTATACAACTTACATCAGCATGCATCTTAATATTAGCTAGCTTTCACCATTCTCGAATAGATGGCACCAGCTATAACATTATTGAGTTTTGACACCTTATTATTATTATTTTTTTAATGGGATACCAACCAAAGTATTTTGAATTAGAGGGTTTGAAGGGTTTAGTATTCAAATCGTAAAAAGTGTTTTTTTTTTTTTTTTTTTTTTTTGGTAGGATGTAGTTGACAATATTTCGCAAATACATTAAAAAGGCAATGTTTCTGTATGAATAAGAAGTTCTTTAGCTGGCATATTCACTGACCTGGCAGTCCTTCATTGGATACAATTCTGCAGGAGAAATATGCAGATGAATAAAAAAAAGACAGATGATGATGTATAGTGCCATTTTATTTCTGAGGACCACAAACATTGACCAACCGATCTGAACAACAAAGTTAATTTCGATTCTTTTATTAATTCTTTTGTGCTACCATGGATGTACAATCAGAATTCTCCTAAAATATTTGGATCCGTTGTATGATAATACAATTATTATGTATAATATAACCATATTTTGCGAGTACTTTGCTCTGAGCATATTTTGCCAGTACGTTAACAGGTTGGCCATCACAGACTGTGACGAAGTGGCTTTTTTGGCAGACATTGACAAAACGGTTTTTAGTGTTTGTAGAGTCGGTTCTCAATTCCCAACTGCTGCAATGTTTGTCAATTTTATACAAAGTGTTTATTTTAAACATTTTTAATTGAAAAATATGAAATTTTAGTTATTTTCGCATGTTGGACACCAGACTGAAATCATTAAACATTCCTAAGGAGACAAGAGGGTTCTTTTTTTTCTTTAAACATACATGGTAATAAATTATCAATCCCGTTTCATAGCAATAAATTGTCTTCAATGAAAATATTTATGGCGCACGTATTCGTGTGGTATGACGCCCCGAGAAATGTTGCCCATAGCTGTCAATGTGTTAAAGGGGTATTCTTAGTGCATGAATAACAATATTTTCACACCAGACTTACATTCATAGAATACATTTCTGAAGACTCCAATGAAGAAAAAATTGAAAAGGGAAAAAAAAAAAAAAAAAACGCGCCCGACCGCAACATAACTTATTTATTTGCTCTGGATAAAAAAAAGAGGTACAATTATATAGAAAATAATAATGTAAAACACTTTTTTCTTTAAATTCTTACACCTGCTCTAAAAACCGGTTTTGCAAGTCGAATAATAGTTTGGTTTGGTTTGTTGGGGATGCTACAGTTGCGCCTTTTGCACACGAAGGCTAAACAGGGATGGGAATGAAGACTTCAGGAAACCCGGCCTAGCGAAGGCTAAACAGACAGGAAAGGTGGAATCCGAACCATTGTAGACATCTATGTCTGACTTGAAATTCGAACCCCACACCCTTTGTCTGATAGCCAGCGCCGTAACAACCAGACTACCAGGTCGGTCAAATAATGGTACGACTAAGTGTATCTCGCAGATATACCTTATATATAGCTTTTAAATCAGTTTCAAAACATCATTCCACATAATATCATTTATTTAGATGTACATCAGAGATTTTCTATGAAAATAGTGAAAATAAACTTGATAATGATTTACTTATGATTACGACAAGGGTTACTTTTGTCTTTGTAAGTCTTGACATGGGTTACAAACACAAAATAATTTTTTTAAAGTCCTTTTAACTAAAAGGACTTTCTAGAGACAAGTCCTTTTAAAAGTCAAAGATAGAATAATAATAAAAAAAATATCGTTCTGTAAAATATATAAGCCAGATAAATCGGGAAATCCGCTAAACAATGGTGGCTAGGCTTCTATTTTTTATGTAACAAACTTCGATGACTATCTTTACTTAATACCAATGAAATTTAAATACTAAAAAAATAACGAGAAAATTTTAATATTATTTTTCTTTAAATATTTTGTGGTGTAAAACTTTAAATTACATTACTGTTAAAAGAAATTATTCAATGTTGCTACGGATCAGGGAAATTAATAAATACTACTATTTCTAAACAATTCTCTTCACCTTATTTAAGGGTTAATGCTAATGTCATAGACACTGACACAAGTGACAAAGAAGGATAATTTTAACACATCGTTCCAACCCTCGTATATAGGAATAATTATATATGCGAAAATTTCAAATTAGAAGCTAAAGATGCGCACTATTTCACTTTATATAATCGACCAAAACACACATAACGTTCTTTTAAATCTCAGAGTGAAGCAGGCCCGGACTGGCCAGGTCGGCTGGTCGGCGATTGCCGAGGGCCCCCGGCCCAAGGGGGCCCCCGAAAATGGATATATGAGTACAACTTTATAATTAGTTACATTAGACAAATTTCACATTTTCCTACTAATTTTATGCGTTTACAATCAATTTTAAGCAGTTCCCAGTTGTTTTTTGTTTATAGTAGCCTACGTAGTGGCGCTGTGTCGTGTCGCTGGCCAGCGGAAGAGGGCTGCTGGCTACTAATCGAGCTCTGTGTAGTGCTCATAGGCTACGATTCAAGGCGTATTGCGACGCTCATTTGCTCAGTCTCGTAGTATAGTTGTCAGGGCCTGTTTACCTAATAGACACGTGAAGCCCGAGCTTACCCACTGAAATACAAAGGGGGCCCCCAAATTTACTTTTCAAAACTAATTTTTAGGGGGAAATTTTTCATTCAGGGAGGAAAATGTATTTTTTTTCTTTAATTATAGCTACTAAATTTTCCCTCAGACTCTTACTGACACATTTATACTCTATTTTTTTTCTGTTGATATAATAAATGGTATAAAATCAGTGATTAAATACAACTTATTTTCATTTTTCTTATGTTTTACATTTTATTTTCAAACGTGCTAAAAATAACAGAAAATTTAATCTGTATAATTATATTTTGTTTATATTCATAAAGAGTGGAGAAATGATATAAAATATGGAGAATAGGTTATTTAAATAAAGGGGAAAGTAATTAGCATACAGGTGATACCAAATTTCTGTTTATAAAATAGAAGCAAAATTGTGTTGCAGCTAAGCATAAATTTACGTCAAATATTTGTTGTCCCTGCACTGTTCTTAGCACTGGAAAATCCTGCAATTTGTAAAGCATATAATATATTTTGAAGTTCAAATATTCACACCTGTTCCATGTTTGTAAATTAATTTACAAAATTAATTTGTTATGTATATAATAAAAAAAATTATATGTATATTGGTAGTTAGTTCTAGTTTAATATTAAAAGTGTTGTTTACTCGAAATTTTGATGATAAAAATTCAAATTGTTGAAGCATAATTGGCAGGGTAAAAGGGGGCCCCCCTGTGTGACGTCGGGCTTCCCCTACTTCTAAGTCTTAAGCGGGCCCTGATGGTTATAGTTAGTGCAGTGTCACAGTTGTGTCAATATGAAACGTGTGTACCATAGTGGCGCTACGAAAAGGAAAAAAAAAGAAGATAAAATCTTTAGAATTTGAAAAAAGTTAAAAAAGTTAAAATACTTGGTTAACTAGTGCCACTTCTCAGTCGCAAAGTCAGCCTTTGAGGGACAATAGTGATCGATACATTAAATACAGATAAGATAAATCGAATTAGTTTATTAGCTCATAAATACTTTCCACAAATGCAGTATTTTGAGTCGCCAATTCCGTGTTTGTGTTTCTTGCCTATTATTAGTCCAGTCATTTGGTAGAAAATAAAAGAAAGTTTTGGTGGAGTTTTGATATTTGGTACTTTTATGTTTTTTGGGGTCGCTGAACACGAATCTGAGGTTTTCCAACAAACTTTTTTCCGGGAAATACTTTTTTTTTGTTACAAAAATATAAACAAAAACGGACTTTTCTCTGTTTTATCAAAATAACTCTAAAACTATGCATTTTACGTGAAAGTCGACAGTATATGAATCAAAGAGGATAAAATTTCATACATTTTATAAATTGAAAATTTTTTCTCTGATCAATAGTTTAGCCCTGAGAATGCCACATAAATGGGTGTTAAAAGCAAAAAAACAACGGCAAATACGGCACTGTACATCAATGTAACATAGAAACTAACCATTTTACGCTATAAAGAATCCATTTTTACTTTTATCTGACGTTGCGTGAGAACCAGTGTTTGGCAGCTGAGAGTTCTCATGTGAAAACTTCTAAAAGAACATTTCCAGCATATTTTCTCACATCGGCGTTGCTTTGAAATAGTGGCAATCCTGAACTTCTTTTGTGAACAGAGGAAAACTTTAGAATTATAATTGATAGCATTGTCCAACAAGGATGCCAGGACTTACTTTGCTGGTGGCCTGTCTTGGTGAGAAAAAGATCTCCGTGAGAAACCACAAAGTGCAACTACTTATTTTCCCCTTTTTAGAAAGAAACCAATACAGCATTGTTTTGCAGGTGATGTCATGGTCCCACGGTACAACTGGTCCTGATAAGTCTCTCCTCGGACAAACGCCCCCCCCCCCATTGCGAAAACCATGAGCGAAAGGATTTTAATTAAAAGTTCAGATTGAGATAAACGCTGATAGGTGCCAAGCCTCTGTTCGAGAATACAGGCTACGCCAAGTACCCGGGTGATTGCCAGAGGAACGCGGAGAGGTGCTAGACCTCTGTTCGAGAATACAAGGTACGCCGAGTACCCGAGCGAATGATAGAAAGCCCGCCCGCAACAAGTTTTGTGCGGAGAGGGAATGAGAAAGCTTTTGAGATGCAACACATGATCTGGATAAAAATCCTACTAGAGTGAGAGAGAATTCTGAACTTTTCACGAATCGAGAAGAGTGCTAAAACTCTTAATATAAAACAAATTTAACTGTCAATTATAGTGGACTGAACAGGCATTGAAGTCTAATGAACGATAATTTAAAACAAAAGATCGGCATATCGACGAACTCATAAAATTTATTCTTATTTTTTATCTTATTCTTATTTTTCATCTACCAAGAAAATCTTTGTTTATTCAATAAAGTGATCTTTCGGATGTAAGAAATATTTTCGAAGTTTAATCCTTTCGCTACCAAGTCATCACTTCGCGAATTATCTTTGAAAGGGCGTTATAACGCAAATGTTGACCATTAATGATACTAAAAATTATACGATTGACTATATTTTATGCATCTGAGGTTCATTGTTTCTTCATAACTAAAAAATAAATAAAAATGAGCATACCTGGGATCGGATCAAAATCTCCATTTGCTTTTACAAAAATATGGCACTTTTTAATTTGCCTTTTAAATAACACAAAAATAAAATAACTAAAACACACGTTCGCTAATAAAAGCTGACACGGACTTTAGTTCCTAAAAGCTTTATTTTTAGCCTAAACGGATCAACTACCATAAGTCTAGGGAATCAGGCATTAAAGATGTGAACAGTGTTGTTGTTGGTGACTTTGGAACTGTCAAATTTAAACGGAACGACAGAGTAAAACCTCTTGTTGTAATGAACAGTGTGATACTGTGATACGAGTAGACGACGAATTGGTTTCTATTAACCCCACATCTTTTTTCCAACGAATTTCGGTTACAAAGCACTCGGATGAAGATATTGAGGAGTTTTTGACGTACGATCCAAGACCTTATTCCGTGACCCTATTCGACAATGACTTAAGAAAAGGAACCAAATCTACTCTCTACAAGGCATTCAAACCCCTAACAACCAAGCAGTTCAGCGGCAGGGTTCAATTCGTTATTGATGGTTGTTTTAAATTGCATAGGGCTGTTTGGTCTAAAAATCATTCTTTTTCTTTAATATCCGACGAGTATGTTGAGTACGTGCAGTCAAAATATCAACCACAGGCAGTAGTTGTCTTTGATGGCTACCCCGATGACGTACAAAGTAGTAAAAAACTGATGAGCTTATGAGACGATTAACCCCTTAAGCACCACGACTTACCTGCGTATGTCATGAAAACCTCTATCTGTAATTTCAGGATGTATGTGCGTACGTCCAGGTTGCCAGTTTGACCTTTTTTTTAAATTTATAATTTTGAATTCATACCAGAAAGTTATAGTAGTAATTTGTATTTTATATAATGACAGACTTTTCGTGATTACATAAATTAAAATTATTCTTTTAGAATTTCCGGTATGAATTTTGTATTTTGTATTTTTGACGAAATTTAACATAGCTGGTATTCAGCATACTATCACTAAATTGAATATGGTGCTTAAGAGGTTAAGGAAGCATGCTTTGACTGACGTACTGTTTGACGGCACAACGATACCTACCACGTCCGAAGAAAAGTTTCTTGCTAACCCAAAAAACAATGGTCGGTTAATATCTATGATGATTGACAGGTTTTCATCACCAGATATTACATGCAAGCAAGCAAAAGAATACGCAGACACCTTTATTTTAAACGATGCTTTGTCATTGGCTCCATAAAATGAGATGGTGAATATAGTTGGAGAGTATGTAAAGCTCTTGGTCATTTTGATAAGTCTCTGCAGAGCTGATAACGTTTTCTTTTTAAAACCTGGGAAGGACACCGTTTCTCCATTGACATTTTCTCCATCAAATGCTGTGAGTTCAACGGTTTCGGAAAACATCCTCTTCCTATTTGCTATGAGCGAGTGCGAAACAAAGTCAGCACCGTTTATGCAAGGGAAAATGAAGTTCCTGAAAATTCTTGGGAATAATCCATATGTTGCAGACGTTGTTAAAGTGTTCAAATACCCGATCGCTACTCAAGAGATGGTTGAAGCTGCTTCGGAACGCTTCCTTGTCTCACTGTACGGCTATAGTGGGGCGAATGTGCCTTTGCTGAACTACTTTAAGTATATTTCGTACAAGAAGTCAGCCTTTAGATACAGTTCTAATATTGCTGCTGTATCACCATCTGCAGGTGCAGCGCAACAGCACTCTTTAAAAGTATATCAACAAGTCCAGCAATGGCTGGGGATTGATAAAAAGGCTGATGAGTGGGGTGACATTGTAATCTGTCGGCAAACTTTTAATGTTTCTGAAGCATCGGGGTTTCTTGGATTTACCAATCACAAAGGGTGTTAGCTTCTCAATTTCGCCTGCCTTCGTAAATAACAAAACTGTTAATCGCGCTTTTGATAGTTTCCGACTGTGACACGTTTCTCCTTTCACGGTGTCTGTTATATCACAGGAATAGATTAGAAAACACTCCGGTCTCATCTGTATTAAAGATGTCTTTATTGAGCAATTACACACAAGAGAAGGCGATGTTTATTTCCGTCCATTCCTCAACGACAGCAGTATTTACTCCCTCTGCCTCACCACAAATAAACTTGTAAGACAAATTATACCTCTTCTTGAATCGGCCGATCCAACCGTTGGATGCCATGAAATTCTGCATTTCAAGACGAGCAGAAATTTCAAGAGCCTTTTCTTACAAAACCGAGCCATTGATTGGAATCTTGGCTGAACGGGCTTGTTTAAACCACCTGTACAAAATCTTTTCCAGTTCCTCAAAAGGAGAGGTTTTGAATGTTTTCTTTTCTTTGACAAATTTCCCAGTTTTTCAGATTTTAATTCCACAGAGACCTCTTGTTTTAGGATGGTTTGTAGCGTGCAATAAGCGATACCGAACGATTTTACGAGATTCACGTTAGTTCCTTTGGCAACTTTGGATTTTTCGTTAATTTCTGCTTCGGCTACCGAGAAACATTTTCATTTAGACATCCCACTTTTGACTGGCAATCACTAAGAGATAGCAAAAGAAAGCGACTCCACTGCGGGTTGAAATGAATGAACAGCGAAAAAATACCCCCCCCTTCCCCAATATCACGTGACCCAGGTTTGGTCAAGTGCTGATAGACAAATAATAGTTTATCGTTATATTCTGACGGGAATATTAACGGGGAGGGGATTAACTGTTTTTGGTAACAAACAAACAGTTGACCAAGTGGAAAGCATTTTTGTTCTTTTAAAAAAATTTCCATGAGTGAAAAATGATAAAATTTCCTGAGGTACTTTGCCTAAAATGACGTACTAAGCGTGAAACGTTAAGAGTAAATAACGTAGAATCGTGGTAATTTTAACATTATCAGAATAGGAATTTTCTGGGACCGACGAAAAATAACGTAGGAAGCGGGAAAACGTACGAAACGGGTTACATAAAATCGGGGTTCCACTGTATAAGAAATATATAATGCCGTGTTTTACATATATTAATTATATCGATGCAAATAAAATTTTATATTTTAACATACTAGAAACTATGTAGTAAAAATAAATTTGTAATCCTATTTATGTTTTTTGTTTTATTAGATTTATTTCTTGTTATATCTCCTATTTTAAAATATTTACAAAGTAAAACCATTGACTATTTTCTACAGTCTGGAACTTGGTAGAGAAGCTGCTTCAACAAATAACGGATAAAAGGAGTGATAAACACTTTAACGCTCTGTATTCCAAAACAAAATATTATACGAGTATAGTTAATAGCAACTTAAAAGATAACAGTATTGATGTTGAAGTAGAATTAGATTTCAAGGAAAAAAGAACTTCAAAGAAAAAGGTAACGCCTGGGGAAAAACGAATAGACGAGGCTTCTGGAATCTCACCTTCTCAAAACTATAAATTGGTCTTTTTCAGTGTTTTAGATTGTGCCAGGGCAAGTATCGAAGAAAGATTTAGTCCAAACATAGAAATTTCAGTAGATTGGCCCTGGTTAGACCCAAAGAAATTTAATAAAATCGTAATGCTTGATAGTTTTCATGAAGAAGTCCTTTGTAGACTTTCTAATCTTTGTAAAGTTGAAAGAAGTCAGTTATAGATAGAGCTGAAAGAGTTTGCAGATCAGTCTGAAAGCTTTACAATGGCTGAAAAAACTATCATTAAAAGAAAGCAAGACAATCTGAATGGAGCTGAAGAAATCTGTGAGTATGATGATGTAGAATCTGAATTTGAAAAACACAAAAATCTTTATGGTTACTGCTCTGACAAGAAACAATGTTTTCTGTGTTTATCATGCGCTTTTTCTGTTATTTTTGAACTCTTAGAATCTGGAATGTTTACTTGTATGTAGTACTAACCTGTATGTAGCTTACAAGTTTGTACACCTGTGAAAGGGTGTTTTCTAAACTTAAAATAGTTAAGAATTGACTTAGATCTACTTTAAGCCAATACCTTATTTCTAATCTTCTTTTCATGAATGTAGAAATATTTTTTATAACTTGGATAAAGATGCTATTATAGATGAACTGGCCAAAAAGGCGTTAGGTTAGAATACAGCCGTTCAAAATCAAATGAACTTTCTTAGTTCGCTGTATCTGTAAAAAGGTATTGTAGAGCCATTTTTATTTTTGTTATAAAACCTATTTTACAATTTGTAACATTTAAATTAAAATTAAAGACGACATTGTTTCTTTTTTCAATATGCTTGTTTTTTTATTACCGTTGTTTCCTTTTTTAGGCGCGTTCGTAATTATATAAATACGTAGCACCTATAGTCGTCGTTTGGTCCGTCCGTCTGTCCGTCCGTCTGTCTGTCTGTCCGTCTGTCTGTCTGTCCGCATATAACAACGCAAAAACTACCCAACCAAATGGTTTGCGATTTAAAATATATTATCTTTGCAGAATTTTGTCGAGACATTTCAAATTTTATTAAAATCGAATCAAAACTTTAGGAGATATTAATAAAAATATTTATTAAGAAATTTGAATTTTTTTTTTTTAAATCGGTGCTTTTTTGTTATCGGAGCTTCCGAAGTTTAATAGTCAAGCGACCGAGATACTTATTTTATGACAGAAATTAATCTGCAGACGATATCATTCATTTCACAGAATTAAAAATCATCAAGATCTGAATATTTATATAACTAGCTGATACATACAGTGTCTCACATAAGTGATGGGACACTTGTGCTTTACAAAAGGAAACTAATCAAATAAATTAAAAAAACATGTACACATTTTTTTTGTGGGTGTGTTTCATACTTAAATTTAGTAAAGATTATTACATAACATACATTTTGTCAAAATATTAAAATATTAATTTAATAAAAATACAAATGTTTAGAACGGAGCAAAAAATAGCTCACATAAGTGATGGGACACCATTATATATGCAACAAAAATCGCCTGAAATAAGCAATAAAAATATTTTTTGGGGTTTTATTTTTACTTAAAAGCAATTGGCAATAATTTATAAAATCGTCTGCAGTATTTCTCTCCAGTTTGTTTTGGAATTTTTGTGTTTTTTAGCTCTGTGTAGTCATGAATGCTAAACGAAAAGAAACTTCGCCTGAAATTCGAAAATTAGTTATTAATTTGCATATTGAACGTGGAAAATCTATTAGAAAAACTGCTGAAACAGTTAACTTGAGTCGTTCAACAGTTTTCAATATCATTAAACGATATAAAAAGAATCATATGATTCAGGATAAAAGAAGACCTGGCTGACCATCAAAGCTATCCAATGGAATAAAGCGAATTATCGTTCGAAATATTAAAAAAAATTCAAGAATTAGTGCTTCAAAAGTTGCTGCTGATTTACAAGCATTATATGGAATAATTGTTAATCCTGAAACTATTAGAAGGGTAATTCGATCTGCTGGATATCACGGTAGAGTAGCCAGGAAAAAATTCTTCGTAAGTGAAAAGAATAGAAAACTCAGACTAGCTTTCGCAAAATCCAACATAAATAAGAATTCTGATTACTGGAATAAAGTTATATTTGCTGATGAGAGTAAATTTAATATATTTGGTTCTGACGGTAGAATCTTGGTGTGGAGAAAACCCAGGGAAGAACTTCGCAAACAGAACTTGGTACCAACAGTAAAACATGGTGGAGGAGGAGTTATGGTATGGGGGTGTATGTCGTCCGCTGGAGTTGGTAATCTTGTTTTTATTGACAGTATAATGGATCAGTACAAGTATATTGATATTTTAAAGCAAAATTTGAAATCTTCAGCACGAAAATTGAACCTTCATAACGATTTTAAATTCTACCAGGACAATGACCCCAAGCACACTGCTCTGAACGTTAGACTCTGGCTGCTATATAACTGTCCTGAAATAATAAAAACACCACCACAATCTCCAGACTTAAATCCCATAGAGAATATTTGGCAAGAATTGGAATCAAGAATTCGCAAACACACCATTTCTTCAAAACAACAACTAAAATCGGTGCTTCAAGAAGAATGGGGTAAAATCACTCCAGAAATCACAAAAAAAATAGTCGAATCCATCCCAAAAAGATTAAATCATGTTTTAAAAGTAAAAGGAAATCCAACAAAATATTAAAACCTTTTAAAAAGTAAAATTTTTGGATAAATATTTGATGGAAAAGTAAGTGTCCCATCACTTATGTGAGCCATTTTTTGCTCCGTTCTGAACAATTGTATTTTTACTAAATTAATATTTTAATATTTTGACAAAATGTATGTTATGTAATAATTGTTACTAACTTTAAATATGAAACACACCCAAAAAATTTTTGCACATGTTTGTTTATTTATTTTATTGCAGTTTCTTTTTATAAAGCACAAGTGTCCCATCACTTTTGTGAGACACTGTATATATCTGAATATTTATATAACTAGTTAAGGTATTTGTATGAACAGTGTCATAAAATATATACTTAACTAGCTGTTTAACCCGTTCTACGCACGGGATATCATGAATTTAGTTCTAAAACGTGCGTACGAACGCACCTCGTTTGTAACGTTTGACGTACAATTTCCAACTTGTTAATATTTATTTATGTATTACAGAAGGATTTAGATTATTAGATCTTCAACTTCTGTTATTTGTTTGCTTAAAACTAAAAGCATTTCTCACTCTCATTTTTAAGTAATAAACAACTCGTAATTGATTAGTATACTTACCTTTTCCTAGCATGGAACTAGTTTAGGTACGGTACATAAAAATAATATAAATATTTATTGTGAAAGTAAACAAACAACATCAGAGAAAGCTTACTTTTTAACCCAACTATTTTCCAAGTGACAAAGTAGCTAAATATGGTTTTTAGGCATGTAAACCTAATTTTCAAAAAGCAATTATTCTAATATTCTATGTCCTCTTAAATTTCCCGGTAAGGGGCCCCTTTTCAGTCTCTAGCCGAGGGCCCCCCAAAGGAGCCAGCCCGGGCCTGGAGTGAAGAAAAAAATCACAAAGAAAATCTGACTAGCTACTTCACACTAACATACCTTTTCTGCTTCTCCACCCACAAATGAAAACTTTTCTCTTATTACACACAGAACAGCGACCATTCGCCTTTCCCACTAACTTAGCGCTAGAGAAATTTCTTATCACAGACGACGTGGAAGGAACGAGGATGTTATTAAAAAGGGATTTTCAAACAGAGAAAAGGGGGGTTTGGTCGAAAATCACTCGAGAACGTTGACTTTTGAGCTGACTCATCCCCCGTGTGTACCTGGTAAGGGCGGGGTAGGCAGAGGAAAGGATTTCGTAGTTTGCAGTAGGGGGGGGGATATTTGACTCTGTCACCTTATTTCCGTCTGAAATGGAATTCGAGCATTATTTGGACTCATAGACACATATTTTGAAAGTTTTTGATAACTTATGGGGGCGTATGTGTATCAAAAAGATTCCAAACGTGGTATTCTATTTTTTATAGTTCTCTTTCCCCCTCCCCTTCCGAAAAAAAGGAAGCTGTTTTTGCATTTGAAGGCTCAAGAAAAAGTGGAAGTGGGGTCGAAATAACATTTGTAAATATCAAAAAAGTTTTGCGAGTGCATTGCAAGTTAGAGATAAGGTGTGTTTAGTAAAGTCGCCGGATTTGTGAGGATCAACGAGAAGTTATGACCACGCCTTCCCCTTCATGTTGTTCTTCGAGGAAAAAGAATTCAAAACGCGAAAATTTTCCAATATATAGTTTCATGTTCAATGAGTAAGAATTTTGAAACAACTGTTGGAGTATTGTATATGTATCAGAATAAAATACACCTACATTGAATAATTCATAGTAGTAATATGTTTCTTAAACAAATCTTTTTTTTTTTTTTTTTACAAATATACTTTTTTGAATCTCGCCTTACAGAGTCTAGTTTACCTTTTCCATGACCCGGTACAGTTTCAGAGAGCGGACACCTCCTCACTGCCTGAATGATCACCATTCCCTCCCATAGCCTGAATATTCGTCATTATGAGAAGTTTTATAATAAAACGAGATATTTAGAATAAATGCGCAAATTAGATATGCATTACCATTTAAATGCTCACCTAACTCTTGCTGAAAAAATTATTATAAAAGTATAATGATAACATAGGGTGTAACAGTCATCAAAGCAAAAATTGCTGCATACATAATCGAAGTACAAATTCTAGTACTGGTGATTTTCAGAAAATAAAAATATGTCGTTTAATATTAAAACTTATAATTCCAGAAAATTTATAATATTCTAACGCTGGAAGTCCTTTTAAAGTCGAAGATGTAATAATAATAATAAAGATATTGCTGTGAAAAGTATATAAGCCAGATGCGGCGGAAAATGTGCCAAACACTCATGCTGTACTTCAATTTTTTATAACAAACTGTTCGTTGAACATTCCTTCTTGATTTAGAAGAAATAGTGGCAAAAATCATTCAGTAACACCGAAGAAAAATTAATAATAATTTTCTTTGAAACTTTTGTGGTGTAAAACTTTAAACTACATTACTCTTAAAATAAATTATTTAATGTTGCTACGGATCAGTGAATATGAATATTAGTATTTCTGAATTGTACTCTTCGCCCTATTTAAGTATTACTGCTATGTCATAGATACTGACCCAATGGAAGGGTTAAATACACAAACGAAGCAAAGGCAAAATAAAATGCCCTATTTTCTGTTCATACCAAATCTATATTTTTCTATGAGGTTTTCTTTAATCCTGCTCGATCCCCCTTTTTCTTTAAACCCGTGGTTGCAGCCTCCTACCTTACCATCAATTTGATTGGCATCATTCCATTACGTCATTAAATTCATTTAGCCATAACGCCTGTGCAATCAAATTTTATTCACTATATGTGTCATTTAAAGAGACTTTAAGTAGAAGTGCATTTGTATTATTTGTATGATGGTTCTAAAAAAAAAAACACAAAAAACATTCAGGATGTCTGCAAACATTTGCAGCAAAAAAAAGAGGGATGACAGCACACAGTAAGATGAACGATATTTATTATAGATTCTAAGTCGCAATCACTTATGCATTCAGAAATACAGGGTGTTTCATCTCATGTCGAATCCAGATTTTGTTCATAGCTTTAATGAATGAAGATAATTTAATACAGGGCTCCCAAATGGTCGCTTTTTAAATACCGGTTTTTTCTTAGAAAATTTTTTATTTTAGATTTTTCTTGAAAATTTTGCAGAAACCATCTTCGGAGGTAAATTTTTGCGGAAATGTTGTAGAAACATACTATGAAATTTTCTGTTAAAAAAATATTAGTATTCAGTTGGCAGGCCATTTGGGAGCCCTGTAAGAGTACTTTCAACACACTTTATTATTATTTTTATTTTTGTTAAATGTTGCGACATAACGAGGAACGCTAAAAGTACACAGCTTGAACTGTGATTTTGTGTGTACTGAGAGATCTATGTTTCGAAACAGGGAACGTGTAGCTCAGTGAGGATTGGACGAGGATTGTGGCCTTATATATTACAATGATTGTTAAGTATGCGAACATGTTGCATTTCGTTAAATCATACGTATCGTAATCGGAGCATTTGTACATAATTGTAATTTAACATATAGATGGATGAAAGAAATTTAATTTCATCGTAATCGGAGCATTTGTACATAATTGTAATTTAACATATAGATGCATGAAGGAAATTTAATTTCTTGGAATTGTTTGTTTCATTTTTTTAATTAAAAAAGAAAGTTTTATTCCAAGTTTCAATCTAAGTTCTATATACAGTAAACTTTGTTATATAAAATATCTTCTAAATATTAAAAAACGTTTCAAATATCTTCTAAATACTCTCAGATGGTGATTTTTTATTTTTTATTTTTAAATTGTCTTACTTCAAAAATACACTTTTGTGTTAAGCATGGGATAAAAATAAAAAATCCATTTATCAGAAAACAAAGCCTTAATCGCATGCTTTCAAATCGGAAAAGAAAAAGGAGACATAAAATTCACAATTTTACGCGAAGGGAACTATTTATATTTCTTTGCTGTTTGATAAACAGTTCCTCAGAACTACTGTTCACATGTTGAAGAAAAAGACTTTGATAATGGATCGTCCATTGTTTAGAGTTGCCATAAAAAAGAAACGTTTATTTTATTTTTTATTTGACAAACAATAAAAAAAAAATACGAAATAAAAACTTTACTTTAAAAAAGCAGAATGGGGTAGAGACTTTCAAAGATTTTTTCTTTGTTGAAAAAAAAAAAAAAAAAAAAAAAAAAAACATGGAGGGAGATGTGTGTGCGTCTGCGGGGGAGGGGGGGGGGGGAGAGAACTCCTGATGACAAAAGAAATTGTCTGCTGAAATGTACGATTTTTAATCTGCTAAGCTTCTGCACAAAACCGACGCGATTCGAATGCTCACATACTCATGTCTCCCACTTTTACAATCTTTCAACTATTTCCTCACTAAATTTGCCATTTTGATTTTGATTCCTAAAGGAGAAAAAAAAAATTATACAGACCAATCTGGTCTTTTGTCTGGACTAAAGTAGTTGGTAGAAGGTACAACTATGGAAAAAGAAACACAAATAATAATACCAACAAGGATTCAACAAGAAAAAGAAAACAAAAAAAAAAAAAAACAAGAAGATATTTTAGGAATCGTTGAATTTTTCACCCCATAAATTTTGCAGTTTTCTTCCCGCTTCTTTCCTTAAAAAAATATTTTCAATCCCTCATGGGCTTTTTGCCAAGTTTTTACTGAATGGTTGTGGGGTCATTCTTTGGCAATTTCGGCGACAAATTTTATTCCTTAGCGCACATTCGGTATTGCGACGTAATGTTCTGTTTATACAACAAGGATGGCTTGAATTCGTTCTTCGAATGTAACATTTTCGTTTTTCTTTTGATTTTCAGTTACTTTTTTTTGTTTTTGTAGAGATAAATAACTCAAGAGTTCTACTGTTGACAGTAAAAACACTCTTAGATTTTGCTTAATCTTTATCTAAACTATTTCAAAATTCACTACTCAGCATGTTTTTCCCCCCTTATAGCTAAAAACATAAAACAATTCCAAATAGCATATGTCTTATTCAACTAGTAAACATTCGCTGTCAGTAATTTATATTTAATGCTGCTCAGAACAAATATGAAAACCTATATAGTTTACAGATTTAATGCGTTTACTTTTGTTATAAGTTTACGATTTTAAAAGAATATTAATATATTTTAAGAAGAGTCTTAAAAAGGTAAATATTGTGCCATTTGTAAATATAAACAACAATTGTGATATTGATAAAATTATATCAAAGAAAATATTACTGGTATATGTTTATAAATCAAATTTATAAACTGATTTTTTTTTTCTTCCGTGCTTTACATTTTTAACATGTTTGAGATATCTCAAAAATCGTAAGTAATAAACAATTCATCACTTTCAAAAACAACATCATTTATACGTGTGTTATAAGGAAAAGTAATAAAATGTTGATGGTTAAACCTTTTTGTTCAAAAATGTGTTTCTGGAAAGAGTCCGTATACAAAGTATTCTGGTCTATCAGTGAAACCGTTTTTGTCTCGTAACTCGCTTTTCCTTGGTCTATTGTTTTGTTAAATATTTTAAAAGAATTTATTTATTATGCGGCATCAAATGTTCTTAGCGATTAAAACCAGAGGATTTTTTGTTAGATTAGTAGAGACAGGGTAATAAATTATGGTAATACTGCTCATACGAAAGGAAATATTCAAAGCTGAATAACAGAACCAGCAGTGGACATCAGTAACAATTAAATCTTCTGATAGTTATCGTATGGAGCATGCGAAGTTTCAACATAGTAAGGCTGCAAATTTTAGCGGTATTTAACTGCACTGAACAATGTTCAAATATTTCATCTCCGTTTTCTTATTGAACATGATGTGACATATTTCCTGCTTCATGCCAATATCTGTATTCGAAACACCATAATAACTTAACGAGAACACACTAAATGCTCTCGGTTACTTATTGATTTAACACTCCGCCTACTAGACGGGTCCAATGGATCCGATGGGTACATTCAAAATGACTATTCGAATCAGAATTTGTTTCATAAAATAAAAAAACGAAAAAAAAAGTAAATAAATAAGTTAAATAGTTTTAAATAAAAATTCTGGTGCGAAATGTTTTTAATCAAGTAGTAAAATTTCCGGTAGTTCTATGGTTAAAACATGAAATAACTGGCTAGTTCTTAATTTACAACTTCAAATGTACTATCCGAAATGTCTTTTACTGAAAATATAATTAGGATTATTACTTATTCAGTTTTTCAAATTTCTTTTTGAAACGTAATTGAAATCAGGATATCCTCTTAAGTTTGAGGTGCATACAGATGTATGGAAGGAATTTAATGAGAATCCATTTAATCCATATTAATTACTCTAAATTTTCAAACTGTCTTATTGTGCTGAAACCACGATCAATTCAGAGTATCGAGTCATGTTTCAGCTGAAACTGGCTTATTAATTTACTCCTCCCGTAACCCACCTAATAATACAAAGTGCTTTATTTTTTAAAATATTTAAAGAAATCTAATTTGTGACATCAAAGTATTTTTATCGCATAGTACCAGAAGATTTTGTCTTATATTTTTATATGCAGAGAAATAAATAACGGTAATAATGTATATACAAATATCCCATTGAAAACATTATAACAGAATTACATAATATATTAGATCAGTGACATCCGATTTTCTTATAGTATATAGTGTGTATGAATTTTCGATATAGTAAAACTTTAATTACAGCCATCATATTAACCCCTTAACAGTTTTTTTTTCAACACAATAGGGACTTTACATCACTTTTTTCGTACTAAAATATTTGTCTTGTATAATCAAAAAATATCTGTCAAATAATAAAAAGAAGATTAGTGGTACACAAGGCTTTCGGCCAAAACTGCTAAGGGGTTAAACTGCACTAATCAATATACAAACAAAAGGTCTTTGTTTTGTTTGTAACACTATGTTAGTTATTTCCTGTTTTATGTTATTATATTATTCCGAAACTCCATTATACATTTAAGGACACATAATAAATGCTCTCGTTGAATGATATAACCAACTAGCTCTTATTTTACAGCTTTTAATGTAGTATCTGAAATGTCTTTTACTGAAAATGTAATTAGAATTATTACTTATTACTTTTTGTAAATTTCTTCTTTGAGAAGTAATTCAACACCAGAGTATCCACTTAACTTTGAGATGTACACAGATGCAGGAGAAGATTTTAATGGGCAATATTAGCTATTAAATCCATATTAATTACTCTAAAATTCCATTACTGCCTTAATGTACTGCAACCGCGATCAATTCCAAGTATCGAGCCATGCTTCAGCTAAAACTTGCTTATTAATTTACTCCTCGCGTAGCTCACCTAATAACACAAAGTGAGGTAACTACTGCGTTAAAAGCCTTTCCAGGTTCAACGCATTAGATAAATTTTTATGAAAGCCTTTGGAAAGCCGGTAAAAAACAATTCTCTTAGAGATGGCGTTTTAAAAGTTCTTTTCATCACAGTGCGCAGTATGTCGAACAATTTAAAGTGTTTTAATGTTAGAGGATTCTACTTGAGTATACAGTTTTGGGTTTATTTAATCAGGTCGGTAAATGACTCTTTTGGTGAATATAAGCTGGAGATATCGTTTTTGTTCTGTTGGGGTGATAAATGAAAATTTGTATTTAAAAAAAGTTGCACGAGTTAAGTGGTTATGTGAGGATAAAAACACGAAATAGGGTAAAAAAGCTGCTACTTGTAAATGTGATTTATTATTCATAAACATTTAACTAGCTGCATTTTCTTAAATATCCTTTTAATAATATCATAGTTGTCGTTGGAGTTTGTAAATGGCGGAGTATTTACCACTTAAGGTGCTTCTTATGTTGTAAGAGCACTTATGTTTTAGTAAATTAAGTTTAGTAAATTATGAATGTATTTAATAAATTGGAAAATAGATGTTTGAGTGAGCAAAAACCTTTATCTTTTGTGAGGGTGATAAAAGAAAATTTGTATTTTAAAAAGTTGCAAAAATTATGTTGGTAAATAGGGATAAAAACTTGTAGCAGGGCTGCTATTTGTAAATGTAATTTATTACATAAACATTTAACTTGCTACATTTTCTTAAATATTGTTTTAATAATATCATAGCTGCCGTTGGTGTTTGGAAATGGAGGAGTATATATTCAAGGCTCTTGTTATCTTATTTCAGCACGTTAAATATTTTATTTAAGTAAATTTAATAAAATTTTGAAATAATTAATCGAATTTATAAATAGATATCTGAGTGTAAAAAAAAAGGAGATACCTGTTTAAATATAACTAAAATCAAGAAAACTTTCACAAAGTTTTCTTGGCTCAATGTAATATCTTGATTCTTGTAGCTCTAAAGCTATAAAAATTATTTCTCAGTATTTTCAAATAATTTCTTCCTGGCCGAGTGATTGCCGACAGTCATTTACATTATTTTGCTTATAAAGCTCTCAGTTAATTTGTCACATGAGATATTATCGTGCGATAAGTGTCGGACTATTAGCCAAAATGTATATTTGACGGGACAGAGATAATTCAGAAATTAAAGTATTAAGAACAAATATTTTTATTGTTACCGGAATTTTTTACTATTAAAAAAAAAAATCTGCCCAGGTTACATGGAGTTAAGTAACGGGAGAAACTGCTAATTACGAATTTGATTTATTCTTTATAACCAGCTATAATTACTTAAATATAATTTTTTTTAAATATTATAGTTGTCGTAGGTGTTTGCAAATGCCTGTGCATTTATCATTAAAGCTATTCTAAAGCTGTTAAAGAGAATGTTAGGCATTCTATTCAAGTATGTTTATTAAATTTCGATCTTATTTAATAATTTAGTAAATAGCTATTTCTATGAACAAAAGCTATAGATGTCTTTTAATTATGTTGGGATGAAATATGAAAAATTGCGTTTAAATAGATATCTAAGGAGTAAATGCGTTATAGGGGAAAATAAGTTACTTATAACTTTAATTTATTGTTTATAAACACTGAATCATTCAGCTATATTTTCTTAAATATATTTTTAATTATACTGTATTTTTTTGGCGTTTACAAATTCGGCTATTTATCATTTAGAACTTGTTATAAAAATACAAGGAAATTGGCAGTGGAGGGGGGGGGGGGGAATGTAAATTTCTGATATAATGGAACTCGATTGGATTCTAACGGTGGATCTCACGTTTTGAAACTGGTGACTTTTACTCTACGCTACTAATGCTTGATTAGATAGCCGCAATATTAATCAGTGATGCTCTGTTACATTTCACCGTAATAAATGTGTGATTTTAAAATTTAAACATTATTTGTTTTTATTAATCAGTTAAAAACCCATTTTAAGTCTTCCATCCATTTAATAATAATTTATGCATGAGAGGGTAAACTAAAAACAATCATTTACCTCTCATGCCGTTATTATTTTTTTTTAAACAAATAATTTTACTAGCTTTTTCTAGTAAATTTAAAAACTAACACTCCAGACAGTCTGGGAGATCTTATACAGATTGAAACATTGGTATTTTTTTTTATTATTAGATCATCACGAAGTGAATTGTATTATGATATTTTAAGCTTATGTATCACGTATTACCGAAAATAAACTATCAATTTCATCATAAAGGAGACCTCTTGAAAAAAATCTACAAAAAGAAATTTAAATTTTGGTGGCAATAGGGGATGCCTTAACTTACTATCTGTATAAGAAGATCAGACGATGTCATTATTTTTCAGATCCGCATTCTAGTCTGCCCCCATATTTCTGTTTTAAGTATGTATAAGCAAAAAGAGTATCATTCAGTCATATAATGCAATGACTCTTATCTTTGAATTCTTAAATCCCTTACAATCTTTCTCTAGGCAATTTATTACGATTTTAGATGAGGTTCAAATCCGTAATTTAAAGTAAAAGCCACTTATCTTTCCTTTTATATTTTTTTCTGGTGTATAACAATATTTTACAGACACAGTCATAAACACGTACTCGCATTATTAATACAGGTGATCTTGATCATAAAAAAATATCATGTTTTTCATATTTATAAAGAAAATGAAATCGAATGAAGTTGTTATTGAAAGATTACGATGAAAATTCCATTTCTTGGATAACGATGTAATGCTAGAATTGTTTGTAGTGATATGTGTATGATGTATGATACAATGGAAAAGCAATTATGTTTTTCAGGCGTTAAAGGTGTCTTTTTTATTACTATTATTTTAGATATGTTAGAATTTATGTGAATTACTTTGTCAAGCATGTAAATTGCATTTGAGTATCAGGAATAGATATAGTGTATTATTATTATTTTTTTTTAACATATTGTATTTTTTCGATTCTAAAAGAGATCTGTTACTGTATGCGATGATAAGAAAAAGCAATATAAAATGAAACATATCGTAAAATTTTAAAACAAATTACTTTTTAAAAAACAATGCAAAAAAGGAAAGGCAATTTGAATCGGAAGAATTTTTATAAAGGTTTAAAATGTGGAAAACACGCTAAAAATCCAGCTAGAAATAGAATTTATAAAATTAAATGCAAATTTTTATTGATTTTGTTAACGAAAAAACCAACAAACAAGCCATATATTTTGTGAAAACGACAGTATTTCAAATATTTCATGTGCATTATTTTTTTAATTTTGATTTCATTATAAGAACGTAAAACGAATGTTATCTATAAAAGAAGTTATTTTTTTTTTCGAAATTAGTTTGTAAACTAAACAGTGGCGTAGCTACACATTCAGCGCCCTGGAGCAAATAAAATTGGTACGCCCCTTGCCACTATAAAAACACTTCTGCTAGCTCTGTTTGAGGTTTAAACTCGTATATTATATTCTTATTTATATTTAAAACCCTGTTTTTTATTTAAAAAATAAAGTATTTTCATAATAAAATATTTGACGAAATAAGTACAAATAAAATATTAAAATAAACTATAATTGTTTAAGTTCGGACTACCTGCTGATTTTTACGACGAATTGAGCAGTATTTCCGATTTAAATGGTCGCATGGTCGCAGTGCAATCTACCACTAACTTCTGTTGTTCCTTTCAAGGCTTTTGAAGCAATATAGAATGCTAATAAAGAAACACACTATTGTCGAGATATTTTTAAGACGCGTTTTTTCCGTTTTCAGTACCGAAAGCTCTGAAAATTCATAAAATTCGAGTTATTATAACTCGGTAAGTTTTGATCGTACAAAAAATGAAAGTTTTGTTTTACTTGTTAGTGAATATAGAAAATTTTACTAAATTAATAGTTTTACTAAATATAGAACTTAGCAACAGTAAAAAAAATAAAAATAAATTTCGTAATCTTTAAAAAAATAACTACTTTGATATAAAGGATTTTAATAGGATCATAGTTGCCAACCTCCCGATTTTTTTCATACCAATATTTTTATGTAAAAATATTTGTTTTCTTTAATCGTACAATTTCTGAAATTTAATAAAGAGAAAATTTCTGTAAGATTTTACTGGTATTCGAAAAATCGGGGCGTAGCTACCGTGGAGCAGTTCGCTCCAACTGCTCCACGGTAGCTACGCCACTGAAACTAAAGTATCTTTGCAAAAGAAATCCAATACGAAATTTAAATGAAACAAAGGAATGTGAATAAAACACAAAAAGGATTTATTTTATTATAAAAAAAATACTGTAATGCTTTAATTTATTTTTACACATTCGAATATTCATTTTCATACTTTAAGCAACAGAAACAGTTCATGTAATGGCTGTAGAAATTTTCAAGGCTACATTTTTTTTTTTTTTTTTTTTTTGTGATTTATCGAAATAAACAATGTGTTGATAATTTATCACTTTATTGATTAAAGTTATTTTCTTTTTCTATTTTTGAATGCCAGACATTGATTTGAAAATATATTGGAAAAAATTAGGGTAAAACGTAAACTCTGAGATGACACACTTTCCGAACACTTTATTGAATACTGTGCGTTCAAATAAATAGTAATCTAAAAATACATAAAATCTTAGATCTGAATTTCACAAAGTTCAAATGTTTCCACTTGTGAAAATAACCTCATATTCTATAGAAAACGTCACTTTCATACACAAAGCACAAACTTTTTCTAAAATTATAACGTAATTTTCAATGAATTTTCATTCCACCCGTGCTGAAATTCAGACATGTCAATTAAAATGAATATAGAAATTAAATTTATGACTCCATTCGAATTTCCGAACACTTTACGGAATACCGTGCGTTCAAATAAATACTAATAATCTTAAAATAAATAGATAAGTAAAATCTTACATCCGAATTTAACAAAGTTAAAATGTTTCCACGTGTGAAAATGACCTCATATTCTAAAGAAAACGTCACTTTCATTCCCAAAGCAGAAACTTTTTCTAAAATTATGACGTAATTTTCATTCCACTCGTACTGAAATTCAGACATGTCAATTAAAATGAATATAGAAATTAAATTTATGACTCCACTCGAATTTCCGAACACTTTACGGAATACCGTGCGTTCAAATAAATACTAATGTTCTTAAAATAAATAAATAAAATCTTACATCCGAATTTTACAAAGTTGAAATGTTTCCACGTGTGAAAATGACCTCAAATTCTAAAGAAAACATCACTTTCCTTCCCAAAGCACAAACTTTTTCTAAAATTGTGACGTAGTATTAGTAGAAATTAAATCATTATTCCAAACTTTCCTTTATTATAATCCGATTTCAAATGCTATCATGCAATTAATAGGAACATGCCATACAAAAGCACATCAGATTAATAGAGAAAGAGAAAATAGATAAAAAATATTTGAAATTTTTATAAAATTTATTTAAAAAATAAATTTGAATATTTTCTAAAAATATCATATTTAACAAACAGTGAATAGAATCTAAATACCCATTTTGTCTGACAAGAGAAAGAAATTCGAGAAATTTCATAAAATGTTTTGATTATATGTTGAATACACTTTAAAACTTTGAAATTTGTATTAAAACAAAGAAAAAATATGGCAAAACTCAACTCAACACCACATTTTGTGAAGAATGGATGTCGAAACATAAAATACAAGTTAAAATTTTGTCCCATAAGTAAAAAAAAAAGAAAAGAAAAAAAAATATTAAGAAACTTCATAAAATATTTTGTTTCCATACCCGAATATACATTAATACATTTCTATATCATATGTGAATATGAAGAAATAAGTATTGCATAAAAAAACCAATTCATATTTTGAGATTTATACTATATAGTAATATCTTTCAAAATAAATCATTATTCCAAAATTTCCATTTCACTTATCATTATCACTACGTCTTAAGTATTTTCTTCTGGATTGTTCCCAAAGAAAAAATCAGAAAAGAAGTTCTTTATTCTTTTTCCGATTTCACAAGCTACGGTGCAATTAACAGGAACATCCGCCATACGAAAATACAACACAGTTGTACAGACAAGACAAAAAAAAGTATCCAAGATACAGATTTCATCCTATTGTTCTAGTTCTTTTCTGATTCATGTCTTCAGGGAAGAAGGTACCATACAACTCCTCTTCATTAAAAGCCATCGCCGTCATTGAATCCTCAGAGCATACTTCCGACGTATTGTAGAAGAACTTAGCAGCAGGATAAAAGAGAGAGAGGGAGGGATACATTTTTTTTGTTTAAAAGCTATCACTTTGAATACGAGAGAGTTGGGTATGAAGTGATCTTTCGCTACAAATAAGGCAAAAGATGACAAGCTATGAATGAATATCGTCATTACATTTTTTTCTGCACTCATAAGAGTGCTGGGGAAGCACTTTGGACAAACAATTCGGAACACATGTAACGTGAATCATAAGAACAAAATTAACAATGAATAAAAATTTTTGAGCCGCGAATATTACCGAGCTTTGTAAAATTAAAAGAGAGCCTGGATTTTTCGAAAATAGACTTTTATTCTATCAACTTATTTGTGTTTTTATTCATTATTTTTCCTAAATATTAAATGATTCAAATATTTTTTAGAATTAATTCCATAAAATGTGCTTGGATTAGCAGATTCACGGCGTCTAGTCAATCATTGTGTCAAACAATTCGGAACATATTTACATATGTTCCGTGAATCATAAGAACAAAATAATAATGTATAAAAAATTGTGAGCCGCGAGTATTAGTGAGCTTCGCGAAATTAAAAAAGAGATTGGATTTTTCAAAAACAATTTTTTATTTTATCATCTTATTTGTGTTTTCATTCATTATTTTTCATAAATGTTAAATGATTCATATATATATATATATATATATATATATATATATATATATATATATATATATATATATATATATATAAACTTATTGCAAAAATTAATATATATATATATTCAGAATGAATTCAGTAAATTATTCTCGAATTAGCAGATTCACGGCGTCTAGTCAATCATTGTGTCAAACAATTCGGAACATATGTAATGTGAAACATAAGAACAAAATTAGTAATGTATAAAAATTTTTGAGCCACGAATATTACCGAACTTCGTAAAATTAAATGAAAGCCTCGATCGGAAACAGATTTTTATTCTTTTAACTTATTTGTGTTTTTATTATTTTTTTTTCCTAAATGTTAAATGATTCAAATATCTTTTTATTGCGGCTAGTCAATCATTGTGTCAAACAATTTGGAACATATGTAACCTGAATCATAAGAACAAAATTAATCATGTATAAAAAAGTTTGAGCCGCGAATATTAGTGAACTTCGTAAAATTTAAAAAAATCTTGGATTTTTCGAAAACAGATTTTTATTCTATCAACTTATTTGTGTTTTTATTCATTATTTTACCTAAATATTAAATTATTCAAATATTTTTTAGAATTAATTCCGTAAAATGTGCTTGGATTAGCAGATACACGGCGTCTAGTCAATCATTGTGTCAAACAATTCGGAACACATTTACATATGTTCCGTGAATCATAAGAACAAAATTAATAATGTATAAAAAATTGTGAGCCGCGAGTATTAGTGAGCTTCGCAAAATTAAAAAAGAGATTGGATTTTTCGAAAACAATTTTTTATTTTATCATCTTATTTGTGTTTTTATTCATTATTTTTCATAAATGTTAAATGATTCAAATATATATATATATATATATATATATATATATATATATATATATATATATACATATATATATATATTTTTTTTTTTTTTTTTTTTTTTTTTTTTTTTTTTTGAGAATGAATTCAGTAAATTATTCGCGAATTAGCAGATTCCCGGCGTCTAGTCAATCATTGTGTCAAACAATTCGGAACATATGTAATGTGAAACATAAGAAAAAAATTAGTAATGTATAAAAATTTTTGAGCCAGGAATATTTCCGAACTTCGTAAAATTAAATGAAAGCCTCGATCGGAAACAGATTTTTATTCTTTTAACTTATTTGTGTTTTTTTTATTTTTTTTCCCTAAATGTTAAATGATTCAAATATCTTTTTATTGCGGCTAGTCAATCATTGTGTCAAACAATTCGGAACATATGTAACGTGAATCATAAGAAGAAAATTAATAATGTATAAAAAAATTTGAGCCGCGAATATTAGTGAACTTCGTAAAATTAAAAAAATATCTTGGATTTTTCGAAAACAGATTTTTATTCTATCAACTTATTTGTGTTTTTATTAATTATTTTTCCTAAATATTAAAAGATTCAAATATTTTTTAGGATTAATTCCGTAAAATGTGCTTGAATTGGCAGATTCACGGCGTCTAGTCAATCATTGTGTCAAGCAATTCGGAACATATGTAACGTGAATCATAAGAACAAAATTAATAATGTATAAAAAAATTTTGAGCTGCGAATATTAGTGAGCTTCTTAAAATTAAAAAAGAGCTTGGATTTTTCGAAAACAGGTTTTTATTTTATCAACTTATTTGTGTTTTTATTCATTATTTTTCCTAAATGTTAAATGATTCAAATTTTTTTTTTTTTTTTTTTTTTTTTTAATCGCTTGTAGCAGGGGTCGCAGCGTCCTATATATTGTTTAATAATCCCCACCACTAGGTTCAAAATATTATATTCACAATATCCTTCTACTGCAAATTTTAAAGAAATCTACCATGATATTTATATTTTGAAAATAGTGGTATCAAATATATAAAAAAATGTAGGACGCTGCGACCCCTGCTTGTAGTCAATCGTTGTGTCAAACAATTCGGCACATATATAACGTGAATCATAAAAACAAAATTAATAATGTATAAAAAAATTTAAGCCACTAATATTAGTGAGCTTCGTAAAATTAAACAACTGGCTAAGTGTGATCGAAGATCGCACAAAGGGTTTCGTTTAATATTCGTTTCAAAACCCTTTATCTTTTCTTTAATAAATCCAAATAAATTTCATTATCCCAAGAAAAAAAAAGTCATGTTTTTTATAAAGTAAAAATTTACTGGTCTATTTTTCTCGTTTTTTCGAATATCTGAACCGGACTGATAGCAGGCCATGCCCGCTTTTATACTCTGTCATAGTAATATCTGTAATGTGGACTAAATGCGGTATTAAAAAAAAAAAAAAATCAATTTCAAAATTAAACATGTATAGAGACCTTCAAAATGTTCAAATATGCCAATATTTCCATAATCGGGTTTTTATCATGATTCAATACGTTCCTCAAACTTATATATTTACAATTCTCTATTAGTCATATTGATACTATCTTTGTATTATTCTCAAACATTTGAAAAATACGTTATGACGTCAGATTAATTTTCTTTTTAATTCTCTAATGACATCATATTAAGCTGCTTTCTGTATTTACACATACTCATACTCCTTGTATTATTGAGAAATGTTTGAAAATTTTCAATATGACGATTATGAAAATTTCCAATATGTTTATTACCAATATAACGTCATATTAATCTTCTTTTTTTCCAATTTGTGAAACTTTTTATTTCATTTTCATTTTTCACGTGGAAATCTTTCAATAGAAAATTAATTATTGTAGAAAGAATTTTATTGTGGATTTTTAATTCATAGCTGCCAACTTTTACGCTTTTCTCCTACGACTAAAATTTTATAGTACATTTAAACTTAATAAATCGCCGAAATCTTGTAATTCAATAACGCAAAAATTTCTATTAATTTTTAGTTGTAGCAAAAAAGCGTAAAAGTTGGCAGCTATGTTAATTGTTGGCAACTGCTAGAACGAAAAATGTTTAAATTTAATAGGAAAAGGCTGTTAGATTTTTGGTTTCTTATCTTTTTTATCTTTTGGGTTTTTTTTTTATGATTTTGAGCTTCATAGCATGTATTCAGCTATAAGTACACAAAATTTCATGCCTGTAACTTAAATAGTTTCTGAGAACCGGCTCTGTGACACGGACAGATACCAAAGCGGGAGTAATAGGGTTTCGTGAGATGAACGAAACCCTAAAAAGAGCTTGGATATTTCGAAAACAGATTTCTATTTTATCAACTTATTTGTGTTTTTATTCATTATTTTTTCTAAATGTTAAAAGATTCAAATATTTTTCACAATTAATTCCGTAAAATGTGCTTGAATTAGCAGGTTCACAGCATTTAGTCAATCATTGTGTAAAAAAAATAATGACAAAAGGATTGAAAAGTTCCATTTTTTTTATTATGTAGTTACAATAGAATTCAACGTGTTTAAATGTATGAGTTTAATAGTTTTCTCTTTTTATGTGTGAAGAACTAAATGAAAAGTAACTCATAATCTTGCATGAAATATATAATTTTAACTGATATTTAAAGTTGGTATTCTTTATTTGATTTGTTAGAAGTGAATTTTATAGATTCATTTTTAAAATGTTTTAAAGGTTAGCGCTGCGAAAAATGACCTGGTACTTTTCAGCTAGGAAAACATTACTTAATGCCAAGCGCAAATATTGGCGCCAAAGTTAACTAAGATGTCAGGAGCAAATATTAGAAAAAGGACATTCAGAAGCTAAATAGAGATGGAAATAGTAAGCCAATGATATATGTGTTTTCTATGAAAATAGTAACTATTTTATTAAATACAAAATATAATGGAAAATTTCTAAGCAAGAAGAAGAATTAAAGTTTCACTACACGGCCGGCATAAAGTTGACTGTTTTATGTAGAAATTCTGAAGATAATTATTTTTTTCATGGAATTGACGCTACATACATTTAGTTAAATACGTTGCACATAGTTTTCTTAAAAGAAACTCACACTCATACTTGAATTTATCGCAGCCCATGACTGTTACATTCAGTGCTGAATTCAGGGAGTGGTACGGGCGGACACGCCCCCCGGAAGATTTGAGATTTTATGCTTTTAATGGTTAAAAAATGCAATTTCCCCCCCGTAACTCTACAATGCCCCCCCCCCCCCCCCCCCGGAGCCCCAAGTCAGTCGTGTAGTGCTAAGTAAAAAAGTGGGGGGACGCTCATAGTCCCAAACACAAGGTCTGAATAGTAGAACAATAGAATTCAGATTCACGCAATGAGATTTTCGTTAAAATTTGTTTTGAAATTTACGTAAGCTGGAGTAAGAAGCGATAGACAGACAATCCGAAATCACAAACACTTTTCAACTTTCTTGGAAAATATTAAAAGTCAGTGATTTATTTCTTAAAATTGTTATATTTTAGCTGCTTATCCTTTTAAGAAAATTAATACGTTTAAAAAATCTACGTCCTTCCGTGTTTCTAGCGTTCCCCTGAAAATAAAAAGTAGGGAAATGTTTGAGATAAAATGAAAAAGTGGGGGGACGCCGTCCTCCCGCGTACCCCCTCGACTACACCCTCCCTCGAAATCCCTTCCGGAGAAAAGTGTCTGAATTCAACACTGGTTATATTTCATTCAGTTCGTACGAATTGCTGTTACTTCTCATTCCCACATCAATGAACGAGAGAAGAAGACGCTATTATTTGAATGAATGAGAGTACGATTCTAAACGTTTGCGGGGATTCAGGCAGATAGACTTTGTTGGTAATAGCGTATGTCTCAACTTTGCATTTGTTTATTTTCGTTACGTTTGTACTTAGTTCCACTTTTTAATGCTCTTTATTGTACTTTCATGCTACATATCTCATGGTGTTTTTTTCAAAAAAGAGAGTGTGCTTTTAAATATACACTAAAACACTTTTTATTTTGCTTAAAATACGTCAACATAAACATTACAGATGTTAAAATTTAAAATTTACATGTTTCGATTTCTTCATCAAATCGTCATCAGAATGGAATATACACAAACCACAAATACAATGTACATAAAAATCAGAGATTAAATTAATTAAAAACCAGAGAGTCGGAACAGTCACTATGTGAAAGAAGGTACAACGCCCTCTATACTTTTAATTTTAACATCGCTCTTAGATCCATCTACAGAACGCATCGCACTATTATTCAACCACTCAACCCAAATCTTCGGAATATTTTTAATTAATTTAATCTCTGGTTTTTATGTACATTGTATTTGTGGTTCGTGTATATTCTATTCTGATGACGATTTATTGAACAAATCGAAACATGTAAATTTTAAATTTTAACATCTTTAATGTTTATGTTGACGTCTTTTAAGCAAAATAAAGACAGTTTTAGTGTATATTTAAAAGTTAATTCTAATGGACGTATTTTGACTCTCCACTTTATTTGAAATAAAATAACATTTGAAAGAGAGTGTGTATAATAAATACAGCGAATATACCTAAAAATAGAAAAATAGAGTCTAAAATTGTAGATACGTGTTGTGCACCGGAACGCGTTATACACCGGGGTATGCGGTATTACTGAAATATTAGCTTAACGTTAAAAAATATTTGCAATAAAACGCCAACATTTCAGAAATGATGCCTTTTAAGTGGCAAATCTTGGCAATGAAATGATGAAATAATTCTGTTCAATATTTATGTAATATTGACCTGAACTGAAAAACAAAAATTAGCTTTTTCTTTTTAAAATTCTACTAACTATACAATTAATAACCACATCATGCAAAATTTAGATAATTAGAATTAAGTAAAAGGCCTGCATTAAGTTGACCTGCGTAATAATACGAAATATTGCCTTAAAAGTTATATTTAAATTTCATGTCCCGAAGAATTACTGAATGTTTAATAATAGTCTGACATCAGAAAAAGTAAAATATTACTATATATTAAAATTTTAAATAGTTTGAAGCGTTAGATTACACTGCCTCTTAATTTATGTTCAAGAAAGTCTATTCTCTGCTGAGTATAGGCATTAAGGTATTATAAGACTAGTGCGAGATTGGCGAATCTTTCCACATTCGCATGTCATTTTTATAATTGATCATAGCGTACCAAAAACCGAAAGGGTTAAAATAGTGGTTTAAAAAAATAATGAAACAAAATTACTTCACATTTGTAATGTTAATTTAGATTTGTAAATATTTACCTTTTCTTTCATGTGAAGCATCGGCTCCGCCAGAATAAAATCAGTGAAAAGATGGGCGAAATTATTGAGAGGGCAGTTTTATGATATGATGAGGAAAAATTGACGTCAGACTTTTATGATAAATAAAACTATTTTTAGTAAAGATCGAGTATTAATGGAAGTTGAGATGAGGTATTATGGGGAGATTGGCTGCACTTTTATTTAGAACTTCTATCAATGCCATGACGAAGTGCCATAGGTCTGCTATCCATGGACTGGGCAAGAAGGAGATACTATCGCACCCCATCAACGAGCATTAATTGAATATTTATGGCATCTGTTTTGATGCATGTGCTTAAGTTGTAAAAGTCGAATGAGGGCCAAGAAGACATTAAAATTATCCGTTGTTAATTTCATTAAATCGAAAATTCAAGCGAATGGGAGAGGTAATTATCCCCATTCCTCCTTTATTGAATATATCAGTGCATCAACTTGACGAACGAAACATGTTTAAATATTTATAGTGTTTAAAAATAACACAATATTTATTTTCAATCGTTTTTTACAATTGTACAACAATCGTACTTTTTTTTTTCTCGCTAAATTTAGAATCAAAATCTTCTAAGCTCTAAAATAGCTACATATTTACAAACAAAACTTATCTAAATATATAGCTTTATTGTAAAACGTTTTTTCGCGAAATTTAGAATCAGTTTTAGAATATAGATATGTATTTAAATTCGACAAAAATAAATGTTTTAAATAAATGCCTTTGTTTTAGTTCTTATTTTATAAATTTCTTTTTTTTCCCTCCTGAAAGTGCTGTGGTTTAATTTGCTATTCTCTTTTTTTTTTCAAAAAATGATATTTTAATTCTAGAGCTGCCAAAAATAGGCATATATGTTTTGCTAATAATAATAATAATAATAATAATAATAAAGTTTTTATCTGAATATTTATTAAATACTGTTTGCTCTTACAACACGAAATGATTATTTTACAAAATTTGTGATCCAGCTAATTACTTCAACGCAATTAAGTACAAACTGCATTCACAACTTAAAACAGCTTTTTTAAATAGTTCTTTCTTTTGAAATCATAAATGCGTGAATAACAAATTTCCTCTGCACATTACTTTTTCATAGCATTATCAATTTTATTTACTGATTTTTTTTAACTAAATAAATTAACACATACTATTGTTAACAATGAAAATTTTTTCTTCAAAAACTCATCAACCGAAGCCGAAGGAAACTAACCATAATTCTCAAGAATATAATAAACAGACAAAAATTATCCTTTCATTTCAAAGCATGATGCAAACGAATTGCATGAGTACAAGATTGGAAATAAAGAACATTACAAAAGTTTTCCTCTAATTATATGAAATATTTGTACACTGTGCAAAGAAACAGCAAAAAGTTCGAGAAAAAACAGTTTTTTGCGAAATCAAAAGCATTAAAAAAAGTTTATGAGACTTTTTGAACATAAAACCACAAACGGGAAAAAATGCATATTGTACATTACTGACCGATTTTTTACTTCTTCCACCAAGTCTATTGCGCTTTCATAACTCAAGATATTGTTTCGAAAAAGAAAAAAATCGAGAATAAAATATAAAGGAAAAAACAAAAACAAAAAAACACAAACAACGTTTTTGCCAATCATATATCGTCGATCCACGTGCACTCAATCTGAAAACGGGTTCAACGATCATGAAGAAAAGGAAGATGCACTCAAGGAAAAAAAAAAAAGATATAAAAAAACAAACAAAAGAGAACTGGGAGAAAAGGAAAAAAAAGAACAACATAAAATACTCGACTACTACTAGTAGTAGTGGTGATTGTGATTCTTACAACCAGTTAGATGAGATATCTACTGCCTTAAGGTACGATTTCCAAGGGTGAAAAAAAACTTGCTCAAGACATGCTTGCCTACTTTTTCTCAGGTGACATTGAAAAAAAGTTTGAAAAAGTGTCACCAGACGTCTCTGGAGGTCAAAAGTGAGAAGAATTTTCAATAGAGGTTTCCATTAAGATCAACCATGGGTAAAATTGCGGTCAGAATAAAAACGCATCCTTTTAAAAACATTTTTTTTTTTTACCCTTTTGTCGATTTAATTTAATTTTCAGTTTTTTTATGTACTTTTATTTTCCTTTCATTCATTTTTTTTTCACAAAAGTTGACATAAGTAGTTTCTTTTATGTATGTAAAGTTGTTGGACCGGAAAAAAGTGTTTGCCGCAGACAAAAAATAACTTGGTAATGCGATGTAACAGTAAAAAATGTAGAAGTGTGTGAATGAAGATAAATATTTGTTTGAAGCAAATTTTAGAACTTTTTTCTTCCATTAGCATTATTTTTATTCTAATTTTTATTGAATAACTACTGATGAAATTATGACTCATGGGCACCGGGAAGGGGGGGGGGGCGAAGGTATGGAAACATGTCTCCTACTTGATTTTAAAAATTTTAACTACATTTTCGTTATAATTTATGTTTTTTTTTGTTGTTTTTTTAAGGTGATTTAACACAATGGGAAAATATTTGATTGTGATTAAAAAATTAAAAATGCTTTATTTTATTATAATAAATTTACCTGTCAACCTTCCCGTTTTCAAGTCAAATAAATATATATTGAACCAGAAAATTTACATAATAAATGAAATGGAATAAGTACCACGTGGAAGAAAGACACGTTTTATTTTAAATATTTTCTGGTTCAAAACGCTTATTTATTAAAAAAAACAACAACCTGGTTGGTTGGCAGTTATATGATAAGACCTTACAGTGGGGCGGTTAATCCTTAGATTACGATACACGGAGCGACTATTTTTTTATTCTATTCCTACCACTTTTTTCAAAATTATTTATGTCATACACTTATATTAGGATATAAGGATATTTTCAAGAGCAATTTAACACAAAGAAATTGTTTTCTAAATTGTGGCAAATCTTTTAACTGTGATAATTAATAGTTAATTATCTTTTCACGGAGCAAGTTTGAATGCTAAAAAAACAAGAATTCTCATCTCAGAAATATGCTTGCAAAGAATTTTTAAGTCAGTTACCATTTTATTTTTCCGAACTGTGACATAGGTCACTTTTTTTCTGAAGTTTTGTGAATGTTTCTGTGTTGGAGAACAAACACCTTTTACCACAGTGGGTATTCTGATGATAATAAATGCAGTGATTAGCAACCTTATCCACTATTTGATTTTGAATTTTGGTACAAAAGTCTCAAACAAAACGCTGCGCTGCTACTGGCGACTGTGCTGCCCTTTATTATATTCTATTTGTACCACTATTTACTCAGAAATTACTTTGTCGCGAATTTATTTGAAAATGCTGTAGAAGTGTACGGAGATGGTTAATCTTCAGGAAAAGTGGGGCGTACATAGACAGGGTGATTCATAGGTAAATATACAATTTCCAGATGCTGTAAAAGAGGAACAGTTTAAGGTACGTTCCCCAAATGCAAGTCATAAGATAGGTGTACTCATAAAGTTTTTTCCCCGCTGCTGTGCGAAGTGACATAGGCGATAGCTAGCGTGTTACTTGAATATCAGTAGAAATGGCTGTGTCTGCAGTGGAGAAGGCATTTTGTGTTCTTAAATTGAGCAAAACGGAATCTGCCACCATTGTGCAACGGCATTTTCGAACACTATTTGGAAAATAATTTCTAACCAGAAAATCCATTTATGATTAATTTTTAAAAAAAGTCTGCATTTTTGGTCACATGACACACACCAAACCGGTAATCCATTTCACTCCACTTTGCACAAACAGCCCGTAGTTTCAAAATTTTTAAATTAATCATAAATGGATTTTCTGGTTAGAGGTTCTTTTCTAAATCGTGTTCGAAAATGCCGTTGAACAATGGGTGGCAGATTCCGTTTTGCTCAATTTAAGAACACAAAATACCTTTTACACTACAGACGTAGCCATTTCTACTGATATTCGCATGACACGCTAGCTATGTCACTTCGCACAGCAGCGGGGAAAAAAAACTTTATGAGTATACCTACCTTATGACATGTATTTGGGGAACTTGCCTTAAACGGTTCCTGTTTTACAGCATCTGGAAGATGTATTCTTACATATGAATCACCCTGTATAAGAGAAACTTTTTATATTAAACCAAAGCAAATGAATGGAAGAAATTTTGCAAGTTGAAAATAGAGCTTTCTCACGGCTGATTGCCTTTTTGCATGATCGAAAAGGAAAGTTTTAACCAGAAAAACTTCAAACTGAAATTCAAAAATATTAATAGCGATGAAGATTGTCACTAGGTCAAGTGTGGACCCTGAATTTAAAATGCTCACTTCAGCAAATTCTGTGTGATGGATGGACTCAATAGACTGATAATGAAAACTATGATTTACTAGTAGCAGTTTCTTTCTTTCTTTTTTTTTCTTTTTTTTTTCGTCGCAGGTGAGGAAAGTGGTATGCGAACAAAATTTACATATTGTGCTTACTTAGCGCTTCAGTGTTGACAACAGACCGCTGCCGGAGAAGAAAGTGACGTTGATTCGCTAACAAATTTAATATGAACTGCGCACGCTCTGAGTATAATCGCTCTGCTGAAAACGTATTACTATCGGATCTATCGGAGTTATTGTCTCAGTCTCTGAACTTTATTGCTATATTTAAGAAAAATTGTGACCTGTATATATCATCTGTTTCTGGGGTTCATAATATATGAGATAGATCTTAGACCATGTAATCACATATTTAACACTGGATTACTATTCTTGTATCTCGTAATACACACAGTGAATTTTTTTTGCTGAAAAGGCGTCTTTAGAGATAGAAATATCGCAGAATAAAGAAATAATAAGCGTTTCCTCGAGTTAGAAACATGCTGAATAAAGAAATAATAAATCTTTCCCCGAATTAGAAACATCGCTGAATAAAGAAATAATAAACCTTTCCCCGAATTAGAAACATCGCTGAATAAAGAAATAATAAACCTTTCACTGAATTAGAAACATTGCTGAATAAAGAAATAATAAACCTTTCCTCGAGTTACAAACATCGCGGAATAAATAAATAATAAACCATTCCCCTAAATATCGCTATATAAAGTGTATAGATATGGAAATTACGTTATGTAGCTCACAAATACAACGAAAGCAATAACGTAAGTTTTTTTAGGATAATAATCGATAATAATAATATACCAAGTTTGTGATTTCTAAGTAATGACACAGGAAATGTTTTGTTTCGTCTCACTGTACATCTCCTAGATTTCGTTCTGTTACCAATCCTGTTAAAGCTGGTTTTAAATCAATACGTTTCTGATTTACACTTGGGGATTAATTTTAACTAATATATGCATAAACGTTTCAGATAATCTAAATGAGCTAAACTCATATGAATTTTTAAATCAAATATTAAAGTAAAATATTCTTCATAAAGATTTCCAAATTTTAATAATCTTGAGCAATTTTTCGGATATTAAAATCAAGATACGTAAAAAGAAAGTATAACTTCTTTTAATAAAAATATTAGTTTCTTTATTATCAATGCCAATACAAATGTAAAAAAGTCCTTCCGGCCTGTACCGGGAGGAAAAGGTAGCTTTCCTATATCTTCGTTTTAAAATTTTAGCTAATGTTACACGAAAACAGCAAGTTAAAATGCAAAGAAACGTTTACAAAAGATTCGTTAATACTGAATTTGAATAAGAAATTCGCCAAATTATTGAGCAATATCCAAATTGGCTTCATTTATGAAGACTTATTTTGGTCGTCAAATTTGGCGATATTTCGCCAAATGTCGCCAATTTTGCCAATTTTGTCGTCAATGTCGCCAATTTTGGCGCCAACGGATATGAATATATAGTTTTATGCGTATGATTGGGAAAATTATTACAACAATGAAAGAAAATAATTTGCGAGTAATCGGGTTAATGTGCTGTTTTGTTTCAAAATGTCAGCCACCCTAGAATTTCAAACTGCTCTATCTCAGCCATTTTTTAAGATAGAGGTAAACCAAAAAATGCTCTGGAATCCTTGTATCAAGGCCTAAAACGTAATAAAAAATTATTTTTTATTTTTTATTTTTTTGTATATTTATTTTAGTTTTAAATTTTTAAATGGCCGCCATCTTGAAACAAAATGGCGGACAAAGCTGGCCAATGAACTCGGTCGAGACATTGGTTAGCTTAATACACACAATTAGTTTCATTAAAATTGATTTATAAATACGAGCGTTATCGTATGACATAGGTCATATGTATATATATATAGATAGATAGATATAGATATATATAGATATATCTATATATATAAATCAACATTTGAACGGAGGGTGGTTTTGGGGTCTGGGGGTCATGATCGGTGAAAATATATCGAAATTTTCCGGAACTGCTTTCCTCCGAACGGCTGCAATAGGTAGCTTTATACTTTTTTGTATTGAAAGCTACCTAATAGGTAAGTTGTGAGAATATGTCGGACATATTATTCTCATGCACAAAAATAATCATATGTATACATAAAATAAATGATTAAATAATTATAGGCAAAAACTGCAGTTTTCATGTACAAAATGTGTCAATCGTACTGAAATAAATTCATAAACAATTTTTTATATCAATTTTACCGTTAAAAAATAGCACCTGTCTTTTATCTTTAAAAACTTTTCAGTACAAAAATACGAATTTGTTGCGAAATTCATGCATATATAGAACATTTCATACTTCTAAGAAAACATACTGAAATATAAAATTTAGTTATTCATTCAAAAATAAAAATAAAAATACAAGCATACATACGTTTGAATAATATATGGCATGCGTGTGTAACTTTAGATACGCTTTAAAGAAACCACTGCTGTAAATTTTTAGACAGCATAAAACTCTTCTATTACACCTAGTTTCATATTTTTAATTTCATACTACATCTTTTTTCTCAAATTTCATCTCCATGGTAACCGTTACGAAATTTCTTGGAGAAAGCCACGTTATACGTCCCGCGGGTATATTTCAGGGAATCATTTCAGTTGGTTTTTTTAATGGAACGTTCCAGAATAAAACACTATTGCTTCACTATAACATTGAAATAATGAGAGTATATAAAAAAAGACTCGTTAGAAAATCAAAATGTATGTGTACATATCAGGTAACTTGGATAAAGATTGAATATCCCCATTTTATTAATATTTTTCATGAAAGTTATAAGCAAAAATTTAATATTTTCAATATCGATGAAATATTGTATGTTATTACAGATTTCAGAAAAAGAGGGAAATACAGTCGACAATATGTGGCGATTTCTTTTTTAACATCTGTGACATTCTGAATGGTTATACCCCGACCGAGAAGTTTTTTAAGCTTTGTCGGTTTGCCAGAAAAAACAGCTTTATCATAATTATATATTTTAATTGGTGGTTTGTGAGTTAACTATAGCACTCACAGTATGACAGGATTCGCATTTTGATTAAAGTTAATTTCGCAAAAGCAAGGATGCCACTGACCATTTTTTTTTCTTTTATTTTATGTGCACCATTTTTTTTATAAATAAATTTTTTTAACGTATACTTCAGCAGTTTTGCATGAGGAGGGAGGAGGGGGGGGGGGTTGGAGATAAAAAACTTTACTTTTTAAAAATAGTTATCAGTGGCAGTTCTGCAAAGAGAATTGTGATGCCAGCATTCAAACTAATAGGAAATCGTAAGTCGAGTCGAAAAGCCAAGACAAGATACGATCCAGAGTAAGGTTTCCCAGAATCACAAAAAGCAGATAGTTTAGTTCAAGTCATTTATTATAGTAGTAAAATCTTACAAGTTTGACAGGAAGACCCTCACCCACAAAGAAAACACTTCACTTCAGCATGTTAAAGTAAATACTTCCCCTTCATTAGTAATTTAATAGAATTAAAACTGAAACCAAAACTAGATGTTAAAAATTTTAAATTCGCCCTTCATAATTGTGGGTAATAATTGTTCTTCTATAGAAGAACATATAACTAATATATAAATTATTAATATATAATATTTCATAATTATGAGCGTGGATGTGAATAACAAGGGAAAACAGCAAAACTTTCTTGTCTGAGGGCGTGCATCAGCTTTTACCGGTGAATACGTAAGAACACACAAAACCGCACTGCGGTAGTTAGCGCTAGCCAATCAACTCTCCAGCCGGAACTCTTTAAGGGAGATTGAAATATTTGATGTAATAAGGTATTGAAATAGAAGGCCATATTTAAATTATTTCTTGAAATTGACAAAAGCATTTTCTGTTTTGAAAAGGGTCATCCGTTTACGCATATTGCTTTTTACAGATACACACTAAAATTTTAATTATATTATCATTTATGGGCGTGGCTGATTGATTAATTCGCATAGTATTTTATATTGTCACACATATATCACATTGTAACAATAAGCAATAATAGGCAGTGCATCTCAATGAAATGGCTTCATTAAAAGAAAAAAATCACTAGCAATGCTGATGCTAAACAATAATGGCTACGAAAATTGGCAATTAATCATATACAATCTCAACGAATTATTCAGAGTCCATCAAAACAGAAGTCCCAATAAAGCAATGGTTGTGAAAGTTTCAAGTTTACATATCGAGTATAAAAGTTAATTTAAAAATGTAAGTAATGGAAACCGTTCTATGATTTTAAAAATAATAACATTAGTACATCGGCTAAATATTGCCTCTTCTAACAAATTTATCAACTAACGAAGGGGTTTTTCCCCCTGTTTTCTTTAATGGACTAACAAATAATTTACTGTATGACCGCACTATATTTATATATTTTCAAATACGCAATGAAATATGTTCAGTTTATAACAGTATCTGAAATGAAAATAAATCGATAATAATACGAGGACGTATCAATAAATAACGGACATGTCAATTTTTAAGTAGGAAAATAATTCGTAAAAATGAAATTATTTACTAAAAAGGTAATTATGGTTCGTTACTGACTAGGCGCAATGCAAGATCTCGTGATTACACGTACCGAAAGCGCTCGTCATCCACCGGTAAAATTGCATTAGTGATTAAATCGTCAACTGTGGAGGAGAAACGAGCTGTGATAAGCTGTGACGTGCCATTCGCGACAAGCGCAGCGCGACAAATCAACGCAATCGGATGTTGAACGACAACGCTCGTCCACATGTGTCTCGCACGGTTCGTGAAAAATTGCAAGGATGCGGTGAGAAGTTTTGGAGCATCTACCATACAGCCCGGATCTGACACCCTCCGATTTTCATCTGTTTGGAGCTATGAAGAAGTTCCTCAACGGTAAGAAGTTTGACTCTGACTTCGAACTCAAACAGTGGCTCTTCTCGCAGCTGACGGAGTTCTATCAGAACAGGATTTTCAAATTGATCCATGTTTGGGACAAATGCCTCAACATGTAGGTAAGTTATGTGGAAAAGTAATAAACGATTAATACTTTCATTTACGTTTCATATTATCATTACTTGCCTTTTCTTTTCTTTTTTTTTTTAACATTATGTGCGTTACTTATTGAGACGCCGCCCTCGTAATCACTTGTAATAATTATTTTGATAAATTTTCAATCTGTAAAATGTCAATATAAAAGAGTAATGTATTTCCAAATACATCTTAATGTCTATCATTGACCAGACAGTACCAGTCAGTCAAGGAAGTTCTATTGAAATTGTTGGTAATCAAATCAATCTTGATCTTGTAAAACGGATTAAAGAAACGAAGGTTTTTTTTTGTAGATTAAATATTGCAAAATATTGATGAACTGCCATAGGGATAAAATCGCTCGTAAAATTTTGTTTATGGCATAACTTAAGAATTGTAATTAGTACTATGGGTTTAACAAATATTTATTAGTACTTTAAGTCTAATTTATTGCATTAAAATGTAATTTTTTTTTCAAATAGCTATTAGAAATCAAAATGATATTTATAGATTTATTCAAAGGTTATTCAATTTTCTCTAAAATCAAGTACCTTAAAAAAAGAGTAAGCTTTTAAAGTTAAACAATTTTAAGGTTTTTTCCCTTCCATAATTTAACGTAGGCACATTATTATTATTATTATTATTATTATTATTATTATTATTATTATTATTATTATTATTATTATTATTATTATATTTGGATTATAATGTGGATATAATGTGATTATATTTAAGCAGAGCAAATTAATAGTTCGATTTATTTTCCATATTGTAAATTTTCTTTAAATTTGCATTTAAATATTTGTGCTTAGCACAATGTCAATGCTTTCGCAACACTACTGCATTCTATTTGATATTTTCAATGCATTTCAAGATAATAATACAGGTTTTAAAAATTATTAGATTATTTCCTAACCTTAAAATGAATTCTATTAACGTGTACAATAAAAATTATTTTCGCAAAATTTTTGTACTTTAACAGTCAAATGTTGTTTTGTATTAAATTTTATTATATTTATTTTTTGACTAAAAACGGAATTTCTCTTTTACAGTTTACACTTTCACTCCAACTGCCGTTTATTCTGCCCGATGTATATTTTTTCTTTAACTGTGAATATTATTTTGTATTTTACTGCACCTAAAAATAAATAAATAAATAAATACTTGATTTGCTTAGTTTTTAAGAAATTATCTACAAGGAAACATGCCCTTTATCACAAAATATGACTCGTTAAAATTTTAAGCAAAATTTGTTATATACTATCTAATAATGGATACATTATTTTTATTTTTATTTATTTTGAAACACATTTTCCTGCTACCATACTCGTAATTTCATAATAAAATATTCTCTAATAATACTAAATAAACGGGACCCTATAATGGCTAAAATAAAAAAATAATGGCCATTGTAAAAAAAAAAAAAAAAAAAAAACGTAACAAAAGCGGTAAAGACGGTACCAAGAACACGATAATAAAATAAATAATTCAGAAAAAGCCTTTATCCATTACGAGCGCTGATAAAAACCACGTTACAGTCACTGTACCCGATGCCCGGTACGCGGTTAAAACGAAGAGAGCGTGAATTCTCTACATCGTCATGAACGCTGTTTTTGCGCCGTCCATAAAATGCCGCGATAACGGACAGCGAAAATAAGTTTATTTTTTATTTTTTCGCGTCTTCCCGGCGAAGATGCTAAGTGATGCAGAAGAGCGGAAAGGATTCTCAGAGGCAGAGAGGATCATCGTTTAGTGCCAGAGATATGAAAGGGGCTCGCATCTCATGGAGTACGTGGAGCGGATAAGAGAAAGGACCGGTTCTATTGGCTACGAAAGAGCCAACAAGTACAAAGCCTTTATTTCAATCAAGTGGGGTTAAATCTCTCTTTTGCGTTCCCTTTTTTTAGTCCAAAAAATGCACCACTGCAGAAAGGATGATTTGGTATAGGGGTAGTATTGAAGATAAGTTTGTGAGAGAAGGTTTGGCTGAACTAAATAAATAAAAGCTGTGGAAATTAAATGAAACATTTATTCTACGATATTCTTTATTCGTCAATATATTGTTTATTGGAAATATTGCTTCTCTGTATTTTCCATATCTCTGTTTTACAGGCAAGGTAAAATTTGTATGACAACCTCGACAGTATTGTACCTCAACCAGTTTTTTCCTCATTATACGTGTTTTATATTATGCCAAGTTATTTAAAAGTATTTTTTTTTATACTGTGGAAAATCATTTTTCTACTGGCTACGAAAAAGATTGGCTATTGGAGATAAGTTTTTGAGATAAGGTTTGGCTGATCTAAATAAATAAAAGCTGTGGAAATTAAATGAAACATTTATTCTACGATATTCTTTATTCGTCAAAATATTGTTTATTGGAAATATTTCTTCTCTTTCTTTTCCATATCTCTGTTTTACAGACTATAGGTAAAACTTTTATGACAACCTCAACCAGTTTTTTCCTCATTATACGTGTTTTATATTACGCCAAGTTATTGAAAAATATTCTTTTTTATACTGTGGAAAATCATTTTTCTACTGGCTACGAAAAAGCCCAGTACAGAGATTTTGTTTCAATCTAGTACGGATAAATCTCTTACTCGGGTTATTTGTAAATAATAAAATTGTACGATTTTGAAGAATGGGGTATTTGGTGTACAGTTAGCATTGATGATTAGTTTTTGAGATAAGATTTGAATGCAGTGAAATATTATTGTAACACTAGTATATAACCCCGTCAAAAATGACGGATTGTTGATCTGCGTTTCATTTTCATAAGACTTCATACAAACAAACAGCATGGAGATTTATTATTGAAAGGTTTGTATTGTAGAAAAATACATTTTAAAAAGGACAAATGATTTCTACAAATAAAAATAATAAGGATATATATATATATATATATATATATATATATATATATATATATTTTTTTTTTTTTTTACTTAGTATTAAATTTCTGAAATAGTTCAACGATTGGACAAAATCAAATATTAACAAATAATCCATGTGCGAAAGTTTTTGTAAAAAAGTGTTATCAATGAGTTTTTAAACAGCTTGACTAACCATATAATTCATTGTTTGATTACATAAGCAAAATTAAATGGAAATTACGCTGTACTATGCATTTCTTATATTTTAATTACGTTTGATAAGAAAGAATCATTTTACAGTATATGACCCATTATCCGAAAATCCAAAATCCGGAAAGAAAAATTCGAAAATTTGTAAATTTTTACTAAAATTTTAGTTTTTCTGAAATTTTTCGAAAATTTTACCGATTCCTAATTTTTTTCAGTCCATCGTGTTTCAATGTTTAATCACTAAAATATTGTTACTTCAGTGGCGGGGGAACACGCCATCCCCCCTTCTCTTCCCGAAATTAAAAACAAATCATTTTTCTCTCAAATTTTAGTTTAAAATTAATTTATATTACGATTCGTTAGAAACAAAAAATAGTTATGTATTTATTTCATCAGGGGTGATTCTGTTCAAGTTTTCCTAAAAATTTAAGGCATTCGATTTCGAAAATTTAAGTCTTCAGTCCAAAATTTCGAACATAAATATCTCGAATTTTGAACGATAGTCGCCGAAAAAAAATCAATTATGTCTATCGTTCGCAGAAAAAATAGAAAATTTCATCAAAGGATTGTGGAAACAACGTGAATTTCGTCAAAGTACCGAAAATAAAAACACAAATTTCGTTGCAGGATTGCAAAAAACGCTAATTCTGTTAACAAATTGCAGGAAAACGCGATTTCCGTCAAAGGCTTACGAAGAAGACGCAAATTTCATCCAAGGACTCCGAAAAAAGTGTAAAATTTCATCAAGGGATCACAAAAAAAAAAAAAAAAAATGGTTAAAGGATCGCAAAAAAAACACCTGCGAATTTCGTCAAATAATCGCGGAAAAACATGAATTTCTTCAAAGGGTCTAGAAAAAAAAAACACAAATTTCTTCAAAGCACTGCGAAAAAATGTCTAATTTCGTTAACGATCGCGAAAAAAGTGAAATTTCGTCAAAGGATCGAAAAAAACAACCACTAATTTCGTCAATCTCAGAAAAAACTCGAATTTTGTCAAAGGATCGTGAATAAAAGGCAAATTTCGTCAAAGAATAGCAAAAAACGCAAATTTCCTCAAAGGATCGTAAAAAGAAAACGCAAATTTCTTCAAAGGACTACGAAAAAATGAAATTTTGTCAAAGAACAGCAGAAAAAATGCAAATTTTGTCAAAGAATCACGATAAAAACATGAATTTTGTCAAATAATCGTGAATTTCGGGAGTACCCGAAATACGCAACGATGGAAGCCAATTTCAAAATCTGCCAGTAGATGGCGACACTATACTGAATCAACCTCAAATCTCTCCCAAGGAAATAAATCACCGCATTCTAAAAAAAAAAGTGCTTACAGAATTTTTTTTTAACAGAAATGTTTTAACAGATACATTTTTTTTATGAAATAGTGTTTTAAGGTTTTAAACAAAATTAAAAGATTTAAAAGCTTGAATATGCTTTTACAAATATTTAAACGACGAAAGTAGATAATATAACTTCTTTTTCAGTAAGCCTAACATGGCGTTTAACTACGGTCGAATCGCAGAGTGGTACAACCCGGTACCGTTACAGACACTTTCTCGCCTTTGGATTTTATTATAAGTAAGATAGATAGACACAACCTGCTACAATTAAATGAAAAAATAACCTTTGTTAGCCGAAGTATAGTTTATTAGAAACATTTTTTCCCCATTTTCTAAACTAGATGACATTTTTATTAAGGTTACTAAAGGTCTAATAAATTTAGACAGTCATTATTTTAATCAAGTGAGGTTAAATTTCTCTCTAACGCTCTCTCTTGCTATTTTTACATCATTTTTAGGGTTTCGTTCATCTCACGAAAGGAATTACACACAAAAAATATGTAACTTACAAAGTTGAAACTTAGTGTATAAATCTGAATAGCAGCTGTGAAGAGCTCAAAATATTAAAATTTGAAAAATTCGTATTATTTTAATAAATAGAGATAAAAAACCAAAATTCTAACAGCCTTTTCCTATTAAATTGAAACATTTTTCGTTATCGCAGATGCCAAAGATTCAAAATCCACAATGAATTTCTTTCTACAATAATTAATTTTCTATCAGACGATTTTCACGTGAAAAATGAAAATGAAATAAAAAGTTTCACCAACTGAAAATAAGATAAATATGAAATAAAATTGATTGACGTCATAGTGATAATAAAACGGAAAATGTCTAAGATTTCTCAATAATACAAGGAGTATGAGTATGTGTAAGTGGACAAAGCAGATTAATATCACGTCATTAGAGAATTAAAAAGAAAATCTGACGTCATATAGGAAGTTTAACTAATTTTTCAAATGTTTGAGAATAATACAAAGCGAGTATCAATATAAATAATAGAGAATAATAAATATATGAGTTTGAGAAACATATTGAATCGTGATAAAAATCCGATTATGGAAATATTCGCATATTTTAACATTTTGAAGGCGTACAATTTGTTTAATTTTGAAATTATTTTTTTAAATATTGCATTTAGTCCGTATGACGGATATTATTATGACAGAATATAATAGCGGGCTTGTACCGCTATCCGGCTGGTTTAGATATTCGAAAAAAGGAAAAAATAGACCGGTAAATTTTTACTTTATAAAAAACATGACTTTTTTTTGTTGTTGTTGCTAAATGAAATTTGTTTGAATTTATTAAAGAAAGGATAAAGTGTTTTGAAAGTAATATTAAACGAAACCCTTTGAGCGATCTTCGATGACACTTACCCACTTGTTTTTAATTGCCCCATTGCTGAAAGGGCGATATATAGGGATAGTACTAAAAATTAATATTTGAGATAAAGTTTGGATGAACGTAAATAGTATGGTAACACAGTTAAATACAAGCTGTGAAATTAAATATTAATTCAATGATATTTTTTATCAGTGAAAATATAAGCTTATTAAGCAGTTGTTTTTCTTCTCTAACCACCTGGATTGCACTTTTATGAAATTTAAGAGATAGCGAACAAGCATTAAAATTTTTTTGTATATCCCCATTCATTTTTTTCCCCATTCCAATACTTCACTTTACACTACGCCAAGAAAGTTATAAAATATTAACTTTATATTCTGAAACATTAATTTTAAAGTTACACTTAATTTATCTCTTTTTTTTATTATTTACTTACTTACTTTCTTTATTAATTTTGTAATTCCCCAAAAAGTACAAAAAAGTTTGAAAGTAAAATAATCTGTACAATTTTATCACTCTATTTTAGTATTTTAATACACTTTATCTCTATTTCAAAATAAATAAATAAATAAATAAATAAATAAATAATAAAAAAAAAATATATAAAAATATGTGTATTTTTCTGTTTTTTATTTAAAATTGTTTTAAAAATTTTGAGAACATTTATGAAATAAATTGAATTTTCTGATTTAATTATTGAAAAAATAAAAGAAAGAAAGAAAGAAAAAGTAATCACACTTATCTTCCGAAAATGCATATTAGTTTTGAAGTTTATGAAAGTTTATTTTCCAAACAGTGAATTTTACATCAACACTTACATTTTTCAGTCAATTAAAATGTGGGAACATACAATGTGTAAAAAATACGTTTAAATTTTTAAAAAAATCATAAAAAATACAAAATTTTACATTTATTTACTACTTTTGGAATTCAATTTTAAAAAAATCATCAGCAGTTTTTCTAATATTAAAACTAATTATGAAAGTGGAAAACGAATTATCTATGCTTCATGAATAAATTTTCTTCCTCATTTCAGGATGTAATATTTCCATTATAATATTTTCAACAATTCAAGGGAAATAAAAATCAGACATAAGTACAGAATTTCAGAATTACTTCTCAGTTTTTACAGACTCTAACCGTGGTAAACTATATCTTCAAATTGTTTACATTGCCAAAAACCTTAGTAAGTCATTAAAACAAAATTGCCTACTTTATTATCCGCATTATACCTCGTTTTAACTTTCTCCAAGACTGTTTCATTTAAAGTCATTTAATGAATTTCTCCGATATAAACTTTTTCTTCTTCTTTTTTTTCTGGAGGTATTCTGCTCTAAAAACATGCAGTTGCGTTTTAAGCAGATAATTAGAAACCCTGTGCACAGCATCCAAATAATTGTGGACACAATTAGTTACCCGCAAGACGAGAGGAATTAATTTTTTTCAATCCTGTTTTTTGGTTTAATTACTCGAAGAGGCATTTTATTTGTTTCTTTTTTTTAATACTGTTATTTTATTTTATTTTATTCTTAATTTTCGCGTTCTATCCCATCTTGCACCTGTAGAAATCTTGAAGCATGTTATTTTTCTCTTGAGTTAGCTGGAAAAAAATTTACTTTCTTGGTGGAAAGAATAAGCAGCTGAATTGTTAAGGGTAGACGGTAGAATTTTTCAGGATAACAAGCCGGCAAAACGGACATTTTGTTGCTCTATGGACGTTTTTAAAAGAGCATTATTGAAAATATGTCATTTAAAATGAATTAAAAAAATCGTATGAAATTTATTGGAATAATGTAAGGAGAGACAGAGTTTGTAAAACCTCGGCCAGTTTTGGCAACATCGTTATTATGGGGAATTGGTGTCCTGTACTGGTCGGGTTATACCTGACCAGAACCCGAAGTTTCAATTTACAATCAACCGCAGCCCGACAAAAGAAGTTTCGCCAACCCGAAATCCGACCAGAATACAAAATACTTAAACCCGAAACCGAATCGAAAATAAATCCATATTTAAATTTTATTATGAAAATATCTCTAATATCAATTTAACTTTTATGTTAAGAAATGAATATAAATATACTCATTATTGTTCAAGTATACAGGTTTTTTTTTTTTTTTCATCTGAATAAATATTCTAGACATTTTTGAAAAATTGGGTAAACTCCAACCCGACTATTTGTTTACAAAATGTCGAGATTACTGGAAAATATTTTATGGGACTTAGGTGTATATTTTGGGGGTAGGAAGCTATTCCGTCACTGTTTGCTCCAGATAAACATACTTCCTTATATTCTCTTCAAGACATGTCTGGATGCCAATGAGTTCAATTGGATAGACAGTCAGCAAACAAATTCACGCTCTAAGTTCATAGACAGCGTCTGCCTATAAACTTAGCAGTTTTAATTAAAAACAACTTAATTTCAAATTTTAATTAAAAACACACGCACACAGTCTGTAGGTGGACTAGTTGAAAATAAATTCATATACTTAAAGCTGGAGCAGTTTTAACTTATAGCAATTTGTTTCGCGACTCTTTTAGTTCTTTATGGAAATCGGCAGGTATGAACTAGCCACCTATTTCGTCATTGTACATTTATATTCTTAAAACAATTCCTCCCTCAGTGCTACCTAATCTGGCAGATTTTTTATCCAGAAATTTCAATTTCACACCAGAAAAGTTTAAGAAGTATTTTATGTTTTACTATTCACGCAATGTCTGTTTGATACAGAGAAGCGCTAATAAAAAAGAATATAATTTCGATTTATGAAAACTTCGAATTGGGTGACAAAGATTTTCACCATGGAGGTTAGAAACATACTTCGATATATCGATAATTTGATTTATATATGTTAGAATTATACAAATATTCGACCCGAAATATTTAAATTTAAATTTTGAAAAAACACATGCATAATATTGTTGGTATATAGTTCCGCTTTTACGAATACGTCTCTAATAAATCATTGCGCCATAAGAAATGTAAATATAACAAAACATATGTAGTCACACACAGATTCGATACATCCACTATAGTCGATCGACTTTGAAGTGGGCAACTTTTATTCTTCGAGCTATTTGGACGAAATATTTCCCAAGTATACCCATATTTATTAAACAGTTTCCTTTTAAATCTAATGGATTACACATGTCATACACTCGTTTACGATGTAATTGCACCTAAACAAACAAACAAAAAGTTCAGTTCTCATTCTCAAATAAAATTTTCAGCTGTACTCTACTTATCTGTTTACAAAAAATTATTCTTATGATTCATTGTAGCTCAGCTCATAGCAAATTGTATTATTTACAACTGCTTCAGTTCCTAATTGAAATTGAAAGGTACAAACTAGCTACCCGTCATCGTACAATTAAATTCTTAAATCCGATTTCTCACTTCAAGCGGCCGACCCCGCTTCCTACCTAAGCCAATCACTCTGATGATCATGTATTTTAAAAATAATTCAAAGTGCCATTTTTCCAGGAAAGCAATTTAAATCTGCTTCTACTACATACCGGTAATCGATTTGTAGACGCTCTGTATTCATACATTGCTAAGATTTATTATCCTATAACACTGCTTATAACAAACCAAACTTATCAGGAAAGCTTCGTTTCCCACTTGAAATCGGCAGGTATGGACTAGCCACTTTCGTCATCGTACAATTAGATTCTTAAAACCAATTTTTCATCCCAATTACCCCATCACACCCCTTCTTCATACCTAAGCGAATCTTTCTGATGATTAAGTCTTTGGAAAATAATTCAAAACTGCTTCTGCATATCGATAATTTGATTTATAAACACTCCGTATTCATGCATTGCTAACATTTATTATCCTACTACACTGCTTATATCAAAACAAACTTATCAGGAAAGCCTAGGTTCACAATTGGAATCGGCAGGTATGGACTAGCCACCAATTTCGTCATCGAACAATTAGATTCTTAAAACCAATTTCTCATCCCAATCACCCGCACCACACCCCTTCTTCATACCTAAGCCAATCTCTCTGATGATCAAGTCTTCATTCCCGGCAAGCCCAGGCGAACTAAACACAGGATAAAAAAATATATATATCCAAAATCCAGTAAAAGCAAGAAAACGGTGATCTGCAATCAATACTGATCGATAAATTCGTGCCTCCCTATGGTTCCCAAATAAAATAAGGAGTGAGCGAGTGAGAGAGAGAAAAGAGTGAGTGAAAGAATGAGAGAGAGGATGGAGAGAAGAAAGGAATTCGCCAGTAAATGGGAAGAATGGTTCTGACGGCAATGAATAGAGGGTCACTCATTATCGTTGTTCGCATTCTTTTGTCGCGGACTTTGGTCAGTTGGGACTCCGTGTTTGGTGGCAGGGGATCGCTCAAGTATACCTGCAGCAAGGGTGGAGAAAAAATTAAGACCTCTTAGTACGAACAGTTTATCTTATGTTCTGTATCAGTTGAGACCAGGGGTAATGCGATACAGGGATAATAAATAGTTCTGATGTTAGATCATTTATCTATGTGGTATACAAAAGTTGAATATTCGACTGCTTAGAGTTTATATTTAAAAGTATAGTTATATTACATTTATTGCTACAAATTGTATTACCATTTACTACTATTGTGAAAAGACAATAGTTGTTCGTTAATTGTTTTTTTTTATTCTTTCATTTAAAAAGAAAAGTTTGTCTAGAGTTTAAGTCGCTGCCCATCTGTTGAGAACTGATAGATTCCCTACTTTAGTTTAGGTACTGTCAGGATTTCAGAATATGGTTTAACATTGTAACAAAATGTCTTCTTCAAAGTATAACTAAAAATGTATTTTACCCCTTTGAGTACGGCGTTGGGACATATGTCGTCCCAGCGACAATTTCTTTATTCTATTCGAACAATTTTTTGAAAAATAATTTCTGCTCTACACTTTTATTCGGATATTTTCAAAATAAATTTACCACAAATAAATTTCTTTGTAAATTGCGGTAATAATAAATATAAAAATATTTGCCATTCCTGGTCCGTAATCAAAAATTTAAAAAGTATTATCGTATTAGTCATCACGTTTGCTATTAATGAAGTACAAGCGGCAATATCATATTAAATTTCTATTTGAAATGCGTTGTTAGTGGTAAATTTTAATTAATATTTAATTTTATTACGCATATTATCTCGTCTTCACAGCATTATAAGAACTGTTTACTAATTTCTAAGAGCCATTTATCTTCGCTTTGTTTTCCTGTATGTTCGCATAGTTTTTTATTGCCTCCGAGAAAGTTATTGTTCAATATTTCATCTTAAAAAAAAAGATACATTATCACGGCTTCCTTATTACGCAAACCCAGACTATTGATAAAATAAAAATCAACTTGTTCCATGGCAAGGGTTTAAGATAACGTCACATGCTTTTTTCTCCATCTAAAGATTTTTTCCTTCACTTAATTTTAACTAATTAGCATTTTTTTCATTAATGAAAGTGATCATGACCAGTCATCCATTTTAGAGGATGAAAAACTGACCCTTTTTTTTTTGAGAAAAAAAAGAGAAAAGAAATAAAACATTGAAGGAGCCAGTGTGTAATGAGAAATTCTAAATTAACCCCACTTTCTTTAAATTTAATGAAGAATACCATTAAACCTTGAAGCATGTTAAAATTAGACTTCAGTTCGGTTGAATAACAAAGGATAATAAAGGAGTCGGTAGAAATTAACGTAAAACATTCCTTATAATGTTTAAAATATTTATTATTGCTTAAATATTTCATATTGACTAAGATTATGTGTTAATGATTATCAGTCACAGTATTTATTGTAAACACGAAGGACTCTAATAATATAACTGCAAAATTTCTAACTGCAAAATTACTAAAGATATCTAAAAACACTGCAAATATGTTTGTAGAATTGGCATTCAAAGTTGGTCTATTAGAGTTAAACATTAAAAGGCTGTTTAAAGTTTAAAAAGAAACAGATCATAAGAAACTTCATGAATATTATATATATATATATATATATCTCCCACGTTTACAATTAAATACTATAACAAGAACAACAACAACAACAAAATAATAATAACTCAAGCATGATTTGTAATTTTAAAGAGTTTTCCTTATTATATAAACAAAGCTCAGCTTCATCTACTGACGTCATTCTTGTCTGTTAATTTTTTTTTAACCGAAAACAAATAAATAAGTAAGTATATATATTATATATATATATGGTTATATATATATATATATAACCATTAATGAAACAGTACCATAACACCACCTGAAATATATATCCCGCGTTTACAATTAAATACTATAACAAGAACAACAACAACAAAAAAATAATAATAACTCAAGCATGATTTGTAATTTTAAAGAGTTTTCCTTATTATATAAACAAAGCTCAGCTTCATCTACTGACGTCATTCTTGTCTGTTAATTTTTTTTAACCAAAAACAAATAAATAAGTAAGTATATATATTATATATATATATGGTTATATATATATAACCATTAATGAAACAGTACCATAACACCACCTGAAATATATATCCCGCGTTTACAATTAAATACTATAACAACAACAACAACAACAAAAATAATAATAATAAGCATGATTTGTAATTTTAAAGAGTTTTCCTTATTATATAAACAAAGCTCAGCTTCATCTACTGACGTCATTCTTGTCTGTTAATTTTTTTTAACCAAAAACAAATAAATAAGTAAAATTAATCCATATTTCTATTATAAATACATAAATAATATAAAATTAATAATTCTTATCAATTCGTTGAAACCAGCGATGAAAATTTAAACTAATTTATCATTACATAATAATTATTCATTCAAACTAGAGATAATTATTATTCAATGCTTTACCTCATAAAAAGAGAAAAGGAAAGTTTGTAACTTCTTTATTACACATATCCAGGTCCATTGTTAAATAATAAAAAAAAATCAACATATTCCTGGGCATGAGTTTAAGATAACGTCAAATATTTTCTTTCTTTTATCAGCTTGGATTTTTTTTCTTCACTTCATTTTAACTAATTAGCATTTCTTTCGTTAATGAAAGTGATCACGACCAGTCATCCATTTTAGGGGATGAAAAACTGACCGTTTTTTTTCTTCTTGAAACACTCTTAAAAAAAAGGAAAAAAAAAAACCTAAGGAAAACATTGAAAAAGTTAGTCTATATAATGAGAAATTTTGAAATTAAATCCACTTTCTTTAAGTTTAATGAAGAATACCATTAAATCTTGAAGCACGTTGAAATTAGACTTATGTTCGGATGAAAAAAAAGAAAGGAAAGGAAAAGCATGCATCAGGCATAAATTATCAATCACTTTCCAACACTAGGAAGATATTAAGAAATTTCAATTTTTGTTATACACTGCTCAGGGATGAGATTTCTCCGTTTTTTTTTTGCATACCAGTATAAATTTACAGAAAATGTTCTTTTAATTAATCGGAACATTCTGCAATTTAAGAGAACAACGTTTTCTCTAAATTTATACTGGTATGCAAAAAAGCGGAAAAATCTCATCCCTGACACTGCTGTCCAAAAATTAAGGGGCAGTGACCGGACGCTTTCGTTTTTTACATGGTTTGTCAAATAGTTACTGAAATTCTTGGCGAATTGTCCTTGAATTTCGAGGATGTAAAGCAAAAGTTTGACTTCAAAAACAGTATACTGCAATTAAAATATTAATAGGTACTTCTCTATTATCCCGTCGAAAACTTTCCATAAAAAAAAACTATCGCCAAATTATTCGCCAAACTGTAACGCCAAATAAATAAATGTAAGAATGTCGCCATTGGATGTTAGAAATACAGTCGGACCCGCTTAAAACGCTCATGGGTAATACGCGATCCCGCTTAATACGCGGAATTTTTCTGGTCCCTTGAACATCGTCCATAAGGCTAATGCAAAAATATCACGTTTAATATGCGAACGGTTATTAAGCGATCCCGCTTAATACGCGATAGATTTTCGGTCCTGTGAGATAAAAAATCACGTTTATGACGCGAATTCATAGGTCAAGATGCGAATCCCTTCTCTCTTTTCCAGTGTTACCAATTAAAAGAAAATTTTTATTAAAAAAAAAAAGAAGTTTCCTAAAAGTAATATTTGCTTTACTTAAAAACAGGTTAATTCAGGCAAACATTACAAATCGAAAATAGTAGAAGATATTTAAATAAATAATAATAATAATAATAAAACACGTGAAATAAAAATGACTGTTTTAAAAAAATAAATTAAATGAATAATTAAAAAAAATAAAAGCAAATAACTTTTAAAAATTAATTACTCTTGAAATAAAACATATAATTTACATTATTGAAGTGAATTATCTGCACTTCAGTTGTATTATAGGAGCATCCTGATGTCAGGAGCTGGTCTCGAACCATGCCTTCTTTCGCTAAGCAAATTTTAAATCTGGCGCCTTAGACCGCTCGGCCATTTTGACTGCGTCCATCGTTATCCTAAAAGGAAAAGCAATCAAAATTGATTTCACGCATGCGAAGATCTTTAGATTTTGGTCTTTGGTCTTTTGGGCTTTTCGTTTTAATATTACAGATTGGGTAAAACTTAGTAGTATATCGAAAATATATCCGGAAAAATATCAGCAATTGATTTAGTATATTCAATTATAAATATTTTTTTGTAGAGTACCAGAATTATCGCAATGTTTGTAATTAAGAACTTAGTTTTTGTAAATATTCATACATAATGTTTATACATTTACCGAATAACAATAAAATACTAATATGGCAATTGAAAAATTCCAGTAAATTGATGAAAATATTTAAATTACATTCAACCAGTATTTTCTATAAACATTATTAATGTAGCACATTTTTTTTTTTTTTTTTTTTTTTTTTTTTTTTTAAATATGACAATAAGTTTAAAGTATTTTCGGTTTAAAACAGACACGTGCAATATTTTTCAAATATATAGGACCAAAATTGATTCATCAATAGGATATTAACTGCAAATATGATCCCCAGTTTTGTTTGAAATTTTCATCAGTAAACAAATATTCATTTCCGCGGTACACCTTAATTAAAGAACTTACGACCCACAAAATGTCTTTATTTTATTTTCCTCCAAGCTCATCAGCGTCGATTCCGAAAAGAAAAAAAAAATACAATTCTATCACCCTTTTGTATATTTGACAAAATAAAGAATTACACAATCCAAGTTCTTCCAGATACAAAAACTCAACAAGAGAAGAACAAAGCAAGCAAGCAAACAATGAACTTACGAACTCAGCAAAACGTATCAAGTTAACCAGCGGATAACAAATTTTGTGTCGGAATACATAAAACAATATCAGTCAGCTCTTTTCACGCGAAAATAAATACTAGTAAAAAATAAAATAAATAAATATCTCTATTTTTTTTATATTCTACTTTAATCCCGTAGACCACAAAATAGGCTCTGGTATTGGGTCAGAGCTTACTTAGTGGATCAGTGGATGTAACACGAGACGCGTCTAGATACTGGATGCTGCATTTATTGAATAGGATGATTTCTTCTTTCTTCTTTTTATTCTTTTGTCGTTTTTATTTTATTTTCCTCTTCTTCTTTTGATCTTTCGGAGTGAGAAGTGTCTAAGAATATCAGATGGCTTCCGTTCAACCAAGGAGATGATTGTTGGTTTCCATTTCCCCCTGGTGCTGGAGGATTTAGCGTGGAGTTTTTCCGATGTGAAGGGACCCTATAAGCTGTATTTTTTTCCGCAGAGAACTGAGTTTTTGATTCGTATATATTGCTATAGACAAGTGCTGTTTTTAATATTAAAAGAAATGGCGAGATGTTTTTATCGTGGCGTTTTCTGGAAAAAGTATAGGCTAGAGCTAGAGGATCCGAATATGAAATGTGGGGAGAATTTTGAGTCTCTTGTGTATGTAAATAAAATAAAACAGATTATATTATATATACATATTTTAATATATTTTCTATATACTAACCTCCCTAGATGTATGTATGTATATTAAATCAGTGCATTTAGCAATATTGGATATATTTTTCTTCCGATTTCTCATTATTAGTAAAGTTATTTTGTGTCCATTATCTTTAGATTTACCAGTCATATTAATTACAAAATGCTTTATTATACATATATGTATAAACTGTATTTTTTCTCAGAGAGCTGAGTTTTTGATGCGTATGTATAGTTAAAGATGAGTGCTAGTTTCAATATTGAATATATATATGTGTTATATATGTATTAATGCATATTATATTTACTAATTTCCAGATAAATTGTATTTTAGCTGCAGAGAGTATATATTTTTATTATATATTCTATGTACAAAATCATATCTATAGATATATATATATACATGTATATTTTATATATTAATTCCCCCTATATATATATATATTCTTCAGCATCATCATCATCAACAACATCAACCGTTTTCAATCTACTGCTGGATGTAAGTCTCCCCCAGATTTTTCCATTGTTTCCTGTCTAGTGCTTTAGTCATCCAATTAACACCGGCCACTTTTCTGATTTCATCACTCCATCTTACTTGAGGCCGTCTTCTTGGTCGTTTTACATCTCTGGGATACCACTGTATGGTGTTTGTGCTCTTGTCTTCTTTCATTGTGCCCAGCCCATTTCCATTTTAGTCGTTTATTTTTCTCAATGATGTCAAAAACTTTCGTCTGCATTCTTATCGAAGTTATTCCCTTTCTGTCTCTTCTAGTTATATGTAGCATTAGAGTTGCAAAAAACCGGTTTGTTCCCAGGTTTATTTCCAACAGACCCGGTTTATTCCCAAAAGACCTGGTTTATTCCCCCAAAACCAAGTTTATTCCCCAAAAACCCGGTTTATTCCCCAAAAACCAAGATTTATTCCCCAAAAACCCGGTTTATTCTCCAAAAACCAAGTTTATTCCCCATAAACCCGGTTTATTGCCAGGTTTAAACAGGATTTTTTCTAGCCTTTACAACTCTATGTAGCATACATATTTCCATACTTTGCTGTGTTGTTTGTAATCTTTGTAACATTCGTTTTGTTAGCGTCCATGTTTCTGCTCCAAAGGTTAGTGCAGACAAAACACATTGGTTAAACATATTTTGTATACTAATTTCCCTAAAAAAATTTTTTTTTCGTGGAGAGATAAATTTTTGATTCGTATATATTACTATACACTGCTGTATTAAAAGAAATTTCGAGATGTTTTTAGCGTGTCGTTTTCTGGTAAAGTATAGACTATCGCGATCTCGTTTGTAAACAACAGATTTCTCAAGAATTTTGTGAATAAAACATGCAAAATCCGTGTGATTCAGATTCTGATTTTGACGCAGAACATGACAAAATGGCAACTGTTACTTCAACTGAAACAAATTCTGGATTAGATGCAGCGAAAAGTACATAAAGAGATTTGATATGGATGAACATTTATGTAATGCTTTCCGACAAACTAAAAACTCTATGTCAGCTAAATTTAAGGAAATAGGAAAATCAAGCAACAATATATTTTTTCAAAGTTAAAAAAAAAAAAAAAAAAAAAGACTTAATTTTAAGGAAATAGGAAAATTAAGCAACAATATATTTTTTCTAAGTTAAAAAAAACAAAACCTAAATTTAAAAAAATTGAAATAATATCAACCAACCAACCGTTTGGGAAAGTTGTACCGGAAAAATTCTATCATTTAATTATTAGACTATGGAACAATGGAACACCGGAACAATGTTGTGAGCATCATGGGATACCTAGTTGCAGTCAACTGAACTTCCAGGTTAGAGGTAATTGGACTTGCGAGGCAAAAATGAGTCGTGAGAAGTTTAAGAGTTAAAAATTAAATAAATAAAAATAAATAAATTTTTAAATGTAATAAATAATTAAAAGAGTATAGCAATAGTAGTTAAGAAAAAAATAAAAAAGAAAGAAAGAAAAATTCCATTAGATCCAAAAAATGACAACTGAAACTTACCGAGGATCGAACCCATCTCATAAAAAGAAGAAAAAAGACTCTTTACAGAGACCATACATTATGTTTAAGTTTAGAAAAGTATTAATATTAAAAGAAGAGGGGTTAAAGGAATTTTTTTTTTAATTAAATAGACAAAAGACAAGAAAAATTAAGTATAATAGGAGAAATTATTAGACATTAATTCCGATAGCTAATCTATAATAATTGACGTGCAAAATTTTCCGGTGCCAATTGGTTTTCCCAAACGGAAGGAACTTTCTGAACAACCCAATAGACTTTCGTTCGCAATCGTTAAATCAAGAGCCGACTGCATATTCTATTTCAGTTTTATTCCAACGATAAATTAATATTGAAGCAATAGTATACAACATCAGACCAAATTGCATCAAGAAGTAATCGCAAACAGTTTTAAAAAGGGAAATTTCAGAAATATTTTTTTCGTTTAAGACAAAAAATTATACAATTACTCACAAAAAAATAAACATTATATGAATGAAAAAGTGGATCTTGTCGTTTTAATATACCAAACGTCGTTTCATGTAAAAATCAATGACGCCATCTGCTGAAGAAGGAAAGGAAATATTTTCACGTTGTTAATCGATAGTTACTGAAACTACAATTTTTTTCCCTATTTCATATCATTCTATGTAACTTAGAATAAAAACAAGACCAGGAGAAAATTCTAATAAACTGTTTATCCAAAAACTACAACAACAACAAACGAAAATGTACAACTAAAAGAATGCAACACAAAAAAAGTAATAAAGATGTCATATGTAAATTTTCTTCGTTATATTGTATTTTGATATTTATATTTAATTGTTGGTAGAACAAAAGAAATTAACCAAAATGGCAGTTTTTTTTAATTCTGTCCCATATTAGTTGAAAAAGTTTTTTTTTTTCTCTTGAACAAAAGAAATCTTTTGAAGCTAACATATTAAAATGTAATAAGTCTATCCTGTGTGAATTTTCATCGATACTCTATTTTGATATTTATAATTAATTATTTTTAGAATTAACAATAAATGAGCAAAATGTCAGCTATTTTTTTTTCTCTCAATTAGTTGAAAACATTAAGAGTTTTTTTTTTCTTGAACAGCAGAATTTTTTTAAAAATTTAGATATGGAAATGTAATAAGTGTATCATATGTATCTTCACCGATACTGTAATTTAATATTTATATACATATTTTTAGAATTAACAAAAAATGATCAAAATGTCAGCATATCCCCCTCCCCTCTCCATTTAGTTAAAAAATTAATAGTTTTTTCCTGAACAGTATAAATCTTTTGAAGCTAAGATATCAACATGTAAAAAGTGTATAATAAGTAAAACTTTCATTGATAGAGTATTTTGATATTTATACTTATTTATTTTTAGAATTGACAAAAAAATAAATAAATAAATAAATAAATAAAAACCAAAAATTGCAGTTTTTTTTTTCTCAATTAAGTTAAAAATAATTATTTATTTTACTCTTGCAGAGCAGAAAGCTTTTGAAGCTAAGATACAAAAATGTAGTAAGTGTGGCCTTTGTAAATTTTCATCGTTAGATTATTTTGATATTTATAATTAATTATTTTTTGAATTAACAAAAAAATACCAAAATGTCATCATCTTTTTTTTTTCCGTCAGTTAGTTAACAAATTTGTTTTTTTCCTGAACAGCAAAAAACGTCTGAAGATAAGATATCGAACTGTTGTAATAAGTATATCATATGTAAATTTTCATTAATACGGTATTTTGATATTTATATTTAATTGTCTTTACAATTAAGAAAATATGACAGTTTATTTCCCCCCCCCTCAATTAGTTAAAGAAATTATATGTTTTTCTCAAGAAAAGCAGAAAACTTTTGAAAATAAGATATCAAAATGCAATAGCAAAGTTAAATAAATTTAAGTGTATCGATACTATGTAAAATTTCACCAATACTGTATTTTTAAATTTATAATTAATTGTCTTTAAAATTAACAAAAAAGACAGCTATTATCCCCCCCCCTTAATTACCGTAATTTCCGGCGTATAATCCGCAGCTCAAAGAGTCGTTTTTCGACCCAGAAATTTTATTCAATAATTGTAGTTAAATATTTACAGCGATCTTTTAAGTTACATTTTATAAAATAATATTTCTGGATCGAAACACGACTCTTTGAGCTGCGGATTATACGCCGGAAATTACGGTAGTTAAAAAATATTTGTTTTTCTTCTGAATAACACGAAACTTTTGAAGCTAAGACATCAAAAACGTAATAAGTGCGCGTAAATTTTCAACGCAATAAATTTTGATATTTATATTTAATTGAATTTAGAATTAACAAAAAATGAACAAAATGACAGTTCAGTTTTTTCCTTTAAATTAGCTTAAAAAATTTCTTCGTTTTTCTCCTGAGTAGCAGAAAACTTTTGAAGCTAAGCAATCAAAGTAGTTAGAAAGACATACATGTCCTGCAGAAAAAGAAAGAAAAGCTGTAAAGTACTTTTCGCAATTTCTCACCAAACGTTTGTCTTTACGATTAAGTCATTTCTAAAAGAATGAAGAAGTACATCTTCGCGTAACGAAATTTTTAAGTTTTCTACTATAAAAATATTTTTAAGTGTGCGACATCGATTTATAAGAAAAGTTGAAATGTCTGTATTAGACATTAAAGCTTTTTGGCGATGACATCGTTAAATTCGGAAATAACTAACGCTAAAATTGTAAAAAGTTCAATTTTGAGTTTCTGACACAAATATTTTCGATGGATGTTTATTCGTAAGGACGTCATTGGATGTTTATAAAGTTTTATGGCAAACTTTGGCTAGTATAATTTGATTTTACATATTAAACTTCAGATGCCAGTCTATATAACTGCGACCTACGTTATACACGGCCGGTTCATGACTTTTAAAACATCACACGAAGTAGATAATCTTTACACGGCGATTGGCACAAAATGATGGGCGCGCCTTTTTGTACCACTCGCCATGTAAAAATGATCCACTCGAGGCTAACGAAAAAGAAAGGCTACCGCGGTGCTTTACCCGTATCATTTTTTACAGACCGCCGGAGTCACGTGATGCTCGAATGCACCAATAAAGGTGTATGAAAAGAGCATCACGTCACTCTAGCGGTCTGTAAAAAAAAGATAAGTGGAATGCACCGCGGTAGCCTGTCTTTTTCGTTAGCCTCGGATCCACTTCATGTGACGTTCAGAACGTCACATGAAGCCCACCGGCCATGAACGTCACATGAAGCCGTCACATGGGTCATCGGCCGTGTATAACGTAGGTCGCGATATAGCTCACTAAGAAACTAATCGAACAGTACCAATAACTTAAAATTCCAAATCATTACAACCTAGAGTACTTTTGTAAGATAGTAGCGCCATACACCCAGACAGCATTTTTATATGAGAAATTTGTGTGCAAACTGTGATAATCTACATTCAGAACTTATGTGCTCGTATTGACCATATACCTCAACTTAAAAAAACTTGGGTCGAATGCTCAATTGGTATTCATCATGAATCTGATTGAGCTTCCGCAGCGATCGGGTCCAACCAGGTTAAGCGAGAACTTTATTTGAGCGTACGACTCAAGTTTTATACGTTGGAGCGGTGATAGATTGGAACGGTAAATACAAACATTAACGATGTTCGCTTAGATGAATTGAATAGGCGGTGATAGGTTGAGCGGTGATAGGTTGGAGCGGTGAAGATTGGAACGGTAAATACAAACATTAACGATGTTCGCTTAGATGAATTGAATTGTGGAAGTGTATTCTTTTTATTGAAACATTCAAACGCAAGCCTGGTGATAACGGCAGACTTCATCAGCTTGTCAAATCAGGTTTTATATAGAGTATCTTCGTCAGAGTACTATTTTAAGAGCACAACAACATACGCACTGGTATATATTGGAAGTTTTTTTTTTCAACCTATAATAATCCACATAACAGAACTTGGCGATACTCACTTCGACAAGTTTACTCACACGAAAACACACAAACATTAGTTTGGTGATAAAGGTAAAACTTCCCAAGTCTGTTTTTGTCGGAAGTACTCTCGCCTAATTTATTTTTATTGTCCATATCTTGTTAATTTGTCATACAAAATACTCTAATTTTGTCCAAGATTTTCTCGACCAATGAAATTGCATTGACCGTATATGGTTACTGTGTTATAAAGGTACTCTACTACGACCAAGATCAAATTGGAGCTCGAATCGGATACTTCTTGAATAATGGCTTAGTCTAAAATGTAACTAGAAAGTTAATTTTTTTTTTAGATAAATATAACCGTGGAAGGTACGGTTCCATACAAAATACGTTCATTGTATTATACTTTGAATTTTATAACATTTTTTTTTTTTTGTATTAGTATAGATACTCAATAATTATTAGAAATTTGATGTGCATATAGACAAAATTTTTTTGGAAAAAGTCATTTTATAGTGTAATAGTTTTTTTTTTTAATAACAAGGAATAGAGAAACAAGAAAATATAAAAAAAATAGGAGACTAAACCAGATTTAATAAACTGAAGTCATATTGAAAAAAGTCGAAAAAAAATAATCTTCTTTCTGTATAGTAGATAACTTTATGATGATCCAATCGAAACCAAGTGCAATTAGAAGAATACAGTTTTGATCCAATCTAAAAAATAAAACAAAATAAGAGCCCTCAAATAAAATCAAAAACTACTCTCACAATAAAAATTCCTACCATAGCGAAAATTAAATGATAAATGATCAAAGGTAGAAAATTCCGCCTCCTCCCAATGAAGTTTGAATTTCATCAAGAGAGAAAAGCATATAGACTTAGGAGTGTAAAAAAGAAAGAAGGACAGAAAATACACAGGACAACTCAACCCTGAGTGACATAAATTGCTCACGGATAAGGTGTCAACAATTCGAATTCATGTTAAAAAATTAAAAGTGTTGAAAAAAATTTAATCCCCTTTCTGGATATCGGATAATTCTCTGAGGATCAAATCGCAACTCAATGCAACTAGAAAAATACAACGATGATCACACCTTCAAAAGTAAAAACAGAAACCACAAATAAAATCACAGACCACTCTCACAATGAAAATTCCTACCCTAGCAAAAATTAAATGATAAATGATCAAAAGTAGGGAATTCTGCCACTTCCCAATGAAGCATATATAGACAGTGGGGCGTAAAAGAAAGAAAAGACACCGAGCAATTCAACCCTCAGTAACGAAAACTGCAGAGGGAAGAGGTGTCAAAAATCCAAACAAACTCACTTATGAGGGCGCTCAATCAGGCGGTCACGACGTGTCACAGCTAAGTCAGCACCCGTTAGGCAAACGAAGGGGCGCCATCAGTAACAAGATCAGAAAGTCTGGAGACTGTCCATCCCCAAAGATTGGAACGTTCAATAAGCACGTCCATAGTCTTTTCTCTGGCCCCAGGGGATGAGGGGAAGCCTGGCGTTGGTTGCCCACCACGCCACTTGAATATTACGTGGATCTCACCGGGGAAGAAATAAGGAACGAGATTGGTTCGAGAAAAAGGCGACCCAAAAATTAATTAAAGAGTAGAGTGAGACTAAGACAAAAAATGGTGCTATATGTTTGGTTAAATGACAGACATACTTTTCCAAATGCTTCGGTTTTCTGTGTTCACTTTATTTAAGGCACGACTGGAAATTCCCTTCTCCAGTGTTAATCCTATGTTATTGGAATACATTCGTATATATTTTTTTTATTTCTCACCAGAAAAAACTAAAATTTATTTTATTTTGAATATTTTTTTCAATCTGTTGAGTTGTCTTTCGTTTAACCTTTTTCATTACAGTCTAGGACTGGCGACTTTTTTCTATTCATTTGTACCACAGTTTACAAAAGAATTTCTTTGTGGTAGATTTCTCTTGAAAGTATCCTTAAATAAGTGTACGGCAGATATTTTTTTTTCAGAAAGTAGTGCAATAGAGTAAAGAAATAGTCGCTAGGACGACAGATGTCCCAAACCCTTAACCAAAAGGTTAATGAAATATTTTCAAACTATACATTTAATTTTATTTTGAGTCTTAAAATCTTATTTACAGGTAATCAAAATCACAGTTCTACAGCTTCACTAAGATTTTAACACCTGAAATATAAAATTTAGTACATATTTAGAAATATTCTGCCAATTATACCGCTAAGACACACCCTTTAAGAAGAGTGTACAGAAAAAAAAATATATAAGTTAAAATATTTAACTTTCTGTTTACAATTTTGAAAAATACGACTGCATCCAAGCCTGCAGGATAAACATTGGCGAAGGGAATTTTGGGTCTGGCTGATAACAATCTTTAAGGATATTAGGAGTTTCTCGTCTCATAGAAAGATTTCTTAAAAAAAAAAAAATGTTTAATACATTTGTTTCCATATTCTAAATTTATTTACTTCGTATCTATCGAAAACAACTAAGGATTCCATTCAGAAAACCCCACGCTTTCAGATAACTAGCGTTACGAACAGGATCTAAGGTATATTTAAAATGTAAAGATGCGTGTCCCGCAAATCTCAAACTCTAAAAGTACTGTCAGTTGATGTGGAGTTACACTGACGTCACAAGTGTAACATGAACAACGTCACCAAAATATATATTTAGTTAGTCATAGAGAAGCCCTCAAATTGCAATCATTTGGTGACACTAACTTTAATTCGCTACAACGTTTCTTCATGATGACTAATTAGGTGGCGTTGAATGATAGTCACACGCGCTTTACATTTAAGAAAGAGTTAAAAACAGTATTTAAACAAAGCTGCAATAATTTGTTATATTTATCACTTCCAACTCATTAAAATTAATATATTGACGCTCCAGTAACGGCGACTTGACGAAACTTTCACGTTACTTGACGGCAATTGGATGGATGGGTGACGTCATCAGTCCAATTGTGAATAGTCCGACTGACATGAATCAGATGTTTTTGATGCAAATGTTTGTAAAAATATGTTTGAAGTATTGTGGTCATTTTTTGCACACTAATGAACGACCAAAATTTCCATTTAAAATGAATTTTGACAAACAATGAACATACATATTTGAACCGGAACTCGAACTCGACTAGTAGCCAATGTTCTAACCACTAGATAAGAAAGATAGCTTTTATATGCAGTAGATCCCCTACTAACAGTTCTAATGTGGCGGAAATGAAAGCCGGATAACGGAAAAGCTGAATAGATCAGAGTTCTAGTATAAATATCCAAATATTGCTATCCACATACCACCATTAACACTAAATATACCAACAACAGATCATTTGATCGGTAAAAAATGAAAATATTTTAGTTCAAACCTGAAATTTTTTCATTAGATAAATAACATATAAATTTCATGGAAATAAGTTAAATTTGAAGATTACAATGTTTTAAATGAAAATTCTGGTGAGAAATATTTTATAAAACATGAGTCAAATTCCCGGTATGTTTAGTGTTGAAAACACATTTCTGACCTCTTAGTACAGGTTGGTTTTTAGTAAATGCTTGTATTATACGCTTCATTAATTTTCTGCACTAAAATGAAGTCCAAGAATAAAAATATTGTACACGTTGTAGATCGCCGAGCAAAATGGCAAAATTATAATGTTGATTTCGCTGCATTTTTTTAATGCTAAAAAAAGCTGATTTATTTCAACATGATATAAAAAACGTAATTAATTATATGAATATAATACTTGAGAGTTTTAATCATTACTGAATGTTTAAAAAGTGCATTATATTTGCAGAATAATTACATTAATTTAAATGAATGCTTCTATTGCAGTGAAACCTACAGCTTAGTGAACGAATATGTCAATCAGTTCACGGCGCTGAGAAGGTTAAACTTTTATGATGTCTAGCTTAATAGCAGGAAACATAAAATATTGTACTGTAAAATACTGTACAGTATCAAAACAGTGCATACAGTTTTAAATTAGACGAAGCATTAGCCTAATTTTTTTTTAACACCAAACATACCAACAATTAGTCATTTGATTTTAACCGGTACCAAATGAAAATATATAGATTCGAACCAGAAATTTTTTCATTAAAATAAATACAATATAAATCAAACAGAAATAAGTTCAGTAAAAGAATCAAATAGTCTTAAGGGGTCAGGTAACCTTTAAAATGTCCGAAATTTGAATTTTTTTTTATTAACTTATAATTAAATATGATTCTTTAGGAACAATTTAAAATAAACCCCATGCAAAAATTCACTTTAGAAGTGGAGTTATGTCTAAAACAGTCTGAGCTTTTTGTATATGATCAAGGGACAGTTTGATCTTTGAAGTCAGTTTTCTCAGAACATCGATTTTGGTCATTGCGCGCACGATTTAAGAAAAATGATTGGTTAGAATTTCATGAAATTTTGACTGAATGTCTTAACCAAACAGATGCACAAAATGACCTACGATTATGTTTCTCAAGTAACAAGTTTAGAATTTATGACTACTTTTGTAGTAAAAAAAACTCGATATTTCGAATTTCTCTAAAAAAAATATTTTTTTCTCAAGAACTACTCATTTTATTTTTTTCATCGTAGGTCATTTTGAGAACACATTATATATGTACTCATTAAAATTTTTTTGAATGGTTTTAGCATTTCAAATGTGAAAAATCGTGCGCGCAGTACATGCAAGAATAATTCTTTCGTAAAAAAATTATTATCTTTTAAAATAAATTTAAAAGCTTTATATGAGTGTAAACATTTTTGGAGAATTTTAATTTATAAAATAAACCTTTATTAATATGTATTTAAAATTTTATAATTCAAAGTCAAATAGTTACGGAGTTATGATAATTCTTACAGAGGTCTCCTTTTCATGTATTTTGTGAGTTCAAAGGTTACCTGACCCCTTAAATAAGAATTCTGTTGGGAAATATTTTTATAAAACTTGAGTAAATTTCCTAGTATGTTTAGTGATATAAAAAGGTTTAAACTTACTTTACTTTACTATTGATAAATGATCACAGAAATGTCAAAAGTTAGCTCTGAGAAAAAAAAATGTGTCAAAATACAGTTTTTAGTTTTTGAAAAGGTCTTTATTGGATGACAGTTTCTAGATTTTAGCCCTTTTCTGCGACAGCACATAGAATGTAGGAGAATCGAGAATATTACCATACATTCTTATTCAATGCCTTGGCAAAGTGGCGCCTAATTTTATTACGGAGAATTTTTTTATTAATGCTGGTAGTACAAAAGCTGGATAGACGGCAGTCTACTGTATTATTACTTAACATTTTTCAGTTGGGATATGTCTTGACGTAACTTCGTTCCTTAATATTGCTTATATTTTCTTCTTAATCATACTTCAGCTGCAATTTAAGAATCACCATTCGATGCGAAATAGCGGATAAGCCTATAAACAAACCGTGCACTTATTTAAATTCATCAGCAAACCTCTCTCTTCTTTCCAATTCCGAACACCGCTTAGCTAAAAATCGCTGCCTAAGCTACAGAGATATTGTTTCACAATAGTTACCAGAATTTCAAACGAACAAAAACATTCCATGAATGCTCATTCAAATTTTGATAACAATTCGAAACTATCGTTATTTACTTTCGGAATGAAAGCTCTGCTTCCCGTTCGGTCTTATTTACAGACCGAAAATTCTAACAATGGCGATGCTTTCGATAAATTTCACTTAATTACTCGGGCTACGCTTTCCCTGTTAAAACGAAATCTATGCAGTGTGTGTTTCAGCTCCAATCCCATTTTGAGTGTCCGTGAAAAGCTCTTAATAAACGGGAATCCCGGGGAGTGTAAATATTTACCCTTTTATGTCGATGAGACAAACACATTTGTCTGCTTGGTCCGCGTCCGGCCAATCTGAGGGGGGTTTTATTGTCAATACACACAGCTGCAACACTTTCTAGTCGAGGAACAGGCAACGCCACTGCGCTGTGCTGACCGTAGCAGATACAGTTCCGGTCCAGAGTGGATTGGACAGGGTAATGCATCAGTAAATGTGAGAATGCGTGTGGATGACAGTGAAAGGGTGAGAAAAATTGATAAATATATTTAAATTCGTAATGATTATTTTAGTTTAAAGTCATTAAATTCATTTAGGCTTTTTTTCTTAATTTTTTGAGGAACAAATTAATGTTGGATTCACGCCGGAATTTTCAAAATATTTTATTTTAATAAAAATGTTTTTTGTCATTTTTCAGGTCATATCCCCCACAGTTATAAGAGTAAAATTTTGTTCAACAATTCTGGTGAGTTAGATGGATCAGAAAATTAGATGGGATATAAAAACAGCCAGCGTCAATCAAAGAGTTAACAATATGAAAAATATATCGAAAAATCTAATGCATTATAATGAATGACAGACAACAATTAAAATGAAAATACAGACTGCAGATTTTTTAAAGTCAAATAAACATACATTGTACCAGATATTTTTTCTTAAAAAATGAAATCAAATAAGTACCACATAGATACAAAACGCGTTATTAAATAACTATTATAAATACATTTTCTTCTTCTATACATGATTTTTCGATTAAAAAAAGGAACAGGATAGCAGCTATAAAATAAAAACATACAATGCCAAGTAATAAGAATTTAACTGGAAAATATCGAGGGTTGTGTTGAGAGTCCTCTATTTTTGAAGTTGAGTTAGGGTGTCACAAATTACTATGAAACATTTTTTAAATATTAATTTGCTTTTCCACGCAAAAAAATCAATCATTTACAGGTTACGTAAAGTTTTGAAATCAATATCGTTTATGTAAAAGAAAATACTTACAATAATGCATAATTCACATCTAATCTGTATTATGAGAATTACATTTTCACTTACCTAAAAAAAAAGAATAAAAAATGTATTATGAATTTCATTTCATGTACAACATTATTTATAAATTAATATATGAAAAATCAATTATAAATTAATATATGAATAAAACAGGTTTTATTTTTCAGGTAAACAAATAAATTATTTACGTTTATTTTCACACTCCATGGGCGGTGCTTAAACCAGAAATAGACGTCAAAGGAAAGCAATATTTATGCTCTTCATTATTGAATATTTAAATACACATTAAATATGTTATGTTTAAAATTGTGCTTATAATAACAAAAAAGGCACTTAACAATTCCTTTATTATAGATAGTTCATTTAAGATATGAACATCAATATTATATATATAAATAAACAAAAGAAAGGTAAACACGCATGGGCGTGGCTATACTAAAAAACCACAAACAAATAAAGATCATGCATGATTAAACCATTAAATACAAGATTATTGAAAATGAATAATATTTTTTACAATTTTTTCATTTTCTCATAATATTGTAAAACGTAGCAAATTAATTCTAATTCTGAACAAAGCTATTAAAAATTAATTATTTTCATCAATCATAATACCGGTGTCGCTCTGAATCAGATTTTAAAGTTATTTTCATTAAAATTAATATAAAATTTAACCGCTAAAATCCGGTAATGGCAACTGGGATATTTAAATTAATTTGTTTATTGAAAATTGTGTAATATCTTCTACCACATATCATATTAATAACAATAATAAATATAGAACTTTTATTGTTAAATGGAACTCAAAATATATTTGTATTAAATTGGAGATAAAAAGATGTCTCCTTCTTTTTAAAGTCGTTCTGAATTTCCAACAAAATTTTTCTACGGAATTTCGCTGCCTCTATCCGAAATGAATCGCGTGTTATGAGCGGTAAATTGCTTTCATGAGAAGCAATAACTTCAAAATTTCTACTTAACTATTCAAAAACTTCGCTGAATAATCTGAACTATAGATTTTTTAAAGACAAATACAGTTTCCTTTTCTAGTGATATTCATAAAAGCTCTTAAAGTTGTCGGAATTTAAAATATGAGAGAAAAATATACTCCAGATCGAAAGTAGAAACGGTTCTTCATATTCATGTATCTAGTAATAGTAATAAAAAAGGAATCATTGCACATAGAATAAACTTTCTTTTCTTTTTGGAAGTATTTCATTGATATAAGCAAAAATCGTTTAATGTCTCTTCTATAAAAATAAAATTTAAATAACTAGCATATCCGTTCTTCGCTCCGAAAAAAAAGAAAAAGAAAACAATTAACAAGCATTTTACATATTAAAACGACATGGGATTTCTGTAAGATTTACAAGCAATTGACCTATTTGCGCAGGCGTGAGATTAACACTAGAACTACCATGAGCCGTTAATTTGACAGTTACCAAATAAATACATTCCGATTTGAACCAGAAATTTCTTTTTAAAATAAATTAAATATAAAACTCACAGAAATACGTTAAATGAATAAGTTACGTAGTTTTAAATAAAATTTCTGGTGTGAAATAGTTTTAAAAAACTTGAGTAAAATTTCCGGTACTTCTAGCGTGAAATCTAAAACTGTTCAGTTTTATGGTATACTCGAATGCGGTCAGCGTAGCTCAGTGGTCTAAAGTGTTAGTTTAACCCTTTGAGGGGCGGTGGTATATATTATATACCACCTAGTTTTAATCCGAGTCAAACCAAAAACTTTTAATTGAATTTTATTTTTTTAACTTTGACGGGAAAAGTTGAAAAATTGCTTTTCCTTATTGTGAACTAAATTCTTTCGTAAATACCGGTGAGAATTCAACGTTACAGGTACACAATTGCTTGCCCCTGAAAGGGTTAAGCCCTGGCTCTCTGAATAGGACGTGGGTTTGTATCCCGCTTCCGACAGAATGATTGCTGCAATATTTTTGTCTATAATTCATTTTAATTTCTGTCATATTTTCTGGAAAAGAAGTTATATGATTTGTATTTTTTTTTATTTGAATGCTTTTTAATTAAGTAAAATTTAACACCCAGCAATATTTTAACAAATTAAAAATTGTATTAAAAATATAAATACGATATAAAATTAAAAAAAATTGCACGTAATTATCGATTAAATAAATCTCGAATAAATAACTGATCTACAACTTTTGTTACATTTTGTATGACCATTATCAAGAATAAATTTATATGTATATTAATAATATGGATGTTAAGAAAATTATCTTATTACTTTTCTTAAAAAAGAAAAAGAAAAGGAGAGAAAATAGAAAATATATATATATTCCTCTAAGAACTATAGAATAAATTTTTTCGATATCCAGAGTTTAATAATTAAATTTTGTATGAAAATGTTAAATTAAATTCAAGTAATTAAAAAATATATATTATAAATCGTTAGCTGCAAGCAGCAAATTTTAATTTAGAGGTTTTAGAGTGAGACTTATAAAATAAAATGAATGAAAAAATTTAAAAGTCGCGAGTTGCGTAGTCTTAAAAAATTAGAAAATACTAAATATTGTTATTTCTTCAAAAACCTGAGACTTCAGTAAGTAAAAATAAACGCCCTATCAATTCAATTAATATTTTCAGTTATACTTCTGCTAAGAAACAAACATAATATGTTATAAATTACAAGTTTAAAATTCTTTCACTTCATTCATTGAATACGGTGGACTTATATATAAGACAATAGATGTTGCTCTAAGAATTGCTTATACAATAAAGCAATTCTTCATGTTTTCAATAGTTAATTAATTTAAAATCAACTAATTAAAAATTCAAACATTTTACTAATGAAACTTTCAAGTTGTTTACCGTCAAATCTTGACGAGTTACTATCTAGTTTTATATTAAGTTAATGTATAATTTCGTCAAGACCATGGGTTTACAAGTATTATCTTATTACGTACTTTCATGAAACACAAGAATTATTAAATCGAACAGACTCGTATAACGTAAGGCAAATTTAATATTTTTCAAATATTTTTACTATAAAAATTTTAAGGTAATAAATAATTCGTAAAAGTTGTAAAAAAAGTCTTCTTTTCAAGTCGTTTTGAATTTCTAACTCAAATTTTCTTCGGAATTTCGCTGTCTCTATCCGAAATGAATCGCGTGTTATAAGCGGTAAATTGCCTTCACGAGAAGCAATAACGTCAAAATTCCTACTTAACAATTCAAAAACTTCGCTGAATGATCCGAACTATAGATCTTTTTAAGGCAAATGCAGTTTCCATTTCTAGTGATATTCATAAAAGCTCTTGAAGTTTTCGGAATTTAAAGTATGGAGGAAAGATACACTCCAGGTAGAAAGTAGAAACGGTTCTTCATATTCATACCATCTTAAATTTTATCCGGAAATATTTTTATCTATTAAAAAATAGAAAAAAGGGAATTATTATACATTGAGATAGTCTTTTATTTTTTTTCCCAGTGAAATATTTTATTGATAATAAAATTATAATAGCTGCGCAGCATTAAATAGTTATAGCATTAACTAAACCTCTATTCCTCGAACGGGGAAAAGAGTTTATAAATAAAACAGCAAAGTAAAACCTGTTTAGTAGGAATAACAAAGAACCAGATAATACTGGTGGCAAAGTTATATATTAAAAAGTGGTATATATTAAAGGGTTAACTATTTCATAGGCAAGTAATTGTAGTTCTGTAATATTGAATTAACACCAGGTTTTTTGAAAAAAGTTTATTTGAAAATAAAGAAATGCAATTTTACAGCTTTTTTTTTTTTTACAAACCAATAAAAGTAAAATTGTTAAAAAATTCTTTCACAAACCTTGATTAAAATTAGGTGGTATAAAAAATATCCCACCATCATTTGGGGATTAACACTAAAATGACCGGAAATTTTACTCAAGTCGCATTAAACTATTTCACAACAGAATTTTTGTTGACTACTGTTTGACTGAATTATTTAATTTATTTCCGTGTGGTATATATGATTTATTTACGAGAAAATTTTCTGGTTCGAATCGAATATATTCAATTAGTCCTGGTCAAAACGACCCCTATTACCGTTCTAGCATTAATATACAGGGTGTTCGAGACGAAACGACCTAATTTTAAACTCTAGATACTGAAGATAATAAACAACCAAGACAATTTTTTTAAGTGGTACACGGTAGTTTAGGTGTGAAAATTTACATTTCATAATAGCAATGATTTTTATTTCCTGTGCTGAAAAGCGGAAAAATTGATAAATGATAACGAAATCTGAAAAAGCAGAAACCGTGTGGTGGTATGAATAATTGGGGTCCATTGGCAGGATGTAGTACCTCCACACTGGCATTTGGGTGACCGGAACACGTTGACTGCCGAATTCCCACAAAAATGGATTGGGAAAGATGGTCCAACTCTCTGGCCGTCCTCCTTATCAGGGAACCACACCGTTAGTGTAATAATGAAAAAAAAAAAACTAAATAAGCAGCAATCGAAAGAGCATAGTGAATCGTGTTTTTGATGCATAAATCATTTGCCCCCTTCTTCCCGTTATCGTGATACAAAGTCTTAAAATTTGCTAATTTATTCATTTAATAGGATGGAAGTTGTATTCATTACGTTTTCAACGTAAAAACCTCATGAAACTCCAAGTCACTTGTCCATTTCCAGTTTAGTGTGCCACAATACTCCGAAATGATTCAGTATGCTTGGTACAAGTCTGGGTTAGTGCAAACTGGGCCACTTCCATTTGAAACGCCCTTGCAATTTTTTTTTTCGTAGGAGGTAGGCCATTGTAACCATTGAACTAGAATAAGTTCATGAAATGTTCTTGGTGCCACTATTTTCTATGCTTCAATCATTTTTTGAGTCAGTTCCATATTTGTCAATGGCATTTTTTTGAGGACTTCTTTCATTTTTATATTACTATATCTAAATATGTTTTGTACTTTATATTAATCTGATTATTAAAATTTCTGAATCAAAACCGCGTCTTTTCTCCCTAAATTAAACGAATAAGTTAGCAAATTTTAAGACTTTGTATCTCGATAACGAGCAGACGAGGGCAAATGATTTATGTGTTAAAAAACACATTTTACTATGCTCTTTCGATTGCTGCTTACTTATTTTTTTTTTCATTATTACACTATGACGTGGTTTCCTGGTTAGACATCTTCTCGTGGGGCACATGTAGAAATGGTGCGATTGCACAAACAAAACTTCATAACTTCGTGTATCCATTGTTGTTTCAATTTTCTTAATGCAACGATTACATGTTGTATTACAGACTGTTCAAATTAGGGTGTTTCGTCTCGGACACCTTGTATATTCGATTGCTCCCAGTTAAAACGACCGCGATGGCCGTTCTAGTATACAAGTTAAATCTTAAATAACAACCAATGGAGAAAACTAATTCGATATTTGAGGGGGGAGGTCGATTAAAAATTTGTCTATTTTATATCTCGCACAAACTGTTTTTTAAAGCATGTCTTTGATTCCATTACTTTTATGGTATTTCTATGGTAACAGAAAAGTAGCTAAGTGATCGTCTAATTTCGAAAAGATGATAAAAGCACGAAAAGAGTCTTTTATTTTATCATAATAAAAAGTATTAAAACTCACCTCATTAAAAATTTTTGATGGAAAATATTGACAAAAATAGAATATATAAATGATGTTTTCGTTAGTTGCAATAAGTAATTTTTTTAAACTGTATTCATCTAAATATCAAAAAATTTACAAATAATATTTTCTGGTATGATTCAATGAAATAATTTGGTTTTATTAAAAAAAAAAAAAAAAAGAAAAGAAAAGAAATACAAAGAAAAAAGAAAAGAAAAAGAAAAAAAATCCTTTATGAATTTTTAATTTTAATCATTATTTTGTTGCACTTTAATATCCTTTAACAAATTTTCTACGAAAAGAGATACAGCATAACTTAGATGTACAACTTTGTAAATAGAAAGACAAACATTTACATCCATTTAAAAATTGGTACCAAATTAAAATATAAATAATAACCCGAAAATAGGTTACTGTTACATCTCAGAATGTCCCACACCACACCATTCTGAGTCTCCTACCTTTTATAAAGTTATTCTTAGTTTAACTCAATTACGTTGTTGGTTATTTTAAGTCGGGTGGAATGAATAAACTATCTGCGCCGTTATTAATTTCAGTTAGTAAACCTCGCTTAATCTCATTAATAAAATTGCTGGTGGTTACAATTAGGGAAAATTATGCAGAAAAGATAATTATCCGGCTTTATTCGTTTGTCTTGGCGCGATGAAAAATTTTACATAAAAGTTTATCCTTACTTCGTCCAAAATACTACCTGTTATGCGACAGGATTACGCCATTATATTGAATTAGAGCGCGCTGTGTACACACTTTTACATTAGATTTATAATTTTAAAATGAGATAGGAAAATATTTTGTGATATAGCCGCGGGGTGGAATTATAAAGACACAGAAATTGACTTAGGATATTATATTTGGTTGTTTATTGTCTACAACACAGTTAATTATGTTTGTGTTTTAATTTATGTTCATTGTATTTAGTGTCTTCCTATTCATATTAAATTAATAGAATAGGAACTACATGAATAGAATGAATAGCATGTATATGATGAATAAATGGAAATAAAAGTCTTACATGTATATTAATAAATGGGGCATGAAAATAGCTAAAATCCACATAGAACTTAACAAAATATAATAATAATAAAAAAATAATTCAACTTCAGAAGTTTTTCTTTGTCTCATAATCAATAACTAAAATATTATTCATTAAAAGAATATATTAATAAATGGGGCACGAAAATAGCTAAAATCCACTAGAACTTAACAAAATATAATAAGAAAAAAATAATTCAACTTCAGACTTTTTCTTTATCTCATAATCAATGATTAAAAGATTATTCATTAAAAGAATCTATTAACAAATGGGTCATTAAAATAGCTAAAATCCACTTCGAATTTAACAAAATATAATTAAAATAAATAATTCAACTTCAGAAGTTTTTCTTTGTCTCATAATCAATAATTAAAAGATTACTTTAAATTGAATTGTACTTCTGATGGATTTGGTGCATTAACTTTGTCTTTGTTGTTTAGACTTCAGTTATGAATAAAACAATATGATATGCGAGATAAGTTATGAATTCAAATATTGTACGTGCTACCAGAAAATTATTTACAAGAATACATAATATTACAATTTGAATTATTCTGTATGACAACATATGACAGAAAATTTTATCTAAAAGTCATAGATGATATATTCTATCTGGATACTCGAACTTTGTCACAATGTAGATTTTTAAAATTAAATACCAGATAGACAGACTATTGTCATTAAATTCTAGTGAAATTTGAACGAAACAAGGATACAAACACGAGAAATATTACCTTTTCCATTAAAAAATAGTTTACTAAATGAGTTTACCCATGACTACACGTGATAAGTAAAAAAAATAAATAAATGAGTTGAGAATATTCTCTTTATACAATTATAATATAAGATACAGTATCCTATTCAAAAGTACGAGAGCGAAATTCCTTTCTGAAAAAGAGATTTTAAGATTTAGTTTTTAACCCTTAATTGCATAGTGATGTAAATTTCCATCACTGTTTATTTAACTTTTAATAAATAAATCAACTTCTTCGCCACCACTATATTTATATGAAATATTAATCCAGTAAATTTCCCGCGAACTATGTTGCTGAACAAAGTTAAAAATCTATCTTAAAATTTCTGGTGTCTAATATTTAATATATGTATAAAAGAACACAATTGTAAAAGAAAAACTCATGCAAAGAAGGGTTAACAAATATTCGTGGAAAATTTAACAATACGAAAATTTTTACTTTATATTTTAATAAAAATACATAAATATATTTTATCTTACGCATTCAAAAAATTAAAAGATATATAATTTAGATTTAACCCTACAGTGCATGAATTTTTCTTTTAGAATTGTATTTTTTATGCTTATAGTATTAAGAATTAGACACCAGAAATTTTAAGATAGATTTTTAAGTTTATTTAGAAGCATATTTATGTTATTTTTTGAGGATTAATATTTTTATATAAATATAGTGGCTGCAAAGAACTTGATTTTTTTATTAAAAATTAAATAAAAAGTGTTGCCAATTGGATACACTATGCATTTACGAGTTAAAAAGAAGATAAGTTTAGTAATTCTTTTAAATTTCAATAATAATAATAATAAAAGCATAACATTCTAATAACTAAATTTCAAACAGAATTTCCTTTTGAAATATGTTCTTTAACAGTTAACTTGATTTAATTTCTAAAAAACTCTCTTCCTTAAATACTTCGAATTTTTTCTTACTTCTTAAAAATTTTTTCTTGTCAATCTAGATTTAAAATTCCATAAGAAAGAATCATATATTAACCCCTCTCCCTTTTGTTTGCTTATGGTCTTAAAGATTTCCCTGCTGTATATATTCTGCAGATGCCTTTGGCGCTAAGGATTAAAGCTAAAGCGTGACTCACATCTCCCCAAATATCAAATGTATAATAACGTGGGTATGGCAGAAAAGTTATGCAAAACTTGGCGATATCTTCTTTCCTGGAGCATGCAAGGTAGGTAGGTACATTCGAGATTAGAGTTTTGTTCCGCAAAAGAAGCTCCGTGCATTTTTGAGGTTTTTGGATTTGTCTCTGTTTGCTTCTCCTGGGGTTTTGAATCCTGGCTTACAAGTATATTCCATATTTGAGGATTTGGAAGGAAAAATTCTTCGGTTAGAGTGGGTTAGTCAGTGAAAAAGATGGGAAAATAAATAATTTTTTTTTTTTTACTCGTATTTACGGATTAAGAACAGAATAGAAGTAATGTAAATATATATATATATACAGGGTGTAACTGAAATGCTTCAACAAACTTTGAGGGATGATAGTACTCATAAAGACGAACAAAAAATGCAATGGAACATGGGGTCGCAAATGACGTTTAACCCCTTCAGGGGCAGTGGTATGTTTATGAAAGCGCTTAATTTTAATTCCAAAACGCCATAATGGCACCATAATTTTGCTAAAATCTTTTCCATTTAATATGTATGTGAAATATAGCCTTTTTGTTATTTACAAACAAATTTTTTTATAAATTCCGGTGCCAGTCATTTATTTCAACATTTTAGTACTAAAAGTAGTTTGCCCCTAAAAGGCTTAAAGGATAAAAATAGAGAAAATGCGTCTGAAAATGGACTGGCACAGGAATTTACAAAAAAAATTGTTTGTAAATAAAAAAAGGCTATATTTCACATAAATATTAAATGGAAAAGATTTTAGCAAAATTCTGGTGCCATTGTGTCGTTTTGGAATTAAAATTAAGTGGTTTTTTAGACATACCACTGTCCCTGAAAGGGTTAAATGTCATTTGCGACCCCGTGTTCTATTGCATTTTTTGTTCATCTTTATGAGTACTATCATCCCTCAAAGTTTGTTGAAGCATTTCAGTTACACCCTGTATATATATATATATATATATAGTTAAAGGAAAATAATTATTTCTTTTATATGAAATATTCTACGCTTACATATTTATATAGTATCCTATATTGTCATATATTTAATTTTTGTAAAATATAAGCAAATACTCTGCGCCAGCTATTTTTTTTTTTCACTAAAATATTATTTAAAATCTAGGGGGAGGATATGTAAAAAATATGCGGAGGTAAAAATTATTTAATTAAATACAGTGTTATGTATTCATATAGCTACAATATGAGGTATAACATCATATTGAAAAGTAATGGAAAACAACTTTTTTATGTTCTTTTAAAATTTTATTTTCGAATACATATTTGTGAGGGATTTTTTTTTTTAATAATTTAGTCGCAGTTAAATTTACATTTTATGTTTTAGCACAAATATGTAAACATAACTATCTTATTCATAAAAAACACATGAAAGAGAGTGAGATATAAAGATGCAAACCCAGCCCATTTGTTAATTCAAATATGTTTATATTTTACATAAAATAATTTAATCAAAAAATAGCATACCACTTTTAACGTTATTTTTCTTTTAATTTTCTACTAATTTTATATTCCATACGAAAGGAGCATAACCCCTCTCCTTTTTGTTTGCTTACAGCCTTAAAGATTTCCTGCTCTATTCCAGGAGACGCGTTTGGCGCTAAAGATTAAAGCTAAAGCGTGACTCGCTTCTCCTCAAATATCAAATATATAATAACGTAGGAATAGTAGAAAGTTATGCAAAAACTTGGCAATATCTTCTTTCTTGGAACATATAAGGTAGAGATTAGAGTTTTGTTCCGGAAAAGGAGAGTCAGGCATTTTGAGGTTTTTGGATTTGTCTCTGTTTACTTCTTCTGGGATTTTGAATTCCGGTTTACAAGTAGATTCCATATTTGAGGATTTGATGGAAAAATGCTTCGGTTAGAGTGGGTTAGTCAGCAAAAAAGTTGGAAAAATCTGTTTCTTTTCTCGTTTTAGATTCGTATGGGTAGGTTAAACTGAACTGAGAAACCTCAAAGAAAAAGTATTTGAAAGAAAATAATTTAGTTTTTTTTTTTTTCATATAAAATATTTTTATGCCTAAAAAGTTGTTTTAATACAATATGTTTTTGAATGATTAATTGTTAGATATTCGCAGAGGTGCCAAGCTCTCATTAATATTCCGTAATATGTGGGTTAATTTGACCCAGGTTTAACATGTTTCGCACCAGAATTTCTTTTTTAAGAAATGAAATTAAGTAAATTCTATGTAGAAACCTGAAATTAAATAAATAAAGATTCATCCAATATTTTTTCTGGTTTGAGCGTTGTTAAACTGGGTTAGATTAAACCACATATTACGAATGATTAGTGGGAACTTGGCACCTCTGTATTCTGTTTTATAGAATAGATACAGATGCAATCCACCATTTTCTTTCCTCCAAAATTCGGGAATGGAATATAAAAAATATGAAGAGGCAAAAATTGGGTAGTAAATAGAGTATTATGCATAGAAGTATAGAATATTTTGGTGTCTCAAAATGATTCAAACTAGTTTTAATTTTTTATCCGTTGGAGATACGCAGGCAATTTAAATTGCAAGAGTATTCGAAATAAGTAGAAAGTAAGATTATGTGAATGAAAAAGTGCTGCCATTAATTTTCAAAAAATTATACCATTTGAATTTGCATACGGTCTTTATTTTTTATAAGGTATATTTAGGATAATTTGCTCTGACAGGTACAGCATTGGAAACTACATTCTTCTACTACCAAAACTCACTGTTTTACGGTACTCAGAATTTCCTGAAATTTTAGAATTTTCCGGCAATAAAAATAGACAGGCGACGTTTCATTCATTATTTTTATAAATATTTAGGAATAAAAATTTAACAGGAATTATCCATGATTTCGTTCCTCTGAAAGCTAGGATGTTGTCTTTCATATAGTTTTTCTTTCACATTTAAACGTTTTTATACCATTTGATACATCTTTGCGCCCTTATGAAAGTAATAAATTATATATCAACCAGAAAAAATTATGAAAAAGTGAGTACAAAATTTAAACAGAAGGCCGCTTTAAAATATTTTGTATTATCTATTGTCATATATTCTATGTTTATAAAATAAAACAAGCGTCTAGCCCCTGCACTTTTGCTTTTGGCTACGATTTCAAAAAATGGATCACTCTGTTGCGCGCATGCGCATTGCTCTAGACAGTTTCAACGAGAACCATATTAATTTTATTCCATTCCGCGGCAGTTTTTTTAAATTCTTAAAAGGATTTTGATTTAAAACATTTAGCGTCATATAACTAAATATTTTCTTTCACAATTTTCATTATTTTTAGGGTTTTTTTTTTTTTTTACATTCTTAAAGAAATTCAATTTCAGACTTTTACTAAAATACATTTTTTTTCCTCCGGATTTTTCAATTTTTAAAGATTTTCAACAATTTTATAGCGTTTTAAAGCGAATTTTTAACATTCAAAAAACAATTTTTAACATTAAAAAAAACATCGCTGCACACACGAAACTCGCTTTGCAGCAATCTCTAGAATGCACGAAATTCATTCAAGCCGCGGTCAATAACTTGTGTATGTACGCTTCGCGTACATTAACCGAAAAAAACATCACTGGACGCATGAAACTCGCTTTGCAGCAATCTCTAGAATGCACGAAATTCATTCAAGCCCCGGTCAATAATCTGTGTATGTACGCTTCGCGTACATTAACCGAAAAAAAACATCACTGGACGCATGAAACTCGCTGTACAGCATTCTCTAGAATGTACGAAATTCATTTATAACCAAATTTTCATATTTATTTCTATTTTGTTTCAAACTTTCCATCGCTTATATGTTGAAAAATAGAAACTTTACATTTTTTTAATTCAAATTATTTTTTCTAACTCAAATAAATACTGAAAAATGAAACTTTCCGCCGCTGGGATTCGAACTCAAGACCACAGAACGGAAGAGAAATGACATACCACAGAGCTATACGCACTCATTTTGAAATGGCTTAGAACAAAATTTTAAAGTATCAGACAAGCACGCATGCGCGCAGCAGAGTGATCCGTTTTTTGAAATCGTAGCCAAAAGCAAAAGTGCAGGGGCTAGACGCTACTTAAAATAAAGACAAGTTCTCTCCCACCCCACCAGCATTTTAGATAGATTTCATAAGAAATACTACCTATTACATTCTCCCCTAAGTTGGAATTTCCGGAAAAAAATTTCAGATCTACGCCGATCATGACTCCCAGAACCCAAAACTTTATCTATCTATCTATCTATCTACCTATGTCACTTTTTATATGGACACGACAACTTCAATAATTCTTCACAAATCTCTTCCAAACTAATACATAAAATCAAGGGGCATAAAATCTAGCTCACGTTCGTTAATGGGCAAAATCGAACCAGGGAGGGGGGGGGGGATTTTTGTGAAAACAGAAAAAAAACCATAACTTCTTAATTATGATACGTATCGAATCCGTTTAAAGTTATTATTACTTCTAGCAAAAGGGCAGAATATTTATGTATGACAGATTTTTGATATCATTAAAAATGGCCTCAAGGGAAGGGGTAAATAGGGGTTTTAGAAGAAAAAATTTCATAACTTTGTCAATTCACAAGATATCAAATCCGCTTAAATTTATTATAAATCCTCTTAATATTATCTACAACTTTTATATTAACAAGTTTTTATAACACCAGCCCTTATTGCAAAAAAAAAAAAAAAAATAAAATAAATAAATAAATAAATAATAAATAATAATATTAATAATAATAATAATAAAAACAGAAAATCTCTGCCGGCTCCGCCTACAGACACATTTAAATTTCGAAGTGGGCGGTCCCAATTGCCGCATCATGACAAAAAGTTAATTTCTTCTGCAATCCCCAATAAATAGGTGCGTCTCGGTCTGTGTATTCGAAATCTCCCTGTGTCTATAGGTCGAACTGTCAGAGAATATTTTTAATTGAATATTACTTTATTGGAAAAGGGAGTGTAAAAGAATACACGTCCAAAAATTATTTGAGTAAATGAAGTATTACATTTTTGTATATTTATTAAATTATTTTATTCTGGATTATTAAATGGAATATTTAATAGAATTATTAAATTATATATATTTTACATTCGCAATAATGTTTTTAAAGAAAAGAGATGTCACTACAATATTGTACCTTTGAAATAATTCATTAAAAACAGATAAAACTGAAACAGTGTTGGAAGAATATAGTGATGTGAATATGATGGGTGGGGTAGGGATGGGGAGTTAGTTTTTTGTTTCGCCCCGGCCGATACTCTTGTTCCACGCGAGTGTAAACGGACAAAAATTGTGAAAAAATTTAAAAATGGCAGCCGCCAACTTCTTTAAATACCTCTGGAATTAAATACAAAGTTGCCGCAATTTTATCATCAGCATTTTTATTTGCAATGTCTAATACACACACACACACACATATATATATATATATATATATATATATATATATATATATATATATATATTCGGTAGTTTTCAAATCTCGTCTTTGTTTGATAAATGTTTGAGCCCATATTAAACTACATTGGAATTTAATTAGATGCGATAGACTAGAGATTCTTCAACAATTTCCAATCAATCGAATTTAGACATTCCCAGCTCATCCAAATTGGTGTGCTTTGTGTAATCTCAATCACTATAGCTTGATTTAGAACAACAATTAATGCTGTGCCAAAAATATATTTTCGCGTGCCTGGTACGCGTGTCATAGCTACTGCCCCTGTTATATGTGGATTAAGCAGAACTAACGAGATTCAAAATGAAAAAAAAAAAAATGAAAGGAAAAAAAAATATTTTCTTATTGAATATTGTATTCACAGAAGGTCGTTTTTAAATTTTTGGTATTACCTATTGTTATTGTTATATATGCTTTGTTTATAAAATAAAGGCAAGTTCTCAACCACCCCACCCCCATTTTTTAATTTAAAATTACTTTCATTATTGGTAAAGGAAGTGCAAAAAATACACGGCCAATATTATTCGAGTAAATCTAGTATTACATGTTTGTACCTTTATAGTATGATATACGCTTTCATATTTATGAGTAGATTTTTTTAGGTGTTTTTTAAGTTTTCATTTCTTATGAATAGTTATACAAATTTTTAATATCAGTTAACCGCAGCTAACTTTACATTTTCTGTTTCAGCACAAATAAACATATTCGATCTAAAAAAAAAATGTAGAAGAAATTTTCAAGTAAATTTATTTGACATATAGCATGATTAAGTAATAATAATAAAAAGACTCCTGAGGTTTTTTTTTTTTTTTAATTTTTTTTTTTTGTACGCACTTTTGCTTATTTTTAATGGTTAAGAAGGATTTTTACATTGCTTAAGAAAGGAGCATATGTTTAACCTATCTCTTGCCTCGTTTGCTTATGGTCTTAAATATTTCCTCCTGTATTTCTGCAGACGCCTTTGGCGCTAAGGATTAAAGCAAAAACACGACTCTCTTCTCCTCAAATATCAAAAATATAATAACGTAGGAATGGAAGAAATGTTATGCAAAATTTGGTGATATCTTCTTTCTTGGAATATACAAGATATTTGAGATTAGAGTTTTGCTCCGGAAAGGGAGAACCGTGCATTTTGGAGGTTTTTGGATTTGTCTCTGTTTACTTCTCCTAGGATTTTGAATCCTGGCTTACAAGTAGATTTCATATTTGAGGATTGGAAAGAAAATTTTTTCAGTAAAACTGGGTTAGTCAGCTAAAAAGTTTGATTTTTTCCCATTTTTCTTTTACGATTCCTATGTACAGATTAACCAGAAATAAGGAAAATGTAAAGAAATGTATTTAAAAGATAAACATTTTGATTTATATAGAATATTCTATTCCCAGAAGGTAGTTTTATATGTAATATTTTTTTATATTATCAACTGTTATATATTTTGTTTTCATAAAAAAGCATTCTACCATATATATATAGTATATATATATATATATATATATATATATATTTTAAATTTTTGTTGAAACTAGTAAAGAGGGAATTCTAAAAATATGCGGAGGCAAAAATTACGCAATATAAATTCTTTATAGTATGAGATATACTATCATATGAAAAGTAATGAAGATTTTTTAAGATCATTTTCAATTTCTTCTACATACTTGCGTCTATTTAAAAAAATAAATTAGTCGCAGTTAATTTATGTTTCGTGCTCTACCACAAATATATGTATACACAGATGTACTTCATACATGAAAGAAAAATTGAAAGAGAGTGTGAGAGATAATTTCTTTAGCATGATTTAATTTCAGAATAAAATAGCCTTAACTTTTTTAACCCTCTGAGCGTTTTGAAAAAGGGTAAAATTGTAATGTTGTTTTCTCTGCATTTTGTTTTAAATGCTAAAAAAATATGATTCTTTCAGCATTATAAATAAAACTTAATTACAAATATGAATGTAACCCTTGAGAGTATTAATCATTCTTCAATGTTTTGAAAATTCATTAAATCTATAGAATTATATTATCTTAAACATTGCATACATTGCATTGAAACCTGGAGCTTAGTGAACGGAATATTACGTTCTACACGCTTAGAGGGCTAGATAATTTTTAAATTCATTTCATTACTTTTCCATATTTTTCCTGGTTACAACTGTTTTAAAGATCCTTATAAAAGACGTATACATCCTCTGTCTTTTGTTTACTTATGCGAAGCTGCTAATGGTGACTATTTTTTAATTCGATCGTACCATTTTCTATAAATCGAACACACACACACACACATATATATATATATATATGTATATATATTCAAGAGAAATATACCACAAACTTTAATTTTTTAAATTAGTCATATGAATAGTATATAAAAATAGTCGCCAGTGGCGGCCCTGCTTATGGAATTAAAGATTTCCCGCTGTGTACACACGCATTTGTCTCCAAGGGTTAATGCTAAACCGTGACTCACTTCTCTAGAAATATCACATATATAATAACGTAGGAATGGCAGAAAAGTTATGCAAAACTATTGCGATATCTTCTTTCTTGGAATATACAAAGTAGGTGCAGTTGAGATTAGAGTTTTTTTTTCCGAAAAAAAGAAGAGTCATGCATATTTGATGTTTCTGGATTTGTCCGTTTGTTTCTCTTGGGGTTCTGAATTCCGGCTTACTAGTAGATTCCATCTTTGAGCATTTGGATGGTAAAAAAAACCTCGGCTAAAGTTGGTTAATCGGTTAAAAAGTTAAAAAAATCTATTTTTCGTTTTCTTTTTTGATTCGTTATAGGCGGATTAAGGAAATTTTGTGGGGTATACAGAAAAAGTATTTTAACAAAAATAACTTGGTTATATTCTCTGAAATATTCTAAGCTAAGAAGGTCGTTTTTATATAAAATATTTTTTCGTATTATCTATTGTTACATTCTCGGTTTTTATAAAATTGCACTCCTTCATCATCTTCTTTTTACTGTAAGTTTCTTTCAAAACTTGTTGTGGAGGAGGAAAATAAAATATGGAGAAGCAAAAATTATACGTGTAAATTCAGTATTACATGTTTATACAGTTAGAGTATGAAGTGTATATTATGATATTCGAAGTAAGACGAAAAAAATAAGTGTTTTTAAAATTTTAATTTCGTACAAGCACTTATTCCTAATTAAAAAGTAATTTACACGCAGCAAACTATTTATTTGTGCTAAAACGCAAAATTAAAAAATATTTTTCTTATACATAAAAATAAAAGTTAAAAAGAGAGTGAGTGATAATTTAAAGTTAGTTACAAATACGACTCGTTTTATTATTCAAATAAGTTTATTTGAAACACGACATGATTTAATTTAAAGAAATAAAAGCATAAATATTTATTTATTATTTTAAATTTCTTTAACATTTTAGGTTAAAAGAGATTTAAAATTCCATAAGGAAAAAATCTATTTTATATTATTTGTTATTTAATTTACTTTTCTGTAATATTTTACGGTTAAAAGAGATTTAAAATTCCATAGTAAAGAAGCATTTATTTACTCTTTTTGCGTATTGTTTTAAAGATTTTTTACAGTATTCTGGGAAACGCCTTTAACGTTAATAATTAAAGCACACCGTAATTCATTTCTCCCCAAATATCAAATATATAACGCAAGAATGTCAAAAAAGTTATGTAAAATTTGAAGATATCTTCTGTCAGTCTTGGAATATGCAAGGTACGTGCATTCGGGATTAGAGTTTTGTTCCTGAAAAGAGAAGCCATGCAGTTTTGAGGTTTTTGAATTTTTCTCTGTTTACTTCTCCTGGGGTTATGAATCCCGGCTTACAAGTAGATTCCATATTTGAGGATTTGGATAGGAAAATGCCAGAGTGGATTAGCAAACTAAAAAGTTGGAAAAATCTGTCTTTCGTTTTTTTTTTCACCTTTTCGATTTGCATAGGAGCAATAAGTAGAGTTGAAGGAATAAAAATAAGAAAAAGGTTTTAAAAAAAATCAATTATTTTCTTTATTTTTATACAATTTTCTATGCTTAGGACGTCATTTTTAAATAGAATCAATTTTCGTTTTTATCTATTGTTTTGTATTAAGTTTTTGTAAAATAAAGGCAATACAAAAGGTAAAATAAAGAGTATAAAAGATAAAATAAAGGTTTTATAATGGTTTTCAACATAATTTTGTTACATAAATTGGTTAGATAATAAATCGATTCTTGGATGTTATTATTATTATTATTATTATTTCTCTAAATTCAACTTTATAGTCGCGTAAGTGCTTCTGTTTAAATACAGATTATACTCTAGGGGAAGATTACACTAATACAGCTTATACTCTATGACATAACTGTATGGGAAGGACAAAATAGTTGAAAGAATTAAAAAATGGTTTTATAATAGTTTTCAACATAATTTGTTACATAAATTGGTTATTTAATAAATCGATTTTTGGATGTTATTATTATTTTATTTCTAGACTTTAGCTTTATAGTCGCGTAAGTGATTCTGTATAAATACAGATTATAATTTATATACTCTATCGGAAGCACAAGATAGTTGATACGAATTTAAAGCATGGGCTTCTGCACAGAAAAAAGAAAGAAGAAAGAAAGAAACAACATTGAGCACAAACACTTAATTTATTTTATTTACTTTGTGTGCAAGTGTGGTTTTTAATCAGTATCAATTTTGTTTGAATACATGCAAATCGATTATCACAAAATAAAGATTGAACTACTATAATAAATTACAATTTTGAAAAGAAAATACAATATGGGAACGATTAATAATAATAATAAAAATACTGAAAAACAATAATATAAAATGTTTATATAACATATACTTAGACTATTTTATGGACTGGACAAGTTAAGGAATATATATATATATATATATATACAGGGTGTCCGAAAAGTCTGGAAAAGGTCAAATAACTCGAGAAATATACATCGGATTGAAAAACGGCAAAATGCATGTTAAATATTTTTGAAAAATCTATTTAGGGAAATGAAAGTTGCCCCCCCCGGGGGGAAAGGGAGGCAGCTTTGAAATCTTAAATGATTACCCCCATTTTTTATTGCAGATTCGGATTCTACAGGAAAAAATACGTAACTTTTGTATTGAACATTTTCTTCGAAACATTGTAGATGGCGCTGTAATTGAGTGCAATTCTGTGAGAATCGTTACCATTGCAATGTCTGGAAACGCTCGAATAACTCGAGAAATACACATCGTATTGAATAACGGAAAGATGCATGTTCAATAGTTTTGAAAAATCTATTTAGGGATATCAAATTTGCCATTTTTTACAAAAAGGAATCAATAATATCTAACTCAAAACCTCACTTTCTCTAAATTTTTTTGTATGGTGTTCTAATTTTGATTGAATATGCAACGCTTAGTTCCAGATATAGGATCCATATAAAAGAACTATTCGAAAATAAAAATTAAACAATTACACTACTGCAATTTTGAAAAATTACATACATGGGAACCACCAATAATATTGAAAACTATTCAACAGAGAATTAAGATAAGAGAACATATTTTCATTATATTCTTCTTTTCAAACTTCGCACAAACCTTAAGGAAATTTTTCTCTTTATTCACTTTCGAATACAATGTAGATGCATCGAACGAGGTTTTGAAGAAAAAGCAAAAAAAAAAAAAAAAAAAAAAACCTCCAAAATGAATCTTTAAGAAAACCCCCATGCGAGTGCTTATGCCCCTTCTTTCTTTAACATTTTATTTATTTTAATTTTCACCAGATTTTTGTTTATGTTCCTTAAATTTTTATCAAACGCCGCTGCATGTATTGTACTGTTTTGAATTACACTAGAGTTCCACTGGGGAAAATTAACTTTTTCACTTTACTTTGCTTCCTGCTTACGAACTGAAGTGAAAAAGGAATTTTGATGTATAAATATGAAAAGAAGTGAACTCATTCAGCATGAATCTTTTATTGCGCACAGAAAAAGTAAAATAAAGAATATGTAGATGAATTATGAAATATATATCCCCGATGACTATAATTATAAATGTTTTGCTTCGTGTTTTGTGAAAAGCAACTAGACGCGACATATTAATAAAATAAATGAAAGAGTAATTCTCGTTAAAGATATGACAAGTAATGAATAATAAAAGACGCAATAATGAAAAATATTTTACGTCGTTAATTTTTTTCTACCGTTCCTCTTAATTTTCAAATTTTGTAATGTATTATTCAGAAAGAAAATTAAATGTGTATGAGGACAAATTTATGAAGAAATTTCTTTGGAAATAATTGTTTTGAAAAATAGTTTATTTCTTTATGAGTGTTTTTTTCTCCTACTAAATAGGAATAAGAAGTGCATTTAATTTTTATTGAATTTCAGTGAAAATTTAAAAATACAAACGAAAATACGCACGCACATTTAAAAAAAAGCATTATTGGCATATTTTATTTACGTGCCACAGTCACAAAGATTAAAAAAATATCTTGTTATTTCCATTCTTTAATTTTTTTTTATTATTTCCAAATCATTCAGCAGGAGTCCTGCACGTGTCGAGTTGTACCCGACCTGAACCCGATCAAAAAAAAAAAGAAAAAAAAAAGAAAAAGAAAACAAAATTAGTCAACCCGAAACCCGAGCAGAATCTGATTCACTCCGCGTTCGGGTTGAAGTGTAAGAAATTTAATTCATATTTTATTACAATTTAGAGAAAAATGGCTGCAATTATATTTCTAATATCAATTTTATCTTTCTTTTTTCTTTTTTTCTTTTCTTTCCTTTCTTTTCTTTTCTTTCTTTCTTTTTTTTTTTTTTTTTTTTTTTTTTTGTATAAAAATGAACACATCTACACTCCTTAATATTTAAATGTATATACATATATTTTTCATTTAAAAAATAATTAGGACTTTCTTTCTAAAAATCAGGTCAACCCGAACCCGATCCGAAAGAGTCAGAACATAACCTGAAACCGACCCAAACCTGAAAAATTTAAAGTTAACCAGTCCCACAACGAAAAAAATAAGATAAAATCAACCACACTCGACCTGAACCTTGCGCCTTAATAATGTATTGATGAAGAATTTTCAACGTGCAAATAGATAGAAAAGGCAGGAGATTTTCTTTAATAAATCAGATTTCGCTCAATGCAAAACCGTTTTTCTTTTTAAAAATTGGAAAAAAAATATTCTGCAAATTTAATTAATTGTATATACCGTTTGATTAATGTTGAAGATAACAAAATTATATACACCACCGTAACGCGAATAGGACTACCCGTAAACAATACCTCTGATGCAGCGTAGCAGCGTCATCTGTTTATATATTTACACCAAAAACTAATCAGCATCAATTTATATCAAGGTCTAACTGAATCTAAAGTTTTATTAAATTTTGTACATTAGTTCTTCAGACAGTGCGCCCACAAAATTTTTGTCACAGACACACAGACTGACAGACAGACTCGCAGTCAAGACCTTCTAAAACGTATAAATCCGTCGAAAACAGGAAATCGAAAATTTTCATGAAATTCAATCGAAAATTTTCTTCTTGTAAATATAGAAGAAAGTAAAAATGTGTCATCGTGTCCAACCGGTAATGAAATACGATTGTGTCATCACCCCATGCTTTCGATTTTTCACGTCACTTAATATTTTGCTTTTGCTTAGCGACTTTCTTTCCCTTGTGTTTTCAGTGGACGGAAATGGAAGAAGAAAATCGGCCGAGTTTGGATTATTTCCAACCAACTTTCTCTTTCTATTCTGTTGATTGTAGCGATGCGACTGGCTTATACCCCCGGGATAAGCTTCCGAAATTGGTGTGGCCGGACGGTTTGTGGAAAAGATTATATGATAATATAGGTAAACTATACGCTAAAAATTATATGAAGTAAAATTGCTTCGGCGACCTTTAGTGAAACACCAGTGAAAACGGGTATAAAATAAAGTTCGAAACTTTGTTACTATCATCATTAAAAAATAAATAAAAAAAGATAGAAAAGAAAAAAACTGCGGCATTATTTCGGATCATATAAAAATTAATGCTTTATGATGTGTAAAACAGCACGTGGTTGAAGAAAAACTGAAACTGATAAACGAGTATAGTTTCTGGAGCAGTCAGAGACTTCATTCATCAGAAAAAGAAGAATACACATTCAACAATTTGCTTGCTGTTTGATTCGCCTGGTGAAAGGAGAATATAATTAATTGCTCCTGAAACTATAATCCTGTTTACTGATGTTTTATTGGTGGTCAACGAAAGACTTATCTTCATGCTTTTGCACTAACTTTAACATCTATTCATAAATGCATCCCTATTTTATATTATTTATAGAAAATAAAACAAAAAATTATCTATTCATTAATACATTGGTCTATATTTTAAAACCATCTGTAATGGTATGTTGTGTTTTAAACAGTATGTATTATAATTTTAAAACACAAACCTTTATTCAAAACAAAGCCAGTTCCATTTTATAATTAACTGATGTTGCCGGATACGAAATAAAAAATCTCGATTGCTTGTTACACAATCGATGATACAACGCTGGAAATACATCAATAATATCTAGTATTTATTTATGTATGTAGCTTTTTTAATTTTATAAAAGCTAAAATAGAATTTATTGTAATTATTTAATATTAGTGTAAAAGCCAGTCCTAGGACGGTGGGTAGAAATCATGGTTTTCACTTAAAATTTGAAATAATTGATAAAAATATTCATATACTATTCATCGATAATAACGTTTCATGCCATTTTTCCTTAAGTTCAAGGCTTAGTTAATGCATGCGCATCTTGGTTTTAAACAACAAATTTGCTGTCTGATGTAAATAAGAGGAAAAAAACAGAGGAGAAATTACAGATATATCTTAATTAATAAAGGAAAAAAGGCATAGATTGAATGTAATATCAGTACAAATAGCTTTTCCTGACTTGTATTGCAATAAATATAAACATGTGAATTTTAATTAAAATAAAAATCTGAAATCTTTATTTCAGTTCTTCACTAGGAATGAGCTCTGGGGACCTGAACATTTGTGGAAATTCTAATATACAAGCTATACACACGTATATATGTGGAATAGATTTAGCAAAAACGAATTCAGAGAACCTCAAAATGTTAAAATATGCTAATATTTCCATAATCATGTTTTTATCATGATTCAATACGTTCCTCAAACTCATATGATGTTATATATTCACCTGCTGGCGTCATATTCACCTGCTTTCTGTAAAATAACACGTATTTCTAGTGAATTACTGATTTCCCCCCTAAATATCGCCGTATAAATTGTATAAATAGGAAAATTGCGTCATGTATCTCTCACAAGGAAAAGTCTTCTTAAAGCGCATGTTCAGAATATTTTGAAAAAAATAGTAATGGAACTCCTCCTCATGTACGTAATAAAGGATCAGTTAAATTTAGCTGCGGAATCCCAGTAGAAAATCTGAAAAAAAAAATGAGTATTTGGCGCAAGAAGACGCGATTTGGCTAGCAACACTTTTTTTCTCGCCAAATGAAGCGATTTTAATGCATTTGGAAATTGCTTTTTAAGTGAGTGTTTAAATGCGTAGTACTTTATGAATTTAAACTTAAACGATTAAATAGTGGGGTTTTTTTTTCGATAAGCTTATGTAATATACATGCAAGTAGCCTTTTACTGAAGTTTTTTATTTTTACACGGTTTTACAGCTCGCAGGGCCTGATTACCAACGGGGCACACTTCCACCAGTAAAAAAGAACATAATTTTGTTCCTTATGCATGGCAGTAATAATGCATGAACAGGACGTTTTAATAAGAATAAAATTTCTGTTAAATTTTACTGGTGGAAGTGTGGCCCGTCGGTAATCAGGCCCTGCACGCTGGGTAAGTTTCAAGTGTATTTTAACAGTTTTATTAGTATACTTCGCATAAATTTTATCAGTATTCTTATTAGGCGAAGAATACTAAAAATTAGTGGTGGGAATCGGCCCATTGGCTCCTAGATTTTTGCAACCCTGACTGTGGGTCTCCGACACTAACAATATCGAAGTGAAATTGACAGTGCTCAGAATCGGACATTAATATTTAGCTTGAAGCATGTTTAATTAATTTAAATTTTGTTCTAAACCGTAGAACACGATTGTTAATTTTCTTTATATATACTTATAACTATATATGGCAAAACTGTAGTTATTAGGTGCGTTCGTAATTATATAAATACGTAGCACCTATAGTCGTCGTTTGGTCCGTCCGTCTGTCCGTCCGTCTGTCTGTCTGTCTGTCCGTCTGTCTGTCCGTCCGTCTGTCTGTCTGTCCGCATATAACAACTCAAAAACTACCCAACCAAATGGTTTGCAATTTAAAATATATTATCTTTGCAGAATTTTGTCGAGACATTTCAAATTTTATTAAAATCGAATCAAAACTTTAGGAGATATTAATAAAAATATTTATTAAGAAATTTGAATTTTTTTTTTTTTTAAATCGGTGTTTTTTTGTTATAGGAGCTTCCGATGGATGTTAAATCCTCAAGCGACCGAGATGCTTATTTTATTACAGAAATTAATCTGCAGACGATATAATTCATTTCACAGAATTAAAAATCATCAAGATCTGAATATTTATATAACTAGCTGATACATATATATCTGAATATTTATATAACTAGTTAAGATATTTGTATGAACAGTGTCATAAAATATATACTTAACTAGCTGTTTAACCCGTTCTACGCACGGGATATCATGAATTTAATTCTAAAACGTGCGTACGAACGCACCTCGTTTGTAACGTTTGACGTACAATTTCCAACTTGTAAAAGTGTATGTATTTAAGTTAAACTTATTTAAACTAGTTCAGTATGAAGAGTAGAAAAAGAGTTTCCTAAAAGAACATTTATCATAAAAGCGTATAAATATATATATATATATATATTTCGATCTGTCGATAACCAGCGATAAATCGCCCTAAACATAAAATTTCCATAATTATTTTACATACGTTATATCGAGGTTCCGCAGCATTTTTTTTATAAACGTATATCCTCATGAGAAAAATATTCTGTATTTTTTTTCAAAAATTTCTGAGTATGCGCTTATGGAGACCTTCCTTGTCAGGAACTACGAAAGCAATAACGTAGGTTTTTTTTATGATAGTAATCGAGTGTTTATGGCGATTTAGAGATTTCAGAAAATGAACCTAAAAATGTGTCATTCATTACGTCCAACCGATAATGAAAAACGAAAGCCTCAACACCCCATGCAGCTAAGGGTGTTTTACTCCATACTTTCGATTTTTTTTCAGACCACTTAAAATTTTGCTGTTACTCAGCAGCTTTTTCCCTTGTGTTTTAAGTGGACGGAAATGGAAGAAATGAAACGGCCAAGTTTGGGTTATTTCCCGCCTCTTTCTTTTTGTGTTCTTTTGATTGTAGCGAGGCTACTATGACTTTATACCCCCGGGATAAGCTTCCGAAATTGGTGTGCCGGACGGTTTGAGGAAAAGTTCTTCATATGACGTCTTCGGGATGTGGGAATTCATCTGCCCACTATTGTTTGTTTCGGCTGATTAAGAATAAAACCAATTCCCGTTTTCACTTTCGTGTTCCGTTGATTTGAGAAACGTTGATTATTGTTTTATTTTCTTTGTATTTTTTTATGGATTAGCTGTTTTTTCTGAGTACTTTTTAGGGGCGTAGTAAACTGGCAATTCAAAGTTATTAGGACTAGACTTTTGTTGATCTAATATAAAACAACAACCGTCTTTATTAATTTTTTGCCAGATTATTATAGTAAAAGGTAGTGTAAGGCGATTCTGGAGATGGTGGTATATTTCTGTAGATATTTCTTTTTCTGTGTGTATTTTTAAGTCTTGCTTCACCATTATAAGTACAGCTTTTTTTTTAAGCTATTATTTTTTTGAACTATTTCGTAAATTAGCATGTTATGCGATATAAAATTAACCAACAAATTAAAAAATCACTAATGTTAATATAAATAAGTAAAAACTAAATTAAATTAATAATTTGTATTCCAAAAACCGCTGTTGAAATAACTGTAACTTTTTTTGCTGTTTTAAAAATATAAAGTGTATATATATCATGAAAATATATCATGAATAACTTAAATTTTATGCTAGGAAAAATTTCGTAAATTTTCCAACATTCTCTCTTTAAATTTCCTGATTATTTTATGTCCGTATAAGCAAAAATGTTTATCAGGATTTCAAATTTTCTAGATTTTTTCTTGTTTAGAAAATTGAACATCTTTCATTTACTTTCTTCTATTTTAGTTTAGTTTAATTCAGCTTAGACTCATTAAGTAAGACAAAAAGTTGTTGCTATTTCAACCTTTTAAGGGGTAATTTTACAGCCCATCCGACTACCTTTATAGGTGTTTATTATTATTTGTCTTTTAGTTATATTATAGAATATGGCTGAAAATTTGGAACATCTAAAGTAGTTTTGTAACTTTAAATAATATGATGTTTTTGCTCAAAATAGTAATAAAAATAGTAATAAGCACATACGCAAAACATTAAAACATGCAAGACGTTTTCATTCTGTAAGTTTTATTATGATGACTGAAACCGCTTTTAGGGAAAATTAACCACTTTCAGAATTAAATAATTCCATTCATAATTCAAAACAAGCACATCGTGGATTATACAACACTTACCAAGTGTAACTAAAGCTTTTGTATAAATAAACAATTTATAAATAAAGACTAGATTAATGCTCATAATCATTAGAGTTTATGTTAGAGTACATTAGTTTTAATTCAGACGAAAAATAATTTTACTAAGAATTTTCTACAATTAAGCTGATGCTATAGACAATGTCGAATTCATACATTTTTCTGCGGGAGGGATTCTGAAACTCCAGGTGGGGGTCATCATGGAGTCTCGGAGAGGGGGGGGGATATTATACTTCCAGATCATCAAAAGACAATCTCAAATATTCCGAGAAATTTTTATTTTATTTAGAAATTCCATACCCATACAACAAATTCGGAAAGAAAAATTTTTACTTGATATAATCACGAAACGTCTGTCATTAAATATCAAAAATTACTTTTCAAAATTTCTGGTATGATTTCGGAATTTCTGAATAAAAAAGAAATTCACGCCTCGTATGCTAATGGGTCAATACTTATAATTATCATCAGCAATGTTGTCAATTTAGAAGATTATTTTATTCAGATAGCTACGAGAATTTTCGAATAATAATATTTGTCTTATTGAATGACCGATTACAAAAGGAATATTTCTATTAAGAAATTCTCGTAGATACCAGAATTAAAAAAAAATCCGCTCGGCAAAAGTGATTATCAGAGCTATCTTATCTTATTTTTCTTGATATGAAATATAATCTTACTTGAGATCTGACGTTATTTATCAACCGATGTGTGCCAAAATAAAACATATATTTATAGTTTCATTTCCAATAAATCAATAGAAATATATTCCGTTAATAAGAATAATTCACAATATCATCAAAGGAAACGAAACTGCGCAAGATGTTACTTATTCGAAAGAGATTTCTATTCAATCCATCAATAGCGAAAACAGTTAACAATGTATGTAATCTCAGATAAGTCAAATACGAAAAACAAACAACAGCGTGTAAATTTCGAATTCCAAACAAAACAAACCGAGTCAAAACGAAAACCAGAAAAGTTATCCCTCCTATTCCAAAATTCCTGGCATGTTAACGACATTTTAATGGAGGATAAGAGAAGAAAATGCTCCGTGCAAAGATCCAGTAAATCGGATTTCTGCACGAGAAAATAAGGGCCACGGAACTGAAACCCATGATGAGATGGGAGATCTTTATAATGCGAAGAATATTTAAATTACGCCAATTAGACGGGGGGTTCTAAATTTCTGTAATTACGCCCCTAACTACACTTGTTGTTGGTGTTGGTGTGCGTGGGGGATGAAATCTTAAGCCGAGAGGTGCATTATTGGAAAGCACGGATTTGGAATTTTTGGAGATGATTCGATTATTGTTTCGATTAATCGATCTGGTATTTCAGAAAGAGTTAAGTGTCAGTAAATTGGAAAGATGAGGAAATAGCGTGAGAAATGCCGGAAATCGTGGATAGGTTGGGGGTGGGAATGGAGACGGATGGAAAATTGCATTTAAAACTTGAATTTGGAATAGCGAGCAGTGCTGTGCTGGCACAACAACGGATGGCGAAATAATAATCAAGGCTGCGAAGATTTCTAATCACTCAGGGATATTATTTGAATTCCCGAAAAATTGCATTTGCGATGCTAATTACATTTTCTTTAGGCTGAGTGAATATTACCTATGTATCATTCTTTTCGTCGAGCAAGCACTAAATATTTTTTTAATTTTCTTTAAGTCTTCTCCTTTATGAATTTAGGTTTAAATTATAGCCATTCTCATGCTTTCAGATAACGTAAAAATTTATACGGGTTGTAGAAAATACAAAACAATCTAACCTTAATGCCTTTCTTCATTATTTACAAATTTGAAGAGCATAAAGAATACAAATAAAAGAACGTATCAGACGGGCTGAGAGAGTCTATAGCCTTCTCCAAAATCCGCCTAAATTAGTATTTTTATTTAATAATGGGCACATTTTAACCCATAACTCCATATAAGGTGATCCTGGGTTCACCCCTGCTCCTCTTCAGAAATAGTTATGGATATTTTACTGTTAGAATATTATGGATGGAAAACTTAAAAATTTCTTGTAGAAACCTACACCATGTGGAATTCCAATAAGGAATTACTGTTTTTGTCCCATTGCCTCTGGATTTCAGAAAAACTGCAATTGAAAAATAAAACATTTGGTTTTATAGAACTCTGACACCAAAACATAAAACGAAACGACAAGATAAAATACGTACTTCTGGATTAACTAAAAATTATATTATAACGTTGCTATTTACACAAGGATATTTACAAGTTGGGTTTAACATCTTAATATCTCATAACATTACGAAAAGCTATTCCCACAATGAATTATTCCGGCTTTGCAGAATAATCCCTTTACTCGGACAACTTCTCATCTACCTTTCGTCGGTCGTTTCATCTGCCCCAATCCAGTTCCAGGGCTGCCACTTGCGACTATTAGCTGCCCCTTAAATGTTATCTTGACACTGCATTCACAAGAATTATACAGATATCCATCATTCTAAAATACTTAATTCTTGCAGAAATTTATCTAATTCTGGAAAAATCTTAAATTCTAATTTTAAAAAAAAGTTTGTCTGATGAGAGCTCGTAAATGTTTCTCTAGTGATAATTTTTCAAAATATGGAGCAAAATTCCATTACTTTTTTTCTTCCAAAAAGATATCATTCGCATTTTACTCTGTAATTGAACTCAGAGACGTGGAACTTTGATATGTTATAATCCATAATCAGGGCTAGTCTTCTCTTTTGGAAGCCCCAAATGCAAGAAATTATTTGGGGCCCCCAAATAACTCTTAAAGATTGAATAAATATATTTTAGTCTCATTGGGGGCTCCTATAAGAGTATAGGCCAAATTCGGGCACAGGTACAAACTTTTTGGATGCCCTAACTTTTTATAAAAATTCTGAAAAAAAGTTTTCTTAGTTTCGTTCAGAATCTCTATAAGCTTGGACTCCAGGTGCCTGCTGAAACCTATTTATGGCCAGTCTTGTCCATTAGCAGATCTATGTATGTTTGTGGAGTTAGCATTTGGCATATTTCGTACGATAAGCATACGATTAAGTGCAGACCTTTGATTTGTGCATTCATTATTTAAATGAAGACAGTTATTGAAAAAATTGTCTAATACTCATTGTATTAATCTGATACACGTATTAGAATGTAATACATTGTACGAGCTATTTAAAAAAGTTAATGAAACATTTACAACGTTTTTATGATTCATTAAATTACGTCAATAATGCTTCATATATAGATTGTCCTAATTTATTTTTATATTTCCTTCATCTAGCTCAACCGATCAACTCAAAACAACTAAACAAAAACAGAAACAAAAAGTTTATTTTGATGTATCTAGCAAGAAAAATGGAAGTTATTATCCAAGTTGCTGAAAGTACCCGAAATGCATTTCCGACTGGACAACTAGACAAAAGCTTTGCACCCGAATGCCCATTACCAGGGTCCGGCACTAAATAAAAACCGGAACAATGGACGAGCCGAGCGGCGTCCTTGCCGGAAGTGTCCCGGATTTTCCAGTAGATGCCCCTTTTTGTACGGTTGCCCCGCTCCCTTTTATAGTCTTCCGAATACATAAATAATGGACCGGCGGCGTCTGAATGGACGTTCTCTTTTTTTCGAGCCATTGCATCAAGTCCAGTCAATTTACAAGATATTTAAAAGGAACTTGCTTTTAACTCGGTAAAAGAGGAACAAAATTGTATTTCTAGCTTTTCGATTGATTGCTTGATAAATAATTATTGTTTTTATTTTAGTAATGTATAGTTTTTATTTTTGTTTTTGTAGTTTCTGTTTTCGCAATTGATCATTTTCACTGCCTTTTGTTTCTGTAACTCAATATATCTGAAATAAGTAATAATTTTCAAAAATATTCCAAACTTTTCCGTATATTTTGATAAAAGATGACAAAAATGTTGAATTTCAGATATTTGTCCTAAAATGAACCTTAACATCACTAGAACATTGTGCCCAAATTTTTTGACGATCTGATAAATATATGGTAATTTTACGTATCTCTGTTTAATATCACTTTTTTGTAAATAAAATTATAATAATTGAGCAAATTGTTTGAAAATTTTTTTAATGTATCTTTAGACTCGATCTTTAGTATCGATTCTTTGATATTTTGATATTTTTGTTTTTAAAGAATCAGATCTTAAGTATAGGCGATTTTCATAGGTTTATTCCAGATACATCAATTTATTAATTATTTTTTTCTTCTTATCTAATCTTTGTATCAAAAATCCGATACTTAAGTGTGTAGAACAAAGTAACCTGCGTATAAGATAACAAAGAAATATTGTTTGAAATACCAAAATTGGAAAAAAAAATTAAATAAAATTTTTTTAAAAAAAAAAACGTAATTTTAAAAAAAATTATGGTGATGATTATTGTTGGGCTGAAATATTTTAATGCATAACGCATGAATTGAGATAGTTTTTGGGCCGTTTCTTTCGTACAGTTTGCGTTGTAACAAATACCCCATAGTTCGAATCCATAGAAGGCAAAAACGGGAATATCCAATGAAGATGAAAACATATCAGCTGAAGTTATTTATTGATATATAGCAAGCATAAGATGTAAGAACGGGGTGGTCTCGGGTATTAGAGGCTTAGAACAGTTGTTGACAGACCACGAGCCAGGAGTGATCTGCCCTTTTTGGGCAGTACATTGTCTCGCCAAGATGCGATATTACACTGAGCCAACAAAACCGCAGACGCACAGAAGAATTTATGTACGTTAAGGATAATTAATATAATTGTTTTGGGAGGATGTAATGAAAGGGCTACCACATTTGGGGAAACCGTAACTTTTGTGAATTTTAGAGGACACAGGCGGGCAACCCGGTGGGAAAGGAATTTTAGTCAAAGGAAAAAGTTACTTTGTATCTGGGAAATTACATTACTTGCACAATTTGTTTATGAACAGAAAAAGGTTGGGCGCCCAAGCAGCTGTCAATGAATGTCCGGAACACATATAATTACATCTGTTATAAAAGCATTGGAATTAAAATAGATCTCTAACGTACATGCTACATTTAATAAAGATAGTCTTTCATATGAGAAAAGGAAGTAACACTTGAGGTTTTAGAATAAGAGACATTTGAACGAAGAGAACATTAATTAATATATTAAAAATTAAGTTAGGAAGATAATAATTTAGAATAAAGATATGTATAAATGATTCTATATCATAAAAATAATTTCATTTTTTTTTTTGCATTGATTTATTAAAAATCCAGGGTCTTTTATAATATGTAATGATTTTGCTTTATTGAAACTTGATCCAAAAATTTTAATATAGGTGTTTTTTACAGAATAATTTTTGGTACCTACGTATTATCCGGACCAGGTCAAATAGAACTGCGCCAAGCATGGCGCCAATTATACTAATCATTTTGTGGCAACTATATAGTTTATTTATTTATTTTTATAATTTATTTTTTTATTATAGTTTATAGTTTTTTGGTATTTATATATTATTGTTCGTTTATTATATTTATTTATTTTATATTATTTACAATTTTAACAATGTTATGCATTTAATAACGTTAAATTACTCTTTTAAACATGATTGGCAACAATAAGAAATATTGGTATTTGGCAACCATTTTTGGCTATAAATCTCCTGGCAGGTACCTTTTTCTTTTCTTTTCTTTTTTTTTTTTTTTTTTTTTTGGCACCCAGTCCCCTTAATCTTCATCAAAGCGATTACGCAACCTATGAAGCATGATTTGAAAAATGGCTGACTTAATAATTTTAAAGGAATTTTGAATCGAATAAATCGCTGTCTTCCGAAATTTTGCGAAAATGGTTCATAGCACAATTATACCTACGCCCTGAACTTATTGTTTACCATAATGTTGTTAATTTTAATAATTGTTATGTTTTTCTAATTAACATATTTCCTTACTACTAAAGTAATTTACTTATTTTCATCGCAGTTTTATTGATCATGTATATCTCAAATGTCAAATAAAGCCTCCTTTCTGTCAACACTTTTCTTTTTTAACGTAAATATTGCTGTAATTGAGTAGTTATTTTTTAATATATTGACTTCCTGACGAGTCCATATGTTCTCATGCGTGACTTTCATTATGCGCACCGCGACACCATGCGGTTTCATGGCAGATCATTATGGCATAACATTACTCCGCCCGTGTACAACTCGCAGGCAAATGTTGCTGATCGGAGGAAATCAAATGCGTATGCCGAATTGCCACTGGCGATTATTTTTATAATCTATTCGCAAGACTATTTTTTTTTTTTAAATCTTAGTATATTTCTATTTCACATGTGGTCTAACTATATGTGAAAGATTTTTGTTTTGAAAAAGCGGTGCGAAACCGAATTAAAAAATAGTTGTCACTGCCAGGTCTACCGCAAGGAACAGTTTCGAAGGTTTAGAAGAAATAACGAATTTCAGACTGGGCTGTCAACATGTTAATGTATATCTTTTATTATTCCGTGTTTTTTTTCCGCTTAAATTGGATTTTATGGGTTTAAAACGACCTAAAATACGCATAATGTTTAGAAAAATGCCACAACTATCGTTAGGCATATTTTCCTCTCTAGTTTATTCTTTTCAAAATTCAAATATACCACAGAAATTAAAACTTATATCCCAATCACTATGTCAAGACCATTTACTTTCGTCCGCTGTGCAATAGTGGGGCACCTTTCCTTTGAATCCAACATGCTAGCTTCAATTTTCAAAATTGTCCCCTATTAACGAGATTTATTTCAGGAAATCCCCTCCAAAACTGCAACATTTGAAATTTAAAGGAATAATCCTGAACGTCCGGCTACAGCCATCGTTCCGTGTTAAAGTTCTGGAGCATTCGTCACTGGTCAAGCATCCAGCAATTTTGTACAAAACGATTTTCGTTTAATGTTGAGCAAAGCGATTACGTGGCATATGAGACATGATTTGCGAAAATTGCTGACTTAATAATTCTAAAGGGATTTCGGGTCGGATAAATCGCCGTCTTCCCCAAATTTTGCGGATATAGTTCAGGGCACAATGGTTTACCAGCGGAGAGAGAGATAACACGTGCTTTTCCAAGCACCTGGAGAAGGGATTTCAAGCACTTTTGTTTCATCTCGATGAATTAAAGCCTGTCGAATCCATTAATAATAGAGGCTTTGGGTCAGTCGAAATTGTTTTGTGTTAAATGAGGATTTGGTAAGGTAGAGGATTGTTTGTAATTGACCATTAACAGTCTTCCTGACATGATTATGCATATTCATGGTTCTAATTTTAAATCCTATTTTGAATGTAGTGCAGTTAATATTCAGTTTTCTAAATTAATATAAAGTAAAGTAGGTGAGCCAAAGGTGTCCATAGTTCAGTTGTGAAATTTTTTTATAATTTTCTAGTTGGGTGTGTGCGGCTGAATTTGTGTTTGTAAAATTTTACACTTATCAAAAACACATATCAAGTATACTTTTCTTTGTAAAATAAAATTTAATTACTTTTATAAATACAATTTCAAAATTGTAGATTATGGGCAACATTTGGTGCATAGTGTTCCAAAAGTGGCCCATGTATTGAAATCACTTTTAAAATGTGAAAAACTACCCAGCAAACTATTTTGCTTACTATTATGCTCTGATGATCCTTTATTTGATTTGATATCTTTCGAGTTTTTTTCTTAATGTTTTAATACATGAAAAGACTTTGAAGCACTTTTTGTGCATGTTGGCAGATTTTTTTCTGAGAGTTACTGATTTCTTTTGAGTGATCTCTGGTGTTAATGATAAATGGTAATAAGTTTTTACAGATATTTATGTAGAAATTTTGAAAATAACCCTTACTACACTGATTTCTACATTTATTTTCTAAGGTGGCCATATTGGAAACATGCGTATGATCGCCATTTGCACGACGTAAAAGTATTAATCTGGTATTTTTTTTAGAATTGAAGTAAATGTGGTTAATGTGAAATAAATAAGCTTTCAAAAAACGTTCTTTTGTTCTAAGAATTTAAACTCGTGTAAATTAAAATATCTTTTTACCGGGAAATTAGAACTGCTCCTCCTCAAAAGTGAAATTACTGCATAAAATTTCGAAGGATCAAGATGATCTCTTTAAATTCAGCCACGTGGACTGCAGATGTAGGACTGATAATGCAGTAGCACCATTTTTGTGATTAAAAATTAAATTAATTCTACTTTTGAGGGGTGAGCTACCTTAGGAAAAATGGCCACCTTTCGTTCACCCACCTTATTAATTTATTTCAAATGTAGCATTCATATGTTCAAATAATTACTTGCCTGAGAAAGTTTTATTTAACCAGTTAACAATTTATTTTTTCGACACAATAAACTAAAAAAAAAAATCTGAACACCACTTTTTTTTACACTAAAATATTTAACTCATATAATTGAAAAATGTCTGCTGATTAATAAAGCTAAGATTACGGTTAAATATTGTTGGTATTCAAAACCTTTTAATAATGAAGCAAGCAAACTCTTCTTACTCGAGCAGCGCTTGGACAAAACTGTAGCGTGGTTAAGAAATGTTTAACACGAGTACAACAATAAAAATTGCATAGTTAACCCTTTCGCGACGAGCAGCGTCATTTACACGTGACGTATACGGTGCTTATAATTTTTTCATTATTCACACCATTAATTTTAAAGTGTAAATTAAATTACAAAATATTTGCTTTAAATTAAACAAAACTTTCCGTATGAAAATGCCGGTGGTAAAAAATTAAAATTCCTCAAATTACGTTCGTTGCTGAAGGGCTAAAAAAAGAGAAATGCTGATGTTCTGAAATTAAAAAACAAAATACTTAAAATAATGTGTCATTCGTTTACTTTATTTTATTTTTTATTTTTTTAAACTTTAAAGAACAAACAGTACAATTTATCACTTGTAAGATTTTATTGTGTATGTAGAAATATATGACGTATTCATTTATAATTCCTATTAGTTTTTATATGTTTTTCGTCCAGTGTACGTTAACATTTCTATTAACTATTAAAATATTTAATTCGTAAAATTATTACCGTAAAGATCAAATAAAAAAATATTTTATAACACAGGAATACCAATTAGATTATTTATCTCTTCCACCCACTCCCCCCTGTTCTCATATTTTCCAAAAACTATAATGTATTCAATAATTATTCATGGTACATTGAATAAACAAAATTAAAGCAGAAACATAACCAAAATCAGTTTTCAAATATTTAGAAAAGTACCTAATTGATTATGATAGAAAAAAGAAACTATTATTTTACAGAGCTCAAATAACCAATATCAAATAAAAATATTTGAATTAAATAATGTACTTACAAATGTGCATTTTAAAACTAAGCCAAATAGATTCTATCTCAATTACAATTAGATAAATTTCCATTTTTAAGAGGCTTTAATCCAATAAAAAGCAATCTCATCTCTTAATACATTAATAGAATTGTTAACAATTATCAGCGTTTATTTAATTCCAGCTCCGCATAATGTATTTTATTATTAGCAGTTTTTCTAATCGGTAATAAAACTTAATTGTACTGTTTTATTCCTTAATAGAATCATTATTTACTTTTCATATTTATTCTAAGAGAATGTAAGGTTTTTTCTCTCCTCTTTTTTTTTTAAAAAGTCTTATTCCTACGGCGTTTTACATCTTTGATTACAGATACTGATATTCATTTACCAATTATAAATAACTTGATTGTGCTCGTGTAGATATGCCTCCTTAACTTATTTGTTTACTTTTAAATTAATTTTACGGATACAAGTTAATTTTTTCATCACTCTGCAGCGAAGTTTCAATTCATAAAAGCGTTCTCCGGGGATTTTTTAATTTTTTATTTACACTTATTAATTGCTTTTATGAAATATTACATTTTTATCGTCTTCAAATAATGAAAGGAATTCTTTAACAAATATTTGCACAGTTAAAAAGTATTTTTTTAGGTCACATAAAAATAATATATTTCCATAAATATTTTTCTCTTTCCATTCATTTGATAGATGCGGAATGAATTTTATTATCAATTCATTATATCGCTGGTTGCACAGTAATGAAAAGAAATTAGTTGTAAATTTCTTGATACAAAAGATTAGATTAAGTAATCCGGAAAATGATTCAGCATTTTAAAATTAAAAGCTGTGAATGAAAATATAAGAATCGAAATAAATACGCTTCTGTCGTCACAGACATAACTTTAGAAAATAATGCTTTCATTTTAAAATATTTCGGTAATAAAATTAATGATAAAGAGTTTGCGATTTTAAAAAATGTTCCAACAGTGCCTTGTATTAAGCATAACTGTCAGTTTGTACGGCTTTTTATTACCACTAAAATTTAATAGAAATTTTTGGCTTATTAAATCATTAAAAGTTGCTAGATATCGGTAATTAAATTAGTCAAAATTTACTATTAACAATTTAATAAAAAAATTTGCCGTATTAAATCATTAAAGATTGCAAGATATCGGCGATTAAATTAATCAAAATTTACTATTAAACTACTAGTAAGCAAAAACCTTATAAGTTGGCAGCTGTAGATAAATATCGTTCAGCTATTAGATATATCCTATCTCTGAGAATTTGACTCACTAACTCACTGTGATCACATACTGTCTTTTTATTTACATACTTTGCAGATAGATTTTGCGAGACTCGATATTACATCACTGCATTTTAGCTGGAATATACCGAAAATTTCGCGTAGTATTGAGCATCAATTTCTTGAAGTTTTCGGATACATGTACGAAGGTTGACCTCTGTGTTGCGAGTTGGGCAGTTTCTTTTCTTTCTTTCTCTGTCTTTTTTTTTTTTTTTTTTTTTTTGAATGGTTTTTATGAATGGTTTTTCTTACTTTGTGCGGTTTCAGTTAGTGCGATAATTTTTTGTCAGGTGATTATTTGATTAGAGCGGGAAAAGTTTTGATTTGTCTTCAAAGTACGGAGTAAGTGATACAATTTTTCTACCCAAACGGTTCAGAATTATTGTGAAAATAAAAGAAAAATCCAAAAAAGAAAAATAGTGACCAATGGCGTGACAATCCAACAACGGTCTTTATTGAAGTCGACTTTTCTTTCTTTTTTTTTTTTTTAAAAAAGGTAATAATTAAGCGCAATTAAATAATCTCTAATTATTGCATGCGAGGTAAAAGAATTATCGTAATACTCGCTGCAGCTTCTTAGTATTTCAGCGTGGCGTACATAATATGCATATCTTACATTGCAGTAAACATTTAGAACTGTTTAGAACTCGCGTGATTACCGGTTAAACATAAAAAAAAAATGGCAAAAATTCGTCAAAAACATAAATAAAAAAATCTATTTAAAATTTTCGATTTTTTTGCCCTAATCGTTCAGGGGCCCCCTACCAGCTACCCGTGTGACAAATTTCGTAGCCTTCCGCCCAGTAGTTTCCGAGTGTTTGAGATATATAACATGCTTTATTGAATCTTTAGTAATATAGCAGTGCCGAAACTAGCCTTTTTGGCGCCCGGGGCAAACATGGATTTTGCCGCCCCTCCCCCCTCCTCCGAAAAGAAACTTTCCAAAGCGAATTTTTTCTAAGTTTCTAAAATTTAAAGTATATAATCAGATAATCTGCAATACTGAACTAAGTAATCAGCTTTGTCAAATACTGATACTGATTCATTAAAATCTTGAAAATGGAATCGAAAGGAAACGAAAAATATTCCGCTTTATACAGGTTTTCATCTTAGGAAGTATAATTATTGGTACTCTCAGGGGCGGATTTAAGGGATCGCGATGGTCTCAATCGCGAGGGGCCCCGCATCCAAAGGGCCCCCAAAATCCTCTTTTGAGTTCAACGAGAAAAATTATTTTTTGATCAAAGGATTTTCTTAGCACTTTTTTAAAAATTAGTATTACTACATAATTGTCATGCAATTTAAATAGAATATTTTTTATACCATTTGCTATTCCCAGAAATGTTTTAGTTATGTTTAAATGTTTTTCCTTGTCTTCTTTTCTATTAGCAGTTATCAGAACTGTGAACGGTTGTGGAGTGTTGGGGTGAGACTCAAACTTGGATCTGAGCTGAAAGGAACCCTGTTACTGTTAGAGACTTTTATGACGATTTCATTACACAGATTCAGAGTCTAATTAAATCAGATCCGATAATTCTAAATCTGGATCGTGACACTGGGGCCGCTGATTTAGGGGTCCCTTACACTTGGTATGCTGTTTACATAAAGCTGATATTTAGAATGTATTTGACTTTGTTACTGATTATAATCGACATTTTGCATTTTTAGAGTAGGATAAGATTAAAAACAAAAAGAAATTGAGTTTGACTATTACAGGGGCACACGATGTATTTGCCCTGGAAATTTACATCTGGATCTAAAAAATATTTACAGCAAAAGAATGGGGCGGCAAAACACGCAAAAATGGGAAAAAGACGATTTTTTTTTTTTTTTTTTTTTTTTTTTTTTTTTTTTTTTTTTTTTGCAAAGATAAAAGGCAGAGACGACTTTATTAGCCATGGCACCCTGTGCGAGGTTGTTTTCTGCGTCTCTACAAATGCTATATTCTTTAAAAAGAAAAAAAGGGAGGAGAGGTTTCTATTTTATTTTGCATATGTTTCATCCCCTTAGTTTTTAGTGTCGTTAGCAATAGCCAACCTGGCGCCCTTTAAAGCCGAATCTGTATGTAAAAAAGTAATTGTAACAAATGGTATGGCATTTTTCATTTATTTGGAAATGGCCAAAGGAAGAAAAATAATTTGGAAGGATAAAGACTGCGATTTTATTAGTCATAGCAACTTGGGTATGGTTTTCTCCCCTACAAATGACATTTTTTTTTTCAAAAAAAGTTTTAACAAAGAGTTTTATTTTGCGTATCTTTCAAATTATCCTTCCAAATATTATTTGTTTTTAGTATCCCAGGCAGTCGCCCAACCTCGCCCCCTCTAATAATACTAGATTAGATCTTGATAAAAAAGTAATTTCAGCAAAAGTAACAAGCCGGCATATCCCAGTTTCTGCCAAGGACGCCAAAACGCTTAGAAAACTTTCGCAAAAAGACGAGTAAAAAACTTTTTGGAAGATAAAGCCAGGGGCGGCTCCAGCTTTACTAGCCATGGCGCTCTGTACGAGATTTTTTACTGTACCTCTACAAATGCTATACTTAAAAGAAAAAGATTTTACTGATAATTTTACTTTGGGCATTCATCCCCCAATTTGTGTTTATTGTCCAGGGCAGTCACCCCTCGCCCATGACAAAATGGAAAAAGAAGAAAGCTCCACGCTGTGAGAAAAGGAAAAAATATAACAGCCTTGATGGAATATTTTTATCTAATAGAAAAGTCAATGTGAGGGAATCGTTTGCCAATTATCCATGCTGGACAGTGCAGTACCGTATCCAGACGACGTTGAACAGTGTCACATACAGACATGAGCAGGCACTAACCTTAAAAAATGTTACTGATTCTCCTAAACCACAGGAAGAGATTTAAATGATAAACGGCATAGACATGATACATTTGGAATGGGAGAAAGAAAATAGCCTAAGAGAACAGTTCGTTTTTTATTCATTTGCTATCTTGTATTGTAGACGAATATTTTTATCTATTTGTCTATTATAATGCATTTGGTTCAGTTTTTCTTTTGGATTTTCCGGCTGCGAGAATTTTTATACAAATTTCATATATATATATACATTTCTATATCAAACAACAAACAAAACCTGCATTTGGCGCCCCCTTCGCCTTCTGTTCTGCTGGCGCCCGGGGCACGTGCCCCCTCTGCCCCCCCTTAGTTTCGGCCCTGTAATATAGGCTTTATAGAATTTGGGATACTATAGATTTCACAATTTCTTTCAATATTTTCATTTTGTGTCAACAGAACTTGAAATCAGTTTAGTTAATAAACAATTTTCTTTTTATTTAACTTTTAATAAAATAAATCAAGTTCTTTGCAAGCACTGTATTTATATCTAAATATTAACCCTGTAAAATTTCTGGTGTCTATCCTTAATCCTTCAATGTATAAATTTATCTTTTTTTTTTTTTTTTTTTTTTTTTTTTTACCTTTATTTAGTAGCATATTTATGTGAATTTTACAGGATTAATGTTTCGATATAAATATAGTGGTTGCAAAGAACTTGATTTATTTATTAAAAGTTAAATAAAAAGTGTTGCAAATTTGATAGTCTATAAGACATTTAAAGGTTAATTCATATTTGTGAAATTAGTTGAGATGCGCATGAAGAGTATTCAAGTCCTTCACTGTTGTTTCATATATTTCCGTGGGAAAACAGAATTTGCCCTGTTATTAATTTAAAATTATGTTAAAACCTCTTAAATATAATTTTCTTAGTGAAAAGTGCTTTTTACATGCACGTAGTATTTGTGCTACAGTGTTGTATACTTTTCTTAATCTGCAACCCTAATCAAACATTATTCCAAATTAATTAAATTTGCACTATATATTTCTATAATTAAACGAAAATAAAGTTTTTGCATTGAGCAAAAGACTGATTAATTAGAGAAAATATCCTGATATTTTTCTTTAAAACTTGGAAATTCTGCATTTTAATATTATAACGTTTTATACTTATAATATAATTTATAATGCTTTTTAAGGTTGAACGTTTGTCGAGGAAAAGAATTGGCACCAGAAAATGTTTACACTACTATTTCCAAACAACAAACTTCGCCGCCTATTTCTACTAGATTTGTAATAGAAATCTGCAGTGAAGTTTATTGCTTGGAAACAGTGGTGTAAAAAATTTTTGGTAATATTTTTTCTGCGAGAGACGTTCAACTTTACTGATAATATTAACTTTGTTATATTGTTTTGTTATACTACTTTTATAACCTTACCATTTTAATTAGCCTTTTTTATACTTTTTTTAATTGTGTTGCGGCCCGCCTAACGTCGAAAACATATGTTTGCGGCCAACGGCGAGGTTGAGAGATCCCGAGAAAAATTTTGAGTATGACTGGTATACATTATTCAAAATCAATAATTTCAAAGCAATCTTCATATCGCATAGTTATCCCGAAAATTTCGAGAAAATCCCGAGAAAAAGGTTGAGTATGACTGGTCAACATTGATTTATTTAGTATACATTGTCCAAAATCAATCATTTAAAAGCAATTTTCATATTGCATGGTTATTTACGCCATACTCGCGGTAATAAAAGCAAATTTCTGTCTTCATATATCCTCGTTACATATGACTCATCACCACTGTACCTGCCTCGTTGGCTTTAATCAATCATTTACTGCCTTTAATCCTTCAGCAACGCTGCTGTAAAAGAAAAAAAAAGAAAAAGAAGGATGAAGTCATTCATTCTACATATATGATTAAATGAAGCTGGACGGGAGATTAAGGGAGTAAACTACAAATTCAAAGAGGGGAGAAATAGGTGGGGGTGACCACTCATACACAGATTCCATAGGAATATATGGATATGAGATGAAATTGCGCGAGAATCATAATCCACGACTCAAGCCCACTTTTTATAATCTCTTTTGAGCACCTCCCTCTCATAGGGTGGTCGTTAATTTTAGCAGTTTATTAATATTTTTATATATATATATAACGAGAGTGTGTTAATCCAAAAGGTGCTTTATGAGGCCATTAGATTTTCCAATTAAAGGAATTCAGGTAATTTCTCTTAATGTAAATGCTCGTAAATATTCCCTATCAAAAAAAGTGGTCGTATGGGAATCCAATCGCATCGTTGAATTAGCAACAATTATAAGTGTTAAATGTAAGTGTAGTGTCATAAAATAATGTGATAAACTAATTAAAAATATATTGATGATCCTATGTACATTAAAAAATAAATAAGTAAAGTTAAAAACTAAAAGTTTTTTTTTTTGTTTTTGTTTAGGTTGCTGTAAATTTTGCCTAAAATTTATAGCAAACTTTATAAATATACAGGACTTATAAGATAAGTAAGCATTTTCTAAAAATATTTTCAACACGTAATTTGTGAAACTACGAGATAAATTCCTCAATGCACTGTTTCATCCAAACAGGTACGATTTTATTTTTTAACACTTTGTTGACTGGTAACAAGTTAACTCGTGTTTGTTTCACCAAGCGTCGTTGACTAAAGGCGTGGCTTTTATCTTATTTAAAAGAGAAAAATGCATTTATATCATTTTGTCCATATTTTTTTTTAGGTTGTAAGAACTTTTATATTAAATCCGTACGATATTTTACGATATTTACGATATTTGTACGATATTTACTGACGCATAAATTTGAAAAACCTATCTAAAAAACCATTTAATGAAAAGCTTTCAGAAGAAGGCGGAGCCTCCACTGTTTTAAAATCAAGATTTCATACAAAATCGTCGGTCAACAAAGTGTTAACTTTTTGACATTTAACCCCTTAATCGTCGCGCACTTTAAGTGTAGGCTACTTTTTAAAAATTCAAATTGCTTGTTTACCACCAGTTTTTTTAAGTAGAAATGTTCGTCTTATTTAATAGACAGATAAGATAATGCAAGAATAAAGCCAATAAAACTATTTTAAAAAACTGGTGGGAATCAAACAATTTGAATAAAACAGGCGTAACCTACGCTGCCCGTGAATGTCTCGGGCACGACGATTAAGGGGTTAATAATTATTGAGAGACACGGTATAATTTTTCTATTCAAAATAAAAGTGATGTACGAGGGCTGTAATATACTATTTGCATAGCGGCTAACATTTACGCTATTTTCCTACCACTGTTTTTGAACGGAAAATTTTGCCTTGGGTAATCCTTAATTTACGGTGACTAAAGAAGAAATTTTTTTTTGTTCATGAATAGTGGTAGGAAAAAAGCATAAAAGTTGGTAGCTATGCTATTTGTGCTTAAAAAAGTAATTATATAATAAATTCAGTGTTACCAGTAGGGTACATTGTAACACTTTCCAACAAAGTTTTAACGTTTTTATGAATTTGGTTTGTCTGTCTGTCTGTCCATGCTCTAACTCGCGTAAATATAAACGGATTGCCATGCAATTGATATATGTTATTCAGCTTTACTATGGCATGTTCGGTATTGAAAATGTGTAGTCATTTACAGCGACACTCAAAAGATTTCCGTTACATTACGGCCGGCCTATAGGGAAAAAATCGTTTGCAGTGTATTTTAATGATGTTTATATATTTCAAACATGTTGAAATTAATATATATATATATATATATATATATATATATATATATATATGACTGAGGTGCATTACAAGATGCTTACTATAGATCAGGGGTTCTCAAACTTTTAGACAGACGTACCACTAAATCGAAGTTCATACTTCCACGTACCACCACTTGGTGTTACGTGGAAGTATGAAGCGTAAAGCTAATATAGAAAAATCTGTAAAAAGAAACCTGTCTAAAATGAAACATATCTTCGGTCTTTTGTGTCTCCGTCATAGCAGGTTTTATTATATTTAAAAATGAATGATTACATTACAAAATTAGTACTTATATTCACTGCTTTATAATAACATCCTTCTATATTAAAAAAAAAAGTTATCTGGAACTGAGCCAAAAACGATTTAGAAATGGACTAATCAAATTCTGCGTAGATATTCCGGGTTATTCTCATCGCTTTTTTACTAGGGACTTTTTTGAAGAGCTATCACTTTTTTTCTAGCCATCATACGGATTCGAAAATCCTACCACCAGACGCGAAATATAACAAGCTTATAGAAAATAAAAAAATTATCACGGTCGGACAATAAAAACACAAAAAATTCTTAAAAAACGAGTAAAAAATCTTTTATTGAAAAGTCATTTTTTTTATATTGTTGCCAATTTCTAAATAAGCGCAAAAGATTATGTTTTATCTCAAATAAAAAATGTATTTGCGCGAGACTATTAAAAACAATAATGAAAGTTTAAAATAATAATTAAATGATCACGTGTTGAAAGCAGGAAATAAAGAAAATTCTGTCATAAAAATTGTGTTTACACATGAATATTAAAAATAAAAAAGATTAATTAAATGAAAAAGCATTATAACCTGATTACAGAAGATAGTCGCCGTTCGTGATATCATCATCATCATCATCATTTTAAAACAGGATACATTACCAGGTTTTAAGAGGCTGTGAAATCAGAACGGGGTTGGTGAGCGTAGCGAGCAGGGGGCAGAGCCCCATTGTTCACGTAAAAATTAATATCAGCATTAAATTTTAATAAGGCATACAATACCAACATACTGTACTTTGGTATGGGAAAAAAGCCCCAATTCTTAATGACATATTGGCACACATTGATTATTGCTACAGTAGACTGAATGCATTTATTTGCTTCTATTGCTAATGAAAGGGGTGGACTTGTTTTATCAAGCACAGTTTCCTCATCTCTGGCTCAATATTGGATAGTTTTAGTCATAAGTCAGATTCGATGTTTAGTTTATTCCTGCATTTGTTTTTCATATAACGAAGAGGAAAAAAGCACATGAATAGAAATATGTTGTGCTAAACACAACCAGACTTTGACGATATCAGAGGGTACTCTGATATTCTCGCCAGTAAGAATTCTATTACAATCATCCTCTTGAATAGGGACTCCAGTATTCCATCATAGGAGAGCTGAATATGTTCACATCTTTCCTCTATCGTGAGATACAGTGGTAGGGTGTCTCAAATGAGGAATGAATTTCTTATCCAAAACTTAGCGCATTTAACATAAGCTAGGTACAACTGCATTAATAATCTGCATACCTTTAAATGCGACACTAATGTCGCGCAGTAGGCAAACACTTGGAAGTTTCTTCATACATTTATGTATGTACCACTGCAATACATATGCACAATGCCTTACCTGAAATCCACACTGCATACGACCACAGTTTTTGTTTGATTTCAGATCACCATTTTAAATAACCTTTCTCTGGTAAAACCCGATTTCCAGGAAATAGGAGGAAACTATAAAACCTTTTGTACAAGAGAAGAAATATATTCCAATCAACATAATTAATTAATTTAGGAAATATGTTTGAAATGAAACTTTTTTTTCACCAACTCTTAGAAGCTGTTGTAGTACAGAGAGAACAATGGGTTATAAATTACACTTGGAATTTTATTTTGTTTCAACTCCTCCTACTCTCACAAGCTCCTCCTACTTCCAAGTATCCAGACTTTACCTTCAGATAATTCAATTTATAAAGCATGTTTAAAAACAGTTTTTTCGCTAATACTTCAATCATTAATTTTAAAATTAAGTCTTTATTAAAATATTCAATTTTTATCCATATAAACTTAATAGCAGCGGCGGCTCGTGACTGGTTTTATTTGGGGCACTAAATGCATGGCTGCCAAATTTATTCTTTTCTTACCACTATTATTAGAAAGAAGTACTTTACTTTTGTTATTAGCAAACATTCTGCCATTAAACAACCAAAATATAAAAAAAATGGTATGAAAATAATAAATGTGTCAGGCATGCATTTAATGCTCCCCAAAAAGACAGTCACAAGCCGCCACTGCTAATAACTATGTTTTTAATTCTGGAAAACTGATTGTATTATAAGCGGTGAGTGCGAATTTCAGAAAGTCTGCTATTACAAACAGTTTTCGCAATAATAAAAACAAAAACAAACAAAATAGAAAAAGAGTTTACAGATCCTAAATCGCATTCGAAATTTTTTTGAAAATTTTCGAGTTAATAAAGACAAGCCGTTTTTGATTCCATAATAATATGTTGCATTTTGTATCTTATTCCACGTACCAGTATCGGACTTATGCGTACCAGTAGCAAGAGCTTCGCGTACCAGTACTGGTACGCGTACCATAGTTTGAGAACCCCTGCTATAGATAATGGAGTGCATAGCATTCATCGTTCATTTACAGGGACACACAAAAGATTTCTGTACAGTAATGTCTATGAATAATAATTGCTGGAAGCGCGATTTCAATTTGACTAATTTTTTGGATATTGCTTTCTTTGTATAAATTCTATAGATCGTGTACAAGGCTGCGTTACAGAGTACATTATCGTAACTATAGAGTACATTATCGTTTATTGACCAAAATTGCGGATTGGAAATTTTCAACTGCGCTGTGCGTTTCCTAATTGAACTAAATTTTAGCATACCATGCAGCACATATACACATATACAGGGTATATACAAATATACAGTCATATACAGGGCGGCACAAAAATATTCGGATATTTTCCGATTATTACTGATAATTACTAAAACTGGGTTTTCAAATATATTATGCATTTACCTTTCACCTTATTAATGTATGAAGTTTTGTTACAGTATTGTGAATATGTTGGAAAATGTTTCATAAGCTATGCTTGACGCATGATTTATCCTTCTTTTATAAAATTCAGATTGCTTGTTTGCCATCACATTTTTGAAGTAGAAATATTCGCCTTATTTAATGACGGATTAAATAATGTGAGTATAAGGCCAATTGCACTATTTAAAAAAAAAACTGGTAGGAATTCAACAATCTGAATTTAAAAAAAGTTGCCTATTGACAACATAGAATAAATGCGTAAACTGAAAATTTCGTAACAAATCCGTAGTATTGATATGATCCAGCTGTTTCTAATAAATCCAACACATAAGCAAATATTTAAATATTTAGTGACCAATAAGCGATTTATTAGTAAACCTTATAAATATTAGAAAATATGAAAGATTTTATTCACAAAAAACTTTTCAAAATATTACCTCTTCATATTGCTGGAATCGCATTTAAATTATTCAAAAGTTGGGTATTTTACATCTATCGTGATCTCGCATAACATCGGAAGTAATATTGTAATTCAGAATAACACAGGAAATATTTTATATTTTCTAACTATACATTTTTATATAAAATGCTTTAATAAGCCTTTTAAATCGGCGGTAATATTTATAACTGCATTATTGAAAAAAAAAAACATAATCTTGAAAATATTAAACATTTTAATATACGAAAAGGTCCATAAAAGGTTTTGAAATTTAGTTAAGAATGTAGAATTCTACTTTTAAAATTTATGTATATACCAGAGATTCCAATCCGGGCATTTCGTATTACAGAACATATCTGAGAATAATTTTTATTTTAAGACTCTAATAGATAATTTACATTTTTTTTTAATTGCCGACAAACCATACTGAAAAAACATTTTTATATGAAAAATATCGGTTAGTTTATCAAAGATTTTTTTGAAATTTCTTAAAAACGAGACTTACGTATTAGCCGCATGCTACCAGTTAATAGCCAAAGAAATCGCAAAAGAATTCCCTATTTATAGCAATTCTTTTGATTAACTCTTCTGATTCTTATTATTCCTGTGCTTTTATTTATAATGTTTGTTGAATTACATATTTGTTAAACCTGTGCTTTATTTCATTTTTTGGTGAAGTTTTAATTTTGTTATAAAATGTACGCTGGAACCAAATACTGAACTATTTATATTGTTTTTAGTGCAAACGGGTTAATTTTCCGAAATTGGGCTGCACGCAATAAAGTTAAAGATAACTTGTAAATTATTTTAAAATTCATACAAAATCCGTAAAATAAAATAGTTTTCAAATAAATTGGATTTGAAAGTACATATATTTTAATATTCGACACGATGGTGCAAAAATTGAAATTGTGCAATGCTTAGAAGTTAATAAATTTGGATAAAAGTGAAGTTGATTGCTCAGATCGAAGCCAGCGTTGAAATGATGCTAGTGTTAGTCAGGAAGACGTTTTTGTTTTACGAGTATAATATAGATATTGTCATTTTTGGCGACAGAAATAACTTATTATAATACAATTATTTTCTTTACATAGAATTGAAGACTTATATATGTCACTTTATAAAGAGTAAACAGAAATTCAATTTATTAAATAAAATTATTCAAAAATCTGCTGATGCGTGCTTAAAACTTACAGATAATTTCAGAAGAAAGTAATTCATAAAATATAAAATATTTCGTTAAGTAAAATTTTTGTTAGTTATGAATATTTATGGCTACAAATACACTGTAAAACAAATCTGTTGATTTTAGAGGGGAAAAAAAAAAGCTATGAAACAGGCCGTAAGCAAAAAAAAAGTTCATTTTACGGAAATAATCTGTATTTATTACGAACTTTCTGTTATGTGGACATTTTGACCGTAAGTTCAGAATAAATACAGATTATTTCCGTAAAATAAACAGTTTTTGCTAGCGTCCTGTATCACCGTCTTTTTATGTAAGATCAACAGATTTGTTTTACAATGTGTTTTCAACCAAAGAAGATGTTAAAACGTGAAAGAGATGTTTTATATTTATTCCAACAGTTCTATATAGATTAAAAATAGGCAAGAAATATATAAAATGGTTAAATTTCGACTCAAATGTTATTCTACTTAGTGATATCCAGTAGGAAACTATCCTTTTATAAAATCAATCCCATGAATAAATGTTTAAAATTGCAATCTCTACTAAACGCTGTGGAGGAAGTGATTTATCCGTTAGCAAACCTTATAAATATTAGAAAATCTGAAAGGTCGTATTCCCAAAATAACTTAGAAAGCGATTGATTTTCTAAAAAAAAAATCTCTATAATACTGCAACTGCATGTAAATTATTCAAACTCGGATACTTTGCATGTTTCGTGATCCCGCATAATATTGTAAGAATATGTCGTAATTTAGAATAATATCGGACATATTTCATAATATTTTGCAACCACATATTCTGGCACGTAATATTTTAGTAAGCAGTATTTTTAGTATTAGAAAAGGATATGACTGAAATATTATTCCCATAACTTTAAACTTTGTTGTATGCAGCTGGTGTAATAATGATTGCTATCGTGTGGTTATACCGATATTGTGATTTGAATTTTTAAGTAGTAATTTTTGAGTAATGAATCATGCATCATTTTTTCTTCTATACACAATGTTTTTTGTAAATTTTTCATTGCTATGCTGCTATAAAAGAAGCAAAATACGTAAAGAGGTGTTTGTGGAATAAATAAACAAAAATAATATTTAAAAAATTATCTGTATGAGGGTAATAATGAAAAATCAGCACTTATGTAACTAATGTAAACTATCGTAAAATTTGTTGAAAATTTGAAAGATAAATTAAAAACTTTTTAACCCCTTAATCGTCGCGCACTTTAAGTGTAGGCTACTTTTTAAAAATTCAAATTGCTTGTTTACCACCAGTTTTTTTAAGTAGAAATGTTCGTCTTATTTAATAGACAGATAAGATAATGCAAGAATAAAGCCAATAAAACTATTTTAAAAAACTGGTGGGAATCAAACAATTTGAATAAAACAGGCGTAACCTACGCTGCCCGTGAATGTCTCGGGCACGACGATTAAGGGGTTAAACCAACAAAAATGCGCCGAAACGCGATGTGTTTTGAAGAACGGTGTATTTGTTTATCAAGCTAAAACATTCACCAAACCGTTATTATGGTAGCAAAAATAGAGATTTTGAGAATTTAGACGGAAAATAATCTATACTACGTGTTAGTACAGTCAGTGGAAAATAAGATATGTACAACTCTCAGGACTAGTTTAAAACATTTTTGGGAGGGTCGGAGTAGTCCTCTGCTGGGTCCAAGTAATCCCATGTTAGGTACTTTTTTACGCTTTTTTCATTATTTTTGTTTCACTCTATGCAATCAGAGAATTGATTTACAACAAAATTACATTAACTTTCTGTCTTAAATGTACGGGGTTAGTCAAAATTAAAACTTCAATGGTAAAACATTTTCCTTTGGAATGCAACCATGTGTGTGTTGTTGATAACAATGAATAAGAGAACAGGTTGATAGATTACTTTCAGTATGTTGAGAAATGTTCAATAAATGTTGATAACAATGAATGTTAATAACAATGAATAAGAAAACAGGTTGATACCTTACTTTCAATATGTTGAGAAATGTTCAATAAATGTTGATAACAATGAATAATAGAACACGTTTTCTTTTTTAAAAAATATATTGAGCAATCTTCAATAAACGTTCATAACAATGAATAAGATAATAGGTTGATACCTTACTTCAAATATATTGAAAAATGTTCTATAAATGTTGATAACAATGGATAAGAGAACAACTTGATACCCTACTTTAAACATGTTGAGAAATGTTCAATAAATGTTGATAGCAATGAATGTTAATAACAACGAATAAGAGAACAGGTTGATACCTTACTTTAAATATGTTGAGAAATGTTCAATAAATGTTGATAACAATGAAAAATAGAACAAGTTTTTTTTAATATGTTGAGCCATGTTCAATAAATGTTGATAACAATGGATAAGATAATAGGTTGATACCTTACTTTAAATATGTCGAAAAATGTTCAATAAATGGTGATAACAATGGATAAGAGAACATATTGATACTCTACTTTAAACACGTTGAGAAATGTTCAATAAATGTTGACAAAAATGAATGTTAATAATAATGAATAAGAGAACATGTTGATACCTTACTTTAAATATACTGAGAAATGTTCAATAAATGTTGACAACAATGAATGTTGATAGCAAAGAACAAGAGAACTGGTCGATACCTCGCTCTAAATATGTTGAAAAATGTTCAATAAATGCTGCCAGTTTAAATGTTAACGTAATTTTGGCTAACCCTGTATTGTAACTAAATGTTTCAAACTAATAATGTTAAAAACAAGGACATCCATATATTTATCAAAGTGCATAATTAATAATACTTAATATTTTATAGTTGCCAAAACAACTCTCTATTAAGTCTTTTATTCGTTTAAGGTTGTCAAAACAATCAGCACAGATTTTTTAAGTGCGACGAATTATATTACATCCAGACTGTCAGCTGGTAAATTGCCAGTATCACATGCCAATATCATGAAGAAATAATAATAAAAAAAAAAAAAAGAATCGAAAAAAGAACTTATAAAGGAAGCGGAAACTATTAAGATAGCGATAACAATTAATTCTGTTTGGAAAAATAACAAGGAAACTGAGAAAAACGATAAAAAATTAAGTGAAATTGATAAAAAATGTTTCAGTCACGCGCTGTAAGTTAGGAAAACATGCAGAGGAAATCATGCGACAGTGTTAATTTTATCAGATGCCGAGTCATTAAACAAATACCAGTAATTTTAATGAATATTATAATTGGTTAGCATACGATAAACAAGAAAAAAAAACTGTATCAGCATTCTTTGTAAAGGATAATAATTCTGCTTAAAACACAAATGTACTTAATTAATGCTAGAATTATCAACTTGTAGATCTAAATGCAAATTTAGAAAATATTTTAAATATTTATCAGGGAATTTTGATTATTAAGTTAAAATAATAAAAACAATGCAAAGAAATAGTGCGTTATCTGATAATAAAGAGATAAATAAACATAAAATCACAACTTTAGTCGATATTATAATTAGCCACGAGGCTATAAACAAAAAGAAAATATTCTAGTCACATTTTGAGTAAGTAAAACGCATAAAATACAACGTAATAAATGTATTTTAAACACAAATGTACTTAATTAACACTTGGATTTATCAACTTGCATATCTAAATGCAAATTTCAGTTACATACGAACAGTAATATTTTGACAAACGTTTTATTTTAAATATTTATTACGATATTTTGATTAAGAAGTTAAATATAATAAAACTGTTCGAGTCAAACGGATCAAGTAAAGAAAATATGAAAAGGAAATTATGCTATAATGTTATATATATATATATATATATATATATATACAGATGTTTTTCGCAATGTAGAAAAATATAATGCAACCACGAAAACAAATACAGTAACACCTCGTTATATCGAGCCTCCGTATATCGCGCATTCGGTTATTTCGCTCTTTTTTAGTTGTCCCCCGATAAATTTAGTTTCTCGAAAAAGCATATAAAACTTTTGAAACGTCGAAATCTAAGCATATTAACACGTTCGCTGCCAACTACGAGTATACTCGTAGTGCTATCTACGTTTCTTCAATCTAAAATTAGTTATTCGCACCGGAAATTTTTAAAAGAAGAATTTTTATTTTAATAATCACGAAATGGCTGTAATAAAACAAAGTAAATATTGCTACTAGTATTTCCTGGTGTGAATTTGAACTTTCTAAATAAAATGAAAATTCCGGTATTTTTAGCTTGGCAGCGAACGTGTTAACTGAAATGGAATTAGTTCAGTTTCGTTCTTCAATTTCCAGTGACAAGCAGATAATCAAAGAAAATCAAAAATAAACAACTCTGGATCCAATTTTCAGAAAATGCTATAACATGAAAGTGAAAATGTATACTGTACATGTATCGTTTTGTATATTTTTAACGTTTTACCATCTCTTTTGTGTTGAACTTGTCGCTTGTTTGAACAAGTATTAAATCGAAAACCTCATAGATTATAAATTAAAAATAAAGAGCCCCAAATTAAACATTCTTCTCGGCCCTCTCGGTTATAGCGCGCTTTTTTCTTACCTCCTAAGTAGCGCGATATATCGAGGTGTTACTGTATATAATAACTTCGTCATAGTTACCCACGATTCGGAAAAGCGTTATTTTCTTTCGAGACTTTACAAAACAATATATTTTCGAAATTTAAGGAAGCATTTGTAAGCATTTGTATTGTTTTTAACTTGCCACTCAATCCCGGAAACGTTTCCGTGTACTTTTTATACAGTAATAATCAGTTTTCTAAACCCAGAATATACGTTTTCAGATATTATCCATTTTCAAATAAATATTTTCACGTTCAACAGACGTGTTTTACAGATACACATGATACGTTAACAGCATTCACATTAAAATTAATGTTATTTTGTTACTCTTGCATGTATAAATTCAATTCAATTACGCAACTGAAAATGTTTAATCAATAATTACTAGCATCCTAAAATCCGATACGATACGATATACTCCGGTTTGAGAAAACTGATTAATGCACTATAAAGACTATTCAGCAACATTTCCGAAAATCACTTGCAACAAAAGAAACCTTGTTTTTATAAATGTCCCTTTAAGCCAGGAAAATAAATTGGTTCCTGAGGTTTCTAATGATGGAGATCGCTTTTCGGAACCGTGGGTAACTCAGAAGAAGTTATTGTATATTTTCATAGATAAAGAATCATGTCTTTTTTTACCGTGTACAACCTATTATTAAAATTATAGGCCTATAAAATTATACAACCTATTATAAAAACTAGTTTATCAGTTTAATTAACTAAAACATAACAAAACTACTTTTTTTTAAAGTATACTTAATATTAGGATTTATTAATTTGTCGATTTGTAAATTTTCGTTGTTCTAAATAGATTTATTTCTTTTTGTCTTTTTCTTTTCTTTTTTCTTTTTCTTTTTCTTTTTCTTTTTTTTTTTTTTTTTTACAATTTTTTTAAAATGTTAAATTAAATTGAAAATTGCAACTAATATATGAGATTGAAGAAAAAGGGGGAAGTGTTTCAGAGTCATTCGTAAAAAATAAGGAAAACAAGTAAAGAAAATCACGCAAATGGTGTTTATTTTATCAGGTACAAGGTCAAACGAATACAAAATAGCAAATTTAATAAACATTATAAGTAGTTACCAAAACAATAAACATCAAAAGAATATATTTTTATTTTCTAACTAACTAAAACTCATTAAACTAAAACATATTAAAACTACTTATTACTAGGATTTATCAATTTGTCGATCTAAATGTAAATTTCCGTTGTTCTAAATAGTAATTTGCTTTTACATTTTTATTTTAAATGTTAAACTAAATTAGAAATTTTAATAATTACATGCGATTGAAGAAAAAGGGGCGTGGTTTGAGAGTCACGCGTAAAAAAATAAATATAACATGCAAAGAAAATCACGCAATGATGTTTATTTTATCAGGTACAAGTCAAACGAATACAAAACAGCAAAATTTTATCAACAGTATATGTAGTTACCAAATCATAAACACCAAAATAATTTTATTTTTATATTTTAACTATTCAAGTAAAACTCATTAAACTAAAACGTAGTAAATCCACGTGAACAAAGATATATTAAATGATGATTTTATCAATTTCTAGATCTAAATCTAATTTTTCATTATTTTAAATAGCATATCAAGAGTATTTTGACAGCATTTTAAAATAAAAAACATATTTATCAAGATTTTCGATTATAAAACGAAACTATTTTTTTTTTAATAAAAAGCCATACGCAGTAAATAATGAAAATAAATACAAAGCACAGTAATTTGTACAATAACATTAAATTTATCAGATGGTGAGTTAGTAAAAGAAATAAAAACTATTAATTGCATCAAGTAACTATTTTAATCAGTATTAAAATTTGTTATCAAACTATAAATACGAGGGTGGGCTGATAAGTTCTCGGACTGACAGTGAAAGCACAAGATTTTTGAAAAAAATTCATATTATTTTTCAATGTAGTCCCCTTGTAATTTAATACATTTAAGACACACTCTTGTTTGCGAATTTTTTAGTGCAGCCCTGTACGACGGTGGTTCGAAAAGTTTACGGCCTGACAAAGAAAATACAAAATTTGTGACAATATTTCATTTTATTTTTCAACTCGCAACACAATACATTAAAAAGACTCTTGAGAAATGTTCATTCTTTGGTGTTTTTGGTCGACGACGTTCAACAAACGCGGCAAGCATCGAGCGGAAACCTTTTGTACATTCAAAACATCGTGTAAAATGTAGTCGACACGATCTATCGAGATGTTTGCAATGTCAGAAAAAGTTCGCGTATATCAATCGGCGATCATCCAATACGGCATTGGGAATTTTTGAGACGATTTCGTCGGTCGTAGCGGTTTTTGGACGTCTTGTGCATTCATCATCGCGAATTGATTTCCTACCATGTTTAAATTCAGCAGCCCACTTTTTTATCGTCGAGTATGAAGGACAGGAATCTTTTAAGGATTCCTGTAACTCTTTTTGTATCCTGTAACTATTTTTGTATGTCCGTGGGAGTTAAACCTTTCTTAACAAAGTATTTTATGACAGGTCGAACTTCAATTTTTTCCATTTTTAGAAAATGTCAAAACTTGTTTACTTTACTTTATCGCCAAGCAATAACCAATAAACTCACACGTCTAAAACTCGGCAGCATGTCATCTAAAGGATCATACTTTACAAACATCATTGCCATTTGGTCATACTTGTTTCATCTCTGTGTCAGGACGAGAACTTATCACGCCACCCTCGTACAAAAATGAATATTAGTTACAACTAACACATGAAACTTGTTAAACTAAAAACATAATAAATCTAAAAAAAAAAAAAAAAAAAGAAAAAAAAAGTAACCCTTTGAGACAAGGTATCTATTCTACTACACATAATATATAACTTTAATTAGACTTTATGTACAATTTTAGTATCTACCTGACGTACAGTGCTTTTTAACAGAGAGGGTGCGGGTCGCATGGGGTCATACGGGGTGCATGGTGGGATTAGAAGTTTTTGTCCAAACTATGGCAACCTGTATTACAGAACTTGATGGTACTCGATTGAGCGAGTTTGCTTAGGCGACTTTGACAACTCAACAAATATTATCTTTCCGATACTGGTAAGCTCGTCAAATACAAAATAAGGGCAAGCTCGTTGAGTTTTTGTCCAAAATCCTCTCGACTAATTAAATTTTATTGCCCGAATGTCGCCACTCTATTTTAGAGATACTCTAATCTGACCTATTGCAAACTGAAATTGACGTCGAGTGTTCGTATTCCGTGCAATCTTATCATCTCTTGTGCCGAAGCATAGAAGCATGTTAACACTAAAACTATCGGGTGCCCGATGTAGTAGATTGTGTGTATATCGGCAAACTTCTACGGGTGTTTGCCAACATTAATTTTGAAAAATAACTTCACCTTATTCAATCGCAGAAATCTGAGATTATATATGTGATTAAGCAAACATTTATAACTGAAAATAGTGGTGACAAACACGCGTAGCATAAAAACTCTTAGAACTATGGCAACCCGTGAAACAGAATTCGGCAATACTCGATTGAACCAGTTTGCTTAGGCGAGTTAGACAAGTCAACAAACATTAGATTTCCTGTTAATGGTAGGCTCGACAAATACAAAATAATGGAAAGCTTGCTAAGCTTTTATCCAAAATCCTCTCGACCAATCAAATGTTATTGCCCTTTGTCTCCACTCTGTTTTAGAGACACACTAATCTGACCTGTCGCGTTCTGTGATAGACATCGAGTGTTCGTATGCCATGCATTCTTTCAATCCTTTATGCTGAAGTATAGAATTATGTTTAATACTAAAACTATCGGATGTCCGATGTAGTAGATTATGTGTATACCGGCAAACTTCTACGAGTTCTGCCAACACTAATTTTGAAAAATAACTTTTGCTATTTTTAATCACAGAAATTTCAGATTGTATATGTGATTAAATAAAACTAATATTTCTAATTGAAATTAGTGGTGACAAACAATCGCAGAATTTTTACAATCTAATACACGGATCTTGATCAAATGACCCAACCTTGTTAAGTTTAGTGTTAAAGAAGCAAATAAAAAGAAAACTGCCCAGTTAAACTGAGGGCATTGAGCTCACAGGCTATTCACACTAATTGCATATTATACTCGTATTTCAAAGAATTTGAAATAAGCCCCTAGAAAAATAAAGAAATCGACATTATATTAAGGGGGTCATCCCCCCGTTACCCCCTCATAGTTAACTAATGAACCCCTTAAACTAATCAGGGAAGTCTCTTATTACAATGAATATATATATATACAAAATTTGAAGAAAATCGGATAATGCTGCATGAAAAACCCATTTATCTAAATTAAGGGGGGATTAGCCCCCCCCCCCTTCCCCCTTTATACCTAACCAATGAACCCCCAAAACTATTCAGAGAAGCACATTATCACAATGAACCTATATACAAATTTTGAAGCAAATGGGATAATTCTGCTTGAAAAACCCATTTATATAAATTAGGGGGATTAGCCCCCCCGTTCCCCCCTTTATACTTAACCAATCAATCCCAAAAACTAATCAGGGAAGCGCCTTAATACAGTGAACCTATAAACAAAATTTGAAGGAAAACGGATATTTCTATGAAGAGTTATCGCGTTACGTACATACATACAGAACCGACGGGCACATAAGCTCTCAGGCTTTGATAGCCAGTGAGCTAAAAAACATCGTAACTTTTTAGAACACAATTAATATAAGTACGCGCAGTGCAGTTTCAATTTAGCATATTTTATTTGTTAAATGAAACGAACTGTGTGCATTTAATTATCTCAAATGTTTAGATAATCGTGTGAAACGATGATTACATGTCCATGGTCCTTATCAGATTTTAATTAGCAGCTATGTTTATATATATTCACCATGATGGTCATTTTAAAAACTGTGCCTAAAATGTATTATATGATGTTATAAGTCCTTAAGGATAATATAAACTCTGCTGAAAATTTTAATTAGAAAATAATTCATTTGTTTGGAAAATAGCAGATTTAAAAGGATTAATGTTAGTAGTTATCAATATTGCAGATCTCAATGTAGATCCCCTTTATTCCTGAGGGACAAATAACAATGTTCTTCTTTTAAATATTTATCAGAAATTTTTAGTTAAATAAACTCTTGTCAAATCTTTAATTGCTTTTCTATAGCTAGAAAATATTTTCTTTAATACATTAACTAACTTATTTCTTGTTAACTCTTGCAGAGATGACGCAGTCATGATCTTACTCATTAAATAAAGTTTTAAAGCTTTCACTAAAACAACATAGAGTTCCATTCGTTTGCATTTTACTATTCTAACTAGTTAAGACGCTCAACTAAAAGTTCCTAGTAAATTCCACATTGTTTATGCAGACATGCACCATTTCATGCAAGAGTTAACTATAGAACTGAATAACATTTAACTTACAAACTCTATTTGATATGTTATGTAATACTACGTTTGTAAGTACAACTTGGAATTAGTTTGTGAAAGTGTTAGAAGAAAGCTAATTTTAATGCAACATTGAATAATACTTTACTATACAATTGTGTAGTTGTGTATAACTTACATGGCCATTTTTACTCATTAACGTAATGTTAAATTGTTGGACTTACTCCGGACCAGTGGTAGAAAATAGCAAAACTAAAATCAGTAGTCGATACTTTTTTACAGTAGTTTGCAGTGTAGTTCACTACATTTTGAACAATGTACTGTAGCGAATAGCGCAATTAAAAAAATTAGTTGTTTATAGCGAGCACTGACGCTACGTTAACGCTACTTTAGGAAGAAAAAATGCCATTCTACAATTCACGTGATCGTAATTTGCTTCTTTTGCGCAAAATATGTTCTGGTTAACAATTAGCGAATCTCTGCAACAAATCTCAGCTGCAGTATTTAGCAACGCATGCACGAATTCGTAAATTTTTTCATCGACACTTGCTAATAAAGCCAAATGCTGAACCTTCAATGAAATTTACTTTATTGCTGACAGCACTTGTCAGCTTACTCGTTACTAAGTTGTCATAAGCTGCCGGGTTTCTTTATATGGAATTGCCTTATTTATTTAAATCCTTTTGGTAAGCAACAAGTAGTTGTAGTTAACTACATTTTCGATACAGTAGTTGTGGTTGTAGTCCGCTACAATTAAAAAGTATTTCGTTGTCCTGAAAATTCGTGCCATTTGAGAAAATTAACTCGTACCGGAAAATTCTGCCCATTAATTATTAGTCAATAGCTATCGCAATTAATGTCTAATAATTAAATGATAGAATTTTCTGGTACAAAATAATTTTCCCAAACGGCACGAATTTTCCGGATAAGCCAATAGTTTTTCCGACCACTGCTCTGGAAATACTGCAAAAAATACTGTCATACTTGGCGAAATAATTCGCCTAAATTAAAAATATTTCATAATCCTTTCTGCCTCCAATTAAGATATAATGAAAATTTTTCGTAATATGAATTGTTAGTTTAATTTGTTATTTAAAATATTATATCAATTCTGAATGTAGATTTTTCTTTATGCGCAGGGCTCTAGGTGAGATATTTTATACCGGTTCTTGACTTAAAGAAGAGAGAGATATATAGAATCAAAAAGCTACAAACTACAGAATTTGAACCGATAAGAAACTTTTTTTTTTTTTTTTTTTTTTTTTTTTTTTTTTTACACATTCAGAGCGACAATGTCTCTTTAATGGAAATTAAATTTTGCATTTTACGTCTTCTCAATGTATCGCGATTCCACGTTCTTACTTTTTATATTTTATTTTAATTTTTCTGCTTTAGTACGGATACTAGAAGTTTTCACAATCTAAAGATTCTCTTTCCAAAATGTTTCCTTAAAAGGTATATTTCTGTTTCCATTACATAATTTAAAACAAAAACTCTGTCAAGAAGAGCGGGAAATCCAAATTCTGATCGATATTATAAAAGTTCTTTTGCTAATGCAGCACTTTTAGTTCTAGTGCGCTCTAGCTTGAGCAGCTCTTTGGTATCCAATATGTCTGTGTTCAAAAGGACCCGGAGTCATTTTCGTGTATAAAATGACGGTATGTGCATTCAATAATTCCCCATAAATTTCCCCTGTTATCCCTAGCAGTATGAATGGTATCTCAGAATGGAGGAATTTATTCGAGAGAACATAATTCCTTAATATTAACTCGAAATAAGAGTATAAAGTCAAAAATATGCTTGAGTCTGAATTGTTAATAATAGGTAGAACTTGAAATAAATGTTACAGATGAATAATCATGTAGTGCAAAAAAATGTTATTAAAACTAACCATCGAAGAAGAAACATTTTACGTAATATAAATCAATATAAATAAATTAATAAATATTATTATAATGTATGTAATTAGAAATAAAACCAAGATACGCTAGAAAAATGATAGTTAGAATCAGTAGAGTTTAAAATAAATGTTACGGCTAAATGATTATAGAGTGCAAAATATCTTTTTAAAATTTCTTTTCGCTAAACAAATATTGTTACTTTTATGTTAGCCAGGCACAGCCAATAAATCACCGAATATTGTTCCCATCGCCATCATTCCTATTATTTAAAATGTAAAGTTTTCACTCATTTCATTTAAAACATATATACATGCTTTTCAGTCGGTTTGTTAAAATAATAATAATAATAATAATAATAATAATAATTCTATAAATCTAAACATTTTATTTCAATATCAAAGCATTGTTTCTAACTTAATAACAAGCAAAAAATTAAAGCTGACAATGACGAGAAAAAAAATATTGGCAAGATTTGAGCCCTGCTATAATAAAAGTACCCAAATATTTTGCATATGAAAATCAATATGAACATAATAAATAATATTAAAATCTATAATGACTCTTACTCTGAATGAGTATAAAAATTCTAGAGTTTTGAAAATTATAATCAATATAATTTGAAATAAATATTATAGACAAACGACTATATAGGACAAAATAAAATATAATTTTTTAATTACGTAATGAGAGTGAAACATGCGTAAAATCAACATAATACATTTAATAATTATGATTATAATAATTAATTAAAAATAAGTATAAAATTACAAACATGTAAGAATTTGAATTTTATTTAAGTACAAAAATTCAAAATTCATTGTTTATTTATTTTTTTTAAATTTAGCAAAATGTTCTTGATAATGTAATGCATCGATATTAACAGTTCACTTGCTAATGACGAAGACCAAATTTTGGAGACTAATATAAATGATTTAATTCCGTTGTTACATTTCGAACATAAATTAATATAGTATATCGCAATTTATGTGGGGAAGGTGTCTTTTGCTATAGAGTTTTGTAAAAGATATGGATCACATAAAAACAAAACTGTTAAAATAAAAGGGATTTTAATATGTTCTCTTATTTTCATGAAATCAAGAACAGGGTTTTACAAAAAATTAAAAATAAAAATATATTTACACAAAGTGTTGCCATTCGGCTTATATAAATCCACACTGTTAAAATGAAAACTATTAACACTGGGGCGCCACCTATTTCGACATGATTGATAATACTTTAACAGAAACAAACAAATGCTGAATTATTAACATTGTTTCAAGTGCAAACGAGATTATCTTCCGTAATTGGTTATTCCCATTATTCAGTGTTTAAGCGCGTAGTTCGATTACATAACTGTTAAATTTGCGTTTTATTTATTTATTTATCTATTTATTTGTGGAGTTATAATTTCGTGTGGCGTTTCGTTAGTATTTAGTTATGGAATATTAAATACAGAGACAAACAAGTACTGAATTATTTACGCTGTCTTAAATGCTGACGGACTAATTTTCCTTAGTTGGGTTGCACGGATATTTAAAAAGTATTCATGCTTGAGAAATGTTTTAAAAATTATAATCGATAAATTGAGACATAAGTTTTCAAACAAATCGCATTTAAAAATACATTTTTCTTTCTTCTATTTGACGATGTGAAGATTGAAATGGTGCCATGTTTAGAAGTTTCAAAAATTGCTGTAATAACGGAATTTATTGCTCAGGTACTTGCCACTATCAATATGACGTCAGCGTTATTCACGGACATGTTTTTGCTTTATATTATAGATGCATTTTATGATTTGGAAAACGCATGTTAAATTATTCACCTGAGATTCATCAAAACTAAAACACTGAGACACATATCTTACCAAATTAGAAAACACTTCTCAGTTTCACATGAGGAAAATGTATCCAGTAATTCAACAAGTTCACTTACCTACAAAAAAGAAATAAAAATAATGTAAATTTAAAAACAAAACATATATGAGAATATGAGAATAATTACTATACAAATAAATATATTTAAGTGATGTTAGTAGCGCGCATTTTTATTTTCCTAAAAAATAGTGTAAGGAAAGTATTGTAATCACGAATTGTGTGTATGTGTATGTGAGTGAATATGATAACGCCCAAACAGTATTTCCAATTGAGCTCCCATTTGGCGAATTTAAGGATGATCATAAAGTCTTTCCCTGATTACAAAAAAATATATTACGAAATACTGTAATACTGTAAAATTTTTATTACGGAAAAGTCACGTTCTTAAGTTTTTTTTTAATTCTCAGTTCCCTGATGACAAATTTCTAGGAAAATGAAACGGACGGGATGGACCAACTCCTCTAGATTTTTTCTTTTGGGGGTACATAAAGGACAGAGTTTTTGCAACATCAGTAAAATATATTGAAACACTCAAGGTCAGGATCACAGCTGCTGTGTCTAGTGTGACAGCCCAAATATTGGCAATACCTGGAGAGAAATGGAATACCGCCTTTACATTCTTCGAGCTACCAAGGGTGCTCACATCGAAATTTACTGATGTAAGCACTTGTATTAAAAACTTCATAAATGTCTTTACAATATATTGAAACAATCATATGCCTAATTATATTAGTTTTTCTGCAATAAATTATCGTAATCAGGGAAATACTTTATGACTATCCTTTGTTATACATCACTATCGCAATAACTGTACAGATTCTCGTACAAATCTGCCAACGGATTTTATATTTAATTTAATATTTAATCAGTTTTATATTTAATAAATTTGTAAAGCATTTTCAAACCGTTTTGAGATCGATTCTAAAGGAATAATCACCAAGGAAATATCCGAGAGGACATATGGCTTTCTTTTATTAATATAGGTAATATATTTGTTTGTTTTATTTATTTCTGAACCTGAATAGTTTTTTTTAAATATATATATATAAGAAAAATTACAAAGTATACATTAAATGGACAAAACACATAATTATGTGATTATTATATTCTGTGATTCACACAATAGTCCAAATATTACGAAAATTTAAGATGTTCCATTTCGAGAAATGGATTTATTACATGTTTGAGCAACACCCATTTCTCGCTTTAATGGTCAAGATTTTGAAATGGCGGAAGCAAAAGCTAAAATTGCACATACCATTTTATTACGGTTTTGCAAGTATACCTGTATACAGCAAATACGGGATTATAATGGGAGATATTGTTCTCTTTTGGGGCTCTCATTCCTCCTTGTGCTGATCTGATACATCCCATCTCTTCAAAGGAAGCAGTGTCAGGAATGGATTTCACAAAGCTTGCTGGGTGATTCGAATTTCATTTCAAAACGCGGTATTATCGATCGCCCAAAATGCATTGTGCAATATAGTCATAAAAATATTTAAAATATAAGCACTTCATTTGGTAAACATACTCAATTATATAAAACCTCACAGAAATAAAACAAATAATTGATTTTTTTTCTTTTTCAGTCATGTCATATGTTTACTGTTTTTAAAAGAACAGCAAGATGCCTACACTAGTCCAGGATTGCTAGCTCGTCCTTGTTTAATTCAGAAATTTCGAAATCATACCAGAAATTTCGGAAAAAGAATATTTACTTTCTAAATAACCATGAAAAGTATGTTATTGAATAAAGCACAAAATACATTTAGAATTTCTGATATGAATTCAGAATTTTTAATTAAAAGGAAAGACCAAACTGTCAGCCCTGCATTAGTCATGCAAAGATACTTGCAAAATAGTGTTAAACCCTTGGGACGTTCTTTTCAAATTTTTCGCTAGTATTTTAATATTTTAAAATTATTTTTATTTCATGCAATATTTAGGGTCGATGGCTAGCATTGTACGTTTGAACTTTTTTGGCTTTGGTTGCATATATATATATATATATATATAAGCTATGTGGTATTCTGTCTACACATTATCATTAATTATCTCTTTGGAGATTTAAGTAGAATGATACAAGAACTTGATATGTTTTTTGAAATTCATAGATATTATAATTATATATATATATATATATATATATATATATATATATTAACCCAGCTCCGCATTAGAAAACCGCCGAGACCTGTCACTGTCACTCACCGTCCACTACTACGGTAAGCTAACCGGTTTTAGCTTGGTTTTTGGTTCGTTGGGTTATTAAATGGCGGTATGATTCATCGGAAACCGCTTTATGAAAGTATCCTCATATAAAAAATCTGCAGCGAAACTCGAAAAAGTAAAATAGGCCCGGTTATAGATATATCTCAACCGTCCTATGACAAAAAATCATTAAAAAATATTGAAATGTAAACGAGAAATTTGAAAAGAACAACCCCAGAGGTTTAACACTAGCTTGCTAGTTTTGTGACTAGCGTAGACTCTTAAAAAAAAGCATATAAACGACGTTATACAGCCTCTGGATACAGCATGGTACACTAAAAAATGACACAATTATGTTCCGTGATTATGTGTGTCTAGAATCATCTCTACAAAATCCTAGAAACTTATGTTTTACACTATACACATTCAATACATAGAAATTAAGATAACAATCTGTTAAAATATTTTTAATTAGCAACTGAATGATAGTTAACTTCCCATTATTATGATACTGATTATAATTGATTTTTAAGGTAAAATTTTATAGAATAATTCAGCATCAGATGAAGATAGCAATAATCACTCAGGAAAAATTTTTACATTATTTTGAACATGTCAAATATTAAAATCCTAATAATAAATTATATTAAGATTAAGATTATTAAGGATTTACTATTGTCAAATAGAAGTATCTAAAAATGAATGTCGAATTAAAAATAAGTAGATGCAAGCATGCGACCCCACACATCAATAGATAGTTAGGTAGATAAATAGAATGACATATCTGTGTACGCAAGTATTAGGAAGATTTACGATATATTTCAATTACAAAGCTTGATTTATTGCATGTTTGGTCAGCACTTGCTTCTAGATGATTTTCAAACGGCGGAAGCAAGAGCTAAAATTGCCCGTATCCTTTTATTACGGTTTTACAAGTATCTGTCTTCAGTAAATATGGGATTATAACGGGAGATATTGTTCTCTTTTGCGGTTGTCATGCCTCCTTGTGCTGATCTGTTACATCCCATCTCTTCAAAGGAAGCAATGACAGGAATTGAAATTCACCGAGCATTTCGAATTTCATTTCAGAACGCGGCATTATCGATCGCCCATCATGCTTTGTGCAAAATATTCATAAAATAGTGAAAATATAAGCACTTTTTGTAAAATGATATCGTTCGAGAATTGCGTAAATGCATTATAGAATTGAAGTTATAAAACTTAAGGTTTCAATTTAATATTTGCTTATTTTTTGCAGCGAGGGGTTTTTCTTCATTTGGTTGTGAAAAATATGTTTATTTTTTAGTTATTGGTAAAATCAAAGTACATCAGATATGCAATTGCTATTATCGATTGCTTATCATGCATTATGAAAAACAGTCATAAAATAGTGAAAATATACGCACTTTCAGTAAGATGATATCATTCGCGAATTGCGTAAATGTATTATAGGATTGAAGTTAAAAAATGTAAGGTTTAAATTTAATATTTGCTTATTTTTAGCAGCGAGGGTTTTTTCCCCCTCATCTGCTTATGCAAAATCTGTTTACTTTATTGTTATAGGAAAAATCAAAGAACATCAGATATACAATAGTTATTAGCAATCGTCCATCATGATTTATGCAAAATATTCATAAAATAGTGAAAATATAAGCCCTTGTTGTAAGATGATAACGTTCACGAATTGTGTAAATGCATTATACAATTGAAGATGTAAAATTTAAGGTTTCAATTTAATATTTGCTTATTTGTAGCAGCGAGGTTTTTTCCCCTACTTTGCTTGTGCCAATTCTGTTTATTATTATTATTTTTTTGTTACAGGTAAAATCAAAGAACACCGGAGATACAATTGCTATTATCAATCGCCTATGCTTTGTGCAAAATATTCTTAAAATAGTGAAAATACGTCTAAGCACTTTTTGTAAAATGATATCGTTCGCGAATTGCGTAAATGCAATATAGGATTCAAATTATAAAATTGAAGGTTTCAATTTAATATATTTTAATACTGTTTAATGTTATTTAATATCAAGGGGCATTTTTAAAAGTGAAGATAAACAGGGCTCGCAGCGTTCCTAAAATTTTCTGCCTTTGCTACCACTATTATGAAACAGTAAAATTTCTGGTTTATTTCTATTGCAGATGTTATAAGAATGTACAACGAAGGTTTTTGTTTTAAAATAGTGGTAGCAAAGATGGAAATAATTAGGAACGCTGCGAGCCCTGGATAAACTTAAAAAATAGTTACAACATTTTAATTTAATATTTATGCAAATATATATATATTGCAATAAAAGCTTCCCCCACAAATCATATATCTGTGTTTAATTTCTTGAATATGCTATGGATAACAGGCAACGAATTACGTGTTAACGAATTAGAAGAACTATTCTGATGCGAATTTCATAAATTTGCAGATATATACAGCAGCTTATATTTTCTCTATCATTTAAACGGTATCAGTCATAAGACTTTTCCATAAGTCAGCTTTTATTTCGTCTAAACTCCTTTCTAAGTGAAAATTCCGCCAACCAAGTGATACATTCCATGTATCTTTCTAGCTTTCAAGCATTCTATGAAATACCCAACACGCTATGTGCTCTGGAAAAGGGACTCGTGGGCATACGACAAAATGGTTTTATATCTGTTCTGACAGCTGGTGAACTGCCAAATTTAGCCGGGAACTCTTTATTTCAGCTCGCTGGAGGCATAAAGACCGGCTAACCCGGAAGCCTCGGAGACAATTTAATTTGAAACAATTAATCCTCCCGTTGGCAACAAGCCATACGACGCGTTTACGGCTTGCAAAATTTGCATCCGATGAAACTTAACTCAAACTGTATCATCGGCAAACGATATTCATGACCTTATAAACGGGCGATATTAGCAGTTCAGGAATATTTGTCTAGATGAATATAGAGTAATACTCGCTATGAATAGTAATGATTTGATATACCTGGAGTTTATCGTTCAAAATAAAATGTATAATGTTTAAGAACCACAAAATCTTGCTCTAGTTTTAATAATTCTAGTTTAAAAAAAATCTTAGAAAATAATTATTTTTCATTTAGCATATTACATAAAGAGAACTTTGATAAATTTTCTTGGCAAATTGATATTAATACTGTGTTTAATCTTATATTTTCCGTAGTACACCTGTATATATATACTTTTTTTGTGACCCAGTTCGTATGCCCGCATATCTATTTATATTTCATTGCATGAGGAGTAAAGACGTATTTTATAACGTAACGACAAATTAGCCATTAAATGCAAGATTTTTTTTTCTTCTGAATTATATCATTTTACATTTATATTAAAAATTTGACACCAGAATTTTTAAGATGGATTTTTAACTTTGTTTAGTAGCATATTTAACGCGAATTTTAGAGCATTAATATTTCTATATAAATATAGTAGTGGAGAAGAACTTGATTTATTTATTAAAAGTTAAATAAAAAGTGATGTAAATTTGCATCACTATGCATTTAACCCCTTCGTGACGAGCGTCTTTTACAGAATTTTTAATCTTTTATCACCGGTTTTTCAAAACAGAAATTTTTGCCTAATTGAATCGCAGAAATTCTATCATTAAATAAGGCAAATCTTACAATAAAAAGTAACTGGTGTGGATAATCAAGGATTCTGAGCATGTCACGTATACGTGTCGCTCGTTCCCAAAGGGTTAAGGGTTAAGCGTAATCTACTGAAAATCTAAAGCAGTGGGCTCTGCTAAAAAGCAAATAGTATTTCACACAATTTTCTTTTTCCAATAAAGACACATGTAACCCATTTTTAAGTAACACATAAACGGCCTTTTTCACTTTCCTTAAGTACATAATACATGAAAATATTTTTAAATAATACAGTATTTATTATCGTTATAGTTTGATGAGAAAAATGTGAAAAACATCACAACACTCATTCAGAAACTGACTTTGAAAACACATATTTCTTATTAATACTCTTTTTTAATACAGAATTTCTGAGCTAATTTATTTAAAACATGACTTATTTTTACATATAATAAAAATTTTAAAAAATTTCCCTAATTCTATTTGACAATGAAGCCTGAACTCATTCCTTTGACAATACTAAATATTCCCCTTTCATTCATCATTTACTGTTATTAAAAGCAACCAGAAAGTAATTTATAAATTAAGAGATAAAAATGAAACTGGGAAGAGAAACTTCACAAAAAAGAGTAAAAATATGTGCCCTAAGTGTAAAAGTGTAAAAAATGCTCCAAAATTGTAAATTTTACACCTAAAGTGTAAAAGTTGGCAAGTATGATTATGTAACTGAACGGCCCAGTTTAGTTGACCCCCAATTTTGTGGCCCCGGCAAATTAGCTATAAATGCTACACACTTCATTTTCAATACAGAACTTTCTATAGTAAACATCAATAACATATAAGCATTTCATGGCAATCCGTGTATATTTACGAGAGTTAGAGTACAGACAGAAAGACAGACAAACCGTATTCAGAAACACTTTCAACTGTGTTGGTAACTGTTAAAAGCTTCACTGCCATGCCACTCAATGCATTAAAAAAAAAAAAAAAGTACTCCTGAAACGTTAATATAATTTTAAAAGTGTAAATATTAAATCACTGTCTTTGAAAATTGGACTTTTCAAATAGTATATACAGTAAATGCATAACAATAACAATCTTACGTAATTTCTTCCCACACATTCAATGAGTGTAGCAATTCAAAAAGTTATGCGATGTGCCGAAAAAAGTTTCTTGTAAATCACAATGAGAATTACTCAATCACAATAATCAAACAGTTAAGATTATAAATAAATACCGGGTATCTTAAAATGGACGCACTGTTAAAAATCTTCAGCTTTTGCTGCATAGTCACTCCACCGCTTTTATAGAATATCTCTATTTTGACCAATGAAAATGCTCCATAATATAGTAAAGTAACCGTTTTCTCTAAAAGCGGTGGAGTGTGTGTGCCACAAAATCTGAAGATTTTTAACAGTGCGGACTGATTTTAAAATTCAATAACTTCCAAACGGCGACAGATACTTAAAAAAATGTTGCAAGAGAGTAATGTAGGATGTCAGGAGTTTTTTTTACTGCGATTTCTCGATTTTAGTTCGTATTATCAGCAATAGAGGGCGCTGCAAGCAAGAGACATCCAATCCAGACAAAAACAGAAATCACCAGACAAAAGGAGGTTCAATACATGGAGTGGGTCTCATTTACCAATAAAATCTTATTCAGAATGGGGCCCTAAGAACAAGATTGTATTATCAAATGAGGGCCCATTCCATGTATTGAACCTCCTTCCTTCGCATCAATGCTGGGTGATTTTAGATTTGGCCTAGATTGCACTCCTACCACTCACAGCGCCATCTATTGCAGGTAATTCGCACTAAAATCAGGAATCACAGTAAAAAAACTCCTGGCATCTTACATTACTTTCCTGCAAGAACTTTTAAATATTTGTCACCGTTTGGACGTTGTTAAATTTTAAAATCAGTCAGTCCATTTTAGGATACTTGGTATATATGTATAAGAAATACTAATTATTTTTAAATTAATTGTTAATATCATCGCTATAAAATTAGTGTTTTAACTATTTTCTAAAAAAAAATTAACAATTTAGAGATAATGGATAGTTAAAAATAAGATTTAGAAATTGTTTCTTATTTTTTTTATTTCACCATGATGCATTGGAATTCAGGCAAAAAGGAAATAACACATGGATTTTCTCATGAAAAACAATCAATATTTATGATAACGGTTCTTTATTATCTGAAAACTTCTGAAGATGTGTATTCACTTCTTTCTTCAAACAAATAAAATAAAAAGTTTCAAACTATGTCGCACACAGATAAGTTAGTGAATATGTTTATGACAAAATATTGAGCGTTATAATGACAATAAATATTTACATGCTTTTAACGAAAATAAATGCCAAGAAACTTACGTTTAAGGAAGTTTTAAAAATTTCAACACAAATATGTATTCAGTTAAAACGATTTAGTGCATTTTGGTGCATAAAAGTGCTTGTTTACTTTCAAAAACAAAAAAGTAAAACCCATTAAAGATTTTCCATGTCAAACTGGATCAATGAAAATGAAAAGAGTTTCTTTTAAATATTTTATTGGTTATATTCAGTCAAATGGTTTTTCATTAGTAAACTAGAGTAATTACTGAAAAGTAATATTTTAACACAGAACTCGTATAAAGTAGGAAGAATTTATTAATTTCTGAATGATAAAAACACGTATTACTAGAAATTTAGAATACATAAATAATTAACTCAACATATTTCCAGTATATACACAAAAATATTACTTGAGTAAAATCTTTTTAAATATATTCAATGACAATCATAAAGTTTAATCATTATTTTACCTTTAACATATGTAATAAATGTTTCAAACATGAATGATTCGAGAAAGTTGGCTTATATCTCCAGAGAATTTAGTATCATATTTTGAAAATCAAAGTAAGATTTTTTAGGAATAGTTGGCAAGTGTTTTTTAGAAAAATAAATCGGTCAAGAGCGAGTATAACTCACGCTCAAAGGACTCCGTACATTGAATTTATTAATTACTATTTATTAATTAATAAACTGCTATTATCCCTATTTTTTCGTAATTTTAGTTTGAGTAGATTCGGAAATAGGAGGTGGTATATTTTTCAGTACGGATGACGATATCTCTTAAAATATAGTAACTAATTTTTTGTAAGTATTTTTGAGTTTGATTTTACGAGATCTTTCGAACGATACCCTACGCGATAGATATAATTTTTTTTTTCAAATAACTTAATTAATATCTCAGCTAATTACCGACAATTTCTTTCGAAAATCATTATCAAATATCCTTGGATGATTCTGCGTCGATAGATACCACCAGCGCTCGTGAACTCCCCCGCTGACCTCCCGGAAAATAAAGTTTGTGTGTAACGGAAAAATGTGTTTTTCTCAAAAAGTATAGTCTAGGAAATTCTCTATAGATTTCCTGCAAGGTTAAAATAAACTTCTAGTACCCCTAACTTTTTTCCTAATTTTAGTTTCAGTAGATTCGGAAATAGAGCCGGGGGGGGGGGGACATATTTGTGCAGTGCATTTTCGGTGATATCTCTGAAAATATAATACCTAAAATTAAAATAAATGTATTTTTGAGTTTGGTATTGCAAAATTTTCCACACGATACATATAAAAAAAACTTTTTTCAAGTAACTTAATTAGCCCCCTAAATGTTTCCTAAACATATTTTTAAATGAAGAATAATCTGAAAATATGTGGGTCAAAAGGTTTGAACTTTCCCAAGTTTGAACGTCCCACATTTCAAGTTTACGAGAAAAAGAGCTCTTATAGATGGACAGACAGACACATGAGTGATCTTATAATGGCTTCGGTTTTACTTTTTAAGTACGGAACCTTAAAAATTATTTGAAAGATGTTTTAAAACACAGAAACCGTGAGCATTGCAATTAGAAAGCGCCTTCTAGTGGTTTAATGTTTCAATTTCGACCCTGCAATATATGATTGTTTATAGTGAGTTCGGCTTGTTCGTAATATTCTTTTATATATTTTTAAAATCACCTTGCACATTTATATGCTAATCAAAGAGATTTAGTTGTGTCATATAAATAATATAATATATTGTATTTTATGATATACCAAACTTTTATTATAAAATATACATTTAAATTCGGCAAAATACAAACGGACACGCAGAAAGGTATTCTAAAGAGAACTCTTTCCAAATAAAAGTAATCAAAAAGCAAATCAGTTTAGCATTAATGGAAACTTTCGTACAATAACACCAAAATCTTTCCAGTATCCATTTCATCTATTTGAAACAAATCCTTATATGCCTTAATATATCTTATCAGATGAAAAATAGTTAGGTGATTTCTGCCTAACTATAATTAAAGTTTATATCTAGATTATACGAAGTGTTTATGAAAAATCATACGCGATATGACAGAAATAATTAATAAGAATGAAGAAAAAAAATACTCATATTTTTATCAAATAAAAGCAATCAGAAATTTAATTACTTTAATTTTAAAACTCATTAACGGGAAGTTTGGAGCAATATCTCCAAAATCTTTCCAGTTTCCATTTCATCAATCTGAAACAAATCCTTTCATTATTTCCTTAATCTCAGAATTGCAGAAAAAAAGGAAGATGAGTTAAGCAATGTAGTTTCGCTTGGGTCTGCGGAAGGGAAACAAGGGGTCTCTTTTATAATTGATAACCAATAAGTAATAGAAACATAAATTATGAAATGTGTTACACTAGAAATACTATACAGAAAATTACTGTTGAATTAAAATCGGTGTTTTTAAGTTAACCTTTTTTTTCTTTTATTCAGAAATTCCCAGTCGATACCAGAAATTGCGAAAGAAAAATTAAAACCTTATGTAACCACGAAAAGTTTGATTTTGAATAAAGCAAAAATTTTTATTCGAAATTTCTCGTATCAATTGGGCATTTCTGAATTTAAAAAATGGCAAACTGGCAACCCTATATAAAATGTCTTTAAGGTCTATAAGGGAACAATTTAAAATTGGCTGACACTAACGCTCGTATTCACGAATAACTTCGACCGAGAGTTGAACCGAGGGTCCAGTAACCCCAGGTTGAGGTTTTCAACCGAGAGTTGAAAACTCGTATTCACCGTCTACTTCGGACGAAAAGTTACCCAACTCAGAGTTACTCGACCCCGGTTGAATAAAGCGTGCTAATTGGTTAAAAAAATCAGATGACGTTTTCGGTTTCGCGTTGAAGCTTTGTTTGTTTATATTATGGATGCCGGAAAAAAAAGGAAATTAAATGTAGTACTTATTTGATTTTTTACAAAATATATGCACAAAATAAAAACTTGTAATTACTAAATATGGAGATTAACTTATTTTCATTTCTTACAAAGTTTAATATTTTTTTTTAACAATTTATTCAAATTTTATGTATTATTATTATTACTTTTAAACATATATGTGAGTTAAGAAAGAGATATGAAATGTGTTAATTTCTAAATTTTATAAGTTTATTTTTCAAATAAAATTTGTCTTAGCAGCTAAACGAAAACTTGATTTGATCAAAACGAAAATTTTATTTCAACAATAATTATGTTGATTTCTATTATTAATAGCTATAATTAGTAATTAATTAAATAATTTCTAATTAAGAAAATATTAAAATGGAGAAAAAGGAAAAAAATTCCAGAAAGTAGCCTCTAGTACTATTTTTATTTTGTCGAATCAATTTATATATTAAATAATATCCAGATGTATTGATTTGATTTTTTTTATTTTCAGCAATCTAATTAAAATGATTAATTCTAATACAATTAGATAGTAATTAATATGCACATTGACAAAAACAACAACAACAAAAGAGTGGAAATAATATCAACAGAGCTTCAAAGAGTGCTTAAAAGGTGGTGTTTGTGGTTCTAACAGTGCCCTGGCACCAGGCACCCAAGTTTTTCAGGAGCTCCAATGGCGCATTCAATTATCGCTTCCGATCGGTTAACAAACATTTTATTTTAACTAGTCGCTAAATAATAAACTCCAAACTTGTTTTTAGTTTAAACTGTCTATCATGGATATATTGCTATTTTATTAGATGTTATTTTAATGAACACTAATATTTTAAACCATTTAAGGCTACTATATAAATGTTCATTCAACACAGAATCGAGTAAAGTCTTTTCTAAATAATGATAAATGAATTCTGTATACTATCTGGACATAAAACTGTAAAATCTTACAAAAAGTTTTTTTTTTTTTTTTTTTTTTTTTTTTTTTGTAGCTTTTAGAAGCCCCCTCACCCTTTTTGTATAAGAATTTTTCCATTATCAGATTTACAAGTTCAAAGGTATTCACTTGACTGCCTTTGAATATTTTTTAATAAATTAGCCTAAGTAATTACAAAATATTTTTACATGCATAGACATCTATTTTTAGATCCAGTGCATCATTGAAAAAGATGTATTTATATAGAAAATTATACTTCATTTTCTATATTCTTTCTAGTTTTTAAATTTTATTTTTTTGACTCATTTAGATGTCACTTCATAGATTCAATTACAATTTTATTTATGAGAGAGAGAGAGAGAGAGAGAGAGAGAGAGAGAGAGAGAGAGAAAAGATTTTTAAATATTTTTTTATGAATGAATGGCGATAGATTTCTAGACTAGATAGGGGAAATAATGATTTATAAATAATGATATTGATAGTTGGTAATCTGATAAAACAATCTGAATTTATTAACGATAATTTCAGATAAATTTATAGCACTGAATTTTAAGGAATATAATTTTTTTGAATGTGACTTAGTGGAGAAGAATAAGTGCCCCATTTGCCCCACCCTACCCATGCATCACTGTCTATCTTTCTTCCTTTTTTTTCTTTCTTTTCTTTTTTTTCTTTTGTCAGTGTTATAAGTGAATTAAAGTAAATTAAAACGTGAATCAAGCTTCTGTGTATGATATAGAAATAAAAAGAAAGTTTAAAGTATTAAAAATAGAATGTATGTAATCTCATATATATATATAATATTATCTGCAAACTTTTTAGCTGGTTTGTTTATATTTATACATACAACTCATATTATATGTTTAATTATTTGCTTACATAAATATTCAAGATCATGAAGAGGAGTTTATTTGCCTTAAAAAATTGTCAACATTACCTAAAGGGCTAATAAAACATTACTAAAATAACATATTTTGCATTTAAGGTTATTTATTTTTTTTTTAATTTTCATTTAAAAAAAAAAAAAGGAATAACGAATGTATTTTAACAGTAGCGAAATGACTCCTGTTCACATAAATGAAATTTCAGATATCAAACTAATTAATATTTTTGATTTACCAGCTAAAGTAAAAAAATTCAAGTTTTTTTTTTTTTTTTTTTTTTTTTTTTGGAGGAGGGGGGGGGGGAGCATTTTTGTGAAAAGTAAAAGAAGTTATTTTTGTGAAAAAAACATTTTGTAACAAAAGAGGAAATTCAGTTATTCAAATTCAACCAAGCATTTATTAAAAATAACTTCTTTTAAGTCCTTCTTCTAAAGTTTTACTTTTTGGTGAATTTGTTTTGTTAGTAGATTACACATTTTAAAAGCTAACACAATAATAATAATTAATGAAGAGTATGTTTTTGTGGAATTGAATTTTGTGAAGGGCCTGTTTTATTAAAAGCAATTTTATGAAGGGCCCTGTTTTATTAAAAGCAATTTTATGAAAGGCCCTGTTTTATGACATGGATTTTTGTGAAGGGATCCTAAATAGGCCCCAAGTTTTGTCTGGATTGATCCTTAGTATGTGTATATGTGAAAATATGATGGGAAAAGGGGGAGGGGATAAGTTTGGTTCTGTAAGTTTATTATGTACAGCTGTTATAACTTTTTATATACCGTACAATCAATGGTTTAGGTCATATCAATTCTGTCATGATAGACAAAATTGGAAGTGACAAAACGTTTATTTGAAGAGAAGCATTGTTTTGAAACAAAGGTGTTTCTGGATTTTTTGCCTGGTGTTATTTTAAAAATGAACAATTTTTTATCAATGTATTTCAGCCCTTTACTTCTATTGTAATATTTTAAATTATATATAATTTTGAAATTAACACAGTTGAAACTTAAATGTAATTAAATAAATATTTTAAATTTCTCAAAAATTGGGAAATATAACGTAAAGCTCAAAAACAGAAATAACAATAGTATAGTGTTAATCAATGATAGAGTTGTTTAATTAATATAAACATATTCGTGATTTAAACAAAGAATAAGCCTACTAAAAATCTTCAATAGATAAATACAACTCAGATGATATATTGTTTAGTTTAAAACCACAATATATAATTTATAGAGCTAATCTTATATTTATATAACAGATCGTACATAAATAATAATAGTGTATCTTTCACACGACACAAAATTTAACTTTTACCCATATTCTACGAGTACCAAAATCAAAAACCTACAGTGAGTATTTTTTACTTATAAAAAAATGCAAATTAGTCTGATGTCTCAAATTTTAATTAGAACTTACGTACGACATTTATTTCGCTACTATTAAAATACATTCATAAATTATTTTTAAGATCAAAATTGCAAAAACAAATAACCTTAAATGCAACAATTTTTATTTTAATAGCAATTTATCTACCATTAATATAATGTTGACTATTTTTTATGGCAAATAAAATTCTTCGCGACCATGCTTATTTATATAAACAAACAATTGAACATAAAATATAGAGGATTTATATATAAATATAAACAAACCAGATAAAAAAAATTGAAGCTAATACATATATATGCGATCACATACCTTTGCATATTGTTCTTTTGTTTTATAATAGTATTAAACTTCTATTATATCTTATACACAGACACTTGATTCAGTACGTAAGCTCGTAAGCCGCCATTATTGTAAAATGTGACTAGACTTGCTCTCTCGGCTTGTTTTTGTTAACTACGCATGCTCGGTTGAAAAACTTGAACTTCAACCCTCTGTAAAGCCAGGTCCAGTAACTCCCAGTAACTGAACCCAGCGTTACATTTCGCCTTCAAACCGGTCCAGTCAGGTAGACGATGAATACCATTTTAGCTTTCGACCCGGGTTTTCGGCTTAACTCGAGGTCGAAGTTATTCGTGAATACGAGCGTAAGACAATTCTGCGCAGTAAAGGAATCTGCTCTCTGTAGTCAGAAACCTTCCCCTAGCGTCTTAATGTTTCACTTGAAACCGTACATTATTTTGCGAAACATGCTTGATTTGGCTATTTAAAATTTTGCCCAGTTTTTATCATGAAATAAATTTAGACATTATTTAAAATTTATTTTGACCTGGCTCTCAAATAGTTCGTTTATGAATGCAATCTTTTTCAAATTAAAATCTTCTTTTTAGATTGTTATCACAAAATTTGTAGAAACATACCTCGAAGACTATTTCTGTTGCAAATGCTGTAGAAACATACCACGGAAATACTTCATAGACATACTAGTATTCAAATAGCGGATCACTTAGGATATCTTTTTCGACAATTATAATTTTTTATGATAAATCATGCATAAATACATATAAGGCAAAAATAAGCGGACAGACAAGACGAAATAGTTATATTTTTCAAATAAACGTTAATCAAAAACTTAATCACTTTAATCTTAAAACTCATTAACGCGGAGTGTGAAACAATAATTCCCAAAATCTTTCCAGTCTCTCCATTTCACATATAGGAAACATATCCTTTCATTATTTCTGTTAATCCCAGAATTAAAAAAAAAAAATAGTGAAGAAGATTAATTTGGCAATCTAGTTTCGCTTGGGTCTGTGGAAGGAACACTATGGAAAGCTGTTATATGCGACAACAAATAACTAATAAAAAACTGAAATTATGAAATCTTTATCACCAGAAATATTATATACAAAATTAAATTTGAAAATATGGTTGACAGTTCACCTCTTTTCATGCTCAAAATTCCCCGTTTGTACCGGAAATTGCGAAAGAATTTTTTTACATTATCTAATGTTTGCTTCTAAATAAAGCAAAAATTATTCTGAATTTCTGAATAAAAGAAGGAGGTAAAATTGGCAGTGTGGCAACCCTATGTAAAACATCTTTAAGGTCTATAAGGGAATAATTTTAAAAAAGCTGATAACTTGGGATCAGTATTTCGACAATAATACATTTTTATAATAAATCATGCATAAATGGCAGTGTGGCAGCCCTATGTAAAACATCTTTAAGGTCTATAAGGGAATAATTTTTAAAAAGCTGATAACTTGGGATCAGTATTTCGACAATAATACATTTTTATAATAAATCATGCATAAATACATATAAGGCAAGAATAAACAGGCAGACAAGAAGAAATATTTGAAATAAAAGTAATCAAAAACTTAATCACTTTAATTTTAAAACTCATTAACGGGAAGTTTGGAACAATAATTCCCAAAATCTTTCCAGTCTCTCCATTTCACATATAGGAAACATATCCTTTCATTATTTCTGTTAATCCCAGAATTAAAAAAAAAAATAGTGAAGAAGATTAATTTGGCAATCTAGTTTCGCTTGGGTCTGTGGAAGGAACACTATGGAAAGCTGTTATATGCGACAACAAATAACTAATAAAAAACTGAAATTATGAAATCTTTATCACCAGAAATATTATATACAAAATTAAATTTGAAAATATGGTTGACAGTTCACCTCTTTTCATGCTCAAAATTCCCCGTTTGTACCGGAAATTGCGAAAGAATTTTTTTACATTATCTAATGTTTGCTTCTAAATAAAGCAAAAATTATTCTGAATTTCTGAATAAAAAAAGGAGGTAAAATTGGCAGTGTGGCAACCCTATGTAAAACATCTTTAAGGTCTATAAGGGAATAATTTTAAAAAAGCTGATAACTTGGGATCAGTATTTCGACAATAATACATTTTTATAATAAATCATGCATAAATGGCAGTGTGGCAGCCCTATGTAAAACATCTTTAAGGTCTATAAGGGAATAATTTTTAAAAAGCTGATAACTTGGGATCAGTATTTCGACAATAATACATTTTTATAATAAATCATGCATAAATACATATAAGGCAAGAATAAACAGGCAGACAAGAAGAAATATTTGAAATAAAAGTAATCAAAAACTTAATCACTTTAATTTTAAAACTCATTAACGGGAAGTTTGGAACAATAATTCCCAAAATCTTTCCAGTCTCTCCATTCCACATATCGGAAACAAATCCTTTCATTATTTCTTTTAATCTCAGAATTGCAGAAAAAAGAAGATGAGTTCGGCAATCTAGTTTCGCTTGGGTCTGCGAAAGAGAGACAAGGGAACGCTTTTACACGCGATAGATAGCCAATAGAGATTATGAGATCAAATTCATTTCGTGGTTCAGTGCCGCGTGAAATGTGAAATAATGTCTTTTCTTTGCACCGCAACAATGGAGTATAATACGCGTGTATAAACATATTCTGTTTTAAGGGTAGAGCGAACTGATTGAAATGATACTGGGTCGCTTTTAAGAAGAAAAGTATTTTTCTAAACGAATAGTCCGGAAAATGTCTTATCGACTTCATTTTTATGATATAATGCGTCATCGTGGACTGGGGGATTTGAGAAATTTAACGAGAAATAGAAGAGGGAATTTCTTATGAAAAGAATGAAGATGAAGATATTATGTTATCCTAAATGCTTCATATTCTTTTAATATCAAAATGTTTCTGAGACCGTAGAATATAATTTAACAGAAAAATATAAATGGATTTTTGGGGTATTAGTTTAAAAAATAATCTCAATGGACACAAATAATCTCGATATACACAAATAATTTGTTTTTACAGGATGTTATTTTTTCTGTAATTTGCGAAATAATAAATAGTTTTGTGAGTGAAGATATTATGTATTCTAAATGCTTCATATTCTATCTAATGGTTGGAGTATCATAGTTGAGATTTTTCCAACACAGCGAAAATATGCCGGGACCAGGACTTGAATATACTTTCCTCTATTCATTATGCTTCATATTCATTTAATAGCAACATGTTTGTGAAACCGTAGAATATCATTTTTCTGGGGGGGGGGGGGGGGAATGAATTTTTGAGGCATTAATTTTTTTTTTTTTTTTTTTTTTTTTTTTTTTTTTACAGTAAAGGAAAAAGAATAAATATTTAACCATTTCCCAAATTTGATAAATGTTTAAAAAAACAAGCATAAACACCACAACTCTTTTTATTGGTAAAGTCCATTTAAAAAAGCATGCTGTTATTGTTCTTGTAATTTACGAATTATTCGTGCTAAAGACTATAGCTTTGTGAATGAAGATATTATGTATTCTAAATGCTTCATATTCTTTTAATATCAAAATGTTTGTGAGACAGTAGAGTATAATATTACAGGAAAAAAAAAATGGATTTTTGAAGTATTAATTTAAAAAATAATCTCAGTGAACACAAATAATTTTGTTTTTAGAGTAAAGAAAATAGAAAAAAACTCTAACTCTTTCGGTACGGGAAACTATTTTTATATTGAATCGTACCATGTTTTACAAAAATTTTCTTTGTGGTAGATTTCTCTTGAAACTATCTTAATATACTATGTTAAGTATGCTGAAAGTATCTTAGTATTGCAGCGATTACATATCAAAAAGTGGTACGCGTAGAATACAAATTTGTCCAATGGTACATATTTGTACCAACAGGTTCCGAAAGAGCTTAGACATAAAATTATTTAAATTCAGTGATTACAATTATAATAATTATACAGAAATATTAAAAAGGATATATCAGAAGGATATATAAGAAAGGATATATAAAAAATAAAGAAAATAAACGATAAATAAAGGTTTTTATTATTATTATTATTACACGCTTTATTTATTTATTATTTTATTTTCTACTTTTTAGTGTTTAAAAAAATTATTTTTGCAGTTTCACAGCCAGTTGGTATATTTTAACGAGCAAGGATTGGCATATAATTAACTCCATTGTTATTGCTATTCATATACAGTTGTAACCAAAATTACTATTTGGTATTTCTCATCTGCTCCCGGCTAACGAAAAATGCTTTAAGATTAATATATAAATTTATAATTAAGTTCTAAAAATAGTAAAATGTTCTATTGTCATCGGAAACACAACTGTGTACATAATTTTTGTAATTCTAGCATATATAGCAACCTAATGAAAAATCGATTACAAAATTACATCATTATATACATGAACTATGTTAAGTTAAAATAGTCGTTGAGGGGCCACCGTAATACTTACCCATCATGGATATGCATAATATAAGATATGAAAATAAAACATGTGTAAACTATTTATAAAATGCATTGAAATTCGAATAAAATCGTGGCTTGATGACGTCATACACTTTAAATGCTCTATTACTGAATTGCGTAGAAGAAACATGCTTGTAACTCCAAAATTTATAATCATATTATCTAACGGTTTACTGCGTCGGATTAAGCGTCTCATTTTCAATTAAAATATATCTTTGAATTGAAATTTGAATGAAATACAGGGTCATGAAAAATTGAAGAATGTGAAAAATAGGATTACAAATATCTGGGCAACTGATTATCCGATCGACTTCGTTCTTCATGCAAAATTTATGTTTTTTTATTGTCTTTTATATTCACACCTTATAATAAACAATTTCGAAAAGTTTTATATACCTTAACAGAACGAATATTTCGAGAGTCCGAAAAAAATAGTTCTGGATAATAGAGATTACTGAAATTCAACAAGCTTCTTCCCATTATTACATACTAAGTACATACCAAATTTCAAGTCTCTATCTCAATTTGTTCGGGAGATAGAGCATTTACAGACACACACACAGACAGACGGACGGTAATTTTTTTTTCTCTAAAAATATGTTTTTCGGATTCTCCAGTGTCTGAAACGTGTAAATCCGTCAATTTTTTTTTCGATTTTCAAAACGATGACAAGACTTACCCTATACTACATATGATAGGTAAGTAATAAATGAGTATAAAATGCCCTTAATTATTTCATTCCTCAATTGTTTCTAAAATTCTAATTTCTTGAAAAATCAAATGTTTAATAACATTCGAAATTCAGAGACAAAGCAAAACAATGGTGTTATTAATTGTTTTAAAATAAAATTGTTAAAGTTTATTATTTCGGTAAATGTTTGAAAACCTTGTGAAGTTTATGTCGTCACGTAGTAAGTACACGATGAAATTAAATAAGTTAAAATTTTATAAATATTAAAAAAAGCAAAACAAGCATAAACATAGCAATCTTTTTTAATGGTAAAGTCCACTTAAACGACAGAATGTTAATTTTTTTTAATGAGCGAAAAATTCTGGTATATAAATAGTATATACTTATCTGGTATATACTTATAAATAGTTTTTTATGTAATATGGTTTCATAATATTTCTTTCTAAATGGGAAAATTTAATGTAATGTAATAAAGCATTCCGTGTTTCCTATTTCAGTAATATATCTGAAAATGCGTATGTAAATATTTTAATTAAATGCTAAATGTTGTGGGTCAGTTAAAAAAAATATCAGCTGTTTCTTAATTATAGACTATATTCAAAACTCTTTTAAGCATTTCATTTATACAACGATCACAAATAAAAAGCTAAACACTGAAAATAAAGCTATAATATAAACATTTTTGCTCATAATGTTTTAAAATCAGAATTCTAGTAAAATATTGTGCGTTTTTGGGAATTCAATTACAGTCGCTATCATTTCCTAATCTATTTTAATGAAATTCTTTTCATTGAAATGGAAAGTTTCGCGATTTGAGATACTAAACTTTTTTTGATACCATGGCGTTTATTTGACTTAAAAATTGATATGAAGTAGTTATTTCATGCAAGATTAACTTCCTGGATGATATTGAAGGAGTATACCTTTAAAAAGGGAGATTCTGCACTAGATATATTGGTAATCGTGAATCAATAAAACTTTGAGAGCAAACTGCGTGCTTCAAGAATTTCGACCTAGAAAAGTCGATGATAAACAATTTAGTTCGTTAGAAAGTTAATAGATCGGTTCTGTAGATAGTAGAATTTGCTCTGTAGATCTCGTAACTGAATTTTCAGAAAACGGATAAACATTTTCTTTTGTATTTGTTTAAATATATTCTCATTCTTTTGAGTAAATCGATTTATAATCTGTTTAATGCCAAATATTTATCCAAATTCTGTTAAATAAAAGTTCCCAAAAGAGTTTATAGTAGCAGAGAAAGTTTACGTAATACATCTAAAAACAAAAAAATAAGGAATTTCGATTTATTCAGCCAGTTTACCTGCACACGTTATCCTCTGTCTAATTATCTGCCCGCTTACCTGTTTCGCTTCATATTATCAGATATCATCTCTGTCTTTTTCTCTGTTCTTGTTAAACTGTACCTCTCTCCTCTATATATATGTCTCTAGCAGTCTGCCTATATATTTCCCTGTATATGTCTGTAATCTAAATACTGAAATAGTATTCAGATTTCTATATTTCTGTCTATATGTCCTATACCTATGTAATATATCTTTCTCTGTGCCAGTTGTGTGTATGTGTGCAGTGATCTCTCACTTATACGCGATGTTCAGCAATTACTTTTCCGTACCACTAATTTAAAACAGTAAAATTCGATTTATAAATTCTGCGATTTAATAAGGAGAAAATTACTTTAAAACGAAACTGGTGCTGAAAAATAATTATCGTGTATTGCGTATAAAGGCCATTGTATTTATCCATGTATACACACGGTTTATATTGTTATGGTAAGAGCAGAATTTTCTTTTAATTCTTTAATTTCATTCATTTTTGTTGACATTTATACCTTTTATTTCAATATGATATAATATTTTACTGTTTTTCTTTTGGTATTGATATGGCATTACTTTCATTTGGATTTCAGAATTGATCCACTCTTAATTTTTCAATATTGTCCCATGTCGTGTTGCAGTTGATTAGGCAATTTGAGTGTAGTAATTTCTGTCTCACCGCTTACTATTCTCAAACAGAAATCATTTGCAACTTAGTTATATTGCGAGACATTGTCCTTGATAAAGGGTTTTATACTTGAGTTTTCATTTTTTTTTCTTGTAATAGTTTTACATTCTGTTATTGGATTTTTACCTCCTACTTTTTTTTTAAAATTCAATCTATGCATTTTTCAATCGTAGATATATATTTTCTATCGCATTCTAATTATTGATTAATATACATTTTGTCATGTTTCTTGTGATTTAATAGCTATAATTATTGCAAAAAGTTTATATAGATATATAGAGAGAGTATTCATGTTTATATATTTCTCAGTCTGTTTCTATACACATTGTCTGCCGTTCCTATACCTATGTATGACATTTTCAACTGGGACTGAAAATTTTCTGTTTCAAATACGAACATTTCTTTGACATCTGCATCTCAGACAATGAATATATTAAGCAGCACACGTTCTCTTTTCACCGTGCCCAAAGAAACAATACGATCGAAATTAAAACTCAATTCAAAAACTCATTTCCTTTCGCTCATATTTCTCTGTGTTTATTCAGATCAAACTCGTAGAAAATCGAAAATCCGTCTTAGCTAAAACTACTTACTTGTTTTCTTAAATGATTAAAACCCGAGCTGGTGTGCTGCCAGCGCGACACATTTTTGTTCTTTTATACATTCTTCGTCATAAACCCTCACGGAGATTATCTCCTGTCTCCAGTTATTCATTCAAACTCTGTAAAGCAGAACTCCTGTGCACACACGCACAGAAACTAAAGCATCAAAGATCTTAAACATGGAGAGAATTCTATTTACATTTGGTTTTCCAAAGGGTGGTAAGCGAGGTCAGAAACTCCCCTTTAATAACGCTCTCGTTGAAAAGACAAATAGGAGCCCCTGATTTGTCTTTCTTGCACGGTTTAATTACACTACGCAAACACTTGGTCACGCACACCTCATTCTGGGACGGGAAGATTAACGAGTGATATTGCTGAGGCACAACTCTTCTTTTCTTATTATCGCTTGTTTTAGGCAGGAGACGGGTGAAATTTGACAGTGTGCAAAATAAACCCAGGTTTTCGTTCTGCATTTGTCTGAATTTGTTTCCTAGTTACACGAGGAGTATTATCATGATATTAGAATAGAAACTTCCCTAAAGCGAATTGAGTTTAATCTTGTGTAAGGACCGTCACTTAATAGTGGGTACAAATTTAACAGTTATGTATGTGAAGAACTTTAATGAACTCAAAATGAAGTGAAGTGTGTGGTAAATTATAAGTGTTAAAAATGTATCCATCCTTGCCGATAAATTCCATTTTAAATAAAAGTAATGAAAAGTGTTTATTAAAACTGTAATGTTTTCGGATTGGAATATTAACGACTGATATTGGTGAGGAACAACTCTTCATTTCTTTATTATAGTTTGTTTTAGGCAGGAGACGGGCGAAATTTGACAGTGGGCAAAATAAACCCAGGTTCAGCATTTATCTGAATTCGTTTCCTAGTTACACGAGGTGTATTATCATGATATTAGAATAAAAACTTCCCAAAAGCGACTTCAGTTTAATCTTGTGTGAGTACCGTCATTTAATAGTGGGTACAAATTTAATAGTAGTTATTATGCGTGTGAAGAACTTTAATGAACTAAAAACGAAGTGAAGTGTGTTAAACTTATAGCATGACAAACATATATTCAGTCATTATGATGCATTTTATTGGCAAGGAAAAGTGTCGAAAACTGTTTATTAAAATTTCATTGTTTTCTGACCGTAACGAATGATATATTGCAGAGGCTTAACTCTTCTTTATTATCACTTGTTTTAGGCAGGAGACGGGTGAAATTTGAGAGTGTGCAAAATAAACCAAGGTTCTGCATCTGTCTGAATTCGCGTTTCAGTTACACGAAAAGTATTATCATAATATTAGAATAGACTAGGGAGCTCTGCCCCCTGCTCGCTACGCTCACCAGCCCCCGTTCTGATTTCACAGCCTCTTAAAACCTGGTAATGCATCCTGTTTTAAAAAGATGATGATGATGATATCACGAACGGCGACTATTTTCTGTAATCAGGTTATAATGCTTTTTCATTTAACTGGTTATAATGCTTTTTCATTTAATTCATCTTTTTTATTTTAATATTCATGTGTAAACACAATTTTTATGACGTAATTTTCTTTATTTCCTGCTTTCAACACGTGATCATTTAATTATTATTTTAAACTTTCATTATTGTTTTTAATAGTCTTGCGCAAATACATTTTTTATTTGAGATAAAACATAATCCCTTGCGCTTATTTAGAAATTGGCAACAATATAAAAAAATGACTTTTTCAATAAAAGATTTTTTACTCGTTTTTTAAGAATTTTTTGAGTTTTTATTGTCCGACCGTGATAATTTTTTTAATTTCTGAAAGCTTGTTATATTTCGCGTCTGGTGGTATGATTTTCGAATCCGTAGGAGGGCTAGAAAAAAAAGTAATAGCTCTTCAAAAAAGTCCCTAGTAAAAAAGCGATGAGAATAACCCGGAATATCTACGCAGAATTTGATTGGTCCATTTCTAAATCGTTGTTGGCTCAGTTCCAGATTACTTTTTTTTTAATATAGAAGGAAACTTCTCCAAAGTGACTTGAGTTTAATCTTCTGTGACGACCGTCATTTAATAGTGGGTACAAATTTAATAGTTATTATGTGTGGGAAGAACTTGATGAAGTAAAAAGGAAATGACGTGTGGTATATTGTAAGTATTAAAAATGTATTCATCCTTCCCGGTGTATTCCGTTGTTATATAAACGTTATGAAAAGTTTTTATGAAAGTTATAATAAATATTTTCTTATATTTGTGTAGATGGATCGGATTATTACCCGATCTAAACCCGAAAATTAAAATTCAGTCAACTCGTAATCCGTCTTAAAATCGACAAAGCAACTTTCATCGACCCAAAAAGCAATCTGATCCAGATAAATAACTTTTGTCGAAGTTCAGTACAACTCAAACACGATTTGAAATCTGAAAATAATGAAAATTATTGCCAGACTTTAATGGATTTGTGGAAAAATAGTTAAAAATTGTGTCTCTGATATGAATTTTATTTTTTATGAAGAAAAATGAATATATATACTCATTCGTTTTCAAAAAATAATATTGTTTTACACCCGAAAACAATATGTTCTGGACCATTTTGAAAAATCATATCCCGATCTGTGAAAACCAAAACCTAATCCGAAAACGAAAAAAAAATGACGATTGCTATTCAGCCACCATTGTTGAATAAAAGCTTTGAAATTTGTCTATGTGAAATACAATACATCTTTTGGTATTTCTATACCAATATACGTCTCCAGCTCAAGAATTAGTACCGAATTCAAAGAGAAAATTTTTATTGTAACAAATAAATAGCAGTTTATAAATACTATTAACAGACTTTTATAAATTACATGAAGGCACATATAAATAGATTGATTGATATTGAGACATAGAAATAGACAGTGAGAAAAATAAGATACATTTAAAGAGATATATAGCCGTATATATATTTTGATAGATACAAAAAGAAAGGCATAAGAAAATAAATATATAGATAAATGGTAGATAGGTAGGTAAAGAGACAGAGAGAGAGAGATAAAGAAGGGAAAAATAGTTAGAAAGTGCGTTAGAGACATACAATGAAAGGAAGAAAAAGATGATGAGTGTGTTATGAGCTAAGATGAAAGAAAGATGTATTTCATGAGCAAGATTTTAAGAGAAAGAATTATGCTTCTTTCCCTTTTTTTAGAGAAGGAATTATTTTAATATTAATTTATTAAACAAGAAGACTTTGACGGAAAGCTAAAGTCAAAGATTTGATATAAAGATTGAGTAAAACAGGAAAACTCAAAGATAAAAAGAAAAGTTCCCAGTTAAACTGATGGCATTGAGCTCACAGGCTATTCACACTAATTGTGTATTATACTCAAACAATTATATAATTCTGCATGAAATACCCATTTAGCTAAATGAAGGGAGGATTAGCCCCCCCCCCTTTATGCTTAACCAATGAACCTCCAAATCTAAGCTGGAAAGCGCCTTATCAGAATAAACCGGTATACCAAATTTGAAGCAAATCGGATAATTCTGCATGAAAAACTCATTTATCTAAATTAAGGGGGATTAGCCCCCCGTCCCCCCTTTATAATTAACCAATGAACCACCAAAACTAATCAGAGAAGGGCCTTATCAGAATGAACCTACATACAAAAGTTGAAGCAAATCAGATATTTCTATCAAGAGTTATCGCGTTAGGTACATACATGCAGAACTTGCAGGTACATTAGCTCTCAGGCTTTGATAGCCTGTGAGCTAAAAAAGAAAAAGCACTATCGTCATTCTTAGAAATACTTGAAAAGAAAATTTCAGACAAAATTAAGAACAATATAATTTGAAGGATAAAAATATTTCGAAATCCGTTTATCAATGAAAATATATTAAATAATTTAATTATTTTTAACTAAAAGATTAATAAGTCTTTACATTGTTATGGAAATTTCTTAAGAACAAAAATCATTGCTCTTCTGAATAATCTCTTAACAATGTTGCGAAACACTTAAACAAAGTTGTAAAGAAAAATACTCAAATCTTTATTTATTTATTTATTTTGTAAGGCCATGATACATTTAACAACCTCTTTATATAGCATAATTTATTTTAAACCTTTTCTTGAATGTATAACATAATGCTTTTAATCCATAAAAAACATTAAAATGTAAAATTAATACAGGGTCATCGATAAATAATGCCGGGATTTCAAATTTGTATTACACAAATAAAGAAACATATAGGAACATAAATTTAGTATTAAAATATTAAGAAAAGTATCAAGTTTTATATCCATTTCAATACGTTTCGATATGTGCACCATTAATCGCTCGACAGACGATATTCAATCTTCCTCCATGTCCTGTGAAGCATCTCTGGAGTTACAGGTTTAAGTTTATATTATTATAATTTGACGTTTTAAATGGCGGATATTAGTAATTCTTTCACTGTACACAATGTTCTTAATGTATCCCCAGAAGAAGTCCAGAGGTGTAAGTTCAGGACTTCGTGGAGGCCCCGGAATTGGACCATCTCGTACAATCCATGAGTTGGGGAACTTCTCATTAAAGGATGCACGCCATCTAGTGAGCAGACAATATTCAATCTTCCTCCATGTCCTGTGAAGCATCTCTGGAGTTACAGGTTTAAGTTTATATTATTATAATTTGACGTTTTAAATGGCGGATATCAGTAATTCTTTCACTGTACACAATGTTCTTAATGTATCCTCAGAAGAAGAAGTCCAGAGGTGTAAGTTCGGGGCTTCGTGGAGGCCCCGGAATTGGACCATCTCGTACAATCCATAAGTTGGGGAACTTCTCATTCAAGGCTATACGCCATCTAGTGAGGAAAAACTTATATTCTTTCACTACATTTCAACACAAGAATTATTTCCGTAAGTTTAAGAATTATTTATATATATATATATATAAGGTTGCAAAACCCCGGTATTCTTTTTCGATGACCCTGTATTATAAAACCCTGTATTATAAAATTATCTCAAATAAAACGATGAATCAAAAATTGAAGATGGAGTATATAGAAACTCTCATCTTGGATTTAAAAATAAATTGACAGTATGGCGTCTAAACATTACAAAATTTAATCAATATAAAATTACTTTTTTTATATGCTCATATTTTAAAACTCAAAAATTCCATCCCCTCATCTTAATTTATACATTTAACAGCCACTTTATATCGTGTAATTTCTTTTAAACATTTTCTTGAATGTATAACTTAATGCTTTAATACATTAAAGACATTAAAATTTTAAATTACTATTATAAAATTATGCCAAATAACACAACAATTTAAGATAGAGTATATAGGAACCCTCTTGTTAGATTTAAAAATAAATTGACAGTATGGCGTCTAAACATAATAAAATTTAATCAATGTAAAATTACCTTTTAAAATACTGTATACTCATATTTTAAAAACTCAAAAATTTCATCCCCTCACCTTAATTTCACTGTACATAAATATTTACAATGCCAGATTAAGAATTTTAAGCACTCTTATGAGAAATTTGAAACTTCTATAACAAATTTGAACGCTTTAAAGGATATTTCCACTCGCGTTTTATCCATGTAACTCAATAAGTCTTTCACTGATAAATATTTAAAAATATATTAAAGAATGTTAAAGCATATTAAATATAAATTACGATCGAGTACTTTCGTTTTTAATATTTCATTTTTATGCATAATTAGATTAATGTTTTAAAGCAAGGAATATAGCATAAAAATAATATAGTAAAAGCTTTTTCAAGACATTTTTTTTAGTTTGCGTTTCAAAATAAGTTATCAATTTATGTAGAAAAAAAGGAATGAAAAAATAGAATAAATTCCAATTAAAAAATTCTTTTAGCCTTTTAAATTTATTGGTTATCTTTATTTAAATCACTTTACGGAACACAATGACAAAAATAAAATTAGTGAAATCCATTTTTAAAATTAAATCACTATGATAAGCGAGCTCCTTTTCATTAAAAAAAGCTTCAGCTTTGCTGAAAAGAAATTAACATACTGATCGACATTTTTTTAATCTTTATAAAACTGCATTTTCCTCCATAGAATTTCTAAAAATTATTTTTTTTAATAAACATTTTAACTTTTTAGAAGACAAATTAAATTTCATTTATCGGTTATGTTAAGTGACTGCTATAAAATCTGATTATAACATTTTCAATATAGATTAAAAAGAAAATACTTTTGAATTTTAGCCAAAAGAAATGCTCGGCAAAAAAAAAAATTACGGAAAAAATTAATATAGAAAATGGCCTTTCTGTTATCGTGTCAGGAATGATAAATGGTTATTTGCTTAGACACTTGGAATATTTCTGTTTTCTGTTCAAATTCTTTCAACTTTTGTTCTTTTCGTCAGAATTTTTCTCGGCTCTATGTATGTTGCCGGGACAAAAAAACTTTCAAATAATTAATTTTATGTGTAAGAAATAAATAATTGAAGAAATCGTGTATTTGATAGTTATTGCAGTTTCAACAAATTTTACAAAGTTCTTCGGGAAAAGTTCAAAGTTTGTCGTTCTGTTGTTTTCTTTCCATTTTACTTATTTTTCTCTATCTCTAAAAAAAATTGCATGGAAACAAAGCGAAAAGATTTTCGAAAAAATTAATATTAGTTTTGTATTGTGCTTACTGTATACACGGTGGGAGATTCATAAAATTAGATCGAATAAATATTTTATTTTCAATTATTATTATTATTATTATTATTATTATTATTATTATTATTATTTTGCAGCGAAGAGTATTATAAACATCAATCACGATAAATCTTTTTTTTTATTTCCTAATACTCTCTTAACTGTTTTTCTCAAGAAAACAGAAAGAATTTACGTAAGTTTAACATTAATTTGCAATGCAGGATTCAGAAGAAGTTGATTTTACAAGTTTTATTTCATTTTCTATGATATTTTTTAACAAAGAATGATGCACCATTTTTTAACACTAAATACATATACCAACAACTGGTCATTCGACCACCAAATGAATATTTTGAAACGAAAACTAATTTTCAAATGAAAAAAAACATTTCAATTCGAACTAGAAATTTCTTCATAAAGTAAATCAAATATAAATCACACAGATATAAAGTTAGATTAAAAAAAAATACTAAATAGCTTTAATAAAAGTTATGGAGTAAAATATTTTTTACAAAAGTTGAGTAAAATTGTCAGTATGTTTAGTGATGAATTACACTTTTTAATGAAGGTTTTACTATGTTTTAAGGAATTTGTTTTATGTAGGACGTTTAGTGTGGGCTACAAAAGAAAAGGGATCAAATAGATTTTGTTTTTTACAATGATATTTTTACGAATTAGGTTGATTGTGAACATCAGGTATAAGAATTTTAAATTTTTACACTATATAAGAAAGTTTCAGTATCTTAAGAATTTAAAAAATTATCTTTATTCAGCATACGTAATCCGACATTTAGAAAAATAAAATAAATAAATGATTTTATATTCATATATTACATAAATACTACATAAATGCTGATTTTCATCAAATTTATACCATTCCTAGCAGCTCAACAACCATGTAACTGCCGTATTGTTGTGTTGGATGTAGCATTTATTGTAGAAAAGAGTTAAATGCTACATTAAAACCCTTTCACCGTTTGAGGATTTTAAAATATTTCTATAAATATTTTTGTAAATCCCAGAATATATATATTTTTTAATCGATGTTTGATGGTATAATATCTTTTATATCTCCTCATTCTATATACGGTTCAAAAAAGTATTATGTTTAAATTATTATTTTTTTAATTATGTATTATTTTTGTCTACAGCCATTTTAACATGATTACATGAAACGGAAAAACACGGGCCTAACGCTTAAAGGGTTAAAAACGCACGTATACATGTGTGAGTGTGTGTGTGTGTAATAATTGAAAGGGATGTTTTTCCTATTGTTTCATTTCTTATTTTGGAATTATTTTTAATTATTTTTCCCATTCACTATGATAATATGTTTATTATAATGTTTTCTATGTTTTATAGGTTATATTGATATTGGATTAGCATTTTACCTATACGGAATCCAGGATTTAACCATTCTTAATTTCTATTATATTGATAAGTATTGTCTCAGTTAATCGAATAATTTTAGTATAGAAATTTCTGCGTAACCGCTTTCTATATTCAAATCATTTGCGATTTCCTTATATTGCGGAATATTGTCCTAATGACGTGCTTCCCAATATAAGTTTCCATTTTTCTACAGCATTGTTCTTTCCTTCTGTTTTTAGATTTTTTTCTTCTCCCTTTTAATTAACCAGCGCATTTGGCAATATTGGATTGATGTTATTTTCCTAATGCATTCTAATAGTTGGTTAATTTCTAGAGTGTTTCGATTTTTATATTCTAATTCAATAGTAATTTTATTTGAAAAAAGTTTTATTATATATATATATATATGAATAAAAAATTAATATATATAGTATCCCGTTTTCAACGTTCGTTCTATTCAAGACTTGTTAAATGATCTTCGGTTTTATAGGTATTTACGTATCACGGTTTGGCATCAGTATGCTCAGTGCTGACGCTGAGTTTGTTAGCATTTAACGGTGTCTTTTTTTCAAACTCATAAAATAAATACAAAACAAACATTTAAAAAATAGTAAAAGATATATGAACGTCAGGTATACGTACGTTAGGTATACGAATGTTATTTTAGCTTAAATCTGGAGAATTTCTTATTCAAATTACTGATTTCTCAAAAAAAAGTCGGAACAATTATTTTTAATGAATAAATTAAATAAAAATTACTATTCAAAATTTTCTGGTATGAATTAGGAATAATAATCACGTAACGTCACCTCTCGCTTTCAATGTCTGTTCTTTTCAGGATTGTGATCACATTCCTTTGCCTTGGAAATGTTAAGTCATCTTCAGTTTTATTGGTATTTACGAATCACGGTTTGGTATCAGTATGCTCAGTGGTGAGTTTGTTGGCATTTAACGGTCCTTTTTTCTTCTTTTTTTAAATAAAAAACAAACATTTAAATAGTATATAGTTTTGTTATTTATGAACATTTGGTTTTAACAACCGTCAGGATTTCATAAGGCTGATAGTGTTTTCATAACCAGGGAAAATCGTGGAATCCATAATTCGACTCTTTCAATCTCAATCAATAGAAAAAAAAAACAAAAAAAACAATCAACCTTTTTGGCCAATAAATCTTTCATTGGATGTTACCTATACGAATAAAAGCGATCTTGTCCATTACTCATCAGGCTTCTAAGCGTCAAGAAGCATTTGACGTAAAAAAGTCATTGATTCATTTCGAATAAGCCTCTGCTCTGAAAATGTGTATATTCATGGCTTGTAACTTCCATTAAAGCTATTGATTTTAGTTACTCAATCTCCTCCTGAAAGACGAGAAGAAGAATTGAAGGAATGGTTTTGGAAACTCTTATACATTATACGAACATTGATTAACGCGGAAAATTCTTGTTTAATTCACAATTTTCTTTCACTCTCTCTCTATCTACCAGACAGTAATAATTTTCCGTTAATAGCTGTGTTTCCGAGAAAGTAATTTGAGTGTTTATGATTACGTTAATTAGCGGTTTAGCGATATAATATTTTTTTGATTTGCTTTAATAGCGAGAGCGAATGATTTTGGAATTTGGGATTAAAATGTGAAGTTAAGGAGACAATGGACATTAGAAACAAAATCACCAGTTTTCAATGGATAAATTTGAAAATTGACAGACTTGTTAATAGCAATAGATTAATTTTAACATAATTATTCAAATTGGTAAAGAAATCATATGAGTTGTAATTTTCCAACTGGACGAAAAATGTCCGGGTCAGGATTCGAACCTCCGATCTCTTGGCTGAAACTGGATGAATTACGCTCTCCAGATTTGACCGGGATAGCTCAGTTGGTAGAGCATGGCAGCTTCAGCCAAGAGATCCCACGTTCGAATCCTGGCCCGGACATTTTTCGTCCAGTTGGAAAATTATAACTCATTTATTAATAACAAGCTCAAATAGATATATTCAAAATTTTGTGTTAAAATAATAAGTTTTTAAATTATTCAATTTTTAAATATTTAGCGTAACGAATAATCGTCATATTTTAAAATGTCCCATGCTCATTTCTTTTGTATAGAATTTGACAATATTTATTTATGAGATACTTTTTATATATTAGAAAGGAAGTTGGCACTAATTGTAAAAGTTCGCTGAATATACCATAAGCAGAGAAATATATTTTCATAATTATACATTGTTTTATTTTTTTTTCTAAAAAAAGTAGCTTTATATTTCCATATGCGCATAGATTTCAACTCTAAAACTCCCTTGAAATACAACTTTTTATACTAACATTTATTTATTATTGTATAGAGGATATACTGTATAAATTTCAAAAGAATCTGATAATTAGGAATGCAGGTAGAACATTTCGAAAGTTAGAAGTGAGCGAAATTTTAAATTTTGAAAAAACAGCATTTCAAGTAAAAAAAAAAAAAAAAAAAAGAAAAAAAGTAGAATTTTTAGAAATACAAAAGCTCATATGTCTGCGGAGAAGCGTCAGAATTGAAAAATTCTTTTTTTTTTTTTTTTTTTTTTTTTTGCACCAGATAAATTATTGCATCGAATTTCATAATTCCCCAAGCAAAATAAATCAATTGTTTAGTCGAATTTCGTAGTTTTGAATGTTTACTGTCCCCTTAAATAAGGTTTACGCTACCGTTATGCACATTTGTAAAGGCTATTTAAAGACTAATTCACACGGTTCCTACTTTTAAGCATCTCTATTTCAGAACAGTGAACTTTATCTTACATAAATTCTGCGCTTATAGAAGGCAAAATTTAGTATTCGGGAATACTGGTACTCAAAATTAGAAGTTGTGCGAGCCCTACTTACACGAAATTTGAAGACATATTAATTACTCAGGCAGGCTCAAGGAATTTTATCATAGTATTTAAGAAAAAAAGTATTCTATGAAATGAATAAATTGCCAATTAAGAAATATTTCCATTATTTCATATATGAAAATTACAGTACGTATATTTAAGTTTGAATGTCACATCAATGCCAACCATATAATAAAGCCATTAACAAATGTGCCGTTATGCTGAATATTTTAAAGTCATAAAGCTAATAGCGAACCATCACAAACTATTCAAATTTCGTATACATGACGGAATTTTTTTACGAAAAATAGAATATCGTCGGATTTTAAGGTGTGGCATTCACAATTAAAAATATTTTTGGCTAATAAAACTCTTTTGGATGATAAATAAAAGAGGCTTGTTTACTACAAATAATTCTCACTCGATCATTATTCATCCGACATAAAAAAATATTTGGCGTAAAAAATATTTTCTCTAAATTCAGACAGTTGATTTCTAACCTGTGACCTCTTGCTTAGAAATCGTGGTTGGTTGGTTGGTTGATTTATGACGGCCGATTATCTACACGAGGAATATAGGCCCTAGGGGAGTGCCCTCCTTGGGGGTCTTTCCAAGGGATCCTAACCCGTATTTACGGCAAGGTTCGAAGAAAACTCCTAACGGTTAGGTCGACGAGCGTGACAGAAGTTTGAACCCAGCACCTCCCGTCTACCAGTTTTGAGAGCAGAACCTCTCAGCCACTGGTGGGGCGCTTAGAAATCGTGATTAATCTCGGCATCATACAGGGTGATTCACTACCAAGTGTACAAACTTTGAGATGTGGTACAGCTTACTAAAACGAACATTTTTTGCTATGGGGAAAGCTAGATCGCAATCCATTATTCAGTCAATAATGCAGGGTGTTTCACTACAAGTCGAACCTGAGTTTTCGTTCATAGCTTTATAATAATGAAAGTATTTTACCAATATTTTCAAAATACATACTTTGCATTTCATGGAACGTGATAACGTTCCAAGTATTGCTGAAAAGGCTACGATCTGCGTCTAAACAACACTTACCTAGACACTTCATTAATTTGGAATGTAGTTCATGGTACACATTCCCGCAATACCTCTCACATTTCACACAAAGTAAAATAATTCTGTTGAAAATATCTTCATTACCGTTAAAATTATGAACAAAAACTTGTGTTCGCCTTACAGTGAGTTACCCTGTACTTATGACTGAATAAGTGGAATGCTACCCAGCATTCCTATACAAAAAAAAAATTGTTTCAGGACATAGAGAACATAGAAAACATACAACATAGAGAATGGACGAAGATAGAGCTCGAAGACGCAGGGGTTCGCTGTTAGCCTCGGACCAACACTTTTAGCATTTCGAGGTGTTTAATTTATTCATTTTTCCTTTTAACTTTGTCCGGTTTCAATTTTCAGATTTTTCTTTCCCTGTTCTGTCTGGCTTCCGCAAGTGTCTCGGTATAAAAGGGACGTAGCAAAGGACCATCACACGATACGCCGCGCTCCGCGAATTCCGCGGCGATAAATTCCGTAATTCTAAATCTTTCCCCTTAAAGCTTTTACATGCGGTAGTGAATCACCCTGTATAGGAGTTGCCACTGATTAGGGTATGACTATTTCCATAGCATGTATAAAACTAGCTAGTGGTATAAAATCAGAATAAATTTGAACTAACGTTTTAATCTATCTCCCAAAGTGATTCGAATAAATAAAACCAGTCTCGCTGCCATCAGAGAAAATACACAGAATCAATTAACATCAAAGACCCAAGTATGAAAACCTTCGCGAAATTCCCAAAAGATTTAACAAAATATATACAAATAAATTCCGAGAAAATTTAAAGTATTTCCAGCAATATCTAAAAGGTCTCGATATAAATTTATTCTAAATAATGAGCGAAGATTAAAAGTCACTCTTCAAATTCTTCCATCACAATTTCTGCACACTACTCCCGAAATTCCCCCCTTCCCATCAACCCCGATATCCCTTCTGCGCCATCGTTGCGCACTGTCGCGTTTTCTAATCGAATTCCGAAGGGGCCTCCCTTGCTGCGATATTGAATATCGCTTTTCTAGCGGCGCGACCCAACGCTATTAAAAAGATTGGCTAAAGGCTGAATTAAAAGTATTTCCCGCATTTATTTCTTATTTTATTTTTATTTATTTTTTGCTTATTTTTCCCCGAGAAAAACTTTTTACTTATTTCACCCTCCTTTTCATTTTTGTATATTCTGCAGTCTCTTATACTCCCGCATTTCCATAGAGAGAATGCACGAGTTTTTTTTATTTTTTGTTGTTGTTGTAAGCTCTAATGTTGGTGACCCCCATAAGGGGTATTGGTTTGTTAGAATCGGGGAAGAAGACTTGAATTTTGTGCGTGGTTTTCTTGCTTTTATTTTATTTTATTTTTCACTTTGCTTTCTTCTTGTCTTTTGTTAGATGTTTTTATTTCTTGTTTCCTGCAGAGATGTTTTCGCATATTTTATAGAAGTATATTAATGATTTGAGGAAACAAATAGAATATAAGTTGCATTGCATCTTTTATTTTATTTATTTTTATTTATTTTTTCGTATTCGGTGAAATTTATTTAATGCATTTTCTTTGTAGGTACTTTAGATAATGGGAAAATGTTGAATAATTATTCAATTGCCTTTTCTTAACACTTTCCCAAAAATACACTTTGAAAGTATTTATAATGTCAGTTTGTCTGTCTGTCTCTGCTTTTCAGTGTTCTACAGTTTTTTAGAAAATAAGTTTGAACTGTCAGGAAATTTATTTATGCTCTACAAATTCATCTTAAAAGTTTTTCGCAAAGGTGTACAAATAATTTTCTGTATTGCTATCCATGGAATGCTGATTTTTTTTAAAAATACATTTTAACACGTTATATTCAATTTCAAAAACCAACATAATTTATACATCAAGAAAATTCTGAGATGTTCCCTACTAATGAAGAGTTTTGTGCGTGGTTTTTTTGGTTTTATTTATTTATTTATTTTTTACTTTGTTTTCTTCTTGTCTCTAGTTCAATAATTTTACTTCTTGTTTTCTGCAGATCTGTTTTAGCATATTTTATAGAAGTATACTTATGAATTTGTTTTTTCTTTTACCGCTGACCAGGCCTCTACCGACCGGGCGGAGTGCCTAGCTTAACGAGTTGTGTTACCTGGTCGTGGGGGTCGATCCACCTGACTGGCACCTTCGCCGTCACGGCTGCAATGCTATTTTGGGAAATACTTTAGTTTACTGTGTTGGCCACTTCTAGATTGCTATTAACTATGTTAAATTGGTGATATGCATCACCATACATTTCAACATAGTTGAAAAGAGTTTGTGACTTCGGTTTGTCTGTGCTCTAACTCGCGTACATATATTCGGATTACCATGTAATATACGAAGGTTATTTTTAAAATAAGGTTCGTTTTTGAATGTGATCGCCGCAGTGCGCATGCACGTTTGCTTCCAGCATGCTTTGCGCGTGTTCAGAGATGCGCGTTAGATTTGCAGCCGTATCGTCTGTCTGTGTGCTGCGCTGTAGAAGATTATAATGTTTAAGAAAATTGATTCGCACGCCGACTATGAGATACGAGCTGTCATTTGATACTTGAGTGCAAGAAACTTGGCAGGAGTGGAAATTCACCATCAGATTTTTGAAGTGTACGATGATAATGCTATGAGGGATAGTAAAGTTCGAACGTAGGAGATAATGTTCAAGGACGGCCGGTTTAATGTGCATAATGAGATACGCCCAGGCCGACCATCTCTGATTTCTGAAGATGTGGACAACAAAATTCGAGAGGAGCGACGATTCACGATTTCACAGTTATCAATTGATTTTCCACATGTTTCTAGGTCAGTTTTGTACGACATTGTTTCGAAGTAACTGAAGTATTGGCGACAGATTTCGTTGATGTCGGAATTCAAAAACTTGTTGAACGGTATGACAAATGTTTGAACAAAAGTGCAAATTATGTAGAGAAGTAAATGAAAGTATGTAGAATATGGAAATGTATATTTTAATGATATTTACAGCATTTTTCTTCTTATTAAAAAACGGACCTTATTTAAAAATAACATTCATATATATGGTATTGAGATTGACTATGGCATGTACCTTATTTGAAATAAAGTGTGGATCATTTATAGTTCATTTACAAGAACACTCAAAAGAATTCCGTTACATTATGATTTATGGGTAAAATCGTTTTAAGTGTATTTTAATAAACCTGTACTTATTTGGGTTCTCTCTACCACCCTTTAAAATCATGCCAGTTATTTTCCGATCACCCTGTGTATTCATCAATCAAGCTTGATAGGTTTTCGTCCAGTTCAATTACAACATGTCTCGCTTATTTTTCCTTTCTCTTTTAAATTACTATTTAATGGGCTGTCATCAAAATCTCTGAGAAGTATCTTTCTAAAAAAATCAATGAATACAAACCATACTTTACTTTTTCATTTTCTTTCGAGATAGTTTCCTCTTTGTTTATGCAATCACTGTACTTTAAAACAAAATTCATCCCTCTCTAAGATTTTAAAGCCGCAAACAAGGCATCGCACACCGACTTGGCTGTTATAATCATCGTAAAAGAGAAGGTTGTAAAATTTCTCACAATCTGTAAATTGCCCTTCTCTTCGCATAAAAGGCATATTTCATTACCGAATATTATCGATAAGGAGGTCTTATCGCCACCGAAGACATTTTATCTTTTCTATTCTTCCCGCGTGCGAGGCCCATAATATCTTTAATAGGTCCATAATTAAGTTAGCTTCACTTTCCAGGATAACCTCGAACTCAAATTAGTGTAAAGTCTCTGGAAAAGAAAAGTGAATACGTGTATGTAAAAGGGGATTTTCCAATGTTGTCATATTAATGTTTGTCAATGCGATATGTTGCATGGGAGGTTATTTGCATGGCGAGTAATTTTTTTATGCTTTAAAGCTGGACGTCTTTGCTTCTTTGTTCTTATCTTGCTTTTTCATGTCTACAAATAAATGAATATATTGTTAGATGGCAAAATTTTGTTAGAATAGGACAAATTTCAAGCAAATATATGTATGCATTAGTGATTTTAAATTAAGGCGCTGGATTAACCCTCCCGCCGCGGGTAACGCTCCTATCCCGTTTCACTTATTCTATACAATTCCGCGGGGAACGCTATTTTGACGTTCCATATAATTTTTATACTACTTAAGCATCGGGAGATTCTATTTCTTCGTGGAATCTATCTTCTTTTATTTAGAAATAGAGAGATTTGTTAACAAATTATAATATATATATATCATTTCATTTATTAGGTCATTCTGAAAGTTCTGCGGTTTTTGAAATATTTTGAAGCCATAAATGCCACATTCCCACCGGAATTTTGAAATAAAACTTTGTTTTTATAATGTACATGAAGAAACTGCTTTTATTTATTTCCAAATAAATCTGTTTGTAAATTCCGGTGACATTCAATCCTTATAACTATTATAAGTGACGAATAAAAATAGGCCGCGGTTTTATATAAGAAAAAGGGAAACATCGCCCGCAGCTAGAGGGTTAAAGGCCACATTTATGTGTACCAAAACAATTTTCTGATGTTGGAATATAGCACAGATGTTAATCAAACATGTGTGTATAAAAACGATTTTCTAATGTTGGAGTATATGATAAATTTTAATCATTTTTTTTTGTGCGCGATTTTCTAATTTATTCTAATCTAGTTTAATGTTGCAATATAGGACAAATGTTAATCATTTTTTTTTAATTTGTCGGACACCTACAGTGCAAGGAAAGTATTGTAATCATGATAAAAACCTGATTATAGAAATTTTCTTATATCTTCACAGTTGAGGTTCTCTGAATCGACCTTTATTATTTTTAAATCAATTTTTTATGTATGTATGAATATTGGAATTCCCTCACATTCTTAGATCCCACATCTCTTTTCCTTTTCGGAGGGGGGGGGGGGGTATGTTAATGTGTGTATGTTTGTATGTGAGTGAACACAATAGCGTCTAAACAGTATTTGAAATTGAGCTGCCATTCGGGATATATGTTACAAGCTACTCTCGTAAAAACTGTATTAATTTTCATACAGAATGGTCAACAGCTTTGCTATCTAAGCCACTTTTAAACAGTTTTAAACCATTTTGGGATTAGAGAAAACCTATAAATATTTGCTTTTTTAACTCAATTATTCAATTTAATATTTTTATTGTTCACGCTGATCTTATGTTGATGCAGCAATCATGTTCCACCTGAACGTGACTTAATTTAAGATTTTTCCCTAAAAAATAGTGAGTTTTAATTATCTGATAATAGCGTACGGAAATTTAGCAATTCCATTTTGTTGAGGAAAATTGGCGAAATATCTAACTTTAAAAGAAGTTAAAACTCTTATTAGCATAACATCTAAATATAATTTTAATATTTATTTTAATTTACATAGGCCTTAATCTCAGTACACCCGAAATGATATTTTTTAGAAACTTGCGTCATAATTTTAGAAACATGTTTCAGCTTTCTGAACGAAAGTGAGTACTTTCTTTAGAACGTGATTCACAAGTGAAAACTTTTCACATTTGTAAAATTAGGATTTAAATTCTTATTTATTTTATGTTACTATTTATTTGAACGCAAAATATTCTGTAAAGCGTTCAGAAAGTCGAGTGGAGTAATTTCAGACTTTTCCAAGTGAAACCATGTGTCATATTTCATGGATTAGATGTGATTTTTGTTAAACACCGGTCAGATTTGTCCCTATTCACTGAAAAATAAATAAATAAATAAATAATTGTTGATATTACAGTATAATACTGGCATCCCAGCTGCCAGTATTATACCATAAAATCAACAGTAATAAACAGTAAAATAAGCGGTAATACACTGCCGCGCTCCTCACCAGTAAAATCTCAAATTTGCTTCACTAATGTTAAATGAGCGTGTGATGCATCTTTATTTTTTAAAATATCTTCCTAGGAAATTAATATTTTTAACTTCTGTTTTCTGTGTCTTAAAGAATGTGTCTTTCTTTCTTAGTTGCCAAATTAGTTCTAAAATATTGGGTTGTTCGAAAAATTCCTTCCGTTTGAGAAAACCAATTTGCACCGGAATATTTTATCCGTCAATATTAGACATTAGATATCGGAAATATTATCTAATAATTAAGTGATAAAATTTTCCGGTGCGAACAAACTTTCTTGAACAGAGATAATTTTCCGATCAACCTAATAATTTATAATTTTATGTGAGTAAGATTTTAACACTTCGAATAAAATTACGTAATATATTTTTAAAATATTCTGTAAGATAAAAAAAAAAAAAAAAAAAAAAGGAGGCATTCATCAAGAAGAATACACTGAAAATAGGAGTTAAAAATATAAAATATTAATTTCCTAAGGAGATATTTAAAAAATACAAATGTATGACACGCCCATTGGTTTAACATTAGCAAGGGGAATTTGAGATTTTACTGATGAGGAGCCTTAAGAAAGGGAAAGTAAATCGAATTATCGATCTCCGACGAGAAAGACCTTGAAAACCTTGCGCGATTACCACTCTCAGACCGCACTTGTTTCGAACCCGTTAACATCGACCAAAGATCCTCATTTTGTAGATAGGATGCTAATCACTGGGCTGATTGGATCCGTGATATAGTTCTACGCATGATGAAATAAACTGGTTTTATCGAGAAAGCCTTACTAAAAATGAACTACTTTAATCCGGGTGCAGTCGCACCGGGTATGACATTCCCAGGGTACGTAAGATTTTTACAATTGTCACCATTGTTTTTGAAAAGTAATCTTCAACTTATTTTATCGCAGACTTTGTAAAAATTGTTTCCGACTAAATAAAGTGACGATTATTTTTTGCATTTATTGGTGGCAATGTAATAACTATTCATACTCTGGCGCGCCTTCTCCCGGGTTTAAATCATTAGTGTTCTGTTAGATGAATTTTTCTTCCTAACTTTAAAAATATCTCGCTAAATAAGCTATACATTTTTCAAAAAACTACTCTAACAATAATGTCACAAACCATTAAGAACTGACATTATTCAGCAAACTTAAATCACAATGGCATAATTATATTTTTTCGTCTCTTTTCAAAATTTCAAAGAAATAACGGATTATATGCTTTCTAATATTTACATTAGAAGACGCCATTTCTTTTCTTAACAAAAATAACTTCTGAAATGATATCGAGGAAAAATGGCATAAGTCACTGTTTTTCTCTGTAATTATATAATAACAAAATCTCGAATGAAATATATTATCGTTTCTTTGCAGAGAGAAAAATAATAATAAAAAAAGTTGCACCAGCTCGTCGTGTTTTTCCCTTTTTATATCGATGAGCAGCACTTCTGTCTCCGCGTCCTAGACAAGCGAGCACACTTTGCACAGTGCCATTTTATTCCTGTTATTAAAACCGTCACTCGTTCCCGAAGAATTCTTCTTGACAGCCCAGTTCTTTCTTTTCGATTACATAAAAAGATTAAGATTGAAATAAAAAAGAAAAAGAAAACAGAATTCTGGGCGGGAAAAAATGCGTTTGTTTCAAGAAAGAACAACTTGTGCCGAGGAAATTATTTTTCGCAATTTACTTGAAGCTGTCACTTGCTTCGAGTAAAGTGATTTCTTTTGTTGTTAAACATGGTTCGAATTCAAAGAAGAAAAGAAAAATGGTTATATAAAAAGGACGATTGTGAAATGAATTAGTTGGACCGCCATTTTCTTGTTTGCTATTCAATTTTGACTTGATAGAAGTAGATTTAGATCTCTTTACTGGAAGTTCGCAATGCAGTCTCATTTGACAAGTATCATCAGTCCATACTGAAGGTCTGCAGTAGATTCTTATGCTGGTCTATGTATACCTGAACACAAAAATTTTATTCGAAGCGAACTAGACCACGGCCGACTTCAGTACCGGCCAAGGAAGGGAAGCTCTTATTTGTTAGGGGATCTTATTTGTTTGGGCTTAAGATGGAGTTCATGACGTCATATTACGTGAAGAGCTTTCACGGTCGATTGGATCTGCGTTAGATCACGTGGTCTGACGTCATGAACTCCGACCTAAGGCGGAATGAATAAACAAGAGCTTTTCTAGGCCGGTACTGAAGTCCGCCGTCACTCGAATCGAAACAGAAAAAATGATTTTCATCGGGCTGCACACCAATCAGAACCCATGAAAGCGATTTTGTAAAGTGAGGGCATTAGATAGGGATTCTGGGAATTCGCACAGTCAGCAAGAAATGACTATTAATTAAAGGAAATTCCGCATATAATCAAAGATAATTCTGCGCGGATTTGTTTTCACCTTTGTACGTGCTCTGCTCCATCTGTCGAAGGAACCAGCTGCTTAAAAGGTCCCTAAAATAAGGTTATTATCCGCAGATATTTTTGGCGGCCAGAAAATGATTTTTCCTCAAACAGATAAAATTGATATTAGAGGTGACTATTTTCCCTTTATTTGATTAAAACATTGTATTTATTTTCTTTCATCTTAGAATCAAGGTCGATTTTGGGTAGAAGTGCATCGACGAACAGGTTCAGATCACGTTTTGGAATTTAAGATTATTTTGTTGGTCTCGACTCAGGTGTCGGTCTAGAAATGGAATTTTTAGGTTCAGGTCGAGTATAACACGATTTATGTACAGATCTATCCTCCACTTTTCCTGCATTATCTTGAATGATCTCTTTCGATGACAGAAGTAGCTTAAATTTATGAAGCACAAATCTAAATCGGTTAGTTACATGAGAGATTAATTGATTTACACTGAGCTTAGGATCTGAAGAACTTGATTTATTGATAACGTTCAATCTTGACAGCGCCTAATCCGTTTATCTTATCATAAGTAAAATGAATTATTAATAATTTGAACTCAGAATGATGCACAACAAGTTTTATCTTTACTATATTTTACTTAGCAACATACAATATGGATCTGAGCATCATATTTTCTCCGATTCCTCGTCATGTTTCGGAATAATTGGAAACGATGTGTCAGGTGCAGAATCTGAAGTTTAGTTGTCAGCAAACTCATCAGCTTATCCTCATCGATGATCTTAAACCAACCGTGAAAGCATGAGCTTCGTATTCTGCAAAACCACTAGAATTTAGCGATTTATAATAAGCTTTATAACATTATGCGTGTCTCGTGAACCCCGTTTTATGTCGCATTAACAATTATGTTTTATTAACGAGGATTCTACGTTGATCATCATCATTGGCCCACAGGCATTTGCTGATATAGAATATTGTATTTAAATATCATAGTTCACTGTAACATTGTTTTGTGCATTTACCACGTGTTGATAAAGGTAATTGTCTATTTTTAGCTTATAACAGAATAATTTGCCACAGTTCACTTTCATAAGAGCAAAATTTGATAGAACGAGATATCAACTATCAAGAAATGATTAGCATTCTCCAAAAATATCCCCATGAATGAATTATAATTATATTATAACTAAATTTATTATAACAAATGGATATTTGAGGTAAATGTTGTTTTGTTTTAAAATTAAAATTCTTTTAAATTTATAATGTGAATTCCTTCCCTTATCGAAGTCATTATTTAGTATTTATAACCAAGAGATCTTTCTAAGGATGCTTGACCTAAATTATTAATTTTGTCTTAAAAATAGATTTTTATTTGTAAAATTTGGAAATTTAGTTCCTTACAGAAAGTTTTTTTTTTTAATTTATAAAAACAGTAGAATTTATAGTTGATTTAATGTAATATTTACTGTAATCTAATAGAGGATATATTGTATTACTGTTTTTAAAGATTTTTATAATAAAGTCCTTATAATAAAGTTTTTTTAAAGTGGATAGGTATTTGCTGTCCAGTGAAGTTAATTATAACAGTACTCGACTGTAACTGCGTTATTAATCAATTTTGTTTCAAAATTAAAATTCTTTTAAATTGATAATGTAAATTATTTTCCTTATATAAGTTATTATTTTATATTTATTTACATTAAGCAAATTATTATAATTCTGTTGTTAATCAGTTTTGCTTTAGAATGAAGATTGTTTTAAATTTATAATGTAAATTATTTCCTCTATATAAATTATACTATTTTGTATTTATTTAGAGATTACGCAAATTACTGTAACTCCGTTATAAATCAACTTTGGTTTAAAATTAAGATTCTTAAGATTCCTTACCCTATAGAAATTGTTATTTTGTATTTTTTTACTTATGCCAATTACGATAACTCCGTTGGCGCAGCTTGTTGAAGTTGTTATTTTGTATTTATTTGCATTTTAATTAATAAAAAAAAAAATAGTATTATGTAGAGGCTTATGGCTCTATCAAATGTAATCTGTATTTAACATGATCAACTAGTTTTTTTTTTTTTTTTTTTTTTTTTTTTTGTATAATGACCATACGTTTCAAATAACTGATGAAAATAATTGGATTCACCGAAACAAACCCTCCTGACAGACTGTCATCTTTTAGTAGAACTTCTCATTCGTGACTCTTCTTGTTTGTTCTGCATCTAATTTTTTTAAAGATAAAAAATTAATAGATTTTTTTTTTTCTAAAAGAGTAAGTTGCTTTTTCACCAACTAAAAAAAAATGATTTTACGCACTATCAAAACTTTTCTTTTAAGCTTTGGTACTTGCGTGTTGCACGAACGAACGCTGCCCTAGATGTAAAGTCTTCCCTAGGGTAAATTTTCCAAGCACATCCACCTGCTGTGCTGCATTTGACAATCTGCTAAGACACAGTTAGTGATCTCCGATGAATGAGATCTTTCTGAGTTTTGTAATGAAACCTATTCGTTACATTTCTTCTTCACTTCGAATGGTCACTAGCCAAATCTTAGAAGTTTAGCTACTGGCATAAGTAATTAAAATTAAGTGTAAAAAATTATTAGACAAAAGACTATCTTGTTGTCAATTTTTATTGAAGCACCGATATAGCTAGCGTTAACAAATACGTTCTTAAATTATATTCCTATTTTAAAAATAATCACCTCAATCTATATATATATGTCTCGTAAATGGCGCGAATATAAAGCTGAATTTGTAGCAACAACCATATTTTCCGGAGCAACAATTCTCAGTGGTTCATTTTACGGTCACATGATCCATTCACCAAATAAAAATTCAAAGAAGGAGCTCCTTTTAAACATAGCACGATATTTCGACCGATGTACGGATAATAATGGTAATTAATTCATTTTAAGGTCACGTGATGCATTCAGAAAATCAGCTTTTTGTTTCTTTTAGACACAGCAGAAAATATGTTGTTTACGTTTTGTTAACTTGCCAAGAGCCTGAGAGATATTGTATTTTTCACTTCGAACGAATTTTAGACGATGATTCTTGATTTATATTGAACTATTTTGTTATCACGTAGTGTTTTTCAAAAAGTTTTTTGAAATGAATTTAAGCCGTGCTGTACAATATTATAGGTGCAATGAGTTTCAAATCAATTCTGTTTCAAAGGTAATTTTGCAGTTAATTATTTAACATTTCAATAATTGGTAAATTTCATAATGTTAAAATGATTGATGCCCATTGGTTGCACCAACAAAATGCATTTTTAATTGTGTTTTCAACAAAATTTTCATTTTTTTTTTTATATTAAAACAATTTGCTCATTTCATATGTAAAAATGATTTATGATAATATTCATTCTGGCTAGAGTTTCTGTAAATAGTGTCGAGCGAGTAGGTCGTAAGTCTTTCAGTTTTTACTCTATTTACTTATTGAAAATGAGGTTGTATTTTGAAGTTAATTTGGGCATTCTTACAGGCTGAGAGTGCGCAGTACCATTTTTTTTTAATTACTCTATAGAAAATGTATGAGCTATCTGATAAACATGACGCGTATTTCATTTTCATATTTGTTATAGTTAAGGGATTTTTAAATTAAGGAGTCTTTACTCAACTAAATTTATCTCTCTAATTTAGGTATTGTTACAGTTTGAAGCTGCGCAGTTCCATCTGTTGGTGAAATTTCATATATTTTTGAAATTATCCTGTATGAAATTTATAAATATGTCGCATATTCCATTTTTATACTTATTACAGATTTTATGTATATTATTATTTTATACTTATTATAATGAATTGTGGGATTTTTAAGTTAAGGAGTTTTTACTAAGCTAGAGTTTATATTTCTAATTTAGACATTATTACAGTTTGAGACTGCGCAGTGCTATCTTTTGGTGAAAATTTTATTAAAAAAAATTACTCTATATAAAATTTATGAGCTATCTGATAATCGTGTCGCGTATTTAATTTTCATATTTATTATAGTTAATGAGTTATTGAATTTTTAAGTTAAGGAGTCTTTACTGAACTATATATATATATATATATATATTAATTTAGGCAATCAAACAGTTTGAAACTGCCTAATGCCATCTGTTGGTGCAAATTTTATGTATTTTTAAAATGACTCTAAATAAAATTTATCAGCTATCTGATAAACATGTCGCGTATTTCACTTCTGTTGATGAATGAAGTATTGATTTTTTAAGTCAGCAAGTCTTTACTGAGCTAGAGTGTGTCTCTCTGGACCACTGAAGTATAGTTTCTGACTGGGATACTAAACTAGAGTTTTCTGCAATCGTTTTTGAAAAGTCCTGTATCCTACATAAGTCCTACAACATCCCTTACTCATCTATTCTTAGAGATAAATTTTTTAAAAAAAATCTTTCATTTAAAAAGGTTTTGTTTAAAATTGAAATATCATAAATTTTCTTTACTTACTCAAAATAACTGCACTTTCATAAAGATGTAATGTTAATTTCACTTACCTATAAAGGAAAAAAAATATATATATTCAATTACATATGAAACTAAATTGAATAATAACAGTTAAAACAATAATAATCATAAATTTAAAATAATACTAATAAAAAAACTTTATTGGCATATTTTACTTATGTGTCAGATTATTAATAATTTTAAAATTACCTCCACACTTTAATATTTCTTACCTACATACTTAATACATAACCTACATAATTATATATATCTTTATTTGCATGCATCTTACATATTTACATTCATCATACAAGGAATACGTACATACAGTACATGCATTATATGCAATGTATGTTTTGTATGTTTAGAGTTGTTGTATTGAATATTGATAATTGTAGTTTTGTAAATTCCCTTTCACTATTGTTATCATAAATAAAAATATAAATATTTCCTCGAGGTTTTGAGAATATTATTAGATTTATTTTGAATATTCTATAAATTATTTGCCATGTAAATATGGGTGGGGGGAATTCTACACACTTTACATTTATATTTATACAAGCCATATGTTATTTGACTTTTATCATTATAATTATATTTAAATGAAATAAAATATTTTTCTTATATTTTGTCAGCATTATTAGACTTTTTTTGTTTGTTTTGCAATCTGTGCGCAAGGAGTATAATAATAATAATAATAATAAAGCATTGAAAAAACTCAATAATAGGTTAAACATATTGCTTTCGTTTCTGATCAAGGAGTATGTTGTTTTACTTTCATCATTATCATAATAATAAAATGGAACGTAAATATTTCCCTACATTTTGTAAATATTATTATACTATGTTTTTCATGTTTTACAAAATGTATATAACGTAAACAAAGAAACCAAAATATCTATAAAAAAATATAATAATCGCTACACGCTTTGCCTCCATATTCACACGACGTGTATTTTATAACACCCAACGATTGTTAACACGCCACAAAAAGAACTATTATCAAGCCCACTATTTTCCAATCAAGTCCACTCCCGTTTCAAACACGTAGTTCCGTCAATAATACCTTCTCCTTGATGGCTACATCACGCCATATTTAACGATTCCGTTCTATTTGAACACGCGAAAATCCTTTCGAACACTAAAAAGAAAGAAGAAAACTTTAAAAAAAATAAGAGCACTTAAAGTCTTTTTTAAAAAATAAGAAAATATCTTCAAACAGTTTGAAGATCCAATGAAAAAAAAAATCCATTCATTTTGTATCCAATCCAAGCTTTGCATTCATACCTAGAAGAGGCCTGTGATGTTTCACTTAAACCGATATCATTATTATTAAATGGAATATAGCTATTTCCCTTATATGTTACATATAATGTTGAACTTTGTTTTGCTTTTTTTTAAAACTATGCGCAATGTAAACAAACAAACAAAAACTCATTAAGAAACTAACACACTTTCCATACTTTGAGTTCACAACTGCATGAGAAAAATAAGAGCACTTAAATCTTTAAACAAAACGGAGAAAATACCTACAATCAGTTTGAGGACACACACACAAAAAAAAAATCCATTCTTTATGGCATCCCCTCCAAGCTTTGCATTCATACCTAGAATGAATACCTGCCTATTATGATGTTTCATTTAATCCATATCATCTGTATTAAATGAAATATAGCTATTTTCCTTATATGTTGCAGATAATGTTGAACTTTTTTTTCAAACTGTGCGCAATATAAACAAACAAACAACAACAAAACAAAAAAAAAACATTAAGAAACTAACACACCTTCCATACTTTGAGTTCACATCGGCATGAGGCTCATGTCGTTTCACATTTTTTGTTTTTATAGTTAAACGAAATATAAATATTTTCTTATGTTTTGTAAATATTATTAGACTTTATTTTCCATATTCTAGAAAATGTGTACCACGTCAATAAAGAATATCGAAAATAATAATAATAATAATTTTTACACGTTTTGCATCCATACCTACAAGAGATGTATTTTACAACACCCAGCGACTGTTAACACGCTACAAAAGACATAATAACAAGTCCACTATTTTCCAATCAAGTCCACATTTCCCGCCAATAATACCTTCTCATTGCTTGCGATATCACACACCACATTTAACGACTCCATTCCATTTAAACACGCAAAAAATCCGTCCGCACACACAAAAGAAAGAAGGACATAAAAAAAAAACATCCTATAAAACGCACTTAAGTCTTTAAACAAAACGCAGAAAATATCTTCAAACAGTTTGAAGACCCAATAAAAAAATCCATTCTTCAACTTGAAAACGTACTTTTTGCACCTCCTCCCACTTTTTTCATATTTCCGTAATGACAATAAATGCTTCTAGAGTAGATTGCTCTACAGCTCGTGACCACCGTTTTTTGTTCTCTCATTTCAGTTTTTTTTGTAGTGCTAATCTTTCTTATGCATAATACGTTGCCACTCCAAGCTCTGGGGAATTATAAGAGAGCGAGCTTTTTATTCCATCTTTCTCTTTCTCTCTCTCGATTTTTTTTAAAATAAGGGGTAGGGAAAGCTTTTTTATAGCATGCATGTTTAAATAAATACACAAAAGCGTCTAATGACGTTACCCATTACGATCTATTATAAAAGGAGCTGTGTGCATCGTTCTTGGTGTATATTTCTCGCGTGAAATGCACCTATTAACGCATGAATAGGCAATAAGAGCGCATCGCAAGCCGTTGTTATTTCGCACTTCGCAATTATTGCCCTGTAGTTATAAAAGCTCGTCTATTAAGAACAATTCTTCAATAAAGGAGAAAATGGCTGATATTTCTTGAACACTTCCTGCTGAAAGCTGTCATGAGAGAGAGCAATATTCATCAGTTTTAGGAACATTAAAAAAACCTTCTAAAACTTCGTAAAAGAAGTAGGTATTTGTATCCTTATTTAAATTCAAATGATAATTCAATAGTAACTAGGAAGTAGTAAAAGCATTAAATTCGAATATATATATATATTTTAATTTTCAAGCATTCTTTATTGCTTTGGAGGCTGAAAAGTATAAAGGAAATTAGATGATACTGCCTATAAATTAGGGTTTTATGCAAACAAAAAGCTTTTCAAAATATTCATTGTAATTTTTATTATTTTTTTACGGAAATTTAGTGAAAGAATTGGTATTTTATTTCACTAAAAGAGTAAGGCGTCTGCAAAAAGCTAGTTCGCGGTAGCTTTGCTCGTAATAAGATATTAGAGTACGAGACTGGTAAAAAACGCGTATTTTTATATGCTTTTCACATTCTTGCGTCAAATGTCACAATTACGAGGCTAACGAGAAAGACAGGCTGCCGCATTACCTTTCGCGTTAGATGTCTAGAGTCATGTGATGCATTCGAGCTGGAAAAATAGACACGTGTATCGCAGCGCGGCAGCCTGCCTTTTCGTTACTCTCGTCACAATTAGAAATAGTTAATTCATTACCGTTTTTTCAGTATCTTAACTTGCATTTATTACATTTCCTAGAACTTTATGTTTTTGTTTTTTCTTGAAACTATACAGACCGCAGTATATAACGACAAATAGCTGACAAACGGACCATTTTACTTTTTCTGTTAGAGAATGTTTACCGAATCCAATCAAAACAATCAAGTGTTGCGGAAGAAATGGACGGCAATTTTCAAATACTATCTTCCACGAACATACAAAAATTAACAGATTTTCTACTAGTTTAACATGTGTTTTATTGTATAAAAATCAAACGCTTTACAAGTATATACAAACCATAACATTATTTACGTAGTTTTTTCATAACAATAGTATGATACAGCTCCTTGAAAACTTCGAACAAATAGGGATGTAGCTGTACAAGTATTTCAAAAAGAGAGAGCAGCTTTCAAGAACTTATTTTATACAAATTGTAAAAGGTACACACTGTATTGTGCACTTTCCGTACGTCACTGGATACAAACAGCCCAAAAGTTTGTCCATGGTCCGTTCGCTCGTATTAACTCAACATGAGCACCATTTAAAATGCGACAAACATCAAAACATTAGTTCATTTCTTGCCACACACGAGTTAACTTTTCCCTAGTTACTGTATTAATAAATTTCACAATTCGATTTCGAAAATTTTGTAGAACAGGTAGTACCAACACTCTTTATTTAATGTGTCGTCATAGATAAAAAGCGCAAGAGGCTAGGTCTGGGGGCCTGGGAGAACATAGACAAAAGTTGCTCATGTTGCGTTAATAAAACTTAAGGCTGCATATAGACCAAACACTGCGACAAGAGCCATAAAATATTTCTTTGGACTTTCTTTTCCAAAGATTCTGTGGTTTTTGTGATTTTTTTATTGTTCTTCATAGGTTTCGAAACAAAGCACACAAAATCAACAAAAGAAATTATCTGTTTATGTAATAAACCTGTCCGGGACCCTACTCTACTATTGTAGCATGCTCTTGTAGGACAAAAAAAACTGACCATATCAAAGAAGCCAAAAAATGTGCCGCACTCTGTCACATTGGTGTGTTTCAACCTTAACAGATTATAGACTAAACTTTGTGCTTTTCCATTTTATTGTATTCAGTGATATGCGTAATGTGTTTTTGTAAATTAGTTTGAATGTAATGAAATTAGCTAATTCCTTTTGAAACACCCTGTATTTCCCTTTCACTTTAACTTGCAATTTGGTATCTTTTGGCATGTCGATTTTCCAATATTCTATACATTAACAGATAAAATATAAAGCAGAGTTGCAACCTGATGATAATCTGATAATCCGACTAGAATAATTAAACAGACAAGCGAAGACATTCAATTTCATATCTGGAAACCCACGAACAAATTCATTTCCTTCATTTGGGTCTAGAAAAATCAACAGAAATGGCCAGTATTACCTGGGAGACAAAACTGGATATTTACAGTAATGCAAGCAAAGAGACCACAGGGAAATGAAACAACTAATCCCAACGAGGAGAGGGGAAGAGGTCGTCCCTATGAGCTTACCCCTCCAATTCCTGTCCGCAGTCAGATAATTGCAAAGCTACCGTCCCCCCACAATCCGATAAGTGTCCCAAAATGATTGGGACTGATGAAATAATTGACTGTGGAAACAGGGGCCGGAATACCAATGAGTTTTAACTTAATGCCAGTTCTTTTGGGATTTCTGTTGAACCAAGCCGCAGGTTTCCTTGCTGTAGAGACAGAAAGATCTTTCCACTGCAGTTCAGCCTTGACCCTTACTCAGAATATTTGGGGAAATAGTTTGTGCATCCGACATTTTGTTTCCACTTTCGAAAATTGTAGATACGTCTTTTTATAATTAACGCTAAGGAAAAATTTTTCAGTCGGTAGATATACTTTTATGTTTTTAGTTTTTATTCGTTTTTTAGGCAAAATTCGATAACAGGCGGTCAACCGTAGTTCATAGTCAGCTTGATATGATAATTATGCAAGATTTTCAGTCCTTTAGTTTTAGGAGAACGAAAATTTAAATATTTTTTCTTTCAAAAGGAATTTCTGAAAGCGATCTCCCCGAATAACGTGTCGTAAATGGAAAAATGCGCAATAAAAACACACCTAGTAAAAATTTACAAATGAAAATATTATTTTAAAAGATCTATTCGTGCATAAATTTGGGTTAGAAAAAAATTAAAAAAGAAGGCGATAAAAAAGGAAAAATTATAATAACTTTTTAAATCACGGCTTCCATTTTTACTGTTTTTTAGAAAACGTAACCTAAAATAATTTACCTAATATGAAACCGTTGATTTTGTTAGCGACAACATGTCGCAGGAAACGATCTAGACTGCAAGTGATTATTGATAATAGGATTGTTTAATTGGAAAGTGTTCTATCTTCCCATGAGATCTATTTCTGCATTGTACGATTGTATTCCGTTAGCTTGAAATTACACACTCGGCGAAGCGTGTAAAGGAAAAAATAAAAATGTGTTTTCTTTACACTACTAACATAATCGCCGCTTAATTTATTTGGTCTTTTTTTTCTTCAATTGTGTGGCAAAAAACGCCATGACGTTCGTAATATTTTTTTAGATTACAAAATAAACAACAGTCTTTGATGTATTTCGGTATAGTTGTCAATTATGATTATGAAACTCAAATAATTCCACATATATTGCGCTAAATATTCGAAATCGATGTTGAAATTTGATTGAGAAAATTTTGCTTCAGAGACATAATATAAATGAATTAGCTATTAAAAAATACAGTGAACACAATTTCTATGTTTTCAAAAAAAGTTTTTTGCTTCAGAATTTTGGTAAATTTGATAAATTAGAATATTAGTTCATTTATTCACGATTTTTTTTTTGAGATACATATTTCTTTACTCACTCTTCAGGGTCATGAACCCCCCCCCCCTTCCTTCAAACGAAGAAAGCTTCTGCAATTATATTAGTACTTTTTTTTAAACATAAATGTACATTAATGCATAAAAATGCTTTATTAACATATGTTCCCTTAAAATTTTAAAGTTGGAACCAACACTAATTTCATTTGTATTTCCCTTGATAAAGAAAATATCGAACTGTTGCTTTGGAAACTAATCATTGTTTGTAAGTGTTACTGAATATTTCCATTGAAAGTTCTTATTTCATCAAGATAGATGCGTTATTGTACGTCAAAGATTTCTTAACTCGATTTTATGTTGGATAGGGTAAGATTTCATTAACCCTTTGATTACGCATTACGAGATTGGAAGATATGTCATTCCAGAGAGAATTTCTTTATTCTATTCTCATCAATTTTCGAAAAACAATCTCTGGAATACACTTATGCTAGAAAACTATCAAAAGAAATCTACAATAAGGAATTTGTTTGTAAATTGCAGTACGAGTGAATATAAAACTATTCGCCAGTCCTAGTTCATAATCAAAAGGTTAATGAATCAAAATACGTTGATATGAGAATAAACTTCACACATCCCCGTCTTGCAGAATTTCGGAAAAAATATTAAAATCTTCCTGTACCGCAACATTTTATTGTTCTACTTCCATTGTAGCACATGTTACAGACTAATACCTGATAAACTACATCGTCGTATTAACACGGAATACTGTATTTTAGATTTTCTTGGTCACGCATCTTCTATATCTTATTCCAGATCGTGTGTATTTGCCTGACGAATAAATCTATTTATGTACAGCTCGTGAAACTAGCCACTATTTTGTAAGCGTTTCTGTAGTTTTGAGAAACAATTGTTTAATTAGATATCCGAATTGTACACACATCAAATACATTTTTTATGAAAAATTAGCTCGTTATACAGATGTAATGAACTTTGAATTTTGTTTTCTTTATCGAAATTGATTAACTAATAAAACATTTTATATAAAATGTGTATAAATATCACATTATCTCATTTAGATGCGTCGGTAGAAGCATTAAATTCTCTTCGTAGCTATTTCTGATTCTTCCTAATCTCGTCCCACAAATCGTACAGTAGCACATCCTACTACTGATCAATATCTGATAAATCACATCGCCGTATTAACACGGAATACTGTATTTTAGATTTTTGTGGGTCATGGCTCCCTCTTTTCACCTGTACTTCTATAACCATCTGATGTCACGCTAATGACTCTTCGTGACGTTTTTACACGTCATCTACAGGCATCCCTGAACGTCGGGAGGATGAAGAGAAAGTGTGATATTTACTGGCGTGGGGGTCAGGAGGGTATTATTCGCATCTGCCGTGACGCTGACGCATAACACGCCATACACATGCTGGTGTTTGAAGAAAATGGATTTTTTACCTGTTTCTAGAGAAAATTATCCACGTAGGTTGTTTAACAGGCAGTAGAGAATATAATGGTAAGTGGAATATAATGATAATGTATATTTTCCTAGGGGAGCGTTTGAATGTGAAATTATTTCGATAAAAATTTTGATCTGATATTATTATTTTTCTTACATCGAAGCATATCTGACAAATTCAAATAAAAACTCAGGAGTGAGTGCTATTGTTTGAAATGGTATAAATTCAGTTATGTAGATTACCTCTTAAGCAAAAAAAAAAGGGGGTGTGGGGTTCTATTCGAGAGAGAAAAAAAATATTCTGAAGTTAATGATATATTTGTTGTGATTTTAATGTAATTGCTTGGGGAAAAAATGAACATATCTATATTTTTTATTTATTAAATTTATTTTTTAATGAAACTATTTATAAATATCAATCACGAAAAACAATGAAAATAAATCAAATCCTTTTTCTTATAAAAACTATTAGATAAATAGAGTTTTTAAGGGAGTTGTGCTAGAATCTTTTGTTAGTAGCAAACATAAATCAAAAGTGAATATATTCTTGACAGCTAAAAATGATTCAACAGTAAGAAATAAATAACTAAGAAGCTAAAATAGAAATACTACAATGTATACTTCGACAAAGACATATAGAACTCTGTATTACTCAGAAAATAGAACGATATATGAGGGGGTTAGAATGACAGTGGACTAATTCAAAATTTAGTGATTTGAGAAATCAAGGGTTTTGTGAAAGCTGTCGTATGCCTTTGCATTGAGTGGTCCAACTAGTTCGCCATTTAGCGACTGCATAAGCGAAATATGACTAACTTCACTGTCACACTTAATAGAAATTAATATACAGGGTGATTTTTTTTAAAGTTGTGAAAGTAAAGACCTATAACAAAAGAACCACTGATGCAAATGACCTAAATTTTCATCAGTATGCTCCCAAGCCAATGGGAATTTTTTAGGTGTGGTTAAAAAACACCTTAAAGTCGCTGTAAGTTAACAGAAACAAAGTATATCGTCAGTGGGAGGAAAATAATGGATGTACTTTAAAAAAAAAGAAAACTTTATTACTACAGAATGAAGTAATTGGGAAAAGGAACTGCTTCGTAGAAACAGAACGAAATAAAAATATGGAGTAAAGCATTCGTATGGAACTGCGCAACTAACGCAAGAGATTTTCAATGTGCTGTCCACCGTTTTCAGCTACGAGTTGGAAACGTGAAACTGCATGTTCCATAACAGAGCGAAGAGTATCCACTGTGCGTGTAGCGTCCGCAAGCTCGTCTCCGGACTTGGAGACGTATACTGCATATACAGCGCCATCTGTTAGTGCTATTTTAAGTTTTTTTTAACCTCGCCAAAAAAAATTCCATTGCTTTGGGAGCATACTGGTGAAATTTTAGGTCATTTGGATCAGTGGTTCTTTTGTTATAGGGTTTTACTTTCACAACTTTAAAAAAAATCACCCTGTACATTCAGTGAAAATATGATTATCTCGATTTTCAAAATTTTTGACTTACGCCACTGTAATTCTAAACCACTTATATAATGACGACATTATGAAAAGGGAAAATTGTCTAATCCAATCACTGCATTTCAGTGCATATTCACACACAAGGATTTTTAAGATCAAATTTACGGCCGTATATACTTTCGTATAAGCCGATCACCAACTTCGAGATAAAAACAGGTTTAACACTTATATTTTACAATAGTTTCTTTGACTTTAATAATTTAGAATAAAATAATTTCAAATAAGTAAAAACCATTCTGAATTACTGGTATTAAACCTGTTTTAATTTCAAATTTGGGGGGTCGGCTTATACGCAAGTATATACAGTAATTCCCTCCTTCCAATTAATGCTTGTATGTAGTTTATCATTACTTTTAAATGATAACTATTACAATGCAATGCCACTGTTTCCCTCACATTCGTATAATTTCATAAATCTTTTCGTTTTAAACAGAACAAAATCATCCTGACATGCTATTTGGGCAATAATGGACGAACATTTAATTGTCACTATAGTATATTAAAACCCTACAGTGAAACATAGGTTTATCTACAAATATTTCTTTCGGAATTTTCTGTAATATTTATTAGTAACGATTTACGCTGTAAAAGCGATTACCAGAAACGCGGTAAAAGCAAAGACATTTTCAAATTACATCAAATATTAAGACTTCTGTATACATTAAATTCTCAAAATCGATTCGATAGACTTTTCTAATAATAGCAAAACATGGAGCAAAAGTTTATATAATCTTGACAGCTTCAGATGATTCAGCATTAGAAAGAAAATATATAGTAACAAAGAAGCTAAGAAGAAACTACAATGAATTACAATGAATATTTCAACAAAGACATACATTACGCCGTATTACTCGGAAAATAGAACGATATATAATCGCGAGATTAAGAAAAGGGGAAATTCTTCAATCCAATCATTATATTTCAGCACATCTTCACACACGATGATTTTTACGATCAAATTTACTAATTCCCTCTTCCCAGATAATCCTGGGCAAAAACATTAATCCTTCATGATTGCTTGATTCAATCCACTTTTCTCCTGAGCGGCAGAGACGATTGCGTTATGAGGAGAGTAATTCCTTTTTCAGTGGAATTAACGGCGGAGGAAGTTGAGTTGAGGTGTATATCTACATTCTCAGCCCCTCCCTAATGAAGATACAGAAATAATAAGGGGGCAGTCGTAATTGATGGCATGAACCCAAAGGTGTTGAAAGAACAATCCTTACGTGGGATGGGGTCGTCATCAGGTTAATGCAAGGGGGGTTGGAATGAATTTTTAGAGCGTGGAGAAGATCGGTTTTGATTTGAATATTCCAATGAGTGCAATTAGATGTGTGAGGGAGATATAGAAAAGGGGATTTTTTTTCTAGAGGTAAATGCGTTAATGGCTTCGGTATATCCTTCTGTCTATCTGTCTGTCCGCGTTCTAACTTTATTGAATACACCTGAATGGCCAAGAAATTCGGTTCCTGCAACATGTTCCCTGTAGAAGATGATATGATTAGCATTTATTATTTGTTTACCACAGTACACGAAAGAATTCGGATAAATTAAGCTCTATGAGCGGTACTTTTTTTTAACTACATTTCAATGATTTTAGACTATTTCAAACAATATGAAGTTCATATACGTTATTGAAATGCAAAAAACATGTTCTATTTAGAAAATCGTTTGTGTAGCATTTATTATTCGTTTACATGTACTAACAAAAGTATTTGATGTATTACGGACTATTACCGTGACCCCCCGATTATTTTATGTGCAATTTAATTTAAACGGAATGAAATTAGTATACCAAGGTTCACTATAACATGTTCTCTAAGTAAACAAACTGTTATCGATTTTTACTTCTTTTACAAGGTCAGACAACAGAATTTTGAGGCATTGTTTAGTGACACCCTAAAGGTAGTAATTGCTAGAAATGTATCGTCATCTGTAATGTGTATTTTTCAGCTGAAATGAATATTAATATATTTCAGGGATGTTAGAAAAGTTGATGATGAGCATAATGAGTATTTTGGTATTCGAATGAATCATTCGGACATGCGCAAAAGCATAGCTGCCAAACTTTCGCATTCTTTTTAATCATTTAAACCCAGAAATTTTATTTAAAAAATTTAAATAAGGGTTTTTTATGAAACTCTTAATTTAATTATTATACTTCAAAAAAAAAATTCTAGTTTCAATTGATTAAAAATAATACTAAGGTTCTATTCTTTTGCGCATGCCCGTATGATTCATTCGAATATCACAAGAACTCATTATGCTCATCATTAATTAACGTATCCATATTATATAGGGTCACACAGAGGTTTTCGAATACATTACAATCTATGCGAAGTTATTTGTAGCGTTAAAGTCGTTGCTTGCATGTGTCATAATTCGTAACAATATTCTTCTAATGGTTCGCGTTATGAGTCAAGTAATTCTTTCTTCAGTAGAATTTGGAAGTGTGTGTGTGCATATACACGCATATACATTCTCATACACTCACCCAGGAAGACACAAAAATAATAAGGGGGTAGGTATAATTGATGGCATGAACCCATAGGTGTTGATTGTACAAGCCTTACGTGAGATGAGGTCGTCATCAGGGTTATTGCAGGGGAGGGGGTGGAAAGAATTTTTAGAGCGTGGAAATCGGTTTTGATTTGAATATTCCAATGACTGCAATTAGGTGTGTAAGTGAGATACAGAAAATGTGATTTTTTTTTTCGAGAGGTAAAAGTACAATGATTGCTGTTAGATAAATACAGGATATATTTTGATGTGAAAGTTCTTAATCACTCAGCATTTGGAGTAATTTTCAAAAGAAAAGTACGTCAATTGATGCAGCTTTAGAATGATTAAAGTATCTTACAACGGAAACATAACAATATATATTTATATTTAACTCTCATATGTATAAATGCGAAGTTTATGTGAAGACTTCTGTAGCAAATTGTATCGTGTAACTGCAGCTGACGTGTCCGCAATGAATTTGTAGTAGTGCACAAGTCGTTAGTTAGCTGGAGTTGTATTACAATTATGAGAGTTATGATAGATCAAATATAAACGCACTCCCAGATCGTTAATTATATCCGTTATATAATTATATTAAACAGCTTTGTATGGATACATATTCATGCATTATGAATTACATAATATAAAAGGATTTGTCACCATAAGGGTACAATTAATAATAGCAATTTTATTAAATAAACGAAGCTATTACATATAAAACAGACTTTCTTAAATAAGTAAATTAAAATAACTACATAACATAGTTTTATCCCTTATGTAATTACATCAAATATTTATATAAGAAAGTGTATTTTTATATTATTCCCTTACACGATATAAACATAACCGAACAGACACCTGTTAATATTAATATTATATAAATATGTTTAGCATATTAAATATTTTTGTGAAATGAAATATAGTATAATCATATATTTTGAATTAGAAATTATTACATGAAATATTTTCTTTAAATGAACGTATTTTTATAATTTATCTTTTATATTAGACAGTTTTGTAAGACTATATAATTTTATATTATCCAATATTATTATAAAAATCTCAGCAAAATAAAAAAAAATAAATATTATTACTCTAACAATATAAGAAAATATTCCGTATAAAATATTTTCATGAAATTAACATATCCCTATGATCACATAATACAATTTGTAAAAATTCTCAAAAAATCTATTCGATATTAGCTTGAATATCGACGAACTTGAAGAGAAAAAAAAAGTAACTTTCTCCGTTTAAGATAATCTTCCACCTCAAAAAATAAAGAATCTAATTCACTTTCAATAATTAAATTATTTTCACCGATCAAAGTTCTTTTAAAAACCTATGAAAAAGTAATGACTTGCGATCTCACGAAAATCAAAAGACCGAAATTTTCACAAAAACCGCATTCACCGAAAAACCGCCGAAAAAGATCGAAAAGTCAGGTATTGATATTTCATTATGTTAAGCCCACATTTAAATGCACCCAAAGTGCGGAGATAATTAAGTTTGCTTTATCAGCAGACAGTAAAGATCTTGATCACTAATTACTTTATTTGTTATGGAAACCGAAGGATTTCTATTTCTGTTTTTCGTTCACTTTCCTTTAGATATAGAGTGAAAAAAAAAATCTTTTTTTTTTTTTTTTTTTTAATTCTTTTACTTTTTTGTGTTATATAGGCTGGGAATTTTTAACTTTTAATTTTAATTTCAATCTTGCAATAATTACGTTCTTTGTGAAGAAAATAATGATGCTAGTTACAGATACTTGCCTTCCCTAACAATGCCTTAAAGAAAAATGTTTTTTTCTTTCTTTTTATGCTATTAAAAATGAACTTTTTTAGATAGATTGGAAAAGATTATACTTTAGGTAGTAGTTTAAACTATAAATTAATTATAGTTTTTAAATATTTTATAATATCGGTTATATTGAAATATAATTTCTTATTAGAATTTTCTTTAAGGGTTTTTACATCGAAGTGTAAGATATGTTGTAGAATAAGAGCATTTAACAACAGTTTAATAAAGGCATTGTGCTATAATGTGCATTGTGGACAAAAAAAAAATTCGGTACTTCTTCAGGTGAGAAAGATCTGAAGAAAGAGTTATGATCTGAAGAAAAAAGTTATGTTTCTGAACCGAAACATACGTAGTGCTTATCAAGTTGTTACAAAACTAATTATGTTATTATAAAAGTACCTCATACTTCAACTACTTTACACCAGTTTTATAATGCAATCTTACTGACTTTTTTTTTTTTTTAACTGATATGTTTTAACCACTTTGCTTTCAAAAATAATATTTTTTAATGGGCTCAACGCAGCTGATTGTGGTCGGACGTCTTATGTCCAAGCAATTTTAAAAATGCTATTCTAAATGTATAAAAAGTTATATAAAATCGGATAAATCAGATAACAACACTTTCCGCCCTTTGCTAAGAAGTGTCGTCGGACAATGGAGGGTTCTCAAGCGTTGCGCATTTGCAACACTGGGGGTGGGGGGGGGGCGAATGATTTAATACTATTTAAGATTTTGATCGTTGTTGCTGATGTTTGTTAATTAATATACCCCACTACTGTTGTTTTGTATGTTAGCTATCTTAAATTTCTTTAAAATCCTGTCATTGACATTTTAAAGAGGAAAAAAATATTTGAAAGCATTATTGAAGTAGACGATAGCAAATGTATTTCTGAAGATTATTATATAATGCGCAGTTTTTCCAATCACATTTAATGTTTACCGTGTTAATATGTGTTTTTTTTTTATAAAACAATTATAATTTCTTTTAATGGTAAATTAATTTGGGAGGTGTTAATATATGCAATGTACTCTATATGTAGTTTAAAGATAATGCGCATAATGTTGAAAAGTACGAAAATTTATTCGTAGGAGAAAATGTATTCTTAGTGCATGATTTTCCTTTATGAAAAAAGAAAACTTACACAAGTATTATGAAGGAATGTTTGCTGAAATTTCTTAGTGGCGCATGATTTTTCTTTCCTATAACGTCTATTAAGAATTTAATTACAATGCTAATAATTCGATAATTTCAGCTGACGAAATTCATCTTGAAATATTAACAAAATAATTAATTTTTGCGCCATAGTTTCGAAATTTTAACCTTTGATTTTAATTCCGTGCTTGCAATAATTATGTTCTTTCTGCGTAAAATAATGACGCTAGTTAATGATACTCACTCTCGCTAACAATGCCCTAAAGTAAAAAATGTTTTTGTGCCATTAAAAATAAAAATAAAATAAAAAATCATGCCTCATTTATTTTTTTTCTCATGGATTAGGAAAAAAATTCTGATTTAGCCTCTAGTTCTAAATTATAAATTAATTATATTTTTATATGTCTATATTCTTTATTAAACTAAAATATTACTTTTGATAGAAAATACATTATTAAGAAAATTAATTTATATTTAAAAAATTACATTTTGTGTTAAATTTTAATTTAATGAATATTAATAAAAATTCTTTATTAAGAGAACTAATTTATGTTTAAAAATTATACCTTGCGTTAATATAATTTTTTGTTTTTTGTTTTTTGTTTTTTAAACTTTTCCGGTTGTCAGTTGTTAATAAGAGCTTATTACACTTAATCGAAATAGATTTTTTAAGAAATTGAATTATTTAAATATGTTTTAGTCATTTTTTATTCATATGCCTTATATAATCTGAATAACTTCTAACTGATCCAAATACAATAAGAAATGTTTTGTATAAATGTGCATGTTTGTTATTTTTATGATTAAAACCAATTTATTTTAAATTTTAATATTAGCATACTCGTTAGCATAGATTATACAGAAAGGATATAGCCAGTAATGAAGAAGTTAAGCATATTAGAAAGAGGAAGAGAAGGAATACATTCCAACAATAAAATATAAAATGAATATAATAAATTATAACACCTTGTAATAATATATTTCTTTTAAATGCTAAAAGGTGTAAATTAACAACATAATAAATACATAGTAAAATAACTTTTATTAGGTTGTTTGACAAGTTTTGGCTCACTCCGAGCCATTTTTAAAAACAAATGAATATATTCCATAATTGCACGGTCTTTATACTATCATTTAATTTTCATGTACTTTTTTAAAATTACGCACGTTATCTTTTATTTTTACTTGGTTGTTTATTTTCATGTCTGTAACCATGGAGTAACCATCGGTAAGTTAAAAGATTCCGCATAGTTACATATTGTATTTTTGCATGTTAGTATCTGTATGGTTTATCTTATTATAGATGGACAGTATAGACTGGAGAGAAAAATCATTTTAAAATCATTGAAACTTATTTGGATGGTTTCTTCCCTGGCAAGATTATATCAAGAAGAAACCATCCAAATAAATTTCAATGAGTCTGCTCAAGGGAGGTCCCTTTAGACCAGCCATACTCAACCAGCGGCCCACGGGCCGCATGTGGCCCGGAGACCTTTTATGTGCGGCCCGAGATACATAATCAATAACCTCTATTTATTACATTAATTGAGATGTGTATAAAAGTTTTTAAGACCTTCACTGTTCTTTTATATTTTTTCATGGGAAGACAAAAACTGTCCTGTTATTTAAAATTACTAATTTAAAATTATCTTAAATACCGTTTCCTTAGTCAAAAGTTATTTTTACATGGTAGTTCTATTTGTGCTATAGTGGTGTATACATTTCTTAATCTTCAACACTAAACCAATATTATTCCAAATTTATTACATTTGCACTATACATTTCTGCACTTAAAAAAAAGTATTTGTATTGAGAAAACGATTAATTTATTAAAGAAAATCACCTTATTATTTCTTTAGAACTTGGAAATGCTACATTGTTATGTTATAAGCAAAATACGCCAGGTATTTTGCCTAATAAGCATTACGTTTAACTAATAATGCTTATTAGGGTTGAAAGTTTGCCATGGAAAAAATTGGCGGCAAAATGTTTTATACCACTATTTGTACATCATTTGCAATTGAAATCTACCACAAAGTTTATTGTTTGGAAAACAGTGGTGTTAAAACTTTTAGTAATATTTCTTTTTCGACAAACGTTCAATCCTACTGAATATATTAACTTTATTATATAGGTTTATTATATACTACTTTTTTTTTAAATCTTACTATTTAAATTACCCCTTTTTTACATTATAATATAATTGGGTTGCGGCCCGCCGAACGTTCCAAACATATGTTTGCGGCCCGCGAGAAAGAAAGGTTGAGTATGGCTGCTTTAGACAGTAACAACCGTCAGATGATTTTAAATTCGAACTTTTTAAGTTCTTCCTTTATTAATTTATATCTCTGTATATATATATATATATATATATATATATATATTCATTTAATGATAACTGCAAAAAAAGCTATAGTCCAAACATGATATTTAAACTTCTTCTCAATGCAGTCATTATTAGGTACGTTACCGTGGAAATCTAGATAAGAGTGTCTGGCAAATTCAATTCATCGAAAACTTTTCAAAATTTCGTTAGATTTAAAAATGTATAAAGTTAGGAAAATAAGAAAAGAAGTCTATAAACGTTGAATCTTTTATCTTCCCTTTTCATGGAATATCAATCATGTTGCATTTCCATACCATAAACTAGGCTGGAACACCTTATCTATTGGAATAAGACAGTTGAAGCCATTTGAGCATTCAGAAAATGTTACAAATTCTCAGCTTATTACAAAACTTACTAACAAATTTAATTCATTCAAAACTTTTTAAAATTCCGTTCAATTTAAAAATGTATAACGTTAAGAAAGTAAGAAATGAAGCCTATAAACATCCAATCTTATAACTTATATCTTCCCTTTCCCATGGAATGTCAATCATGCTGTATTTCCATACCATAAACTAGGCTGGAACACCTTATCTATTGGAATAAGACAGTTGAAGCCATTTGAGCATCCAGAAAATGTTACAAATTCTCATTCTATTTCTATGTGGGAATTCCCCCATAAGGTGTCTAAGACGATGATACCATACAGAAAGAGTTAAAGTTCTGCTTTCCACCTCTCTGCTTTTTCCCTTTTACCGCCTTTAAATACCTATTTCAGGGAAAAGCCCTACAGGAGAGAATAGTATTTCGGAGTTATATAGATCAGTGAAGCGATAAATTGGTTCGATCTCTTCTGATCGCCTTATATATTTCTCGTTCAGTTTTGATTAGTTCATAACTGCCCAATCCTCGGCTTTTTATTCATAGAATGTTAGAACGAACACTTGAATAATGAATGAATAAAATAATGCCCATTCATCTATAAAATGCGTTAGTTAAAAAAAAAAAAAAAAAAAAAAAAAAAAAAAAAAAAAAAAAGACTATAGTTTGCTAAATTAGCACACTTCACAGGTCATTTTTAAGGAAAAAAAATTAAACAGCTTCCAGAGATTGTTTCTTTCCTTAATACACTGACATTTGCCTATTGCATGCCATTTGGCGGGTTCCAGTGAGAGTGATTTGGCACAAAAGAATGTTTGTGGCAACCCTTTATTTTTATCTACATTCACCTTAAATCTCATTGTTATCAATGTCGCCCATTTTGACGCTCATGGACGGCTTGTTGCCTATTTTATTTACTTATTTAATAATGTGATTAATCTTTTTACTTAATGAATAATAGTATAGTACAGCGTTTCTTAAACTGTGGTCCGCGGACCCCTGGGGGTCCGTGAGCTTACAGCTGGGGATCCTCAAGTCCAATGTTGAATTTAGATTTTTTTTTTCCTTCAGGAGAAATTTCTGTAGCTCCAGAGGAGGGGGGGGATTGCAAGTCTAGATCATTAATAAGCCTAAAACTCCAAATGCTTTGGGGGAGACTTTTCAATGTTCCGAAGGTGGAATATGTGAAAATATTAAGTACCGATTGATTCTACATGTAAATAATCAGCCCTTATTACGCGTTGCAACTTGATGTGCGTTTAGATATCTCTAATACTGTAAATTTTTGAGTTTTCTTTCATTATGAATTTGGTGGTAAGATATGTGACGATTTTTTGTTTTGCAAATCCCTTCCAACTTACAAAACAAGTGCAGCGCTATTCACATGTTTAAACAGTTTCATACAAGAAAATTAGGAAGAACAACTGTAGAACTCGACGGTATGAACCAGTCTTACTTAAACATTAGCAAATCCATAGCAAACAGTACTATGTATATTTTAACGGTCTTAAAATGTAAATTATAATTATTTTTCTTGTTATTATTTTTCCTATTTTTTCTGTATTAATGTAGCTGATTTTTCTAGCACCGTTAACTAAATATAGAATATGTGTAATGAACAATAAATAAGGTGTATACGTTAAAATAATTTCTTATCTTATATTAAGAAAAATATTATTGGGGGTCCCCGAAATGCATATCACATCAAAAGGGGGTCCGCGAGATCACAAAGTTTAAGAAACGCTGGTCTAGTACAATTTCAATTTGTATTTAATCTTCTTTTTAAAGTATAACAGCTTTAATTCAAAAATACTTAAAGGGAAAAAAAAGCTTTACCCAAACATGCCAACAGCGCCAGGGGTTACTTTGATTTTATTAAAGCATGAATTCTTTTATAATGCTCATCAATCGCGTAAAAGGTGATTTTTTTTTATTACCTTCAACACAAAAGACTGTCCGATATATCGTCCAACATAGTGGGGCAAAAGAAAGAAAAAATGGTATAGTTTGTAGAGGAAAAAGATAACTCTCTCTCCGAGGTTAAGTAGGTCTCGTGTGGGATCAAATGACATTCAAAACACCTTGTTTCTGTCCTCAATTCAACGACAATAGGCAGTGAATGACTGTAGATTGGAAACGATGATAAAAAAATTATTTAAAAGCAAGTTTGTCCAAATTTGTACGTTAATATGAATATTTATCCTTTATAAAAATTTCTTTTTGAAAATTATTTTTCCTTTATTTTGAAATGTACTACAATGCTATATATTTTTAATTAGAAATATTAATATTTTTTAAATACTTTTAGTTTTTCAAATACCGACTTGGCTGTATTACTTAGAGTTATTGCTCTATTCTTTGATGTAATAAGAATGTGATAAAATATAAACATAACGTCGAAAACAATAGCTTTCAATAAAAAATATTAATATTATTCTTTTAAAATTATTTCTAATTCATATTTGTTCAAATCAGTTTTACCTGATTTAGAGATATTCAGAAGGTTATATAAATTCACTAAACATATTAATGATTTTTGACGGTAGTTTATTTTTAAAGAATATTTTGTCTGCTGTGAAAGATATAATAATTTAATGCCATTAATGAAATACATTATCATATTTGCAAAGAGCAAAATAAGAGTTTTTGTGCTTGCAATGAATCACTTCTAATACCGCCATAGTGTTTACATATGTTAATATGTAAACACTATAATTGTAGGATGAGCACTTCATCTATACTAATATATAACACTGTCTGTGATTTTCAGAAAAACATCTATTTCTAAATTCATTAGACTATTTAGATGAGTTATAACAAAAAATAGCAACATTTAAATATTTTTGTCAGTCCGTCTGTCCGAAATAGCTCAAAAATGGTTGCATAACAAACACTAAACTTATCAGGGGTAGATAGAGACCCTTTCTGGCTAGAATCTGCAAATTTGTCGTCGGATATCTCAAATAGTTTTTAAGAAAACAGGAAAAAATCGGTAGAATTACCAATCAACCAACCTTTCAATGCTCAAAAGCAAGATAACTCATTGATCCCTTTTAAAAACAATAATCATACTGAAAATTTTACTCAAATTTTATAAAGATATTTCACCCCAGAATTTTTATTTAAAATTATTTTTTTTTATTATTATCTAACTTTTTTTTTTTTTTACGTCATTTATGTTTCATTTATTTAAAAAAAATATTTCTGATTCATATCGAAATATTTTCATTCGGTATTGGACAAATGATTGGTTGTTGCAGTGTTTCCAATGCACTACTTTTTTTTTAAATTCAGCTTTCTAAACTGTCACAAGTTTTTTGAGAAAATTAAATTCACCTTATTTAATAACAGATTAAATAAAGCAGAAACAAGGTGAATTATACCATTTAAAAAAAGTGGTACGCATCAATCAACCTGAATTTTAAAAAAGCATCCCACTGGGTTGTTGGTGTTTTTAGTGTTCAGGAATCTTACGGCAATTGAAAGGTCTAATTAAGATTTATAAATGATAATAATTAGATTTTTAACTTATTACATACATTTTAATTCTAAATATGATCACTTATTTACAATGTTTTTATATAAAATTAATGTTATTAATATTTTTTAAATGTAAAATTGAATAAGATTTATTTTTTTTTTCCAAAAAAATCTAAATATTTTATAAAATACAAACTCAACACAACGGATGGCTACGCAGCTAGTCAATAAATAAAACACATATACCCAAGTATTCAATCCGAAACACACTTTAAAGCTAACAACTGCCCGGATTCGGAATTTAAATTAAAGGAGAAGACAAGCAGAAACCTCGCATATTCACAAATTAGGAAATTCTCTTTCGTAGAAGATAAAATTCTTTTATATATTGAAAAAAAGAAAATTCGTTCTTAAAATGGACTTAGAGCACCAGCAATCAATTTTTAAGGCAACTTGCCTTAAATGAATTCCGAAATTTTCTTTTAAAAATGAGGCTTTCAGTACTCAGGATTAATTATAATGTTTCTTCTAAATTATTATCAACAACCATATTTTTAAACTAAAATGAACGCATTACTCAATACGATAATTATTGTTTGTTAACGTGAACTTAATCAATACATGAAGAATTTTTCCTATTTGGTAATTTTTATCATTTCTATAAGATAAATGTGCAATTTTAAGACGAGGACATGATTACATTATCTAATTTTAATATGGAGATTACTTCTTAATATAATTTGTATATAATATAAACCAGGTCAAAGTGTCTACGCGGGTCAAAGATACCTATACACTGCCCTGTGTACAGAACGTAGAATAAAAAATAATTTTATTTGAAAACTCTGATATATATACAGGGTGGCTAGTGGTCAGGGAAAAATACAGTCAAAAAAAGTGATAAACACCAGTATAATCTCATAGAAAAATTCATTTTGATTATTCGATCAAATAATCAACATGAATTTTTCTATAAAAATATACTGGTGTTTTTAACTTTTTTTTATCGTATTTTTCCCTGACCACTAGCCACCCTGATATATATATATATATTTTTTTTTTTTACATTTTCTTAAATTTTCTACAATTTATATCAAAAAGCATTTTTGGTACTTTCGTATTAACCGTATGTAGTCAATCGCAAAACTTTGGACTCTTACCTTTGCGATTCTCATTATTTCATTGTTTAGGCGCATAGTTCGAGTACATATCTGTATATTTCGTGTTTTAATTATTTATTTGTGAAAGTTTAATTTAATTTGCAATTTAATTATGGAATATTATCAGGAAACGAAGAAATTCTGAATTATTTATGTAGTTTTAAGCGCTGTGGATTAATCTTCCATAATTGGGTTGAACTCAAATTTGAACAAAATTATGCTTGAAAATCATTTAAAAAAACATAAAAAACCAGTAGATTGAGATATACTTTCAAATGCAATTTGTTTGAAAACTCTATTTTGTTTTATTCAAAGGTGTAAAAATTTAAATTGTGCGACGTTTTGAAGTAAAAAAAATTCTAGTAAAAGAGAAATTTATTGGTTAAGGTCCGGTGAAACTATCAATGTGACGTCAGAATTAATGACGGTATTTTTTTTCCTTCATAATGTAGCTTTTAAAAAACTAATTTTTTTTCTTTCACCGACTGTACATGACATATAGAATTTTTGAATTATTAATGTGTTATTTGTTTTCTACATGCTTTACTTTTATAGCTATTGTAACTTGCCCAAGAAATTTTATTTATTTAAAAATAATAATAATAAAAAATCAAGGGGTTAAAATCCATTCTTTTACTTAATACCGTAATATATTCTAAACGACAATGGAATAACGTTCATCTTTTTAACATGATTCTTACATATACAACATACACTTTTCTGTCATAATTTTTTTTCTCTCTGATAGCTACCACATTTCTCTTCTAAAATATATTCTACACATTTCGATATTACACTTTTATATAAAATCAGAAGAATTTTTCAATAGGCTTTTACTAAAAATATCCCAAAGTACTCCTGTCACTTAGCCTGCTTAACCGAAAACTCTTTCTGACAGCGTAATTGATGGAAGATCCATCCAACTGATTAAAACGCAAAACAAAAACAATTTCGGAACATAAATGGGCGTGTTCTCTAGCAGAAGAGAATGGAAAATCATAGACATGTTCGGGTGATTCCTCTCTACTGAAAGCGATGCCAGAGTGAAACAGATCTCATCGGTCAAACGTCATTCTCGTGTTTTAGACGGAATAAAGGGGAATAAAAAACCGTTTGATTTTTTTAGGAGTCTAGCCATAAAATTGAGCTTTATCTATTATAGTTAGTGAAAGCTTTAAATTTGATGTATTTCGATGGAATAATTTCCAAAAACCGGAAAAATTATGTGATATTAATGTATTTAAAAATATTATCTTTTACATATTTTGTTTATTTAATTTCGTTGCTGAGTTTTTATGGAAAAATAAATATTTTAATGGTTAATGGTACTTTTGTTACATGAAAACGAATTGAGGTATTATTAGTTTTTCATGCATCCGTATTAAATGTTTTTCAAGAGTTTTGTTAAAAAAATAATGATGTATTTGTAAAAAGAATACATGTTTTATTGCAGTTGTCTTTTAGTAAAACATTTTGGAGTTTAAAAGAAAATAAACATGATTATTAAACTTTCATCTATACGTTATTTACACAGAAATTTGACTCCATTTTTTTTTCTTTACATATTTTGTATTATGAAACGGATATTTTTCACGAGTTTTGTAGGGCTCCCAAATGGTCCGTCCGCCAACTGTATACCAATATTTTTTAACAGAAAATTTCATGGTAGGTTTCCACAACATTTCCGCAAAAATTTACCTCCGAAGGTTGTTTCCGCAAAATTTGCAAGAAAAATCTAAAAATGAAATTTTTCTAAGAAAATACCGGTATTCCTAAAGCGGACCATTTGGGAGCCCTGGTTTTGTGAACAGGTTAGTATTAAATTTTTGAAAAGAATTTGGATTTATCATTGGTTTTTCTTACATTTTAAGCGAATAAAAGGGACTTAGAGTTTCATACAAATTTGAAACTTCAAAATACTTTGTTTTCAAGTATTTCTTTTTCTTATGTGGAGTTCAAGTGGAAATAGTACTCAAGATGATGCATAGTACATACATATTCTTTAACGTAACGATTCAGTCGATATAAGATATTATGGCAGGAACTAGCTACTCACTTATACAGGGAGCCTAGTTTTTGATTGCGAGCGTTTTGTCCGATACCTAACATGTGTGCGTGAAAGCGACATCTATCCTCTATTTCTCTAATTTTCCCAATTGAGATTGTGCCTCCCGGAATCTGTGTTTTGCAGAAATTTCTTGAAGTTTTATGTTAATTACTGCGCAGTGGTCAACCGACGAACTATAAATATCGTAGTGAAAGGTTGAATGAGCAGATTTGTGTCCAGTCCTGACTCACAGAGGAGCCATAGATTTAGCTTAGGATCGAAAGATACTTTACAGCCACATGCTCAGAGATTGTTGTCTTATTTTAACAGAAGAGTTGGTCATTTGGTAAGAAGTTGCTTTATCGTATTTGAATAAAGTATTTTACGAAAACCATGGGTTTCTAGTTGGTAGTGACGTTTAAGACATTTGAATTGTTTTCTAATAAAGTATTTTCAGAGATTTAAATTCTTCTACAGAAAAGCCGGCCTAGGTATGAACTTGAGAAGCCATTTTCCTGCTACAAGGGAATTTTAAGGTTGATAAAGTTATATTTTAGCCTTTTGATAGTTTGTTCTGACTAAATTTTATTACCGCGATTATATTACAGCCAGCTCCACTGCAATCCCCATCCCATCTTATTAATGCTGAAAAACTTGTGATTGTTATCTTAAACTAGAGTCATTACTACCTTGTTTAGGACGTGGTGGACACGCCCATTGCATTATTCATAAGTTTAGAATTTTTAAACTGCAGCATATTTTAAAAATAAAAATAAAAACAACTACCAAGTAAAGTCTTTGGGATATAATTCTCTCCTAATCCCTTTCTATCTTGACATATGTTGTACGTGTACGTGTGAGGGAGTATATGTATTAGAGTAAGAGAAATAGAGTATTAAAACGTAACATATTTTTATGAACTTTGATTTTAGCTTCAGATTTCAAAATTAAATGAAAGTGAAATTACTTTTATAAAACTGGGATTTCAAATTCTAATTTACGCGTTCTGTTTTACCTTAATCGCACGCAGTCGCTTTCTAAAATCCAGCTTTTTCCCACTTTAAAAATTCTCGTGCTTTATGTCTTTCCCCTAACGTCCCTCCAATGTGTGTCTGGAATCCGAAAATTCAAAATATCTTTTCCCTTTTAAACTCTAAATCTAATGAGTGCGCATTAAAGTCTGGAGCCATTTTCATTAACAACTGCAACCCTAATTAACAGAAAGCGCCAAGAAAACGAGAGGAATTCAAACAGAAACCCCATTGTCTGAAATGGCTTCTCCCAGCCGCCTCACTTTAATTTTGATAAAATGATTTACTTTTACCGCCAAGTTTGCGCCTCAATTTAATATTCCCCTCTCACACTGGGTTTCGTTTGCAAGGGGCACATGCCCCTGGAATGCTAAATCATCGAACGCTTTTCGAGGATTTCGTTTTCAAGTTGCAAGCAATGAAATCAAACCTCCAATTTTGGTAATTGATCCCCATACGCTTTTGAAATATACTGGCGCTGCAATAAAAGACCAAAGTCAGTTAGTTGCTTGGGTTAATTTGGTTGTGTTGCACTTTTGTTTAGAAGTGCCCCCATGCTGACTTTATCTCGATAAAATATGTAAATAAGTTAGGGCAAAATGGTAGTGAGAATCAATTATACCAGTATGGGATATGAATACCGCCTATGTATCTCTTTAATAATACTTATGATGGTGGTGTACTTGATGATGTGCAATATAGACTCATTTGAAAATTTTAATTTCATGTCATTTGGCGTATAATTATGAACTTAATGACACAATTTATTTTGTTGTAATGAGCATCTGGAAAAAGTCAGTTCAAATATACTATTTGTAAATACGAAGTTTAATGACAGCCTTTTCTTTGAATTTGGGAAAGAAATATTTTATTCTTTAATGAATATCGATTCAAAGAGAACGCATAAAGTTTCGTTTTATACGTTTAGATTTTATATGTTCATGTGGAAATAATACTTCAGTTTACAAATATTATCTATTATATAATTATGGTACCGCATGTGTATCACTTAATAATCCCTATGATGTTAGCGCGTTTGATGATATGCAATATAAAATCATTTGAAATTTTTAATTTTCTTTAGTGCGATGTATAATTATGGAATTAATGGCATAATTTATTTTCCTGAAATGAGCATTTGGAAAAAGTCAATTTAAATACTACCCCCCGCTCCCTCCCCCCCCCAAAAAAAAATATATATATGACATGAAATATGTAATTTTACGGCATATGCTATAAATAACATGCCATTAAATATGTAGATAATTTAAAGTAAAATATTAGATAGATTCAATTATATGGGCGGTTCTCAATTCCATATGTACTTCTTGATAATCGTTATGATGTAGTATTTGTTGACCAGCGATATATAAAGTCATTTATAAAATTTAATTCTCTGCTATCTAGCATATAATTTTGTATCTAATGACGTAATTTATTTTGTTATAATTAGCGTCTGGGAAATGTCCATTAAAATATGCCATGTTATAAATACGATTTTTTTAAACTTGGAAAGAAATATTTTGATTTCTCAGATGAAGATTCTAAGATATTGTAAGATATTCTAAAATTAGGAAATATTTTTTCTAAAGTTTTATTGTATACTTAGCTTAATGCTACCATAAGCATTTCTGTGTAGAAACAAAACTTTAAAATTACAGTTTAAAATTAAAATTAAAATAAACTGTATTATTAAAATTTCAAGATAATCTAACTCGTGCAGATTTTGGTCTCAGCACTGCAGCCTCATTGCAATACTTGGAATCGTTGGATGAAGCCCAAGGTCACTGTAGGAGACTTGTTACGAAGATAAGTATAAAATAAAGTCTTGGGAAGGTTGAAAGATATTACTGTGACTAATGGCGATCTTATTCATTTGGGTTGCCCTTCGGGAGGTGTTTCGGACCCCGACACTGCATCCACGGCTGTCGCGACAGCTGACGAATTAATCGTGATTGATTAAGTAAGCGCGACCAGTGACTATCTTCTGTAATCGGATTGCATTTCTCTTTGGCTAAGTCTGTTGCGGTCTTCGAGGCTGCATCCACCGCTGTCTCGACAGCTAACAGATTAATCGTGATTGATTAACTAAGAGCTACCAGTGACGATCTTCTGTAATCTGGTTGCATTTCCCTTTGACTAGGTATGTTGCTGGACCCGAGGCTTCATTCATCGCTGTCGTGACAGCTGACGACTGCTGAAGACCAGATTTTGATGAGCTTGCTTAAAATGCTTAACTAAAAATTGTCGCTGCCTCCCGCACTATTAAGTATCATAACATAACAGCCCGTCGATGGGTTACTGTGACGTCCCAATCTTCACAAGTGCTCAGAGTCGCAAGAGTGACCAAAAAGTTAGCATCTTTACTTCGTCTCATTATGACTTACAGGTGATCGTCACTTCACTGTAAAGACACACTGACTCTTTTTTGAGTCGTTTGCACGTAGCATCACGAAAGGGCACATATAGACTTCAGAGTTATGTATATACATCTCATTTTACACGCTACGTTAGGGTAATGTGAACAGTAACGGTTGCATTTGTGTCCCGATACTTTCCCATTTTGGTCACATTTGTGTCATGGAGATATTGGGGAAATGGTCATGCAAGAATCTAATTAATGGCGTTAAAAGTTAACAGTTGAGAATATTCAAATGTATCAACAATAAAATTTGAAATAAAAATTATAAAATAAAATTACATGTGGATGCTACAATAATTATTTTTAAAACAGTTTATCAACAATAAGTATTAAAAAAATCATTGTCTTTGTGTCCCAATGCTTTCACATTTTGGTCACATTTTGGTCAAAGTGTTATTAGGGCAAAGTAAAGCAAGAATCTAACTAATAGCGTTAAAAGTTAATAGTTGATAATATTGAAACGAATCAATAATAATATTTGAAATAAAATTATAAAATAAAATTACATATGGATGCTAGAATGATTATTTTTAAAAAGCGAAATGCTATTTGAATAACTTGAAGTTTGTCAAAGCGAGCATGTTACCCACAGTCATTAAAAATAGATAGTGTTACAATTCTCACATCTTAAAATTTCGCATCTATCTTAATAATAATAATTATCTATCTATCAATCTATCTACATATGTACATAATTCTAATACCTTTGAATTTCAAAATACATTAAACAAGTTCTTGCATCAAATCTAGCCAAATCTCCTATTTAAGGATAGGTAATCATAAAGTGTATACAGAATACAATAAAATTAATACATAATTAACCAGTGCAAACATCAGATTACCAACGCGCCATTTCAGTGATTGCATATATATATATATATATATATATATTCGCAAATGAAAAAAATAAAAAAAGTTTTCCAGTATGGATTGAGTTTACTATAACAAACAATAATTATCGCGTTGAGTAATGCGCTCAATTTGGTTTTAAAATATCGTTGTTGATAATATATTACAAGAAACTTTTTAATTACAGCTGGTACTGTGAAAGTCTCATTTTTAAAAGAAATTTTCGCAATTGAGTTAAGGTAGTTTGCTTTAAAAATGTATTTCTAGCGTGTTATTTTTATTTTTTGGAGAATGCAATGTATTTTCTACAAAGAGAAATTCCCTAATATATGAATATTGGAGTTTTCTATGATTGTCTTTTCCTTTAGTTTAAATACCTATTTCGGGCAGTTGTTAACTTTAAAGAATGTGGGTTTCTTGACTGATGTTTGGATATGTATTTCATTTTTGATAAAATGTGTAACTTATACATATGGATTTACCATAAAATATTTTAAAAGATATTACATTTACTCACAGGATGTAAGAAGCCCTCGATCATTTTTCGCATGCTTTATTTTTGAAAGAAATTTTGAGAAAAAGGAAAATATAGTGTAATATATACTCTAATATGACGTTAGATCACATAATTTCTTTAAAAGTAAATTAACTTTCTAAAAGTTCATTAATATCTTTAATATAAATTCTGCTTATTTTTAAATTAAAAAAAATCATGTAAATAAATATAAAGTAAAACTTGTTATAAGAGTTTCATATTACTGATTTAAAAATACTAATTTAAACACTTATTTCAATACAATCATTTTATATTTAACGATGTTACATTACTCATCTAATATTGCAGTTAAGAACTTCTGTATAAAATAAATAAATTTTATAAAACTGGTTAATATTTTTAGCAAAATAATAATAATAATAAGAAGACGAAGAAGAAGAAAAGAAAGGAAGAAAAGAAACAAAACCCTACACATTATATATTATATACTAGATCATCAGGCATTAATATTAATTGATTGTGGAAAGCAATGCTAGTATAAATTTATCTTTTCATATTATTTTTATCTTTAAAAACACATTATTTCCCTTTAAAAATATTCTTTTGTACAATCAGTAAAAACATACATTATGAGTCATCAATATCAGTAATCATAATAAGGAAAGATAAATCTATAATAGCATTGCTCTCCACTATGAATACTAATACCTGATGATCTGGTATACTAATATAATTGTAATACGAGCATTGCAAAAACAGGCTGTTCTGTTTTAGCCTATCTAAAACCTTCTACACATTTCCAAATATAAAAAAATAATTTGGAAAACTGATGCTTAGAAATTGTTATAAAAGGGGGAAAATATTCATATTAACATACAAATTTGGAAAACGTGCTCTTAAATTATACTTATCATCTTTTCCAATCTACAGTCATTCACTGCCTATTGTCGTTGAATTCAGTACTCCAGTAAGGTGTTTGGATTGCCATTTCCCCCGCACACGAGACCTACATAAACCTGGGGAGAAAGTAACTTTTTTTTTTCTCCTTTGCAAGCTATACATTTTTTTCCTTCTTTTGTACTGGCGAATGTTGGGCGATCTATGGGATAGACTTTTGTGTTGATGCTAATTTTAAAGAAAAAAAAACACTTTTTACGCGACTGATGAGCATTATAAAAGAGCTCATGCTTTAATAAAATTAAAGTACCCACTGACGCAGTTGGGGTGTTTGGACATCAGCCCTTTTTTTCCCTGTTTGAGTCTTTCTGAATTAAGGCTGCTATACTTTTAAAAGAAGATTAAATACAAATTGAAATTGTATCATAGACGGGTAGAAATAATACAAAATTTAATTACGTCAAAATAAATAAATAAATAAATAATAGGTACGTCACGAATACTTTTTTCGCGAGGTTATATTATTTTCCATATTTTGAAATTAGAAAGAAAAATAAAGTTGCTGAATATTTATATCGAAACAATTATTAAAGAAAATATGCATATACTGAGTAATAAAAAAGTATCGAGAGATTTGCGCCAGTTACTTAAAGTTTACGAAATTTGTATTGGAACACCATAAAAAATGCTAAAATAAATACAAGAGATTTGTTTCGAATCATATATAGCGAATCCATCATTAGGTGTGAAAACATGGGTGGTTCAAAGACAAATGAGGTATTTTCACAGGATTCGAGCAAATTGAGGAAGTACGTCTGCAAACTATATAGTTTTCTTTCTTTTGTCCCACAATACTAGACGATTCTATGGGGCGGCTTTTTGTGTTGATGCTAATTGTAAAAGAAAAGAAAAATTTTTACTAGATTGGTGATCATTATAAAAGAATCCATTCTTTAATAAAATCAAACTACCCCAATGAAGCAGTTTGAGTGTTCGATGCATCAGACTTTTTTATTCCTGAAAATTGAAGCGAAAATTTTATAAAAGGTACTGATAATATATTTAAAAAAAAACTAAAACAAAAATACAAAAAGAATGAGAAATAGAGTCACCTTCTAATTCTTCTTCTTCTTTTTTATTTATTTATTTATTTATTTATTTTTCAATGTTATATGGTATTTTAGACGTGAAGCTAAATTTTCATTATAGATTTATAAATTGGTTATAGTAAATATTTTGCATAAAATTTCTACTTACAAGAAATCAATATAATCCCCTGCATAGCTTCTTTCTCCTCCTTTGTCTCACATTATTTGAAGATCAATGCAACAGCCTTTTGTGTGCCGATACAAATAATAATAATAAAAAACCGCTTCTAAACTTCTTCAATCAAAACTTCATCTATGCTTTAATAAAAACAAAGCGTCCCCAGACGTAACCGTAATATTTCAGTATCAATCTTCTTCTTATTATTATATTTTATTTTTTTTTATTTTTTTTTTTTTGCCCCTGTGAATCTTTGTGAATAACAAGGAGATTAAAAACAAATTAAAATTATATGATAGGCTGATATTGATAGAGTAAAAAAATTTAATCACTTCACGACAAAAAAAAAAAAAAAAAAAAAAAACCCTTAGAGCATGAATTCCTTTTTTCCCCCGCAAGGTATTTGTATTTCTTGCAGCTATTTATATGATGATTAAATTTAATTAAAACAGTAAATGCCATATCAGAGATTAATGTCAAAAATCTATAACACTTTATATACATTTCTTTGTAAAGTAACGAGAATTAAATTTAAGCCTCTTACTAAAATAATTATAAATATCGCATTTTACTTGATAAGAAGATTAGAAGTTAATGTTTATTTCCTTAAATTTAGTCGTGATTTTATGTAATCATTTTTATTTGGAAGTTTTCGTGTACCACAATTTTAATTATTGTAACAAAAAAAATCTGTATGGTTTTAAATAATACGAACGAACAGCTTAGAAAAAATGGTTAAGTTGAAGGTTAAGCATGTGATCAAAATATACTTTTAAGAAGCTTTTTTTTTCCTTTTTAATTCAGTAATTAAGTTAAATTATCAACGGCTTTATTTTTCTTTTTTGTGTGCGAAAAATCAAAGTTTATTTTCATTTTAATTTCTGCCCAAATTTTTTTCAATGTATTGCGTTGTCCGAAAAAAATCATGCCGTTTAGGAAAATCAATTCGCACCGGAATATTGTATCATTTAATTATTAAAGATTAATTGCGATAGCTAATGTCTAATTATTAACAGGCATTTTCCGGTACGAATTGATTTTCCCAATCAACACGAATTTTCCGACAGCCCAATAATTAATGTATTTCTTGTCAGTAAAATAATATTTTACTAATTTTTATTGGATAACTTTCACATTAAAATTAGCAATTTACACAATTTTAATTATTTCGAATAACAAATTCTGTTTAGTTTAAAATAAGGCAAACGTACTGAAGTGAAGAGAGAAAGATTGGGCGTGGGATCAAAATATATTTTAAGAGGACTTTTATACACAAATTAAGTTACACTATCAACAACTTTTTTTACTGCTTTCTGTATATGGAGAACCAAAGTTTACCTTCATTTTAGTTTCTGTTTAAATAAATAAATATGTAAAGTTCAACATAACGTATTTTTTTGTCAACAAAATAAAATTTACAATTTTTTTTATTGAGTAATATTTATTTTAAAAGTAGTATTCGCCACAATTTTAAATATTTTAAATCAAAAAATTCTGTTTGGTTTAAAATAATATAAAATGAATACCCAAGAAGTAATAATGAAGTTAAAAGTTGAGCATGGGATCAAAATGTACTTAGAGAAAGAAGCTTTATTTATTTATTTATTTGTAATCCAGTGATTAAACTATCAGCAGATTTTATTTTCATTTTGGAAATCGAAAATCAAAGCTTAACTTAACTTTAACTTTTAATTAAAAATAAATAAACAAATTTAAAAAAAATGAAATCTAAAATAGAATTATCAAGCCCAAATTATAATAGATTACGCAAAATATTTATGATTTCACCCTTGAACGAGTTATAAAAAGCTAAAAGGTGCAAGATTCGGGCTATCGTACAACATTCAAAATTAGAACGTTTTAAATATATCTGCGAAGATCTATATAAAGTTCAATGCAATTTATTTCTTTACAATGAAATAATATTTTACAGATTTTTTTACTGAATATTTTAAAACTAGCATTCACCAAAATTAAAATTTTTGAAACTAAAAATAATCTGTATGGTTTAAATTAATAATCGGGAAGCATCCACGAAAAAATATAGTGAAATTTAAGTTTGAATATACATTCAAAATATATTTTTTAAGGATTCTTTTTTATTTTTTATTTTTTTATTATTATTCTATATTTCTTGTACTGTCAATAGATTTATTATTCTTTCTGTATATGGAAAACACAAAATAAGATTTAGAAACATTGAAAATGTAAATATACAATGTAAAATGCTTGAAAAATTTAAAAAAATTAATTGAAACAAAGTTTATCTCTATTTCAATTTTTAGCAAATAAATAAATAAATAAAAATAGAAAGACCAGTGTAATTTATTTCTTGTCAATAACATATGTTTTAACAAAAACGATATTTTTTCTTTCAGAGAGAAGTATTCTGTATTTGCTATAGCAAAAAACATAAAATCTGGTTTTCCTCTTTAGCCATTAATTAAGCTCAACTATCAGCAGTTTTTTTTTCTCTCATTTTGTATGTTGGAAACGAAAAAGACGAATTGAAAAATAAAATGTGAAATTTTAGAAATATTTAAAAATGATTTTCATAAAAATTTATTTTTACTTCAAGTTCTGATAAATAAAAACAAAGTTAAATATAATCTATTTTGCGTTGTTAAAGGTCTGAAATTTACCTAAACCGAGTTTTTTTTTCCCTCTCTCTCTCTCTCTTTTGTTTTTTTTTAAAAAAAAAATAATAATAATAATAATAATAATACCTACTACTGAAAATATCATAACGGTAGCTTTTACGCTATCAGAAATCAATACGGCTTTAGATGCAGGTGTTTTTTTTAATGCGGAATAATATATACATAGTGTGCTTTGTAAATTTTGCATTTATATTACTTCAACTATTGTATAAATCTATTTTTTACCAATCAGTAATGTCTATAACATCAGTACAGACATTCATCGGTGTTCATTTAAGAAATTTTGAAATGTACTGTATTTTCAAAAACTGCGACTGCTTTAAAAATTTTAGACAAAAAAAAAAGATTTTTTTTTTTTTTAATTTAAAACAAAATAATGTCTTATAGTTAGAGCGGCATTTTAAGATATTTTACTAATTTTGAATAAAAAGCCAAAAATGAAAAAAAAAATCGTACCAAAAATATATTATAAATAAATTACTTATTATTACTAAAATAATTATTTTTAAGTACTAGTAATATAGTATAATTAATATTTGAAATAGATAAAAATAGAAAATAAATTAGAAATGAAACCAATAAAATAAAACAGTAAATACCTAAAAATGTAAACGCTTTCACTTTTTATACGAAAAAAAAGTACACTTTTTTATGGGGGATGGGGGATATAGGGCCAATAAAGAACAAATTAAAATTTCCGATTATTAGCAGATGTTGGGTATAAGAAAAGAAATCTTATGAGAATAGCATTTTAGAAATGCAATTTTTATAATCATAGAATTTTAAATCAAATAATAAACAAAAGTAAATAACCAATTAAAAGTGACATTCACAAGCGCAAGCAGTGTTGCCAGTTGGCTACATTTTTTAAATTCAGTTGTTTTATTATTTACTATTATTGTCAACAGATTTTTGAGAAAGTAAAATTCACCTTATTTAATGACAGATTAAATAAAGTGAAGACAGGGCAAATTACACCACTTCAAAAAAGTAGTATCAATCAAGCAATCTGAATTTTAAAAAAGTCGCCCACTGTCAACACTGATCGCAAAGCTAAAAAAACGAAAGAGCTGGATATCATATTTGATTAAACGTTTAATCTCGTTACAACAAGAAGAATTCTCCGCAAATTCTCGATGTAGGTTCGGAACTAAACTAAATGCCATAACTTGCAGACGGTAACAAATCGCATCTTTCCGTGTGCTGTGGTTATGGCATAAATCACATATAGAAGATGCCACAAAATCAATATAACGTGCCAATAAAGAACAAATTAAAATTTCTAATTATGTTGGGTATAAGAAAAGAAATCTAATGAAAATAGTATTTTAGAAATGCAATTTTTATAATCATAAAATTTTAAATCAAATAATAAACAAAAGTAAATAGCCAATTAAAAGGGACATTCACAAGCGCAAGCAGTGTTGCCAGTTGGCTACATTTTTTAAATTTAGTTTTTTTTTTAAATTATTATTGCCACCAGATTTTTGAGAAAGTAAAATTCGCCTTATTTAATACAGCAAATTATACCATTTCAAAAAAGTGGTACCAATCAAACAATCTGAATTTTTAAAAAGTGGCCCACTGTCAACACTGATCGCAAGGCCAAATAAACGAAAGAGCTGGATATCACATTTGATTAAACGTTTAATCTCGTTACAACAAAAAGAATTCTCCGCAAATTCTCGATGTAGGTTCCGAACTAAACTAAATGCCATAACTTGCAGACGGTAACAAATCGCATCTTTCCGTGTGCTGTGGTCATGGCATAAATAACATATAGAAGATGCCACAAAATCAATATAACGTCTGCCGTTTTCCCTGTTTTTATGAATTACGGGTTGCAGCCTAGCCGTTTCATTCATCAAATACCTGACTTTGATCAATGGACTATACAGTGCGTGCGCCACAGGAAGACATTCGATGGAACAGCCTCCCACCAACTCCCCCCCCCCTAACTCCTCCATTAGCCGAAGGCCATATACCATCGTCTATCTTTTTAATCCAAGTTCTCCCTTGCGGTGACTTTGTGTGGTGGAATATAGAAAGGGAAGGACGGATATTATCTTCAAGGTGCACTGACAAATAGTTTCACAGCATTAGAGGTATTCATGATAAAGCATTGGAGTGATATATGAAATGTAAAATGTAGAAATTTATTTCGGAGTCTTTCATTTCGCGAAAGTAACTCCTTTTATTTCGCTTTATTTCTCCTATTGTCTTTCTTACGCAGCGTTTTATGGGTTATGATTTCAAATAATGGAGGAAATCTGGAAAATTACTCATTTAATTTCACTCTTTACTCATTTTCTTTTGTGCGGTATCTTTTATGTAAATCCTTATCAAACAATGAAATAGATACATATGTATATTTAAATGAAGACCTCAAAATGAAGACCTCAACCAGTATATCGAATATTTTAAATCTATTTATAATCGATTTTTTATCGAATTATTTATTATGGGTTATGATTTCAAATAATGAGGATATCTAGAAAATTACTCATTTAATTCCACTCATTACTCATTTTCTTTTGTGTGATATATTTTATGTAGATCCTTCTCAATGGAAAAGAATGAATTATATGCATATGCATATTTAAATGAAGATCTCAACCAAATATTAGAAATCGAATATATGAATCGATTTATTATCAAATTAAATCGATTTGTTATCGAATCGAATCGATTTATTATGTGTTGTGATTTCAAATAATGTGGAAATCTAGAAAATTACTCATGTAATTTCACTCATAAATAATTGTATTTTGTGTGATATCTTATGCACATCCTTATCAATGGAAATGAATGATATACATAAGTATATTTTAATGTAGACCTCAATCAATATATCGAATAGTATAAATCGAATATATTAATGGATTTTTTAATCCAATTATATCGATTCATTATCTAATCTATTTATTATCGAATTATTTATTTTGAGTTATGATTTCAAATAATGTGGAAATCTAGAAAATTACTCATTTAAATACATATTTATTTAAATGTAGACCTCAACCTGTATATCGAATATTAGAAATCGAATATATTAATCGATTTATTATCGGATATATTATTATAATTATAATTCAAACATTAGAAAATATATTCGATTACTAAAAATTAATCGAATAGGAATAAAATCAAATTACAAAAGTAATTAAAATAATTTGAGAGTTTTAAAAACATTTTAAAACTTAAAAAAAGTAAACATTTCCACAGCTTTTTTTCCTCTTAGTCACTAGTTTCTATTAGTCGTCTCTGATATGTTTATCACCTACGCTGGGGAGAATTTATTTTGTTGATTGTGTCCTTCCAAACCTTTGAAGAGAATGGTCACAAAAAGTGGGGAAAAAAAGGCCACAAATGACCACAGAGCTTATGGTAAAGAAAACGTACAGAAATAATTTAGGACTTCTCGTCACAGAATTTGTAAATGTAATCTGCACGTAGCCTTAAACTACCAGATTCATTCAACTGATAATAACATCAGCTTCAAATTCACCTTTACATATGAATACATAGAAACACACAGCTTGTTTCACGTTTTCGATATTCATTATTTTTTTTCATTTCATCCAACCGATGCTGTTGTTTTTATTAATCTATATAAAAAAAAGCAATTTATTGAAGATAAAATTGAATGATACTTGCAACTATTTCTACCAAGCCTACATGCTATATTAATATAAAAGCATCGTAGCAGAAGGTTTTGATTAGCAGAGTTATCGGCCAATCGCTTGTGTAAAGCCGTATATACTCCAAGTCGCCACATGTTACGTTCTACCCTCCCAGCTGGCGCTTGAGATATAAAGCAAAATAAATGAAACGAGAGAAGAAAAAAAAAGAGTCGCCCCCCATATATATATATATAAACAATTCCTCCAGAACGCAGTCATTGCTTTATTATTCTAGGCTATAAATCGCTCGTAAATAGCCCGCGCCATGCGTTTTCATTGTGTGTTTATATAAAAGCGAGCTACATACAGGGGCTATATGGGACGGGGGTATGAAAAAAAAAGACCCGCTTTTGTCGGGGCTGCGATTTATTGTTGGAGCACTTGTCGCCCCACACACAAAAGCGGTCGCGGGAAATGCGGGGGCCATTGTTTCAATGATTTTGCACTGCGACTAAAAGTTAGGAGAAAGAAAAACAAACTGAAAGAGGAGATAGCCCTGAAGAAATGGGCGATTTTAAGTCACACAAAAGCATCGGGCGATTTTCTTTTTCCAGCATCATGCGCGGGTTGAAAGATTTGCAGATTTTTTTGGAAATGTGCCCGCACGCTTAGATAAACAAGGGATGGACGAGTATATCAGTGGCTATACGTTGTAACATAAATTTGATGGCGCTTAGGTTGTTTCTGTGAATAGATGTAGCGATTAGAGTCATAATTCAGTTAGATTCTGTCGTCGCCGCGGAGAGATATCAATTGCACAGCCTTTAACGTTAGTTTTCTTCCAAGACCAGCATGTGTTATTGATTGGGTGAAATCTCTTTTTTTTTTGGAGGGGGGGGGGGGGGGAGAGATTTCGGGCGCAAGCATGGGCTATTTGGTGGCTGTAGAAATACGGAATTGTGATTTACGCGATATCGTATTTTCTATTTTATATCTGTAGTGCATACAATTCATTGTAAATATGTTATGAATGAATAAATGAGAAACATTCATAATAGCATTTAATAATATTATCAGAATTGTAGTATCGTATTATGTTAGGCCATAATTGTATTTATTTATTATTTGTAGGATCATTTCACTTTTGTGTCATATATAAGTCCTTAGGATATGTAATTTTGGGAAGAGATGAAGAAGAAATTAAACTTTTTTTTATACTTATTGTTGAAAAAACTCCTCGATTAAATAAGACACCAAATTTCTATATATATATATGTGACGATTTAACTGGAGTCACCATACTTTTGTAGACTCCTATTCAAGGCAAGGGAGGTTTCTCCGAGGAGATTTTCAGTCGAGCACCGAGACTTACTTCATTGTGTACGTATAAGCTACAGAGAAGAGGCAGTTCGTTCCAGTTCACACTTTATTCGAAAAATTTAAAGATTAATTGATTAAGCTTTACTCTATTGAAAACTCACTCCATGCACTGCTAAATTTAGGGTCGTGGCGAAACTTGATGATTTAAATTTAAATATAAGAAGACATCTTAGTTAGTACAGGCAGGTATTCTTTTAAAAATCAATCGGCGGCCAAGGAGAACCTTCGAAGATTAGGAAGTACATGACTAGTTGCATCCACCACCGAAATCCCGGAACATTCTGCTCTAAACGCGGGAAAAATCCGTATATCATTTCCCGAGCGCGCCAGAATACATTCTATCTAAAAAGCCTCTAGGCCAATCAACGCTCACGGCTTAACTTCTTCGGCGAATTAATATCGAAGTGAACTTACCGAAGCTGGCAAAAGCGCGCCAAAAAATGTTCTAGAACAATCTCGTGCCTTCTACTTCCTTCGAATAAATAAAAGCAGAGAGAAAAGGAGTACATATGTTTTTATCAAGTATGGCAATATGCCAAAATAATTTTTACATTGAGATTAAAATCTTTCAGAATTTGAAAAGTAATATTTTGTCAGGAATCGTAGGGAAATAAAAAATAAAGAAAAGAAATTCATAGGTTGCTATTTCTTAAAAGTAAAATATTTTTAGCTGGGAAATGGGTATTTTTTGAATTATTAGATTCTAGGATGCTTTTTATTTAAAGAAAATAAAAGTGCGTAAATTTAATAGAACATTCTATCAGTGCCATTTTTTAAGAGAATGAATTTGGAATAAACTATATATTTCGCTAGATGTAATTTTGACAATCGAATACTGGAGCGAGAAAATAATTTAGAATAATGGGATTTACACAGAATCATAGTCTTAATGAAGTCAACGACGAAAAAAAAAATTTTTTTTTTTTTTTTTTTTTTTTAATTTGTTTCATATATATATATATATTTAAAAGTGGTGTGAAATGCACTTTTTCCTTTTTTACTAAGGCGTCCAAAATTGGGACGCTAGGCATAAATGGGTTAATGAGAAAAATCAAAACTTTGTTAGCGTTTATTTGATTTTCTTCGTAAGTCATTGTTTAAATTATGAAAACTGTTAAGGTGAATATATCAAAAGTGCTTTGTGTAAGGCTATTCTTTTAAATCAAAAGAAGCTTATAAAAGAAAAAAACTACCTTACTGGCACATATTATTTACGTGTCAGAGTTGTTTTGAATAAGAAATTTGTTTTATTTTTAAAATATCTTTATTTTGAATATTTGCCAAAACTCTTCCTTTATGAGTATACACTGTTAGACCTTTTGTAATACACTGTTAAAAATGTGCAGGAAACTCTCCAGTCATTTGACGGTTTTTATAGAAAATGGTTACATAACCGTAATTTAACTCTATTCTGGCCATGAACTTACTGATTTGAAAAACTTAAATTTGAGAAGACCCTTAATAATACGCGCAATTACAAAATATTTATGGTACATTCCCTTAAAGCATTTTGTAATTCTAACGGTGACATACAAAGAAGATCAAATAAGCGATACAAGACTCTCATTAATAACCGTAAAAGATAAACACACGTTACCAGCTAAGTAATTAGATGTAAACCTAAACCCACTTTAATTAGAATATTGTAGACTTTAAAAAAAGTTTGGAAAGAGAATAATATACGAGACATTTGATTCATTGTCTAAGGCAAAAAGTTTAATTCATTGTATAAACAATGAACAGATTAACAGCAATGAATTACAACTAAATTATCATACGCTGTCAGTAATCATACTAATCTCACGTTTTAACTCAAGATATGTTCAATGTATAGGAGAAAGAAAAAGTGTCATTCGATTGAAAGTTTATAACTGAAAATTGTAGGCAAATTGGAATGAAAAAGGACTTAATGAATGTATCAAAAGATCCAATTTGTCTTAGAGTATGAAAATAAAATTTTGAGAACATCCTGAAGAATAAATAGCCTTAAGCGAAATACTTATGATAAATTCCCTTAACTTTTTTTAGGTAATTCTAACGGTTACGTACAAATGAAGATCAAATAAACTTTAACAAAGATACACGATGCTTCTCATTAATATCTCTAAAAGATAAACACACGTGACCATCTAAGTAATTAGATGTAAACCTAAACCCACTCTAATCAGAATATTGCAAGGCTTTAAAAAAAACGAGAGAGAGAGAGTGAGAATAATCTTTGAGACTTTTGATTCATTGTCTATGGCAAGAAGTCAAATTCATTCTACAAACAAAGAACAGATACGAGCAATGAATGACAGCGAAATTATCATACCCTGTCACATCTTAATTCCCTCGAGCTCATATTTCTAAGTTGATTTGATAGGCTTGACACAACACGTTGCATAAGGACAAAAAAAAAGAATATCAATTACCGAAAATTGATGTATGATTTTAGTGCATCAAGCTGACTCATAAAATCTAAAGCTTCAAAATTTTCATTGGGCGTGTCACATAAATGGAGCGAACTTGAAAAGTGATCACCCTGGAATTTATTTTACGTGAAAAGCTGGACGTAGAGAGAAAAGCCCATGTCTTATGTTTTATTAATTTAGTTTAATTGTGTTGGGAAGATGAGTGATGAATATGCAATGATACGGATTGTGTTACTTTCTTTCAAGAATTATGGAAGGCTTTAGCGTTATTTGGATGAGGTGTTTGATATTCCTTCAGGGATTGAAACTTAAACGCATTCGTTTGAAAATTAAGTTATTATTACTGAGAAGATATCTAGTGTCTCAGATTTTAACAAAGTTACGTTACTCGGCAGTTAAGGATAATGTATCCAAAAGTAGAGAAGATTAATTAAATAATAATAAAACAATTCTTGACATTCTATGATATTCTATGCTATTCAAGACAGACTTTCATGGGATATCCTTAAGGAATGATAAGTAATTGCAAGCTGTCAAATAATTTGTAAAATTAAGATTCTTGGGGAAGACATGAAGGAACGAAAAACGTTTTTTTCTTTCATTATCTAAAAATAACTTTTATTCTACTAAATCTTCAGATCAGGAGACTCAAAGACAGCTCTGCAAGTCATTATTGTGTTTTAATCTCACTTTGCAGAACATTTAATAACTAAGACCTGCAATTTGAATTTTTAAGTATATACAGGGTGGTTATAACTAAAGTTACCCTGTTTAGACCTACGTAGAGTCCGTTCTGGTTGACAGATATCGATGAAACTTGGAATATAAGTTATATGGACCATGGGGAAATGAAATCTGCAATAAAAAAATAGTTCAAATTTTGACCACCAGGTGAGAAGGAGGCGCATGAAGACCAAAAATCTCAAACTGGAAACACAAAACTTTTTTTTATTTACAGCATATGTTCAATGTGCATTCCATTTGCGTCAAACACATGTTCAAAGCGTATTATAGCATGTTCAACAGTAGCGCGAAGGGTTTCTCGATCAATTGCAGCAACATGACGAGTCATGCTTGCTTTCAAATCAGGCAGAGTCCGTATGCTTCCTCCATACACACGATCTTTCAGGAATCTCCACAACCAGAAGTCACAGGGATTCAAGTCCGGAGAACGAGGAGGCCAGGTTGTCGGAAAACTTCTCGAAATTACCCGATCATCTCCATAGTGGGCACGAAACAGTGCCGTTACTGATCGGGCTATGTGAGTGGTGCACAATCTTGCATGAATACGGCAGTCTCTAAACACTCCCACTCTTGTAAGGAGGGATTGACCTGCTGCTGAAGGAGGTCGCAGTAACGGGTGCCTGTAATGGAAATTGTGAAATCAGCCGTAAAGCCACACCATACAGTAATGTAATCAGGGTGCAAAGACTGTTCATGCACAATATTAGGACTTGCAGTACCCCATACGCGACAGTTCTGAGTATTCACTGATCCATCTAGGGTAAAATACGCCTCGTCCAACCACAAAATGTTCCAAGGCCATGCATTGTCAATGGCTATTCTGACCAAAAACCTCCTCGCAAATTGAGTTCATGTGTCCGGGTCTGCAGGGTTCAGCGCTTGCACAACGTGAATCTTGTATGGATATGGATACCACTTTATAATAGATCGAAGAACCTTTCGTGCTGTAGCCAAGGGAGAGACGAATCATATGACACCGCTCGAGCACTTATCGAAGAATTATGGTCACCGGACGCTCTTTCGACCACGGCAAGAGCGACTTCTTCGGCAGTTTCATTTGAAATCCGTTTCCGCCCTTTTCCTTGCAGCACACCCAGCTCCCCAGTCTCTTCGAATTTAGACATAATTTTTTTCAAAGCCTGCCTCGACATTGGTCCCTTTCGTAAGCCTTTCAAGCGTCGATATTCTCGCAGTGCAATTGACAAATTACTGCCGTTCTGATAAACCAACTTCACCAATAACGCTCGTTCCTTCTTCTCTAACGGCATGGTGCAGAATGACTTTACGGCAGCGACTACTGGCTTTTTAAACCGTTCCAAATTTGCATAAAGTCCTATCTCGTAGATGATAACCGCCATCTATCGGTCGAAATTTGAACATTTTTTTTTATTGCAGATTTCTTTTCCCCGTGGTCCATATAACTTATATTCCACGTTTCATCGATATATGTTTACCAGAGCGGACTCTACGTAGGTCTAAACAGGGTAACATTAATTAGAACCCCCCTATATATATTAAAAAGGATATAAGATGTCGCGAAGCTTTAGAAAACGAACTTCTTACAATTGTCACATTAAACTTGGTGTCGTGCAATGATATTCTGTTTCATGCTATTATATATATATATATAATAAAACTTTTGTAAATAATAACCATTAAAACACACACACATATACACATGTATACATATATATATATAATGAAAAGTACATTTATTCAGGAATGCTCTCCCTCCCCTCCTTCTTTCTGAATCCCCGTTGTCACTTTTCTATGCTTATTATTTTATGATCGCAATTTCCAGTAATTCTGTTATTTCATGATCCGAGTATGCGTATAAGTGCGTTTTGCACATTAATTTCATTATCACAAGCATATCTTTTTACAGGAGATACCTACATAGTTACTTACCTTTAAACCACGTAACATCTGCTACTGTTGCAAAAACTGGATAAAATTCCGTGTAACAAACATACTTATACAAATGTAAACTCCTCTTACGAGACATATATCTCATTTAAACGAGACTTATATCTAATTAATATTCAATAACATCTTCATATAACACAGTAAAAAATCCTAATGAATAGAATAAATGGTTTATTTTTTATCTAATTAATATTCAATAACATCTTCATATAACACAGTAAAAAATCCTAATGAATAGAATAAATGGTTTATTTTTTATCTAATTAATATTCAATAACATCTTCATATAACACGCTAAAAAATCCTAATGAATAGAATAAATGGTTTATTTTTTAAATTAATTAATGAGTATATCTTAATGCATTATGCAAAAAATATCGCTATAAAAATTCAGAATTCATTATTAGAAGTATTTTTTTTTAATACCCATTTCAAATTTAAACACAGGTAGATATTTTCATATAAGGATTGCCTATACCTATAGTATATCTTTACTGAATTTGAAACATGTAGCAAAATTATAATATAATGCAAGAAAAAAAAATCAAATGGAAAAAATTCACTCATTATCTTAAATACATTTTTACTCAGAAAGTGTACCCAGGCAATCTTGCTGTGTGATTATAAAACTAAGTACAATTACACCCTTACTCCCATTATTATTATTATTATTATTATTATTATTATTATTTTAAGGAGATCAGGGGGATGAACAATGTTTTAAAAAGAAGGCACTTAAACGGTTACAGAAAATTTCCGTTAACTTCATAACATCCGGAGAAATGAATATACATAATAAATAAAAAGGAATATAAAAAATACAATATAATTATTAAAAGTACACTATAATTATTTTGTTGCTCACAGTGCTCTGATTTTCATTATGTAAACATATTTAATAATAGTTTTATGAGAAAAGTCTGAAAGAGGAAAAATAGTGTTTGTAATTATTATTATTATTTTGTGACCTTCTCTGAAAAATAAAATAAATTAATAACAATATGAATAATAATGTTCAACAGTTGCCGAACAGTTGGTGTCGGTTAAAAGGTTTCCGAGTTGCAGACAACTTTACGCCCAGTCTATTTGTGAGTAGAGTGTTTTGTATTAAATTGAGCCGTTGGGAAATGATAAGATGTAGTATTAACTACAAGATAAAAGAACAATTACAATGGAAAGGATAGATGTAAAGTTAAGGAAAGAGATGATAACAAATTTGGAATAATAAAGTAAAGCGAAGAATATTTAGAATAGCTTCTAAATAGCTGGAAGAAAGGGAAATGGTATAGCAGTAGTTATATAATAATGTTTGAAATATTATCAGACTCTTAATTTATAAAAGAATATAATAAAACTGGTGGGTAGTTTGTTTCTAATCATTGATTGATTTTTTCAAAAGAAAAAATCTCTAAATGGCATCAATATAAAGAATAAATATTAGAAAATCTCTCCAAAAAGAAATGTAACGTATCAACATTTTTTTCTCAAAGAAAATCTCTAAATAATACCAACGTGAAAGAATAAATTTCAGAAAAGTCTCAAAGATTAAAACTAATGTATTCTTTAATTAATTAATGACTTTTTCGAAAAGAAATCCCTAAAACGAAGAAAAGGTTCGGAATTAATTATTGGGAGATATTTTTTTTAATAGTATGTGAGATATAAATAAGAATAGGTATGTTTGAGGAATACCTAAAGCACAGTTGCAATGCGCCTGTTTTTGTAAATGTTCCATCATAATTTTATTTTTAAGAAATCTCAAAGAATTAAACTTACAGATATATATTAATTTATTCATTTATTATTTAATAACTTTTCTCCTTCTCTAAAGTAAAAAAATAACCTCCAAATAATATCAAATATCACTATTTAAGATGAGTTCGGGTTCACTTTTTGGAGCCCGAGCCCGACTATTTTAAATCCGAGCCCGCTCGAGTCCGAAACATTTTCTGTCATTAGAGCCCGAGCCCGATACCAAAAAGTATACTAAAAGAAAAAGTACAATAAAAATTACATAATATTTAAAAGTTGTTCGGTACTTACGTATTATCAGTGCCAGTTTTAAGCCAACTGCGCCAGACATGGAGCCAATATTACTAATTATAGTAACCCTTATATTTTGTTTTCTTGCTGCATGGTACATGCTTGGGAATAAGCTGTAATATTATTCTTTCTTATTTACTATGCTATTTACCATTTATTAATTTTACTAAAATAATGTTATTTACTATTTTTAGCAATGTTATAAATTTAATAAACATATATTACATTTTATTTATTTTATATTAATTACTATTTTTAACAATGTTATTTGATAATGTTAAATTACTGCATTTGAAAACATGATTGGCAACGATAAACACGATTGGTACTTGGCAACCATTTTTGGTGATCAATCTCCTGGCACGGATAATACGTAAGTACCAGTTGCTCTAAAAATTTAATATCTCATTTTCTTAACCCTTCGTATCTGAAAATAACTGTTAATCCATAGCATATAATTAATTTTAAGAAATTCGCATTCAATTTTATCAAAAGAGACGTTTAGTATCAAATAAAAATACACATCCCTAAAGAGATTCTCATATTTTTCTCTCGCAATAAGCAAATCTGATGGACAAATTAACGAAATGCGTTTTATGAATAAATAATTGAAATTTGCAAAAAATATGATTTATATGACGAAGAATCGAGCAACGTTTATCTATTTTCTATAAAATGTGTACATCTTTCGTAATTCTTGTGTCCTTGAAAATCTGCCTAAATTAAACATTACCTTAAAGATCCGATTTATAGGCTTTTACAGGAAAAGAGAAAACACTGTTCGATTGATTGCTATAGGGAATAACAATATACATGCCAATTTTATCTACTTACGAATAAAAATAACTTCATGAATGTAAAAAGAAGAGCCACAGAATGAGCTGAGTTCAAGAAGAAAAACTGATAGAATCACTAATGTTTATTTTCATATAAACAGTGATTCGCACTCGCAAACAATAGCAATCTAAAAATTTGCAAGCCTAAAGCTAATGCTAACTGACTTAAAAGAAAATATGCATTTTGCATTAGATCTTCAAAAAAGTAATAATAAATAAACATTCCAATTAAAAAATGTACGATATTCTGATTGGCACCAGGGATGATATTTCTCCGCTTTTTTGCATACCAGTATATTAGACTAAACGTTGCTTTGTTAAATCGCAGAATGCTCCGATTAAATAAAAAACAAAAACATTTTTCAGTAAGATTATACTGGTATGCAAAAAAGCGGAGAAATCTCATCCCTGATTGGCACCATAACAGGTCGTCGCACATGAATGCCAAACATAAATCTGAAAATATCACAAGTTTTCTTTTAAAATAGCTTTCTACTGCTACTACTACAAAGGAGAAAAAATGTCCTTTTCTCTTTCATTTGATCAAAATAGCATTAAAATGACTTAAAATGGGATAAATAATTTTTAAAGGGTAAAATAATAATTTTTTTTTTTTTTTTTGTTTCTGTACGAGAATAAATAAAATTGCCAATTTCAGAAAGAATGATCGCGAGCATGCCCGAGCCCGTGTCGGGCCCGGTCTCGGGCTGAAACTGTCTCATCTCTAACACTATTAAAAATTTTCTAAAATAAGAAACTTAATGCATTTTTTAAAGTATTTAATGACTTTTCCAAAAGAAATTTCTAAAGATAATAAAGTTTCAGAAATAATTACAACAATTTATTTTTATTATAATGTAATATTTAAACATGAATAGGTGTATTTAAGAAAGCACCATTGCTGACTTGAAAATTTAGAATGGCAACAACTTTAAGAGGAAAACCAAACAAAGGAAACATTTTTTTTTCTCTCATCATCGTAAAATTATTTTTACAGAAAACTATCACCCGAGCAATCTTGCTTTGCGGTTGTAAAACAAAGTACACTACCCCTTCACTAAAAAGAGGTACTCAGACGAATGAAAAAGGTTAAAAAAAAAAAAAAGAAGAAGATTCGCTAGTAATTACTGCAAAAGTTTGTTAACTCACTACATAACTTTTGGAGAAGTCCATGTACATAATAAAGAAAGAAAATGAAAAAAATAAACAGCAATAATTTTAATGCTTACACTATTATATTTCGAATGTACAAATTTATTTTATGACAGTTTTACTAGAAAATTTCTCAAAGAAATAAAAATGTTGAATCTGTTTTAATTATTTGTGACTTTTTCCTAAGAAAATCTCAAAATAATAACGATTTGAAAATGTTCTTATTAGATAAAAAATTTTAAAGAAGAAACAATGTATTTTTTAATTATTTAACGACTTTTTCTTAATAAGCATGACATATTCAGATTTAATTGGTAGAAGAATTTCTTTTAAACAGCATATGATATTTAAATATGAATAGATCTATTTAAGAAGTGCCTAAAGCACCATTAACTGACGCGAAAATTTACAGCAGCAACAAAGTTAAAGGAAAAAACAAAAATAAAGAAAATATCTTTTTTCTCTCATCATTGTAAAATTATTTTTAAAGAAAACTATCACCCGGGCAATCTTGCTCTGCGGTTGTAAAACAAAGTACACTTTCCCCTTCACTAAAAAGAGGTGCTTAGAAGGGTGAAAAAAAGTTAAAAATGAAGAAGACACGCTAGTAATTACTGCAAAAGTTCGTTAACTCATAACATAACCTTTGGAGAAGTGCATAAGAAATAAAGAAAAAGGAAAAAGTATTCAAAAGTTTGTTTCCTTTAATTAATGATTTTCATCATTATTTTCTCGATATTTTCAGGGCAAATTATTTTGTTTAAGAATGAAGGGACAAAAGAAATGCAATGTTAGCGGTGTGATCCCCAAGCGCCTTTGCATTATGTGAAAAACTCGGTGAGTTGTCAAGAATCGATGAGATGATTAGCAAATTATTTTTGCATCATTTGAAAAGAAGAAAGTTATTTACGTATTGGTTTCAAGATGAACTGAAATTAGAAAGAAAAAAAAAGTATTTTTTGTCATTAGTGATGTTTTCTTCAGGCCATTTCATTTAAATACATATGCTTGTTAATGATTTAGATTTTTTGTATTCTTTTAGTGTCATGTAAAGATGTGTTCTTACATGCGAATATATTTATGTATGACAAAACATAAATATGTGTATGTCAAAAATTTTTATTGCTAAATGTCCATGTTAGGAGATTTCTTTTCCTTTTAAATTGCGATTATTAACAGAAAAGTTTAATTTGTATTTATTTCGATTTGTATTTATTTCAAATACTTTTTACAAAGTATTTTTTGTTAGACATGTATCTTTTCCACTAAACACAAAATATAATTACTTCTTTAACCTTCCAACTACCAAGAAGGATCTCGAAAGCAATCTTTCCACATTTGTACGTCATATACACATTTGTGATAATAAAAATAAGCATCTAATCATTACAATAAATGTTTTTCTTTATATTTTGTATATAATATTACTATATATTTACATATGAATCCAAAGAACCGCATTGATAAATTTTTTATTCAGTATTTGAAGATTTAAATAATTTGTCTACACTGATTTCCTTCATCGAACTTTATTCAAATACCTGTAAATGATTTTTTATTTTATTTTAGAAACACATGACGAGGATGTATTACATGCCAATTCGCTAGGACTAAGGTTGTCTGGAAAATTCTTTCCGTTTTGGAAAAATTAATTCGTACCGGAAAATTCTGTCATTTAATTATTATAAATTAATTCCAATAGATGATATCTAATAATTAATGGGTAGAATTTTCCGGTGCGAAGTAATTTCCCCAAACGGAAAGAATTTTCTGTACAACCCAATACAATTATGCAATGTGTAAAACGTCTTGACAACTGATGAAATATATCTTTGTTTAATTGTATCTTTTTTTTTCCTTCTCCGTGTCTAAACTTCAAACAAACTTTATATCTAAGTTTACTTCTTTATCTTGCAGTTACAAACTTCCAATGGCAAAGTGACATATTTCATCTGAAACGGCCGACAGACATTTATTGGAATAAAATCAACTAGGAGTTCATTTAGTCAGTGCAAAAATAGTTGGTCTTCATTCTTTCACCAGCACGTGCCAGGCCCATTAGGGAGTAGAAGTCTTTCCTTGATGTTCTTTAGCACCCATCATCTGTTGGTCCCCTGCATAACGACTTCAAGAGACAAAAATGTCTCGGCCATTAATGTTCGCAAGATGGACAGAGGGATTTATTGGTGAACTGTGATGCATTTTCTTTTTTTCTCCTTCAACGAATGGAGAAGGATTTGTACTTCCTACACATAAGGATATCTTTATTTTACTTACTACTGGGGATATGAAGAATAGTTCATAACAAGTACTGAAAAGTCAGAAGCGGTCGTAAGGTAAATTGTACAATTTATTGGTGAGTTTTGATTTTTTTTTTTATTATTATTATTAGGCATACCAAGACTAATTTTAAATTTTTATTCATCATAATTTCTTCCTTTTATTGCAGTGGATGGTCGCAACTAAGAGCTCGCCAATACATCTGTGCATCATACGTTATAATTTACCGATATTTCAAATATTAATGGTCGCAAGATGGGCAGAGGGATTTATTGCTGAACTATGGCGACTTTTTAAAATTTGTGCGTCTTAGATATAGTGATGTCTTTCTATTACTTATCTTTTGAATAATGAAAAAGAATTCATAATAACTACTAAAAAGTCAGATATGGTTGCATTAGATTTAAATTTCCTTTCTTTTTTTTAAGCACTCGAAAAATAATTTAGATTTTCACAGCAATGCACAAATAAAAAGTTATTTGTAAAATCAATGTAATAATGAAAAGCTTTGAGATTGTTATGTATAGGAACTTTTCGAATAAGAAAATAAAACAACGTACAATCGATAACGATGTATAAAAGAGAAGCATATTAAAGGTGCTTTAAAGTATAAAAATGTAATAAGTAAAAAAAAAGCAAAGAAAAATTATTACGAATTAATTTGTTTTATTGTGCCTGTTTTTTCTTCAAACAGACTTCGTGACTAAACTTCAAGCAAACTTTATATCTAAGTTTATTTTTTTATCTTTCTGCTACGAACTTCCAATGACAAAGGGACATATCTCATCTGGAACGGCCTACAGACATTTATTGGGATAAAATCAACTAGGAGTTCATTTAGTCAGAGCAAGAATAGTTGGTCTTTATTCTTTCACCAGCACGTGCCAGACTAATTAGGGGGTAAAAATCTTTTCTTAATGTCCTTTAGCACCCATCATCTCTTGGTCCTCTGCATAACGACTTCAACAGACAAAAATGTTGCGCCCATTAATGGTCGCGAGATGGACAGAGGGATTTATTGGTGAATTATGGTGAATTTTTCCTGTTTCCCCCCCCCCCTTCATCCTTTTAAGCGAATTGAGAAGGATTTGTGGATTTTTGACACAATGACTTCTTTCTCTTATGAATTAAAGAAACGAAGATTATTCCATAACAGCTACTGTTATGGACAAAAGCTGCCGTGAGCAAAATCTGACGGAATTTTTTATTCAGAAATTTGGAATGCACACCAGAAAATTTTGAGTATTATCTTTTATAATAATAATAATAATAATTACTTTTAAGTAGAGGAATATCTATGCGCAGAGCAAAAATAACTATTGAAAATTTTCTGGTGAGTTTTCCGGATTTTTAATAAAAATTCTACCAAATTTGGGAATACTGGCCGTAAGATATACAGTACAGTTAATTTGTGAATGTACTAATTTTCTATTTTTGCCAGGCACAGCAATAATAATTTTAAATCCTTATTCATAATTCTTCATTTTGTTATTTGTTTCAGATACAATGATTGTCAGCAGCAAAAAATTCAACACTGTAACCGTCTATCGCATACTATAAATTATCGATATCTCGTTAGCAATGGTCTAGGTAGATGGTGGGATTTATTGGTGAACTATGGAGATTCTTTTTTTCTTTAAGTGAAAAGAGAAAGATTTATATTTCTTACAAATAATAAATATTTTTTATCTACCTTTAGAAAGATGGGGAATTATTTATAACAACTACTAAAAAGTCAGAAGTGTTCGAAAAATGGACAGTGTGAACTATAGTGAGATATAGTTATATTTTCTTTTTTATTAAGTATACGAAAGAATAATTAGGCATATCACTCACAAAGTTTTTTAAATTTATTATTATTATTATTATTATTATTTGATTGTTGAAGATATAATGAATGGTTCATAATACATCACTAAAAAATCGGAAGCAGTATCAGAAATTACAATTTAACGATAGTTTACCTATCAATGTTCGTAAGATAGACAGTGGGATTAATTGGCTAACAATGGCAAATTACCTTTTATTTTAAGTAAACAAAGCAAATTTTGCACTTCTGTTACATAATAATTTCTTATTGTAATTTATTGTTGGAAGTTCAACAGATGGTTCATAAAAAGTACTAGAAAATGATAACAACTGAAGCTGTGGTCTATTGTTTAGTGATAACTCACACGACTAGGATACACCTAATTTATTAGTTGAATATTTTTAAATTGTTTTTTTCAAATTCAAATAGTAGTCGGTAATACATTCATAAATGCAGTACAATAAAAACTGAGTTAATATTTTAAGTTAGTTCATGGCCAGTTCAGACATAAATTTATTGAAGGAGAAGTTACAGAATTATTTCAAACAGTTTGGCGAAAAAAGTTTTTTCAAATAATCTTAGAATTTTGTTTATTTATTTCGATTATTTTTTACCTCCAGCCATATTTTTTTACAGTTTCCTATGACCACGATTAATTACAGGATATGTCTCACATTATATATTATTATCTCTTTAACTGTTTTGTAAGTATCATCATCATCATATATCATTTCCAAGGTTTTGCGTCATATCGAAAAGAGCAATTTCCTTATGAAAGAGAACAAGTATTTTATTTAACGGTTCAGTGAGTTAGGAAATGAAATTAGCATTAGCACTCATACTCTCTTTGGCTTTGCTGATATAGGCACTAACCTAGAAATCGAGTTCTTCTCATTTTCATAAAATTACCCATATTTACCGCTCGATTGCTACTACATGTTTGCAATATCGACAGCGTACCACGAGTTCACATTTTCCAATCGATTTTATATTTTCAAAACAGACCGCGTCTTTCGACCGAGTTTCAGTAGCAATCGTCGCTCTCTCTCTTTCTCTCTGACATACGCATTCAGACATACATATACACATACATATTACATTAAGCTATCGACTGAATCCACTTTTACCATCTATATTCTTTTGGAATACGGTGATTAAAGCCGCTGTAATTTTGAAATAAGTAAAGAATATTTTTATGTTACACAAAACTGTCGACTCTTATATCTGCGACAGTGACCACGTTAATTGGACTATCAACTTAATATTTTAGTACATGATACTATCGTCAGATTATAACATGTGTGCTTTGATTTTAATCAATATTATTTCGTTTTGTAAATCACCACATATCATTCCAATAATCTAATTCAAAATTTTAATTATCTTATCAATAAGCGGAGGATGGGATTTTGTTAAGATTCGGCCATTTTTCGTAATAATATTATACAACAGCTGGCGACTTCAAGGGGGACTTTTGTAGGGAAAGTGGACATAATTAAGGTTCTTGTAACAAAGGAAACCCGAAAACCTTGCACAGTCTCTGGGCAAACAGTGCGGGAATAGAACCCACGAAAGTCGACCCAAGGTCCTCATTTTGTGGCCAGCATGCTAACCAGAGGACTGAGTGTGCCGCTCTTATCTATAAGCGAACATCACATTTCAATCACATTCGAAATCACATACTTAAGCATTAATTATTTACAAATATTCTTATTGAATTTCATTGACATATTACACACATTATGCATATTGGGCTAACGTATTGATTCGTTACTTACGTAACGATTATATTGTATGATAAATAGCTACATGGAACACACAAAGATAATAAAGTAATGTCCAAGCCATATAAAAAGTTTCCCAGTGAAAAAAATAAAAATTGTTTGTATATCAATTATTAGCAGTCTTTTCAATTCAAATTTGTAAAATTTTGGAAGCTCTCAGAGGGATTTCGAAGTGTAAATCATGTTTAAAAATACCTCTCAAGAAGACTACACATGTCCAATTGCAAGTGACGTCTTAAATTCAAAATAATTCACTTCAGTTTTTCTTTTCTTTCTGTTTTTTTCACTTATATATCACCACATATTTCCTTACAATAGAACGATGCTTTTGAAAATTGAATTTATGTCTGGACAAAGTAGCTTTGTTCCATCTCCCGTAAAAGAAGCTACATTTTTCTCAGGGATGGACCAATAAAATGTGCCCGTCACCATAGGGATAAAATGGACCGGGGAAACACCATCTGCAGGAGGAAAGGAGAAGGAGAAAAGGAGAAAGTCGTTACGCGTAGTGGACAGGTTATTACGGGGTGTTAGGAGAAAGAGTGTCAAGCCCCGCTGTTATGGTCAAGAACGTAATAGATGTACCTAAGCATGTATGTGGGATGGGAAATGACAGCGCCAATGGCTTGTGATGTATTTTAGGTGACGTAGGTGTGAATGGTGAATTTTATGCGTTAAGTCTGGTGAGATGCATTAAGGATAAGTCCCTGAGTTTTTTATTTATTTATTTATTTTGTTAACAGTGAAAATAGATAGTAGTTTGAAAAAAAAATTAAAAAAAATTAATATATATATATATATATATATATATATATATATATATATGAACCTTTAAATAAATTCTTTTGAGAAAGCAAAATATTTGGAAAAAGTTGGGACAATAATTTAAATCTGACACCTTTAAATCTGACACATTAAAATTCAGTTGTCATACGGATGTATGGTATATTTAATGCTGTAATCAAATTCAGTTGAACTTTTTGCTAATATTGGCTTTTACAAGAATCGATTGAACCAATGAATCATAAACGCAGACAGTTAAGCTCCAGAGTTTTTTTTTTTTTTATGATAACAGTGAAAATAGATGGTAGTTTGAAAAAAAAAAAAAAATATATATATATTTGAATCTTTAAACGGCTTTTTTTGAGAAAGCAAAATATTTAGAAAAAGTTGGGACAATAATTTAAATTTGACACCTATAAATATCACACATTAAAATCCAGTACATTCGTTGTTTGGGTCATATGGATGTATTGTATATTTAATGAGGTAATCAAATTCAGTTAAGCTATTGGTTTTAGCAAGAATCATGAATATAGATGAGATATTCTTGAAACACTTTTCACAGCAGATTTTTTTTTTTCGAATGACAAATCAACTGCTTGTGAAAAATCAACAATAATCACAAATTGAAACGTAAAAACAATATTTTTATATTTTACCGGTTGAAAAATTGCTCCTATTTAAGCCAAAAATGCTTCAAAATTCAGCATGATAATTCATTTTTTTTTCTTTTAATGTAGAAAACTGAAGACAGTCAGCTTTAGAAGTAAATCTAGAACAACAGTTCCTGAAAACAAACTTACATTTCATCGCAAAATATACAATCAGACCAATTACAATTACGGGATTAAATACAGTAAAAACGCGAAACAATGAGAAACTTTCTGTCACATTTACAGACTCATTTTTAAACATGCATGACACTTGCAGACATGACGATTGAAATGATTTGGAATCGAATTCTTTTTATCGACTTTTGATAAATGAATTACATTGTGAGTTTTAAGCAATTGTTACCCTGTGAAGGCAGTTTTTTCCTTTACCAAGCTGTCTCATTCGGGAAATCGGTTCGGTTTTTTCTGAAAGACCTTCTCTCTTTACCGAAAAATGGAAAAAAACATATTCGATTACATAGTTTCTGAATAAGACCATGTGCCAATATAATGCGTTTCAGAGCAAAAAGGAATTCAGTAATGATTCAGAAAGTAGCTTGTTTGGATTTCAGAACAGACTTAAGCACCAATACTTTAAATTCTAGATTATCTTCATAAATAATATATTAAAACTTAACTGTTTCAGCATATTTTTACAAAATATATTTTTTTAATATACAAAAATTTAAAAAAAATAAACTCAAAATGCACATTAATTCTTAATTACATGTTATATTAAATGCAGTATTTAAAATGCGTATAACAAATAAAAAGAAAAGGAATAAAATTATAAATTATTATTTATTAATATTATTATTTATAGCGCATATTCCATACGTTTAATCAAAATTTATTTTAAAATATCGAACATTGCGAAATTGATTCCACAAGCATGCTAATATTTGTCTGAGAATCTTATTAATATTATACTATTTACGCAAGGTTACAGAATTGAAAATTTGAAAATTTTGAGACTCCAGTTCTTTTAATAAGTTTCATGTACTTTATTTAATATTTAATACAAATATTCCATGGGTCGGAATATCATATAAAAAAATCTGAAGTGACTCCTCTTGAATTTCCGAACATTTTATAAAATATCGTGCATGCAGATAAATTCAACTGAATCCACGAATAGATCTGAATAATCTTACACAAAATAATCAGCCGAATTCGAACACTGAACCTACCATTTTTAAACTGGAGACGTTACCACTGACCAACTAATGCTTGACTACATCGCTGAAGTATTTATCACTTATGCTCTCCCATTTGCTTGATAATTTTCCCGATAGAATTGGTTGCAAAATGGCAATGATGGAGCAGTGGCGCCCCATTTGGGTGATTGTCACCACTAAATTTTAATAGTATACTTCGTGTTAAGAAAACCTCAGACATTCTGTCCTTAACACTTTCCAGCACAGACAAAGTCTGTTCATAAAATGGGAATTTGCTGACTGACACCGGAATTTACAAACGAATTTTTTAGAAAATAAGAACTCCTTATTTTAAGCTTTCATTATAGAAACAAAATTTTATTAAAATATTCTTGGTGCCGAATGCAAGTTTGGAAATAAAATTAAGTGTGCCCGGAGCGGGACCACTGTGCCAGAAAGGGTTAATATACGAAGAATACTATTCAAATTTAGCTATGTCACATGGCTCTCAATTGCGCCACTGTTTCATCACTGAAATGGCAAAATATCTAATCCGTAGGTCGAATTGTACAGAAATATAAACAGTTCTTCCAATACTGTTCTATAACATATTTGCCTGAAAGAAACTTAATTGGAAGTACTGGTTGGAAAATCTCTCTCTCAAACACACATCAGCCCCGCTGCAACTCTGTTTGGCGTGAAAATATTTCTTCCCTTTTCTACTTACCATTCATGCATCAGTAATGATAACTGAAAACGAATATGAGGCACCTATCTGGCTTGACGCCTGGTGCCAGCGCTCCACTGGTAGCACCTTTGCTGCGACTCTGACATACATAAATCATGATTACAATACTTTCCTTATACTAATAAAAACTCAAAAAGAGTTTTGAGTGGAATGTCACATCCATCCTGTAGCTAACATAGATAAAATACTGATTAAAATTACTAAAAATGTGTATAAAATTTATTTAAAAACCATATATAAAGGATGATATTCATGTATTTCAATCTTAACCCCGAGATCTTTCAACCACTAACGTGATCATTTTCATGGAGGATACATTAACTGCCTTAAAGAGTTAAGGTATCCCCTTGAAAAAAAAAAAAACAAACACGTTACCGATTGAAAGATCTCGGGATTAAGATTGAAATATGTATATAACATCCTTTACATATGGTTTTTAAATAAATTTTATGCACCTTTTAGTAATTTTTATAAGTATTTTATCTATGTTTCCTTATACTTTGTTTTCGGAAAATAATAAATTTATAATGTTACAGTGTTTGTACTATCATCTCGTTGTTATGAAGCAAAATAATGAATTCGAAATAATTTCACATTTTCAAATAAACATAATTATTTGAACATCTCTCGAAATCACCTAGAAAATAATTTTCGAAACATATTCAACAAATTTCAGACGCTCTCTGTTTTTAAGTAAAGCTATTTGAAATTAAAAAGTTCCATTACTTGAGAATTTCATATGCTAATTCTTTTAACCTTTTAATCTGCGTAATTTGCATTTAGAGGATAAAACGCCTCGGATATAAATTTGCATTAAAATCAGCAAGACGTAGAGATAAAAACAAACTTTTCTCTGTCTTTTTTTCTTCAGAAGTTTTTCCGGTAGGGAAGCTTTTTAGAATTTCAACAGTTTACCATTAGATTCTAATGCATTAAACTGGGAGCATAGTAAATGTATAGAAAAAAAATTATCACGATTTTTTCCCGATCACATAAACGAATTTAACCTTAAATATCGTCAGCTTTCAACAAGTGAAAACGGATTCAATTTACTGTGAGGGGCTAATCAGATTAAGTAGCTAAAAGAAAAGGAATGGGATGCTTAGTTTTTAAACCGTATCTTGATTACTTCTGTCCCACTTCTATCTTTATTATTTTCTTAAAGTACAATTGCTTTCAAGATGGGATAGAATGCTTCAAAATTGAATTGTACTAAGTTCACCTTTTTGTTTTAAATTTGATTAAAATTGTCTGAAAATAAATTTACTATTGTTTACCAGATACTGATTTTAAAAGAACGCGAATTTAGTGAAAAACAAATGAAATCGAAAGTTCAATTCAATATTTTTAAAACAAAAGTGTTTAAGGGAATTTTAGAAGTTTAAAAGTAACTGCTTTATATTTATTACATATTAAATAGAAATAATGAGCCACATAAGTATAAATTTAATATAGATAAATTCAACTTTTGAATTCAGAAATTAATGTAGAGACACAAAGATTTTTAAGGAATTACAAATAAGTATATCAAAAATATTACTTTCTTTTGAGAAATTGCTTTCAACATGGGTAAAATGTAAAAAAAAAAAGGAGAAATTTGTAATAAGTTATTTTTTTTAAACATTAAAATTGTTATAAAAAATTTCTGGAAGTAGAAAATAGTATTGTTTACGAGCTTACTAATATTTTAAAGAAGGTAAAGTCTGGAAAAAACATTTTTCTGAATACAATTTTTTTTTTTTACGAAAAAAAAAATCAGGTGGATGAGCTTTAAAATTTTAACAGATTCTTAATAGATTCTGGTGCATTAGTTGGAGACATAGAATTAGTAATGGGCAGAATGAATGGTCTTTTCATTCGAATGAATCATTCGGGCATACGCAAAAGCATATCAGATGCCATATATCAGATGCCAACATTCGTATATTTTTTTAATCAATCACTACCAGAGATTTTGTAACCAAAAAAAAGAAAGAAAAGCATAGTTGTGAAAATTCGTATTCCTTTTATTCAATTTCCTCCAGAAATTTTACAAAATGAAAGACAATTTATAATTTTACCTTGCTCTTTGTTTAATTTTAATTAAAATCAGAAACTTCTTTTTCATTTTGAAAAATATCTAGTAGTATTTGAGGGGGGTCTGTGTAAGAAAGTGCTAAGCAACAATATTGGTGAAATAAACCTGACACTGTAATCTGTTGCTTAATATTGTAAATTATACTATCCTACATATTTTTTTTTTCTAATTTGACTAGGGGGCAGCATATTTCCCAGGTTCCGTTTTTGCCCCAGATGTTTCTAGAACTTTTTTACCAGAAAGAAAGTATATATTATTAAAGTAATATGTTGTTATTTAGAATATCTGAAATGTTACTAAAAATTGTCAAAAAGAACGTTGTTATATATTTTGGTCTGAGTATTTGATCTAACTTTCAAATTGATATATCTTAGAAGTTCAAAAATGGGGCCTAGCACTCTCTTGCCCCGACCCTCTCAATTGAATATATATATATATATATATATATATAAATATATTGGAATATATGCTTCTGCGCATGCCCGAATTCATTCTAATATCAAAACCATTCATTTTGCCCATCACTTCATAGAATATGCACTAAAAAAAATTATCAAAATTTATTTTCGATTACACAAACGAATTTATCCTTAAATACTGTCTCCTTTCAAAGAGTGAAAACGTATTAGATTTACTGTGAGGGGTTAATCAGATTAAATAGTTAAACGAAAAATAATGTGACGTTTAGTTTTTAAACTATGTCTTGATTACTTCTGTCCCACTTCCATCCTTATTAATTTCTTAAAGGACAATTTCTTTCAAGATTGGATAAAATGCTATAAAACGGAAAGCTATTAAGTTTACTTTTCCGTTTTAAATTTGCTAAAAATTGTCTCAAAATAAATTTACTATAGTTTACCAGATACTGATTTTTAAAATAACTCGAATTTAGTTAAAATAAATAAGATCATTACTTCCATTCATTATTTTTTAAAACAAAAATGTTTAAGAAAATTTTGAAGTATAAAAAAATTGTGTATGTTTATTACACATTAAGTAAAAGTAATGAGCCACATAGGAATTAATAAAGTTTCGATAAATTTAAATTTTGAATTTAAAATTTAATGACTGATTGTAAAAGAACGCGAATTAAGTGAAAAACAAATAAAATCGAAACGTGTTATTTCAATTTATTATTTTTAAAAAGAAGTGGTTAAAAAAAATTAGAAGTTTAAAATTAATTATATATGATTATTACATATAAAGTAAAAGTAATGAGCCCTTTAGGAATTAACGGAGCATCGATAAATTAAAATTTTCAATTCAGAAATTACTGCCAGGAATCTCAAATAAGGCTACTAAATATTATTTTGTAAGATGTTACAGAAATTAAGTGTTATTAAGCGAACTTTTTTTTTTAATGAAATCTGAAAAAAAATTCCTGTATGTAAATTTACTATTGTTTGCGACTTTTCAAAACAATTTCAGTAAAAACAAATTTTTGCCTTTATTTAAAAAAAAAAATCAATCTGGTGGAAGAACCTTAAAATTTTAACAGATAGTCATTAGATTCTAATGCATTAAAATAGAGGCATAGAATATGTCTATATAAAAATACATATATAACGATTTTTTTCCGGTTAAAACAAACGAATTTAACCTTAAATACTGTCAGCTTTCAACGAGTGAAAACGGATTCAATTTATTGTAAAAGACTAATCAGATTAAGTAGCTAAAAGAAAAGAAATAAAATGCTTAGTTTTTAAATTGTATCTTGATTACTTCTATTCCACTTTTACCCATATTATTTTCTTAAAGGAAATTCGCTTTCAAGATGGGCTAAATTGCTGAACAAATTAAATACCGTAATTTCCGGCGTATAATCCGCAGCTCAAAGAGTCGTTTTTCGACCCAGAAATTTTATTCAATAATTGTAGTTAAATATTTACAGTGATCTTTTAAGTTACATTTTATAAAATAATATTTCTGGGTCGAAAAACGACTCTTTGAGCTGCGGATTATACGCCGGAAATTACGGTACTACTAAATTCACCTTTTTTTGTATTAAAAAAAGTCTGAAAATAAATTTACTATTGTTTACGAGTTCTCATTTTTGTAAAGAGTACAGATACTTGTGAGCATTTTAGTGAAAAATAAAATCGAAAATCATTCGAATTCAGAATTTAAAAAAATTAAGGAATTTAAAAAAATTATAGGAAACTGTTAGAAGTTTAGGAATATTTTTTTTATTCATGTTCATTTATTAATATTTCAAACTATTCAAGTAGATTGATTACGTGATCAGACACTTGGATTTAGAACAACCGAAAGTCAAACATGTTTATAATATTTAAAATATTTTATCTTTTACTTTTCCTGGTTGCTAAAGTTATTTTAAATTTTTTAAAGAAACTTGTAAAATTTAAAATTGATTAAGATCCTTTTACAATTTTGCTAAGTAGCAGTTAAGTGTAACTTTTATATTATTAATATTAAATGTTGCATATAATGTTGTATATAAATGTAGCTCTAAATATATGTTTGTAAGAAAAAAAATACTAATGCTATTATGACAACTCCATAGAATTTCATACAGTATTTACAACGTATGGCGTATGAAGGAGGATCTTATAGAACTACTGTTTTGTAAAATCGCATAATTAGAGAAAAACAATGCGGAAGTTACCGTGACTACTGCATGGATTATTTTGTTCTATTTTGACCCATGGATTATGAGGAAGAACTTGTTTTATTGAAGCTTTGTAAATATAGCTTATGTATTTAAGACGTTAAAATATAATAAATAAGATATTAAGAGAGATTTCCAATAATGGGACAATAAGTTATAACAATGTGTGGTCCTTACAAACATTCAATAACACAGATAATTAGTGGATTCCTAACAGAAAATTATTGAAATGAATGTCTAATTTTGTACAATATTGATCCATTATTGGAATTTTTATATTTCTTAAGCAATATTCTGTCACAATAGTTACTGTGTATTTGTGAAATTTTGGAATAATATCAGAATTACTTCCAATGAAATAGTTATTTCCAAGCATAGTGTAATTCCAAATAATATAACACTGATCCAGATTGAGGATGTTTCCAAAAATAAATTGTATTTTTTCTTCTTAAATGTTATAGAAGGCATAAATATTGTGAATTTATTTTTTTCTCATCATTTTTAGAACTATAATTGTGAAAAAAAAATTTAAGTTTTTTTTAAAAAATATTATTATTACACAGAAAAAATATAAAATAAAAAAAAAATACTTTAAGTGTATTTATCTAAAAATGATTTGCTAAAATATTAACATATTCATTATTAACATTTTTTTTTCATTATTATTATGGCTTTCGATTACTGAAGATTCCCTCAAAATTTCAACTAAGGGAACGGGTCAGAAAAATAATGTTAAAGTTTCTAACCAATAAAAATAAAGAGTTTCTTTTATTATTTGTTGTACTTATGTAATGTACTAAATATCGTACTAAATGACTTGTGTAATGTACTAAATGTTGTACTAAACTACATGCAATTAATATGAAGCATATAACCATGATTTTTTTTATTCGAAGCAAGTATGAATTTAGCGCCTTCATCCTTTCAAAAATATATTTATAAAGAGCAGTTTACAATTCATTCCCTTAATTTTTATTTTAAATATGAAATAGTTAATAGGAAGTATATTAATCTGCAAGATATTTCGGATGATTTCTTTTAAAATCGATCAATTGCAGTTACCGTAATTTCCGGCGCATAATCCGCAGCTCAAAGAGTCGTTTTTCGACCCAGAAATTTTATTCAATAATTGTAGTTAAATATTTACAGCGATCTTTTAAGTTACATTTTATAAAATAATATTTCTGGGTCGAAAAACGACTCTTTGAGCTGCGGATTATACGCCGGAAATTACGGTACTTTGTTTTTATATCTATCTATCTATATATAATGCAAACCTCGTCATCAACAATAACGTCCGAAATACTGAACCAATTCTAACCTATTTTGGACGGTGTAGTGATCTTCGATCAGTTCTTATAATTTGTTTACAGGGTCATACAAAACTTCTCATCACGATAATGTCCAAAATATTGAACCAGTTAAAACGTAATTGGACAGTGAATTGATCTTGCAATTATCTTATGGGATGAATTAGTTAACCATGTTAGAAGAGTGATTTCTGAGATAAACATTTCATCTATTATTGTGAGCCTGAATATTCATCCATCCGACTTCAAGCTGGTGAAACGAAACACGTGTGCGCTGACAAAGTACTTTTCTGTTTTCTGTGAGATTCTCATTAAAGAACTTACACGTGTAACCTCAAGGGTTCAAGGCTAAATGACGTAAACTTGACTGTGTGTTTCTCTAATCCAAAAACTAATACTTCAGTCTCTGAGCAACCTTCTTAAAAGGCAGAACTACTGAACACTGCTCTTAAAATTAAATGTGTTAACTTTTTATAGTGTGATGTAAATTTTATAATGTAAAATTAATCTTTCTTTTTCTTCAACAGTAATTAAATAATTAACTTAGAAATTATACAATGAAGCAATACTTTATTTAGAGAAGATGTTTTTTTATTTTCATCAGTGATCGAAAGAAGTTATTAAATAGTGCCATTGGATTTATAGTAAAATTGGATACCCTTACTACACCTTCGCGGATTCAAAAGGTAGGACAAACTTTCTCTACCTTTCTTTTATTATCATGAAGTCTTAAAGTGAATTTTAAGAATAAAATTAGAAGAAGAATTTATTTACCGTAGTTCTAAAAATTATCAGATTATGAGCGCTGAGGAATGAACACGGTAAAACCGCTCTCTAATAAGAAAAATAAATAAAATAAAAAACTATATTTTAAATAATAGAAACTATAAAAGTATTATTAAAATTAATAAAAATACAACATCATGGCTTCAAATATGAAAGAAATGTGTAGCATAGAAAAACTGAACTCCAATAATTATGCGATTTGGAAGTTCAAGGTAGAGATGCTGTTAATGAAAGAGGATTTAATCAACCAGATAACTGAAGATCCGCCAAACCCCTTAACAGGCGAATGGACGAAGAAAGACAATAAAGCCAGGGCTATTATAAATTTAAGCTTAGAAGACTCACAGCTGATTTACATAAAAAACGAAACATCAGCTAAAGCTACATGGTTAGCATTAAAAACAATACATGAGCGCGCGAATTTATCTAGTAAATTATATTTGCTAAGAAAACTATATAGTATAAAACTAGTTGAAAATGGTAATATGAACGACCATATTGTTAAAATATTAGAAACCGCTGATAGGTTAAAAGCAATAGGAGAAGAGATTAAGGACTCTCATCTATCTGCACTTTTGTTGTGCTCCCTTCCACCTAGCTATGATACTCTGATCACGGCATTAGAGGCCCGGTCAGAGACCGAATTAAATCCGGAATTTATAAAAGGAAAACTAACAGATGAATTTCAAAGGAGACAAGAAAGCTCCAATTCATCGCATGAAAATGTATACAAAACATTTAATAAACAAAAACAAAACACTAGGGCATATCCAAAAAGAGAACAAAACCTTTTTTGCACGAATTGCAAAAGAAAAAACCATGTGCGACAAAATTGTTGGTTTCTTAAGAATAAAAATTCTAAGAACCAAACAAATGAAAAATACAGACAAAATTCGTCTTTATGCTTTGAAGCAAGTAATTTTACTCCGAAAACTAAAGCAGAAAAAAACACACAAATTCAAGAGAGTAAAAGCGAAGAAAATCAAAACGAAAAAACAATGTCTCAAAGGCAATTATCATTAATCGCACATAATGAATCTAAATCTACTTGGATTGTTGATTCTGGAAGCAGTTCACATATTTGTAATGACATAAATGTATTTGTTGACATTGACAATAACAACAAAAATACTGTCACGATAGCAAACGGAACAACACTAAAATCGCACGGGACAGGTACAATAAAATTACGGACACAATCAAATGACATAACTTTAAAGGACGTTTTATATGTCCCTGATATTCAATCAAATTTAATGTCGGTTACGAAAGCCACAAAGTATGGTTATGAATTCATGTTTGAAAATAACACCTGTAACTTATCCTATAATGGAAAAACTCTCTTAGAAGGAAAAAAGAGAGAAAATTTATATGAAATTAACCTATATAAACCTAAGCAAGAAATCTATGTCAATTTTGCTGAACAATGCAAGAATAAAAACTGCATTGAGCTTTGGCATAAGAGATTAGGTCATAGAAATGTTAATTCAATTAAACAACTCTTATCCAACAATTTAGCAACAGGTCTAGAAATTCAAAATTGCAAACATGACATAGTTTGTGAGAGTTGTATAAAGGGAAAACTAACAAATGCACCGTATCCAAAACAGAGTGAGGACAGAGCTAAGAAGGCGATCGATCTGGTGCATACGGATGTATGTGGTCCGATGCAAACAGAAAGCATAGGAGGGAAGAAATATTTTCTCACATTCACAGATGATTTTAGTAGATTCACAATGATATTTCTTTTATCGAATAAAAGTGAGGTAGTTACCAAAGTGAAAGAATATGTAGCCATAACGAAAAATAAATTCGGTCGCACAGTTAAAGAAATCCGATCAGACAATGGGGGTGAATACACTAGCGAAGAATTAGAAAAATTCTTAAAATATGAAGGTATTCATCACCAGTTCACTATTCCGCATTGTGCACCTCAGAACGGTGTTTCGGAAAGAAAGAATAGGACTTTAGTCGAAATGACAAGGTGCCTATTATCGGAAGCGCAGCTGCCAAATAAATTTTGGGCCGAAGCTTTAAATACAGCTGTGTATCTTATAAACAGATTACCAACAAAATCACACAATTCAACTCCATACCAGCTATGGACAAACAAAAAACCGGATTTATCAAACATAAAAATATTTGGCTGCAAAGCTTATGCTTATCTCGATAAATCCCAAAGAGGAAAACTCGATGATAAAGCAATAAAAGGAACATTTATCGGTTATGATAATAGATCAAAAGGATATAGGATCTACATTGGCAATAATAAAGTAATAAGGGCGAGAACTGTTAAATTTATAGAAAACTCTAATTCAAATGAAAACGAAAAAAAATCAAACATTGATATGAGAGAAGAATTAGAAGTTCAGAAACAACCTGAAAAAGCAGGGGGAGATTCCTCAAAATTCTTTATAGACATGCAGGAAGATAAACAAACAGACAATGAGGAAAATTTAAACGAAAACGAACCTAGAAGATCTCAACGATCAAATAGGGGAGTTCCACCCGATAGATTCTCTTATATTACTAAAATACAAAAAGAAAATATTGAACCAACAGAGTGGAAAGATATAGCGAAAATCGAAAACCCATATGATAGAAACAAATGGTACGAAGCAACTAATGAAGAAATTAATTCATTAAGAAAAAACAAAACATGGGAACTAATTGATCCACCACCTGGAATAAAAGTAATTGGGAATAAATGGGTATTCACAAAAAAATATAATGAAAATAATGAAATAGAAAAATATAAGGCACGTCTTGTAGCCAAAGGTTTTTCTCAAAAATACGGAAGCGATTATTTTGAAACCTTCGCTCCAGTAGTAACGTATACAACTATAAGAGCGTTTCTAGCATGTGCAGCGTATAAAAATTTAGATGTTAATCATATAGATATTAAGACTGCATTCCTCCACGGAAATTTAGAAGAGGAAGTTTATATGTCACAACCAGAAGGGCATGTAATACCGGGAGAGGAAAATAAAATTTGCAAACTAAAAAAATCAATTTACGGATTGAAGCAATCCGCACGAGCATGGAACATTAAATTAGAAGAAAGTTTAACTAAACTTGGTTTTGTGCAAAGCACCTCCGATCCATGTCTCTTCACACGAAAATTAAAGGAAAGTACAACATACATCATTATATATGTTGATGATTTATTAATTTCAGGGGAAACTAAAGAAATAAATGAAATAATAGAACAACTAAAAAAGGAATATGAAGTCAAAAATTTAGGACTTGTAAATTATTATCTGGGGATAAACATAAAAAGAAGTAAAGAAGGAAATTTCGCACTTGATCAAAGAAACAAAATAAAAGAACTGATCGAAAAATTCGATTTAAAGGAAGCGAAACCCTGTGATACTCCGATGGAACCCGGGTACTTAAACATAATTGATGAGGAAAATTTACTTTCTAATAACAGTAAATATAGGCAAGCTATCGGAACATTGTTATATATAGCTACAATAACCAGACCAGACATAGCCGCCGCTGTGAACATTTTGAGTCGTAGAAACGAAAAACCCAGAGAAAAGGATTGGAACGCAGTAAAGCGGGTTATTAGATATTTAAAAACAACACAAGAACTAAAACTAATTATTAGTAAAGAAAATGAGCCAATACTAACAACATATGCTGACTCCGATTGGGCAGGGGATAAAAATGACCGTAAATCAACAACGGGAATTTTATGTAAATTAGGAAATACACCAATTTCCTGGTCAACTAAGAAACAAAATTCAGTTGCCTTATCATCCGCTGAGGCTGAATACATCTCAGCAGCAACTTCAGCACAAGAGACAGTTTGGATTATCAATCTTCTAAAGGACCTTGATCTACAACAAAATTTGCCCATAACTTTATTCGAAGATAATCAAGCTTGTATAAACATGGTTAAAAATTATAAACATCATTCGAAAACAAAACATATCGATATAAAATACAACAGTATAAAAGATCTTAAGGAAAAGGGAATAATTGAATTACAATATTGCCCAACCAAAACTATGACAGCTGACATTCTAACGAAACCCCTTCCCAAACCTGACTTTACAAAACACAGAACAGATTTAAATCTCAAGAACATTTATACTTCAGAAATCAAGCAGGGGTGTTAGAAGAGTGATTTCTGAGATAAACATTTCATCTATTATTGTGAGCCTGAATATTCATCCATCCGACTTCAAGCTGGTGAAACGAAACACGTGTGCGCTGACAAAGTACTTTTCTGTTTTCTGTGAGATTCTCATTAAAGAACTTACACGTGTAACCTCAAGGGTTCAAGGCTAAATGACGTAAACTTGACTGTGTGTTTCTCTAATCCAAAAACTAATACTTCAGTCTCTGAGCAACCTTCTTAAAAGGCAGAACTACTGAACACTGCTCTTAAAATTAAATGTGTTAACTTTTTATAGTGTGATGTAAATTTTATAATGTAAAATTAATCTTTCTTTTTCTTCAACAGTAATTAAATAATTAACTTAGAAATTATACAATGAAGCAATACTTTATTTAGAGAAGATGTTTTTTTATTTTCATCAGTGATCGAAAGAAGTTATTAAATAGTGCCATTGGATTTATAGTAAAATTGGATACCCTTACTACACCTTCGCGGATTCAAAAGGTAGGACAAACTTTCTCTACCTTTCTTTTATTATCATGAAGTCTTAAAGTGAATTTTAAGAATAAAATTAGAAGAAGAATTTATTTACCGTAGTTCTAAAAATTATCAAACCACGTATTGTTCTGGCAACCCTAACCGGTCACCTAATGGAAAATCAGCCTTGTTTAAAGCAAAGACTATAAAACTAACGAATAGATTTTTACTTTGGGTTCCATGACATTTTCGTCTAAATTTCGTTATTTATTTATTTATTTATTTATTTATTTATTTATGGACCGAACGGTGAACCAAATCTTTTGGCGCCCACGACATATGCACCGCTCGTTTCTTCCTAGTTTCAGCCCTGACTTTAATAAATTTTAGAAGTTATATGTTGTTAAAAATATTTTCACAAAAAAATCCCTTTCTCCCTCCCCACTCCCCTAATTCTTTTTCAAACATACTTTTAAAAATAATCAAGTTAGTCTCAAACTGAACCGGAACTTGCAAAATATTCACTTTGAAACCTCATCCAATTTACGACACAAGAATCAGCAATATTTACTTACGGAATTCGCATTCTATCATGCGCTCAAAAGAAAAGGAATTTTCATGCCATTAATATTATTTGTCGTGTTGTCTTTCCTGAACACGCCCAAGATCAATCTTTGAATGCGAGGGTGACATATTTCATGGACAAATATATAGTGGATATAGTGGATGCGTAATAAATAAATAGTAGAGCTTCTCATGGCTTACAAGAAAAAGAACATGGAAGAGAATCAGGCGAGCCATTCCAAGACAATAAAGAATGAATGTCATTACACTTATTGGAGTGCTAAGAACAAGAAATAGTCTTGCACCTCTTTTACGAAATATTTTTCAATAATATCAAAACGTGGAATGAGTTATGGTATATCTATATATGGCAAAGGTTAGCATTCAGTTACCGAGAAAATATTTCTTTTTTATATATAATATAAAATCATTTCAGCTATTCATATTATAGATTATTATTAAATTGTTGAGTATGTATTTCTATTTTTTAACATTAAAATTATTTAACTTTTGGTTTTTATATGTTAAAATCTTTTGCTTTAGCTTTATAATTAAGTATGACGGATAACAAATGCGAAATTCGTATGCTATCATGAGCTCAAAAGAATAGGGATTTCATTCAATTAATATGATTTGTCGGGTTGTCTTTCCCGAACACGCCCAAGATCAATCTTTGAGTGCGAAGGTGATATCTTCCATGACTAATATATAGTGGATGCGTAATAAATAAATCTAAGAGCTTCTCATGGCTTACAAGAAAAATAACATGGAAGAATGATTGTCATTACACTTATAAGAGGGCTAAGAACAAGGAATAGCCTTGCACCACTTTTGCGAAATACATTTCAAACATAATGTCGAAACACGTGCCTTCAATAAATTCTTTGAGTACGTCTATTATTTATATATGTGGATAATTTTGAAAATTATCTGAAATTGTTATTATTTTGCTTCATACTACATTTGCTTCTTAAATATTTACTTTGAAAAGTCATTCTATTTACTACTCAATATTTGTTTATTTATTTATTTATTGAGAACATACATCTGACTTGTGTGCTTGACATCAAGTGCCCGCTTATAAGTCATCGTCAATATACAGGGACGAGATAGCCACAAGGAAATTTACAACACCAGAGAGTTACATCCGGGAGCTCCACAAAGTGTGAGCAATGGAGCTGGCGGGAGTCGAACCCGCTGACCTGACTCCTACGCTCTCAAGCGATTAGCGGAATGGTGTCTTAACCACTCGGTCACGGAGGCCCCTTACTACTCAAGAAATGCAAAAATTTAGTTACGAAATTCATATGCTGACATGCACTCAAAAGAAAAGCTATTTCATTCAATTAATATGATTTGTTGGGTTGTCTTTCACGAACACGCCCAAAATCAATATTTGAGTGCGAGGGAGACATTTTCTATGGACTAATATATAGCAGATGCGTAATAAATAAATCGAAGAGCTTCTTAAGACATACAAGAGAAAGAACATGGAAAAAAACTATACGGGCCATTCGGGGACAATAAAGAATAAATGTCAGTACACTTATGGGAGGGCTAAGAACAAGGAATAGCCTTGCACCTCTTTTGCGAAATATTTTTCAATAATATCAAAGCATGAAATGAGTTGTTATGATATATCTATATACGGTAAAGGTTAGCATTCAATTACCGAGAAAATATTTATTTTTTATGCCTAATAAAAATCCATTTCTGGTATTATAGACATTAGAGATTATTATTAGTTTTTTTTTTATGAGTACATATTTCTATTTTTTAAACTTAAAAATTAATAGTTTAACCTTTTATTTTTATATGTTTAAAATCTTTTACCCAAGCTTTATAATTAAGTATGATAGATAAGAAATTAAATACAGTGACTTCTCACTTATATTCGATGTTCAACAATTACTTTTTTGTACAACTATTTTAAAACAGTAAAACTCGATTTATAAATTCTGCGATCAAATAACGAGAAAATTACGTTAAAAATAAACTGGTGCTGAAAAATAATTACCGTGTATCGTGTATAAGTAAGAGGTCTGAACTAAAAGAAAATGAAAAAAAAATTATGTAGATTTGGAAATATTTCACTTCCAATTTCTAATTTATTGTTTATATTCTCTTATATTTTCACCTAAAGGAAATTGTAAAAAAAATAAGAAAATAATAATAAAAAACAAATAAAAATATTTTGATACTAACTACGCTTAAACAAATATCAGAAATTTTAAGTTAATAAAAGGGCTGTTTTAATTATTAAACATTATCGTATTCATAAAAAAAAAAGTTTGATTTTTGAAACTTTTTTTTTGGAGTGTGCACTTTTGCAACTGAAGTATTAACAGAATTATTCACTGAAGGAGGTTCTCAAATTCCCTTCTCAACAACGGGAAACTTTCTGACCCATTTTCTGACTCACTTTTAATCGCTATTGAACAGATTTGGAATCGGATGGTATATATATATATATATATATATATATATATATGTATATTACCTATCGAGTTTTAAGAAATTACTGTCACAGCCACATAACGACAGGTTTTTCTCCTTTCTCGCGCTCTTGCCTCCGGAATTTCGGTTCAAACGCCAATTTTGACGGTATTTTCTGAAATATCTTCTGCCTTTACTAAAAAAAGTTTTACAGTTTCATAATTTCTGAACAAGAAAACCTGTCAATTTCATACGTTTTCGAATAAAAATTAATTCAGAAATGTGTCAAAAAGTAGCGCCTTTAAATTTGAGAACAGCCAAGAAACTCACAAACTGCCATTCTCTTTATATATATAAAAAAGAAAGTATTCCTTTAAATTAACATGATTTGTCTGGCTGTCTTTCAGGAACACACCCAAGATCAATTTATGATTGTTAGAATGACATCTTTTATGGACTAATACATAGTGGATGTGTAATAAGTCAACGAGCTTCTCGTGATTTACAAGAGGTAAAAAGGAGAAAAAACACGGAAGAGAACGAGACAGGTCATTCGAAGACATTAAAGAATGAATGTCATTACACCCGTGAAAGGGCTAAGAGCAAGGAATACCCATGTACCTCTTTTGCGAAATACATCTTCAAACATAATGTCGAAACACCAGCCTTCAATAAAATGTTATGACTTTATCTGTTATTTTCATAGCTGAATATTTTTTTAAGTTATCTAAAATTGTTATTTTGCAACTTCTTACATAATTTACTGGTATTGCTGAAATTATTTATTTAAATTTAATTTAATTAATTAATTTAAATTTAAATCACTTATTTTTTAAATTAAATTACTAAATTAATTAAAAAAATTAATTACTAATTAATTAAATTACTTAATTTTATTTATTTAAATTAATTAATTAAAATTAAATTATAATTGCCAATTTCATTATGCTGCATAACTCAGTTTTATGTTCTTTCGATTTGATCTTAATCAGTAGAAAATAGGTAAACATAATTCTTGTTTCATCATTTAGAATTTGGTTGATAAAAGTTCATCAATTAAAATTGAACGCAATAAAAGTTTATGTTTTAATAATTTAACATAATACTTATTTTATTTAGAAACATTTTGTTTTAATAATTATTTTCGTTCTTTAAAGCAGGAGAAAAAAACCCAAAGAAAATAATTTTAGTAAAACTTGATTTTCTTTAAAGTGGAAAGCAAATTTTGTTTTAAATAATTTAATGTTGTAGGGGGGGGGGGGGGTTGCACAAAGGATTTAGAAAAACAAGAAAAGAAAAGTAATCCGAGGACTCAAGCCTAAGAAGTTGCTCAAATAAATATTGTTCTATGCTTCAAGAACGCGAAAATTTCTGACACATTTTCTAATTCCTTTTTAAACATAAAAGTCTGATGCTTGCAGGCATTATTACTGTGGTGATTTGTAATCTAAAGGTTTTTTTTTTTTTTTCGATAAATTTAATACATCTTGAATTATAAGCGATTCTTGTTTTATAACGGCACCTATTTTTCTTTGTCCCACGCAGTGACGTACGGAATATGGTTCAAAACGTCAATTTTGACAGCTTTTATTGAAAAATCTTATGCTTTTACCGAAAAATGGAAAACTGTTCGATTACACAGTTTCTGAATTAGAGAACCTGCCAATTTCACGCGTTTGTGAACGAAAATGAATTTTAAAAGTGTAATAAAGTAGCCCGTTTGGATTTGAGAACGAACTTAACATTAGATATACCAAACTGGTCATATTGACCGGTACTAAATGAAAATATTTCAATTGAAACCAGAATTTTCTTTATAAAATAAATAAAATAAGAATAACATGAAATAAAATTAAATATGAAATGTAAATACATCTTTAGAAAATTCTGCTGTGATTCTGTTTTCTTTTATAAAATATGAGTAAAATTTCCGGTATATTCAGTGTCATGATTGTAATCAAGCACCAGCGACACAAATCTGAGAGAAAAAGAGGACCAATGTTAGTGTATAAAAATATTAACATCTTATCCTGGTTGCCAGTGACTTTATTTATCATGCTTTTTACGCATATGTATTTATATTAGATATGTAAACAAGCACATGATTTCTTTCTTTGTATTTTGTTTTCTCAAACTTTTAATTTGTTCAAAGTTTTAAAAATTAACGGATTCGTTTAACTAATATTTCATTTTTAAAAACAATTTTTACTTTCTTGCATTTAAAATAGAGCAACCCCAATTCTTAATAACATTTATTCTTAAGATGTGTTTAAAAAATTATTTCATTTAAAAAGATTCTGTTTTTATTTAAAATACTAGAAAACTTCTTTACTTACTCAAACATTCAAGGCACATTCATAAAATAAATGTTGATTATTTTCACTTACCTACAAGAGAAAAAAATATTCAGTTATTTATGAAACTAAGTACACATTTTAATCAAATTCATTTTAATTTGGGATTTTATAAATTCTAGCAAAATAACTCTAGTTCTACATTTAATAATAATAATAATAATAATTAAAGTAATGATAATAAATTAAACGAATCATGAATCAGTACGCTATAGTTGAACATTATTATATAATCATTTTACAATGAACTGGGTACAGGTATAAATCTTTTCAAAAAAATAATATCTGTATAGAAAAAATATTTATTTTAGGAAATGCATTACTAAATGTTTAATTTATTACTTGAAACAAAAGAAAAGTTTACATTATGTTTTTTAAAAGATATCGTCAAAACATTTTCATTTCCTATAAGACTGACATATACATGCGGTTTTACCTCGCCAGTAGTGTATGACCGGATAATTTGAAATTTTAGAACTAATCATTTATTAATAAAATCTAATGAACTAATCATGTATTTAAAATGATATTATGGTACAAGGATATGTGTAGAGTATGTACGCAAACTAACATTAAGTCCGTTTGAATTTCTGGCTTCAAGAAGCAACTAATAATAAGGAAAGCCATTTTACCCTACTTTTCCATCTATATATTTAAAACGCTAAGCGTTTTCTTCGACAGTCCATGAGAACAAACTACTGCACCAAGTTACATCATTCTTTTTTTAATGAAAGATATTTGGACACAGATTTGTTATCGTACAATCGTTTGTTCGAAAGTTTTATTAATTAGCCGTAATTTTAAATTAACCCTTTAACGGACATTGCTTTCCCCACGAAACCACAAAATTTTAATTACGAAATTCAACAATGACAGCAGAATTTTAATAGAAATGTTTTCCATTTATTATGTATGTGAAACATCGCTTTTTTTATTATATACAAAATTTTTTTTTCATAATTTCCGGTGTCAATCATTTATTTCAACATTTTAGCAATTGAAGTGCTTTATCCGCTAAAGGGTTAAACTTTTACTTCTGCGTATGACATCATAAAGTCGGCAATCGGATAACTTCCACTGTTGCGAGGATAAAAGATAATATTATAAGTTCATTTAACAGTTTCTTATTAGCGGCAAAGTCCTATTTCTTTCACTGTCAATTTTTCTGTCGACGTCAAAAACTAGTAGTCTACTTTTAAACACCAGCCAAAACACAGTGGCAATTTTTAGAAATGTATAACGGTTGTGACCAGAAACGGCGCTATCACTTTCGCTTTCATCGCGCTTACATCACGTCTAAATACTACAAATTTCAATTTTTTACTGCATCTTACTACATTTTACAATTTCAATTTTTACACCCTCAATTAGAAAAATATTAGCTTTCGAATGAAATTTATTTGAAAACTGTCACTATATTGAATGACTTTTTAAATAATTTTCAAGTATGAAATATTTTTCAAATCTATCTCAACAATGACCACCAGTTTGCTTCAATAATGTAAAATAGTCCCTGGGAAAGTTGCCACACTTGAAAATGGATTTCCCTAACCGTCATAAAATCTGATAAATCATAAGATTAGATTATCCATAAGATAGAGCATTTTGACGCTAAACTAAAATCTGTCAACAACAAAAGGAAAAAAAAATCAGTTTATGTTGAACATAAAATTGCTATGTTGAATTCATTGATGTATATGTTGCATCAGAATATGCTAGGAATTGTATTTTATTATTTTTTTAAAGATCCATTGGGTATTTAACTGCATAAGAGGGAAAATATCCCGGACTGTGATGGAAAAGGGATAATCATCCTGATTATGTAAAGGGACCGAAGAAACCGTTCAAATAAATTACACTTGAAAACATTAAAAATCTCTCTCATCTGCAGATGGATTTATTATTGCAAAAAAAAAAAAATATCCATCTTTACATAAAAATTGATTAGCTTAAAGCAATGGATGCGTTTTAGAAGATATGGATATGAAATGAACAGTAATTAAAGAGGACATTTTAAAACTTTTTATTTAAGCATTTTAAAACTTTTTTTTAACGTCGAATTTCGACGCTGCCTTTGGGCATATGCAATGCACATGCGCATAGGTGTTCATTCGGTTGCGTTATCACGGAGGGGAGGGAGGAATGTGCGCTTTATTTACTATGTTCTTTTATTTACTGAATATGAGATGGACGTAGGAATATACCATTTGTATGATACTTCATAGGCCATGAAATTTTCTTTCTTGCCGTGGGAAATATGGCGGTAATGTCGAACTGATTTGCATTATACTGTTGTTTAATGTATACGATTGTTTGTTTGGAGTTTGCATCGGAAATAGTACTGTATTTCACTCGGGGGGGGGGGGGGGAGGGACTTTTAAAATAAAATATTTGAAATTCTGTTTCATACGCACCCATTCTTAAATAATAAAGAAGCTTATTTTACTGATATTGTTATAGTAAGTTTTTTCCTCCACGTTTTGACGGGTTCCATCTAGTGTGTGTTTATATTGATACAAAAATGTACCTTTATTATACTATAAAGTGAAATTTATTAATCAGAACGTCTGAAGTAGACTTAATACACCTGAGAACACTTAAGACAACTTTCCACACCTGCCTGTCTGTCTCACTACCCCCCCTCTCTCTCTCTCTCTACATGTTTCTCTCTCTCTCTCTCTCGACCTTTCTATACCTGCCTGTCTATCTTCCTACCCGTCTGTCTGTCTTTCTACCCGTATTTTTGTCTCTCCATCCGTCTTTCTCTTTATCAAAATTACACTAAAAACCGCGAATTTAAACGTTTCATAAATTTGTTTCACATATTTGATTCATATATTTGTTTTATATTTTCGAATTCCTATAATAATCGTTCCAAGAAAGAATTACACAAATTAGTTTAATAAAAGCGTTTTATTAGGATTATATATATATAGGATATATAAATTCATTACCGATATTATATATATATATATATATATATAAAAACTTATTGCAAAAATTAACCATTGAAACAGAAATAACTGACCAAATGCAATGAAATTATTATCCCAAATAGCTATGTCAAATTACACATTATAAAACATAGTCCTAACAAATGAAGTATTTATTCAAAAAGTGAAACATAAGTAAAAAAAAAAAAAAAAAAACACAAATGCAAGCTTATAATGTAATTTACTTTTTCAAGGGCTGGGAAACCACATTATAAGCAAAGAATGATTGTTTTCTGTAACTGTCACAAGCTTAAAGCCAAAATTTTGTGACAATTCCAAGCCCTAACAATCATTGGAAAAAAATTGGAAAAAAAAAAAAAAAAAAAAAAAGGATACCTTTGAAAATAGAACACTACAAATCAAACGGAAGAAAATAAATCCATTTATAAACAAATAAATACAAAGGAAGACAAAGAAAATCTATACATTACAACATAAATTTGTCCAGAATCCGAAGCCAAAAATGTTTTGTGCTAAGCACATGGTAAAGTGAATAAGTGAATTCAAACGTACAAGTTAAAATTACAGTTAAATTTCTAAAAGTAGCAGTTATTAATTTAACCATTGTGATTTTAACTATTTCTAATTTAAAATATAAAAATACAAATAAATAATATAAAAACTATAAATTCATTTACTAAAAATATTTTTTAACTTAAATAATTTTAATATATATATTATATTATTGGAATATTTAAAAATTTCACTTGTATTCCAAGTTTTCAGTTAAAAGAGAAAAAAAAAATTGTGAAAATTTATATGGTGCTGCCATCTGGTTTTATAATAAACAATAACTAAAAAATAATACTAAAGAATAATAGTAATAGTTTTTTTAAAATCATTATATGGTGCTGCCATCTAGTTAAAGATTAAAACAATATCTAAATAACTATTAATTATTTTGATTAAGTAAATTTTCAGTATAAAATTATTTTATCTATTTATTTTTACATATGTCAACATTTAAATAATTTCAAAACATAAATAAACCCATAAAATCTAAAATATTATTGTAGAAGTCAAATTAAATTTTCATTTTATAAATAATTATATGCAAGCTTAAAAGATTTACCAATATGACTACATGCACTTATTGGAACTAACATCTTGCAAAATTTTATTAACCCTGAAAAATAAAATTAGATTTTCATTTTATAAATAACAATGCAAGTTTAAAAGAAATACCAAAATGGCTACACACACTTAATGGAACTAACATCTTGCTAAATATTATTTATTCTGAAAAATAAAATTAGATTTCACACACTGATAGCTAAAAATAACCAAACATTTCCAATATGTTAACCTCACGTATTGAATCTAATATCTTGCAAAAAATAAAAAATAAAAAAGCATTTAACTAAATTGTTAAATGTTCTCTACCTGGCAAGGGAAAAAAAAAAAACATTAAATCTCCAATATGGCAACGCACTTATTGGAACAATATTATATTTAAAGTTCTCTCCCTAGAAAAGAAAAAAAAATTAGAATTTACTATTTAAATTTTTTAATTAATAAAAGATATTTAACCAAAATATTCCCACTCAGCTCTCACATAAAGGAATTCATTCTTTAGCCAAATATATCAGTAATCAAAATGTAAGTGTTTTAACAGATAGAATGTGCAAACATATAAACCCCAATGAAAGCAAAATTTATATTCGTAAAATTGACTTAACTAAATAAAAGGGATAGCCATATTCTACTGCATGTTGAAGAATAAGTTTTAAATTTTGAGTTTTAAAATTATTAGAACAAAGATTGTTTATTCTATGTGCAAAATTTAGTAAAATATTTACAAATACTGATTTATGTATACAAGACTTATAATTAGTAAATAAGTTAACTTTAAATGTAAAATCATTTCTTTTGTCATAAATGTCAAACAAAATTTTATTATCTTTAAGAATTATCTTAAGATCAAGAAAATTAATTTCATTATTTACCATAAGGTAGAAACTATAATTTAAATTTTTATGATATTTTATTGGTAGTAAATAATTTGAATTATAATTAAAATAGAAGACAATTATATCATCTATATAACGGTACATTTTACAATTAGCAATATGTGAATTACGTTCATAATAATATAAATATAATTCTGCAAGAATTGAAGAAACAATACCACCCTGTGGTAATCCACAGCATTGAATATATATATTCTCATTAAAAACAATATAATTATGATGTAGAATAAATCTAGTTAAAGTTTTAAAGTAATTTAAAGAAATGTTATTTTTTAATTTTATGGAATCCTTGTATTCTTTGTATAATAAATTGACAATCCTGAACATATCCTTGATATCAATATTATTAAATAAGTCATTAAAGTCAAACGTCTTCATGTAAGTTATGTTATTTAAATTTTTTATATTATTGACAAGTTGAAAACTATTTTTTATGCTAAACAAATTATCTTTTAGTTTTGTAAGTTCAAACAATTTAGTGAGAATAGTTAATAGAAATTTACTTGCATTATTATTATACGTATTACAGCCTATAGTTACAGTTCTAAATTTTATAGGAGTTTTATGAAATTTAGGTATAACAACAATGTATGGATAATTAAAGTTGTAATTTTTAATTTTTAGCAATTTATAATATTGAAATATATGTCGATTATTAATAATTGTATTAAGATTAGTTTTTTTAAAATTTAAACTTGTATTTATTGCATTAGATATTAGCTGTGAATAATATTTTTTGCAGATGAAAGCATAGTTGTTTGGTGATTTATCAACATAAGTAATAATAAATTTGTTTTGTAAATTCTTTATTTCACTATTTAGTTGTTTAACATTAAAATTAAAATTTTCCATATTTCTGAAAAGTTCAACATTTAAATTACTTAATACATTTAATTTCCATTCTTTAAAAAATTCTATATATATATATATATATATATATATTGTCACACCACGAATAAATATTATAGGGATTAATTGTTTGACAACAAATTGTACAGACAATTTATGTAATCTTAATGCAGTGAATTTTGATATCAAGATTGACATCAAGATAGATATTAATTGTAAGTAAATAAATTTTATAATAGCTTACTACAGAAAAGAAAGTTTCACTATTTAAATAATTGCTGTAAGAGAATTTATCGCAATCTCATATAACTTCATTCAGTCTTACAATGTTGCGTTTACCAGTAAAAGAAAGAAATTGCCATTATTGTCCTATCTGATTACTTATTTTTTAAACATTATGACTTTAAATTACTTTCGAAAATAATTCCTTCTTTTGTGCCAAATAAATCTGTTGCGTTCCAGAATTAAAAAAACTTTCTTTATATTGTATCACCATACGAAAGACCCAATTTCTTATTTTTGTAAAAATTATGCAAACATGTCGAATTTTTAAAATATTATTTTTAGAAAGTATTTTTCATAATTCCCAAAATAAAGTCTGGGAACGGTTATAATTCTACAATGAAAATAAGATTACACATTTAAATAAACTGGAGGAAGCCAAAACATGTGAATTTAAAAAAGCAGTGTTGTAAACAATGTCGTTAGAAACAGTAGCAGAATATGAATTAATCCCATGTTACATATGTATGCTGTACGACCCAATTACATTACTTTAAAGGATTAGGATAAAAAAAATATATAATACTAAAATAAATAGTGTTATTTATGCGCTGTGTTTTCAAAACGAATATATCTAGATTCTTCCGCATATAAATTCGTTCTTTACTTTCTGCATAATTCATGATTAGAAAACATGAAATAAGATATTAAATTTGGTTATAAACAGTTCCGTTATTTTTTTATTTTTCAGGTTTAGAGATTTTTATTTCAATATTTGAAATTTGTTTACGCTTATTTTATATATATATGTTAAGTATCTTTTGATAAGATTGCGATTTAAAATATCTTGCAACATATCGACATTATGAATTTTACTTTTAAACAGTATAAAATTTTAAGATTTATGATTTTAGTTATTTTTTTTAATTTAAGATTTTCAATCCATTTTCTTATTATTTTCCATAGAGAGTAGAATATCCTTATAACGCAATTCTATACAACACAATTCTCTATATAACGCATAACTTCTCAAATGTAAACAATGAATTTTACACTTAAAAAGCGACTGCAATCCACATTGTAAAAATATTGCTACCCTCTAGAGCAGCGGATCCCCACCTTTTTTCTTTCATGTAGCCCTTGCTTATGCTTTTCATTTTGAAATACCCCCTTTTTTATAAACATGCCCGTACTCAGTCACGTAATGAAACATGCTTTATTATTTATTTATTTATTTATTTATTTATTTATTTGTTTATTTATCAGAGCTAAACAATAAATCGAGTGAAATTACATTGATATTTCTAACCAAGACCTCCTTATCATAGTATCAGACCTCTCAATCAGCAAGTTGCCTTTGACCGCTATACTTGTCCTGCTACTAGCGCCATCAATCGTCAGTAATAGTATTTACGACACGAAATCACACGAAATTTTTTCATAGCTCCATTTGTTCTATGCATTTGCTTATGAACTAGTAGTTTTCCTACCACTAAAATTTTATAGTAAATTTTATCTTATTAAATTGACAAGATCGTGTGATTACATGACGAAAAAAATTCTATTAAATTTTAGTGGTAAGAAAAAAGCGTAAGAGTTGGCAGCTATGCGGTAGCAGACCAGCTAGATTTTTCTATAGATTTTTCTATTATATTTTTGGATACCAGTTTTTTAGTAGGGACAATTTTGTTTTGTTTGATCGGAGAATTCTGGGATTTAAAAGAACAACATTTTCTCTAAAAATATACTGGTGTTCAAAAAGCCCGAAACATGGCAACTGTGCGGTAGTATCCACCAGGCGGCGATACTTTACGGAGAAAGTCAATTAATAAGTTGGCAATTACCGCGGACATTTTCTCCCATAGACTTTCTCCGGATTGTCAAGTCTGATCTATGATAAGGGAGTCATGTTTCTAACATTTTATTATTTTTTTAATCTCACATTTTACAATTAATTTTACTTTTTATAACAGTAGCTTAACATCAATACAGCATTAAAATGATTTTTAAATAATTTACGATAAAAGTTTATTTTATGTAGCTGAGTTTTTAAAATCAGGCATAAACGAAGACAGATATAATCTTAAGTCTGGAGCAGTGTTAGGGTTTTTGGGATATTTGTTCTTAAAGTAAGCATAATACGAAAATGCTCGTTCGACAACCCCTGCGCTTGTGTATGGCAACAATTATCTTAATGCTTTGTCACAGAGTTCTTGGATCTCTTCAATTTTTGCGAAGATGGAGAAAAACATGCAATATGATTGGGTACCCCAGGTTGGGAACCGCCGCAAGTTTCATACATTATTTCATCTTTATCGCCTTAGATCAAAGGTTTTTCATGAAAAAATTGCTATTATTAAAATACAAAAATTTGGAAATATGATCATTTGTTCCCCGCATTTTTGGAGCAAGTTAATAAGGTAATTTCCCAATGTGTGAAATGATCTGTTGTACGCAAAATTTATAATCTACACAACTTCTGCTCCTAAGAAATGCAATATAAAGATCTTCTACTATATATTGATATATTTCATACATATTAGGCCATGTTTACAAGGTAAGTTTAATTATGTGTGAAATGTGATTTATGTGACGCAAATTTCTGTAATACGCCCAACCTGTCGACCCCAAGATGTGCGTTATGAAACATCTTCTACTTAGTCATTTATTTTGTTGAAATAACAGTTTTAAAAAATACCAAATATCGACCTTGTTCTTATATATTATACTTATGAATTTTACATTTCAAATATTAAAAGCATTTTTAATTGCTCAGACAAAAAGACTATTCAAGAATTTTATTTTTGTTGTTTTGCAATTTAGGTTTTTTTTTTTTTTTTTTTTTTTTTTTTAAACTGTATTATTTAGCAAAAACATGTTTGTAAGCAACACTGACATTATATCGACGCGACGACGGTTGTAACGATCTGAACAATCAATTTATCCCTAAAACTACCGGACATTTTACTCCACATTAAAAACATTTCACACCAGAATTTTTATTTGAAACTATTTAACTTGATTATTTACATTAGGTTTCTTCGGCTTATACTTAACTTATTTTATAAAACAAATTCTGTTTCGAAAATACATTTTGAATGTACCTTTTGGGTCTATTGGACCTCTCTGTTAGGTGGAGCGTTAAATGTATTAAATTAAAAATTCTATTAGACATTTTCAAGTAAAAAAAGTGGTGTTCACCTAGAGTTTGTAACTCGAAAATCCTCGGTTGGAGTTGGATTCCCTACTACCAATAACATCGAATTATTTAAAAAATGTAATTTCACTCAGTTTAATGAAATTTCCCAGTTATGAAGTTCTTGACTATTTAGCATAAATTGAGCGTTGCAAATCTGATAAAGGAAAACTTTTTATGCATATAATTTGAAAGAATGAAACTTTATTTTGAAGCTCTTCTGGTGCAAATAGACACACGACTTTTGTGAAATGTGTAGTTTTATTAATTAATTTTTAGCAACAAAGTTGATTGTGGAGAATGTATTTTCCTCTTTATTCTCTTCAACTTGTCAAAATTCATCTGTCAATTCTGGGTTGGATTTCAAGGCTGATGTCCCCTTCCTTAAAATGTTTGGATTTATTTTGAACTGTCCGGACACTACTCTTGTACTGGCATCCAACTGCACGCGTTTTGAGAACAGCTTTATTGCTTTTAAAGCGTAGTTTAAAATCAATGACTTAAGATGCATAAAATCTCTACATTTTTCACACTTTTAATGTGACCTTAACAATGAAAGAAAGAAGCCTGTATGATTATAGAATATAGAAGGACCTGTACCCTCGTAAATACATTTTATGTTCAGCAATAGGGGTGCGAAAGTGCCAGCTACATGCTTTTGTATAAAATCATTCAAAAAACGAAAATACTTTTGATGCAGCCTTATAGTACACTTTCAACGTTTCTTAATGCAGCACTGATGCGTTCTGTGAGTATGTTCGGCAATGGTGGTTCACAAACAAAATCTTTGATGTAACCCAATAAAAAGAAATCATATGGCGTAAGATCCGGGATCTTGGAGGCCATGTGAAGAAGAGTAAATCATCGTTATCCTCAAGTCCAATCCAGCGTTGATCGAAAGCGATAAGAAACTTGGAATGTTTTTCTTTATTTTTATATATCACTTATTATAATACAGTGATACCTCGGTTTTCGTCGATAATCCGTCCGAAACAATCGGCAAAATCCGAAACCGACGAAAACCGAGACAATTATTTCCATATGAATCTATGTAAATCCAATTAATTCGTTCTAAACACTCAAAAAAAAGTACAAAAAACGCATTTTATAGAGAATAGGTATAGCGTTTAATACTAAAAACTATAAAAAAATGTTTTTGGCGTATGATATCAAAGCACTATATCTGGGGCCACTTTCTTTTTGATCTTTTGGCAGGGGTGTAAAGACTAGGCGCCACTGTACCGATTGCCACCACTAATTTTTTAGTATTCTTCGCCTAATAAGAATACTAATACAATTTAAGCGAACTATACTAATAAAATTTAGGTAAAGAATACTAATAACATTTAGTGGTAACAATTGGCCCATTGGCGTCCAGTTTTAACACCCTTGCCTTTGTCGCTCAAAGGCTGTCTAAAGTGGTCTGTTTCTGCCGCCTTTTTAAAAAAATGGGGCAAGACATTATCATGAAACAGGTTGCTTACAAGAAATTTTCTTTGGTCTCATGATGGAACACTCGCAATCAGTAAAAAAAAAAAAAAAAAAAATACACTGGAAATACGAAATCTGAGGAAACAAACGAAAACCGAAACGAATTTTTCGCGGTAAAAATCGACGAAAACTGAAACCGACGATAACCGAAGTCAAAGAAAACCGAGTTATTACTGTATGTGTAATAATAGTTTTAAAAATATAAAATTTTAAAATCTGGTCATCCATTTATGTTAACCCTGTAGATTGACTTCTAATTAGAATGTGTCTACCATGGTGACTCTAATATTATAACTTTGGAAATAATTCATTGAACTGAAAAGTATTTTCTTTTAATATAAGTACTTAAATCAAAATATCAACCGAAAAATATTCGCACATCTCTTATCAGCCTCGGTAAACATAATAAGCCATTCATCAAATATTTATTTTAAAATATCAAATAAGATTTATGGAAATATTCATAATTTTTCTTATTGTTTAGGAAATCTATTTTCAGATTGCGTAGGATGAAACATCAATAACACGGAATTATTTAAAGAATTTTATTTTGTCTAATAAAACTTTCAATTTATTAACTTCTTCTCTGTTTATATTCAACTAACCGTCTTAAATATAACGAGAGATAACTAACATTACTTATGACCGTAATTTGAAAAAATAAGCATTTATGTTAAAGCGCTATTGTTGACACAGTAGCGAAATATTCAAAATTTTTTAGTTTTTCCACATAATTAAAGACAAAATAGGATTTTATTTTTATCTCTCTAAATTGTGACATTATAATAAATCCTGGCGGTTAAAATCTTACTTTTTTAAAAATAAATCATTAAAATGAAAATATATAATTCATTTATTATCTAAGAAATTAAAATATGAACAGAAAGAAAAATTCACACATCGCTCATGATTAGAACATAGTGATCATACGAGTAATAATTTTCCATCTGAGTGAAAAAGTACTCAAGTCGGTATTTGAACCCAGGATTTTGGCTTTCGCTTAATCTGCCAACGCTCTACCAACAAATCTATCCTGGACAAATCCAGCGAACACAATCCACTCTGACAACCTTTTGGCAACGACATTTACCTGAAACAGCTCGACAGAATAAACTGCAGGTAAAGGAACTCCAATAAATTTTGGATATATAATTACACTTTATTGACACAAGAGTCATGAGTCAGCTGGATGGGGAGGCCTACCAAATGGCTTAAGCACTCACAAGCCCCGCCCAGAAGAGCTGGTCTCTTAATTTTGAACCAATTCCAAATGAGAGACCTGCACCTAGATTGGCATCCCCAGAGGTAACGCTTATTCTGAACTTGGAGGACATTGGAACCAAGAACAGATTTTACGTGCACCAGCTCTCATTAACGTACACGGTCCCACAGCAGCCGCAGCCGAGAAAGGTCCACGGTCGATGCTGCTTCACTTTCGCTGATCTTACGGTAACCGAGCTTATTCGTCTGCGCCACTGGGGGACTATTATTTTAACACAATCATACAGATTGGTAAAGAAATCATACGAGTTGTAATAAAGTGTAATTACATATCCGGGATAGATTTGCTGGTGGTAGAGTGCTGGCCGTTTAAGCCAAGGTCCTATGTTCAAACCACGACCAGGACACTTTTTACTCAGTTGGACTAATTACAACTCGTATATATATTTTTTAATATTCAATATTATTGTGCTAAAATAATAAAGTAGAACCTAGTAAACTGCAATTGGTGGAAAACGTGTGATTCTTTTACTTCTCACAAAACTGTTGACATTTTAACACCCCACTATGATTGTCTCTTTGAAAATAAATAACTTATCTGATTAGTTACGGGCTTTTTATATATGTGTATATTTTTATTTTTAAGCTTTGTTTATGTCAGATAAAATTGAAAGAAACCGTATAATGATTAGTATGAAGAATAAATGATGACTCAAAAATATGGAACCTGGACTCCAAAATCGTGGTAAAATAGTTTTGCAAAAATAATTCTGTCCTACAATATTAAAACTGTTTTTATTGTTTTTTTACAGCTTAACATCTTTTTAAAAGTTCTATGAAATATAAGCAAATAAATGCAAAAAGAAATAATAGTCTAAAACAAATTTCATACCATTTTCATTATTTCAAACCTTTCTGGCCTCCCCTTTAATAAGCAGTTTTGCCCAAATCGAATTTTTCATTCAGAAATTCAGAATTATCAAAGTTTAATAATTATTTTTACTTTGACGATTCGTGAATAAATTAAAAGAAAATTACTATTCAAAATTTTCTGGTGTGATTTTGGAATTTCTGAATAAAAAATCAACCGGATTTAGCAACACCGTTGCTAAATAACTTACATTGAAATAGTTATTGAAAAGGATCAACATATATATAACTAGAAAGGAGTAAACCAGTTTTGAATTTAGGAGGTGGCCCGGGGAGGACATTCCCTCCTGGAGCATTGAAATGCCCCCCCCCCCGAAAATTTGAGATTTTATTCTTTTAATGGAAAAAAAGTACAACCCCCCCCCCCCCCCCCCGAAGTCTGCAATGTGACCCCCGGAGCCATAGAAATCCCTCCCGGAGAAAAGTGTCTGAATGCAACACTGGAGTAAACCGCTCTCAAAACATTTATTTGAATAAAACGACTAAAACTGGTGTCATAATATTTATAATTCTTATTATTATTGTTCTTATAAAACTATTTTCATTGCGCGGATTTTTATACACAGTCGACTAAACATCTATAATATGGAATTATTTACAGAATGTAATTTCTTTCTGTTCATTAAAATTTTCACTTTATGAAATTCTCGGGTATTTATATTCAGCTAACTGTTGCAAACATGAATAAGATGAACTTAGGTTTAAAATCAGAAAGAATAAAAATTTATTTTGAAGTTTGTTTTAGTTACATAGAAATGAAAAATGATTTTGGTTTCAGGAATAAATAACACGACTGCCTTTTTTGAAAATAATTTATTGAGCTGGAAATCATTTTCCTTTAGTATAACAACTTAAATTAAAATGTCAAGTGAAAAAAATCCTCACATCTTTTATCACCAGAACACAGTAAACTGAATTAGCCGTTTCTCAAATGTGTAGTTTAATAACACGAAAAATATTTGTGCGATAATGTTTGTAATTCTTCTTATTGTCCAGTCAAAAATGCGTATATTTACCTAAACCTACGGTGAAATACTAATAATATATGATATTACTTAAATAATGTATATAACTTCATTCAATCATGAATCTTTCAATTTATGAGCTTCTTGTTTTTTTATAATAAGAGAAATGATTCCAATATGATGATAGAGGATCTAGTATTTAAAATAAGCTGGCCATTAATTTAAAGCGGTTTTAGTATAAATATAAACAATAAATCACATTTTCTATTTTGTTTTTGGTTGGAAGTATATAATTTAAGAACAAAGTGAGATTTTATTTTTATAACTTAACTCTGACACTTTAATAAACTATAAATGTTAAAATCTTGCATATTTGAAAATAAACCAATCAACTGAAAAATATTTCCCTTTATTATGTAAGAACTTAAATTAAAATGTCAACTGGAAAAAAATCCACACATCTCTTACGATTGTGGATTGAACTTAAAACATCAATTTAAAAAAAATCCACACGTCTCTTATGATTGTAGATTAAATCCACGCATCTCTTATGATTCGGTTGAACAGAGTAAACCGAATAAGCCGTTGATCAAACGTTTATTTTTAATAGCACGACACATTTTTCACCATCCACTGAATTGCAATTTTTCATTAGTTAAAGATCAAGATAAAACTCTTCTGCTTCTCTGATTCGAAAGCCGTCACGATTCAACTACCCCTAACCACTCCGTAAAAAAAAACAAAGGCTCAAAAACTAACGAAAATTTGCTTCCTTAATTCCAAGTGCAAATAGCGGCATCGTTAGGAGGCACAATTAAAGCGAAGAAAGAAGAAGCCCCCCACACATAAAGAAAACCAAAGTTGACTTTTCCATCCTGCAGCACTAATGACTTCATAGAGAGAAATACGGCTGAAATCCGTACAGTCAATACTGTACAGTCGAACTTATTGTTGAGCTCGGCAGCACACAAAGATGTAAGTCCCAAACTGCCATCTTTAGCAAAGAAACAAATATTTTTCTTGGTGCCTTAATCCGAAAAACTTGCGAATGGGAGGAGTTTTATGATTTTTAGGATCTATATGTTTTTCTACTCTTCTTTCGTCGGCTCTTTTCTGTGTTTGTATATAATATGTGCCATATTTCGAAATGAAGAAGAAAAAAAAGAAGAGAAAGACAAAGTGATAGCTAACTGTTCAAGTATATTCTAAGCGCAGTGTAGCGAAAAGTAATTGCTTTGGAGGACAGGAAAACAGAGGATTTCAATGTGGATTCAGGTATTGCGAATTGCGACTTAGGTTGCATTGTATTGTTATGAACTCTTAGTCAATATTTACACATTATTATTACTTTTTTTGTCAGAAAGATACATTGATTAAGTTTAAAACATATTGTAAATTTCGAAATCTTATTTCTGAATTCACAATTTTTTTAAAAATAACGAAATAAAAATCAATTTTGAAGTAGATGCGAATCTCTTAATTTCAATAGGAAATAATCCTTACTAAATATTTTTGTTGCAAGTTAGATATTTTCGTAGGGGGAAAAAAACGTAGTATTTGAATGTGGATTCAATTATTGCGATTAATGTTGAGTTGTCTTGTTACACATCTAGTCAGTATTTACATGATTTTATTTGTCAGATTGCAAAAACTTTTGAAATGTAAGTTATTACTTATTAAACCATTAAATAAATACATAAATACGAACAGAATCTATTGCACTTTTTGTCTTTAATTATACGTCAATATAAACAAAACCTATTTTGTAAGAAATATCTGTGAAATTAATGCCTACTGAGAATTATTAATAATCCGAAAGTATTATAACATCACATAATTTTTTTCTTAAGAACTCTAGAAATAAAAATATCGCTTTTATTTCATTTATTACTTGCATACAAATATATAATTAATAAACAATGAATAATTGACTTTCTGTACTAGAACATAATAAGCGCGAATTTATTAAGATAAAGGAAATAAGTTAATAATTTACATCAAATAACATCAAGAGCTTAGACGAAAGAGAATAAACGATAAAAGCATATACATTGATTAGGATCGTAATGCATAGTCACATGAAAAACACAGAGGACATTGATGATTTCTTATCCATAATTAACTTCCGTTGTAGTAAGTGGCTTATGACCTAGTAATACTAATTTATTTGACTTATACTAACTTATATTGTATACTAGATATTATATACATTATGATTGAGACGTTACGTATGCTAGCAGAAGAAATTCTAATTTAGCATTTCGAAAGCATTTACATCGATTTTTTTTTTTAAATAATTCTATATTGAAATAATATCTAGTCATTTCAGCTGTGTATAATAAAATATCTAATTCAGTCGTGCTTATAGGAACTGCCACTATAATAATATTCAATAAGTATACATTTTTGCTATGTGATATAAGAATATACTTAAAATAATATCTAAAAAAATGTGTGACTTTATTGTAATAGCAATTTCTAAAAATACGAATATCTAATTAATAAACAATGAATAATTGACTTTCGGAAATAGAATATAATAAGCGGGAATTTATTAAGATAAAGGAAATAAGTTAATAATTTATATCAAATAACATCAAGAGCTTAGACGAAAGAAAATAAACAATAAAAACATATACATTAATTAGGATCGTAATGCATAGTCACATGAAGAACACAGAGGACATTGATGAATTCTTATCCATAATTAACTTCCGTTGTAGTAAGTGGATTATGACCCAGTAATACTAATTTAGTTGACTTGTTCTAACTTATATTGTATACTAGATATTATATACACTATAATTGTGACATTATGTATGCTAGCAGAAGAAATTTTAATTTAGCATTTCGAAAGCATTTACATCGATTTTTTTTTTTAAATAATTCTATATTGAAATAATATCTAGTCATTTCAGCTGTGTATAATAAAATATCTAATTCAGTCGTGCTTATAGGAACTGCCACTATAATAATATTCAATAAGTATACATTTTTGCTATGTGATATAAGAATATACTTAAAATAATATCTAAAAAAATGTGTGACTTTATTGTAATAGCAATTTCTAAAAATACGAATATCTAATTAATAAACAATGAATAATTGACTTTCGGAAATAGAATATAATAAGCGGGAATTTATTAAGATAAAGGAAATAAGTTAATAATTTATATCAAATAACATCAAGAGCTTAGACGAAAGAAAATAAACAATAAAAACATATACATTAATTAGGATCGTAATGCATAGTCACATGAAGAACACAGAGGACATTGATGAATTCTTATCCATAATTAACTTCCGTTGTAGTAAGTGGATTATGACCCAGTAATACTAATTTAGTTGACTTGTTCTAACTTATATTGTATACTAGATATTATATACACTATAATTGTGACATTATGTATGCTAGCAGAAGAAATTTTAATTTAGCATTTCGAAAGCATTTACATCGATTTTTTTTTTAAAATAATTCTATATTGAAATAATATCTAGTCATTTCAGCTGTGTATAATAAAATATCTAATTCAGTCGTGCTTATAGGAACTGCCACTATAATAATATTCAATAAGTATACATTTTTGCTATGTGATATAAGAATATACTTAAAATAATATCTAAAAAAATGTGTGACTTTATTGTAATAGCAATTTCTAAAAATACGAATATCTAATTAATAAACAATGAATAATTGACTTTCGGAAATAGAATATAATAAGCGGGAATTTATTAAGATAAAGGAAATAAGTTAATAATTTATATCAAATAACATCAAGAGCTTAGACGAAAGAAAATAAACAATAAAAACATATACATTAATTAGGATCGTAATGCATAGTCACATGAAGAACACAGAGGACATTGATGAATTCTTATCCATAATTAACTTCCGTTGTAGTAAGTGGATTATGACCCAGTAATACTAATTTAGTTGACTTGTTCTAACTTATATTGTATACTAGATATTATATACACTATAATTGTGACATTATGTATGCTAGCAGAAGAAATTTTAATTTAGCATTTCGAAAGCATTTACATCGATTTTTTTTTTTAAATAATTCTATATTGAAATAATATCTAGTCATTTCAGCTGTGTATAATAAAATATCTAATTCAGTCGTGCTTATAGGAACTGCCACTATAATAATATTCAATAAGTATACATTTTTGCTATGTGATATAAGAATATACTTAAAATAATATCTAAAAAAATGTGTGACTTTATTGTAATAGCAATTTCTAAAAATACGAATATCTAATTAATAAACAATGAATAATTGACTTTCGGAAATAGAATATAATAAGCGGGAATTTATTAAGATAAAGGAAATAAGTTAATAATTTATATCAAATAACATCAAGAGCTTAGACGAAAGAAAATAAACAATAAAAACATATACATTAATTAGGATCGTAATGCATAGTCACATGAAGAACACAGAGGACATTGATGAATTCTTATCCATAATTAACTTCCGTTGTAGTAAGTGGATTATGACCCAGTAATACTAATTTAGTTGACTTGTTCTAACTTATATTGTATACTAGATATTATATACACTATAATTGTGACATTATGTATGCTAGCAGAAGAAATTTTAATTTAGCATTTCGAAAGCATTTACATCGATTTTTTTTTTTAAATAATTCTATATTGAAATAATATCTAGTCATTTCAGCTGTGTATAATAAAATATCTAATTCAGTCGTGCTTATAGGAACTGCCACTATAATAATATTCAATAAGTATACATTTTTGCTATGTGATATAAGAATATACTTAAAATAATATCTAAAAAAATGTGTGACTTTATTGTAATAGCAATTTCTAAAAATACGAATATCTAATTAATAAACAATGAATAATTGACTTTCGGAAATAGAATATAATAAGCGGGAATTTATTAAGATAAAGGAAATAAGTTAATAATTTATATCAAATAACATCAAGAGCTTAGACGAAAGAAAATAAACAATAAAAACATATACATTAATTAGGATCGTAATGCATAGTCACATGAAGAACACAGAGGACATTGATGAATTCTTATCCATAATTAACTTCCGTTGTAGTAAGTGGATTATGACCCAGTAATACTAATTTAGTTGACTTGTTCTAACTTATATTGTATACTAGATATTATATACACTATAATTGTGACATTATGTATGCTAGCAGAAGAAATTTTAATTTAGCATTTCGAAAGCATTTACATCGATTTTTTTTTTTTATAATTTGATATTTTAATACTATCTAGTCAGTTGGGTTATGCATAATAAAATATCTATTTCAGTCGTGCTTATAGGAACTGCCACTATAATAATATTCAATAAGTATACATTTTTTCTATGTAATATAAGAATATACTTAAAATAATATCTAAAAATGTATAACTTTATTGCAATAGCAATATCTAAAAATACGGATATCTAATTAATAAACATTGAATAATTGACTTTCGAAACTAGAATATACTAAGCGGGAATTTATTAAGATAAAGGAAATAAGTTAATAATTTACATCAAATAACATCAAGAGCTTAGACGAAAGAAAATAAACAATAAATGCATATCCATTGATTAGGATCGTAATGCATAGTCACATGAAAAACACAGAGGACATTGATGATTTCTTATCCATAATTAACTTCCGTTATAGTAAGTGGCTTATGACCCAGTAATACTAATTTAGTTGACTTGTACTAACTTATATTGTATACTAAATATTATATACATTATTACTGAGACGTTACGCATGCTAGCAGAAGAAATTCTAATTTAGCATTTCGAAAGCATTTACATTGATATATTTTTTTTAATAATTCGATATTGAAATAATATCTATTCATTTCGGCTGTGCATAATAAAATGTCTAATTCAGTCGAGTTTATAGGAACTGCCACTATAATAATATTCAATAAGTATACATTTTTGCTATGCAATATAAGAATATACTTAAAATAATATTTAAAATTTTGCGTTTTTATTATATAAGGCGAAAGGTAGGCCTCCCCTCCCGGTTTGACTTTGACATTGTTTACTTAGACATCCTCCTTCACCATATTATACTCTGAAGTTTTGTTACAATATTCTGAATGTGTTTTTAAAGTGTTTCATAATCTATGCGTGACGCATGATTTTTCTTTCTTGTTCTTATGAAAATTTACCAAACTAATTATCCCTTTTCCCAGAAAATATTTTTTTAAACAAAAACAACGAAATCTGTAAACATACATTTATTAAAACACGACCTACTAACAAACATCTCCAAAGATAAACAAATCTTAACGAAATTTTATTTGTATATTTTGATAATAATAAATTCATGATGTGTAATTTATTCAAAAACAAATATTTGGATATTTTCTATAAGCTCTTAAAAATCTCCAAGAGAATTTGATTTGTGGATGTTTTGCGAAAAAGAAGCCTTCATAAATTTTAATTTTTTTAATATGAAAATTTCCAACATGTTTTTTTTTTCTATACAATCTTTAATATTAGCTTTTCATAGCATTATTTTTTTTTCTATAAAATACTTTTAATAGTAAAATAACTAAACATTTTTTAGAGCCTGATATATAAAAATTAAATAATAAAATTATCACATTTATTCAGACACTATAAGTCAGAAACACATAAATATACAATTTAAAAAAAAAATCAAGCAGACATTTCAGGCTGCGTTTTAGCCCCTAATCAGTGCAATAACATACTTTGACCAGACAATTTGCAAACATGTTTACAGTCAATAGATTTGCCAGTTAAAATCAAGAAAACTTCACCGTATATTCAGGTGGAACTACACAAGATTCTTTAATCGGCGAAATCTATGTAATCCAATCATATTTGATGCAGATTTCGTATAGTTCCGCTGAATATACGGTCTTGCTTTAATGTAAGTTCTATGAAGTTTTCTTGATTTTAACTGGTAAAACTATTGACTGTAAAGATGCTTGTAAATTGTCTGATCATCGTATGTTATTGCACTGCTGAGTGGCTGAAACGTAGCCTGAAAAGTTTGCTAGATTTTTTAAATAGTATATTTATGTGTTTTTACCTTAGATTGTCTGATTAAATGTGATATTTTATTGTTTAATTTTTAATAGACTTTAGGCATTTATATCTTTTGGCAAACATTTTTGCGAGTTTTTTTTAAGGTGGAGCGTATTATACTAACACGACTAAGAACAATACACCTTTCTAATAATAATATGATTATAATTTTACTTGTATGAATTTTAACAATGATCGAAAGTAGCGAAACTATAGTAGTTTCTACTTTTTCCGGTAGTTTGTTGTGTAACATGCTACAGTTGCTACAGTAACATGCTAAAGTTGTAATGCAGCGAATAGCGCGATACAAAAAATCAGTAGTTTGTAGCGAATACTGATGCTGCTGTTAACGTTACTTCACGAGGGGGTGGAGGAATAAATGTGCCATTCTTCTAGTCACGTGATCGCAACTTGCTTCTTTTGTGCAAACTTTATTCTGCTCAACAATCTGAGAATGTCAGCAAATTAACTGCAGCGTTTATGAATGCATCGTATGACGTCATGGATGTTTTTCGTTTTAGGTAGCTTTCAATACAAAAAAGTATAAAGCTACCTATTGCAGCCGTTCGGAGGAAAGCAGTTCCGGAAAATTTCGATATATTTTCACCGATCATGACCCCCAGACCCCAAAACCACCCTCCGTCCAAATGTTGATTTATATATATAGATATATCCATATATATATATATATATATATATCTGACCTATGTCATCCGATAACGCCCGTAATTATGAATCGATTTTGATGAAACTAATTGTGTGTATTAAGGTCACTAATGTCTCGACCGAGTTCGTTGGCCAGCTTGGTCCGCCATCTTGTTTTAAGATGGCGGCCATTTAAAGATGCAAAATAACTTAAAATCTAAAATAAATATACAAAAAATTAAAAAATTCAAATTTATTTTTTAATTACGTGTTAGGCCTTGATACAAGGATTCCAGAGCTTTTTTTGGTTTACCTCTATCTTAAAAAATGGCTGAGATAGAGCAGTTTGAAATTCTAGGGTTGCTGACATTTTGAAACAAAACAGCACATTAACGCGATTACTCGCAAATTATTTTCTTTCATTGTTGTAATAATTTTCCCAATCATACGCATAAAACTATATATTAATATCCGTTAACGCCAAAATTGGCGACATTGGCGACAAAATTGGCAAAATTGGGCGACATTTGGCGAAATATTGCCAAATTTGGCGATCAAAATAAGTCTTCATAAATGAAGCCAATTTGGCTATTGCTCAATAATTTGGCGAATTTCTTATTCAAATTCAGTATTAACGAATCTTTTGTAAACGTTTCTTTGCATTTTAGCTTGCTGTTTTCGTGTAACATTAGCTAAAATTTTAAAACGAAGATATAGGAAAGCTACCTTTTCCTCCCGGTACAGGCCGGAAGGACTTTTTTTTGCTGGTATATCTAAGTGCCAAAATCCAAATCAAAGAAATTATTATTATTATTATTTTATTGTTTTTGCTTGAAACACTTGTCTACTTGTTTATTATTAGATCTTCATATTTAAATGTCTCGTTTCTTCTTTTGGAACTACGTTATTTACAGATTTAGGTACTTACGTATAATCCGGGCCAGGTCAGATAAAACTACGTCAAGCATGGCACAATTATACTAATTACAGTAACCCTTATTTTTTTACAGTTATCAGTTATTATACAGTGTCTCACAAAAGTGATGGGACACTTGTGCTTTATAAAAAGAAACTGCAATAAAATAAATAAACAAACATGTGCAAAAATTTTTTGGGTGTGTTTCATATTTAAAGTTAGTAACAATTATTACATAACATACATTTTGTCAAAATATTAAAATATTAATTTAGTAAAAATACAATTGTTCAGAACGGAGCAAAAAATGGCTCACATAAGTGATGGGACACTTACTTTTCCATCAAATATTTATCCAAAAATTTTACTTTTTAAAAGGTTTTAATATTTTGTTGGATTTCCTTTTACTTTTAAAACATGATTTAATCTTTTTGGGATGGATTCGACTATTTTTTTTGTGATTTATGGAGTGATTTTACCCCATTCTTCTTGAAGCACCGATTTTAGTTGTTGTTTTGAAGAAATGGTGTGTTTGCGAATTCTTGATTCCAATTCTTGCCAAATATTCTCTATGGGATTTAAGTCTGGAGATTGTGGTGGTGTTTTTATTATTTCAGGACAGTTATATAGCAGCCAGAGTCTAACGTTCAGAGCAGTGTGCTTGGGGTCATTGTCCTTGTAGAATTTAAAATCGTTATGAAGGTTCAATTTTCGTGCTGAAGATTTCAAATTTTGCTTTAAAATATCAATATACTTGTACTGATCCATTATACTGTCAATAAAAACAAGATTACCAACTCCAGCGGACGACATACACCCCCATACCATAACTCCTCCTCCACCATGTTTTACTGTTGGTACCAAGTTCTGTTTGCGAAGTTCTTCCCTGGGTTTTCTCCACACCAAGATTCTACCGTCAGAACCAAATATATTAAATTTACTCTCATCAGCAAATATAACTTTATTCCAGTAATCAGAATTCTTATTTATGTTGGATTTTGCGAAAGCTAGTCTGAGTTTTCTATTCTTTTCACTTACGAAGAATTTTTTCCTGGCTACTCTACCGTGATATCCAGCAGATCGAATTACCCTTCTAATAGTTTCAGGATTAACAATTATTCCATATAATGCTTGTAAATCAGCAGCAACTTTTGAAGCACTAATTCTTGGATTTTTTTTAATATTTCGAACGATAATTCGCTTTATTCCATTGGATAGCTTTGATGGTCAGCCAGGTCTTCTTTTATCCTGAATCATATGATTCTTTTTATATCGTTTAATGATATTGAAAACTGTTGAACGACTCAAGTTAACTGTTTCAGCAGTTTTTCTAATAGATTTTCCACGTTCAATATGCAAATTAATAACTAATTTTCGAATTTCAGGCGAAGTTTCTTTTCGTTTAGCATTCATGACTACACAGAGCTAAAAAACACAAAAATTCCAAAACAAACTGGAGAGAAATACTGCAGACGATTTTATAAATTATTGCCAATTGCTTTTAAGTAAAAATAAAACCCCAAAAAATATTTTTATTGCTTATTTCAGACGATTTTTGTTGCATATATAATGCTGTCCCATCACTTATGTGAGCTATTTTTTGCTCCGTTCTAAACATTTGTATTTTTATTAAATTAATATTTTAATATTCTGACAAAATGTATGTTATGTAATAATCTTTACTAAATTTAAGTATGAAACACACCCACAAAAAAAATGTGTACATGTTTTTTTAATTTATTTGATTAGTTTCCTTTTGTAAAGCACAAGTGTCCCATCACTTATGTGAGACACTGTATTTTATTATCTTTATTTTAATATTTTAATTATATATTTTTTTATTATTATTTACCGTTTATAACAATGTTTTATGTATTTAATAATGTTAAATTGCTGTTTCGAACATGATTAGCAACGACAAACAAAAATGGCAGTTGGCAACTGCTTTTGGCGATCTATCGCCTGGCCCAGATAATACGTAAGTACCCAGATATGTTATTTTTTGATATTATGACACAGAAAAATAATACTGAATTGCCCTGATCGGCATATAGCGAAACCCGCTTAAACCAGCATTTTAGAGAATAACACAAAACATTTTCTTGTATGTTATATTTCTTAATTTTGTGAAACCTCGGTTTTAACACATTTTTTATATTGTACTTCAGTAAACACAATGTAACGAGAGTCCATTGTATAACTTATTCTGTATACTCAATTTCAAGTGTAGATTGAATCCTGACATCAGCGTAGTAGCGACTGCTTTTGAAAAGAGTTTGTAGTCGGTACTTTTATAAAACATGTAGTTGTAAAACATAGATGTAAATGCTTAAAGGGATAAAAACGTAATACAGAACGGCTTATAAAAACCATTTGATATGATGATCGACGTATAGTCGCTACCATGTCAAACTATCGAATGTGAAAAAAGGCATTTTTCATTACTTTTAAAAATTGGCCGATTGTCATCACTAAATTTTAAGAGGGTTGCAGGGTTACAACATGACCAGGGTTGCCAGTTTGGCCTCAGTTTCCATTCAGAAGTGTTGAATCCATACCAGAAATTTAAAATAGACATCTTTTCCTTATATAATGACAGCCTATCTCGTAATTACTTAAAGTAAAAATTCTTCTCTCAAAATTTCCGGTATGGATTTGGCATCACTGAATAAAAAAGGAGGCCAAACTTTTAACCCTGACAGTCACAGAAATTTTATTATTATTTTTACTAGGCGAAGAATTCTAATAAAATTTAGTGGTGTCAATCGGCCCGTTTTTAAAAGTAATGAAAAATGCATTTTTTCATATTCGATAGTTTGACATGGTAGTGACGAATTTCGAACGCAGGTGCTTAAAAATAGTCAACTGTAAACTTGAAAATCAATATTTCCTTATTGCTTTTTTAAATTTTATTAAATCGTTTACAGTTGACTATTTTTAAGCGCCTACTTTTCTTGCACATTTGATCTCGTAGTTTATGTTTTCAAGTTTATTTTCAAATTTATGCGAGAATAGTTTGTTTATCGTGTAGATCTTGATAGTTCGAAACATGTCGATCAACATATTAACCCTTTCAGGGGCAAAGTACTTGTGTTTCTAAAATGTTGAAATCATTGAGTCACACCGGGATTTAACAACAAATTTATTTCCAAATAAGTAAAAGATTTTCTTCACGTATATTATAAAAGTAAAATTTGATTCCAAAATTCCGGTGTCATTGTGGATTTGGGAATTAAAATTAAGCGGGATATATTATATCCCACCGCCCTTCAAGAGGTTAAAAGGTGTTTGTAAGCCTTTTTGTGTTCTTCTTTTGTCACTTTAAGCGTTTACATCTATATTTAATGTAAATTAGTGATTTTATTGTACAATCATGTACTTGTAGTTGACTACATTTTTGGTGAAGATATTCTATTTGCAGGTGACTACATTTTTGGTGAAGAAATTGTAGTTGTAGTTGACTACATTTTTGGTGAAGAAGTTATAGTTGTAGTTCGCTACAAAAATAAAGTAGTTTTTTCGACCACTGCATTGTTAGTAAATAATGATAGACAACAATTAGAAAAACATCTTAAAAACTTCTGTTTTCATTGTTACAACAATCTATAAAAAACGAAATATATTTTTCCTAAAATTTAATTCATAAGTTGCCTCAGACATATTTTTTAATCTCATAGAAACTATTAACTATTAATTTAACCTACGGCTAAGACATTTTGCTTAAAGGTTTGTTTTAAAAAAATTGCTGATTAATTTCTTCGTTCCGTGGAAGGTAATTTTAAAATAAAAAAAGAAAATTTCAAAACACACATTCATTAAAACCTGAACTTTTAACAAAGATCTTCAAAAGATAAACAAATCTCTAAGGAATTTAATTTATATTTTGATAATAATAAATTCATGATGTGTAATTTATTCGAAAATAAATATTTGGATATTTCCTATAAGCTTTTAAAGAACTCCAAGAGAATTTGATTTGTGAAACTTTCGCGATACAGACGTATTCATAAATTTTAATTTTTAAAAGATGAGAACTTTCAACATGTTTTTTTTAATTTTCTATACAATCTATAAGAGAATGAATAACATTAGCTTTTGAAAGCATTAATTTTTTTCTCACAGCGATACCAAAATACTTAATAGGCTTCAGGCGTTTATATCTGTAGACAAACATTTTTGAGAATTTTTTTCTTTAAAAAAGTATGACGATTTATTTTAATGAGCGCGTTGTTTACATATTTTTTTACCCCATGAAATAATTAATGCTTTGGATATGAAGAAATAGATTGAAGATAATTAAAGAAAACAGCGGAGCATGCAAACATCGTTAAGCAACACTGTATATTTTACAAATGAGTATTTCTTAAAATTGCCTTTAGTTATGTTCAAGTTCTTTACACAAATAAAAAAATGAGAGTGTTAATTACTTATATGAAATAAATATGTAAAACATTTTTCAACGCATAATTTCTAAAAGCGTGTATAGAAAGAAATGGAGAAACATACAATTTTTTTTCTCTCAACTCACAATTTAATGATAATCTATTTTGAGTTTTTGAACTTAAAATCACTTGGTGTATTTTCACGTATAGTTTTCAATTGTATTTCAATGAAAAAAAAAGTTAATAAGGAATTTCAATTTTTTTCTGTACTTTAAAAACCAATTACCAAAAAAAAATTAGATAAATATATAAAAATAAACATTTATACATATATATATCGTTAAATTTCAAAAATACTGTAAGTCAAAGATTGCGCGAAATGTTTTCTATCTCTTTATATGTATATATAAAGTGCATCAAAAGAAGCTATTGAAAAAGTCCGCAAATATTTATATCTTGAAAACTTTATATCTTATTTTCTAACATTCTTATATTCCAGAACACAAGCTTTTATTCTTAACCATACAATTTTTGGAATTATCTAAAAAAAAAAAAAAAAAAAGAAAGAAAAAAAAAATTCTTTTTAAAAATGAAAGAAAGAAATTTAACACGAATAAATTATTTTATCTTATGAATATAATCTTATTTTAACAAACAAATCAAAATACCATTCATTTATTATTTTAAACTACATATGTAAAGACTAATTCCTACTTAAATAGTACATATAATATTACTAAGTTATTAAGATATTAACATTTTATTTTTTTTAGCATTTTATTTTGATATTTTATTTTATCCAAGATAAATTTATCTACAATATATTAAATATATATAATTTATCATTCGGGAAACAATAGAATTAAAAGTAAAACAACTCATTTAGATTAATTTAAAAAGTTGAAAAAAAAGATGAACTAGAAAAAGAACATGAATTATACTACTTTATTTAACTATAAAAAATTCCTTTATTATCAAGACAGTCTAACAAAAATAACGAAGGAAAATAACAACACACAAATAAGCTATTTTATTTTATGGATATAATCTTTTACAAAAAACATATATGAATACTATTTATTTTAAGTATTTTAGCTATTTTTATTTTGTTATATTAAGTTATTTTAACTTCAGTAAGTAATATTTTTTACTTTAATATTTTATTTTGTTCAAATTATATTAGCTGCGAAATATCTTTAAAAATACAAAGCATAATTCAATAATTATTGCTCTCTCTCTCTCTCTCTCTCTCTCTTTCTCTCTCTCTCTCTCTATATATATATATATATATATATATATATATATATATATAATAAAACTTTTGTAAATAATAACCATTAAACCACATAAATAATCGGTAATAGATAAACCGATAAATGCAATACAATACATAAGTATCAAGAAACTCAGATGCAGAAAAACCACATGATATTGTAAAGCAGTGGCCAAAATTGCGATAATCAATGTAGGAATTAACAGTATGCATCACAAAAGCAAGAGATTAAGCAGCATTTGTACACAAAAATGTATTAAAAATATGAAATATATAAATACACAACTAAATGCGCTATTGCAGCTATGAAATTATGTGTTTTAAATTATGATTAACTTATTTTGATTTGCCAAAACTTGGCAGTGTATAGATGATAAAACAGTGTAACTAATGCAAAATGCTTTTATAAATGAAACAAGATGAAAACTATACAATACTAAATGTGCATTTGCAGCAATTTACTAAAGTAGTCTAATATAATAAAAAATTTTGTACGTAATAACCATTAAACCACATAAATAATCGACAATAGATAAACCGATAATTACAATACAATACATAAATATCAAGAAATTCAGATGCAGAAAAAACACATGATATTGTAAAGCAGTGTCCAAAATTGCGATAATCAATGTAGGAATTAACAATATGCATCACAAAAGCAAGTGATTAAGCAGCATTTGTACACAAAAATTTATTAAAAATATGACATATATAAATACAAAACTAAATGCGCTATTGGAGCTATGAAATTATGTATTTTAAATTATGAGTAACTTATATTGATTTGCCAAAACTGGGCAGTGTATAGATGATAAATCAGTGTAACTAATACAACTTTTATAAATAAAACGAGATAATATTATATATATATATATATATATATATATATATATATATATAAACGAATTTATAACGGAAAAAACGCTTTACACGAAAAAACAAATATGGTGGTCATAGTTATTCAGTGCTAAATATGGAACCTTACGAAAGGAAATGACAGCGCCATGATGTCAGCTTCAGTACAAAAGAAAATGACTTGAAAATTCTTTTAAGTGACCATAAGTGAGAACTTCCTTATCAAATCATCGAACATAAGAAACCGCAATTCATAACTCCAAATCGCAACGGTTCCAAGTGAAGTTAATGCATTACTTTATTTGGTTGAACAAAAGAGATATTCCCTCGAGAGACTATCATTTCAAAATTTTATATAAAATGAAAAAAAAATTATAATTAGATTAGATTACACCAGGCAATCAATCCAGGTCTTTCAGGGTTACAAAACATACTGATCTGTGCACATAACATAAGTGAAATACATTTTTTTTAGTTAAAACCTCTAACAGGTTTTTTACATTTAATGTATTAATTTAGATTGCTCAATAACAACACTAAAAGGCATGTTTATATGAAAAATATCAATTATGTAATTCAAATAAATTGTTGGAGTTTATTAAAAGCGATACTTTCGTATTAGCTGCATGCCAGAGGTTAATAGGAGAACAAATCGCAAAGTTTTTGCTACTTATAACAGCCTTTTTTATTCTGTTTATTTTAGTGTATAAGGGCGTAGCTCGATTGGATACATGTTAAATTTGTCTTTTATCTAGTTATCTTATTTTATTTATTTATTGACGAAGTGTTAATTTTGTTTTCGAATGTTAGCGGAAATAATCTATGGACTATTTATATTGTTTCAAGTACGAACTGGTTAACCTTCCATAATTCAGCTGCGCCCGATAGAGGTAGATTTAAAAAAATCTTGCTGGAAAATTATTTTAAACCATACAAAAATCAATAAATTGAGATACTGTTTTCAAACAAATTGCATTTGAAAGAACATTTCTATCTCCCCTTCAACCCCCACCCCCTAGCCAAATTCGACGAATAATATTTCGTTAGCTAGACGCAGGTGAGAAAACGCCAAATATTCATTATGGTTATAACTGTATACGAGTTACCAAAACAATGGAGTGTCAAACCACGTACGCTAAAATATGCCACCTGTATTTTAAACACTAAAAAGTAGAAAAATAAAATAAAAATAAAAAATAGTGTAATAATTTAAAAATAAAGGCTTTAATTTCATGTTTATGTTTTCTAAATTTCTTTAGTTAATATTTCGTTTAAAATTTCTGTATAATTAGTATAATCATAATCATTGAATTAAAACAATATTTATATCTATTACAGATTTATTCTATTTTCTTTACAGTAAAATCAAAGTATTTATGCCCATTGAGAGCATGTTTTAAATTAATACATAATATTAAAAAAACGCTTTCATTTTAAAGTAACACATGAGTGGTTTAATAGGAAATACAATTTAATACATAAAAATGCATTAATTAATCTTAAAAATGTTTTTATTACATATATTGACTTATTTCAAATTAATACAGCCAGATATTCGAAAAATATGTCAATTATACATAATAAACTTCAGTAACTACCAAATCCTTTAAAATATCCTTTTTGCAATGATGAAGGTTAAATCTCTCGTTAGCAAGACATAGTTAATTATGTAGAAAAAAATTCAGCTTTTCCTTTCTAAATTTCATTCATCTTTAGAAGAAAAGGGGAAACTTTCCTAATTGGACACATCGGTTTAAATTATTTTCTTCGGCTAAAAATACAACAGTCGAAAAAATCAATATTGCATCCATTTTTCTTCCACTTTAAAATAGCAACTTATCTTTCACGTCTCCAAATTTATGGCGACTAATCTTGTAATAGCTGGGTGATTTAGAAAGATTTCGCATTCATCTTGTGAATGGTGGTATTTTGTTTGTTGGTCTTTTTTGAAAATATTCATTGATTGATGATAAACAAATCTTACATAAAAAAAAAACAGTGACATTGTTTAGATTTTAGAATGTCCTTGCATAAAAAAATGTCATATTTTTCAAGATTATATATATTTATAAGATTCTAGAAGCTGTTTTTAATAGTCAATTAGTTATATTTTCTTTCAAAAGAAAAATATGTATATTTTTATTAATAAATATGATTGGTTGCCTGCATACACACACAGAAAAAGTTTGTATGTAAAAATGTACACACACAGGAAAAGTTTGTAATAAAAAAAATAGCTAACAAGTTCGGATAAAAAAGAAATGGCCGAATATCTAATTTAAAGATGGAAGTAATAATATTTTACATTAATTATTATAGTAATATATATATATATATATATATATATATATATATATATAACATCTTAATACAACCTACTAGGAAATCTCATAAAATGGAACAAATATGGAATAAAGAAATATGATGATGGAAAATGAAAAACAAAGCAACACGTGAGTGTTTAATCAATTGGCAAGAAAATCCACGTGTCGCAAAAATGCATTATTTCATAAAATAGGACTAGTGAATAGCCATCAAGTCCATCACTTGCCCTTATAATGCATAAAATTAAGTACAAAATGAGGGAGATCATATAAAAACACATGAGAAATTAACAGTAAACATAATAATATTAATAAGAAAGGTAATATAACGAAATCATATATTGAATAATTGTGAGTTACTTAATAATATTGTTCAAACATTAACAGTAAATTTTAATTCAAAATTTATAGTGGTTATCATCTATTTTTGCATTACTTTTTAAAAATATAAATATTTAATTAAAAATTTTATTTGGCATGTTTATTAGATTAATAAATGAAGTTTTAGGTAAGCTAAATAGGAATGCACTTTTCTTTTGTTTCTACACTTTCGTTTCTGCACTATTCGCTTTACATTTGTCCCATTTATTAACGAATTCTGAAAAATTCCTATAATGTCTTTTTTCTCCCCTTTTTTTAAGGTATATATTCCAATTTTTTTTATTTTACTAGTATATCTCTTATCACACCCATCAACAGTTCAAAAACTAAGTAGAGTTATTATAGGAAAGCAGTTTTCCTAAATTATTTTAGACATTAAACGAAATGATCTCATAAAAAAAAAACAATTTCTTTATGAATTACTCAATCATAATCATTCTCTAAAATTGCATTCTTTCTTACACAGTTCATCACAGATTACACTGTCCATTTCTGTTACAAGATAAGAAAATGACAAAATTTGTTTTAAAGGTACATTTTTAATAAGATAACTAACATCATTTAACATATCAAGATAACTATTTTTTTTTCTTCTCCGAAGAAATTCAAACATTTTTGTATTTAAGTGTCCTTAATTACGCGTCCATAAAACTTCATACATTCGTTTTAAGCTTATCAATTCATAACCAAACCATACTAATGTCTTGAGAAAATTTTAAGAGTGCTTTATCGATGTTTGACTGTTCCCATTAAGCGATGTCAAAAAAATTAAGATAGGACTCTCTACGAGTTCTAACTCATCTCAATAGCATCTCCAATTAACAAAGCAATCACCAAGATAAGGATGAATCATTAACGACTTAATAGATTGCTGATGATTGGATAATTAATCATTAACGAGAGTAATTGACCTACAAAAGAGTGATGAATGTCGTCTAGACATTAAGCGGAAGAAAAAAGTGAAAAGAAAAATTCTAGGGAAGATATTAATTCCCTGGTTCCTGAGTCATTAACGTTCAAGTGATTGCGTTCGACAACAAGAACTTGTTAAGATGCCTAGATTATTTACCACGATTTGTTACTCTAGTACCGCGCTTGAGAATAAAAAAAATATATTGATTGAAAAGCTTCGATTTTAATATCGAATGACATAAAGGGAATTTTAAAAAAAAAGTTATCTTCCGACGCCAGGCATAGATGATTTATTGGGAAAATGTATAGTTGAGAAAAAAAACAGGACAAAAATTTCGATAATTTATGTGAACACGATAAAATTATATTACTTTGTTTCACATGTGAAACGAATTTTTTTAAATATATGGAAGAAAATTTTATTTCATTTTGAGAGTACATTAAGGTTTAAATATTCTTGGCTTTGATACATTGTATTACTTTGCATTTTACCGTAAAAGCTAAGAGCCTTTGGAATATTTAAAGAACGATTTGTACGATCGATTTAAAACTTTGTACATATTATTTCAGTTACATGCCTACTAAAATGCTTATTAGTTTATATTTTATATTTGAACGATACATGTGTGTATTTAGAGTAGTTTGATTAAAACGTTCACGCAGCTGTATATATTGGCAGCATTTACAGCATAAGTTGGAGATAATTGTGTACAGTAATTTTGCAAATATTTGAGGAATCCTCTAATTAACTGAATGTAACGCATGCTTTCTTGTGCGTGGCGGCTGCCTACAAAATCAGATGTCTTAAGGCTGCATCACCAGCTGAAGGCAGTTTCCCAAGTTCGGACTAAATCGTTGTTTATTGGATGAAATTGTTGCACTCGGATTAAACTTTGCACCCAGTCAATACCTTCTGCATACAACGACTTAATGCGAAAACAGCAATTTCCCATTGACACCTCATACAAATAGACGCCGGATCAGCAACCTTATCTTGAAGAAAACATGTCCCACCAGCACGTGCTGGTGGGAGAATATTATGCCGAACAGGTTTTTTTTTCCGCCAAACTGTCACTGGAATTCCACCGCATCCCACCGTTGCTGAGACGGAGAGAGATTTATTTCACTTGAGTTTGAGTTTATAGTGATACAAGAAAGGGATTACCGCCAGAAAGCGGCACCCTTTCGCCGTTTTTTGGCGATGAAAGGTGAAAGATGTTTTCTTCAACTCTCTCGGGAGAGAAGAAAGAAATCCGGTGTCCATTTATATTAGAAGATACAATTCCTTCCGAACTCTGTAAACCGCCTATATTTCTTGGCGCAGCTCTGAAGGTTCGCCCAGACCACAAGACTTACCCGCGGGCTTGTTTCTTGTGTTTTATCGGACTCTTTGAAGTTTCATGACTTTCTTAGCATGTCTAAAGTTCAGAGGTCAAGCAGTTTCTTTTGTTGCGAATCCCCTTTCTTTTGTCGAGGACAACAAAAATATTCGGGAAGAATGGGAAGTTGTATGATTTATAGGTCTCTTAGACAGACTTTCTTAGACTGCAAATAAATAAAGTTAAGACTGAGCATAGATCGAAAAAAACGACATGCGCCATAAGTTATTTCTTTGAGATTTTCTTTCCGTAGCAACTGTGATCAATTGTAACATTTTTATTGCTTTTAAATGGTTTCAAAGCAAAGCGCTCAAAATTAAATAAAGGTAGCTATTGACACTAGCTTGTCACGTGAGAAATTCGAACAACCACATTAAACAGTTATAAATGGAAACCAGGACTTATCCTCCTCGGCCTGCGCGCAGTCTTAAAGGCTATCTTTTTTAGCAGCAATGGTGGTGACGAGATCAGCATTAATAGCATACGCGATATTCATTTTGGAAACTTTCATCTCTCACGTTAAATTTACCAACTCGAAATCTATACTGAATGCAAAGTGTCTGACACCGTAGTGAATCATACCAATAAACGAAACAATTTTAGATGTTTTCAGTATATTTTACACTATTACCATTTTCATTATGCTAGGATGAATTGCAGTTACATACCACAAAACCTTTACATTATACAGCTAAACGTTAATAACGCCTCAATGCACTTCTTTCAGTGCAAATATGTGTAATATAAGATATCTGCATGTCAACTGTGTTTAAACGATAACTTTCCAATTTCATAACAGACGCCAGCCGGTTAAATTATCTGCAAACAGATTTTTTAAGTGACTTTGTGGAAACACACACATACACACACATAACCACGCAAGCGTCTTGTAATACAGCTAACTATTAACTAACGCTATTAAATTTTGGCCTAAAACTCTCATTCATAAGTTTGCTTAATCTGCAGAAATAAACTACAACAATTATCTCCGTATAATTTTTCTGATTTCAGGCGAAATTCCGTGCTCAAATTTGATTATCTTCACTTACGCGGCATCTCGCCAACCATTATTCGTCTGGAGTCACATCGCAGACTAAATATTGACAAACAATTTCAGTTACGGGCCATTAATGGGGTATGTGTAGAGGAAGTAAGGGATCTCATATCCACCTCCTCCACCCCACAAATATTCTGGCAAACGGAAAATAAAGTCTTACTAATGAGTTGTAAAAGGCTGCCGAGGTTAATTACCCGTTAGATTGAGAAATCGATGCATGTGACGTCACTTGGCGATTTTTCACGCCGTCCCAGGATTCCTGTGCTCGTAAATTTCAACAAACGCGATGAACTGGGATTCAAAAGGACAGACAAATGGAATGAAATTTCCTAGATATAATCAACTTAATTCTTATGTCTTATTAGACATTTATTGCTACTATGTGTTCAATTTGTTACATTCATGTTCTTAAAAATCTATCGTAAGTTCCTTGATATTTAATTTCTTAGAAGTGGCAGAGAATTAGTTTTAATTTCTTAATGTTTATATAGCATTTGTCTTGGATATTTTGGCACTGGTTCTAAACAGGCTTTTATGGAGCATTCGTATGTGAATATACTCGAATGACTTTAAGAAATGTTATAAATAAGAATGTATTCATAAAAACACATAAAATTGCTAAATGGTACTCAAAACAAGAACCTTTATGTGCACTTGTATAACAAAATCCCTAGGTTCCGAAATCCAAAATCAAAATCCCAATTGTTTTGTGTACCATTTAGTAATTTTATGCGTTTTTATGAATACGTTCTTATTTGTAATATTTCAGGGTGCTATTGTCCAACGTGTGTTAATTTAAGAAATGTATTTACAAAGCATTAAATTTATGCTCATAGCACAAACAAAATACGAAAATTATACTGTTGGATGAATATATGTAACAAACTGACGGACACTAGTATTATATATATACTAGCTGTTACCCGTGACTTCGTTCACGCAACATTAAAAGAAGAATAAATACATTAATTAAGAAAATATTTCACTCCCGATAATTAAAAACGTTAAAATTAACTAACTATTTATCACATTTCATAGGCGACAATACAGTATTTTTTTGTTATAGGGACCTTGACCATAACTCAGTCTTTAAAAAGTGAAATTTTGTGCCAAAGAATCGCGAAAATGAAATTGCAACCAATGCAAAAAGGAGGGCCAAATAAAATCGTGGAAATAGACGAATTGGGTAAAAACAAATGTCAATTTTACCTGATAAACAATTTTACTTTTAACGCCTTTGTGAAACGTTTTAACAGCCATCCTTCAAAAAAACATTAATTGGAAATATAGTACATGCTTTTTCTTTAAATTCAGTTCTGCCTCGTTGGTTTAATGTATAGCTGAAACAAATCTTATTTTTTAAATGACAGTATGTTGACAGGCAATTTTTGTTCTCCAGAATAAATTGATTCATGAAGTTTGAATATGTGAAAATATGTTTTTATTGTTCGGATAATTTACTGAAATCAAGATTTTGTTTTCACCATCTATTCAAACTAAAAATCAATTCTGTTTTTCAGTTTTAATGAGAAAATGGTGTAAAAAATATACAGATCTATTTTATTTCTCCTTTTTTTATACACAAATATGGAGTAATTTACTTTCCGTTTTTAGAGAAACTTCGTTAAAAATAACAAAAAAAAAAAAAAAAAAAAAATCTTGGCATCTAATTTAATTTTTTAAATTCTGACAGTTTGTGTAACATTCTCGGATCAATGATAACCGGTATAAAGTAAATCACGTTGCGTTCGATATTCTGGCACTGTAAATGAAAATTGTAAATTCACGGGCATTCTCCGTGAATTGCTGCCGTAATTTTACGGGAAATGCCCCCTTTTCAAGGTAACCGGTCCATTTCAGTAAATTTCATGTTTTTACGGGCAAAAACCGTTTATCTAATAACAAAGCTCGTTTATCTAGTCACAAAACCGGTTTTCTTATGGACATTGCCTGGAATCTCTGCTGCAGTAATTTTACTGCAGCAATTTTTTACAGTGAGGACTAGTTGCGAAATACAAACATAGATTCGTGTTAATTTTCCTTTTCTTAAAATTATGATGCGATTTTTAGCAGAAAATTCTCATCTGTATATAACGGATATTCATGCTTAATAATCAGTATAGATAAAAAAACATTTAAAATTTTCGCTATAAATATGGCGTGAAACTCATCTACTTTCTATACTTACTGATCCTTGTATTATTAATGTAAGGAATTGATTCACACTCATTTTAAAACACATTGGAAAATTCCCGTTTTATTTCTTTTTCCCGCAGAGAAATCCCTTTTTAATGACATAATTCTTGCTAATTTTCTTAACCAGGCAATTAATTTCAGTACTGGCATAGGGGAAATTATGCTGCTTTAACGAAATAATATTAAATCTTTAGTTTTTATCAACAAAAATGGAACTATTAACATTCGTCATTTTTTTTAGTCGTTATTTCTTTTAGTTTTAAGAATGAAAATAAATATTTCTCGCTATCCATAACATCATTTTCGATATGGATAATTTTGCGGAGCATATTATTGACATTTGCTGACCATTTTCTTTTGAAACTTCTTTTTACTTTTTTAAAATTTAAATAAAAATACGGTATAGTTATATTAGCCCTGCGCAGACGGTAAAACACCAAGAATTATTACCATACAAAAGAAAAAAGCGAAGAAAAAAAAACCCAAGATCATTTTATTTCACCAATCAAAGATATCCGCTTTATTTTTTATGTATGGCGTCATATTCGCCTGTCTCCTATGGTTACTCATATTAAAACCTTGTATTATTATCAAAAACTAAAAAAAAGTACGTTTTATTTCTAATAATATTATTTAATCTTCTTTTTAATTCTTTAATTTTTTTATTTCATTTTTCACGTGAACATTTTTCAATTGAAACTAAATTGTTGACTAAAAATTATTATTCCGGAATTTGAATTAGTTTTGGCAACGATAAAGTATTAGCAACGGTAAAGTAAATTTAACCATGTTAAAATATTATACAAAAAAAAATGTCCATTTACACTCTATGAAAAAACGAAATTTTGAATTATTAAGAAAATTATTTGAATAAAATAAACAAAAACCAGCCTATGTTCAAATGAGGGTTATAATCAATCTGAATGCAAAAATACAGGATCATTAAAAGCTCCATTTTGACGCTGGCTTCAGCCTAACGTTTGCGCACAATCAGATTTATAATATTATTAAGATATATATATATATATATATATATATATATATATATATATATATATTTCCGATTGGTACAATGGAGATAAATATGTCGATATTAAAACAATGAAATGCTGCTAAGTTACCTTCGAAAAATTAACCAATGGCACACTTGTTTTCAATACAACCTCTATTACTAGAATGAATATTTATCAATCCCAAAATTGTTTCTAATTTTCCAATGTTTTGTTCATATAGCATTTGTTTTAGATATTTTGGCAGTGGTTCTAAAGAGACATTTATGTATATTTTCAATATACTCGAGTAACTTTAAGAAATGTACTTACAAAGCATTAAATTTATGCGCCTAGCACGAACCAAAATACGAAAATTCTACTCTTGAATGAGCATATTATATAAAAATATGAACGCACACTAGTATTTTATAAATATTTTTTTCTTATTTGTACAATGCAGATAAATAAGTTCGTAATCAGAGTTTTAATACTATATTAATAATAAAATCATGGTAAGTTCCTGGATATTTAACTTCGCAGAACTGGCAGAGAATTAGTTCTAATTTCGCAATGTTTATATACCATTTGTCTTAGATATTTTGGCACTAATTCTACACAGGCTTTTAAGGAACATTCGTATATGAATATACTCGAATAACTTTAAAAAATGTATTTACAAAGCATTAAGTTTATGCGCCTAGCACAAACAAAATACGGAAAGGGTACTGTTGAAAGAATATATTATGTAAGGATCTGGATGGACACTAGTATTTTAGAAATATGTGTTTTTAGGTGCGTTCGTAATTATATAAATACGTAGCACCTATTGTCGTCGCTTGGTCCGTCCGTCTGTCTGTCCGTCTGTCTGTCCGTCCGTCCGCATATAACAACGCAAAAACTACTCAACCGAATGGTTTGAAATTTAAGATATATTATCTTTGCAGAATTTTGTCGAGACATTTCAAATTTTATTAAAATCGAATCAAAACTTTAGGAGATATTAATAAAAGTATTTATTAAGAAATTTGAATTTTTTTTTTTTTAAATCGGTGCTTCCTTGTTAGAGGAGCTTCCGAAGTTTAATCGTCAAGCGACCGAGATACTTATTCTATTACAGAAATTAATCTGCAGACGATATCATTCATTTCACAGAATTAAAAATCATCAAGATCTAAATATTTATATAGCTAGCTACAGTATGAACGCACCTCATTTGTCACGTTTGACGTACAATTTCCAGCTTGTTTCAGATTGGTACAAGGGAGATAAATATGTCGACATTAAACAAAGAAATGCTGTTAAGTTACCTTAGAAAAATTAACCAAGGGTACACTTTTTTGCAATACAAGTTGTATTACTGGAATGACTATTTATCAATCCCAAAATTATATATAGTGATTCAGAGAATTTAACCCTTTATGCTCCGAAGGTACTTTTAAGCATCATTAAAGAAAATGTTATATTACAATTATTTTATTTACAATTATCTAACAATTATTTTATGTTAGATTTTTTTTTTCAGATTGGTACAAGGGGAAAAAAATTGTGATGCGCTAACTGAGTTCGGAACTGAGTTCACAAATACGCCAATTTTGAATGCCCGACCTGAGTTCGTGCAAGAGAAAAATCGGTGTTTCAATGCCGTGAAGCCCGAATCCAGTTCGTTCAATGCATAATATGTAATATACCATTTTCTCAATAGATGACGGTAGTTTCCCGCGAAAAGTCCGGCAGTTTCGCGCCATTTGTCGGATTTTTGCAATTTTGCAGATCTTTCCAAATTTCATTCAAACCACATTATGTTTGACAGGCAGGTATATACATTTTTTGCAAGTTAAAAGTTTCTTTGCATTGTTTTTAAGCATTGGGCTTCACGGAATTGAGACACCGATTTTTCTCTTGCCCGAACTCAGTTCGGGTGTTCCAAAATTGTCTAACTTACGTTGCCCGAACTAAGTTAGGCTGTCAGATGCTATTAAGTTATCTTAGAAAGAGTAATTGATGTCACACTTGTTTTCAATACAGCTTTTATTACTAGGCTGAATATTTAGCATTCCGAAAATTGCCTTTATTGATTAATTTAACTCTTTATTCTCCGACGGTACTTTTATGCACCGTTAAAGAAAATTTAACATAAAAGTTATTTAATCCCGTCTATTAATAAAAATAGATTTTATTTTTCATAAAAATACTTTGTTTGAACACATTTAGCGAAAGATAGCGGTTATTTCCTGGATCATTTTCATAGGTGTAGCTATTCTATTATAAAAAAATGTTATATAAAAAAATTTCAATAACAAAAGCCTTTCCATTTACAGATAGGATCACAGTACTTTTATTTACACTGTTTTAATAAGAATTGCAAGATTTCTATAACAGCATTTGAAATTAATTAATGTAATTATTCTTATAAAAAATCAATTTTAAAATTTTGTAATAATATACAGGGTGTTTCTAAATGAATATCGGGGTTTTAACGCTTGGTAGTATTTATTACATACAACTTAAAATTATAATTAATACATAAAATGAAGGAGCAACTCAAACAGTTTTACCTACAAGCTTACAAGTGTTCTATGTGAACACCTTTCGTCACACAGCACACGTGAAGTCAATAGCTCATTTCTTCCCAAACGTTAATTAGTGTTTGTGGGGTAATTGTTGCAACAGCTACCTCAATCCTGTTTCTTAGGTTGGGTAGGTCAACTAGTAGTGGAGGCACTACTAAAACTCGATCCTTTATGAACCCCAACAGGTAGAAATCACATGGCGTCAGATCGGGTGAGCGTAGAGTGGCGTTTGGGAAGAACTGAACTATGGACTTGATGTGTGCCGTGTGGCGAAAGGTGTTCACATTGAACACTTGTAAGCTTGTAGGTAAAACTGTTTGAGTTGCTCTTTCATTTTATGTATTAAGTATAATTTTAAGTTTTTTATAATAGATACTACAAAGCGTTAAAACCCCGATATTCATTTAGAAACACACTGTATTTCTTTTAATTTCTAAAAGATGTAAAACAAAAACATTAGAAATAGTAAAATAACTTTTATTAGACTGTTGATATGTTTCAGCTCTATCCAAGCCATAATCAAAACAAATAAGAATTTTCTATAATTACACGGTCTTTGAAGTTATTTTTTGAAACGCTATCATTTGATCTTTCACGTACTTTTCAATCCAAATAAATTTCAATGAAAGTAAGATAATTTTCCCCCGACTTCTATACTACCCATCCATAATAAGAGAAACCATAGAGATAGTAACACGCAGAAATACAATATGTATCGATATGGCATCAACTTACCGAAATTGTGGCTCGAGTTACTCCATGGTTACAAATATGGAAACAAACAACCAAGTAAAGATAAAAAATAACGCGCGTAATTTTAAAAAGTACGTGAAAGATTAAATGATAGCCTTTCAAATAATAACTTCAAAGACCATACAATTATAGAACATTTTTATTTGTTTTGATAACGGCTCGGATAGAGCCGAAACATGTCAACAGACTAATAAAAGTTATTCTACTATTTATCAAGTTTTTATTATACACCTTTTAGGAATTAAAAGAAGTAATTATTTTTGTAAATATTTTACAAAAAGATATTTTTGTCGGGTTCGGGTTGAGTTTAAGCAGAAATTTCGGGTTCGGTTCGTGTAGAGTCCAATTCCTGGAGGACAAGTGTGTGAACTGAGGAGAAGTTACTCGATGAAGTAGATTAGGAAAGAGGTGATGAAGAATTCTGAAAAAGGGAAATAAATTCAAGTGATGATTCGAGTATTTGTAAATTTCCTGATTATTAATTATCTTAGCAGTAAAGGAATTACTAAATGGGGTAAAATATACCAAAATTGAATGTGCGAACTCTAGCACGCAATATTTTTTTAAAAATGCAAAATTTCCTGCATATTTTGTAAAGTAAATAAGATTAGGCCTAAAAAACCCGACGCGCACTTTCGCGTAAGAAACGGTGGCACGCGTTCTCCTAGGTTTAATAACTAATATGTTGAAGCCATCACAAAACATTTTTCTACATTTAGGACAAATCTTCGAATTTCTGCTCCTCACCTTAGATGACCGCAACCAAAATTGAATGACAATCTAATCTATCACGCGGATTGTAAATCTGATATATCGTTGAATTCTGCGCACATAAATTAGAGATATAAGCATCACATAAATCGAACAAATCATCGATCGGCGACACCCCTATTTAGGGAATATTGTCCAAAAAGTAGTCAGCATAAATTCAAAGAATAGAACTTCATACGAAATTCCACCCTATTCTACGCTGTAGTTCGGGAGTTACAGCGCCGATAAAATTTGTGTCACAGACAGACACACAGACAGACTTTTTCTAAAATCAGTCAAATCGTTTTCAGGACCTTCTAAAACGTATAAATCCGTCGAAAACCGGAAGTCGAAAATTATCACGATACTGATTTTTTTTTTCTTTTATAGGTAAAATTGTAAATTATCCTGGTAGATCTATGTGAGACTACAGGTTTTAAACTGATTGTTTATCTATTTCTGATGAAAAAATGTTTTTTTGAATAGTTATCATAATTCGAGAACAAAGAAAAGTCTTACTAACTATTACAAACTATTACTAACAATGAGAAAAACGCCAATAAATTGATAAATACAAGTATTTTTCCTTTCCTGTCAGTTCTATAGAATAAGAAATATACTTATATTGCGTGAGCCTATTATATTGTGAGACTGCATAAGAAATCAGCTTGTCCCGCTTGATGCACACAAATGTCATAATTCTTATGGAACTTTTTTCCCCCTCCTTATAGATACACCCTCGTCCTCAGACGTCACCTCACGCATTTATTTAGCGAGAGTCACGTGGTTAGATTTGATGGATCACCCATTGGTTCAAGATCGACATAACATGCGATACGTCAATCTACCATGTCTTGGGATATAGCTGCCACCGTCTTTATTTGTTTTTCCGTGGATATAAGTCCACCTGCATATCTACTGTTGCCAAATGTTATCCAAATATTTTTTTTTCTGTTTTTTAATCTTTCCTACTGGTCACGACACAGCAAAAATTACACGAATAATTAAAAATGTATTAAAAGTGCATGGCAGATGTTTGCTTGCATAAATTTTTGGGTACGAGAGAATTTCGTTGCACTAAATAATTCTGTTGAATATAACTATTTAGTAATCCAACAAACACCTGGTAAGCAAATATGTCGTTTATAGCCAATTGATAAGTTTTCGATTTGAAGGTTCTAAAAAAAAAAAAAAACAGGGTTTCTACGGATCAATGAATTTTTCATGAAAAATACGAGCATTTTCTTATAGCGAGATATACCAGACATTTCTTATAGAAAAAACTCACCTTTTTTAGTCGCGCGTTTAAATTAGGCGATTTTTTTCTTATATAAGAAAATACTGGTATGTTCTCGAAAAAATTCCCTGACCCGTATCAACCATAGAAAAAAAAAAAAAAATCACCTTTCAAACCCGCGAAACTTTCGGACACATTCACGGATACATTGACTCATTCTGAAACGTAAAAACACGAAAAACTAGCAGGTACTACTAAAGAGATACTACTGAAAATATTACTAGATATTACTGAACTACTACTGAAGAGATTTGGAAGCGAATAGTTCTTTTCGTTTTAAACAAATGAATTACATCCTGAGTTATAAGCAATTGTACTACGACGAATTTTACCAGGCTATCACACCCGAAAATTTGGTTAAAAATGCTCAATTTGATAACATTTCATGAAAATCCTATGCATTTATCAAAAAAACGGATACTCCGTAATTGGAAGTTTACTATTTATGCCCGAAGAAAAAAAACTTGTTTATATTGAATTTGTTTCTTGAATTAGAATAAAGATATACTCGGGGGGGGGGGGGGGGGTACGTCCGCTATATTTATTGAAGTTGAAACAAACTATATGAATTTTTAATTGGAAATATCTCAAACTTTGCTTTATATGACGCAGAGTATATGTGGCGTGTACTAGAGTTTGCAATCTGGTCGTATAACTCGATTTTACATGAACCCGACTCGATCGTTCTTGATCATGGAATTTGTTACATTAAGGATTTATTTGTGCAAATTAGATATTTTCATCGAATAATAGATGCATGTTTATGGTAAACGAATTCTTGATCATGGAATTTATTACATCAAGGATTTTTTTTTGTCCAAAATAGAACAAATATTATTTCCATCGAATAATAGATGTTGATAGATAATTTATTTTTCTCTTAATTATCATATTTGAGTAACACATATTACTCTACTTACTACTGGTCATTGAATTTTTCATAGAAAATATCAGTATTTTCCTTATAGAAAAATTCGCCTAATTTAATCACGCGATTAAATTTGGCGAGTTTTTTTTATAAGAAAATACTAGTGTTTTCCATGAAAAATTGCCTAACCCATAGCAGTCCTGTCTATTGGAGGGGCGGAGGGGGGGGGGCACAGATCACATTACGACATGTAAGTTATATGTTATTATAGTTGTTGTCAAATAAATATCCTTAATTTTAAAAGTCCATTCGCGAATGTTTAATTCATAAAACTTATATAAATAAGAAAAAAATTGAATAAAATTCTTAACATAAAACTCCTATATAAAAGACTAAATACATAGGACTACATTTTCTAAACATTATTATAATAATTTATATATGTCACGTCGTAAAAATACAGTTTTCATCAACAACAAAAAATTATCTTTTTTTTTTTTTTTTTTTTTTTTTTTAATGATCATAGTTAAAATATTTAAATATTGCACATTTTCTATATGCAGCACACTATCACATTCTATATCATATATATATAATGTTTTTTTTTTTATAACAGTTGATATAAAACAAACATCATTAATGAAATGTCCATTGCTAGAAAATTCTTTCAATTCATAAAAGCTGTTTAAATAAGTTTCAATGAAAACATATCTAAATAACAATTTATCGCACTGATAGCTTATCTTAAATTGTACAAACACCGATTTTATGGAATGAAAATCATACAAGTTTCTCTATATATTTTTATTTTTTTAATCAGAATATTTGAATAACACATATTACTGTATTTACCACACGTATTCATATTCTAATCAAGCATTTATAGAGTCAACTTAGTTATTCATATAAAAATTATTTCCCGATGACGGATTAATTACACGTATGCAATTTTTGTTTGCTTGCACGCCGATAAAATGTCGTATACTTTCAATGCATCATTAATGTCGTCGATTTTCGAAACTGATAAAGTTGCACGGAAAATAACGTCCTCTCTCGTTTCGAAAATGACAGTGCACGGTTTTCTCGTTAAAGGAATCATTTTCACATTATTCTTGTGTTCGTTAAGAGAAGCCTTTGTTTTCTCAGAATGAATAAATATTACCTTTTATTTAAGGTAATAAAGGCTGCTTTGCTATTCCTTAATTAAGAAAAGAGCTTAGCGCTGGATTTATCGAAAGATGTGATAATTAAGCGAAGTGGTACAAATATGCCGATAAAAATGCTAGTTGATGCGAATCAAATAGAGTCAAACTTTAAATAAAATATATCGCTTTTAAATAATTTGGTTTGTTAGTTATATTGGTTAAGATATGCTGAAATATTACATGAAATATTTTTTTATGCTGAAAATATATGCTGAAATATTTTTTATATCGTTGTTTGTAGTTCATGTTATATACACAGAAAAAATAAAACCCAATTTGGGTCGAAAGATTTTTAGGTATGTGCCCAAATTGGGCCATGCCTGTTTTGGTTACCACTGTGTATTCTTTTTGGGCACTGTTAAATACCCATTCTAAAAAAAAAAAAAAAAAAAAAAAAAAAAATTGAAAATGGGTATTTAACAGTGCCCAAAATAGATACACAGTGGTAACCAAAACAGGCATGGCACAATTTGGACACATACCTAAGAATATTTCGATCCAAATTGGGTTTTATTTTTTTCTGTGTACATTGCTGCAATTGAGGGGTATGCTGCAAGAACCGGGTAATCCCTGAATCAGAAATTTTTCAGGAGAGTGAAATTAAATATTAAAAGACACCAGGTATGTCCACCGTATGGGCTTAAAAGAAGCAGAAAACTTATTCGGGTTAAACTTTTTAATGTAAATATTTTAAAATTATATAAAAAGTAAACAAAATATGTATTGTTGTGTTGGATAACAGAGTTTCTATGGATCAATTTTAATCTTTACCCCGCATTAGTTGCCATACAGGATAGGATCGATGTTACATTTGTGACAGATCCTTGTACCAATAGAAGCAGTTATATTCACGAGAGGGATAAGAACAATTTTGAAAAATTTGGATCAATTTGGATCAAAATTTGGAACAATCTCCTCAATTACATTAAGTGATAAACATAGCATCTATAATTTACAAGTAAAGGCACCAGTTACAAAAACTATGTTATCTTTAAGACATTTTACAATAGAATTTTGACAAATGTTCATCATGCAAAACACAGGATAACCCAAATATTTGTATTGTGAGAACCGTTAGAGCGACTTTTTTGTAAATAGAAACAAAGGTTGTAGGGCACCATGCGTATACTCCAGATTTCGCACCATCCATTAAAACAAGCGCTCGGTTGCTCATACAGTCTCCTCTAATTATGAAGACGGCCAACCGTGTAATGAAATAAAAAAAAACACTTCGTAATGACACAAAACTAAATAAATAACAGCGGATATTTTAGACCGTAAATCTTGTATAGCAAATGCTTTATGAAATATAAACTAACCAGATTAAACTTGCACAATTTTTAAAACCAAACAAATAAAAATTATTGATAAATTAAACCTATATATATGTATACATATATATTCATCATTATCCAAAAATTTTTAAGCAGCCTTTTTTTCCCCTTGACGTCATTACCTTAATTTGTTAATAACATTATATTTATCATTGATATCAAATGTCGTTGATATCTTTACTATTAATTTGGAAAATGAGGCTTTTTATAATAAAATATACTTAAATCGGCATTTCTAAATCGAAATGTAAAGATACTTTAAAAGTTCTGCCATTACGAAATATATATATATATATAATCACATTCAGAGAATATTCTTCGAAGTTTTCTTTTAATCCTGAACCATTAAATTTTGCAATTTCTTCTAAATTATTATCTCTACTTGCCTAGCTCAATTTTTAACGCACCGGTGAATCTACCAAAGAATATGAGGTGGGTGGATCTTCTCCGTTTTAGAAGTGCAAACATTCTGCCCATTCTTTCTCTGACTGATAAATCGAAAGGAACGAAAACTTTTGATCCCCCTCACTGACTCCGTAATTAAATATTTTGCAGTTGCAAAAGTTTTCTTGAATTTCGTAAACCAGACTTTCTTTATTTTCTAAAGGAACGCGATCTTGGTATCGTCGAGAATAATCTAGAAAATGATGCTGTTTCATATACTTATGTATGTACGTATCCGGCTGCTTTTAAACGAGAATCTATCTTTTATTTATGCTTCAGCAAATTTTAATAAAGTTTTAAAGCTTCGTGGTGCAGTGCGTTTACCTTATTTAGTGATTCGGTATTGATTTATTGACGTGATTTACTAAGTGAGACTGTGAGTTAGGATGTGCTATAATATCAATGTACATGCAGAAAATGGTACAAATATATGTCTTTAAAATTTGGCTATCGTAATCAAACTTTAATTTTTTTTTTTTTTTTTTTTTGCATTTGCAAAAGTTTTCTTGAAATTTTGTAAACCAGCCTTTCTTTATTTTCTAAAGAACGCGATGTTGGTGTCGTCGAGACTAATCTAGAAATTGGTGCTGTTTCATACTTATGTATGTACCGTAATTTCTGACGTATAATCGCGGATCAAACAATTCTGTTTCAACCCAGAAATTTTATTCAATAATTGTAGTAAAATATTTACAGTGATCTAGTAAGTAACATTTTATAAAATAAAATTTGAAATGGTTGAAACATGATTGTTTGACCTGCGGACGCTAGAAATTACGGTACGTATCCGGCTGCTTTTAAACGAGAATCTATCTTTTATTTATACTTCAGCAAATTTGAACAAAGTTTTAAAGCTCCGTGATGCAGTGGGCTTACCTTATTTAATGATTTGGTATTAATTTATTGACTGGGTTTACAACGTTAGACTGCAGGTTAGGATGTGCAAGCTTATTAGTGTATATGCAGAAAAATGGTGCTATTATATTTCTTTAAAATTTGTCTATTGTAATCAAACTTAAATTAAAAAAATTCATAACTGACAAAATGGAGGAGTCTTCGATATCTAAAATTTTAAAAGCAGCATTTCTTTTATTTTACTATTCTATTCCTTTCACATCATTACAATAATTTATTAATATCAAATGTTGTTGATATCTTTAATATTAATCTTGAAAATCGGGCTTTTTATTATAAAATATGTTTAAATCGGCGTTTCTAAATCGAAATATAAAGATACTTTAAAAGTTCTGCCATTACGAAAAATATACACAAAATATTCTTTTAAGTTTTCGTTTAATCCTCAACCATTAAATTTTGCAATTTTTTCTAAATTATAATATCTACTGCCTAGCTGAACTTTTAACGCGCGGGTGAATCTACCAAAGAATATGAGGTAGGTGGATCTCCTTCGTTTGGGAAGTGCAAACATTCTGCCGATTCTTTCTCCGATTAATAAATAGAAATAAACGAAAACTTTTGATCCCCCTCACTGATTCCGTAATTAAATATTTTGCAGTTGCAAAAGTTTTCTTGAATTTCGTAAACCACCCTTTCATTATTTTCTAAAGGAACGCGATGTTGATATCGTCGAGACTAATCTAGAAAATGATGCTGTTTCATAGTTATGTATGTACGAATCTGGCTGCTTTTAAACGAGAATCTATCTTTTATTTATGCTTCAGCACATTTTAATAAAGTTTTAAAACCTCGTGGTGCAGTGGGCTTACCTTATTTAGTGATTTGGTATTGATTTATCGACGGGGTTTACTACATGAGACTGCCAGTTAGGATGTGGAAGAATAGCAGTCTACCTGCAGAAAATGGTGCTTTTATATAATTCTTTTAATTTGGCTATCGTAATCAAACTTTAATTTAAATAATTTGCAGTTGCAAAAAGATTTCTTGAATTCTTTATTTTCTAAAGGAACGCGATGTTGGTATCGTCGAGACTAATCTAGGAATCATAAGAAAAATGAACGCCCGATTGGAGTTGCACGATAGAATCCTGCGTGGGTTACCCAAAACCGACAAAAAAATTTCGATGACATGAAACCCGACAAAAATTTTTTCGTCAATACGACAAGTTTTAAATGAAAATCCTTATATATTATTTCTCCTGTCAACATCCCTTTTTCTAAGAAAATATGAAACGCAGAACAACGAATGAGATACCATATGAAAGGTTTTAGAACCGGCTTCTGACATAGCCCACTTAACAATTCGTTAAAACATGTTTTTGATTAAAATTTGCTGAAAATTAAAAATTAATTCGGAATATTTTTCATAAATGAAATGAAAGGTTTTCCTGAAATTATTGTTGCCAAAAAAATAAAATACCACATTATATGATGCTCAGCAATTATTATAAAAAGCACCGCACGGGTTTATTTTATACTTATGATTGAAAAGCGAAATTGAAATTGAAATGTTTAGATTTATATTTCTAAGTCCCATGTTTTTCCCGAAGCGCATGACGTCATCCTTTAATGCAGTCAAAATACGATTGTTATTTTTTTTTTCTCGCGGTTGCCTTTAGCAATCTTGGATCAGTTTTCAGTCTAACTTTGATGGAATAAATTAGATGATATTCTGGCTTGACTAACAACTAAATGTTGTTTGCAGATATTTTTATCCTTGCTTTTTCTTTAGAAGTTTAAACCTGCATCTAATAAATATTACATATTGATAATGATACTTCTCTATTATCCCGTCGACCACTTTTCATAACAAAAAACTATCGCCAAATAAACGGGAGAACGTTGCCATTGGAATATTAAAAAAAAAAAAAAATAAGAATTTAAGGACACAATTGTTATTTTAATTAATAAAATAACTACTAAATCAGTAAAACATAATGAAAAATACACGCAAATGTCGAATGTAAAACCACTAGATGACGTAACAAACACGCATAATGATTCTGACATCAAGTAAATGGGACTGCATTTTTGGCGTTTAATCTTACAGTTTGGCGGTAGTTTTTTGTTATGAAAAGTGTTCGACGGGATAATAGAGAAGTACCTAAAAAATATTAGATTTCAGTGCGAAATCTTCGCACTGTACCCCTCTGGTATACAGATATTTTCTGTAAATCAAACATTTTTCCATTGGCGCCAAAATTGACAGTTTTGTCTGATGCTTATAGAGTTATTTTTGGCGTTTAATCTTACAGTTTGGCGGTAGTTTTTTGTTATGAAAAGTGTTCGACGGGATAATAGAGAAGTACCTAAAAAATATTAGATTTCAGTGCGAAATCTTCGCATTGTACCCCTCTGGTATACAGATATTTTCTGTAAATCAAACATTTTTCCATTGGCGCCAAAATTGACAGTTTTGTCTGATGCTTATAGAGTCAACCCCAGGCGAAACGAAAAAAAAAAAAAAAATTAGCTCATGAACCGAACTGAATCTCCGGTCAAGTCAAGTTTATGTAACATCGAGTTACCCGACACGATTGCGGACTCTTATGTACGCATAGTTGCCAACCTCCCGATTTTTTTCATACCAGTAATTTTATGAAAAAAATATTTGTTTTATGTAATCGTGGAGTTTCTGCTATTTAATAAATCGAAAATTTTTGTATGATTTTACTGGTATTCAAAAAATCGGGAGGTTGGCAACTATGTGTACGGCACATACTCTGCGTCATATAAAGCAAAGTTTCATAATTGAAAAAATCATTGAAAAATTCATAGAGTTTGTTTAAAGTTCAATAAATATGGCGCTCCCCCCCCCCCCCCACCACCACCACCGAGTTGATATCTTTTTATCCTATTCAGGAAACAAATTCAACAGAAGCGTGTTTTTTTTTTCTTCGGCCATAAATAATAAACCTTCCATTACGGAGTATAAGAAAATATAAAGAAACCTGCATGATTCGATGAAAACAATATTTTTGATATTTTATATATATAAATTATTAATCAAATACTAATAGGAATTTCGTGTTTGATTTTTCATATTTAGAAAGCTTTTATGAATCAAAATTTCAATAAATAGCATTACCGAATTGCCTATATTTGTTTGATAATAAATATTATAAAAATATCTTTTCTACCTAGTAATATATAATCTATACCGCAAATGCATGTTATTCCAATATTATGACTAGCAGAATAAGAAATTATAAAGATACCTGTATGTTTCGATGGAAATAGCAGTTGTTTTGAGAAATTATGAATGTAATAAATTCTATGAATCCTTTATCATTTTTCAAAATCGACGACATTAATGGTGCGATGGATGTTTCTCATTTTATCGGAGTTGCAGCAAACAAAATATGCATACGGCGTAATTAATCCTTCAGTGGAAAATAATTTTTATATGAACAGCTAAGTTGACTCTAGTAAAGTATCAATGTTTGATTAGAATATGATATGTGCCGCAAATAGAGTAATATGTATTATTTAAACATTATGATTAGAAAAATAATAAAATATAAAGAAATTTGTATGTTTCTATCTACGGAGCATCCCGTTGTGTTGAATTTTTATGTAAAATTGATCAATTAGTTCACGAGTTTTTCAATATTGAATAATTGGTTGATTGATTGTAATTCCGTCAAAAACTAGTGAAACTTGCGCTAATATAGTTATTAAAAATATGTTCAGGTTATATTTTGATGTTTTGAATAATGAGAATAAGACTGTATACTATTTTCCTGTGCAATATATTTGAAAACTTTTTACTTGTTATAGCTTTTTTCTTTTAATATTCTTATTTAGTTGTATTTGTGGTAATCATATCGTCGTTACCATGTCGAACTATCGAATGTGAGAAAATGCATTTTTCATTACTTTTAAAAATGAGCCGATTGTCACCACTAAATTTTATTAGAATTCTTCGCCTAGAAAGAATACTATAATAAAATTTCCGTGAAGAACAGTGTTGCCAGTTTGGCCTTCTTATTTATTCAGCAATTCCGAATTCGTACCGGAAATTTTGAGAGAAAAATTTGTACTTTAAATAATTACGAAATGTCTGTCACCAAATAAACTGAAACCTTCTGTTCGAAATTTCTGGCTTCAATTTGGAATTTTAGAATGAAAATGGATGCCAAACTGGCATCCCTGGTGAAGAATACTACTAAAATTTAGTGGTGACATTCGGCCAATTTTTAAAAGCAATGAAAAATTCATTTTTTCATATTCGATAGTTTGACATGATAGCGACGATATGTAGAAATCTTATGCGTACAGAATAAGAAATGAGAATAAATATTATGTTTTATGAAATTGCGTGGAGTATAGATAATTAATAAACAGTATCAATTATCTAACTTTTGTATCTGTATAATTATTATTTGTTCTGTTTTCAAATTTTCATCTATCTTAAAATTGGATAAATATCAAACGAAATTATTAATGCATAATCACGAAATTCATTGACGTTATATTGAAATGAATTTATTTTAAAATTTAATAAATTTATGTGAATAATAAAGAGCTAGAAAGTCTTATTTATAGTTAATAATAAAACACATTGTTAACCCATTCGCTGCCAACCACGAGTTATACTCGTGGTTGTTACGAGTTTTTGAATATTGAATAATTGGTTGATTGATTGTAATTCCGTCAAAAGCTAATGAAACTTGCGCTAATATAGTTATTAAAAATATGCTCGAGTTATACTCGTGGTTTTTCAATCTAAAATTACGAATTCGCACCGGAAATTTCGAAAGAAGAATTTATATTTTATGTAATCACGAAATGTCTGTAATTAAATAAAGTAAATATTACTATTAGTATTTTCTGGTATGAATTCGAACTTTCTAAATAAAATAAAATTCCGGTAATTTTATCCCGGCAGTGAACGTGTTATACTTACTGTATTTATCGAACTTACTATATTTATTAGTTTCAATTTACTACATTATTTTCATTTTAAAAATACCATTTTTAGCAATTTTATTTTTAGAATTTTCAAATTCTATTTTTAGAATTTTCAAATTTTATTTTTAGAATTTTCAAGTATTTTAACTAGCTTCAGTGTTAGAATTTTTATTTCTTGTGGTGTTCAAGTTCACATTCATTTTGAAGGCTTCGCAGATTTTAAATTAGATAAAACCAGAACTAACAAATTAATACGTATAAGATTTTGAGATATTGTAACTAAAATTTTGGCACATAATCTGTCACATCCTATTGTTCACCTGTTCTCTTATCCTCAGATATAAATCTCAAACTTCTCGAACAAGCTTTCCCTCCCTTTTCTTTCACATCCATGTACAATATTAAAATTACCATGGAACGAGAGGCGTTCTCCCAGTAAATTCAAAAGAAACGCAAACAAGAATGACGAAATGCTAATAAAACACGCAAGCGAGAAAGATAAGTGTAGATAGTTTCGAAAACGCTGCTTAATCACTTCTGCATAATCAATAGACAGCATTTGACTCAATATAATCGTAGGTAATATTCCCGTGTACTAAATTACAGCTGTTTAATACAAGCATTTACAGAAAAAAATAACACCCAATTGTGCCATGCCTGTTTTGGTTACCACAGTGTATCCATTTTGGGCACTGTTAAATACCCATTTTCAAAAAAAAAAAAAGAAAAAAAGAAAATGGGTATTTAACAGTTCTCAAAATGGATACACTGTGGTAACCAAAACAGGCATGGCACAATTTGGGCACATACCTAAAAATCTTTCGACCCAAATTAGGTATGTGCCCAAATTGGGCCATGCCTGTTTTGGTTACCACAGTGTATCCATTTTGGCCTCTGTTAAATACCAATTTTTTTTTTTTGAAAATGGGTATTTAACAGTGCCCAAAATGGATACACTGTGGTAACCAAAACAGGCATGGCCCAATTTGGGCACATACCTACAAATCTTTCGACCCAAATTGGTTTTTTTTTTCTGTGTTGCGACGAGATTTATCACTAAACATTACCAAAACCAGATCTTTTTACCAGTACCAAATGAAAATATTTCGATTTGAACCACAAATTTCTCCATAAAATCAATAAAATATAAACCACAGAGACAGTGTTGCTAATTCATGTTAAACTTCTATTTCATTATTATATTTAAATTTTTTTTTTAATTTTTAACTTTTTAAATTTCTGACGGCTCTCCCTCTTTTGCCTCGCAAGTCGATTACCTAAAACCTGGAAGTTCAGTTGGTACGCAACTAGGTATTCCATCCTGCTAACTACATTGTTCCATTGTTGTTGCTAATTCACTACTTTTCTATTATTCAGTTTACTTGATTGCCACCAGTTTTTTTGAGAAAATAAAATTCGTTTTATTTAATGCCAATATAAGGCGAAAACAAGGCGAATTATAGCATTTCAAAAAAGTAGTGCCAATCAAATAATCTAGATTTTTAGAAAAGTAGCCCACGAGCAACACTGCACAGAGATATGTTAAATAGTTTTAAATCAAAATTCTGATGTAAAATATTTTTCTAAACCTTGGGTAAAATTCTCGATATATGTATTTAGTGTTAATGAATATTGCGTAAAATTGATAAACTACCGATAGCATTTATAATTTCTTGAATTTAGTATATTTATTAATGTGAATGGCCATGACAACTCAATATTTTGCGAACATTATATCTGAAAATCAGTGTTCTGTATTAATTATAAAATGTTATTCGTGGCAACTAGACGTCAAAATTTTATGGGTATAATATGACAAAGATAATAAAAAATTTTGTTGATAAAAGAAGTTGATAAAAGAAGTTCTTTTTTAATACTTTCGCAACGAGCGTCCTTTACAGATTTTTTAATCTTTTATCACAGGTTTTTAAAAATAGAAAATTTCACTAATATAAACGCAGAAATTATATAATTAAATAAGGCAATCTATCAACAAAAAATTATTGGGAGTAATAATCAGGGATTCTGTGCACGCTGTACATCACATATACGTCGCGAATGAGATAAAGCTTCTTAATATAAATAAATATTACAGAACAAAAAAGTGGAAAAGGTAAAAATATATTTTTTTAGTTTATTGCTAATAATAAATCCATCTTTCTTTTAATTTTCTGTTTATTATTTTCTACTTACAATAAGTTTTCTTTCTCAAACTTAAATGATTTTTGACAATCTTAAGTTATTTCTGGAATTTTCAACTACTTCATTTAATTTAATAAACTGTACTGATTATTACTTGTACTAATCATTCCCATGAAGCCTTCAGAAAAAGAAACAAAATTTTCAAATACAGATCTTAAATTAGATAAAACCAGAACTAACAAATAAATAAACAGTCATAAGATTCTGAGATATTACGACGAAATCTTCTTAATTTAAAGAAATGTGAAAAAAAATATAAAAATATACTTTTAGCTTATTGATAATAATAAATCTCTCTTTCTTTTAATTTTGTGTTTATTAACTTACAATAAGTTTTCGTTCTCAAACTTAAAAGATTTTTGACAGTCTTGAGTTATTTCTGGAATTTTCAACTTACTTCATTTAATTTAATAAACTGCACTAATTATTACTTGTACTAATCATTCCCGTGAAGCCTTCTGAACAAGAAACAAAAATTTCAAATACAGATCTTAAATTAGATAAAACCAGAACTAACAAATTAATACACAATCGTAAGATTCTGAGACATTACGACGAAAATTTTGGCACATAATCTGTCACGTCCTTTTGTTCACCTGCCCTCTTATCTTCAGATATAAATCTCAAACTTCTCGAACAAGCTCTCTCTCCTTTTATTTTCAGATCCAGGTACAAAATTAAAATTACCGTAGAAGGAGAGGAGCACTTCAAAAGAAACTCAAACGGGAATGACGGGATGCTAATAAAACACGCAACGAGGAAAAGAGATGCAAGCAAGAGAGTATGAAAACCCCTGCTTAATCACTTTTCCAAGATGCACAGATGAAATTTAGTTCAGTATCTAGGAAAGGCGGTGACACGCAACGATAGGGAGTCGAGAAAAATTTCAACAGAACGTAAGAAACGGAGTTTCAATAAAGATTTCGGAATATGAAATTGTTCGGTCAATTTGTCAGAAATTGCACAATTGAAAAAACTCTTTCTTGTGATGTTCGTCAACATCATAGTAAAATTACAAACTTAATTCACTTCATTATTTTGAGTAATCTGTGATTATAAGAGTAGTTACTATTTTTGTTTGCTGTAAAATATATATTACCGAAGATTGGACAACACTGCGATTATGGAAGCTTTATCGTTAGCAATAAACCTGGTCCCTATATATATATTGCCCCAATATTGTATTATGTCAGTTGATTATAGCCTGTACACGGATGAAATCGTGCATTTTTTGCGGAAGCTGTAGTAATTTGGGCCTGACGATTCTGCTACAGTTCTACATGTATTTCATTAATTCACTTTTTTCAATTTCATTTATCCGTTCTTTGTCATATTTTATATATTTGTTTCTTTTTTCATATTTCAATTTTTTAATTTTATTTCCTCATTTGTATATGATGTTTCTATGTTGTCTTATTACTGTTATATATATACATATATATAATTAAAATGTAATCACATCTGAAAAAATAAATGGAAAAGATAATACAAATTTAGCACAAGGTACTGAAAATGCCAAAATAAGAATCTATGAATGACGAACCTTTGTGACGTATTTATTTTCACATTTTTAGCACCTTTTATTTGTTTGTAGCTATTAAACTTATTATTATTATTATTATTATTATTATTATTATTATTATTACTATTGTTGTAATTGATCTAGTTTTACATATATCATATTAACATTATTTCATCAAATCAATTTTGCAGTTTTAAAAATTATTTCACATTATACTGATTTGAATCTTTGTTTTTGAAGCTTTAAGCGCACACATTTTGCCTTTTTATAAATTATGTATTGGATATAGATAATTTTTTTAATGGATAAATTCAAAGGATAGTTAAGTTTTGCCGAATTGTATCTATTAATTTGAATTTGGCGGCATGATATATTTATTGCTCAGCTTGTGTTTGACTGTATCTACTATATATATAAAACACAAACGGAAATTTCGTTCCGTTTCTTTATAACTCGAGTTCTGCCGAATGGATGGAACTTACATGGAATTTACTTTGATGGAAAACTTTGATGGAACTTACACTGTTCGAGAGATAATTTTTCAGGGAAGGTTTTAGTATATAACACAACGTTTTACGTTTATTAGTTATAAAATTATGATAGAAAGTTCTGTTATTTTGGCCGAAATTGTTACCATTGCTAATTTTTTTGGCGATCATTACTGCTGCAGAAAGAAATGAAAAGGCTATACATGTCGAAAAAAAAAACTGTTACTAATTTTATTTTATTTTTTTAAAGAAAAGAAAAAGAAAGAGAAAGAAAAAAAAAAGAGTTTTGATGAGAGAATCCTTCTATATTAAAAAAAAGTAATCTGGAACTGAGCCAAAAACGATTTAGAAATGAACCAATCAAATTTTGCGTAGATATTCCGGGTTATTCTCATCGCTTTTTTTACTCGGGACTTTTTTGAGGAGCTATTACTTTTTTTCCAGCCATCCTACGGATTCGAAAATCATACCACCAGACGCGAAATATAACAAGCTTTCAGAAATTAAAACAACAACGAAAAATCATGCGTCAAGCATAGATTATGTAACACTTTCCAACGCTTCCAAAATAATTTTACAAATCATACCGTTTAATAAGCTAAAAGATAACATCTAAGTAATCCGAATACTTTTATTCAGCCCTGTATAGGATCTATAGATTTTTATATATATTACATAGGATGTTAAATTTTAGTTCAGTTAGGAAACGCGTAGCACAGTTTAAAATTCTCCGTCTGGAGTTAAATAATACGGAAATGTGTTCGCGAACTTTTGTGCGTCCCTGTAAATGAACGATGACTGCTGTACACACACTATTCTGTAGTAAGCCTCTTGAAATACACCTTAGTGATATATATAAATTTCAATGCGTTTAAAATAGGGAAACATTATTTAAATAAACCGCAGCCGATTTTTCTCCATAGACGTAATGCAACAGAATTCTTTTGACTGTCCCTGTAAAGTAACTATAAGTGCTATGCACACCCTATTCCATATTAAGCTTCTTCTAATGCACCTTAGTGATATATATAAATTTCAATGCGTTTAAAATAGTGAAACATTATTTAAATAAACCGTCAATGATTTTTCCCCATAGACCGCAATGTAACGGAATTCTTTTGAGTCTCCCTGTAAAAAAACTATCAGTGCTACACACTTCCGTTGAAATAGGGAACATGCTATAGATAACGACTATAACATATAAAAATTGCAGAGCAATCCGAGCATATTTACGGGAGTTAGAGCACGGACAGACGGCAGACGGCCAGACGGCAGACGGCAGACGGCCAGACGGCCAGACAAACCGAAGTCATAAACACTTTTCAACTAGGTTGGAAAGTGTTAAAAATGATCATGGTCGGACAATAAAAAATCAAAAAATCCTTAAAAATCGAGTAAAAAATCTTTTATCGAAAAAGTCATTTCTTTATATTGTTGCCAATTTCTAAATAAGCGCAAAGGATTATGTTTTATCTCAAATAAAAAATGTATTTGCGCGAGACTATTAAAAACAATAATGAAAGTTTAAAATAATAATTAAATGATCACGTGTTGAAAGCAGGAAATAAAGAAAATTACGTCATAAATATTGTGTTTACACATGAATATTAAAAATAAAAAAGATGAATTAAATGAAAAAGCATTATAACCAGTTAAATGAAAAAGCATTATAACCTGATTACAGAAGATAGTCGTCGTTCGTGATATCATCATCGTCATCATTTTAAAACAGGATACATTACAAGGTTTTAAGAGGCTGTGCAATCAGAACGGGGGTTGGTGAGCGTAGCGAGCAGGGGGCAGAGCCCCCTAGTATTATAAAACGAAAATATTTAATTTAAACATGATTGGGAATGTTTATAATGCTTAAAAAATTATTCGAGGGGCAAGATTTCTATATTGAAACAATATTTGGCGATGTATCTTTTGTTTTTGACGATTTTGATTTTGCTTTTGACCCCAAACAATTTGATTTTAAGCCAAAAGGTGTCTTTTTTTGTTGCAGAAATAATTAAAATGGCTATACATCTGGAAAAATAAAAGAAAAAACTGTTACTAATTTTATTTTAAAACAAGAAAGAACAGAAAAAAAGAAAAACAGTTTTGATGAGAGATTTTAAGCCAAAAGGTGTTTTTTTAAGTGTACGACTGCATTTTTGCAGTATTTTTTTTGGTACTTTTCGGTTAGCCGGGCGCTAGTGATATACATATACATGTATATATATGCACATATCTACACAAATACATGTATATACATGCATATATCTACACAAATACATGTATATACATACATATATATATATATACACTTATATGTATGAATATATACATATATATATATATGTACATATATCACTGGCGCCCGGCTAACCGAAAAGTACCTTTTTTTATTCAAATGCAAACTATATTAATGGCAATATTTTCTAGGGAAAGTTTTATTATATAACATATCATTCTACGTTGCTTAGTTCTAGAATTATAGGTGGAAATTCGAAAGTCGGGTGACCATTTTTTTTAATCAAACATTAGCCTTTTCAATATTTGACTCCGATTATGAAAGATTAACCTTCTGAAAATGTTCTACTTTACGGATTTTGATGAGAATTGTATTGTTAGTTAGATGCTATTTCAGGAATGCTTTTAATGTACTACATATTGTTCTACGTTGCTTAGTCAAACAGTTATGTGTGAAGGTTATACAGTCAGGTGAACCCGATTCCGAAAGATTAGCCTTTTTGATAGTTTTTACTGGGCGTATTTTATGCGACTTACATAGTTAAGTAGATAATTGGTAAGGATGGTTTTAGTATATTTTATATCGTTCTGTTAGTTTTAGAATTATGTGGAAAAGTTCTATAATCAGATGAACCCGATTATCAAAGATTAGCCTTTAAAAAAACTTCTACTGAATGGATTTTGTTAGATAATTTGTTTGCATTGTTAGTTCGACAATTTTTAGTGATGGTTTTAGTATATTGCATATAGTTTTATCATTCTCTAGCAAACCCTAACTGTAAATGACCAAATAAAAGAGTTGGTCCTTAACAGCTAAAATTTTGACTGCACATTAGAAAATATAATAGCTCAATCACGTCATTTTTCAGTAATGTGGAAGGATATTCCAGGTAAATATACAGATTGCTTTCAAATACAAGGTCAAATTAATCGATATATTTCGTTTGATTCAAGGTTCATTTGTAGAAACCGACCAGCGCTGCGGGCGTATCTTGCTAGTATTTATATACACGCTGAAAATTTTGGAGTTTTGAATGTGTTAATTTGAAGTTTTTGTTATTTTGTTTCTGAATTTGTATTCTGTATCTACCCAACAGGAAAGTTAAAAAATAATAATTTTATGGGTAATAAGCATGAGAGTAAAAATAATAAAATAGCACCATTCTTATGTAAACATGCAAAGGTTATCTTAAAAATCACGCTTAATTTCATGACTGCAAATTATGTTGTTCCAAACAATTTTCAATACAATAAGTTAATTTGGCGTGGTCCCAGATTATGTAAAATTTGCCGTACGCTTAAAAGAAAGCACGTTCTAGGGACTTTATTTAAAAAATACAATTTTCTTTTGTTTCTCTTTTAAGAAATGGCATCAGGAAATAAAAAAAAGCTGGAAATTGTACGTCAAACGTAACAAATGAGGTGCGTTCGTACTGTAGCTAGCTATATAAATATTTAGATCTTGATGATTTTTAATTCTGTGAAATGAATGATATCGTCTGCAGATTAATTTCTGTAATAGAATAAGTATCTCGGTCGCTTGACGATTAAACTTCGGAAGCTCCTATAACAAGAAAGCACCTATTTAAAAAAAAAAAATTCAATTTTCTTAATAAATATTTTTATTAATATCTCCTAAAGTTTTGATTCGATTTTCATAAAATTTTAAATGTCTCGACAAAATTCTGCAAAGATAATATATCTTAAATTTCAAACCATTCGGTTGGGTAGTTTTTGCGTTGTTATATGCGGACGGACGGACAGACAGACGGACAAACGGACTGACAGACGGACGGACCAAGCGACGACAATAGGTGCTACGTATTTATATAATTACGAACGCACCTAAAAAAGCATTATTGAAACTATCTATTCAGAATTTTTAAATTGTTTTCTCAATGTTTATCATAATTTAATTAATATAAACTATTAATTCATTAAAGCTTATTTTAAAAAATACTGTACTCCTTATTTTTATTTTATTTTCTACTTTTTAGTGTTTAATATTCTTGTTGCAGTTTCAGAGCCAAATGGTATAGTTAACTAATTGGTATAGCGAGTGTGATTTGGGACATAATTAATTCTATTCTTGTCGTAAATCACATACAGTTGTAACGATAAAGAATATTTGGCGATTTATCGCCATGATTGCAATTCATGTTTTCTCCAAAAACTTCCGTTCGATTACATTAAATTGGCGTGGGTACCAAACTCGATTACTGAAAATTTCCTGCTATTTTTACTCGTGGTAGAAAACTCGTGCAAATGAATTTATAAAAGAATATACGATTTTTCCTCTTTATTTTATTTTTTTTAAAGATATGGCAGCAAGAAAGAAAACAAATGAAATATTATTTAAACTATCTTTTTAGGATTTCTAAATTAATTTCTCAGCGAATAATTGTAATTTATTTAATATTAAACTGTTAATTGATTAAAGTGTATTTGTTTAAATATTACACTCCTTATTTTTATTTATTATTTTTTATTTCCTACTTTTAAGCGCTTAAAATGATTCTTTGTTGCAGTTTCACTGCTATTTGGCACATTTTGACGAGCGTGGTTAAGAGCATCATTAAATTCATTGTTGTTGTACGTCGTATACAATTATAAACCTCAAGAATAATTGGCAATATATCATCATTAGTTGGCTAACGGGAAAATGCCTTAAAAATAATGTATTAATTTAAAATTAAGTTTTATAACTATTAAAATGTTGTACTGTCCCCGGAAACTCACCTGCAGAATGGCAGAATGGCAGAATGAATGATTTTGATGATCGAATGAATCATTCGGGCATGCTCAAAAATATAGCTGCCATCCATCGTATTTTTTTTTATCAATTACTACCAGAAATTTTAAAGAAGAAAAAATAAATTATTTAATGTAATAAACTTTATAATAAATACCACATGCAAAGAAGAAATTTACTTATTTTTTTATTAGAAAATTTCTGGTTGTAATTGATTAAAGAAAATATGGAGGTTGACAACTATGTTTTTGCGCATGCCCGAATGAGTAATTCGAATGACAAAATCATTCATTATGCACATCGCTACTTACGTGTGTACGTAATATTCATAATTCTAGCCTATGAGGAAATGAGTTCAAAATCCATTACAACATTCCATCTTTACATACAAAAACCAATTTAAGTTAAATAAAAGAGTATGTAAAATATATTTCTATTCTCTATGAGTTTTATATTCTAACCCTTTAACAAAAAACATCACATCTCCGAAATTTGCGCTCCACAAATGTCATGTGTCACAGTTACCATGATGGATTTTATCGCAATTTTATTGTCATTATTTTATTAATATTAATGACAAGTCTGAAAGCTGTCTTTCTAATGTCAATTTCATACCCACTTAAAGCGATTATAAATCAGGCTGATTTTTTGGTCCACGTTGAAAGAATTAGTTCAGAAAATGACATTTAAATTCCAAATTTTCTTGAAGTTGAAAAACAAAATCATTGTTTCATTCGCAGTCTACAGAAATATATATATATATAAAGAAATAAAGAGAGAAAGAGAAGGTTATAATTTTATATTTTATTAGGAATGGAATATTCACGCTTTTATTTCACTTTTCGTGACTGTCAGTTTCTTTTTAAGATGAAAAATATTTTATCGGAACAGTATGGAAAAGGAAATGGCTGAAAAAAATATTATGATTATTTCATGATCTATAATATCTGAATATCGGCGTGATTGTTAAATTGGTTTTAGTAATAATCGCTCTCAGTAGGAAAAAAACGTTTTATTTTATTTTGTTGTATGCAATAAAATATTCGGTGTTGAATATTGATCCAGGTTGTTCCTAATAAATCAAAATGTCATTACAAAAACAAAAAAAAAGTTTGTATGTGCTGGGAGTAGAGTCCTGCATCGGAAAATTCTGCTTAAAGCGAACTCTAAATTCGACCCGAACCAGATAAAAAAAATTCTTTAACCTGAAATCCAACAAGAACCCAATACACTTCAACCCGAACCCGAAATATTCGAACACTAATCCGAAGTGAAAGAAAATTAATCCGTAGTTTAATACATTTTTGGAAATGTAGTCTACAATTATATTTCGAATATCCATTTTATCTTTTTTGTATAAAAATGAACACATTTACACATATAAACTCATTAATATTCATATTAGTTCATATATATAATATATATATAACTTTTACATTTGAAAAATATTCAATTCGTTTGAAAAATCGGGTCAACCCGAAACCGACGCAGAAGAATTAAAACCCAACCGAAACGATCCACGTGTCGTGTCTGGGTAAAATCGGGTTACCCGACCCGATGCAGGATTCTAGTTGCGGGTATGACTTTGTTGTTACACATTCTTTATTAAGATAAATAAAAGTTGGTTAAATAAAAACATGTTGAATTTAAAAGATCGGGATTCATATCCTATAAATCCAAAGCTAATTTAGGTCTTAGACACGCCCTCATAGATTGAACAAAACTAAAACAATTTTTTATTAGAAAACTGGAAATGCCTTTTTTTTTTTTTTTTTTTTTTTTTTTGAAACTCGAAACAATACAAAAAACAAAAAATTACTTCCGTATTTTTATCCAAATCGATTGCTTATTCCGACTTTTGTGGAGGGAGGCAGATGAAAATTCTGGTGTTTGAAAAAATAAAAAATAAAGCTAAAAAGTAAAAGGAAGAAAAAGAAAATTTCCGTTTTGTGCATCCTATGTACAAAAACAAATTTGCTGGGAGAAACAGAAAAGCATGACTGATGAGCATAAAAATCCAAGGCTCATTATGCTTCGTTGTGTTGCGTAGTGTGTTAATCGACGCGAAACTGATACCGTTGACCTGGGGCAGCTTGGATCATTTATAACGGGAGGGGGGCAGATTTAAAAACCATACATTCGGGATTTTGGAGGAAAAATAAGTGCGTTCGTAGCAAGGGAAAAGCGTTGAAAAATCTGGATCAGGGATGAGGGTTTCTAATTTTCAGGATGATAGAGCAGAAGGTACAGCAGCTGTACCGTTTGCGGGGGCGCCAGATGCTTGTATCATTTATCACTATTGTCTAATTTTTCCCCTGATGTCCAAACTGATACTCATCCCCGTGACTGCGAAATTTGTTTCACCTGCTTTTGTCCAATTACCCTGGCGAGAGGAAAAAAAATGAAAATTGAGATGATAGTGGATAAATATTCTGCGACTATAGCTCAATTTGAGGGGGTAGAAAATGAAATATAAACAGTTATTAAACTGTAGTAAATTTCATTTTTGTTATGAAAGCTCTTTGTCAGTTTCTTATAATTTATTCTACACCACTTTTGTAAAATCGTTATCAAAATGCGCCTTCCCTTTATCTGGAAAATCATTCGAATTCAAGTCACTGTGACTTCCATATGTACTTGAAAGCGCCCCCTCTGACTCGCATGAGATGTCACAATCACTCTTCATGGAGAAACGGTCATATTGGAGCCACACAATGGTGGTCACTTCAGAATCGTTATGTGATTAATTACAAAAGTTACTTTTTTATCCTGTTGTAAATGTTACTCTTATGGCCACCATTACCATATGATATGAATTGATGAATACAATCGTGAAAGAAGAAAATATATTTCCTTAGAAATGCCATAAATATCAGTGATGTTTGTTTCATTAAAGCCTAAGAACCTTACTACAATGTCATTTCCTTAAAGACGGATTCCTTAAATCTAATATTGTCAAAATACAATGCTATCGAAAACTCACTTATTTATTTGACCTTCAACATTTTATTTTTTAATAATAGCATTTCCTTCTTTCAAGGAATTAACACGAATTATATCTACAAATCATAAAATTCAAGAGAAATAAGATCATTGATCTCAATGGGAATCTCATACGTGTTATGGACATCAAAATCGGACTTTATTGTTCTTTTACACCATGCTGTATTAATTTTGCAAAAAATTATCTGATGCTTATCGCTATAAGATCAGTAAATAATAATCGTTAAATCAAATACACCCACGTTGGTCCAATACGATGCAAAGACAATTTTTTTCGTCCACAGAAAGCCAACTGTCTTCTCCAAAACTTTTCCTTTTGTTAATACCTGTTTCACTGCTTCACTATATAAAACCCTCGTCACGAGCTGGATAACATATCCCATTTCCGGATATGTTAAAAGCAATGGGAGATCAAAGACATGAATATTATTACATAACAGGATATTTCAGATATTTTGCTTTTATTTTCATCCATTTTGACTGATGTTTTTATTCGGGAGATTGATTGTTACCGTGGTAGAAAAATATGCATGATTGCTTCGGTATGCATTGTATAACAATACCTTTTTCTTTATTGAACATAAATAGTACAATAAATTTGCCTTTTATTAATACAGAGCGAAATTAGTGGGTGCATTTATATCAATAAAATATAAACATAATATAAGCACAAACTCGATTGTTTATTTCCATCATGATGCTGATCTATATTCCACTTCATAGTATTTATCTGATACTTATCTGTATAAAATCGAAGAATTGTATTCAATAAATCATATTCACCCACGTCTGTCGATTACACTATACAAGGACAATTTCTGACAGTCAGAGGCAGTGTCCTCTCCCATATTCTTCTTTTTTACAACATACCTGTTTCACTTTACAAAACCGTCGTCACGAGTTCGATAGCATATCCCATTTCCTGATATGTTAAAGGCAATTTGAGATTAAAGACACGAATATTATTACATCACAGGATGTTCCAGATATTTTGCTTTTAACGTCATCCCTTTTGACTGATGTTTTTATTCGGGAGATTGATTGTACTGAGCTAGAAAAATGCCCATGACCGCTGCGGTACCCATTGTGTGATAATTCATTTTTTCCATGGACTTAAATAGGGATATCATTTTCAAAAAAGACATTTCAATCGAATCCTCACACAGCCTTTGTAGGATCATAATAGCCGCTTTGAGAATCATAGAGGGTGATTTTTATTCAATTATAGTTGTCCGTATTAGAAAGAATTCCATTCAGCATATAAGGTTTTTCTTCCTTTTTTTTTTTTATCACCGCTTTATACAAAAACTATACTTGAGTGCATTTGTATTGGATAACTAAGCGGATTATTGAATTTTACAATGGTCGATTTAGTACGATTTAGGCAGTCCAAGAACAACAGTGATTATGTTTGTTTTTGTAAATTTCTTGTAATTATTAGAGCACAAAAATAATTATTACAGGGTGTGTCACTTCTTTTTTAACTTATTTATTGAATTTATCCAAATATTCGTGACGCAAATAACATACAATCTAAATGATAAAAATTCAAAATATACACAAAATACACACAAATATATTTTTTATGTATCGCTAAAATGTTGTAAAAAGTAACAAAAACTTTTCGCTTTATATTGCATTTTCTATGTTCTTATTTAAATGTATTTCTTGTAAAAATAGGATATTATGTATTTGAAAATGTGTCAGGTATTGCAAATTGTGAAAGTTCAATGTTTTTAAATGCAAAATCATTCAAGTTACACGGATTTTTAAATTTTTGTATTTTAACTTTTACCGCCAGTGTCCTGGGATGTTCTCTTCATACGTTGTTATCTCACACTGGCTAGTGGTTAACTTTATAAAAGCAATGAAAGAGCTCTGACAATAAAATTATTCGTTTAACTAAGCAAGTAAATTTCCTAACTCGCTTTATTCTGTTACTGAAAAAAACTAAAAAGGCTTGCTTTTCTCAATCTAGTATCATTTGATTGCACAACTTCTATCAACCAGTACTTGCAGTTGTTCAGAATATTTTGCATTTGCCTTTCATTTGAAAATTAGAAAATTTCAGAAAAAAGCAAAATCAATTAAAAATGACGGTTAGTAATTTCAAAATTATTGAAGAATAAAAGGCAATCGAAACATTTTGCTTCGGTATATATAGACTACATCACAAAATAAAATAAATTTTTTAAAATGTTTATTTCAACTTTACAAATTAAATATGAGCTTCAATTACATTTATATATAAAAAAGCACGCCCCTAATGCATTATGAAGTACCGGAAATAGTTGTACAAAAACCCTTTCTATCTTTGATATTTAAACTACTTATCTGTTGCAGTAAAACAAAAAAAAAAAAAAAAAGCCATACTTTTATTTTTATAAAAATATTTAAAATTTAAAATGTACGCTTATCTTTTACAATTTAATAAAAGCATCCTGCAATTGTAAAATGGTTTCATTTCATTGTTATAACGTCTTATAATGTTCATGCTATTGTGCAAATAGAAAAGGCGTACAAAAAAACCCGGAAATCTTAACCTGAATATGCTTATGCGCACTATAATAGAAGGGTGTAGTTTGCTTGGCTGTGCCTTTGGCATAATGTTGCGAAAATCTAGAACACTTCTTGAATGCATCTTCAATATCTATCGTGCCCTAATGTTAAAAATATTTATGCTAATATTCCGTTGTAATTGAAACCAAAAGAAATAAATTAATATACGCCCATCTTTAGGTCAACATTTTATAATTTTTTTTATATATATTTTTTTCATATTGTGATTTGAGTAGTTGGGATTATTTGAACTGGGAATTTCCGTCATTTAAAAAGTATGTCGTCTTTTGAATATATTTCATTTGTTATTAAATTCCCCAGATAAATAATGACTAGAGAAAATTATTTTGTATCAAATTAAAAGAGTCAGGATAGAAAACCCAGTTTCAGGTTTTATTTGATAGTTTCATGTACCTCGTTGTTGCTTTTTATGCGATACTTTTCCCGAAAAATTTTAACAGTGCGTATGGCAAATAGGTAGTGTGTAGAATCCTACATTACGTCATGTTAACTCTTAATTGCATAGTGATGTAAATTTCCATCACTGTTTATTTAACTTATAATAAATAAATCAACTTCTTCGCTACCACTATATTTATATAGAAATATTAATCCAGTAAATTTCCCGTGAACTATGTTGCTGAACAAAGTTAAAAATCTATCTTAAAATTTCTGGTGTCTAATATTTAATATATGTATAAAAAAACACAATTGTAAAAGAAAAACTCATGCAAAGAAGGGTTAAACTAAATTTTCCTGACCAGGTTGGCTCAGATTGTATTTTCTAATTTTTTGCTTTGGTTGTTGTGAGTCGGCTTCGATTCTGGTTTACACTATTTTTCCTTTGTTACGATTCGGGTTCGATTCTGGCTCACACTATTTTTCGTTTGTTGCGTGTAGGGTTCGATTCTGGTTGTCACTACTTTTCGTTTGTTACGAATCTGATTCCAAATGGGTTTCGATTTCTTGTAAGTAGGGTTTGTGTACACCCATTATTTTGCAACTCCAATATTTCATTTCAGATGAAAATAACTGAATGTTAGAATGTACTCAATTTACTTCATAAATAAAATAAAGTTTACATTAGAAATATGAGCATAAAATCTTCTACCCTTTTCCCTAATTGAATTAAAGAATAGTTTTTCATTTTGGGTTTTGGGTCCAGTATAATTCGATTAGTTCAGAATTCTAAAAGGGTAAAATCTTATCAAATAAAATGATAGAAACGGATATAACATTTGTGTAAATCAATAACACATGTTAATATAGTTTTAAAGCATATCAATATCGCTAATAGTTTTCAATACTTTTTGTATTCCAAGTATTCTGTTAAATATCAAGAATTCAGTATTTATCGCTGATGTTTTACTTCAGACACAATTCATAATACAGCTATACCTCGACTGACTAGAGGAATTCGTCCTGGAATCAAATTCGTTACACAAATTCTTCGTTAACCGAAACGGGATTTCTTTTCTAATTAAAATGCAACTCAGCTGCGTTTGTGTGTGCACCCAATAAAATATTCGTTTGAGATTGAAATATACCGAAACAAATCTCCGTTAGCCGAGATTGAAACATACCGAAACAAATCTCCGTTAGCCGAGATTGAAACATACTGAAACAAATCTTCGTTAGTCGAGATTGAAACATACCAAAACATATCTTCGTTAGCTGAGATTGAAAAACGCCGAAAAAAAATCTTCGTTAGGCGAGACATTTGTAAGAAGAGATATACTTATTAGAGGAGGTATCACTGTATTCTGAAAACTTTACCATACAATTAAAAAAAAATCGAAAATACCTTACCAAGAGGAACTATGTGTTAATTAGTGACATAAGAAATATATATTTCCACATACCTGCAAAAAATAAAGAAAAAAAAATTAGAATCACATAAATCAAAGTGAAAAGTTCTACATTTTCAATTATCATATAATGACAGCACAAAAAGTAATTTCCTTTCAAGACATCAATTAATACTCAATTTCTCAGATATCAAATGCAAACAATTAGCTAATACATTTACAAAGATATAATGTTTTTTATTTAAAAAAATTAAAATAATTATGACAGAAAAATAAAATGTTATTGAAAATTATTGAGAAATCTACTTAATTTTTTTTAAAACATTTAAGGAATTGTAAGAAAAACAATATATATGAAGAACCATCCTATCTTCAAATTTACCTTTAAAGAATTAAAATAGTTCTAATTATCTTGTAAATTAAAAATATATAGATAGATATAAAAAATATATTATAACTGAAAATACTATTTATGCTGTGTTTATTTAAGTAATTTATCCAACAATAATTTTACTATCAGTTAAAGATGACTTTATTCAGTTGAGTTTGCAAAGCCTTCGATGTAATCATTAAGTAGCAAGTGATGAGATTCCATAAGGCAGGTTTTTGCGCAAAAGAATTTAATGTCTTTAACTTGCGTATATCTCGGGTAACGCCATAACAAATAAGGAAACACATTAGTTAGTTAAAAACCGTTTATTTAAAATCATAATTATGAAGATAGATCCCAAAATACATTCGCGTAACAAAATAACGTTTTTACCCATTTATTTAATTTTATCTGTATGTTTAGAAAGAAAAGTCAAAACAATAATATAAAATCCACCATTATTAGACGTCTTGTTCATTTCATCGATTTCTGACCAGTTAGAGGGGATACTATCTATGACAAAATCGTCGCAATCAATATTATAAGTAGAGATCGACCGAAACAGGTTTTAAGACCGAAACCGAAACCGAAACCGAATTTCGGCGATCTTCCCACTTTCGGCCGAAACCGAAACCGAAACCGAAAGTGTCAAAGAATTTAAAAACTGATTAATACATACGTAACTGCATATAATTATTAATTAATTAATAACAAATAATTCATAATTACTTAATAATAACTAATTACATTACTAATTAATTTATTAAATATACATGCATTGAACCACATTTCTAACAAACAAACGTACATATATATGTGTATGTATAAGTTTCAAACAAAAATGAAACATAAATAATACAACTTTTATATTTTATTATTTTATAGCAACTAATAATTATAGGCATTTATCAATAATTAATTAAAAATGTAGTTAAATAATGTAAAACAAATTCAATAACGAACATTGAATTTTTAAATATATTCAGATTTTCAGTTCGTTAATATTTTGTATTTAAATTGTTTAAGTATACACATACAGTTAAGTATTGGTTAAGTAAAAGTAATTGTTTAAGTAAAAGTTTAAGTAAAGGGCACAAAAGCTAAAATAATTTGATCAATTTGACTAAAAAAGGAATATTAGCACTAAGACAACATTTTAAGCCTAGAAATTATTAATTATAAACTTTATTTTCCATTTCAATATTCTCAAAGTGAGACACGTTTAACACTATTTTGTGCTATCTAATTTTAAATATATATATATATGTATATAAGGATAAAAATGTAACAGTTGTCAATTTTTTTTAGGATGTGCACGTGCACAATAAGATCAAACTAAATCTTTGCTCACTCACTGCCCCCCCCCCCCTTAAAAAAGGTTTGTCACTCCCTACCTCCCTAAGAATGTACTGAAATGGCATTCCATTTTGAAAATTTTATCTCCAGTGCCAATTTGACTCTCTGTGCCTCTATCCAAAACTATTTTTTGTAAAATAAAACGTAATTAATTTAGCAATAAGACGGAAATAGTTTCTAATTATACCAATTTCATCTAATAAAAAAATATTTTAAGTATACATACTATGTATGTATATGTACTATGTACGATGTATATGTACTATGTACGATATATGTTTTGTAATAAATTTCGTAAATCTTCATATGTTTTAACAACATCTTTCTCATAAATCATTCAAAACAATCTGGAGTTTTAAAGTAAAAATTTTCTATTACTGTTAAGTTTTCAGCTTTTAAAGATCACGTGATAAGCGTCTTTTAAGTTTAGTCATATATGCATTGCTTGCTTTATAATTTACACTCGCATCATGGATCAGTCATGACTGATAATGATAAACAGTGGAGTTTACAGCAATAGACAGTGTCTCATTTGAGCCGATACAACTCGCATCAATGAGTAAAGTTGAAAATTTACGAAAAAAGGAACGAGATTTTGAAATACATATAGTTTCGGTCAGGCCGAAATTTTGGCAGCAGTTTCGCCGAAAACGAATATTCGGCGAAACTCCGATTTTGTGCCGAAACCGAAAATTCGGTCGATCTCTAATTATAAGCTTTCACTTGTCTCTGTACCAGGGATGAGATTTCTCCGCTTTTTTGCATACCGGTATAATCTTAGAGAAAACGTCGTTCTTTTAAATCACAGAACGTTCCGATTAAATAAAAAAATATTTTCTGGAAGATTATACTGGTGTGAAAATAAGCGGAGAAATCTCATCAGCCCCAAGTATCATAAAACATAACCCACACAGGAACAATATATGTGTTTCGACTTTGCATTAATAATATCAAGAAAAAATCGGTGGGAAACAATTTTTGTTACACTTTATCCAAGCATTATATAGTTTCAAAGCTGTATTCGAAGACTTGTTGGAACTATATTATATCTATTATCAATTCATTTAACTCTTAGATACTGAACAACGTAAGGATTTGTCACACGTCTATCATTTACTGATTGAACTCTTTTCAAACACCAACGTTCTATTTTAATTTTTCTAACTTTCTAACGTTTTAAAACGTTCTAATTTAATTTTTCCAATTATTGTCTTTTTGTATCAATTACAACTATCGCTGACGTAAATATTACGCAAGTAACCTTACAATATATACTTATAACTTTTCTGAGAACTTTAATGCAATTGTTCATCAAGAATTAGTAACAACAAACACACTTCAACTCGAATTGGAAGCACAGATTGACGTTTCGAATGAACACGGTGCGACTTGTTTATGTGGTGTTTTCCGTGCGAGCGCAGTGTTGCAACATTTTAATTTTTGTATATACTTGGTGAAGTCCTTAATTAAAAATTTAAAGGAACAATCGTTGCGTTATTGCTCTCATTTTAAAATATGTAAACAAACATGCAAAAACATATACTTAACTTTGCAGCCTTAATGATATATTAGGTTGTCCGGAAAATTAGTGCCGTTTGGAAAAATTAATTCGTACTAGAAAATTCTGCTCGTAATTATATACATTAGCTATCGGAATTAATGTCTAATAATTAAATGATAGAATTTTTCGGTACGAATTAATGTTCCCAAACGGCACGAATATTCCGGACAACCCAATAGAAATCAAATAATTAGATAAGAATAATGCTTAAACTTGAAAGTAATACTAATATAACAATACATTCATTATGTAAGTGGGACGATTTTTTTTCTTGCAGTATATTTTGACCAAAAAACCTACCTCAAAACGAAGCACACAAAAGTAACCCATTAAAAGCAAGTGCTTTAATATAATACAAATTTAACTTCATTTTCTTATTCGCCTTTTATTAACTATGTTTAAAAATTCTTATGTGTTCTCGAAATACAAATAGACCTATTCAGAATTTCCAAGTTTTATTCATACATAACTGCAGATCCATAAATGTCATGGTGTTTTTATCACGAGAATTATTCTATTTCAATTGAAACCTTTTAAGAAGGCATTGTTTACATTTCCTCGTCACGATTGATTTATAGATAACCCTTGCTTTCATAGAAAATCACAAACCCACCCTCTAAATAACAAAACGATGATCTTCCTCAAAGAAAAACAAACAACATACAAACATTTAGCAAAATGCATTCTAAAACATCTACAGTTGAATTAAAAAAAAAAAAAAAAAAAAAAAAAAAGACATTTAGAAACAAAATGAATCAAGTCCTTTTCCGTTCCACCAAATTTAAGATGAATTCTTGCTCTATGGAGTTCTTTTGGTGTACAAATCAAATCATACGTTGAAGATATGATCAAAATTGGTACCAATCTCCTGTGATTCTCGATTAAATGCATTAGATCCCATTTCCTCCAAATGTTTTTGTATGATATTTTAGGACTTGTTCCACTTTGATTCCGAATACCTCAAATCTGAATATTCTTCCTGACACTCAACAGGTGTTTTGATTACCTTCGTTTATTTTCGACCCACGTGGACTTATATTTGTAAAGACTCTGCCTGAACAAATTAACAATCAAGGCTTCTGCGTTTCAACGCCTCTGCAGGAAAACAGATTTCAGGGTGTGTTTTTGGTGAAACAACACCTACACTTCTAAACACGCGCTGCTGACGCTCTCGTAACTTGGCACGTATTACACAGATACAGGTGGAACATCTGTATTCATATTCTTCGTCTGTCCGATTTGCCGCATGACAAGGAACCTAATTTATATGTGAACAAAATTTCAATTTAGAAATTTAGTATGCATATTCGTTTCTATGTTGTGCATACTCAAATATGCCCATATTCGTATGTTAACTTAATTGGTAGCATTAACCTACATTTACACATAATAGTTTTTAAAATAAATAGCTTGCTATTATGTATTTATAATCCATTTATTACCAATTTATGTTTAACTCTGTTTTAGATCAGGGGATCAAAGAAAGTCCGATTCAATAACAATGAGTAATACAGATAAAAATTTATTAAGAAAAAATACACATTAATACCTAAAAAATGTTTCATTAAGAAATGTAATTAGAGTTCCGAATTTTGAAGAAACTGATTGATTATTCGTCCTTATTTGTCTATCAATTTTTATCGTTCATACAAAACATGTTATTTAATGTTCTAATCATCAACATGATAATACACATTTTATTTCAATATATACGTTTATGTTTTTTTCATCTATAACTCAACATTCTTTAAATTTAAATCGATTATGCAGTAAATACTCAAATGAATAGTTGAAGTCGATGACATCAAATGGAAGCGCAGAATCGAGTAATAATTTGTCTAAACCTCATGGGCGATGTTATATCGTATTCTCATCTGTCGTTATAAGCAACGCTTCAATATCTAAAACTACTAAGTGAGGAGTAGAGGTAATGGCAGTGTGAAGCAACCTAATAGTTACTGGGATAATAATATGAATAGGAAACGACTCAAAATGATCGACTTGAAGCTATGGGCTTTCAACGCCCCATGTTCGAACATACCCCTTTGTCGGCTTAGGAATTGTCTACCGACGATATTATAATAATGGCTTGCGCCAAAATACTAGTTCCTAATGCGACAATCATGTTCCATTAAGCTGTTCCTTCGCATAATCACTTGCTTAGTGTGCCACCAATACGGTTTTCGAAACATAATTGAATAGCAGTTTGAGGCTGGGGATGTCACATGCGGCCAGTAACCAGACGACGTGGATCAGGTCAGTATTTGGCACATAAGAGGCCAGAACAAGGCCTTCATTTCCTCTCGCAAAATGACTATTGGCTGTTTTAGAGATCGGGGTGGACAGATTTCAAGTCAGCAGCTGAAATGTCAGAGCGGCTAGGGTCATCTCATCATAAGATAATGCAAATTGGTTGGTGTCTCATAAGTCTACGAAGCCTGATAAGGAAGAGGTTTGACTTAGAATCATATAAAGGTGAAGGAAAATCAGGAGGCTCATTCTTCTTTTTGTCGAAAGAAGCGATTGACAGACAGAGACTTCACAAAATGCATTCATTTGTTACTTTGCATGAAAAAGTTCAAATTTCGTAATAGTAGTTCTTTCTTAACAATTAAGGTTTTTGATATCAGAACGAATTTCGAGAGAAGGACAAAAATTAAAATATTTGAAAATACGAAATAAAAATTAGGCTACCTAAAAAACTTTTTCGTTATAAAATTCATTTACTGAACAATAATAATTGTAAACTACTTCTACTAATTTTCTCATTTTGAAATGTCATTAAACTCGCAATGATTCACCAGTATTAACTCAAAATCGACAGAGTTGTTTATATTTTATTTGAAAACAAAATAACCTAAAATACTTTTTCGTTATAAAATTCATTTACGAAACAATAATAATTGGCATAGACTAAGTACTGATTTTCTCATTTTGAAATTTTATTAAAACCCGCAATGATTCACCAGTACTAACTCAAAATCGACAGAGTTGTTTATATTTTATTTGAAAACAAAATGCAACTGTTTAATCTCAAAATAATATTACGTTCACATCAATAAATATTTTTTCGATGCCATAAATATTTTAAAAATAGAAACAAAACAGAAAATCTTTGAAAATGCGAAAGCAAATTTACGATATATAAATATACTTCATTATAGAAAATCGTTTATTGAATAATAAGTATGGTAAAATAAATACGGTTTTTCATTTTGAAATTTGTTTAAGCCCGTAATGCATTTATACTAGTTAATCGTTGATCAGAAAATTGCGATATTTTTCAACGCATTCTTATTAATACACGCAAGGATGAAATCAGTGCTACCAGTGGCTACTTTTTAAAAATTCAAATTACTTGATTGCCACCACTTTTCTGAAGTAGAAATATTCGCCTTATTTAATGAGATAATAAGGCCAAATACACTGTTTTGAAAAAGTAGTGAGCAACATACAATCTGAATTTTTAAAAAAGTAGACCACTGGCAACACAAGTTGAACTTTGATCTCACATATAAATTCTAAAGAATTGTACGACTTAACTGATTCATAACGTTTATCAGATTTTGCGGACATAATAGCATACAATTCATATTTTTTTTAATACTTGGAAATTTTTCCAGAGAAAATTTCTCACGCCTTGCATTCATAATATTCAAATTTTAATTGCTTAATAGGCGTATAGCAAACATAGTGAAACATTACCCAAGCCGGGACTCGAACCCCGGGTTCGAGTCCCTGCTTGGGTACTTTTTTAATTTTTCACTATGTTGGCTATACGCCTATTAAGCAATTAAAATTTGAATATCATGAATGCAAGGCGTGAGAAATTTTCTCTAGAAAAATTTCCACGTTTCCAAAAAAAATATGAATTTATTCAATTGTCGATGCTGGATTTTCTTTGGTTTCGTGTTTGCCCCAGGGTTGGCGGCTCACCGAAAAATATTCCATCTTGTGCTGCGTTTGTTATAGTGAAAAAGTTCCAGGCTGAGTATCGTTCCCAGGTGGTTCAGTTGGTAGAACATCAGTGCGCTAATCTGATGACCCGGGTTCGAGTCCCGGCTTGAGTACGTTTTCACTATGTTGGCTATACGCCTATTAAGCAATTAAAATTTTAATATTATAGCATACAAGTTTATCAATTAAGCAAATGTTCACATTCGTTATAATCAAATAATAAAATTACTTAGTTATATCTATCTTAAAAATTAATGATACAAATTTTCGGTATTTAACAAAATCATTTGATTACAACATTTGACCGGTACCAAATGAAAATAGTTCCATTCGAAGCAGAAAAATTTTGATAAAATAAATAAAATGGAAAATACACCGAAGTAAGTTTAATATTAAGATTAAACAGTTTTAAATAAAACTTATGATGTGAAATATTTTTTTTTATAAAACTTGATTAAAATTTCCGGTATGTTTAGTGTTAAGTAGCATTTTTCGCCGTTTTTAATCATTTGTATCACCGCGTTGCATATCTGCAACATACCCAAAAGTCGATGTTACTTATACAGTGGTCCTTAAAAGGCGATTTTATTTATTGCTGCTATCTCCCAACACAACAAGTTAATATACATTGATCATAGAATTTTAAACAAACGGCGATACCGAGTTAATTTTTCACGCCAAAGCTTTATTTATCATTTGAAAAGTTTCACATTGTTATTGCTAAAATGAACTTCGTAAATTTTGTCAAATTATAAAGGCTGGAGGCAACCAAAAATAGATTTTTCACAAGGGTAATTTCGTATACTTTACAAGTTTGTATTAGAAAATTGACAATATTTATAAGAAGTATGTAGTTTTCTGTTTTTTGCAGATGTGGAAAAAGTACCTTTTAGTCAAAATTTACTTATTTTTATGTTCTAAATTTTTCTAATTATTTTTTACTTGCTTAAAATGATGTATTCTAACATCTCAGTAAATATTTTTCAAATAGGAATTGTAGAGTAACATAGGGTTAATTAAGTTTAATTCCCAAAACGTTTTATGTATTTTTTTTCACAAATAACCTCTTTAGAGAAACTAGCCCCAACTAGTTACCCACCACCTAGCAACACAATTTTATAGCTTAAAACGCCTTTAACTCTAATCTCAGTAATGAAACGTCCCGATCGATATGTCTCTATTCCCCTGTCATATCCAAATGTTTCAGATTTCTTGCAATACACAACAGGTCTTATTTCGCTTGTCTTCGATAACCCATTAACTAATTAGGCATTTTTAACGCGGGCTGATAAATTGAGGTGATGACCCAAACAGAATAAAGAAATAACCCTTAGTTACTAGGGGATTCTATTCTAAGTCAGGAGTGCACTGGAAAATGAATTCATTAAAAGAAAATATTAAAATGTCTGCAAAAGAACTATTTTTGAAGTGTCTTTCTGGCTAAACCAATTAATCAACACCAGAAAATATTAGCAGAAATTTTTGTCGTGTTTAATAAACGAGTTATCTTTTTAAAACTTCGTGTGTGTATATTTACACATTTCTTAATTACCTTCAGGGTTTTCTACTCTCGACAAGCTTCAACAATAAGTACTTGTCGAACCGAAAGATTTAGAAAATGAATTTAGATTTGTGTTTTATATTAAAGATCAAACGTTAAGATTTCGCTGCAAGAAGTAGCTCACGCATTTCGAAATTCAGTATAGTAGTTTTTAAAAGTATCTTCAAATTTAACAAAAAAAAAAAAGTATATTAAAGATTAAACTTTCAAAATTTATCATTACTTCTGTTGTTTATAACTAAAATAGAACCGTCTTTAAACTATCGATATTAACGTATCACATAAACAACGACTATGTTTTCTTATTATTTTTCCCATATCTATTTCAATACAATAATCATCATGATAGATGTCTACTAATGTTCAAATTATATTTATATATTTTATATATATATGTTATGACCCAAATCGAATAAATAAATAATACTTTGTTACTAGGGAATTATATCCTAAGTCTATAGTGCACTGAAAAATGAATTCATTTAAAGAAAATATCAAAATGTCTGCAAAAGAACTATTTTTAAAGTGCCTTTCTGGCTAAACCAATTAATCAACACCAAAAAATATTAGGAGAAATTTTTGTTGTATTTAATAAACGAGAATACATTAATTACTTCATGTGTATATTTATACATTTCTTAATTACCTTTACGATTTTCTACTCTCGACAAGTTTCGACAATAGGAATTTGTTGGAATGAGAGATTTAGAAAATGAATTTAGATTATGGGATTTTTTAATACAGTAAATCTACTAAAATTAAAATAAATAATTTAAAGTGAAGTATTCTGTAAAATCGCCAACTGCATGATACAAATACAATATACTAAAGGAATTACACTTCTAAATTATTAAAACAATCACAAATGCTTAAGTTAACAATCCTATGTCGATTTCTACGAGACAAAATGAATATATTCGTTAACTTTGCAATGCGTTTTTTTTTTTTTTTTTTTTTTTTTTGTAAAGGTAAACTAAACAATTCGTCTTTTTTCTATAGGTGCATCTTGAATTCTTATTAATGTTATAAACAATTTTGAAAGTAAAGACATATCTAAATATGGTAAATCTACTAAAAATAAAATAAATATATTTAAAGTGAAGTATTCTGTAAAATCGCCAACTGCACGATACAAATACAACATACTAAAAGAATTACACTCCTAAATTATGAAAACAATCACAAGTTAACAATCCTATGCCGATTTCTACGAGACAAAATAAAGATATTCGTTAACTTTGCCGCAATGCTTTTTTTTTTTTGTTAGAAATGTAAACTAAATTATCCGTCTTTTTCTATAAGTGCATCTTGAATTCTTATTAATGTTATAAAAAATTTTGTAAGTAAAGCGATATTTAAATATAGCAGACCACAACCCGTACTAAAAATAAAATAAATATATTTAAGATGAAATATTTTGTGAAATCGCCGACTACCTTATACAAATATAAAATACTAAAAGAATTACACTCCTAAATTATTAAAACAATCACAAATGCTTAAGTTAACAATCCTATACCAATTTCTACGCAACAAAACAAATATATTCGTTAACTTTCCTGTAATGAGTATTTTGGAAAGGTAAACTAAACAAATCTCGATAAAAGTTTGTGATTAGTAAATAATTCGTCTTTGTTATACAGCTGCATTGTGAATTCTACAATTGTTATAAATGGATTAAAAAGTTTTCTTTTCAACCGTCTCCTGAAGAATTGACAGTTCTCAAAATATCCCTGAGTATAGCAGTAATTTCTTGCGTTAAAACAATTGCGATTATTCAAGCATTTAATTTAGCGCCTATTGTTCTGAAAAGCCTGGGGCTAGTTAAAGTCTCGATATTTACTAGAGTGTTTAATTTGTTCGTACTAGACTGCTAGTTCGGTGACTTTTTTAAAATGTACTTTTGTAGCATTTCAATCTTTTCAACTTTGTTTGAGGTTTGTTTTCGATTACTTAGTTAAGCCTTTATTTCTTCTACACTTTTGTTGATAATGCAATATCATTTCAGTGCAAACCTTTAAAAAGTAATTAATTGATGGAAAGGAGAATATTTAAATCTAGCATCGTTAAAGTACTCTGATGTAAAAATAGGGTGTTACTTTTCAAGGAGGCTGCATTTTTATGCACTTTTGAATTCTTCCGTGCTGTAAAATTCTTCTCGAGTGAAAACAAGTTCCTCGTTTTAAGAAAAGAAGTTATTCGAGAGGAGATCAATAGGCGGAAATAAAAATAAACAGTGGAAAAAGAAATGTTCTATCAGTAAAACTTTAGATAAACGAATGGTTAATCTAAAACTGGAGTATATTCCTTAAACAAAAATTTTCTGCGAATGTAATGTAAAAGCTCGGTGTAAAAGTTTTCGAGTACTTCATGAAAACATGTATTTTGTTCATCTGACAAAATTTTAAAAAGTAATTTAAAACTAAAATAAATAAATAATACACCAGTGTATAGAGAATTAAAACATATTTAAGATTCAACATTTCTTAAAATGCAATTTAAATTTTTTAAGAGAAAGTGGAAATAAACTTTAAAGCTAAACTAATAATTAAAACAATATATTCTATACCAATCGTTAAATTGAATAGAAAAAAAAAACTAAATATTTACAAGAATTATTTTTAATATTAAAATAATTGCCTGGTATGATTTTAAATTAATTTTCAAATATTTTTGAAAACTACTGCTTTTTCCTAGTCATTATTTTTTTTCCTAATTTTTCAAATAATACTGTTAGTTTATATCAATAAAATTTTTTGAATTCTATATAATATCTAAAAAACTAAATTGCATAGTTTTAAAAACATTTTTTTTTTAATTGTGCATTTAAGATTTTAAATTGAAGTTAATTTTGATAGTATGATTATACGGTGAAAATACATACTTCAAGAAAACTTTTCTACGACACTGTATGTGTAAAATTCTTCAATTATTATCATAATATTTTTCTTTTGTGAACTTTTAAAATTAATTTTAATTGCATAGAAAAAGTAAAAATAATATTTTTTAATAACAATCATTTTAATTCGTTTTATAAAATTAAAAAAGCATTAGTGAGGATATAATTTGAATATTCAGATGCATACTCATAATGTTATTCTCCCCCCCCCCTCCCTGTCTCTCTCTCTCTCTCTCTCACACACACACACACACACACACACATATATATATATATATATATATATATATATATATATATATATATAACTGTAATATAGACGACAATATAATTCATCTTCCACAAACGGGGAAAAAATAAAAATTAAAACTCAGACATGTTATGATAAATTATCCCCAATATGACAATATTGAAAAAAAAGTTATATCTATAGTAGATTTATCAAGCCTAAATTACTTTAAATATCACAAAACATGCACAATTGTATCCTTGCACAAGCTACAAATAGCTAAAAGGCTGTTTGGACTATCATACATAAAAAAACACAAAAAAATGGATTACAAAAAATAGGAACGTGAAATATATACAAGGTGCGTCACAAAAATGTATACATACACTTTTTAACGGGTCATAACTTTCTAATTTTTCTTTCTTTTTAAAGTGTAATTAATTGGAAATTTTGAGTGGACAAAAATAAATTTTTGAAAAAAAGATAATTTATTTTAAAATACTATTGTAAGTATGAAAATGTAGCAGAACTACAAAAACAATATCCCAGGGAGTTTCAGACAGATCCACTTATGCGACTTACAATTCATCGGATGAAAGATAAGTTGGAAACGAACAGATGATCATAGACAACGTTCCGGAATCACAATTGAGGAAGAATGTGCCACAACACCCAATGAAATGTTTGTTGAAGTTTGTGAATCAATAGTCCACCGTTATAAAGCAGTGTATTGACCACAACGGTCATAATTTTGAATATCAGCGGTAGGAGGAAAAGTTATACATTTTATGTAGATTCTTTTGCAATTTAAATATATGTAAATAAAAACTGGAGTTATAATCATTCAAAGTGTGTATACATTTTCAAGACACCCTGTATATACATATATACACATATAAAATATATATTCTTTTTCCCCCCTTTTTAGCTTTCCATCTGTGCAAAAGAAGGTTTCAGCAATCAATAAGAAAGAGTTGGCTGGCTTGGAACAAATGTATTTTACATCACATCAATTTCGATTTCACACATGGATTAGAGTAGCTCAACATTCCTTTTTCTGGTTGCATTTTATGGGGGATAAAAGGGCAAGAAAAATTGTCTGTATGAACCATTTCAACGTGTCACATATTGGATCGACGCGGCCACAGAAAGGGGGGGGGGGGGCTGCTACCAATAAGAAACTCAAAAACATCCATCTATGTGGCGAATGAAAAAGCGTATATGAGGAAGTGTTGAGAAGGTATTCAATTTCGAGCGCTTTTATCAGACTGGAAGAAAAGAAAAACTCGAACGGAAGAAAATATAAAAAAAATAATAAAAATTCGGCTGCAGAATTTCTAACCCAGAAACATTTAATATCCTATCAGTTGGAGATATTTCATTTAACATACAGGGTGATTTAAAAGTAACTTTGCGCTGTAAAGAATTCAATTAAAGAAGAAAAAAAATAAGATATACACATGCGTTTTTTAGTATTTAATTACAAAAGCATGATTTATTTCTCTCTTTTTTTTTCATTGAAATGAAGTGAACAGTAGATATGATTGTCAATGCAATACATTCCATATTATGGTCAGCTAGATTTTCAGAGAAAAACACCTTTGAACTTTTTATAATTGGAATGAAAAACAGTATTAACCAATTCCCAATTCAAGACACTAACTAATTGAAAAGTTGAAGTACAGAAGGATAGCCTATCAAATGGAGGTATTTCTTTTAATATACAGGGTGACTTTGACTTAAAAGTAACTGCACTGATACAAAGAAAGATATGCAGATGCGGATATTTTATTTATTTATTTTTTATTAAGAAAGCATGATTTTTTTTTACTGAATTGAACAGAAGAAATCATTGTCAAAGGAAGAGATTCAATATTATGGTCAGCTAGATTTTCAGAGTTCCCACCTTTAAACTTTTTATAATAGGAATGAAAAACAGTATTTAGTGATTCCCAATTCAAGACACTAACGAATTGAAAAGTTGCCAATGTGCGCGATCGTCAAACCACAAAATCAGTTATCGAAACTAAAAAACACAACTATACGGCGAAGTGTACATGAGAAGCATTGAGAAGATCAAGATCTCCTTATCATAGTATCAGACCTCTCAATCAGCAAGTTTCCTTTGACCGCTATACTTGTCCTGCTACTAGCGCCATCAATCGTCAGTAATAGGAGTATTTACGTCACGAAATAACACAAAATTTCTTTCACAGCTCCATTTGTTCAATGCATTTGCTTATGAACTAGTATCGGTAGTAGTATCCACCAGGCGGCGATACTTTCCGGAGAAAGTCAATTAATAAGTTGGCAATTACCGCGGACATTTTCTCCCATAGACTTTCTCCGGATTGTCAAGTCTGATCTATGATACGGGAGTCTTGGAGAAGATATTCATGTTCAATTCCGAGCGCTGGAATCAGACTAGAAGAAAATGTAAACTCGACAGGGGATCGACTGCTACAGTTTTATACCGGAAACATTTAATATGTAATCAGTTGGAAGTATCTCATTTAAAATACAGGGTATCGGAAAAGTACTTTTTTAAAAAAATCGCTTAAAAAACGATATTACGATTTTTTTTCTACTCAATAAAGAAAGTATTAAACTTTTCTTTTGTCTATGTACTTTGATTGTGATAACAAGACGCATGTTTGATTTCCACACCCTACGAGAAATGAAAGTAGTTAATATAACAGAAGTGGTAAGGAATGAATTATGTCATTATTAATATCAAACTAAAGTTAACCCCTTAATCGTCGTGCCCGAGACATTCACGGGCAGCGTAGATTACGCCTGTTTTATTCAGATTGTTTGATTCCCACCAGTTTTTTAAAATAGTGTTATTGGCTTTATTCTTGCATTATTTTATCTGTCTATTAAATAAGATGAACATTTCTACTTAAAAAACTGGTGGTAATCAACACAATCTGATTTTTGTAAAAGTGGCCTATACTTAAAAGGTGCGACGATTAAGGGGTTAAATTTATCGATATATTTTTTTCTGAAAAACAACCAGTTAATAAATTTAAGTAGGCTTTTTTAATACTAATAAGCTGATACACCTTATTATTGTTTTATTCACATATTATTAAATAGCGTTTTATTTTCACATATTAATTTATTTTTAAATTAACCTGAATAAAGTATACTTCATTGTTCGCCTAGTGGCATAAACTTTTTTTTATTATTATTTGCCTGGACGCAAAAAGATTAATAAATCGATATTTTAAAAATCTACTTTAAATGTCATGTACAAGTGTTTTTCTAATTACTATTTACAGTTAATTTTGAATTATGTTTGCTTTTAAGGAAAAGAACGTTAAACCAATAAACTTATACAATTTAATTTAAACCATCAGTATTTTTTTTTAATATTTTAATAACAAATTTATTACTAAACTTAAATGATTTCTTTAAATAGCTGTATTAACGGAAATTTTATTTAAATCAACAATATTTATCAAATATTGTAATATTAAACATATTACTAAAATTAAACAACATTTAAAAAAATAACATAAAAATAATCAGTCATTTTACCTGTACCAAATACAAATAATCAGTCATTTTACCTGTACCAAATACAAATAATCAGTCATTTTACCCGTACCAAATACAAATAATCAGTCATTTTACCTGTACCAAATAAAAATATTTCAATTCAAACCAGATTTTTTTAAAAAATAAAATAAATAAATTCTAAATTACAAAAACAAAAGATAAATAACACAGTTAGTTTTAAATAAAAATTCTGGTGTGAAATATTTCTATAAAATTTGAAAAAAAAATATTCCTGGTATGTTTAGTGACCAGGGGTGATTGTCTTCCGGTGTTTTGTACATCACTAAATTTATATAGCAATATTCTTAGTGTGTCATCGCAGAATTTAACGATTAAACAAGAAAAAGTTTGCTATATAAATTTAATGATGTACAAAATACCGGAACAGAATCACCCCTGATAATTTAGTGTTACATATCTGTAAATATTAACTTGAATATTAAAAGAATGATATACCCGAGCTTTCATTTATATTTGCATGTCATGCTCATTTAAGGTACGTTTTACTTTTACGTATAAATATTTTAAATCAACCTGAATAAAGAAATACCTCATCGTTCCCTCGCATAAATATTCTGCTGCCTTGAGGGAATTTCGCTGTAAATCCACCCTCAAAATCCCAGGAATTAAGTAAGCCCAGACTAGCATATCACCACAACCACAAACTAAGGATTTACGGCTGTTTTAATCGTACCCGGCGGCCTTTTTTAACCTTTCGATCTTTTTTTTTATATCTTCTATACCATATCTTCTTATCCAGTACCTACATCCCTACCTTTCCTCTGGGTATACACGGCGTTTAATCCAAAAGACATGCCAACGTCATTACATTAGATTTTCAAAGCGTTATTACTCACACCTCGTGCAGAAGGGGTTTTGGTTAAAAGCCTTGGGGCACTGGGGTAAGGAATTAAAAGAAATATTTAGCAAATAAGAAGGTGGTGAGGCGCAATCGTGTTTGCACACATTTACTTTCCAGCAAAAAGAATAACTTCCCGTGGGGGGTTCTGATGTTAAACTAATATTATCATAAGGGCGAGTTCTGTTTGCCGTACGTCTGGGCCTCTCTGTTTCGCTTGGTTTGTTAATTGTCCGTTACTTGAATATAAATAACTTCAAGAATGAGAAAACCTTGAAGGTTCACAACGTCTTAATATGCGATATTTTTATTTCCCACGGTTCAGATGTAAATTGTAACACGTTTACCTTTCGGGCATGATTTAACCATGTTTTATCACGTTTTCTATAATTTTATTAACCATAAAAATATAAAATGTTTTCTGTATAAGAAATATAAGACTTTAAAGGATATTTTTATTAGAGTATTTTTTAATTTAAAATCAATGTCTAATTTAAAATTTAATATTATTTAAGTACTAATGCATGCAATCATTGTGTACTTTTTAATTCTTATTTCTTCAATAATCACACTTGTCTACAGCTGTACTTCAGAGCATACCTATTTTGATTCATTAAAGATTATTTAAAAACAGTAATTGAACCGGTCATTTCAAAAACCACATAAGTCACAGAATCAAAACTTTTAAGAAAAAAACTATATTATTCACAAGTAAACGAATTTTTATGGGGTTTTTTTGGGGCCTGATTATACAGTTTAGACTTCAAAGTTTGTAAATATCGAATAATTTTTATAATTTGTGAATAATGAAAAGAAGAATAGCAGAAAAACTGTTCCTGACTTATATTGCTTTAACAAGAAACAAGTTTAAGTGGTATTTAATTTGAAATAAACAGTAAACAAATTTTTAATCAAAATTAATGAACATAGCACTTATACAGGAACATTTTTATGTTTTAATACGGTATTGCATGCAAATGGTAATATGGTATCCGCATGTAATGGTATCCGCATGGTATTGCATGCAAATACCACTAAGTCGCTGACTTTATGTCGTTTAAGTAACGAACAGAACTTAGAATGTATTGTTTGAAGAGGAAGGAATACACTGACTTATGTTGTTATTACCCAGATCATGGCTCTACCGTTAAAGAAGCATTTGCGACAAAAATAGCATATTTGGAAAAAACATGCCTGATGTGGTTTTTAAAATGACTGATTCAATTCAAATTTACGATAATTAAACGTTTTAAAAACGCCGCAGAATATGTCATTTTGAGAAATTCATAGAGAGATGGAGGATAACTATCCGTTGTAATGAAGTTCAAAATGCACATGTCTTTTAAGGATTCCGACAGTACTTGAGACAGCATTTTTATAAACGACATTATAGACATATGTATCATTACATATTGGTTTACTGCTATACAAATGTATATTTATGTAAAGTTTTAAAATTATATGAATAAGTTAATTTATAATAAAGAATATCTGAAAAACGCGCTGGAAAACGTTAGAAGCACATTACACTTTAAGGAAAGCACCAAAGAGGTGCTTTCCTTATGGTCTGACCATATGTGCGACCATAAAGTATTCGCACTTATGGTTTATCATATCAACTTATTTTTTATTTTGACAGTGTTTAAAATACACGGTTAACCTAAATGATTCATCGGGTTTCAAAAGACAGTTTATTTAGAAATATACGACCTACAAAGACGATTGATACCTGAAAAGATACATGCACTCACCAAGTTCCTGGTACGTACTACAAATGTTCAAAGTGGGTGCCCTTAGTCACCCGGCACTATATCCCAACGGTAATCAAAGTCCGTCAATACGTTCTATAGCATATTTCTCTCAATGTCCGTCACAGTAGCAGTGATACGTTCCTGCAAGCTTGCAGCGTTGTTGGCATTGGGGGCACATAAATTTTGTCCTTCACATAACACCACAGGATGAAATCACATGGTGTGAGATCTGGTGACTAAAGGGGCCATGGCAATAGAGGAAATCACCCCGGCCAGAGCGCCCGAGACTGTCGTCTAGCGTGCACGCGAGCCACAAGGCGGGCTTTTAAACTTGGTAAGTGTATGTATCTTGTCATGCTTAACTGTTGTTAGCGGTCTCGCACTGTTTTAAGTTTTCGGAGTTTAATTTGTAACTGTTAGTTACTTTTATTTTAACTATAATATCACTACAGACGCAAGTGAAGTTTTGTTTCGTTTGGAGACCTAATGTTAGGAGCTACTAGAGACTTCTGGCTAGTGAGTTTTGATTATAAATACCCCGTAAATAAAGTTTAACTAATAAAATACTGTTTTTGTACTAATCTATCCTTTTATTAATCATTCGATCAAGCGCTCTCAGAGACCACTAGTTTTTTTTTAATATCAGCATTTAATTTAATTTTTTAGGTTTTCGGAAAATGAATAAGAAATGTTTGTTAGTTTCTTAGGTTTTAATTGATTATTTATACAAAGACAATCCTGAGCAGGGATATAGTGGAAGCAGTGTTGCCAGTGGGCTACTCTTCTAAAATTCAGATTGCTTCATTGGCACCACTTTTTTGAAATAGTTTAATTCCCTTTTTTTCGCCGTATTTAATCTGTCATTAATTAAGGCTTATTTTACTTTCTCAAAAAACTGGTGGGAATCAAGAAAACTGAATTAAAAAAAAGTAGCCCACTGGCAACACTGAGTGGAAGGTATACGGTAGTATACGCCATATACCTTCTTGATTTTTTTAAAGAAACTTCGTATACCCACTTTCTGAAATAAAGCTGTAGCGTACACTCTCTATTGTATACCTTCTAGCTACAACGTATACACTCTGTTATTTTACGATTACATCACTGGACCTCGATCCGACTAAACCTAGATGGGGCTATGGGGCAAAGAACCAGTTTGGCTTTTATCCCCAGTTTGTAGTAATTTTAAGAAAAAAAAAATCTGATCATTGGCTTTGAGGGTCTTTTTCAGAGTTAGGGGCTTTAGACAGCTGCCTCATTTGTCCTTGCAGTAATCAAGCTCTGGAAGCGTTTGTACACCATTTAGTTAAAAATAAGAGCAATGTTGCCAATGTGCTACTTTTTTAAATACAGATTTTTTAATTGCCACCAGTTTTTTTTTTTTTTTTTTTTTTTTTTTTTTTTGAGAATGTAAAATATTCGCCTTATTTAATGACAGATTAAATAAGGCAAAATCAAGGTGATTTATACCATTTCAAAAAAGTGGTACCACTCAAAAAAAGTTGGAAACTGTACGTTAAACGTGACAAATGAGATCCGTTCGTTTCGTGCTGTAACTAGTTTTACAATGTAAAACAATCATCTTTATTATTTCAGTGAAATAAATTATATCGTCTGCTATGAGCGAAATAAGGATGCCTTTTTTTTTTTCTTTTTACGTATACCCTGTTTACAGATGCGAATTTTTTTTTTCGACACCAGATAGCGCTGTAAAATTCACCATGGAGATCTTGCTTTGCGAATGATTACCTTTATGAATTGATATTTCTATGACTCAAGATGAATAAATCTTTAGTTTATTTACTTTAATGGATTGAGATATTCGGCTGTTAACCTAATTTCCACTGAAGTTATCTCAGAATCTATACATTTTTTAATGTAACTCATCTCTCAAGCAAACATTTTTTTTTTTAAACGATCTCTCTAAAAATGTAACTTTTATGCAATTTTATTTGAAAAAATAATTTTGAATAAAAATGGCCGCTTGGCATATGGAAAAAGAAGTGGTTAGCCTGTATTTGTTTTCCTCAGTCACACGACTTGCTCTTTTACTATATAGATTACGTATGATAGGATTCAATTGAAAAAATAAAACTTTTATTAATATCTTTTTAAGTTTTGGTTCGATTTTTATAAAATTTGAAATGACTCGACAAAATTCTGCAGCGATTATACATATTAAATTTCAAGCCATTCGGTTGGGTAGTTTTTGCGCTGTTACATGCGGACGGACGGACAGACAGACGAACCAGATGACGACTATAGGTGCTACGTATTTATATAATTACGAACGCACCTAAAAAGTAGCCTAGTGGCAGCACTGAATAAGAGCAAAATGCTGCACTTTAAAAGAAAGCTATCAGGTAATTCAAGTTTTTCATTTATTTACAGGTGCTGTTAGATACGCTGTTTGATTTTCTCCAATTCCCATGCCATTAAAAGATTCCCTTACACTTAAATATCCGGTCCAAAATGTTTGCTCCTTTGTAGTGTTTTCTGGAATAGAATTTTTGTGGGAATCAAATAAATATTAAGGTACTTCCTTAGGTGTTGTCTTACTCTAAAGGCGGAAGAAATCTTACGACATGATTTATGGGTCTTTATAAGATTTCTACTAAAGTGCCTTTGGATTAAGGGACTTCATTACTCAAAATCATCTTGAAGAATCCGCCGGAAACACTTTTATGAATGAATGCGAATTAGGATTCAACAGTTGAGGTTTAAAATATCCAAGTTCCTTTACAAAGCGGATTGTCGTAGCTTAAGATATGAAGTTGTAATTTAATGCCACTACTTTTTCACGGTGTTTAGCCTCATGACTGAAGTTTACAACTGTTGGTACAATGCATATAAAAGGTTTCACACGTCTCCTTATGTTTTTACTTAAATGTTGAACGGTCAATTCATCAGAATACATTCACTTTTTTTTTTCGGTTAGAGAATGTTACAATCATTATTTTATGTGTGTTTAAATATAAAAAAAAAGATTAACAATGAACAATGATTAGAACAATGTTGCGCCATTGGGCTACTTTTTTAAAAATTGCTGTATTGGCACCACTTTTTTGAAATTGTATAATTCGCCTTCTTTTTGTATTATTTAATTTGTCATTAAATAAGGCGAATTTTACTTTCTCAAAAGACTGGTGGTAATCAAGAAAATTGAATAAAATAAAAGGGGCGAATTTGCAACACTATACTAGAGCACAAATTAAAACAGAAACATTTTTAATAAATTATAAAATTATGCACATTCGTATTCATTTCAAATTCAGTTTAGACCCATAAATTTTATTTAGTAATTGAAGTAAAGTGTATTCCGAGTTCAAGAAAGTAGCATTTTATTAAAAACAATTTCTGGGTCAAAAATGATTTTTTTGAGCCGCAGATTAAAGGCCGAAAAATACGGTAGCCGTACATAAAAAATTTCAGTGTGACCCTCGTATTAATCGATTTCATAAAATTCTGTACCTTTTTATACGTAACTTAGTAATTTATAATATATATAATATATATCTATGATTAAAGGCGACCGGGAGGGACACTATGCTCTATAGACTTCTACTAGTCTGAGCATAGGCTATCAAATCAAACTCTTAGGCTATCAAATCAAACCAAATATATATGATAAATATTTAAAGAATAAAAGCCGAGGTCGATATTTTTGGGACACCCTGTATAATAATTTAAAAATCTAGCCGAAATTTCAATTAAAAGTTATTTTCATCTACATTCTATAGGCTATAATACATCGGGCATCTTTAACCCGTGTAGCACGGGTTGAAACGCCTGATTTCTAGTAAAACGTCAATGTATCTCCAGTATTGTAAATATTCCCATTTAACACTGATGATTTTGTTATAATAGCATTACAATGAAACTATTTCAATCAAATAAATGAAAAGCAAACATAATACTTACAGCTTTGATTTGTTCTTAGTCGAATGATAAACGTCGGAGTAGTTGTATAACTTGGCAAAATACGAACGATTATTATTCATAAATTTGAAGCAAATTCAAATTAATAGGATATCAAAATCGTTCAGAAAGAACTACTGTCTCCTTAGATGATAACATTTTGCTGTAAGTTACAATGAATGATTAAATTCGTTATCATCCCCTTTAACCCTTTCCGGCACAGTGGTCCCACTCCGGGCACACCTAATTTTAATTCCAAACTTGCATTCGACACCAAGAATATTTTAATAAAATTATGTTTCTATAATGAAAGCTTAAAATAAGGAGTTCATATTTTCTAAAACAGTCGTTTGAAAATTCCGGTGTCGGTCAGCAATTTCTCATTTTTCGAACAGACTTTGTCTGTGCCGGAAAGGGTTAAAAATGTAAAATTAAGTACACGAAATCATTAGTTAACTGGTAGCTTTAACATGTTTTTTTTCTTTTTATCATGAAAAATTGTAAAAATGTATCAACTTAAAATATCATATTTTTACCACCGGATAAATTACAAAAAGAAAATAAAGGATAAAAATGTTTAAATATTTTGGAGAGTTACTTTTAGAGTTACCCATGGAATAATTCTGGTTATGTGGGATAGCATTTAATTAGAACAACCGTTAAAATGGGGCAAAATGCCATTTTTACTTCTGATAATTGGCGCAGCTGCTTTATTGGGACAAAGCGAGAAGATACCATGGTGTCCTATTTAGCCACAATATACTGTATACAAATACCAAGATAATACTTTTTTTTTTTTAACTTACAATTATTGTCTGAAGTGCATCCCCGTTCAGAAAATACATATGTATCTGATAGAAAAACACTCTATTTCATCCATTTTTTAACATTGCTAGGATATTTTGGGGCAAGTTTTATATGGATATACGTATTTCATAGATTTATGATAGAAATGGAAAACATACACCACTTTTTTTCATATAACGTCCGCTGAAACTCAATAGCCCCTGCAGCTGTCGGGCTTTACGGGGACGAGCTTTACCCCGTTTATACCCCTTTCCTGCTCTTTTATGGGGCTGGGAGATCCACCTCTTGGGTGGCGTAACACTAAAAATGGGTGCCACGCCCCTCTGACTCGCAGCCCCAGGGGCTTCTCGCTTTCATAGTTAGTAATGACCAGAATTAGTCATTAAATAAATGGTGTATGCTGCTGATGAACTATCTGTAATGACACCCTCAAGTCGCTTAGGATCGGAGCTGTTTCAACGAGATTTGATGTTTCATTTGTTTTGAAGCACGCACTTACCTTACTTTCCCCCACTAATGTCATTACGATAATTACCGCAGTGCAAGCTACCGAGCATGTTATGAGTAAATGAATGTGTGAAAAGGTGTAACGGTTGGTTAGGAAATGCCATCAGAGAATTGGCGAAATAGTTTCATTTAGTCATCCTGCCATTTATTTTCATGTTGTAATTTGTTCGATGGTCAGAAACGATTTTTGTTGTTCCTGCATTTTTATAGTTCTGCGTGATGTAACGTGAAAATTTTATGTTAAAACTACCAATTAACAAATGATTTTAGCCTACTTCATTTTACGCACGTAAAGCGGATGATGAATTCATCATTCATTCATTTTAATAAACCGTAACGTACTTCTCCATCAGTCAACGATAGTTCTTTCTGAACAATGTTTCATAGTATATTTATTTGAATTTGTTTCAAAGTTATGGATAGTATTGTTTACATATTTTTTTTTCTATTAGGCTAATAACAAATCAACATTGATCAATTACTATGCTTAACCCATTCCGGCACAGTGGTCCCACTCCGGGTACACCTAATTTTAATTCCAAACTTGCATTCGGCACCAAGAATATTTTAATAAAATTTTGCTTCCATAATGAAAGCTTAAAATAAGGAGTTCTTATTTTCTAAAAAAGTCGTTTGTAAATTCCGGTGTCAGTCAGTAATTTCGTATTTTACGAACAGAATTTGTCTGTGCCGGAAAGGGTTAATTTACATTTATTATGATTGGAATACAGCAGGAAATATTTATTGGGCTGTCAGGAAAATTCGTGCCGTTTGGGAAAATTAATTCGTACCGGAAAATTCTGCCTTAATTATTAGACATTAGCTATCGGAATTAATGTCTAATAATTAAATAATAGAATTTTCCGGTATAAATTAATTTTCCCAAACGGCACGAATTTTCCGGACAACCCAATATAATGCACACCTTGAGACGTGAGGTTGTGCGTATTACATAATTTTGCTTTATGTAGATCACATTTCACGCATCGGTTAACTTACCTTGTAAATATGGCTAAATATGTCTGGAACATATCAATATACAGTAGAATATCTTTTTATTGCATTTATTGTAGGCAAAAGTTGCGCAAGTTGAAAACTTTCGCATAATATAGATTATTTCACACTTTATTAAAATATCTTATAAACATGATTCCAAAATGCTTGGAACAAATCATCATATTACTCATTTTCAAAATTTTTAAATTTAATAATAGTAATTTGTCATTAAAAACTATGAATTAAGGCGATAAAATTGAGTTAATGTCGGAAACTTAGTCCTCTAGAGCAGGGTTTCCCAACCTTTTTTCTCTCACGTACCCCAGGTTGGGAATCCTTGCTCTAGAGCAGTCATACTTAACCTTTTCTTCTTGTGGGACAGAAATATATGTTTGAGGTGTTAGGCGGGCCGCAACAAACTTAAAAGGGTAATAAAAGAGTAATTTAAATAGTAAGATAACACGTATAGTAAATCAAAGTAATATAATAAAGTTAATACTCTCAGTAAGGTTGAAAAATTGTCGAGGAAGAAATGTTACCAGACAATTTTAACACTAGTACTTCCAAACAATAAACTTCGTAATTGATTTCTATTGCAAATGTTGTAGAAATCGACGCGAAGTTTGTTGTTTGAAAATAGTGGTGTAAAACTATATTGATGCCAATTTTTTTCTGCAACAAAAGTTTAACCCTAAAAAGTTGCATTAGCTGTATAATAAGTGCAAAACGCAAACGTTTAAATCAGTAATTTGGATTTCAGAAGCAACGCGTTCGTGCATGCGACGGTTATTAAGCCTACTTTGGCGATCGCTTTCGCTTGACGGCGTTCTCGATCCAATCTATTTCGATTTTCTCTTCTTAATTCGGCTTTTTCGTCACTTTCAATCATTCGCCGAGATCTTTTACAGGCATTTCTAATCATATTTTGAAGCTCCATAATTGCAGCGGAAGTGCGAGACGTAAATAATCCCGATTTACTTCGGCCTAAATCCTTCAAAAGGAGTTTTACGCAATAACCAATGAGATGTGTTTCATTCGGGCGTTGCCATTAAACAATTAAGAAATAATCGCAATTTCTGTACCACGTACGATAGCGTAATGTGTATCTAGATATGTTCAAAAATACTTGACTTACATAATATAAGTCTTTGGACCGCGTTGGTACCATTAGAGTAAAGAGGAAATAAAAATAATGAATTCCAATAATAAAGTAAAAGAAAAATATAAATATTATGAAAATATCATATGTGTTGCCGCATAAATTTAAAAAAAATGGACATCATCTACTTTGATTACGGGAAAAGGTTAGCGAATAGAAGAGAAAATACACTCCTTTAAATACAGAAATAATCGTATATTATATTAAAATACAATTTCTTTGTATAAAGGAATCACCAAAACAACAGCAATATTATTACAAGAATTAAATATTTATATTTTAAATAATATTGATTTTGAAGAATGCATTGGTGCAGGTTTTGAACTAGTTGCCATCAAATATTTTCTATTGTTTTCAGAAAAAAAAATAAATATCAAAGGAAAATTAAAGAATAAATAAAATAGAAATTTCCAAAACCATTCGAAAGTTAAAAATCGTGAAACAATTTATATGTTTTAGGAAAAATATACATAATTAATGAAACGGGGAAAAGATTCAATTTGATTTATTTAACTCAAATAAAAATTGTACATTCCCTGTAATTACTTTTATTTGAAATTGGAGAAGTCGATTTTATTTTATTACGCTGATTACTGTACTTGTTTTAATAAGTAAAAGAAAATTAAATGCTCGTTATTGACTTATGCTTCAAAGAGAACGTATGTTTAAGAAAATAATAAACTTACATTTTCCGATTATTTTACTGTTTCTGTTTGTTTCAGAAAATCAATTCAGAATTATTAAATATTCTACATTTTTTTAAACAAAAAATTTAATTTAATTTTAATTTTTATATTATTAAATAAAGTTATCAGATTGCTAAAACAAAAACCAATCAACCATGTAAAGAATTAAAACATCAATGCGAAGGTCCAGTAAAAGGTAAAGCTGAGTTAATTTATCTTAATCTATTGTAATGAATTTTGCTTAACCCCTTGGGGACGAGCGACACGTATACGTGACGCATGTGATGCTCAGAATCCTCGATTATTCCCACCAGTTATTTTTTATTGTAAACTATGCCTTTTTTAATCAAAGCAATTTTGCGTTTCAAATAGGCGAAAATTTCTGTTTTGAAAAACCGGTGTTTAAAGATTAAAAATTCTGTAACGGACGCTCGTCCCGAAGGGGTTAATGCTATAAAATACAATTATAAAAATAATTTTATTATTTTTTCATACAATCTTAAAGTTGAATTATCGTAAAAAATCATTAAACTTATGCAATACAAACTTTGTTTTTCAATTTTAATTTTGGAAATATATTTAAAAGTAAATATTTTATTTGTTATAGATAGCACAGCTTCCAACTTCTTTGCTTTTTTAAATCAAATAAACATGTTTTGAACCAAAATATAAATAATGATAAATTGTGCAGTGAAATTTCTTTAATAAAATGTAGAAAATTTATTATTAAGTAAAATTTCTAGTTCAAATATTTTTACTTCACATAAAAAAGGCGTAGTAGTTGGTATAGAATATGAATATGTAGATGAAATACAGTCATAAATTTGGATAGACTTCGAACATTGTTGGAATACCTAAACAAAATTGAAATTTCTCTTTAATATTTTAATTAAATCGGAATACCAAGAAAAACTGACAGTCCATCATATGTGAGTCATGGAAATTATTGGGAAGGTGTAGTTTGGAATGTAAACAATCAGATTAATATTAAAGCGTTTTTTAGTCCAACCAAAAATAGTCATTTTTTAAGGCCATTCTGTGTGTATATAGGAAGTATATAGGAAGTTGGAGGCAATAAGCGATCTTAGGTTGGTCATAGGTCTAAACTTGTAAGGTTTCATGAAGGTAATGTCTCGCTGATAATTTCTGAAATGTTTTTCTTATTTCCTTTAATTGATATGAAAACTGTTCTTAGGTTTACTAATGTCTAATAATTTATTTACGAAAAAATACCTACTTTTGCGGAAAATAATTGTTTTTTCTCGAAATTTGTCAATTTTCGTTATATTGTGCCAATAAGAAAATAACATATAAAAACTTGGAATAAATAATATGTACTTTTCTTTCAAAGATCTACCAATTATTTCCTAATTGTATCATGTTAGAATAATTTTGCATCAATGTAGTTTTGACTAGCCCTGTATTTTATATTTATTTCTTCAGTGCAACAAAACAGTCAAATCCCGAGAGCAGAATCAACCTAGCTCTGTTCAGTCTTCAGCCACAAGTTGAAACTCCTCCACAAAAATTCCCCTAACCCTTTATGGCATGATCTTGAGCTAGACAACAGTCGACGTTGCATATCAAAATGTTTTGCGATGGCTTTAGACTTCTTTTTATGCCTAACTATTGTCCAACCAACCCATTTTATAGAACGATCATGGAACGATCATTAACAGCAGAACTGCAGCTGTTACATATACATATATGTTACATATACATATAATACAGTGCAAATCAAAATCATGTTAACACTTAAATGAGAAAATGTTTAGTCAATATAATGTTAATACTTAAATGGGAAAATGTTTAATCAAAATAATGTTAACACTCTATTTCCATTTGAGAAAACATTTATTGAACATATTTAGAAATATATTTTAATATTTATTGAACATATTTAAACATATTTTTTAATGTTTATTGAATATATTTAAACATATTTTTTAATATTTATTGAACATATTTAAATATATATTTTAATATTTATACTTAAATTTTATTTTAATATTTTACAGACAATTTTGATTAAACATTTGTCATTTTAAGTATTAACATTATATTGACTAAACGTTATCTTATTTAAGTGTTAACATAATTTTGAATTGCACTATTTGACTTGAACTGCAGCTCTAAGGCATTAATAGCAGTATTCGACATATTTACTATTTAACGTAAAGTCAGATTAACATTAATATTTTAATATTAATACTTAAATGGAAAAATGTTTTGTCAAAATAATGTTAACACTCAGTTCCCATTTGGGAATACATTTATTAAACGTAGTACTTAAATATATATTTTAATATTTATTGAACATATTTAACGCAAAGTTTTCACTTGTCACCTATTGCGTATATTGGAAACAAAGAAATCATATTTATTAATTCAGTATAACAAAACAGTCAGATCCCAGGAGTAATAAATCCACCTAGCTCTGCTGAGCCTTCAGCCGCAAGTTGAACTTCCCCTAGAAAAGCGCCCACAACCTTTTATGACATGATCCTGTGCTAGACAACAGTTGACGTTGCAAATAAATATGTTTTGTGATGGCTTCAGACACTTTTTTATATCTAACAATCCATTTTGTAGAACCGACCCATGTTGTAGAACGATCATAGGACGATCATTAACAGCAGAACTGCAGGTCTAAAGCATTAATAGCAATATTCGACATATACAGCGCAAGTCAAAATTATGTTTACACTTAAATGGGAAAACGTTTAGTCAATATAATGTTAATACTTAAAATGGAAAATGTTTAATCAAAATAATGTTAACAATCCAGTCTTATTTGTGAAAACATTTATTGAACATATTTAACGTAAAGTTTTCATTTGTCACCCATTACGTATATTTGAAACAAAGAAAAACGGTTTCTCACTTATATGTTAACATAATTTTATGTTAAAATAATTTTGACTAACCCTGTATTTCATATTCATTAATTCAGTATAATAAAACAGTCAGATTACAGGAGTAATAAATCTACCTAGCTCTATGGAGCCTTCAGCCGCAAGTTGAACCTCCCGCACAAAAGCACCCATAACCCTTTATGGCATGATCCTGTGCTAGACAACAGTTGACGTTGCATATCAAAATGTTTTACGATGGCTTTAGACACTTTTTTATCCCTAACTATTGTCCAAGAAACCCATTTTGTAGTACGATCGTGGAACGATCATTAACAGCAGAACTGCAGTTCTAAGGCATTAGTAGCAATATTCGACATATAAGTGCAAGTCAAAATTATGTTAACACTTAAATGAGAGAAAGTTTAGTCAATATGATGTTAAAACTTAAAATGGAAAATGTTTAATCAAAATAATGTTAACACTCCATTCTCATTTGGGAAAATATTTTTGAACATATTTAAATACATATTTAAATATTTACTGAACATATTTAATTTAGAGTTTTCATTTGTCACCCATTACATATATTTGAAACAAAAGAAAACGGTTTCTCACTTAATTGTTAACATAATTTTGTGTTAAAGTAATTTTGACTAGCCCTGTATTTCATATTTATTAATCCAGTATAACAAAACAGTCAGATCCCAGGAGTAATAAATCCACCTAGCTCTGTTCAGCCTTCAGCCGCAAGTTGAACCTCCCCCACAAAAGCACCCATAACCCTTTATGGCATGATCCTGTGCTAGACAACAGTTGACGTTGCATATCAAAATGTTTTACGATGGCTTTAGACACTTTTTTATCCCTAACTATTGTCCAACCAACCCATTTTGTAGAACGATCGTGGGACGATCATTAACAGCAGAACGGCGATCAAAAAGCTTGAGTTCTCCTTTTATTTTAAAAGGGAACTGTTGACTGATGGTACAAAAAGGGTTGGTGTGCGTAATTGCCATGACAGCAGCCGGAGTAGATGTTGAAAAGGGTGGACGTAAAAACAGGGCAGGTTGAACCTGGTGTGCGTCATGCTGCGATTGTGGTTTCCTCAAACTTTTATTCATCCTCATTGTTATGTTACTATATTCATAAATATTCAAATTTTTGCAAAAGGGTTTTTTCACCTCATTCGCGAACTTCCTTCCGCCATTCGATATGAATACAGTAGTTGCTTTGCTACAATAAAGCTAGCATTCATGCTGCATATTCAAAGAGACAGTATCACGAATACATTAACAATAATGTAAATAATGTGCAGTTCAAATAAATAAACGTAAAGTTATTTTTCTGGTAACAATAAAGGTTTATATTTAACGTTAAACATACCTGGAATTTCATTGAAATAAAAATATTCCACACCAGAATTTTTATTTAAAAATATTTAAATGATTTATTTAACTCTCCTATGTGAGGCACATTATAATTATTTTATAAAGAAATTTCTGTTTCGAGTCGAAATATTTTCATTTGATACCGGTGAAATGATCGCTTTTTGTTAAATTTGGTGTTAAAAAATCAAATTCCAGAATTTATATTAAAATTACCAGGCGATCCGACCCAGGCTATCTGGGTTAAAAAATATCCGATATGTTGCCTGATATAAAGAACGTAGGTGAAAATTGTTTATAATTGAAATATCTATTGAAGTTTTTTTTAATTTAGCATATTTTTTTTTTAGTTGCCCGTCATCAACATCAAAAAGAATTTTTGGTTTTTTAGTATTAGCAGCACGCCAGGACTTTTCTCTCTATATACCTCTATCTCTATCCCTATGTCTAACTCACAATCTCTGTTTTTTATCTCTATCTTTCGCTCTCTCTATATATCTATCCTATTCCTAACACTATATCTCTCCTATCTCTAATTCTATATTTCTGCAATCCCTATCGTTATATCTCTCTGTATCTCTCTCTATTTGTATATGTGTATCTATCAAAATTATACTACAAACCGCGAACGTAAGAGTTTCATAAATTCGATTCATATGCTTGTTTCATATATTCGAATTCATATATTAATCGTTTCATAAATTGGATTCATATATTTGTTTCATATATTCGAATTCATATATTAGTCGTTTCATAAATGTATTTCATATATTCGAATTCATATATTAGTCGTTTCATAAATTCGATTGATATATTTCGTCCATGTCATACACCCAAATCAATCAAAAATTGTTAAAAAAAGATATAATTAACTTTTCTTTTCTAGAACTTGTAAAAATATTTTCGTGACAGTATATCGTCTATTATTTAACGCTTTTCAAGCAGGAAGTAATGAGACAAAATAAGTCATAAACCAGACAAATTAGTTTCGAGTTTTCATATTGAATTTTATCAGGCTACACAAAGAAAAAAAATAAAGAAGACAATTCCAGAGAGAAGAATACAAAGTATCTGTATGTTTACAAAATAAATAAATAAACCTATCTAATTTTTCTTTTACATATCCCAACGCATTAAAAACACCAAATCAATGACCAACAACAACAATAACAAAAAAACTTCAGGCGAACAGATAAATAACTGTTGTTGGGAAACCAGAAATTATGTCCATAAAACCTGTTATGAGAATTTTTCCGTGACTATTTTGTTGTTTTTATGCCGTTTTTATGTTTTTCAATAGAGGGAGGGGTGTAGCAGAGGGGAAGTTTGCAAAGGAAATTGTGGCGTCCTAATTTTATGTTCTACTTTCACGACGGGATGCGCTTTCCTTTTCGTAACTGATTTGCATCAAAATTGCAGTATAAATAGATTGTGCAAGGGTAAATCTGGATTTCCGAGGCGGGAATAACCAAAAAGCATGAATTAAGATGAGCATAACTGGGCCATATTTAGTTTATGGTGTGAATTATTTATTTTCTTTTTTTCTGAAAAGAATGATTAAACGTGACATGTTTAAGAAAGATGTTTGTGTGATGTAGTACTTTTGTAGTACTTATAAGTGAAAGGGTTTTTTTTAATTTAGATTTCACGGAATATGCTTTCAAAGAAAATAAAATCTAATCTGATTGAACACGATTTCACTTTCAGATAAATTAGAAACGTTTTCATGGAATATACATATGAACGTACGTATTTTTATTTTATTTTGTAATAAAAAGATCTTTGAAAAAATGATAGATTCAAAATTAAAAAAAAATATTAGAAATTAGAAAAATTATTTTTTAGTAGAAAATGACATAAGTACCGATATTTGTTGTGCTTAAGTTGTGCATAAACCTTTAATAGTTGGAAAATTACTACTTATATGGCCACAGTGTCTTTGATTTGATTTGATAGCCTAAGAGGTACTGCTCAGAATAGTACAAGTCTGTAGAGCATAGTGTCCCGCCCAGTCTCCTTTATTAAGGCCTTAAAAAATACAATCTACGGCCGAAGCTGGAACCGCCGTTAAACGCGATAAGGGCGCGATTGAAGGTTTAGAAACAGTAAAAATAAACTATGGTCAAAGACCAGATCCCATATAAGACGGCCCTGCCAGGGAAGGACCCTCTACTCGACGCTTAGCAGAGACTGAGTAGAAATTGTGCATTGGGAGTGACAGCTGACGACTACACGGTAAGATTAGAGAATTCTGTCAAAAAATATAGATTTTATGCAGCTTTCTGTTAAGGGTGTCCCACTTTAGAATATTAGAAAGCCATTACTGGGCAGAGAAATATTGTATGGCTCTTGTCGCAGTATTTGGTCTATACGTAGCCTTATACTGTATATAGCACCACAGGCCCAAGATACCCAAAAGCCGAATTGGGTACCGCAGACCATTATGCTATATTAATTGTTGCACCGTGGAGTTTAGGTTTCTCTTATTTATTTAAAATAAGGAAATTTGAAGCCGTACTTCCAGACTAAATTTCCTTTGTCTTCTATTGATCTCTCTCGAGACATCTTCGAACCATAACCAAATATTCAATTCTAATGGCATTTCTATTCTTTAAGCCCTTTCTCTAAACTCCTGCTTATGTAACAAATACAACATGTCATTTTCCATTTTTAGGTTATTTCGATATCGCCCAATCGAAATTTCGGAGTTATCATTAATCACCCAGAACCGGCTGTGTTTTGTTTCCGACATTTTCTCCGCAAACATCAGAACCTCCACCCCCACCCCCCCTGCCGTGGCATTGTAATGGCTTAATCAAATTACACAAGCTCTTCTGCTTGCTCGCTATTTATACAAATCCCAATCCTGCAAAACCAGGCCACTAAAAGCACGCTATCGTCATGTTTGTACCTCCACCACCCCCAGGCTTCAAAAAACATAAATGAATGAAACGTAAAGGGGGCTTCGATAACGACACTTGAGACCCTCAGATGCCCCCCTTCCCCCCTTCTATCAATTACAGGGGCCGTCGTTTAATTGCGTTAGGGATTGGCGTCAAGTCGCAGTGATTAATCGAGGCGAATGGAACATGTGGCTGTCATAATCGCATTAAGCGGACCATTCCCCTATATTCAATTACAGGGCCCAGCTCTATTTTATGCGTCTGTCTTATGTCTTTTCAACAAATTCCTTGTGATTTGCTGATTTTTTTAGCTTCTTTTATACAAATCATTAATAAATTGCAATGTGATTTGCTGATTATTTGCAATTTTGTTATATACAAATCAATTTTTTATTCCATTTGGGTTATTGTATTTAATTGTGTCTGAATTAATATGTTGTTAAAATTGTAAATATAAGTAATTAAAATTGTTTATGTGCTTTAATATGTAATTTCTGATCTATGAATAATTATTAATTCATCGTTGCTATTGTCATCTAAAGCTGCATGGTTTGCTGGCCTGTGATTCTTTCCAACATGTAAAAATGTTAGAAATGGTTGGGATAGGATATCGACCAGGGTGGGTCAGAATAGCAGCATGTTACGCTGAAGGTTCCAAGTTCGATCCTGGCCCAGGTGAATTTTTCACTCACGTTGGGTTATTGTATTTAATTGTGTCTGAATTAATATATTCTTAAAACTGTAAATCCTAACAAATTAATCCACGCTTACAAATAACAAAAGTGTTTTTATTTCATGTTGAAAAAAAAAAACTATTTTATTAACGAACAAAAACATATAGTGACAAGATTTAGTTTATATGTCTGACTTTTAATTTTTAAAGAAAATTTTTTGTCAGTTCGTTGCATAGAAATGACAAGGTTCTATGATTAAGAAGCTTAATCGGTTTCGCAGCCCGTTCCCCCTTTTCAAGGCTACCGAGAAGGCAACCCGATCACAGAAGATCTCGATGGAAAAATTTAAAAGCCACATTCAAAAATTTTTAAGCCATCATCGACTTGGGAAGGTTGGGGCGATACATTGGACGATAAAAATTCGCTTAAATTACGATGGACGATCTAAGTGCTTTCGATCTTTTTCTTTGTTCTTAATTCCTTTCAAGTAATGTCCACTACTATACAGTTCCAAAAAACTGCGGCAAAGTCCGCTTTCGGTACTGCATGGAGAACACACATGGCATGGCTTTGAATGTCTGGATCCGAAAATGGCTTTACTTTTAACGCTTGCTTTATATATGGAAACAAAAAGAAATCTGATGGAGCAAGATTAGGTGAGCACGGTGAATTAATGAGGGTTACAACTATTGTTTGGGTTGTAAACTATATCAAAACGACGACGACCGAATGTGGCTGAGAAACTTCAATACCTTGTAATGAGTGTTCTCCGTGAGATACCGAAAGAAGACTTTACCCATTGGTGTAGTCGTAAAAAAACACAGGTAATACGCTATAGAGTATACGCTTACACTCTTATTTCAAAAAGAGAGGTATACTGAATTTCTTAGAAATATCCAGAGTGTATACGGTGGTATACGCCGTATATCCTCCGCTACAGCCCTGACTTTGCCCGCAATTTTTATGAAATTTGTAGTCGTTGTTTAAAATGAACTTTAAACGAAGGAGTATAAACTGTTTTCCTTATTTAGATAATAACATATTGTTTATTAGTGCTTTCACTGAACTTCATTTTCATATCTTGTATACCTTTTAAAATAAAATTAAGTATTTATTAATTTTAGCACTCTGTCATAAAAATAGAATTTGCCAATTAGACAATGTTTTCCTCTAGATTTTTTTAGCATATTTATTTTTATCGTCATTATTATTATTTATATTGATTTGAATAAATAGCTCCCTAGGTGTGTCTTTCGCCAAGCTTGGCATGAAATAACAGCTATTCTAAATAATAAGCATAAATAATAAGCATAAATGATTTGAATAAATAGCTCCCTCGGTGTGTCTTTCGCCAAGCTTGGCATGAAATAGCAGCGATTCTGGCAAAAATGTGGTGCTCGAGGCTTCAAATGTAGCAAGAGCATTATGAGTGCAGTTATGTATCAAGACATTTTTGCATATTTACAAAATGGTTAGGAAATGTGTATGTACCAAATCTTTATGAAAATATTTAAATTCGCCAAACCAGTAAGTTTTAAGAAAATAAATTATACGAGAAATATCTGAAACAAACAAAGAACAACAACAACAAAAATACGTGCAATTCCTGTTTTAAAAATTTGTAATTTTTTTTCATACCTCATAGTATTAAAATTGCATTAACATATAACGTAAATATATTATTTCTAAAATAACCACTAAAATGCGTTACAAACTTTAAAGAATACCTATTTTTATTTTGCAATTTATTATATGTATAAACATTTGAAAAACAAACCAGGTTACAACAATGAAATTAATTTTGCGCCAGGTATCGCTCAATAAAATACGCCAATTGGCGACATATCCCTTATGTGACTTTTCACGTGATTTCATTATTTTTAGGGTTTCGTTAATCTGACGAAACCGAGGACGAAACCCTATTCATCTTATTTATCTGTCAGTCTGTCTGTCACAGAGTTCGTTCTCGTAAACTGTTTAAGTTAGCGACTTGAAATTTTGCATACTTATAGCTGAATACTTCTTGTTACACGACATATCATAAAAATTTGAAAAGGGTCTTATATTATTTTAATTAAATGAATTCAGTTAATGACATCCGACCATTTTTGCGATTTAGATCTTAAAACAGAACCTTAATTTCAATCTTTTTCGCGTAGGCTAGGTGGTTTAGTGGTACCGCGTTTTTCTTCTTACCCAAAGGTTCCCGGTTCTATTCTCGACGATGAAAGTTGAAATCGTCGATTTTTCCCCTCGGACTATATTTTGTTGTCCGGTGGATTTAATTAAAGAACTTTCGTTTTTTTTTTTTTGCCATTTTAAGGGTTTTGTTTTTTTTAGCTAAAATTAAATCATGTAATTAAATATGCTCTTTAGGTAGACAAACATATGCTGTTACAATTGTCTGAAAAGCAGTTCTTGAATATTTTTCATTTCATTAAAAAAATAGCTTCCTCTTGTTAGCATTTTATTATTAAATTTTATAATGCTGCCATCTATGTTCTTATTCATAAAGTGCATTGATAAATGTTAAGGATTTAATAAGCATAAATTAATGATTTGGATTTATTAATTAAAGGATAAAGTGTTTTGAAAGCAATATTAAACGAAACCCTTTGTGCTATCTTCGATCGCATTTACCCACTTGTTAATAACTTACGACTGTTGAGGCTACTAAAATTATACTTTTAGAGTATTTCGTACTTATACATACTTCGAAAAATCGATCTTCCCTGTTCATTTTTTGACTAATCATAGTTTTACTGTATTAATTTTAGATTTATAATTTTAGATTTATAATTTTAGATTTATTATCTCAGAAAGACGATTAAAGTAAATAATTATCAAGGTGATCTTGAATGATATTTACATTTGAAGTTTTTCATTAAAATAATTTGCATCAATTCGCGGAACAAAATCAATTCAAGAAATTCTCTCTGTGGAGAGTTCATGATGCTTGTAATTATTTTTTTCTATTCAAATAGAAATTGAAAGAAAAAACATTCGTCCATTGAATGAAATCATAGTAGTGATTTTTATTCAATATTAGTTTCATTTTATCAAAAAGATAATTTTTAAAACTCATTTCCTCATTTACAAAATAAACATAGTTAATTTAAATGTTGTTAAAAGTGTATTATGTTAAAGGATACAACTTTTTTTTACTTTATTAAAAGTACAAAAAAAAAAAAAAGTATAAAGCTATACAGCAGTAAAAAGAAAATTACATTGAAATCAATTTATGAAAAGTAATGCATTACCAATTAAAATGTGATTGAAAAGTGAATTACTATTTTTTTTTTTAATATTTATTTTTATTTTTATTTTTATTTTAAGTAATTTTTTTTTAGTGATGTAAAGTTTCTACGACTTAAAAAAGAGACACAGCAGCACAAATAACGTTTTATAATAATTATTAATAATAACTATAATAACTATAAATCACTATCATATAATGAGTATTCAAGATATTGTACCAATTAAGTTAATAGTTTAAATCGAATAAAATTATTCTGAGAATTTCTGTGTGTGTGTGTGTGTGTGTCAGCCTTAACGAATGAAATATAGCACGATTACTATTCGGAAATATTGCTAACAAAAATTATCATAGTAGTTGGCAAATATGCATAAACGTATATTTCCAATTAACTATCAATATTTGAGCGATATTTATAATAAATTGCTCACATTTACAACAATGTCAATAATTATTATTTATGTATAAAGTGATTAAACATAATACTGGTGCAATATTCTTATTTTTACAATTTAAATATATTTTCTAAAGATAAATAATTAAATTGAAGCTATTATTTAATTGCACCATCACGAAAAAGAAAATACTACAAGAAAATGCTATATATTCAACATTTCTAATTTTTAAATCGAGTTTCCAGTGTACAAAAGTCATATAATTATCCCATAATGATAAATGACAATGATATATCAATTCAATTTACGTCATGTTGCAGTATAAAATGGATATTTCACCGCTGCACGACCTGTTTTGAGTTAGCAATTTGCTACTTTTACCAGAAAAAATTCTCGTTTTTTCAGGTCAAATAACCTGATTTGTCAGTTTTGGTAAGGAAAGTAATGTATAGTAAACCTTTTAAATTATTACGACAGTTACACAATGACATATATATCTCCAGAAATATCATGCGGGTCTGCAATTTGTCGCAACAGGGTGCTACTACTTTTTGGAGTTATAAAACTGGTTTATTTGACAAGCACGTAGTTTCGAGAATATTTTAATAAATATAGTTTTAAAAAGAGTCATAAACAAGGGAAGAAAAAAACGAAGTTGTGTTTACTAACGAATGTAGAAAGCTACTAAAATGAAACAGAAGTAATGCATTACAACTTTTAAAAATAATTTTGAAAATAAGCGATATAGAATGCACATAAGCGATAAGTTTTCTGTAAGAGTTATTACATAATACATAAATTCATAATTAACATGTGGATAATAATTAGTTTCTGAAAGCACTATATAAGAGCAATAAATAAATATCCTTATTGATTGCAAAGTTATTATAATCACATATCATGTCAATTACTGATACGATAACATAGCATTATCATATCAGTAACAATTTTATACACTTTCATAAATTGCATAAAATTGATAAGTACTACATTCCAAATTTTATTTGAAAGTAAACGATACAGAAAGCACATGCGCCATACGTTTTCAGTAAAACTTATTACATAATACGTAGATTCATAATTAACATGTGGATAATAATGAGTTTCTAAAAGTCCTATATAAGAGCAATCAATAAATATATTTAATGATTGCATCGTTATTATAATATCACATCATATCAATAACTGATATGATAACATAGCATTATCATATCAACATCATGCAATTTCATAAACTACATACAGTTGATAAGATATATATTGATTGTTATGCGATATATCTAATATATATTACATTAAAATCTGTTTGTATTTAACAACTACTTTTTCTGGATTATGAACGTTCTGCGATTAAATTAACGCCCGTTATTCCTATGGATCCGAGAATGTCATAATAACTGCATGAATTTTAAATTTTGATCCAGTTTAAAGATATTAATTTGTCTAATATTTATGAAATTTCTGTAAAAGGTGGCAACTAAATTACTCAATTTTTGTTGAAAAATGGAAAGAAAAAAGGTAAATAACAAGATATTGTCTGCTAACCAAACTAGTGAACAAATATATATATATTTTCTTTTTCATAAATAGATTTAATGATTTGTAGTTTACATTCTTTTTACAACATGTAATTAAAGAATATTCACATGAGGTATTTCCACATTTACTAAAATTACTGTACAAATCTGAAAGATTTAAATAATATTGATCCGTATGAAAAAAAAAATTCGAATTTGTTTAAAATATAGATGAATGGACAACAATAGAACATGGAGTTCGGAGCATGGAACTTTAACCTGTATTCTCAGATTAAGAAGTTTTTGTCCAAACCACAACCATCTACACTACAGAACTTGACGATTCTCGCTTGGGCGAAATCTCATCGATGAGTTACTCAAGAAAGAAATAAACTTGGTGATAATGGTTTCTCTAAGTTTTTATCCAAAATCCCACACACCAATGGAATTTTTTTACCGGTATGTTACCATTTTCTTATAAAGGCGTTCTACTGTGATTACATCAAAATCACGTTGAAAAATATAATTTTCAGTTAATTTACATCGTAAATATGATCCTTATCTATAATAAGAAATTTAGTAAAATTAATATAATTTTTTAATGTAGAATGACATAAAATTTCTTTTTTTTTCTCAGAAATTAAAAGATCTCATACGATGCAAATGCCAGGTTGCAACGCCAACTAGTGTATATATATATATATATATATATATTCCCCAAAATAAAGCGATGTCTTGCATTAAGCTTTATTGTAAAAGACGCACTATTTGTTATTTTGGGGGCATGCATTGTTTTACATGCACAATAATTTGGATTTATGTATTTACAACAATATATAATTATCCATATATTCATTTAAAATATTTTATATGTATGCGAGAATTACAATTCATGATTTTTTTTTTTTTATAGTTGGATAAAAATGGCGTCGTTTTTATAAATTTTTAATTCTACCAGTTGCAAATTTATAGACCTCTTATTCTCAGTACTGGTAAAACCAACATTCAGTGAAAATTTACGTCATTTTGACTCAATTTTAAACAAGAAAGGAAAATCATACATCACGCATCGATTATGAAACACTTTTCAACACTAACAGAATACTTTAACAAACTTTCTCTGCATAATAAGGTAAATAAAATACCTAAGTAAACATTTTAGAAAACACAAAACCCATTTGAAAACCAGATTTCAGCAATTATAGGCAATAGCCAGAAATGTACTCCCATTCTTTTGTGCAGCGTTGCGTATAATCTATAGATTTGTATATGCTCAATATAGTAATACTTCAATTTAGTTTAATATAAAAAAACACATAACACAGTTGAAAATTCTCCTACAGCAGTTTCTACCAATAGACGGAAACATATTTGAATTATTTTGTACAGTGCTTTATACTACAGTAAGATTTTTATACACGCCGCTAAAGTTTAATTCAGGCAAAAACACGCTACAAACTATTGGAATCACACTTACCAGAAATTATCATTTACAGGCGGCCATGTATCCAGTTCTGATCGTGGCCCTGTATATGATTTTATTTGTATTCAACAAACATGTCTTAGTATACTAAATACATTTCACGTTCAAAATGCATAATTCGATTAAAAACGCTGACACACAGTAATGCTTACGAATTCTTTTGTGTAACTCTGTATATGATGTATAGTATTTATACATACCACATAGAATGCAAAGATTTAGTTAAAGCCCTACCTAACGGAAACCGCACTTCCAGCAATTATTGCTTATAGATAGTACATCAGATACAGTACTGTATCCGAAATCTTCTGTGTGTCTCTGTACATAAATGATAAATGCTATGCACATCATATTATACAAAAAGTATCTTGTAGTATAAACCTGAGTAATGCATATCAATTTCATTATGTTTCAAATAGTGTAACATAATTAAAATACAATGTAAAGAGTTTTTTTCCGTAAACCATTATGTAATCGAATAATTTTGTGTGACCCTGTAAATGAATGATAAATACTTTACACTCCATATTCTACAGAAAGCATGTTTTAGTGCACATTAGAAATTGATATCAATTTCAATATGTTTGTAATACTGTAACATGATTAAAATACACCGCAAACGATTTTTTCTCAGAGACCATAATATAACAGAATTGTTTTGAGTTATACTGTAAACTAATTATAAAGGTTACACGTGCTATATTCCATAGTAAGCATCTTGTAGTGCACTTCAGCGATGCACATAAATTTCAATATATTTGAAATAGTGTAACATCATTAAAATACGCTGCAAACGATTTTCCTCCCATAGACCATAATGTAACGGCATTCTTTTGAGTGACCCTGTACACGAAGTACAAGTGCTACATACTTCATTTTCAATACCGAACGTGCCATAGTAAACCTGAATAATATATATCAATTGCATGGCAATCCGAGTATATTTACGTGAGTTAGAGAGCTGGGCAGACAGACAGACAAACGGCAAACAGACAGACAATCGAATTCGTAAACACTTTTCAACTATATTGGAAAGTGTTAAAAAAAGATTCAGTATTATGATAAAATGTAAGTTTATGATGTTTTTTTTACTGATGCAAACGTCCCACAATTCTCAAATTACGGTCCCAAATCTTCAAAGACAGGATTTTGTAAAATGGCGTCATTTTTAGTGTTCCCCCCCCCCCCCTCCTTTTTCGAAAAGAAAAAGGGCTTCTTTTAAAATTTACTAAGTTACATAAACTAAATAAGGAAATTTTAATGAAAAGATTAAATAAAAACTTGATATCATGTTTCTGTTTTAATGAATTTAGAATATAAAGTATCTTTTTTAATGGATTCATTAGTCATAAAAATACAAAAGAATTAATTATTATTCATATAAGAGAGATTATTTAATTAAGAAATTTCAAAATATAATTTCCTTCAGAATAATTGAATACATTTTTTATTACTCTAATTATAATAGATTTTCTAAAGAAATTGGAATTATAATTAGCCGGTTTGAAAACGTATGCAATATTAATTATTTCAATTATAAATTAATTTTACTTTTTACGAATTTCTTTATATAGTGAGAGAAATTTAATACACATTTCACTACTTCAATTATGTTGACACCACATATTCAATATGTATTAATAATAACTAAGTTTAGTATATACAACTGGGATAAAAATAATCAAAATTACAATTTTGCTTTCATGAAAATTTAATTAAATGATAGATTTTTTTTTTCAGAAGAAAAATGATTATTTGATTGTATTTTGAAGAAAAAAAATCGACTTTAGGCGTATAAAAGGTAATGAAAGAAAATTTTAAAACTGAATCACTAACTAATTTAAGTATACGTGCATGTAGAGAGCAGTATTTACGAAAATTAATTTATGTTTTTAAACTATTTGTACTGATATTAAATGACCGCCATGGACCAAAAATGAATCCTTTTTACTAAATTTAATTTAATTTTTCAATAAGAAGACATAAACATGTATATTCATTAGCGTGAAAAATTATTCATTTACAATATTTTCGCATTTAAACAATCCATTAATAGCAAAATATAAAATCTATGATGATTTTTTTTTTCTTTTACGATGTAAATTGTAAATAATTTAAAACTCCAAATATTGTAGTTTTTGTACTATAATTGTACTTTCGTTGAATAATTTGTTTGTTTCGTTTTTTATAAATAAGAAAAACAAGTTGGAAATTGTACGTTAAACGTCACATACGAGGTGCGTTCGTTTTATAACTAGTTTCACAATGTTAAAAAAAAATCATCTTCATTATTTCAGTGAAATGAATTATATCGTCTGCTACGAGCGAAATGAGCATGCCTTTTTTTCTTACGTATGCCACGTTTACAAATATGATTTTTGTTTCACCATGGAGATCTTGCTTTGCGAATGATTACCTCCATGGTTTAATACTTTTATGACTCATAATGAACGAATCTTCTGTGTTTATTTACTCTAATGGATTGAGATATTTGTTTAACCTAATTTCCACTGAAGTTATCTCAGAATCTATACATTTTTAATGGTAACTCATCTCTTAAGCAAACAATTTTTTTGCACGATCTTTCTAAAA